>OY998178.1:218221486-220621486 GCA_963921935.1 Galeruca laticollis | reverse complement strand
CTATTGATTTTCAGCTCACCAGAGCTAGTACAACGGGTGCTATGGTACTTGAAGTACGACATTTTGTAATTTTTTGAGAAATTTCAGTTTGTTAGCACGATACAGCCTCCGTAGTCCAACAAGTCCCCAACTTTATGTTTGAATATTATTCCGGACATGTTGCTGATAATGCCTATTGATTTTCAGCTCAACAGATCCAATACAACAGGTGCTACAGTATTTAAGTACGATATTTTTGTCATTTCTGGAGAAGCTTCAATTTGTTAGCACGATACAGCCTCCGGAGTATATACAAGTAACCAATTTTATAATTGGATATTATTCAGAGCATCTCCAAGATGAACCCTATTGATATTCAGCTCATTAAAGCTATTACAACGGCTGCTATGGTACTTGAAGTACCAAATTTTTGTCATTTTTGGAGAATTTTCAGTTTGTTAGCACGACACAGCCTCCAGAGAGTATACGATTGATCAATTTTATGATTGAATATTGTTCAAGGTGTCTCACAGATGTACCATACTGATTTTCAGTTGACTAGAGCGAGTACAGCGGGTCCTATAAATCCATATATACTAAATTTTTGATTATTTCTGAAGAAATTCAGTTTGTTAGCACGATACATCCCCTGAAGTGTATACAAGTAACAATTTTATCATAGAATATTGTTCGGGGCCACAAATGCGGAAAAGTTACTTTTAATCTCTTAAACCGTTTATTTTACTTTATTTAATCTTCAAAAAACTAGAAGATATTTGGCTAATTTCAATTGAAACATAATATAACTTGGAAATGAAGTTGTGTATTTATCCGAAAACAAATCTAATAAATAGTATAAGCCCTGTTTTATATATTTATTGTTATTAATTCTCAATCAAGTAGATTTAAACAATAATTTGAATGTGTATACTTTGTAAACACTAAGTAACTAAAATAAATTTAAATTAACTTGCGCATTAACATTTTACACTACATATTATAGATTTGATAATCTATTTAGCTAACCGCCCGTTAATGGCTCTGCGATATGAAAATTTATTTACTTGCACAAGGTACAAACAATTCAAACTTCATTTTAAAATTTCAGAACGATGCCAGAAATATATTTACTTACTAATTTACTAAATTAAAATTATCATTTTATTTCTTCTGTCTCATGAACAATTTAATTATTGAGAGATTATTCTTTAAAACTGTGGTCGTAGGAACAATCATGTACATAACTCGTTGGAAAGTGCATTTCATTCACTACTTGTTTACGCACTCGCCGCTACGCGGCTCGTGCTAAACTAAACAGTTGTGCAAAATATATCACTTTCCTCACTTGTTACTAATATACTATTTCATCAACAGCTGCGAAATATTTTACTTTTCATAAGTAGCTAGTTTCAAAACGTCAATGAGTTTTAAAAAGTGGCATTTAATATGCCAAAATTAGAAAATAGTTATTTGTAAAACAAGTGTCACAATGACTCGTTTTGTAGTACGAGTGAAGTGTGCAAAGCACGAGTACTACAGAAAGTCATTGTGGCACAAGTTTTACACAATATTTTTAATAATTCGCATTTATTTAATTATTTAAATAAAATATAATTTCATATATTCCCTGTTTTTAATCTAGGAGGAGTGGTTTAAATTTAAGTTGGCAATTCTGTAGATTCCTAACTGGTCAGATCACAGATGGTTTTATTCAGAACTGACTTTTGACATATTATAACCGAATAATTGTGTAGATTGTAAGCAAATAGCGATGATTATTTGTTTAAAAAAGAGCTTCTTCGTATATGCTCTTACCATCTATTTATATTATATCATGAACATAATTATTTCTGCAATACATTTTCACATAGATATCTGGTAATTTATCTTAAAAATTGAAAGCTTTGTATAACTATTTATTGATCAAATACAATATAAAAATAAACAATTGACAAATCATTGATAAATAAACGTTACCGTACTTTATTCATTAATATTTTTGATATATAAATCATTCTAATTTACCTTTAATATAATAATTTGCTGGCTAGAACAACGCTAGACCATTTTATTTAAAATGTGTGTCAAGGTTAACGTCAAGTGTCAAATAAAAATATAACTAAATACAATAACCAACTTTACACTAAAAATTACTATAACAGTGTTCAAAGAGGTTCATTGTGACACTGTAAACAATGTTATAATGAAGTCTCTTTTATACGCGAATTATAAAAAGTTGTTTATGTACCAAGGCAGCGAAAAAGCGTGCGAGCGAGGCGAATACCAGGCGAGTCCGATAAAGACACTTTACAGACGTGGTGCATACAAAATGCTTTCGCCAACCGTTCAGAATTTACAATATGATAAGTGAGGTATAACTTCTCGCATTTTATTATTACAAGGTAAACAAGCAGACATAGAACAAATCTACATATTATTTGTTATATTAAAAATGAACGAACACCCTGAAGTATTATAAAAACTAATTCCCGAAATCGAAAGGGTTGAAACTGAAAACGTTGGAAGATTATTACCTATGTTAAGAATGTGCAAATATTGTCTATTAGAATTGTCACTGGTTCCAACGACGTCTCTAATGACATATATGGAATTTCCGGTGGCGTACACTGAACATCTGCCATAATTTTTTATAAATAAATCGCGAAAAAACTATTATCGAGTCCTAATAGGGAGAGGTGTGACGATGACAGACGATTTTTGACTAATGTCAAAGTCATGGTTGTACTAATGAAAATTTGCGGAGTGTAAAATACTTTACCTACGACCACCCCTGTAAATAGTCAAAAACACACAGTCGGCAATTAATGTAAGACGTCTATTACGCACGGTAAAACAAAACGCACGGCTGTAAAGTAAATCGCACGGCTTCCATAGCAACCACTTAGCAACTGTCAATAGACGTAGCCATTTTATTCAAAATGTATTACTTAGATATTTGACGTTGAATTTCATTCTATATATAAATGGTAGATAACATCTATTAGATATGAGATTGCATTTAATACTAAGAGCTATTTGGAATTATATGATAATTGGTTCCGTTTCATTTAATCCGCATCTTTTAGTTGTCTGAATGTATCTCATATTAGTAAACAATAATATATTATACACCAAGCGACCAAAGTGGCCCATTAAATCCCGCGGGTGTTGTTTGATTCCTGAGGGAAGTAATCCACCTAAGGGATTAATGTCACTTTAGTCGAGAGGTATATACGCTATTTTATGCAATTCCAGTAATTCTACATACATTTTTAATAAAAATAAATACTACTTAGGACGAAATTTTAAAAATCTTGGCTGGGCATCGAGGGTGAACTTCTAAGATGCTTGGCTGGACATCGAGGAGCGACTTTTCTAAAACTTGGTTGGGCATCGAGAATGTACGTTTTTGCTTGTACTTTAAATACCTTAATAAGATTATAAACACAAGCACAAGTGGGTCGTAGGTAAAGTATAGTACGTAACTCGTGTTGTAACGAATTTTACGCACTCACGGAATTACGCACTCGCCGCTAAGCGGCTTCGTGCGTAACTTTTCCGTTCGTGCATAAAATGCTTCTTACAACACACGTTACGTAATATACTATTATCCACGCCTTGCACTGTAAATGTCATATATTGTATTGTCAAAAGCACCAGTCAGCAACGAATAACATACGCATATTGTAATGGTAATGAAATTCGCACGGTGTGCGTTTTTTATACAATTCGATATAATGGTATATAACGTAACAAGAGATGTAAGTAACATATTACGTACGAGTGGAAAAATTACGCACGAAACTGCGAAGCGGCGAGTGCATAATTCTACGAGTACGTAATATACTTACAACCCAAATTAACACAGAAATTAAATATGTTTGTTTAGACTTTCTGATGCCTCAAACTTCGAGTCACATTCTAAGCTCACTTGCGGACACTTCCACCGTTTTGCCATATTTACAAATTCTCTTTAGTTGCAAGAAAAATGAAATTTGATTGAAATTTTGTTAAAAAGTTATGTAAATAAAAAAAGTCATACTAATTTCTGCATTTATGTCGCCGCTTTCAAAAATAACTAAAAATACTAGAATTTTATTTAAAAAAGGCATATTCTTATATAAAGTTTCAACAAACATTTATTGTAACTAAAAGCGGCACTATTGCTCAAAATTTCAGTTCCTGCTTTATGTGTCCGGGGTAACCTATTCAGTAGTTTGTCCTTGCTTAATTACCATATAAAGAGAAGCAATTATCGTCAGAGTGTACACGACGATAATTTCGAGCGGTCTGTAGTATTTGTAGTAAATAATGTCAAACGTGTTTTGCATGTCTTGTTTACTATGAGTAGGAATTCAGTCCTTTCTTTTTTATGTTTTTAATACTTTTAGGACTGTTAAGTTGATTAATTCAATTTTTTGGGATTATAATGGTTCCTCAATGACAAGTTTGTCAGAAAAACAGCAGAAATTACCAATGCCATGTATCCTTAACCCATTATTGGCCAAGCATTGAAAAAATAGGTTAAATTATTAAATATTTGTTCAAAACAATTTATTAGTACATTGAATAAAAGTAAATAATACAATTTTTTTCACAAAATAAAGAAAAATTAAAAAAAAATACTGTTGCGTAAGCGCAACGTTGGCCGAAACACTTAACTTAAATGGTATTCTTCAAAACAATCGGGGTGTAAATGAACATTACAACTTCTACACATATAAACTGTCTGACTGTGACAAAATCTGCATCTTCTTCTTGTAGGTTGTTTAAATATCAAATGACTTGATTGGTTCCGACGAATATCAGTTGGTATGTTACCAGGAAGTGAAGCTGAAGCTCTCAAGGTATTCATTTTCAGCAGGCGCAATGCAACATTTGATTTAAAATCTATTTGGGACATCTTTGTATTGTTTACGATGTTATATAATTTCCACGAGTTTACTAAGATATTACCAATAGTATTTGTAAATAAAGGCCACCACCATTTTTTCCTTTTATACCAGTCCTATAATTAGCTACACCATTATCGTGTAGATCGACGCCACTCATGTAGGAATTGTATTGGGATATTACAAAAGGTTGTGTTACATTGATTACCCTTTTTTCCATTCTGTTGTATCTTTTCGCTGTTTTTATAGGCTCTACATGATAATGTGTACTTATCAAGGTAACGACAGAATTATCACACCATCTAGCCAACGAAATATAAGTATCCTCGTCAAAACAACTATCGTACGATCCTCGTTTTCTGGTTTTTTTCATTATTTTGGATGACTCTAACGGAGCATGTTGAGTTCTATCTTCGCGAATTGTTGCAGTAGCAAAAAATCCTTCAGTTTTTAATTGTTTGAATAAGTTGTAAGAGGAGAAAAAATTGTCGAAGAAAACTTCATGATTGTTCTTATTTTTGAGAACTGACAATAATTCTAAGACAACCTGTGGTCCTAAACCCAGAGCATGTTTTACTTTTTTAGGTGATGCTCCTGCATAAGGAATAAATTGAAACATATAACCATCGCTTGAACATAGGCACCATAATTTAAATCCAAATCTGACTGGTTCACCCTTTATATACATCTTACAGGAATGTCTACCGAAATAGGGCACCATTTCCTCATCCACTGCTAACTTCTCTGAAAAGGTATCAAACTGCATAAACTTCTTATTGATTATGTCAAAAAGGGGCCTGATTTTAGAATACTTGTCATCTTTGTCCAACTGTGTGTTATCATTGAAATGTAAATTCTGTTTTATTCTCCGAAATTTATTCCGACTCATACACTGTTTTACTACTTGAACACCTTTGTCTTCTTCTGTGGACCAGTACATATCAGTTTGTGGTAAAACGTGATACCCAGATAGCACTAATATCCCAATAAAATTTAGTAGTTCTGATTTCGATACCGAAAATTCATGTCGGTTGTTCTGTTGTGCATATGCGTTAGAATAGTTTACTATCATCTCTTGAACCTCATCATCAAAGAATTTAAAAAATATTCCAGTGGAGATGTTCCAGCGAGGTTGTTTACCAAATCTTCTCTAATTTCATGTTGTTTAGATATCGGAAAATTGTTGTGCATAAACTCATCTTTTCTCCAGTTTACTTTCTGTTATTGTTTTTTGTTTGCACCTCTCTTACGTTTTGCTTGGTTATTCTCCTGGCCAGTCGCTGTTTCTACCTCAATTTCCTCTAAATCTTCCTCCATTGTATGAATTTCAAAAGAACCAGCTATATCCACCTTTTGTAGTTCATTTTCTGTCATCTCCTCGGAAAACAACTCTTCGTCGGTCAACTCGTCAACATCGGGTGGAATATAAACAACGTCAATTCGATCTAAAATAATTCAGACCGTACTAAGATTTATCAAGATATGTATTATGTATGTACCTAATATGTATTTTACCAGTGATAAACAACCTGCTTACCTCGTTCTTGTTCAATATCCATAAGTATCTCTTCTAATGCCAGTTCCAATTCCTTTTGTGTTAGTATTTTCGACATTTTTTACCAGAATAATCCACAATAGTTTTTTATATGAGTGTTTACAGATAAACGCTTAAAACGACCCGCTTTATATAGAAGCCTAACAATGACTAACCGAACGTCTTACGATAAATAGCAATTCAACAGGTCTGAACGTGTCTAAAACCTGAGTTTACTTATTAGGCCAACGTTGCGTTCGCGCAACGCAGCACTTTACTGCAATAGAAGCATTTTACTGCAATAGAAGCAAAGTATGACAAATAAAGTAAACAATTTTTTTTGTACAGAACTTTTATTTCAACCTTTTTTCAACTGTCTATCAAAAATAATAGCAGCTGGTTATAACTCAGAACGTATTATTAATTCGAAAAGTATCTCGCTCAAAAAAGAGAAAATTTGCCCATTTTCAAGTAAACAAAATTTTAATTATTTATTTATAAAAAATGTCTAATTTTTTTTACAGTTTTATTTAACGTTGCTATTCACAAAAACATAAATATATTATAGATAAGATTGTATATTATTACTCTGAGTTTACAACTCATGTTAAGTTCTATACTTTATCTACGCCTCAACAAAAATAACATATTTTTCTAAATATAAATTTCAAACACTGACATTTAAATAGTAATTGACGGTTTCAATTAATTTCAAATTGCATAATTCCAAGTTTAAAAGTGTTATTGAATATATGTTGTCTAAATCTATTTATTCGTACTATATTATTTATTAATACAAAGCACTAAAATATGTTTAAAATTTCACCTTGATTATTAAATAGCAATAATTGTACATTATGATTTATTTAAAACCAAATTCAAATTATTCAAACATTTACATAGGCAAACAAACATTACGCACATTTGAGCATTATAATAATTATTATTTATAGCATTAGAACACTTGTATTATTATTTATTAATCAACTGACTCACATTTGTGTCAAACTTTCTTACCACACTGAAATGATATAATGTAATGAGTGTTGCCTATACTGACTAAATTAGTATTATTAATTATTAGCAGTTAGTAAAACTCAAAATCAGTACTACAGTATATATTAGTGAAAGGTGAAGAAGGGCAACTAGTTTCGGCTCAGTGAGCCATCATCAGGCCTGTAAAAGGTATCAAGATAGAAAAATAGGAGTTCATAACATGTCGAATTACCTTAATGTACATCAATCCATATGTAAATAATTGTAAGAGAAAGCGGTCACATGTCCGTGGCATCCACTAAACTCAGAACTATGTCAGTAGACAATATGGGGATTTACTGTAGGGGAAATCATCAATAAAAATAGTAATAAAAAACTCCTCATTACTATGAAAAACGTCTAGCACAATAACATAAAATTAAACAAAACAAAACAGGACGACATTGAGAAAAGTCATGAAAAATTTTTGGTCAAAGTATAAAAGAAAAGAAAACAAAACTGGACATCGTCGTATGACAGAATATGTCCGAAGTCAAAAGTCCAGTATTGTAGTGTGTAAGAGCACTAAGTACAATGACTCAGTAAATGCCAAAAATTGACAAGGTGGTCGGAGAACTGACAAATGACAAGGACCAATGACGGCCCTGAATAAAAAAATGAGCAATCTTTAAAACAGAGATGAATGAGACATAGTAACTATCATGTAAAGATATTATCTAAAGCACAGTATAATGTAAGAGCACAAAGTCTTATAACAATATCATGAAGTAATTGTAAGAACTATATTAAGCCATGACAATTGAGAAAAAGAAGAATAAACATAAAAGGCCAAAAATATTCTAATGAGTCGTGACACATAAGTTAAAATTTATGAAATGAGAACCTTGAAAGAAAATAACAATTCAAGCATACCATTAAAAATCAATATGAAAAATACATCAAAAGTGTAAAATAATTGTGAATGTCTGAAATCTATAGTAGGTATTTATCCGTATAAAAGAAGAATCAGTAAAGTGACAGAAATTGTGAAAGAAGAAAGAACGTAACTGAAGTTGACTGATAAACAAACAAACTAAGTGTTATCAAACTAAGAGCTTCAATAGTTAAGGAATAAATAGTTTTCTAAAGGTTGTAATTGTTCGTTCAGACATAATATCGAAGGATCGTTATATATGCGACGTATTTCAGACATCTCTAAAAGGTTAAGTCGAACACCCTTCACACACTGATGTAAAAGTCTGACATCCTGAAAATCATGTAGTTCCGATAAAATATGGTTTACAAATAATGAAGTAGTAATTCCACAATATAATACAAGTTATTGAAAATTCTAAAAAATTGACAATTGTTTCTATAAATCAATATCATCGTCAGAATGACAGAAGTTACATTTCATTTTATGCCTACCTGATGTTTAGTAGTTATTTTTGGCTAGACCAAGGAGTAACCTAACTTGTGAATGGCTTAATATATGTTTATAGAAAAAAGAAGAAGATGTGATATTACAAATACTGAAGCTTAGATATTATTAGCCCTATGGTGATATCCTGGATATCATTTTTCCAATTAAGATCAGTATAACTGCAATGATGTAGAAAACCAGGAAAACTATATCTGCTGATCTCTAAAATTATCACTTGAGAAGACAGTTTATTAGTGGAGAATACCCTAGATTTAACTGTTCATTGACAACTTCATATTGTGGGTTTCTTAAATGTCTTCTAATTTCCAGTTCTTCAAGAAAATCCAGTTCTTGTTTCTTTTCACAAATATGCAGTACTTCTAGTTCTGTGTTAGGTGTCAATGAATGATTGGTGTCAAGTAGATGTTTTGCGTAGTGGGATTTATCTGGTTGTTTTAATCTGTATGCTCGTAAGTGCTCACTGTATCGTATTTCAAAATTCCTAAGGGTCTGACCCAAATAGACAGCATTACATTCTGGACATTTGAGTTTATATATACCTGACTTCTTTAATAGTGGTATTTTTGTTTTTACATTTAACAATTTTGTACTAACGTTACTTTCTGTTTTAAAAGAAATTGTTGTATTCGTTGCTGAAGATATTATCTTTGAAATATTATTAGAAATATTTCCTGCATATGTGATGGTTTTATAAGTTTTAATTTCATCAGCTTGTTTAGGATATATTAGTTGTAATGCCACTTTATCCTCTTTTTTACTAATTAGCTTATTTATCATATCTAATGGATAACCGTTAGATGTTGCTATTTGTCTAATTGTATTGATCTCTCTATCAAAATTACATTTGTTCATAGGAACTGAAAAAGCTCTATGTATCATTGAATTATATGCTGCTAGTCTGTGTGACACAGGGTGGTTAGAATTGAATGGAATTGTTACATCAGTTTGTGTTGGTTTTCGGTAAATTGAATAATCAAGTACAATATTAACTCTTTGAATTTTTAAATCAAGAAAATTGATTGAGCTATTTTCTTCAATTTCTAATGTAAATTTAATTTTCGGGTGTAAATTATTGATGTGGTTGAAAAATACATCTAATTGTCGTTCACTACCCATAAAAGAAGCTAATATGTCATCTACATATCTATACCAAAATAAAATATTTTTCGAAATATTACTTTCAAAGATCTTTCTTTCTAAATTCTCCATAAAAATGTTTGCTAAAATAGGGATATAGGGCTTCCCATTGGTAAACCTTCATTTTGAATATATATCTTATTGTCAAAAGTGAAATAATTCTGATTAATGCATACATCAAATAAATTAAGTATATCTGATAACATTCCTGGATTAATATTTTTATCGTCTAGTAATTTTCTTACAAGTATTAGACATTCTTTTGGAGGAATTTTAGTAAACATGTTAGTTACATCGAACGATATGAGTTTATAGTTATCTTGTAAGTGGATTGCTTTCAACTTTTTGATTAGTTCTATTGAATTTCTAATTGAGTACTGAGATTCATATCCGTAAGTATTGAGTATATTGTTGAGCTTCTTTGCCAATATATTATTAGGAGCATTAACATAAGAGACTACAGGTCTAATTGGTTTCGTTATGGACAATTTGGAAAGAAAGATCTTTGAAAGTAATATTTCGAAAAATATTTTATTTTGGTATAGATATGTAGATGACATATTAGCTTGTTTTATGGGTAGTGAACGACAATTAGATGTATTTTTCAACCACATCAATAGTTTACACCCGAAAATTAAATTTACATTAGAAATTGAAGAAAATAGCTCTATCAATTTTCTTGATTTAAAAATTCAAAGAGTTAATAATGTACTTGATTATTCAATTTACCGAAAACCAACACAAACTGATGTAACAATT
Source organism: Galeruca laticollis (assembly GCA_963921935.1). Lineage (NCBI taxonomy): Eukaryota > Metazoa > Arthropoda > Insecta > Coleoptera > Chrysomelidae > Galeruca > Galeruca laticollis. The sequence goes on along the minus strand of OY998178.1, from coordinate 220,610,766 downwards.
CGATTCAATTCTAACCACCCTGTGTCACACAGACTAGCAGCATATAATTCAATGATACATAGAGCTTTTTCAGTTCCTATGAACAAATGTAATTTTGATAGAGAGATTAATACAATTAGACAAATAGCAGTATCTAACGGTTATCCATTAGATATGATAAATAAGCTAATTAGTAAAAAAGAGGAAAAAGTGGCATTACAACTAATATATCCTAAACAAGCTGATGAAATTAAAACTTATAAAACCATCACATATGCAGGAAATATTTCTAATAATATTTCAAAGATAATATCTTCAGCAACGAATACAACAATATCTTTTAAAACAAAAAGTAACGTTAGTACAAAATTGTTAAATGTAAAAACAAAAATACCACTATTAAAGAAGTCAGGTATATATAAACTCAAATGTCCAGAATGTAATGCTGTCTATTTGGGTCAGACCCTTAGGAATTTTGAAATACGATACAGTGAGCACTTACGAGCATACAGATTGAAACAACCAGATAAATCCCACTACGCAAAACATCTACTTGACACCAATCATTCATTGACACCTAACACAGAACTAGAAGTACTGCATATTTGTGAAAAGAAACAAGAACTGGATTTTCTTGAAGAACTGGAAATTAGAAGACATTTAAGAAACCCACAATATGAAGTTGTCAATGAACAGTTAAATCTAGGGTATTCTCCACTAATAAACTGTCTTCTCAAGTGATAATTTTAGAGATCAGCAGATATAGTTTTCCTGGTTTTCTATATCATTGCACAGTTATACTGATCTTAATTGGAAAAATGATATCCAGGATATCACCATAGGGCTAATAATATCTAAGCTTCAATATTTGTAATATCACATCTTCTTCTTTTTTCTATAAACATATATTAAGCCAATCACAAGTTAGGTTACTTCTTGGTCTAGCCAATAATAACTACTAAACATCAGGTAGGCATAAAATGAAATGTAACTTCTGTCATTCTGACGATGATATTGATTTATCGAAACAATTGTCACTTTTTTAGAATTTTCAATAACTTGTATTATATTGTGGAATTAACTAGAGACCTTGAGTTTAATTTAAAAACACTAAGATGAGCATATTCCACGAAGTAAGGGTCGAGACAGTCAATTTCAGTATTATATATGTCTGTGTTCATATATCTTTTGATATAATAATGATGTTCCTTCAACCTAGACTCTAACCTGCGTCCAGACTGGCCTACATATACGCCATTGCAAGAACGACAAGGCAGCTGATAAAACCCTGACCTATGGAATAAAGGTACCGCATCCTTAGTGTTGATAAAAAATTGACCCAAGTTTAAAGGCGACTTCAACACTATGTTTCCCAAAAATACTGGAAATTTTACAGGATAATGGACCCACGAAATTCAAGGTACCTGAAAATGAATGGTCCTGCGATGGTGATATAGAAGTGTAAAAACTTAGTCCTAACTTAGTGTAAAGTTTGTTAAAAATCTTATTGAAAATGTGTACAGGAAAATTGATGTTTAATGCTATCTGTTTAATAATACTTATTTCCCTATTGAAAGAAGAATCTGAAAGAGATATTTTGAAGGCTCTAGTAAGAAAGGAATATAAAGCTGCAAGATTATGGGACGAGGGATAGTTTGAAGGATAGTCGATAATTGAATCAGTTGTGGTAGTTTTTCTATATATACATCAAATTGAAAACTAGAGGTATGATTGTTGCGCATGATGAGTAAATCCAAGAACGGTAAGCAATTATCAACCTCAAACTCAATAGTGAAGCTAATTCGTGGGTGAACAGTATTCAAAAAATCAAGAAAGGAATAAGCATCTGAATGACTATCTCGAAAAAGGACAACACAATCTTCCACATATCTGGAATAGAACAAAATTGAATCTACGAAATTTGGGTTATTTAAGAAAATTCTCTCCAGGTTATTCATAAATACGTCCGTCAAAAAGAGAGATAAACAGCTACCCATAGCCAAACCCGTGCATTGTCTAAAAAAGTTATTGTTAAAGTTAAAAAAAATTTGCTCCAAGGCAAGACCTAGAACATAACAAATATCCAAAATCAAAAAAGTGTCTATATGATTAGCAAAAAGTAACTCTCTGATCAGCATAATACACTCATCAGGGGGTATGCTAGGAAATAAGTTTTTGACATCTAGAGAGATTAAGAAGGAATCGTTAGGTATGGAAAAGTTTTTAATTCTGTCAGATAAGTCAACTGATTTTTTGATGGAAAACTGATTTTGGAAAGAAGTTAGATGACGAAGTATATCATTCAGGAAAGAAGATAATTTGAAAGTAGGGGAGTTAGTGAAACTGACGACTGGTCTAATCGGTATGTCAGGTTTGTGGATCTTAGGTAAGCCATATAATACTGGGGTAGTAGTATTCATAGGGGTCATATAATAAACATTCTTTGTTAAACGAGGAGAAAACATGATTAAAAACCTTAAGTTGTAATCTAAGATTACTGTAAAAGGAGACAGTGGGATCAAAAGTAAGCTTCATGAAGGAGGCGTCAGAAAGAAGAAAACTCTCAACCTTATCAACGTAAATGGATCTATCCAAAATTACAATACAGACTTTTACATCAGTGTGTGAAGGGTTTTCGACTTAACCTTTCAGAGATGTCTGAAATACGTCGCATATATAACGATCCTTCGATCTTATGTCTGAACGAACAATTACAACCTTTAGAAAACTATTTATTCCTTAACTTTTGAAGCTCTTAGTTTGATAACACTTAGATTGTTTGTTTATCAGTCAACTTCAGTTACGTTCTGTCTTCTTTCCCAATTTCTGTCATTTTATTGATTCTTCTTTTATACTGATAAATACCTACAATAGATTTCAGACATTCACAATTATTTTACACTTTTGATGTATTTTTGATATTGATTTTTATTGCTATGCTTGAATCGTGATTTTCTTTCAAGGTTCTCATTTCATAAATTTTAACTTATGTGTCACGACTTATTAGAATATTTTTGGCCTTTTATGCTTATTCTTCTTTTTCTTAATTGTCGTGGCTTAATATAGTTTTTACAATTACTTCATGATATTGTTATAAGACTTTGTGCTCTTACATTATACTGTATTTTAGATAATATCTTTACATGATAGTTACTATGTCTCATTCATCTCTGTTTTAAAGATTAAGTAGTTAAAAAATCAACGACAGTACCAAGTACGAGTAGATGGCGTATACTCACAGCTGAACACCCAAGAAAACGGCATTCCACAAGGGTCAAATCTCAGCACGACATTATTTCTCATAGCAATAAATTCAATTATAGCAAACTAGGGAAAAATATGACTACATTACATAAAACCATCGAACAAACAATAGCTACAATAGAGGATTGGTCAAAAACAAGTGGACTGCGTTTCAACACGACAAAAACCAAAGCTTTATGTTTCTCGAAAAGGACTCAACCACAACTTGAAAACTTGTACCTTTATGGACAGAAAATAGAATATGTGAGAGAAATAAGTTTTCTAGGAATGATACTCGACCAAAAGCTGACATGGAAATCACACATTCTGACATTGAAGAAAAAATGCCAACCTGGAATTAATTTACTCAGATCACTAGCATTCAAAAACTGGGGCGCAGACTATTCAAGTTTACTGCACATCTATAAATCATTGATCAGATCAAAACTTGACTACGGAGCGATTGCCTATAACTCTGCCAACAAAAGCCTTCTTCAGTCAGTGGAAGTTATACAAAACACAGCTCTTCGCATCTGTTTGGGTGCCCATCGTACAAGTCCTATCCAAAGCTTACATTGGGAGACTGGAGAGTTACCGCTTCCTTACAGATAAGAATATCTAAGCATCTCTTAAGCTGTCTCTGTAATATCAAACAAAAGAAATCCAGTAGCCCACAACGTCTTATCTGATCGTTTTAAAGCCAAATTTTTATCCAGCTCAACTACTCCTCCCTTCTATCAGAAAGTCGAAACATATTTAAACAAAATAAATTCGCATTTCCCAAATATTTATGACGTCCCATCAATAAATTATCCTCCTCCATGGACAATAACACTCCCTATCCTAGACCTAAGCCTCGCCTACCTTAATAAATCAGAGACTCCAACAGCCAGAATAAAACAAAAATTCCTAAGAGCCTTAAATAAATACGGTAGCATTTATAAGGTATACACAGATGCTTCAAAAAACCAAGATGAAATTGGGGCTGCCTTCTACTCCGAGGACTTTTCGAAATCCTACATACTCCCACCCTTCACATCTATTCATTCAGCTGAATTATTCGCCATCTTAGAAGCACTCAAGAAAATCCAGAAAATCAAGGATAAAAATGTCCTTTTAATATCTGACTCTCAAAGTTCACTAACAGCACTTCGTCAACTGTACTCTAATCACCCTATAGCCATACTGATCAAGAAAGAGCTACAGAATTGCAGAAACAGCAGCATACATATTAAATTCATGTGGGTCCCATCCCATACTGGAATAGAAGGGAATGAGAGAGTAGATCAAATAGCAAAAAATGCATTCACCAATCAACAATCAGAAAGGAACGATTTTACCGTACATACTGATTTGAAAGCGTTCTACAAGAGCAAAATCTACGATAAATGGCAGGAAGAAGCAAGACATAACCAACACAAATCATATGAAGTCACTACAAATTCTCACGGTTGAAACTGTAAAAACATAAATAGAAGAGAACAAGTGATCCTTTCTCGTATTCGAATCGGTCATACGCGCATCACACACGACTACTTATTAGCAGGAAAAAATAAACCAATGTGCGAAATGTGTAACAGTGAGTTAACCGTGAAACACCTGGTAATCGAATGTGCGAAATACGACAAGGAACGGAAAAAGAATCAACTACCACTATCACTAAAAAAACTATTACAAGAAAAGCAAGAAACTAAAAAACTTTTAAACTACCTAAAAGACTGCAAATTAAGTAGCAAAATATAGAGACTATAACCAAGCTACAATAAGTGAACTTCCATCATTTTAACTCGCTAATAACCCTACGTGGTTGATGCGATTGATATATAAAAAAAAAGATGGTTCATTTTGTTATTGAGGGCCGTCATTGGTCTTTGTCATTTGTCAGTTCTCTGACCATCTTGTCCATTTTTAGGATTTACTGAGTCATTGTACTTAGTGCTCTTACACACTACAATACTGGACTTTTTACTTCGAACATATTCTGCCATACGACGATGTCCAGTTTTGTTTTCTTTTCTTTTATACTTTGACCAAAAATTTTTTATGACTTTTCTTAATGTTGTCCTGTTTTGTTTAATTTTATGTTATTGTGCTCGACGTTTCCCATAGTAATGAGGATTTTTTTCAATACTATTTTTATTGATGATTTCCCCTACAGTAAATCCCCATATTGTCTACTGACATACTTCTGAGTTTACTGGATGCCACGGACAAGTGACGGCTTTCTCTTACAATTATTTACATATGGATTGATGTACATCAAGGTAATTCGACATGTTATGAATTCCTATTTTTCTATCCTGATACCTTTTTCAGGCCTGATGATGGCTCAGTGAGCCGAAACTAGTTACCCTTCTTCACATTTTACTAATATATGCTGTAGTACTGATTTTGAGTTTTACTTACTGCTATTTACCCACAGACTACATTCGAGATGGATAGATTTTTCATTTAGTATTATTATTATTATTATTGATCCTATAAATAACCAGTTGATGTACCCAGCACATGATTTCACCTTATGTAACGAAGCTATCAGTTTTCACCCAACATTTTTTATCTAATACTTCACTTCACACTGTAAATCAAAATTATTCGGTCAGAACCGCAACATTTTTGAAATTTTTTTAACGCGATTACTAAAAAATCGATTCCTTTCTTATGATGGCTCAGTGAGCCGAAACTAGTTGCCCTTCTTCACCTTTTACTAATATATGCTGTAGTACTGATTTTGAGTTTTACTTACTGCTATTTACCCACAGACTACATTCGAGATGGATAGATTTTTCATTTAGTATTATTATTATTATTATTGATCTTATAAATAACCAGTTGATGTACCCAGCACATGATTTCACCTTATGTAACGAAGCTATCAGTTTTCACCCAACATTTTTTATCTAATACTTCACTTCACACTGTAAATCAAAATTATTCGGTCAGAACCGCAACATTTTTGAAATTTTTTTAACGCGATTACTAAAAAATCGATTCCTTTCTTAGGCCATTACTTACCAAATTTGAATTCTTCCATTTTATATTTGTTGACAAGCTGTAGAAGACATTTTTGTAAAAAATTAGCTTAAATAAGTTTGTAATAACTACGTTTATGCAATGGTAAGACTGAAATTAGTAAAAATCGAAATAGGAGTGATCATACTACTATAAAAAATTACAGCAACTTCTCATCGATAATGCACACCAAGGTATAAAATATCAACGTTGATTTTTTTTAAAAAAATTCCGATTTAAATTTCGATGAAATTTTGCATAGGGGTTTTTTTTGACACGAGGATTCCAATCAAATTGTTAGTTGTTCGTAAAAAAATTTTTTCGGGTGGAAAATTGTGAAAATTTGAGAAAAGAGGGATTTTCCTGAAAACTGTACATCTGATTTTGCTCATTTACGAACTTAACCTAAGTATCAATAGAAAATTCGACCGTGTTTTTGAGATATCTTGTTGACAGACAAACCGACCGACTGACTTTTTTAGAAAATATGTTTTTTGGGCATATGAAACATTCAAATCTCGGAACGTCTAAATCACTCCATTTCAATACTTCCCTTATATGTATACATATTACATATATTATACATAATGTATAGTAAAAATGTAGATCAATTAATGTATTTTGATTATTGTAATGTTATAATAAATATCCTGAGACAATATTCATTCGAAAATTAATTGTTAAAAACTTTTGTATCGACTTGTTGTATAAAAAACGCACGCCGTGCGATTTTCGTTACTATTACAATATGCGTATGTTATTCATTGCTCACTGATGCTTTTGACATTACAATATCTGACATATACAGTACAAGCCATAGATAAAAGTTTTAAACCGTTAATTTCCGAAATTATTGTCTTAGGATATTTATTAAGACATTACAATAATCAAATACATTAATCTATCTACATTTTTATTTAAAAGATTATTAATAATAATGCTAATCTCAATTGAGGCAACATACGAGTACAAATATATAATTTGAGATTTCTTATATTTTCATGGGTTTCGGTCAGAAATAAAATCACAGTAGTAGACAAGCCTCTACGGAGGCAAAATCAATAAAAGGGTTTGAAAATGGTTTGAATAAAATAGACCGAAACGTTACCATTATAAGCAAGTGATTTTATTTCTGACCGAAACCCATGAAAATATAAGAAATATTGAGTATTAACGGTCATTAAAAATATATATGTTTATATAATTTGAGTGTGCTAAGAAAGTTTGACACATATGTTAGTCAGTTGATGATTAAATAATAATACAACTGTTCTAATGTTGTAAATAATAATGTTTGAATAATTTGAATAATTTTCAATAAATCATAATGGACAATTATTGCTATTTAATAATCAAGGTGCCTTTTTACACATATTTTAGTAGTTGGTATTAATTAATAATAGAGTACAAATAAATCAATTTAGTCAACATATATTTGAACCTGTCATTAGGTAATAAGAAAGTGATAACAGACGTCAATTAGTATCGAAATCTCAGTTTTTAAAATTTATATTTAAGAAAATTGCTATTTTTGTTGAGGCGTAGATAAAGTATAGTACTTAACACGAGCTGTAAGTATATTACGTATTCGTGGAATTACGTATCCGTCTCTTCCCGTAATATTCTACTTACAACTGCTGTCACGTAATATACTTATTACCTGCCGCAAATGCAGATAAAGTAGGTACCCACTTTATTTTACGATAAAATGAAGTGTTTGATAACTTCCGGAAATCACTCTGATAATCATTTAAGCATAAAAAACAGAACGAATTACAAAGTTTGGGCGAATATTTAGTTTAATAACTTTTTGCCTCTGAAGTAGAAAAGGACACTCACCTATTAATTTCTTGCAAATATGTTTCTTTTCCGTCTTCGTATCTGTTGTTATGTTTACGGATATTGAGTAAGTTTTTCTTAAAGATTTTATACCTCTTTTGTTCTTCTCCATTTGATTCATAAGTTTTATTGAATTCTTCCTGAAATTAGGGATACAACATATATTGTTTGCGGTATGAAGAAGTGTACCATTGGTCGGAGAGATTCAAGAGCTAGAAAGGATTGAAGGTGATGTTGGCAAATTAGTAGATATGTTTGGAGTTTATTAAGTTTACAGAAAACTATGAAATTCAGTTCAAATTATTTTCGAATCCGCTCAACAAAATACGAAGCGATAGCGCTTGCTAAGTAATCAGCAATGCAAGTACTATAACATGTTGGAGTTAATATTAAAAAAAGGAAAACAGCATCATCATGTTGGTGCTTATCACTTAAAATGCATTATTAGAGGAAACATAGAATTTATACGAATTTTTTTCTGTAAACAACTTTCTAAGTAATAAGAAAGGATCTATACCCACTGTCTTCTAATAGTCCAAGATCGGAATAGGAAACGTTCTTCCCTCATCTATTTAATGGATGAAAATTATTTCGGTACAAATTTTACATATTTAAAAATATATCACGAGTGAGTTGGCTAAAAAATTTGGGCCTAGGCTACGATTCATTATAAATTCTAAAATAAAATTATAAATAAATTATATACCAATTGGAAGTATGAAGCCTATAGAATATACAAACGTTGCGTTGGGTTGATTATTATTTCCTTGCCATAACTATTGGGTTGGCAGAATAAACAGGTAAGTCGGTATAAGTAGTCTTAAATTTGCCCACAACCTACCTAAACCGCATTCTACACTAGGACCAACTCTTACATATATATATATATATATATATATATATATATATATATATAAATTCAAATTGTAAACATTGAACCATTGTGACCATGTTAAGGTACTATACTTTGTTGAAGAGATACTGAAAACGTTTTCTAATTCTGGAACCATCTTTTTTCCACTTCATTTGAATGGTGATGTTAATTGCCCTACTTGCAGATACTAGAGAGATATCAATACGCAATCGAAGCATAAAAAATCTTTATGCTCCCTGAAGTAAGTGCGTGGGTGACATTGGCGATAAAAATCATTGGACCATAGTATTATTAGAATTCGAGAACTCCTCAGTTTCGGTCAATACGGAATGGACACGTTGCGATTCTACAGTTTTTTCGCATCAGCGTTACACTAGTTTTCAAACTTCAACTAAATATCTTAGTTTCAACAAGATATTGCAACATGTCATACCTCCAATGACTCTAATAACAGTTGATGAGATATTTACTGACCCCCGCAGTCGCAATTTTCGGTCCAGGTTACAGTAGTGTTAGATACACTTGAGCGGTGTTATAACCAGAAAATGAATCTCTGATTTGTATACCCTGAAATACTATAGATAGCTCTTGATTAACGTGTTTATTTTCAGTGACCATCTGAAATGCTGAAGGACTATTTGACAATATGTTAAAAAGCTAGAGATGCTTTTATTCTACTGACAACGGTTAGCCAGAAAATAAAGTGATTATGTTTTGACCAAACCTATGTAAGGACAAAATTTATTACAGGACTCCAAGCATAATGCAAAGAACTTCAGATCGAGTGAGATTGATACAAACAGTGAATTGTTGAAATATGACATGCAGTAATTGTTTGTTAGAGACGACGAGGAATAAATTGACCACTAACCTTAAATCGTTTCCACTCTGTCTTAGTACTATTTTTTTTACTATCACTTAGTCCTACAAACGTGAAAATGATGAGAGCGAACACAATTATTAGAATAGTGTTTTTCATTTTTTTTAATTAGTAGCAAATTTGATAACACCAATTACACAGTTGAATAGTACACGATATTAGCACATTTGCGCTACAGATTAATATGTTTTAATCAGTTCCAGTAAATTGGGAGAATTTTTCTCAAGTTACTGGCGTGGTAAGTTTTTAATAAGATACTGAGAACATCTTTTATCTGTATCAAGGGCAAGTATTTAGTATACTGAAGTCATGTGTTGATTTATGAGTATTGCGTAAGAATGGTGATTAGTCCAGTATTTTAATAAATAAAACCTTCTTATCAGACAACAACGTTCCATATCTCTGTTTTTATTAACGTGGTGCGTTCTATTTCTCTGCACCAAATAAGTTAATTATTTTCAAAAATCTAATAATAAAAAAATAAAGCAGTGATACATACAATGAATGTTCGTTATTCAGTCTACATCCAAGTTACGCAGTGGTCGGTAATTAAGAAAGCCTTTACAAAAACGGAAATATGATGACTAATTTTATTTTATTACATTTAAACTACCAGTAGAAGAAACACATTTTATGACTTTTTCAACACGAAGTGTTACGTTTTTTGCTTTTTACCATATGAAAAATTCGTTGTGTGCGTGTACTGATATTGATACTTTAATGCAGGAGTTTTCCTAAGAAGAAGGGAAAATATAAATGCTCATAGTATTTTTTTTCAGTCACTAAATTTCATATTTGTTGATTCTCAATATAGATTCCAAGATTCCTTGAGTGGAATAAAATATTCTGTAGGCAGTAGAGTTTCATTAAAATTTCTTTGTAATATTATGTACCCTGTACCATTTTTGATCTTTACAATTCATTTGAACTCGCAATTGTTTCATCCTACATCATTAACATAATGATTATAAATTTTGGAAGGTGATGTGTTGCATCTTCCGTGTACGATGTATACGATGAGGAAAAGACAACAAAATTTATTAAGAATTCCTTCGTAAGATTTTTTTATATAAAGTAGTATTTACACCTAGTCGAAATCAGCCAACCAGCAATTTTGTCTTCTCCTAAATTATATATACACTCCATAAAACGTTATATTCCATTGCTGTCACTCAGTTCCTAGCTGTGAATTTTCACTTATCACTGTGCTCTTCGTCTTCTACAGTCTTCTCTTTAGGTCGTGTTGATCGAGTAGCTGAAGCCTCTCGATGTTAATATGATTAGGTAGCCAGTCTTCGTGGGTTTAGGCATATCTCTTATTTCTTCCTCAATTGTTGGTTCATTGGGGTCTCTGTGCAGATTTGCATTTCGAATATTGCATGGAGCGTTCACAATACTACGGAGTACTTTATTTTGAAACCTGAGGATGGGTGCTATTATGGCTGATCTGGAACATCACCAAAGCTGACTTCCATATGGGTTTCAGAATCTGCTTGCCTATAGGTAATTTATTATGTGTTGACAGTAATGCAATACGTTTTTAAATATTTTGTATCTAGTTATTTTCTTTTCGTTTTCACATACTCCTTCCGTCTCAGCTTAGCATCTAGAGTTATTCCTAGATATTTTGCTGCCTCCATATGATGCCTTGATTCCATTAACTGCGATGGGTATGTTTTGATTGTTCGTTTTGTTTGTGAAATTTATTTTTGCCGATTTCGATTCGTTAAGTTTTAAACAGCACTTCTTGGTTTAATCGTTGAATTTATTGTTGCAAAACATCAAGCCCCAAAGCTCCTAGATACCAAACTTAATTTCTCTTCAGAGGTGAAATATTTAGGGGTCACCTTTGACAGTAAGTTAACGTGGAGTAGCTCTTTGAAACTTTTGTGTGGCTACTTCCAGATTTGTTCCTGTTGCAAGGAGAGCAGTGTCTTCTGCAAATGTAGCGATAAATATATTATTGGTATAGGGGAGTTCTTATGTATATAGTAGATATAAAACTGGGTCAAGCACGCTCACTTGTGGCACACCTGCTTTTATTTGTTTTAGTTCAGAGTATTATGTTTCGTGTTTACCTCTGAAAAATCGATCCGTTATATAAGATTCCAATAACTTCGTATATTGTTTTGGGAAAATGTTATCAATTTTGTTTATAAGTCCTTAGTGCCTGGACTATGTCTAGGAACAGAGCAAAGCGTACTTCTTTATCTTCATAGACTTTTTCTATTATGTCTGTGATGCTATGCACTTGGTCCATTGTCGAATGTTTTTCATGGATTCCAATGACGGTCTCTTATGAGCATATTTCCTTCAAAAATATTTTTTAAGTCTCTTCAGAAATAGCTTTTTAAAGAGTTTTGACATTACAGGTAAGAGGGAAATTGGTCTGTATTGGCTTGTATTTTCCCCTGGTTATAGAATAATAATCACCACAGCTATTTTCCAGACCCTGCATCAATCCAATTAGTGATTTTCACAATGTCTTTTCTTTGTAGTCGTTTTAATATTGCTCCTGTCATTAGATCGTATCTAGGCTTATTTCAGAATGAATATATATATATATATATATATATATATATATATATATATATATATACTAGCTAAAAAACCCGGCTTCGCCCGGGAGTTGATATGAGATGACGTGGTAGAGTCGAAATAAAAAAATAAACTATGACGTAAAAAGTAAAAAAAAAGTTTATTGAAAACGTTTTCTCATTATTTACAATACTTGTTTATAAACAACATTTTTCATTTTATTGTCCGGAGTATATATACATAAATTTTTCGGATTTCCTACTCTTGAGCAAGCTACATATAGCTGACCGTGAGAGAAGCAGGATTCTTTGAGGTTAATGCCACAATATTTTAAAGTTTGTCCTTGCGCTTTGTTAATTGTAAAACTAAAGGCTAATTTTATTGGAAACTGCAGTCTTTTAAATTGAAATGGCAATTCCGAAGAGATCAGAGGTATTCTAGGTATAAATACTGTCTGTCTTTGGTCTTTCCAGAAATAAGTTCAGCTTCAATGATATTATTCGATAGCTGTTTTACGATCATTCTAGTTCCATTACATAATTTTGGGGAGTTGAGATTTCTGAGTAGTATGATTGTAGTTCCAATTTTCAGACGAAGGCAGTGTAATGGCATTCCTGGTACTTGTAAAGAGTTTAGAAATTCAGTGGGGAAGTTGACACTTTCTTCAATGGATACCATCGTGTCGATCGATTTATATATTTTCTCTTCACCAGGTATTTTCTTTAGAATATTAAAATTGATATCGTCAACAATAATATATTTAGTGGCCAAAATTGCTCTTTGAAATAACCACTCTGCATTAGTATAGTTCTGAATAATATTTGGATAAATTTTGTCGATTAGTTCGTCTTCAGTAGTGGCTATATTACAGAAATCACTATTAAGTTCAATGAGGCCGGTCGTTTGGCCAGTAGGATATGTACCTTCGCCGATTTGTAAAAGTATTTTAGCAAATTGTGCTGTTGTTCCATCTCTTGATAATTCAACTCTCATGTTTTTTGTTAATTGCAGTATTTGTACTTGTGGCCAGAGATGTGATTTTTTCAAGCATGCATTGATCTCGTCTGCTGATGTTGACTTGGGAATAACTGGAAGTGTTTGTCGAAAATCTCCTGAGAGTATGAGTAGAGCTCCTCCCATTATTTCAGAGTTTTTTCGCAATTCTTGTAATGTTCTGTCCATGGCTTCTATAAATTTTTTATGGGCCATGGTGCATTCATCCCAGATGATAATTTTAGCTTGTTTTAGAATTTGACCACGTCCAGATTTCCCTGAAATTTTACATACCGGGAATTGTTGTTCGGCTATATTCAATGGTAGTTGTAAGACAGAATGGGCAGTTCGTCCTCCTTCCATAAGTGTGGCTGCAATGCCAGATGATGCTAGTGCCAGTGCGATGAGTTTTTTAGCACGTATTTCCGCCAGTATTAGATTTATGAGAAACGTTTTACCAGTGCCTCCTGGTGCGTCCAAGTAAATAATTCCACCAATATTGTTATTTATCCGGCTCATTATAACGTCGTAAACTTTTTTTGGATTGTCATTGAGAAGTGGTTTGTTGTGAGCAATGTATTCAAGTAGTTCATTGATGTTGTAACTTTTTTCCTTCATAATTTCGTAGTTTAGCACACTAAAAGCATTTCTTTGTGGTGCTGGCATGAAGTTCAATTATTCGATAACAGATGGCGCCACTGCACTTAATTTCCAAGTTGAAGGGTCGGAAAGTCCCTTATATCTTTAAAAACATGCCCTTTAGATTAAAACGGGAACTTTCTTGTTCGAGGGGGGATAAAGGGCTATCACACCACATAAGTCCCTTTATCGTGTCGGGACTCCTTTTTAAGTTTTATCGGCACGCACATTTTATCGACTTAGTTTTATTATATATATATATATATATATATATATATATATATATATATATATATTGAACCCGATATCATAGATAATAAGAGAATTAGTATTATAAAAATATGTTGCTAGTATTAAAATATATGAAAATAATATAATTTAAGAAAACAGGTAAAAAGGAAACACTTTTCTTAATTTAAACAACATATCAAATAAAGATATATTAATTAATAGCCTATAACAATATAATAAATAAAGAATTACCTCAATAATAATACAAAATATAGAGATTGCCTAACCAATGTAATGATGTAAATAAAGTTGCCTAAGACGAAGAATATTTTCCATACCATAACCAGCTGTTCACCTAAAAAGAAATAATTATATAGTCAAGTCAAGAGAATTTTAGATATAAGTAGTTACATTAGAATACAAATATTATTATAGATAATTCATTATAATCATTAATTTAAGAATAAAAAACAAATACAAATATTGAATAGAATAGAATTCAATAGATTTTCATAGATAAACAAATAATGACATATAGATAAATGATATATGGTAAATAAAATGAACGTTGCATCAATAGGTAGTAATTTGTTAAAGTTTATTATAAATAATATAATGCAAAGAGTTTAGACAAATAACACAAGAGAATTTATATTTATAATTAATATGAGTGTAACAAGAATATACTATCAATAACAATATTGAATGTTGTACCATGTAAATGTATCTATGTATAACCAATTTTAATATATTTGTATGATGAAAAAACTCATAGGAACTCTATAAATGAACTAATAATGTAAAAGAGTGTATGTATGGAATTTTTTAATAAGTGAAAGAAGTTTCAATTAATCTGATTGCAAAAGACAATATTTTATTGGTTATAAAATATGACGGAACAAATTTTGAATCAACAAATAAACTTTGAAATAGTGACCTGAAAAAGAACAAAAGACTGTTTGTTGAAAAAAGTAGAGAATCGAGGGACGCTTAAAATAATAAGGGAAGCTGGTGTCAAGAAGCGAGGAGTGTGTGTGATGGTGTTCCTGAAATTTCAAGAAATTCCTGGTTTAACACATTTAAACCTATAAAGTACTAATAAATTTAATCTTAGTAATACTCACAGTCAATTGTATCAAGTTTTTTGGCAAGAATCTACGAAATTTTCATCAATTTTGGTTTTTTGGAGCTTCAGAGGAGTGTTCCTGGGATCCAGAGACTTTCATCCCAATTCAAGAGCAACAGGTCAGTGTTTTTAAATCATTATTGGCCAATAATCAGAGTAAAAACTCAAATACTCAATTAAGTACTTAATTTCATAAATTGATAAACTTTTGCACATATGATCGATCTAAAAAAGAAAAAAACAGACTTTATATAGTGAATTAATCGCATAAATCTTTAAAATTAATAAAAGGCCGAATTTTAAATAAATTGAAATATGTACTTACGACATTTTGTAATTGCATAAATCTGGTGATTGAAATTGCATAATGTAATAACTATGCCCATCTGTATATAATTCCTATATTTCTATCTATGTATATAACTATTTTCTTCCCACAGCAATTTGTATCATATATATGTATGATTTATATATAAATTCTTTTATGTGTTTGAACCATTCATTTGTCTGCATCTTCAACAAACTTGGTATAATATGAATAGATGCTTCTTTAGTGTAAGAATTGTTCTTTTTATGCTAAAGCGCATGACTAGTTTTTTCACGCATGCGCATTGATAAAATGATTAAAATAAATAAGTAGATACAATACAACCAGTGGCGTCTCATATTATTTTTATCAAATATATAAAATATTAAATTTAAAATTAAATTGATTTCAAAATAATGTGTTTTCTTTTTATTTAAACAATTACAACAATACAAAATGCCAGGACTCAAAGAGAAAAAGGATTTCATGCTCCCGAATAATCAAATTAAAATAAATTACTAAACAAAATAACAATAACTAACTGAGCTAGCCAAACTAAACAAAAATTCTAAATAATAAACATATACATTTAAATTCCATAATCAAAAGTAAGTATTTATTATCACATATATATAAATATATATATATATATATATATATATATATATATATATATATATATAAATTCACTTATGTTCTTCACCCTTCCGATAATATTCAGAATTATATCCTCTTGGGTTAAAAGGTTGTGGAATGAAACAAATATATTAGTTAAAATATATTTTCGAATGAAGACTTATCAAACTTCTTGACGTTTCGCTCTTATTTTAGGAGCATTTTCAAAAGAATATGTATAAATATTAAAATTAAATTACATAAAATACAGTTATTGTAAAAATTATTTTGAAAAAGTCAATAAAATGTCATGAATGAAGTGTCAATAGTAATAGAATACCTGCCTTAGATATTTACGCAACGATATTATGCTGGGAGTGATAAAAATAAATTAATTAATTAATTTGTAATAAATTTAACACAAGACACAAATTATCAAAATCTCAAAATCAAGGAAATGATATATATAAAACAAGATAAATTATCAGTAAATGACAAACAAGACATAAAAAACTTGAGTCAAATTTATTACAAATTAATTAATTAATTTATTTTTATCACTCCCAACATAATATCGTTGCGTAAATATCTAAGGCAGGTATTCTATTACTATTGACACTTCATTCATGACATTTTATTGACTTTTTCAAAATAATTTTTACAATAACTGTATTTTATGTAATTTAATTTCAATATTTATACATATTCTTTTGAAAATGCTCCTAAAATAAGAGCGAAACGTCAAGAAGTTTGATAAGTCTTCATTCGAAAATATATTTTAACTAATATATTTGTTTCATTCCACAACCTTTTAACCCAAGAAGATATAATTCTAAATATATATATATATATATATATATATATATATATATATATATATATATATATATATATATATATATATATATATATATGTATGTGTTATAACGGAATTTGTAAACACGATAGAGGGCGTATTCTTTGACGGATCAAAATCTTGGACGAGTTTGTTAATGAGCCACATCGGCCCAGTAAAAACAAAATGGCGGTCTGTCAAAGTTGAAAAAATATCGTGTTTCCTTTGTTTTTCATTTGTCGCAAAAATGTTATTAAGCTTTTTCATAGACCTTAATACTTTCTACAACTTTTGTATTCAACATTTTTCTCTAAATCGTACATTAAAACATTTATTTAAGAAAATTCAAAAATTTACCAGAATTTTTTTTAATTTTTTTGTATTTGATTTGATTCCAAAATGTTACTTTGGTTGTTTGTCCATCTCAGAACATTCTATTACTTTTGTATCTAATTTTTCATTATGGGTTCTATGCAAACATGTTACTGAAATAAGCCTGTCCAATTGGTCCTGTGCCATTGGGATTTTTTTATTCTGGTTTAATTTTATTTAATCTGCTACTTCTCTGGGAGTAAGCAATTTGATTTGTCTTTCTTCAGCTGATTGTCTGATTGTCTTCCTCCAAGATGGTTCTCTGTGGCTAGTTTATTACGTTGGAATATCCCTTCGAAGTGTTCTGCAAAGAGAACCGCTTCTTGCATATTATTTTTTGCCCAATCTCATTATAATACATTATAATTTATTGACTGGGCTATTATTTATTCAAATAAATATAAAATGTATCACTTCCCAAATAATACGAATATCGATATTCATGGTCACTTTTATTTTGAAATATGCTCAATGTTTATCACAATTAATAGCTGATAGTAACTTTTTGGGAATTGATACGTACAAGTGCCTACGTGTGTATTTTCGGAATTCTATCAATTACTCCCTTTGTAAGAGGAAGTATTTTTCTTGTGATTTCTTGAACTTCTCCTTCAATTCATCATTCTCTTGATCCACAATCTTCGTACAGAAGTGTAAAAAAGAAACAAACTTTATAAGGTTCAGGAAAATACATGCTACATTTTCTGCATCCAAGGATGTATGTGGACATGGATGTCCAATCTCGAAACTTCAGCCCCCAAAGTTGAATACGTTTAAATTTGATTTTTATTTGAAAGTTTTCATTTGAGAATGAGTTTTTTGTTTTTGACAAAAGACTTAGGAATTTGGACTTGCTACGTTGCTACTTAAAGGATAAGAAGATATGCACTACATTCAAATGTAAATATAGAGAGAAGTCACTGATGTTTAACTCATGTAACTCGATCGGCTAGCTCCGAGTTATTTAGTTTAAAAAAGCTCAATGCATTTCGCAATCACAAATTTTGGTACTTAATGTTCATGTATTTAGATTTAAACTTCTTGTTCAAACTAATAATTGACGGCAATAAGATAAAATACCCGCAATTAAATTCTAGTGGACCAGCTGCGGCTCAAATATATCAAAGTGGAAGACAACAAACTCCTTCGGAATACTCACAATCGACTGGATGAGACTGGACTAATATGTCATAGTGGTAATCATTCTTCGAAAAGTCTATTATTCAAATCCTATTAAGAGTATTTATCACTTCCAGATTGATTAGCTCATACATACCGATTCTTTTAATCGTCAAATATTTGGAAGGACGTCTTTATTCAGACTCCATATTTCATATGTTAAAAAGTTATTACAGAATAGACCTCTCGTCTTAACGGAGAACACATCGTTCCTTCAAAACTGGAGCCCCAAAATAGTTATCTACAAATGCGTCGATGCTGACTTCCTCCAGAATTGCAACAAATAATAGAAGACGGAAATGCAATTAAGAATAATTGAAAAGAGTTATTTTATATCACATCAAAATAGGACGATTGGAATCAACTTACCTTTATATGCACCATTGTGCGGTGTGAGGTAGATGAAGGTTTTTTTTCATACTCTTGAATAATTCGAAACCCGTGAAAAATTAGGCTTTGAATTTTGAAGAAAAACTTTGGAACAGAATTTTTAAAATCAAAGTGTGAACACGAAATTTTTAAAAAAAGTCTTGAATTCATTAAAATTGCTAGACTTAGGTGTAACGCTAATGAAGATCATATCAAAGAATAAGGAATCTAAAGAGATAATGAACTAGTGAGGAATCCATCATGACTGTGTACAAGTATTCAGATCAGTATCATCATTAAATATCTTCTGTATTGTGCGTTTTAGATAGAATAGACATAAAAAACTATTTGATGAAACAGTACATATTCCAAATAAATATATTTTCTCTTTATATATAGTTTGCCAACGAAGTTACTAGTCAGCCCGCTATTTTGTTATTAAATGTGCGGTCGATTTGAAATTTGGGTGATTTGTATGGGTACATGGGATGAACATTTCAGGTATTTAAACATCTGACAGTCATTTCCGGTTCAATCGGAAACTTAACTTACTTCGTCATTACGAAAGGAACTCCATAAGTGTTTTTTTTTAATTTGGATTTTAAGGAAAACGATGTTAAACATTTATCATATCATTGACTTATCTTTGAAGATTCTTGAGCGGCACATTTTAACGTTTTTAACAAGAAGTAAACGTATGTGCGGGAAATCCGATATTATTTTTCTACGTTATTTCGGGAGTATGATACTTATGTAGGTATTATAAGTACTAATAACATTCCTCCCGGTTCTCCAAGAGGTGCTGTTAAATCTGAGAGTCAGATGTTGATGACGTCAATATTTATTTCGAGTGGAAACCATATATTGAACCCCATATTTAAAATCTTCCAAAGTATTCTGGGTCTAAAGTTGCTATTTTCAGAGATATCATGATGGCATTTTCAATGTAGGAATTCTGATAATAATAATATAATAATGGGAATTAATGTCTGCATAAGTATCATTTATACCATTGAAAGTTTCTGAATATGGGACTGAATATCAAATTTTACGGAATTTCCGTTAGAATGGGAAGGAATGTTGTTAGTAATGGAACAAACAAGGCCACCGAAATAACAATGCAATATATTTAGGATTTCTGGTATATTATAGTTTATTTTATTCCAAACTGATAAAGTGTGCGACTCATTTGACATTTCTTGGAAATTTGACATTTCTTGGAACCGTCATAGCTAATGATAGAGTATGATATATGTTTCAAGTTTTTAAGAATCCAAATATTGGCGGCTCCAAAATGACGAACGAGTTTTGTGATTATTGTCCAATTGTATAATAATAGCTCAAAACTCACGGAAAAATTACCTTATAATAATAATGCTGTATCAGAAATTCATAGATTAAGGAGTAGAATAAAAAGCATAAAGCAAAATTATAAAAAAACTTAAAGACTAAATTCTATTCAAATGCGCTAGAAAGTAAAAAATAATTTCTTTGGATGTATAACGTGGATCATTCTGTAGGTTCCAGACTGAAAAGAGAACTAATAATTTTTGCGGCGTGCTGTATGTGAAAAAAATTATATACAAAGTATCTTTAAAATTGTGCTACCCTCAAGTTTTTATTTTCAAATATGTTTTTAATAGCTTGGTTTCAAATGCCAAGAGTCATGTTTCATATCGGCGTAGTATTTACATCTGAACTACAGAGTGTTTTGGAAATATTGAATTATTACCGGTAAAATTTCAAATCTTCAGTAATTAAACAAGTTCTTGTTGCATGATCAACTTGGCATTGATTCACTAATTACTCACTGATATTTTTCAATTACAACTGTTATAGAATATTAAAAGAGGTTAAAATTGTTCTGGTAATAGTTCAATATTTTCAAAACACTCTGAAGTTCAGATGAAAATACTACGCCAATATGAAACATCTCTTGGCATTTAAAAACTGCAACGAAAAATACAGATTCGTATTTGAAAATAAAATGTTGAGGGTGGCCCAATTTGTACCATACTTTCTATTTAATTTTTATTGGCATGTTTGAATAGTCTACAAAAAGTTGCTATGGCAAAGTTAAGGAAAATCCTCGAAAAATAAAAAGAGGTAGGCAAAAGAAGAATTTCAAAATTTTCAATTTTTTTCGTATATTTCCAGAAGTAAGAAAGCTAGCTTGTCTTGAATCAAATAAATGACCCCATTTAATCATCCCATATCTCTTACCGTTACCATGATCCCAATGCGTAGACTCGATTTTGAATAGCATTGTATAAGAAGTGTGATAAGTAACATATTCCGTACGAGTGCAGGAGATGCAATTTCTAACGAGTTATGTACTCTATTTATCCTACGACCATGAATATTCAAATTGTGTGAATTATGAATGTTAAAATATGAATTCTGAGTGTATAATTATTATCATGCGGATTAACAGAAAGCAAAAGTTATTTTTCGTTAGTCCGCATTCGGTCCTCTCCATTGCTCTTTTTCTTATTACGACTATTCAAATACTGAACTTCTTGCTTCAGACGGATTCTGTCGTACGACGAAGTGCATATTTTCTTTCTTTTTCTTTTAATCCTACATTAATTTAATTTCAATGACTTCTTTTAACGTTGTGTAATTTTTATTTTGTTTGACGTTTGCATAATATTCCTAAGTATCTTTAATAAATTTTTTCTATAGTATATTTCCCATATTACCTACCGACACATATTGGATTCTGCTGGATTACTCGGGTATGTGACACCTTTCCTTTTATAATACTTTTCATGTGAATGATATATACATTTAAGGCATGATGACAGCTCAGTGGGCCGAAACTAGTTGCCCTTCCAACTTGTAATAATATATGCTGTAGTACGGATTTTGAGTTTTGCTTACTTCTATTTGCCTACAGTCTACATTTGAGATGGATAGCCTCTTTCATTCACTTTAATGTAAGTTATAATCTCTGATAAACTGCAAATATAAATTGAAAATCATTTTAGTTATTTTTGGTTTTGGTAAAAATAAAAAGTCAATTATTCATTAGTGGTTTGTTTGTTTGCAGAGCTGATTTCAAGTTTTAAAGGTGTCTCTCTCATTTGTAATAAAGTATGTCAATGTACAATTATAGGTACTTACAAAGACATTTTCACGTTCTTCTCTGTGCGTGATATCGATGCATTGGGGCTGCTCTATATACATATTATGTATATAGGGGGATGCCATAGCGCTACAAATCTATACGGACGCCACTTCAACCGCTATTGCGATATATATATACATACTAGATTTTTTTTCACACCTTTTCGGTGGTACTTGATAATGTCCGGGCCACTACGCAGCCAAGGGCACTACCATTGTCAATAGGGTGAGATGATCCGCCGAATGATTCCAACAGTTCCAAGTATTACGGCCTTTTGCATTACTACATACATATATATATATATATATATATATATATATATATATACACATTTATACATGTATACATATATACATATATACAAATATATATATATATATATATATATATATATATATATATATATTATAATGGATTGTTATAGTTGTATACTTTGCCGACAATACCACTATAATTGTTATATTATCAATTTAATATATTCAACTCTAGTATAGCTAGCTCAGTAATGAAATAAAGAAAAATTTTTATGTAATTATATATTTAGGTAGAGAGAATGAGAAACTCTTACTACTCTTTGGGTTCCGGAAGTGATTTTAACTCTTTATCTCCAACACTTTATATACGAATCATTCAAATAACTTTTACTAAATTTTATTTTATATTATTTGGTGCGCCTATGGATAGAAAATTTCAATATAGCAATCGATTCCAAATCTCACAGTAAGAATAGATGATTAGAAGTATTCAGTAGAATAATCGATTCCAAATGTCACTCATATCAGTTGAAGTAATATATATATGAAAACAATGATTTCATGAATACATTTATTACTACACATATATTATATGAGTCAAGAAATATGTATTATCAATTTAAACAAAGTGATGAAATCTTATATGCTAATATAAAATTATTAAGTCGAAAAATGAAAATTGTTCAATAGAAATGGTAAGTACTTAAGTTTCTGTTATCAGTTTTATCAGAACCTTTTTTTTTTAAATTTTAATAGTTTCAGATTCTATTTCTTTTGACTTACCATAGATGTACATCTGTAACCTAAATGTTGGTACCAACAAAGACAAATTAAACACTAACCTGATTCACAATCCACTCATCTTCCTTTCTTGAAGAGTTATCTTCCCAAAAACAAGCTGTGGACAGGTCCGCCGACCTTATAATGCTTCTTTACAGGATTTCTTATTTCAGGAAACAAATATTTGTAATTTCTATTAGTTTCTAGCTTCTTAGATTTAATTGCTCTATAATGTTTATTTCAGTAACTTTCCATTAAGTATCATCTCCAATTGAATTGATTGAATTTTTTAAATATTCATTTTATTCAGACATCACCTCCAATAACTTGTATGTCTTGTTTCATCTATTGTATGTAGCTTCTTATATCTTCATTTATTTGGACACTTTTAGTACAAATTTCTTAGTTTTTATCTAAATTTCTTATAATTTTATCTCCAATACTCTATTTCATCTCCGCATCTCAAAATTCAAAATTCAACAACCACCCGCCTTTCTTTTTATTTTTCGTTGCTATCCGAAATCATAAATATCTTGATTTCAGATTCATTTTCTAATTCCTAATATATAATTACAAACCATAAAATTCACATCTTTCTTGACTCAATAAATATAGATTTCTATGGTTCTGCTTCTTTTTCAATTTATAACCTTATTCCAGTCAATTGATAAAATTATTTTGACATTTCTGACATTATTTGATATATATAACCAAAACTCTCTAAATGTTAAATAATTAAGTTATTACATGTTTATTTATTGTAACTATTATTAATGTTCAATGAATATTTTTAGAATATGGATTACATGTTTCTTTTAATTAAGGAATTTTGATTTATAACTTGTTATTTATTACTTACAATGGATTGTCGATATGCTTCTTAAATGAACTACTGTGTTTAAAGGTAAGTTTTATCCTTTTTACTCAAATTTCTTATTACTATTGCTCATATATTGTATTCTATTATGAATAGATTACTTCATCAATAAATTCTTTTGGTATCATATTAAAGATATTGAATCAAATGTTCCAAACTTCAATATATTTGTGAGAGTGAGAATTTAAATTATACTTCCATCTAAGTAGTGAAGAACTATCTCTTCTATATATATTTTTTTACTTTTATAAGGTAATAGATATTATGTATCCTGATCAAAATAGGTGCTAATAATTCTCTAACACTTAACAGATGATGTATATATGCTCCAGAATATTTTGTACATGTAAGACATATACAGTTTTTTAAATACTGCATTAAATCTTCTGTATATTGGAAATATTTTCATTAACCGATACTGGTTTATATAATTCTGTGTAGTATGCTGATATGAGTTATATTATTTTAGTTTCTGTGTTCTTGAATTATGTTCAAATCCCCTCAAATTTAAATTTTAAGAGTTCTCAATACCTTGAGATCTTCTTCACATTTAAATTTCCAATTTAAAATTAATTCTTTTTTTTCTGGAGGCAAATCTAAATTTGTGTATTATCCTTCTTTCATTATGTTCTTTGAATACGGCGATTAATTTTCCAATCTATTATTATATCTCTAATACCTATCATATATCTACACGAAATCTAACTATTTATAAATTAGTAACATATTATTATCTATTAAATAATTATCAACATATCTCAAAATTATCTTGAATCAAATTAAACTATTATTCCTAATTCCCATAAAACTTCTCAAATCTACTATATCTATTGAAATTTCACGTAACGTACTGTTATTTGTTATTCTAAAATTCCCTATATACATGTTGATCAATTTCTTCTATGATCTGTAATATTTCAACTCTCTTTTATTCTACTCTGCCTAAACAACTTACATGGAACTGGATATGATTTTACTTTAACATTTCTCAGTATTCTTCTCCTTCATTACATCGATATTTTAGTTAAGCAACCCTTAGTTCCTTCGAAATTCTTTTGTTATACGTCTTTAATAATTCATTTATAACTTCATAATATTCTTCATTACAATCTGTCCAATTACCATTACTTTTCACATCTTCTATTTATTCTATCTCACACTCATAATGGTTAGCCAGTCTAGTTTCTTTTTCAATCAATCCTTCATATTTCATCATCAAACTCTTCACTTTCTCTTCATATTCCTTATTTCCACTCACTAACTCCAATTCTACCATGATTCCATTCCTCTTTATATTCCATAACTTCCTATTATCCTCTTCAATTGCCAATACTTCCATATTTACCTCCTCAAATTCAATTATTTTACCATTTAATTCTATCTATCTATTCAAAATCAATTATTTCCTTATATTTCATCAATTCATCAATAACTATGTCTGTTTCTAGCTTCTTCATCGACTATGCTTACATATCAACTTCTTTTTCATCCTTTAATTCAATCTTTTGTATCATATATTTGCCTAGTTCATATAACTTCCGTCCGTTTGTTCCTATAAATGTAATTATTTCATCCTGTCCATCTATTTTGTTGCTTAATTTCATTTCTATTTTCATTATCATATCTTCTATCAAAGTTTCTAAAATTTCTTCTATTATCAATCCATGTTCATATAATTTCTATTTAAATATGTTTTTAAATATTACTTGTTAATCATAAACCTTTTATGTACACATCGTTTTTATATCCATTGTTTAGCATGTACAATTCCTTTTCGTTTTCCAGATTTCGTTCCCATAATCCTGTCATATAATTCAATTTTCTTTTCTTTTCCTAAACTTCGTCTTATTCTCTTCTCTTATTGTTTGATTCCCTATTGGTTTCTGTAACTTCTTTCTGTTCACCACCATAATTTTTTTAATTTTGAAGTCCCATATCTCATCAATTTCTTCCCATAAATGCATTGAAATTTGCATCTCAAATTCTTCCATCTCATTGAAGTTGCTTTTTATTATTTTCATATCCACCATAATCTCAATTCGATTTCTTTCATTTTCAATTCTCCTAATAAATATTCTTGGATCAATTATTTTTATGTTTCTCTTAAGTTTCACTCTGATTTCGCCATTCTCTGTGTAAATTATTGGTTCTTCAATTAGTCTTATGGTTTCATCTATTTCTTCCTTAGTTTCTTGTAATCGTCTGTTCATTTCTTTTAATTCCCAATTAACTAATTTCTCTATACTTTCTCTCATTTTTTTACACGTTCCCGTTTGTTCTTCTATCCTTCCATTTAAGTCATTAAATTTCTTATTCAAATTCTGTTCATACATTTGCATTATTTCCTCATTTGTTTGTCCTTGTACTTTTATAGATTGTATTTCTTCAATTATATTCTCATTTTGTTTCTTCACTTCTACTTGAATTGCTCCTGATAAATTTTCTTCTAGACTTCTTCCTAGTTCCTGAACTTCTTCTTCTACCTGTTTTTCAATTGTTTCTCTTATTTTAATTCTATGTTCCTGAAGTTCTACTCTCAAATTCGTATTTTCTTCTTTTATATCAATTTTAATTTTATCTATCTGTTTTCTAAATTCTTCATTTTCCTCCCTAAGTTTCTTAATTTCCTTCAAACCTTCCATCTTCACCTCTTCTATTTTCTGTTCCATCCTGTTCATGTTTCTATTTAAATCATTCATGTTCCCATTCATCTTGTCCATCTTTCCATTCAAATCTCCCCTCATATTATCTATCTTCCCATTCAAATCTCCGCTCATATTATCTATCTTCCCATTCAAATCTCCCCTCATATTATCTATCTTCCCATTCAAATCTCCGCTCATATTATCTATCTTCCCATTCAAATTAATTAAAAATTCCATTATTTGATCTCCTCTGCTTACACTATCCTGCCTGTCTTGTCTACTATCCTGCTGTTCCCTTGATTCTTCACTTTCTTTATCTATTAAGGTTTGTTCCTCTACATCTGAATCTCCCATTCCACGTCTCCTTTCTTGTTGTTCCTCATCTGATCTGCCTTCCACACCTATTTGTTTTCCGTCCCTAAGCATCATTCTCTTTGCCATTTTAATTGTATCTAATTCTAATGTTTTTAAAACCTTCTTATCACGAAAAAAATCTTAATTTGCCCCACGTTCGGCCGCCAAATTTATAATGGATTGTTATAGTTGTATACTTTGCCGACAATACCACTATAATTGTTATATTATCAATTTAATATATTCAACTCTAGTATAGCTAGCTCAGTAATGAAATAAAGAAAAATTTTTATGTAATTATATATTTAGGTAGAGAGAATGAGAAACTCTTACTACTCTTTGGGTTCCGGAAGTGATTTTAACTCTTTATCTCCAACACTTTATATACGAATCATTCAAATAACTTTTACTATATTTTATTTTATATTATTTGGTGCGCCTATGGATAGAAAATTTCAATATAGCAATCGATTCCAAATCTCACAGTAAGAATAGATGATTAGAAGTATTCAGTAGAATAATCGATTCCAAATGTCACTCATATCAGTTGAAGTAATATATATATGAAAACAATGATTTCATGAATACATTTATTACTACACATATATTATATGAGTCAAGAAATATGTATTATCAATTTAAACAAAGTGATGAAATCTTATATGCTAATATAAAATTATTAAGTCGAAAAATGAAAATTGTTCAATAGAAATGGTAAGTACTTAAGTTTCTGTTATCAGTTTTATCAGAACCTTTTTTTTTTAAATTTTAATAGTTTCAGATCCTATTTCTTTTGACTTACCATAGATGTACATCTGTAACCTAAATGTTGGTACCAACAAAGACAAATTAAACACTAACCTGATTCACAATCCACTCATCTTCCTTTCTTGAAGAGTTATCTTCCCAAAAACAAGCTGTGGACAGGTCCGCCGACCTTATAATGCTTCTTTACAGGATTTCTTATTTCAGGAAACAAATATTTGTAATTTCTATTAGTTTCTAGCTTCTTAGATTTAATTGCTCTATAATGTTTATTTCAGTAACTTTCCATTAAGTATCATCTCCAATTGAATTGATTGAATTTTTTAAATATTCATTTTATTCAGACATCACCTCCAATAACTTGTATGTCTTGTTTCATCTATTGTATGTAGCTTCTTATATCTTCATTTATTTGGACACTTTTAGTACAAATTTCTTAGTTTTTATCTAAATTTCTTATAATTTTATCTCCAATACTCTATTTCATCTCCGCATCTCAAAATTCAAAATTCAACAACCACCCGCCTTTCTTTTTATTTTTCGTTGCTATCCGAAATCATAAATATCTTGATTTCAGATTCATTTTCTAATTCCTAATATATAATTACAAACCATAAAATTCACATCTTTCTTGACTCAATAAATATAGATTTCTATGGTTCTGCTTCTTTTTCAATTTATAACCTTATTCCAGTCAATTGATAAAATTATTTTGACATTTCTGACATTATTTGATATATATAACCAAAACTCTCTAAATGTTAAATAATTAAGTTATTACATGTTTATTTATTGTAACTATTATTAATGTTCAATGAATATTTTTAGAATATGGATTACATGTTTCTTTTAATTAAGGAATTTTGATTTATAACTTGTTATTTATTACTTACAATGGATTGTCGATATGCTTCTTAAATGAACTACTGTGTTTAAAGGTAAGTTTTATCCTTTTTACTCAAATTTCTTATTACTATTGCTCATATATTGTATTCTATTATGAATAGATTACTTCATCAATAAATTCTTTTGGTATCATATTAAAGATATTGAATCAAATGTTCCAAACTTCAATATATTTGTGAGAGTGAGAATTTAAATTATACTTCCATCTAAGTAGTGAAGAACTATCTCTTCTATATATATTTTTTTACTTTTATAAGGTAATAGATATTATGTATCCTGATCAAAATAGGTGCTAATAATTCTCTAACACTTAACAGATGATGTATATATGCTCCAGAATATTTTGTACATGTAAGACATATACAGTTTTTTAAATACTGCATTAAATCTTCTGTATATTGGAAATATTTTCATTAACCGATACTGGTTTATATAATTCTGTGTAGTATGCTGATATGAGTTATATTATTTTAGTTTCTGTGTTCTTGAATTATGTTCAATATATATATATATATATATATATATATATATATATATATATATATATATATATGTATATATAAAACTCAGAAATATTGGGGAAAGCAGCAACAGGGAAATAGAGAATTCTTTATTGGTTTTTATCCAAGCTTTCGAAAACGTTCGTTTTCATCATCAGGGATGCTACAAATAGGGGAAAAAATGGGATTATTCTCAACTCCATCTATAAAGAGACAAAAGTGTACTTACATCCAAAGTGAAACTATTTTGCTTTAAGTAAAACATAAGATTGAAGAAATCATCACATGGCATCAGTTAGGGAAAATTGACATTCAAATTAGCAGTAATATTAACAACATTGAGGCTGTTATAGGATAATATAATAATACAAATAATAAAAACACAAAACTTGCACGAGATTGATATCGTAAAATCATTTTTAAACAAACACAGCCGAAAAGGACGCTACCAGCAGGAATCCTTCCTTCCAAGACGGAAATGGAAACGGGCACTTGACATCCACTGGTACAAACAGCCCATACCATCCACTGTTTTTCAACGTATATTTTTATTATTGTTATTATTAATATTAATATTATTATTGTTGTTACCTTAATAATGCCTTTTTGCAATCAATACGTATACGAAAATATATCAACAATCCATTTGTTTACATATTAGCTGTCATTCAATTAATCTTTTCCGAAATATATTGAGAGTCACCTTTAAAGGGAACTCTTCTTTATGCCGTATATTACGGCCTGAACCCTTCCCCATTAGCAGTTTCATTGGTGTTGGTAGATAGAACCAGCGCGCCGCTCTCACGTTGCAGGAAATTGCTTAATGACGACTACCGTGAACTGTTTGTACCTGTGGATGTCAAGTGCCTGTTTCCATTTCCGTCTTGGAAGGAACGATTCCTGCTTGGTAGCGTCCTTTTCGGCTGTGTTTGTTTAAAAAAGATTTTCCGATAATAATCTCGTGCAAGTTTTGTGTTTTTATTCTTATATTATCCTATAACAGCCTCAATGTTGTTAATATTACTGCTAATTTGAATCTCAATTTTCCCTAACTGATGCCATGTGATGAGTTCTTCAATCTTAGTTTTACATAAAGGAAAATAATTTCACATTGGATGTAAGTACACTTTTGTCTCTTTATTGATGGAGTTGAGAATAATCCCATTTTTTCCTCTATTTGTAGCGTCCCTGATGATGGAAACTAACGTTTTCGAAAACTTGGATAAAAACCAATAAAGAATTCTCTTTTTCCCTGTTGCTGCATTCCCCAATATTTCAGAGTTTTATTCCTAACTGGTCAGCAAAGACTAGCGTTTTTTACGTTTATGTTTGTGGCAATTCAATAAAAAAGCATTAAATTTTGTCAACATGATTTTTATTTCAGTGTTTCGGAATAAACGCCTGACCTTGATATAAGAGTTGACTTTATGTTTGGGTTATTTGTTAAAGATAGGATTGTATTATCACATATGTAAGACAAATACAAAATATTTTCTTAAATTCATGAAGGACTAGAAATAAATTAGACATATTTTGAAACATACATTAGCATATATTGCAGTTTAAGATGCTGAAGTGAACAATCTATGAATATTTCAATGCTTAAACAAGTCTTTCAGCCGAAACACTCGACATATGCTTTTCGACAATATTAAAAATACCCAATTTTTTTGTCACATTCCACTATAAAATTATTCGTCTAACTAAAAATATATTCAGTGACATTTGAAGTGTTACACCCAGAAGGAATAATTTATCGACCTTAATTTTTTCGTAATGTGATAGCCTTACATCAAGAATGAAATGATAATAATTGCAAGAAATTTCATAAACATGTACTCAGAAAAAAGTAATAATGTGTTTGACGACCCCGTAGCTCAATACACTCATTACACGTCTAGGCATCGAGTAAAGGAGGGGGCCGATGTCTGCTTGTGGCACGTCATTCCAAGCAACTTGAGCTTAGGTCAGTTAAGCTTTCCCCGCCCCAATAGATATTCTCAACATAAATATATTTGGTCTTTATGCACTCTCGATGCACCAATATGCTCCATGAATGATACACCACCAACAAAAACAAAATCCCCCCTTTCCTTAGTCAAACCTCATTAATCAACCTTTCGCTACTAACGTAGCTTTATGAGATATAAATACTATCGTCAGACTCACAGTCCGCATATCTCTTTTCATTGAAAAAAGAAAGAAAACCATGCATAACTGAATTAGTGTTGGAAAAAATATATAAAGACATTCAATGTCAGTATATTTACACATTTTGAAGATAAATTAATGAGATGAAAATGTCCAAAAAATCTTAAATAACAAACAAAGCTCAAAATCATTTTCAAATTGTAAAAGTCACATAAAGCGAGAACATACAAAAACCAAATTTCCAACATAAATAAAAAAAGACGACATTTTTAAAAAGAACTAACCTAAACTTATTAATTATTAACTAAAATAGTCAATCTTTGTCACTCCACCAGTCAAGCACTCACTACACGTGTAGTTCCCATGCTCCAAACAAATAGGTTTTTTACAGTATGCACAGCTAAATCATTTAGGTCTATTTTTTCTGTCACAATAAAAGCAGCGTCGTTTGATGTTTTCAATTTGTGGTTCAGGTGGCTCTTCCTGCAATGGTAAATGTAAAATTTCACTATGGCGAAGTAGAATGATACGTGATATCCGATTATTAGCAGCTCTTCGTCGTAAGTGTACGTCTAGTAACTGAATGCCAAGATTCTCCAGAAATATTCTTAGAGGTGTATTATCCATATATTTTGAATTGCTCTTAGTAATAACGAATGAGTTTATTCCAGCTACCTATATTTAGTGGCATATACAGTATAACCATGCCTAGCCATTAGTAGCTCTGTTTAATTGTAATCAATTATTATTTGTAGTTTTCCAGATGCTTTGTCTATTTAATCTTTATTATGGCGCATGGTTGATAACATGAGAACATTTTTATTTTTTCTGGGTATATAAGATGTTATTGTTGCTTTGTCTTGAAATGCAAACATGTATTTTCGGGTCGTTTAGCAGGTTGAGCTTATGATTTGTTGAAAGTGTGTTAGCATCAGCTATGCTGGTAAAGAAGTTGTCCATTGTAAGGTTTCTGCTTGTTCCTGAGATGGGACGACAAAGACGGGAAATGAACGACACATTATCAGTTTGAACTTTATTAGGTCCAATCGGCTGTTGCCTAATATAAATTTTCATGTATGCAGTATAAAACAATTTGGCGTCTACTAGAGAATATGTTTGATAGCATATCGGTTAGGTTTATTTGGCATATATACTCCAAAGTTGCATCTCCCTCGGAATGCCATCAACATTTCTTCCACTGTTATTAGCTTGAAAATACAAAAATATTTGCACAAATTAGAATTAAATTAATAATAAATCTCACGGATCGGTGCTAATTTGTCGTATTTTTCTCTCTCTATTCTAGTATTTTTATTGTCACAATGAATATATTGCAATGAAAATTTAAAAAGTTATCGAAACATTGTGAAATGAAATATTTCCATGGAAGTTCCATTTGTTCTAAATAAATCAGAGGCATTTACTCGACTATTTTTTTATATCGAGCATATATAAAGCAACCCTATAAGTGCTTTCAGCTCAATAATGTCTATGGGCATTGCTTATAGGTTGTTTGGATTGACATTGCACATTCCAATGTAGATATTTGTGTTATCAACAATGAGCTGCAATATTTCATTTGCAAAAAATACTCCAGATTACTGCTACAGATTTTAACGTATTTGCATTCCCCTTTACCCCAGGGAGAAACTTGATGATATTTAGGGCGCTTGTCTGTACCTGAAAATATCCTGGATGCCTTTCCCCAGTTGGTTTGGCCATCTTTTTCAATATAATATACAAATTTTGCGTGCGTCACTGCATCCATTATTTCCTCTGGAAGATCCAAGATGTTGTTTGGGTCATAAATATCTTGCTAATCATCCGTGTTGTGTGTCTATATGAAAGATAAATTTCGGTTTTCTACTGTACACCTACGTTTTATTCAAAATTTTTGACAGTACCAATTTCAGTATAAATATACTAAAAATGAAGTGAGAAAAGTGCTGAGGCAATTAGTCTTTCAGTTTTGGTGCGGATATTCCTTCGTTAAGCTCTGTTCTGCTCTGGTTTGTTCTTTGTTTTTTTGTTTTTTGTTTTAGATAATACAATGTGAATTTGCAGCGAGGTATACAGAAAAAGTTTCATTTTAATAAGAAACATGTAACTAAGTTAGGAAACCTGTATGTTTCTAAATAAATGAATAAGTGGGTAAACCCATTTTGCAGAAGCTTGTAGAAACAGAGAGATCAATTTAGTGCAAAAAGATACAAGAGAAGAAGAACAAGAAATGTTCATAGTAACTGTTAATTTATTAGGAACGGTAGAAAACAAATTTATGGAACAAACTCTAGATACAAGATACAAGTCTTGAAAGTTAAGGTTAAATTAGATACAGGTAGTGATTGTAATGTGATGCCAGATTTCATTTTTTAAAATATAGTTGGAGATACAGAGCTAGATAAAAGTAGCGTAGATTTAAAAAATTACAATGGTTCTAATATTCAAGGATTAGCACAAATTGAACTAAAATAGAATATAAGAAATAAAAATGAGTGTTTTAAATGAAACTCACGGTTTCTAGTTAATACCACAATATAATAAAAATTGTTGAAAATTCTAAAAAATTGACAATTGTTTCGATAAATCAATATCATCGTCAGAATGACAGAAATTACATTTCATTTGATGCCTACCTGATGTTCCGTAGTTATTTTTGGCTAGACCAAGAACTGACCTAACTGGTGATTGACTTAATATATGTTAATAGAAAAAAGAAGAAGATGTGATATTACAAATATTGAACCTTAGATATTATTAGCACTATGGTGATATCCCGGATATCATTTTTCCAATTAAGATCAGTATAACTGTGTAATGATATAGAAAACCAGGAAAACTATATCTGCTGGTCTTTACAATTATCACTTAGGAAGACAGTTTATTAGTGGAGAACTCCCTAGATTCAACTGTTCATTGACAACTTCATATTGTGGGTTTCTTAAATGTCTTCTAATTTCCAATTCTTGAAGGAAATCCAGTTCTTGTTTCTTTTCACAAATATGCAGCACTTCTAGTTTTGTGTTAATTTCAATACAAATGAGGTTTTAGTATTTCAGGTGGTAAAAGCTGAGCCTTCAACAGTAGTAGTCATAGGATATCCTACTTTAAATAAGTTAAATATGGTAAAAGTCAGTGTAGATAGTATACAAGTTCAATGCGAGTATAATAAATTAGTTGAAATATATAAAGAGGTTACTTTTTCAAATGGAACTAACTGTTTCTAGATAATTTCACAATTATAAACAGTTACTTTCATTTAAGAAAGTGATATGAGCATATTCCACACAGTAAGGGTCGAAACAGTAAATTTAATATAAAGAGGTATTCGAGCAAAAGATTACAAATATAAAAGGTGTTTTATATGAAATTTACTTAGTAGAAGCTCAAGGTATGTGTATACAATGTAGAAAAATAAAATTTATCTTAATTGAACCTTTAAAAACAGAATTAAGTAGATTACAAAAATTAGGGATTAGGAATAAACTGAATTCGTGAATACTTTAATCATAGTAAAGAAAGTAAATAGTGAAAGTATCAGTTTGTTTAGACCCAAAACACTTAAATGATAATATAAAAAGGGTATATTTTAAGTTACTGACAGTTGAAAAATAGCCGCTGAACTATTGGTGCTAAATTTTTTAGTATATTGGATGCAGCAGCACCATTTTAGCAAATTAGGTTAACAGAAAATAGCAGTAAAGTATGTACTTTTGCAACACCATTTGCAAGGTACTGGTCTAAAAAATTGCCATATGGCAAAAATTTAAAATGATATTTGAAAGTGTTGAGAGATGTGAAGTGTATGTACATGGGTAATTTGTTAGTATATGCATCTCTCTCTCTGTCTCTCTCCGAATCACTGAAAATTACAATGTTCCTAAAAAAGTTGTATGAGAGTTGAACACTCGGCTACTGTTGACCGATATATCGGTATCATTGGTGAATGGAAAATCACTGTCGCTATCAGTGATTCACTTCTTGCAGATGCGGTGATCGATGATTCAGTTTTGTCCGCCTAAAATCTTGAATCGAATATATCGTCAATCTACACCAACACCACAATTCACCTTTCCCATTATTCGACTAGTTTGCGGTCATAATGCGCGGACACATTTGGCACTTTTTAAGTCTAGTGACAAACCCAACGACTATACAATAGTGGCGTTCGATATGCACGCGTACCACTCACGTTCGTTTTGACTTTTGCATGAAGCCCACAGGCTCGCCCAGACACAAAAACTTTGTTCTCCTCTTTCCCTTCAGCCACCAACAATATGTTTCTATTCGTGTTTCTTGCACAGGTTATTTATGGTTTGTGTTATAATAAGGTTATATAGTGCACACGCAAGTGTTCTATTTAAATTTGTCGTGTCACTATCGAGTACTCAGCTCTAGCCTGCAAATCGAATGCCACTATTATAATCGTTGTGACAAACCGACCTCTCTCCTACTTGTCATTTATCACTAGTCACAATTAAAACAAAAATCACTGTTTATTATTTGTTGTATTCGCTATTTTGTAATTTTTCGACTTATTTAAGTGTGCGTTGTTGTTTTCCGTTTTTCGTATCGTAAGTCGAATGTTCGATCGTTGGATTGAAGCGATAAAATTATAACCTTAGTATATCAACAACGCAACCAGAATAAGTACTCAGTGTTATAGTACTTAAAAAAATATAATAATAATGTATTTCATGTATGTATAAGGCACTTCACAGAAGATGCACATCCAAACTCTATAAAACTTTTCTTGTTGACAAAAAAGCTACTGTACATGATGCTGATACAGAATAAAAAGCCGATTAAAAGAAATTAGAGACGACAGACTAGCCAAGAAATTGAAAAAAAAATCACTTTAGAGTAGTCAAGTAATGTATAATGATAAAAAGATATTTTATTATAGTACAAACTTCTTAGTTAGCATGGTCCAACAGTAAGGAAATATTTAGAAAAAGAAACAAATAGTAACTCCATCAAACAAAATGTTTTTGACATTGATGAAGTTAGGACTATGAAACATTGTCTGACATTTTCCTAACATCAAAATCAGAAGTAGGAAGGGTGTTTCTAACGTGGGTACCAATTTACTATACAATTGAGTTTCCACATCGAAACATAATATTGTCCCACACACCTCCAAATTTTCTTGAAAATTACCCAAAGTTGTCAAGCAGTCTCGGTTGTACTGAATTTAACATAGGTACATACACCATCGTCTTTGATCAGACAACCAGAATGTTAATATATTTTTCAAAATGTTGGTTTTTAATTGATTTCAATTACATAAAGATTAGAAATATCCTGAAATTAACAGTATACTTTTGTTTTAAAGCACGTCCACCCTATGCCGTTATATACCATCTGGCTTTGCCAAATGGCAAAATCAGGTGCCGATGCCAAATACCATTCATTGTGTTCACCTTCTTAATTCTATAACTATCCAACCACGTTGTATACTGACAACTACTTGTTTATTACTGCCGCAGCCGTTATTATAATCGACCAAAATGATCAAGACAGATTTTGGGTACGTCCGAGTTTAAAAAGTCAGATGAAGTCGACACATTGAATCTGTTGTTCAGATGTGGAACAAGTTTCCGGAACTTTTTCCGAATGAAGAGCAGTGACTTTGGGAATCTTCTTAGTTTGACTGATCCGAGAATCAGCAAAGTCGTCACTGCATTTAGAAAAGCTATTCCTGTTCATGAATGTCTTGCTGTTACATTGCAGTTCCTAGCAACAGTTGATTTCTACCATTTATTGATGTACATGTTTAAAATGACGAAGCATGTAATTTCAACCATCGTTCCAGATGTTTGTGATGCTTTGATCAACGATTTGCAAGATTATATTTAGGTATGAAAATTCACAAATCATTTATAGGTAAAAATGTATTCATTGATTAAATATAATTACATTTCTAATAAAAGATTATCATGAAATTTACTGTCTCGACCCTTATTTGAAAGATTATAAAATGAATCTTTATCACTAGTAACTGGCCCATCATTGAAAGAAGCAGGGCTCGTCATTGGTGTACCTAGATACTTGGCTAGTGGACGGAAAAGGTGAACGAAATGAAGGGTTGAAGTTCCGAAATGTGTGTACATAGGTACATTGGACTTTGGTGGTTGTGAGTTCAGGTGTGCTCCTGCGTATAGCTGTGAAGAAGTGTTAGGTGGATAATCATTTTTCTCCATATCAGTGTCATATAATACAGTGCTAATTATTTGTCTCAGAGCTTTTTGACTATACGGCGAATTAAAACCACTCATTTGTATACCTACTTGCTCTCCAAATAAGGGATATTGATTTTTCCCAGATCTACTTCCTTGCGAGTGCTTCATCTGTTGCCGAATTCTTTGCTGTATTTTGATATCTTGAGGAGTTTAATGACTGATTTTTTTCTTGTGGCGTAGATGTTGATTGAATTGATATATCGTTACCATTGTCCACTACTTTCTGAACGGTTTCATCAGGTTCATTAGACATGAAATCCAATGGGTCCTTAAAAGTTTGTTTGATAAAATATTTTAAATTAACGAAATAATGATTATAAGTTTAAAAATAAATCGATAACAGTGTGAAAGAAAATTAATATTTTAAATATTATATTATTTGAGTCAGGTATAGGTATTTGAATGTATATTTCGTTTTAGATGCCTGAAAATGAATCGGAATGAAAAAAAAAGGAAATGAGTTCAATTAAGAATGTAATTTTTCAAACTGTGTTGGCACTTTTCATGGAAAGCATATAGCTCTGCAGTCACCAATTGACGGTGGAACTGAGTATTTTAACTACAGTTTTTTTTGGTATTGTTCTTTTTGCAATTGTAGACGCGATCTACAATTTTTCTTATGTAAATATCGGCTCTCAAGGTCAAATTTTGAATGGACGTGTGTTTAATTAAACGAAATTCTGAAAAAGTCTAGAAGATAACACGATGAACTTCCCATCCCTTGCAAACTTCCCGGACGAAATAAATCTACTCCTTTTTTTTCATTGCTGATGAAGTTTTCTATGAAAATAATTTTTAATTACCAACTTAGAACAGCTCGTTGAGTTTATGAGAAAACCAAATTGGTAGGAACCAAAAACTTCCAAAAAGGTTGTATTGGTCATTATTTATTTACATAATTTTCAACGAAAAACTGAGTCTAAAACAGTTTATATTCTCAATGGAGCATTTGATGTGGGTTGCTCAGTCTGATATCGAACTGATTCAGGAGGAGGGCTCAACAGTATTACTAGGGTTCCAAGAAGTAGTGCAACCGATGCCCAAGCAGTTAGAAATGAATTGGCCGAGTATTTTATTTTACCACAGGAAATGACATATTTTTAAGATGACTAAACGTTTAAACTAGTGTTTTTGGAAAAAAATTTCTCACATAGTATTTTGATTTAGTAACTGTTACATTCATACACGAAAAACCCGATAATAATGGACAAAGGCTTTGTTATTTCGCAGAGTACGCCGGCATGGTGATAATCAGTATAAAACACCGACACAAAAAATGCCATAAAATTACCTGGAGTTCCCCAGAACAAAAAATACATAACCAAATTGATTATGTCTTAGTGTCAAGAAGAGATCAGTCCGCAATCAGAGACGTCAGGACGAATAGGGTAGCTTGCGCTGACTCATACCACTACATGTTCACGGCAACTTTGAAATGAAAAATATTGAGAAAGATCAATAGTAGACATATCATTTAAAGCAGGGATATACAAAAGTTAGGAGATATAAAAACTAGAAAGGAATATGTAAAGCGCATGGAAATATTACTGGAAGACAAAGAAAAAGGGGTTTAAATCGAAGAAGTTCAAGACAAATGAACACAAATGGAAGAATGTATAAATACTGCGACAAAAGAGAAAATTAGCATTAAAAATATCACGCCCCAAAAAAAGGTTAGTATAATGAAGAGTGCATAATATTAGTAGAAAGAAAACGAGATGCTTGGGATAAATGGCTTAGAACGAATGAAGACGAAGACAAGAACGAATATGACAAGTTAAGAAAACAAGCAAAGAAGGCAGTAAAGAAAATCGGAAGAGAATGGGTGGATAGCACACTAGAGAAAACAGAAGCCTAAAATAATAATAAAAACTGATAAAAATGGAAAAGTGTTAGAAAATGAAACAGAATATAAAGCAACCTGGATGGAATAATTTGGGAATGTATTATCAGAGAAAGAAATATTGCAAGAATTTTTGGAAGACCAAGAAGTTAGAAGAAGATCAATTACCAGAACCAACGAAGAAATAAAAGGAATCATCAGTAAAAGTAAAAACGGGAAAGCACCAGGAAGTGACAGCATAAATATTGAATAAATTAAGTATGGAGGAGGAAAACCGGAAGAGTGGAGGCTAGGTCAAATAGAAACAATACTTAAAAAAGCGTATCAACAGAACTGCACAGGGATTGCACTGCCTAACACGACATATAAAATAATGTCTACGGTTATCCAAAAAAGCAGAATTAACACAATATTAGGGCAATATCAATATGGGTTTAATGAAGGTAAATCAACCATAGACGATATTCATATCCTGAAATAAATAATGTAAAAACCGTACGAACATCAAATCGGAAGGGATTGCACTGCCTATCAAGACATATAAAATAATGTCTACGGTTATCCAAAAAAGCAGAATAAACACAATATTAGGGCAATATCAATATGGGTTTAATGAAGGTAAATCAACCATAGACGCTATTCATATACTGAAATAAATAATGTAAAAACCGTACGAACGTCAAATCGGAATGGAGATGCTACTTATAGATTTTCAGCAAGCGTTTAATTCAATAAATGGACAACAACTAATGAGAGCAACTAAAATTAAGAAGATCAACAAAAAACTAAGAAACTTAGTCTAGATGATTATGAAATAATTAACAGCTACAGTAAAAACGCAGAAAGGTGAAACGGATGATTAGAAATTAACAAAGGCGTTAGACAGGGAGATTCCTTGTCAACAACTCTTTTTAATCTTGTGCTGGAATATATAGTTAGAAATGTGGACAAAGGAAACATAAGGACAATGGGTGGGCAATTGGTAGCTTATGCGGACGACTTAGTGTTTGTAGCAAACGGATTATGGAAAAAATGTTTAAAGAAATTGTGGAAGAAGGTAAAAAAATGTACCTATAAATGAATGAAACAAAAACAAAAATTATGACCGTAAACAAACACCTAATGAAAAGTATAACCAGAATTGGCGAATTTGAATGTGAAGAAGTTGATAAAATAAAATATCAAGGAGTGACAATAACCAACGATAGGGATGAAGATATGGGAATTAAAGATAAAATTATAGCCGCAAACAGTATTCCAAGCAAATAAAAAACTATTAAGATGAACATTTATAAAACAATTATTAGGCCAACAAAATATATGGAGCTGAAATTATGATAATGACCAAGAAACAACAAGAATACCAAGAATTTTTGAACGAAAAATAGTAAGAAACATACTATGTAAATCAAATCCTACCAAGAAACAACAAGAATACCAAGAATTTTTGAACGAAAAATAGTAAGAAACATACTATGTAAATCAAATCCTACCAAAACTGCCATCTACGGATGTCAGTAAAAGTTTGCGCCATGTACACGTTTCAAGTGACTCTAGAAAGAATAAAAATTCCATTTAATAAACAAATGAAGTAATGAGATTAAAATCACAAGTTTTTTTTGAAATACCATATCGTTTATTAATTTTATACAACTTTTTCTATTTTCAATTGATACTTACAAAGAAACATTTTTCCAAATAATTCTTTATTCATTGACTGAAATTTATTCAGATAAAATTTTTATATATACATAGTTATTTTCCAATTAATTTTAATCTGATCTAAAAATCATTTGGCTCGAAAAAATTTTTATAAAACTTTTGTTTAAAATGAAACTGTTTCTAGATCATTCCACAATATATTGAAAAAATGTTAAAAATTCTAAAAAATTGACAAATGTTTCGATATTAAATATTAAAGCTTAGATATTATTAGCCCTATGGAGATACCCTGGATATCTTTTCCCCATTTAGGATCAGTATAACTGTGCTATAATATAGAAATCCAAGAAAACTGTATCTACTGATCTGTACAATTATCACTTAAGAAGACAATTTAAAAGTGGAGAACTCCCTAGATTTATCTGTTCATTGACAACTTCATATTTAGGGTTTCTTAAGTGTCTTCCAATTTCCAATTCTTCAGTGAAATCCATTTCTTGTTTCTTATCACTAATATGTAGTACTCCTAGTTCTGTGTTAGGTATCAATGAATGTTTAGTGTTTTGTCTAGTGGGATTTATCTGGTTGTTTTAATCTGTATGCTCGTAAGTGTTCGCTGTATCTGATTTCACAATTCCTAAGGGTTTGACCCAAATAAACAGCATTAGATTCTGTACATTTAAGTTCATATATATATATATATATATATATATATATATATATAATATATATATATATATAATATATATATATATATATATATATATATATATAATATATAATATATTAATATGAATTGGCTATGGTGTAATAAGAATGTTATACTTATTTTATTTTAGTTTTAATTTACTTTAAGTTTATTGTTTGCCCGGTATATTGATGATTTTATATATATGATAAACAGTTTATATTACTAACATGAAAACTTCTCATCTCAGGGTAGAGTTCAAGTATTTAGGATAAAATTATTTTAGAATTCCATATATATTAGCGCCAAAGGTAATAAATACTTTATATTTCAAAAATAAATTTGTTAATCAGAATATGTTACTTGTTCAATGATTCCAAACTAAATACGGTCCTGTCCTGCTTAAAACAAATCTGCATAATTCAATAGATGTCATTCAGAGCTTCTGCCTATGGTAAGTAGATGGTGCGCAAGTCACCAGATGAAATGAATAACTGAATAACTCAAAAATAGTTTAAAAACGTTCTTCAAAGAAAAAAACGATATCTAATTTAATGAAAATAAATACATTACACTTTTACAAGTGTTCTTGAAGAAATTCAACTATCTAAAAGGATGACTCTTTCATACAACATACACGCACTCTGGTGAGATATTATTATAAGAGTGAAATACAATTATACAACTTCATAAACAAATGATTTTAGAAAATGGCGAAATACACTCCTAAAAGCGTCTATGCATCACAAAATTTTAGTTCTTTGCATAAATTGGTAAGTACGTTTGACTTTTTAATATATTAATAAATTAACTTGTACTACCTTATTCACTTCACTGTTTTGTTTGTTCACCTCAATGATCCGTTTCTTTTATTTGTTTCAGATTCTCCTCCTGGAAAAACTCCATGCTGGCATTCCGTTTCTACCAGAACAGGAATCGATGCTGTATTTCATTCAAAGTCCAAGCAGTTTATATAAATTCCATTATTCAGTGTTTTCCAAAAGCTATTGTGGCTAATTTACTTCCACACGACACAAGACACCATATTATAAAATAAAAATCATGGTTAGTACTGTACAACATTCGACAATTCCTTTTTTAATTATTAATATAAACTTAACTACTTACACTGATGTATATCTTGTAAGTATAATGTATTTGTTCTTGAATTCTATAGTCAAATTTTTATCTTCCAAATAATTTCTTCTTTACCAAAGAGTTTTGCTGCTTACAAATTTTTTCTTCCCAAAAAAAAAACCTCTAGTCAATAGCCCCCATAATCAACAACCTTTTTACATTCTGATTTTTTTTTTCGTTAGCAACCTAATTGTCGCCGATATGATCTTTTTTTAAATGTTTATTTACCAATCAAATTTGACTATTTATTTTATCACTCAAATTCTTCATTTCAACCAGTGAAATGTTCATCCATTATATCAGGATATTGTATTCTAAGGTTTTTAATTGCTTAGACTTCCTATATTATTTTCATTCAATAATATTTCCTAGTATTGTTAAAATGACATTTCCTAACCTCTAAGTATGTATGTCAAATGAATATTCTTAATGTTTTAATAGATGACAGCTGTTACCTTTAAATATATATGCAAAATGAAAATTCGTTTTTTTTTATGAGTCATGTTCTCTGAAATTCACATTATTATATACTTTTCTGCTCTGTTATGTCTAAACAGCTACACTAACTTACTTTAATGTTTTAATCAACAAATATTATGAGATTAGCTTGACTTTACAGAACAAAGCATTATTAGTTTCCTATCATGAACAAATTCTGATACTTGATCTTTTTAATAAAAGTTTGGTTAATTTATTTCACATAAATTGTTTATCACACCTATTCGCAATTATCCCTACATTATACAGTCTGTCCTTTCTGTATGCCTTCTCTATCGAATAGTGGATCGTACAGATTGTCTCCATTCAAATGTTAAAAAAATTTTTGACTTAAAAAAAATTCTTCTAGATTACAATGCACAATCTTAATTCTTTATTGTTTGATATACAGGGTGTTTCACTCTATAATATATATATATATATATATATATATATATATTATAAATATATTTTATAATGTTATAATTTTAATTTAATTAGATTAGTTTAGTTAGACATAGGTTATATTTATTTATTTATTTAAATTTGGTGTGTGTTGGCTAGCTCAGTTATTTATTTATTATTATTATTATTATATTCGGGAGCATGAGACTGGTTCTACCCT
Organism: Galeruca laticollis; assembly: GCA_963921935.1. Taxonomy (NCBI): domain Eukaryota; kingdom Metazoa; phylum Arthropoda; class Insecta; order Coleoptera; family Chrysomelidae; genus Galeruca; species Galeruca laticollis. The sequence continues at coordinate 220,566,699 of OY998178.1, read as the reverse complement.
TCGAGCTCTGGCATTGATTGATTTATTCTGCTTACGTAAATAAAAAGAAACACATTACTTCCAATGATTTAATTTTTTTAAAAGAAAATTTTATTTAAATATATATATATATATATATATATATATATATATATATAAATTAGATACGCCTATGACATTACCAAACCACAATAACAACTGAGAACATACACCATCATATGCGCATGCTCAAACAAATGCGAATGGATGCGAGAGAAACCGAACGTTTCTTAGAGACGCTTAGCAGTTGCGTGAATATCAGATGTATCATAAAATCGTTGACTTCATAATGCTGGTGATGGACATTGCATGAAAGAATTTATGTATGGAAATTATATATATATATATATATATATATATATATATATATATATATATACAGATAATGAAAATGTTCAGAAGAAATGAATTACAAATTATACATACATTTGAAAATATTATATCAATTGATTTAAATGCACATTTCTTATACGATTGGAAATGCAGTAAGTACCACCATTATTTTATTACAGAATTACAAACATGCATGTAGGCCTTTTTAAATAATCTTGAAATTTTATCTAATGAATAAAGTACATAAAGTCTTTTTCTTTTTTAGTTAGATCGATCATATAGACGCACGAATTATACACATGAAAATAGTAACTGAATTTGAAATAGTTATTTATTATTATTATTGGCCAATAATATTTGAAGAAACACTGACCTGAAGTCTTATGATTGTGGTTTTTTAATGTGTTTTCAATTAACATAGTTTCAATCCATTTTAAATACTAAGCAGAATATTCTCAAACAGCTGATGTTCTTTAATATATAAGATATGTGGTTCAATATATATATATATATATATATATATATATATATAAATTCATATATATATATATATATATATATTTATATATATATTTACATATATATTATATATATTGTAATATTTTTGATATTTCAAACTAGTATTCTTTAATTATAATATGTTGTCGCAGCGACAATTATTGTACATGCAACTTAAATACGTATTCAATTTCAATTTTGACAGTGGTTGTCAAAAAAATATGTCCGGCGCCAATAAATATCAATCTAAAGATGAATTTATATACAATCGACCTATTACTCCTATCTCAGGGTGAGATCAAAGTTGTTCAAAATTAATTCTTCAAATTAATTTGTTTTTTCAACGTATTTCCAAATTAAATGTTTTACTATTATCAAACTCTCGAATAACTGTTAATTCAATATAATAAAAGGCCCTTTAATTATTTTATGACATTTACTATTTTACTGTCACTAAGAAATCAACCAAATGTCACTGGTTAAATTGAAAATTCTATGAATGTAAAATGATAAGTTTAACGAGATTGGATTCTGAATGAATACTACAGGTAGTTAGAATCAAAATTATATATTATACTATCAGACACGCAAATTCAACAAAATTATTATTCCCAAAAAATATCATAAAAGAACAACAGTCTACAAAAACTTGAAATTAGAATACAACTATGCTAGAATTTAACCTAATCAATTATTATTATCAAAACGTTCAACTTGTGTAATTTACACTAGACGTGTATCAATGCCAAATAACGAAATTTCTGCTCAAATTGTCTATTCACTTGATGTTGAAACTGATATATGTATCGTAAATTTTGGTATATTTCAAAATTTCTTATATAGATGCATCTAAATTTTCAACTCTATTTAAAAAAGGCCTGATATTTTTCGAGAAATAAATTTAAAAACTGGAGTGGACTCACCAAATGGATCAGGAAAACTCGTACTTATTCTAAACGTATTTAGAATTCTGCTAACTTTCTAAATATATACAATTTAGAAAACTGGAACCACATACACTTGTTACGATGCAATTCTTCTCCGAATTATGCACGCACTGGCTTTAACATATGGGTTATTTATCTGATTCTATGATATACAATTTGTACAATCTACCAAAAAATTGAGACAACTCTAATTCTGATGTTGTCTCTTTAAAGGATAAAAAACTACTGACTAAATTTTTATAAATAAATAATTCTCCTTTCCGTTGGTTACCGATTTTTCTTGTTTTTTAAAAAAATTACTAATCTATGATTTTCAATAACCAAGTGAGATTTTGAAATTCTTTTATCACATTTGTCATGTTGCTAGCAGAGACCTCTATATTTTACAATTTCAAATATTTTCTCCAAAACCTATTATGTTCTATCTATCATTAGATATATTCTACAGAAATGTCATCGAAATTATGAAATGTCATCTTTGATATTTCTACTGAAGCTTTTAAAATTTAATAATTTACATATAGTGTGTATCGAAAGTATGGCAGCCAAAATTAAATAAAATTTCCTTATGTTTTACTTATTCTTTAAATTTCAAATAGAGGATCTGCATTGATATATATATATATATATTTATATATATATATATATACATATATATATATATATATATATATATATATATATATATATATATATATATATTATATATATATATATATATATATATATATATATATATATATATATATATATATATATATATATTTATATATATATACATATATATATATATATATATATATATATATATATATATATATATATATATATATATATATATTGAACTTATCGTAGCAAATATTGAAGAGAATGAGACACAAATATATGGAATTTGAACTTTGTCAGATGGTAAATAGAGATTACTTTCTTCAGACAGATAGAATCATTTATACGTATAATTATAAGTAAGAAATATATCTCATACCAAATCAAACACCTATGATATCAATTATCCTATATAACTATATAAATACATCAATAATATTGAAAATCGTTACCTTAGATTTCAGTTGTAAACAATGAGTCATAAATTTCAATCCATCGCTGGTAAATTATAAATTCATATTGTTTTATTAGCAGCATAGTTGATCATCTGTATATTTTATCTAGAATATCAAAATGAATCTGAAAAGAACATGAAATTATTATTATTAGATGATAATAAACAGGATATTTGATACTCATATACAGACAAGTTATCACATTTGTTGAAATGAAATCATTGAACTGTCAATACATACAATTTCATAGAATTAAAACATAGAAATATATTCAACCACAGAAGTAAGCTAGAATTTTGAAATATTGAATATTTGCAAAGCGGATGGAATGTTTAAAAATATGTAATTGTATTAAATGATAGGACAAGTTCATATGAGATAATTGTTAAATTATATATAAGAAATGAATTGAAAGGCATTATGAAATATTTTAAGGGCGTAATGATTGTAAATTCATTGATATTTAAAATTTAAAGTGGGATAGATACTATCATTGTAAATAAATATAAGATATATTTTGGAAATTGTTCACATGCAAATAGGTATAATGAATTATATTGAAATTTTACACAAATAATTAATAACAATAGGAATAAGAAGAAGACAATTTAATTAACTATCAAACATTCAATAAAAAGACTATGGAATATCTAGAAACTCAGTAGTGTTTTGTTTCAAATAACAAGACTAGCAACAAAAGTTTGTTGATTTGAAAAACAAAGGAGTGTGTGGTGTGATGCTTATGAAAATGGACATGTAAGAAAATTTTTCTAGAAATTTAACTAAAATAAGTGAAAATTGTTTGAAATTTAAGTCAAAACTGAATATAAATGATAAAGTATAACCTAAGAAACATTTAGAACAGAAAATATTTGTAAATAACAATTATTTGTGGAAATTATCAATTATTGAATTTGAGAAGGGACGCTATGCGTAAATTTTAAGTAAATTCCTACATGATAGTCTCATGTATTTGATTAAAATCATTTAGGATCATCGCAAAACATTTTAAGTCAAGTGAGAAGAACAATTTTATAAATAATATTGACTTACCTGCGATACAAACTAGCGAATTTATTTCCACGATTTGAAGAGAGTCCAGCTTCATTCCAGGAGGGGAGAACAGGAATAGAGTGCACATAAAGAGACTTCCAAGTGTTATGAACAGGTCAGTGTATATATAATTTATATGGTACCATTTAAAACAATTCAGACAAATATATAACTAATTTGGCCAAATTTCACGTATAACATTTTTTTTAAGTATAAGAATTTTCAATTTATGTATAGTTGTTTATAATAATAATTTGTTTAACTGAATTTTTTTCTTTCATATTTCTAATGTTTTTCAATTTGATGCTTATTCGTAATTATATAAACTAAAGCTTGACTCTTCTGCATTTCATTTATGTCATATATTGATGATAGACAAAGGTATGATATCATAGAGGTTGAATGGGTATGTTCCGCGCTAACACACACACTATTTTTGTAGGAAACAATGGTAAGGTAATATTTAATAAATGCGTATTTCATATATTTTAATTATCTTGAACCCAACGAGAGTAAGTTTCTTATGCTCTCCATTAAAATAATAAACTAATAAATAAAAATATAAATCATATAACCTGAGCTAGCCAAGTAAACAATTATAAACCATAGATAAAATTCATAATTAATCATTATATAAACTTTAATAATAATTAATATAATATAAAATCAAGATATTTATTATAATATATATATATATATATATATATATATATATATATATATATATATATATATATATATATATATATATATATATATATATATATAGAAGGAGGATAGTCTTTGCTGACTAGTTAGGAACAAAACTAGTGAATATTGGGGAATATAATATCCAATTTATTATTAGAATAGTAAAATTAATATATGTGAATATTATTTTAAATGTTATCAATTTTAAGTAAATTCAAATATCAAGTTATTTTAATTGAGTCATAAAATCTTAAATGTATATAAAAATTAATATAAGTCATGATATAATCAAAACAAAAATATAAATGAAACTGAAATCAATTAACTTAACGCAATGCGTAACTTTAGACATGGCCAAAAATTTAATAGAATGATTGACAGAATAATAATTTGAGATATCAACATAGCTAGAATTTAAATATGAACAATTTAGATTCGAATTAAGGAAACCATATGAACTTAATAAAATAAGATTCAATTATTTACACATTAACAACATAAATTTATAGAGACCTATATTTCATATAAAAAATGCCAATGAAAACGGAAATATCGTGGTATGTTGACATGAGTACCAACTTTCAAAATTAAGAATACATGATGAATAATTAAATAAAATTTTGAAAACCATTAAGATATTATGTTTAATAAAATAATGAACAACAAATAAAGATAAAATGGAGTAATTAAAGATGTAAAATAGAATTATTCATGTTGCTAAAATTGTAAAAATAGGAAATAAGTTGCGACCAATTAGAAGACTCTGTTTATGTTTAATAATTATAAAGGCAATTATCAATAATTATAATAAACTTTTTATTAACAATTAACAATTTAAAATGTAAACAATAATAAAATACGGCACGTTTGTGTCAGAAAATTAGTGATTTCGAACATTAAAGGATGACAGTCGGATACAGAAAACTGAAAAAAATCGAATAGTCTTGTAACTTCCGCTTTCAAAAAAAAGTGATTGGTTGGTAATAAAAAAAATGAGAGTGACGATGAAGCTGAAGGGAGAACAGCTCCATGGCGAACTTTGCAGCAACTGATATATAAAAAGTGACAAAATCATACATATTCAATTGTTCGACAAACTAAACTTGTATCCAGAAACCAGACCAACAAATGTGAAGAAGTATTCCCAAACCAGACAAGATTTTTATCAAATTATCAAGAGTTTAATAATCATCGCCAGTGTGAAGTGACGCTAAAGTGTAGAAATTTTGAGACAAAGGAATTTTTAAACTAGGTTAGTGATTTTTTACCTCTTTGGATCCAGAGATAATAGACAAACCAAAACAAAACAAAAATGATCATTTAATAAATAATTGAAATACAGAAAGGCCATATATGAACAGTAAAGAATAAAAAGGAATTTAATTAATATCATATCGTTAATACATAAAATAATTATGATGAGTCACCTGTTTTTTTTCAATGTATGTTTTTTGTATATATTTAGTTTGTAGGAATTTTAAAACACTTTCAAAGTTCACAGATTTCATTGTCTCATATGTAGTTCATCCATTTCATATTTATCATTATAGACTATATTTATATAAATTTAAATGAAAATCACTGCACGATATTTCATAAACAAATATATTCTAATATTTCTTAAGTGCAACGTTTGTTTCAATATAAAAGTATATAGCGGAAATCTGCTCTGCGCAGGTACTATCGATATACAAGGTTCAATGCTGAGTACTTATGCAAAAGGAATACACCATAGGCGTCTCATAATTTATTTTCAATTAACTAAATTTTTGAAGGTATATTGTAATTTATAGGAAATTTTGAAACACTTTCAACGTTCACAGATTTCATTGTTTCATATGTAGTTCATCCATTTCATATTTATCATTATAGAGTATATTTATATAAATTTAAATGAAAATCACTGCACGATATTTCACAAACAAATATATTTTAATATTTCTTAAGTGCAAAGTTTGTTTCAATATAAAAGCATATAGCGGAAATCTGCTCTGCGCAGGTGCTATAGATATACAAGGTTGAATGCTGAGTACTAATGCAAAAGGAATACACCATAGGCGTCTCATAATTTATTTTCAATTAACTAAATATTAAATAGTCAAGTGTACGTTTGTAACTTTTTTTATTAAAAAGTTATCGATATTTCTAATAAAAGAAATTTCATTAAAAATAGTTATAAAGCAATGTTGGTTTCTTAAGTTATTTTTGCCTATGATCGTTACTGAAATTAGGAGTCATCATACACAAAGAACAAGAAAAGAGCAGTCGAGATAAGAATAAATAAAGAAGTAGTAAATAAAAACGTAAAATAAGGTAAAATAATAATTAAATAACAAATAAATTCATCAATAATAATTATAAGATATTACCAATATATTCATATTCAATTATTATCCATTATTTATAAAGAAAATATGAGTAAAATTATCAAATGTCGATCCCAACGTGAAGCAATTCAATAATCGATCGAATATTAACATGTTCAATTAAAATTCTCAACTGAATTATTATTATCAATATATATCAGACTTCTATAATGGGGATCTTTTTGTTTTTACATTTAACAATGTTGTACTCACATTGCTTTATGTTTTAAAAGAAACTGTATTTGTTACTAAAGCTATTATATTTGAAATATTAGAAATATTACCTGCATATGTGATGGTTTTATATTTATTCATTTCTTTAGATTGTTTAGGAAATATTAGTTGTAATGCTACTTTTATCTTTTTCTTAGTAATTTATTTATTTATCATATGTAATGGATAATCGTTGGATGTTGCTATTTGTTTAACTGTATTAATTTCTCTATAAAAAATAAATTTTTTCATAGGAACTGAAAATGCTTCGTGTGTCATTGAATTATATGCGGCTAGTTTATGTGACATGGGATGATTGAAATTATATGGAATAGTAACATCAGTGTGTGTTCATTTTCTGGAAATTGAATAATCAAGGACATTATGAAGTTTTTGAATTATTAAATCAATATAATTGATTGAGTTATTTTCTTCAACTTCTAATTCAATGACACATAGAACATTTTCAGTTCCTATGAAAAAATGTAATTTTGATAGAGTTATCAATTGCAAATGATAAATAATGGAACTCATAACAAAGGGGAAAAGTGGCAACTAATATTTCCTAAACAAACTAAAGGAATAAAAAATTTTAATACAATCACATATGCAGGTTATATTCCTAATAATATTACAAAGATAATATGTTTAGTAACAAATACAAAAGTAATGTGAGTACAAAACTGTCAAATGTAAAAACAAAAATATCCCCAATGAAGAAGTCTGGTTTATATAAACTTAAATGTCCAGAATGTGATGCTGTCTATTTGGGTAAAACCCTTGGACATTTTGAAATCAGATACAGTGAAAACTTACGAGTATACAGATTAAAACAACCAGATAAATCCAACTGCGCAAAACATCTACTTGGCACCAATCATTCATTGACACCTAACACAGAACTAGAAGTACTACACATTTGTGATGAGAAACAAGAACTGGATTTCCTTGGAAAATTGGAAATTGAAGACACTTAAGAAACCCACAATATTGAGTCTTCAATGCATAGATAGATCTAGAGAGTTCTCCACTTTTAAACTGTTTTCTTAAGCGATAATTGTGAAAATCAGCAGATATAATTTTCCTGGTTTTCTATATCAATGCACAGTTATACTGATCTTAAATGGGAAAAAGATATCCAGGATATCCCCATAGGGCCAATAATATCTAAGCTTTAATATTTTTAATATCATATCTTCTTCTTTCTTCTATTAATATATATTTAATCAATCACTCCTTGGTCTAGCCAAAAATACGAGTAATTATTTAAACATCAGTTACGCATCAAAAGAAATGTATCTTCTGTCGTTCCGACTATGATATTTAATATCGAAACACTTGTCCATTTCTTAGAATTTTTGACATTTTTTCAATATATTGTGAAATTATCTAGAAACAGTTAGTTTAATTTAAAACAGTCATGGAAATATGGAATATGGAAATAATTATGTATAAAAGTTTTATCTGAATAAATTTCAGGCAATAAATTGAGGAATTATTTGGAGAAATGTTTCTTTGTAAGTATCAGTTGACCCGTGCGGGGTTGCTAGTCCTTCATCGGGCGCCTCCCCAGGTGGCGGATAGGGGAAAGCCTCCCAGATATGGATGGTACCGAGGAAATGAAATACTCGGGGCGGACCAAAACTAGCATTGTAGCGTCTGATTCAGAATGAGCGGCTACAAACAGCGTCTGACCCAGAATGGGCGGCTGAAAAGAACACTCGCCAACACGCTCGGCAAGCGAGGCGTTTTAAATGCCAAAAACCTTTCATTGAATTATGCTTAAATGTCGAATTCAAACAAAATACCCCAGGTGAGTAACGCCAAGCGTGTAGAATCTCACACTGATCTTAGATCAGTCTGCCTCACTTCGGATTCTGGGGGAGGCAAAAATTCGATAAACCATAAGAAACAACACAAGTTGAATGTCACCAACATATATATAGCTACATATAATATCAGAACAATGAGCACGCCAGATATCCTTGTTAAACTAGGAGAAGAATTGGAACACATAAAATGGGACATCCTAGGGCTTTGCGAAACACGCCTACCAGGAGAGAAAACCACTACCCTGAAATCAGGACACATATTATACCAAAATAACTCCATCCAACCTAGAGGTCAAGGAGGAGTGCATTTCTTATTAATAAAAAAATTAAACATATGATAACTGAAGTAAATTCGATCTCTAACAGGGTTATATACATGATCCTCAAATTAAACAGGAGATATAGCATCCAGTTTATTCACGGATATGCACCGACAAGCCAGGCAGATGATGAAGAAGTGGAAACCTTTCTCGAACATCTATCGAAGGCCATAACTTCACAGAAAACTCATTATAAAATAATAAGTGGTGATTTTAATGCTAAAATTGGGCAGAATAGCACAACTGACGCGGACAACGTCGGAAATTTCGGTGTAGGTATGATAAATCAAAGAGGAGATATGCTAGTAAATTACTTAAATAAAGAAAACCTTGACTGTCTGAACACTTACTTTAAAAAACCTAAGCAAAGAAAGTGGACTTGGAAAAGCCCCGATGGGGAAACTAGAAATGAGATCGACTTCATACTTTCGAATAACAGAAAAATTTGCACAGACGTATCAGTACTAAACCGATTCGATACAAACAGCGATCATAGACTGGTAAGAGCATACCTTAGCCTCAACCTGAAAAATGAAAGAAACAAACTCATCCGTACAGACAAGATCCCTAAGGCTAAGGAGCTTGTACATGGGAAAAAGGATTATCAAAACGAACTAGAAAAGAAACTGGAACCAACTGAAGCATTGAATAGGATGGACATAGACGAACTGAACAAAAAAATCACAACCGACATCCACATTGCGACAAGGAAGATTTGCATGAAAACAAAAAACAAAAAGAACTCTAAAATACAACCAGAAACGTTACAACTTATGGAACAAAGAAAGAAAACATCCAGAGATGCACTAAATTATCGGGAACTAAATAAACGAATACATAGAGAAGTAAGAAAAGACATCCGAGTTTATAACACCAAGACAATCAAAAACGTAATAGAGGACAATGTAAATATGAAAGTCTTAAGGTCAAAACTATCCTCTGGTAAACAAATCATCACCAAAATGAAAAATCAACAGGGAAACATAATTTCGGACAGCAAAAAGATCGCGGAACACATCAAAGAATTCTACACCCGTCTTTACACATCTACTACACCGGACCCTAGAATTACGAGCACGGTTATATGCAATGTGGGCTCTGAAGACATTCCTGAAATATCAAAGCAAGAAATACAGGTTGCCCTCAAGCAAATGAAAAATAGAAAAAGTCCAGGAGAAGACAGAATCACATGTGAAATGCTGAAAATGGGAGGAGTGGTTATCGAGAAATCTTTACAAATTCTTTTAAAAAAATGTCTACAAGAAGGCAAAATTCCCGATGCATGGCAGAACGCGGAAGTGATCCTGCTTTTTAAAAAAGGAGATAACAGCAACATAGAAAATTATCAGCCAATTAACCTTCTCTCTCATATGTATAAGCTCCTCACCAGGATAATAACCAATAGACTAACAAATAAATTGGACGCGTACCAGTCAGTAGAGCAAACGGGATTCCGTAAAGGGTTCAGTACTATAGATCACCTACAAGCTATTAGAATACTGATAGAAAAAACAACGGAATACAACATACCCCTTCACTTGGCATTTGTGGATTTTCACAAAGCGTTCGATTCTGTCGAAACGAGGGCCTTTATACAAGCTATGAACGATTCTAGAATAGATTCCAGGTACACAAACTTATTAAAATATATATATAAAAATGCCACTTTTCATGTCAAAATAAATGAAGATCTAAAAACGGATAAGATTAAGGTAAATAGGGGAATACGTCAGGGTGATACAATATCACCAAAATTATTTACTCTGGCGCTTGAGAACGTCTTTAAAACATTACAATGGGAAACAAAAGGAATAAATATCGACGGCTCCTATCTACACCATCTTCGGTTTGCTGTTGACATTGTCCTGATAAGCAGTGACGTGCACGAACTGAGCAACATGTTAGAACAACTTAATAATGCTTCAAAAAAGATCGGCTTAAAAATGAACATCGCAAAGACTAAAATAATAAGTAACACCAACAAACAAATATATATAGATGGTACAAAACGAGAAAACGTGGAAGAATATATATATATATATATATATATATATATATATTTGGGACATGTAATAAAAATAGGAAAAGAAAATCAAACGGCTGAGATTAAACGTAGAATAAAATTAGCCTGGGCGGGGTTCGGAAAAATGAACTATATATTCAGAAATAGCAGCATACCGATCAACCTTAAACGAAAAGTTTTCGATACCTGTATACTACCGATAGCGACCTATGGACTGGAAACAATGGCAATGACAGGGAGGACAGCAAATCAATTAAGAGTGATGCAAAGAGCGATGGAACGAGCGATGCTCGGAATTACTATCAGAGACAGAAAAAGGAATGAAGATATCCGACAAAGAACTAAAGTCATGGATATAATAAAGCGTACTGCGGAGCTGAAATGGCAATGGGTAGGGCATGTGGCCCGGCAGGATCAAGCTAAATGGACAACCAAACTAACGTACTGGCGACCAAGACAAACAAGGCGAAGCACAGGAAGACCACAGAGAAGATGGCTTGATGATATCAAAAGACTGGCCGGAAACAGATGGTTTCAACAAGCACAGGACAGGACAGTATGGAGAAATATGAAAGAGGCTTACGTCCAGGAGTGGATAAGAAGTGGCTGAGAAAGAAGAAGTATCAGTTGAACATAGAGAAGTTGGATAAACTTAATGAACGACAAAGAATTAAACGTAATTTAAAAAAATTTTGTGATATAAATTTCAATATTTTAATTGTATATTAAATGGAAATTTTATTACTTCTAGAGTCACTTGAAATGTGTACATAGCGCAAAGTTTTACTGACATTCGAAGTTGGCAGTTTGGTATTAACAAAATAAATCATTTTCATATTTTAAATCATTAAAAGCTACCGCTAAAAACATTTCCATCAAAAATTGGTTTTAACTGTACAACACGTTTTCATTTCATATTTTTGTGATGGATGAATGGAGCTAATATAAAATTTAAAGTAAAACTTCGCCGACTTAATCAATCACCTTGTATATAAATACATGCTGGTTGGTACCCTCCAAATTAGGAGTAGGGAAATGAATTAAATCACAACCAACGAATAAGAGTTTAATAAATTACTTAGCTTAATCCATTCAAATTATAAATATTAATTCAATAGTTAATCCGCAATAATTTTCATGTTGGCTTCTAGCTACTTTAAAATAACCTTCTTCTCCCCATTTCGTACCCCATGAATTTTTTATTAACCAATAATCTTGTCCTTTTTCGGTACCATAGCCGATTAACAGCATTGCGTGATTGGATATTTCCGAACACCACTTATCGTACCAAATTCCTTCTGTATACAATCGCAATCTAGCGTCCACAAACATACTAACACTAATTGGTCCATATTTGTCCAATGCATCACGCAAATCTCCTTCCGTTCCGTTAATACAATCGTAAGCAAGGAAATTAATTTTAATTTTATCCGTAGAGGGCTTATAAGTCATCTGTTTGCCTTCATAGGGATACTGGGCTTCCGTACTTACACCGTTTTCTTGTACGTAAGTGAGTGTGTCGCCTGGAAATCCTCCTAGACACGATGTGTTAGAAAAACAGTCGACAACATTTTGTTCGCTAAGAGATATTAGTTCGCCGGTTTTTCTGAAGTTGTAGCCTTCCAAAACGCCAATCTGAAAAAGCATTAAACAAGGGTTAGTAGTATTGGATAAAAAGTGGTTTGTTAACGAAACAGTCAGTTTTTTCTAAACATGTAAGACATCAAATCGATTAAAGAAGGTAAAGAGACTGGGTGAAAACGAAATAAATTGGTTTGAAAAAAAGAATGTATATATATAAAAAGAGGATAGTCTTTGCTGACTAGTTAGGAACAAAACTAGTGAATATTGGGGAATTGCAGCCAGAAAATGGAAGAGGTATACTCTTAGCGGAAAATGTCCAAGCTTTCGAGAATGATTATCCTCATCATCAGGGAGACTAAAATGAAAAACAACAGTTAAATACTGTGATCAATAAAGAATAATTTGAATTAAAGTTCACAACCACGTGTGTACTTACCTCCGAAGTGAGGTTAGACTCCATCAAGTAGTAAAATAGTAAACTACAGATTGTAAATTGTGAAATGTTTTACAGGAATTGAGTTAACAGAAGGACAACCAACCGCATTACAGCACCAAGTGAAAATGTCGCAACATTTTATAAAATGAAATAAATAAATTCATCTTCATGCGTTACTATGTTGAACGCAGGGAAGGAAATGGAATAGTTTCCCTCCAATTTGGGATGTAACAAGAGACAAACAGTCCTGCCAACAGTCAATTCAGAGAACTGTAGGGCAATGTAATGTAACCATTACTGGAATGGTGTTTTAAATGATAAGCATTTTCTATTAATTTAATAATTTATTTTAATATTTCCTTTTTCGGTGAAATTCCAAGGAGTAGGCAGATTGAGGAGGTGATTCGTTGCGTGGAGTGCGCAGCTGAATTAACGAATAACCTTACCCCCCCCCCCTCTTAATAATGGCGAAACATCAAGAAATTACAGTTCTCCAACGCGGCGCAACCCGTGGACCTAGTTCATTTCCTCACAACTCTAATCGCGGAAACTTTTTATTAATAATATACAATATATTAATTCGTATAGTATTATTTCAGTTGTCTTGAAAAAGAAACGGACTATTTCGACAGCTTGACTTTAATAAAATAGTCCACACTATCTTCGCATAGTTTGGCCCCTGACTGTATCCTCAATAGTTAGGAATTTTCTTCCTAACTTAGTTAGTCGAGACTAAATTCTTGTTTATATATATATATATATATATATATAGATATATGTATGTATATATATACATATATATATATATTATATATATATATATTTATATATATATATATATATATATTTATATATATATATATATATATATATATATATATATTATATATATAAATAACAAAGAAAATGTAGGAATATCGCGTGATATGTTAACAACAACAACAAAGAGATTCATGGATGATTCACGCAAAATAAAGGGCTACTGAAATAGAGTGGTAACCGTGGACGTGCATGTTTCTGGCTCATTTTGCTTCCTCAGCACGGCGTAACCAAATAAGGATGTGAAATTTGGGAGCAAAGATGTTGATCGAAACATGGGAAAACACAAAATAACGGATTTCAGCAGGGAAACCAAACGCTCATTTGTGTCTTCAATTGAAAGATCCCGAGTTTTCTGGACAACAACCAACATCGACACGGAGGCGCATATAGCCCCCCCGCCATGAACCTTCCGACCCATAGTAAATAACAAAGAAAATGTAGGAATATCGCGTGATATGTTAACAACAACAACAAAGAGATTCATGGGTAATTCACGCAAAATAAAGGGCTACTGAAATAGAATGGTAACCGTGGACATGCATGTTTCTGGCTCAGTTTGCCTCCTCAGCACGGCGTAACTAAATAAGGATGTGGAATTTGGGAGCAAAGATGTTAATCGAAACATGGGAAAACACAAAATAACGGGTTTCAGCAGGGAAACCAAACGCTCATTTGTGTCTTCAATTGAAAGATCCCGAGTTTTCAGGACAACAACCAACATCGACACGGAGGCGCATATAGCCCCCCCGCCATGAACCTTCCGACCCATAGTAAATAACAAAGAAAATGTAGGAATATCGCGTGATATGTTAACAACAACAACAAAGAGATTCATGGGTAATTCACGCAGAATAAAGGGCTACTGAAATAGAATGGTAACCGTGGACATGCATGTTTCTGGCTCAGTTTGCCTCCTCAGCACGGCGTAACTAAATAAGGATGTGGAATTTGGGAGCAAAGATGTTAATCGAAACATGGGAAAACACAAAATAACGGGTTTCAGCAGGGAAACCAAACGCTCATTTGTGTCTTCAATTGAAAGATCCCGAGTTTTCAGGACAACAACCAACATCGACACGGAGGCGCATATAGCCCCCCCCCCGCCATGAACCTTCCGACCCATAGTAAATAACAAAGAAGATGTAGGAATATCGCGTGATATGTTAACAACAACAACAAAGAGACTCATGGGTAATTCACGCAAAATAAAGGGCTACTGAAATAGAGTGGTAACCGTGGACATGCATGTTTCTGGCTCATTTTGCCTCCTCAGCACGGCGTAACCAAATAAGGATGTAAAATTTGGGAGCAAAGATGTTAATCGAAACATGGGAAAACACAGAATAACGGGTTTCAGCAGGGAAACCAAACGCTCATTTGTGTCTTCAATTGAAAGATCCCGAGTTTTCAGGACAACAACCAACATCGACACGGAGGCGCATATAGCCTTCCCCCGCCATGAACCTTCCGACCCATAGTAAATAACAAAGAAGATGTAGGAATATCGCGTGATATGTTAACAACAACAACAAAGAGATTCATGGGTAATTCACTCAAAATAAAGGGCCACTGAAATAGAGTGGTAACCGTGGACATGCATGTTTCTGGCTCATTTTGCCTCCTCAGCACGGCGTAACCAGATAAGGATGTAAAATTTGGGAGCAAAGATGTTAATCGAAACATGGGAGAACACAATCTAACGGATTTCAGCAGTGAAACCAAACGCTCATTTGTGCCTTCAATTGAAAGATCCCGAGTTTTCAGGACAACAACCAACATCGACACGGAGGCGCATATAGCCCCCCCCACGCCATGAACCTTCCGACCCATAGTAAATAACAAATAAGATGTAGGAATATCGCGTGATATGTTAACAACAACAACAACAAAGAGATTCATGGGTAATTCACTCAAAATAAAGGGCTACTGAAATAGAGTGGTAACCGTGGACATGCATGTTTCTGGCTCATTTTGCCTCCTCAGCACGGCGTAACCAAATAAGGATGTAAAATTTGGGAGCAAAGATGTTAATCGAAACATGGGAAAACACAAAATAACGGATTTCAGCAGCGAAACCAAACGCTCATTTGTGTCTTCAATTGAAAGATCCCGAGTTTTCAGGACAACAACCAACATCGACACGGAGGCGCATATAGCCCCCCCCACGCCATGAACCTTCCGACCCATAGTAAATAACAAATAAGATGTAGGAATATCGCGTGATATGTTAACAACAACAACAACAAAGAGATTCATGGGTGATTCACGCAAAATAAAGGGCTACTGAAATAGAGTGGTAGCCGTGGACATGCATGTTGCCTCCTCAGCACGGCGTAACCAAATAAGGATGTGAAATTTGGGAGCAAAGATGTTAATCGAAACATGGGAGAACACAAACTAACGGATTTCAGCAGGGAAACCAAACGCTCATTTGTCCCTTCAATTGAAAGATCCCGAGTTTTCAGGACAACAACCAACATCGAAACGGAGGCGCATATAGCTCCCCCCCCCCATGAACCTTCCGATCCATAGTAAATAACAAAGAAGATGTAGGAATATCGCGTGATATGTTAACAACAACAACAAAGAGATTCATGGGTAATTCACGCAAAATAAAGGGCTACTGAAATAGAATGGTAACCGTGGACGTGCATGTTTCTGGATCATTTTGCCTCCTCAGCACGGCGTAACTAAATAAGGATGTGGAGTTTGGGAGCAAAGATGTTGATCGAAACATGGGAAAACACAAAATAACGGATTTCAGCAGGGAAACCAAACGCTCATTTGTGTCTTCAATTGAAAGATCCCGAGTTTTCAGGACAACAACCAACATCGACACGGGGGCGCATATAGCCTCCCCGCCATGAACCTTCCGATCCATAGTAAATAACAAAGAAGATGTAGGAATATCGCGTGATATGTTAACAACAACAACAAAGAGATTCATGGGTAATTCACGCAAAATAAAGGGCTACTGAAATAGAGTGGTAACCGTGGACGTGCATGTTTCTGGCTCATTTTGCCTCCTCAGCACGGCGTAACTAAATAAGGATGTGGAATTTGGGAGCAAAGATGTTGATCGAAATATGGGAAAACACAAAATAACGGATTTCAGCAGGGAAACCAAACGCTCATTTGTGTCTTCAATTGAAAGATCCCGAGTTTTCAGGACAACAACCAACATCGACACGGAGGCGCATATAGCCCCCCCCCGCCATGAACCTTCCGACCCATAGTAAATAACAAAGAAAATGTAGGAATATCGCGTGATATGTTAACAACAACAACAAAGAGATTCATGGGTAATTCACGCAAAATAAAGGGCTACTGAAATAGAGTGGTAACCGTGGACGTGCATGTTTCTGGCTCATTTTGCCTCCTCAGCATGGCGTAACCAAATAAGGATGTAAAACTTGGGAGCAAAGATGTTGAAAGGAACATGGGAAAGTACAAACAAGAGATGTCAACAGGACAACCAAACGCACATATGTGCCCGTAACTGGAAGATTCCGACTTTTGGAACCACAACCAATATCAACACGGAGGCGTATATAGCCCTCCAGTCTTGTTTGTACTTTCACATGTTTCTTTCAACATCTTTGCTCCCAAGTTTCACATCTTCACTTGGTTATACCGTACTGATGACAGCTAATGAGCTAGAAATATGCATGTTTACGGTTACCACTCCACTTCAGTAGCCACTCTATTTATTTTTGCGTGTTTTGCCCATGAAAACACTTGTTGTTTGCTCTATGTCTATATATATATATATATATATATATATATATATATATATATATATATATATATATATACACACATATATATATATAAACGATGTGTCATTGACCAATACTTTTTTGATATTATATTATACCCGTACATAGTCTAAGAAAGGAGAAAGGTCACTTGTTATTCAGGCACAGTCAACCAACTTACCTTTCGTGCATAACAAAAATAAAAGACATGCTGCTAGTATAAATTCATGGTTGCATCTTATATATGTCAATTTTTTATGCCTCTTTTACAAATGATTGTTACAGACAAAACAAAATATTCAAGTAAGGCAACAAAATTGAATATCCATTAATACGAAGAAGTACATAACAAACTAGAATCTAAATTTCTTCAACTTGCATGAGAGATTTATAGTACTGGACTTTTCTCAATTAAGTAAATGAAGACTCGCCAATATGTGCTAAGTATTGAATTATGTAATTTTAAAATAGAAATAGTGTGTGTTGATTATGGAAAATAAGAATATAATGAAGTTCTGATCAATTTTAAGCAAATAATATAGAGAAGCAACTTACTCCGCTGAATATCCAACATGATCCGCACTCTCCTTGATCTTTGACATGTGTAACTGCCCCTCTATCTCTCCAATCCAAATTCACAACAGTTAAATTTTTATCAATACTGCGTTTGTAGTGATAGCTACGATATCTTTTCATTGGACCCTGTCTCTCTAGTTTATATTTTTTGTTGAATTGTGTTTTAGTTAAATCTGCGAAAGCTGTGATACCTTTTTTAAAAGTCGTAAGTCCTTTTTCAAAACGTCGATTATGGTCTTTTATTTGTCTAATGTTATTTTTGAATGCATTGAAACCCTTTCTTTCTTCTGCTCTATTTTCGTATGACTTATTGTGATCCAGCTGAAAATAATCACAACTCTAGATCCACAATGAAGAACATATACAGAGAAGTTGTCTAATCAGTTTCTCGCGCGAAGCAATGAATGTATGCTAGGTCATATTGAAAATGATAAATAACATTGACGGAATATAGAATGAGACATGAATGTTTTTATCGTCAACTACTAAGGTTAGCGTTTTTACTGTTTTCCGGTCCCACTAAGGAGCATCACTGTAAATAGAAAAACAACGGTGAATGGTAGAGTCAGGCACTAACCTAGGTATCTGAGAATAATTTCCAATTGAATGATAATTAGGGAATGTATTTGAAAGCTGTATTACTTTCCAGTTTCAAACTCTTTTATAGGCTTCATACTAAAAGACATTTTAGAAAATAGTAGAATTCAATGATATCAATCATTAGCAGGCCGTAATAATATTTTCGCTCCATTATGCCAGAATGCCTTAAGACTGAGAGAAATGTTCCTCAAGCTCGACCAATAGATGATGATTGCTTATTAATGCATCGAAACGTCTATGAAAATAAGCAGCTTCTGTAGGCAAACCATTAACTAAGAATAGACCTACAAAGTCAAAGACAGAAGAACGAAGAGAAGAATCCTATGGATTCGTATTTAAAGCAATTATTTGTGAGAAATGAGACATCTCGATAACAATATCTAAATGGTAAATCTAATAAGTAGGAGAGTGTAAACGCCCGTTCAGTTTTACCTATTTTACAGTTGTTGAGAGGCAGAATTAGAAGACTCTAGGTTAACGAATCAGAGTCAGCATGAATGCTGCTGACCTGACTAAGTAGATTACTGAACTATTCCTAGACAGTATATTAAACAAATTTTGGCGACAGACTCTACTCAACCGCAGAATGTATGAATAGGTATTATTATTCGACGTCTGCAGGTTTTTTCAAAGATTGTGTATATATGAAAATATTTACGGTGATTGAATTTTCGAATTGTTCAGTAAGGAGCCATTAGTAAGCCCCATTAAGTGGCAAGTCAGATCTGGAATTTGGATGATCATAATATATGAGTATCTATATGAGAACTTAACCTAATCTAAAAATGCACCATTTCGGTGAAGCAGGAGAAGAAAGCAGGCACAAATATTATTTAACACGGCAAAAATACTTGTCTATAACCTCCGAGTAAAAAGGGGATCATTTGCGTGGAAGTACAGACGCAAAAGAAAATCTGAAAAAGAGGCAGGTAGTATTTTTTCTTGAATTTTTAATTATAAGTGAATGATAAGGAGAAAGGATAACGGAGGCTTCGTGAAATTTTCAGAAAGAATAGAATTTTTAATAATTAGTTCCAATGAGTAACCAGATTGTAACAATTTTTTTAACACTAAAATATATGATACTTGGATATCTCACCTTGAATTGTTGCCAGTCGTCCTTAATTCCACAAAAAGCTTCATTGAAGATGGCACAGAAAATGAGAAACGGTATTAATATTGGCTTCATCGTGAAAGCTGTATTATAACTAAACCGAAATACCAAATTTCGTTCGAAAAGTCAAAAGTCGCAGTATATACGTTCGATTAAACATTTAAATCACGACATGCCGAGAAGTTATATTTACCTTTTAGTTCAGTGGTAATAAAAGAAAAAGACTTCAATGGTTACGATTGTGAATTCATGAATTATACGAAACAAGGTTCAAATTGGAAAAAAATTGGAAAACGGTGAAATCAGTCAGTTATCAAATACTCGATGTTGCAATGTTGTTGTAACTATCTGTTTCGATAAAAACAATTTAAACAAAATGCGTAATTGTTTTTACTGTTTTACGTGATTAGATAGTTTGTGTCCAAATTCAAAATGTTATTCGACTTCCTCGAAAAGTATTTGAACAAGATTCGAAATTATTTTGGTATACAAAGGTTTTAGTACCGACAATTAAAATGTTGCCAGATTTAGCTCTTTTTATGCACTGTTATCAACTTTCCAGATGTTTCTTTTTTGGGGCATCTTGATAATTCTTTAGTTGTCTCGAATATTCGAGATCTTCTAATATTACTGACACAAATGTTGTGTTTGACTATCCTGCTGAATTCTGTTATATTTTCTCATGTTTTATTCAACACCTTTGCTCCCATGTTTCACATCTTTTCTTGGTTGTACCGTACCGATGACGGCTAATGAGCCAGAAACATGCATGTCTGCGGTTACCACTCTTTTCAGTAGCCCCTTCTTCTATTTGCGTGCAATACCCAGTAATCTATTCGTTGCCTATTATATATATATATATATATATATATATATATATATATATATATATATATATATATCTATATATATTGTATTGGTTTAATTATTATTTATTATTTGAAGCTGAATAATCGTTAAGCATGTATAACAACTCTATCAAAGGGTAGGGCTCAATTGCGCCATACGAATTCACTCTAATTATTTTATTGTGAAATTAAATGAACAAACATATGATTTAAGGATTTTTTTAATTATAGAAGTTTATTGACAGAAAATGTGTATACATACACTAAAGAAAAATAAAATGCAATTGCTTTAGAACAACTAAAATGTTAGATTTATTACTAATCATGAATGCCTTTCTTTTTTTTAAATAAAGGCCTATTTTAATCAAGAGATCTCTAATATAATATTTTAAAAACGGTACCTTTTATTTACTAAGTTTGTAACTTCAAACTTATCTTCAATCTCAATTTCTTTGCTGTTGTACTGTCCAAATAAGCAAACCTGGAGCTGAAGTAATATCACCATGCTCATCATCCAAGGATGTACTATCATAGGTACTACTTTTAACGAATGGTTTTCATTGGGAAAATCTTGAGGTAAATATAATTTTAAACATAACTTATTATATCCAGAATCAAAATATGAATCGCATTCTTCTCCTTCGATAACTTCATCTACATTTTTTATTTACTACAGTTCCAAGAAGTGAACTTTCACTTTTCCTTTCTAGTTTTTCTTAAATGTTCGATGTCTTCTCTACTGCATATATAGAATTGTATCCCGAATCAAAAATGAAGCTTGTATCTTGATAAATTACGATTTGAAATTAACTCCCTCACGGAGATCACTTGACGTTTATTTTCGACCAAAAACTTTTCAAAAGGTTAGTTTCACTGTTAATACTATGTTTTTCAAAGTTTTTCTTCAAATTTTACAACATATTTCTAAATTAAACAATGACGAGTTGAATTATATATTCCTTCCACTTCGACGTTTTGAAAATCACTGACGTTTTTCATTCACCATCCATAATCAATATCGTTCCGAGTTGCTAGGGAAACATATATTTTGAATTGTATAAACATTGTGTCTTTGACGACGACTCGCTGTTTACATTACAATAAACCATTAATTTTTAAGCCGTATATGAAGCATGAAATAACATTTTAGTATTAGAAATTAGAATGGATATAGATGAGGATTTTTATATTTATAAATATTAACATAACTTATCTACTATTTATTAAAAATTCCTGAAATCCCTTGCATAAAACATCATATTTACTAACTATATAAAAATTTGACGTGTTTCTTTTAAATTATTTTAAATTTCATTCTATTTTCGACGGATTCTTTTGAAATTACACAATCTACTGAATTATTAGTGTTAATTTACGTTGAATCTGAATCGGATTTCAATATTTTCGATTCTGACGGTTGAAAGAGTATATCGTCCGTTTCAATATTTTTAGTCAGATTTTCTTCAGTATTGTGATTTCAAACATTTTTGTGACTCAAATTCACTTGAGACATGTACATTTCGCAAAGTTTTTCTGACATCCGTAGATGGCAGTTTTGGTAGGATTCTAGTAACTACAATAATTATGAATATTACATTCACTCCAAACTTTGATCATAAAACAATGTAACCTAACTATCCCGTTAGTAACTATGACTGTGAAAATGAAAAATAAACCCTCTTAAGCTTTTCATGCCAAGCTGAACATATTTGTGAACGATTCTTGGGAAAACAATTTTTCATTTATCGGTCAGATTTTAATAATTTCACTAGCAATTCTTCACTTTTTATTATTCTCAGCAGCCAATATAATTATGTCACACAGCAAGATAAAGATGGTTATAAAGTCTTCGTTTTACTTGTAAGAGTATAGTGAGATTCTCAGATTCTCATTTAAATTACAAATATACACGGCAACAAATATTATAATCTGAAACGAAAAGTGGAAACCGAAAAGCAAGTATGGATGAGAGTAATTCCCAAGTATATTGCCTCACTAGTTGAAATTAACCCAAATACAAGCCAAGTTATTTGGTTTCAGAATTGCTTGATATATGTCTAACTAATCAATCTAGAGATAAATCCAAATATAAGATGCGCATAAGCAATTTTGATGTTGTACAATTAGATTAGATTATTAACGGAGCTACTTTGCACTTCAACCTTAAAGTTTATTGTGCCCCCCCCCTACTAACAAAGCTGTTCTCGTTACTTTTACCAGGCTAGGGACACTGCAGACCGTGCCATCTAGAGAGCCCGTCGAGTAACTAAAATCGGTAGATAATTGCAAAAAATTAACGAAAACTGTAACGTCGTTAGTAATCAAATTTTATTGATTTTTATAACTGCGTATTCGCGATATCATATTGCTCGTCCCCAACCCCACATGTTATATGTTATACTGTTATCATTTCTTAGTTCAACTGTAGAGGTTATTTTGAGGTTACGGTATTTTGGTATATTTTTTAATTGCTATAGTGTAATATTTATCTGTTGTTTCGTTGCTTTATTGTTATCAATTGAAAAGGCAATGTCAAAGTGTATTCTGAAGGAGTTTAATAAGTGGTGTACTTGGTAAGTTTTATTAAAAAAATTTGAGCATTTTTTCTTTCACAATTAACAACCATTATCTTCATTTTTATAAAACACAGAGAATTTGTACTAATTTAATCGACAACTTTAGAGATCATGGTTGTTCTTTACATTAGCTAAACTGAAAATTGCTGCATTGATAAAGTAAATATTTCTTTTTACAGTTTTGTTCCTCCAACCCAGGAAGATAAAATTAATATGGCTGAACAGCAGTGGTAATTAATCATTAAATTTGTCGACGAAGAAACGAGTGTTTCTTTAGATTTGAGAAAGACGAAGAGAGGTTATTAAGACAGTTTGATTTGCCTTCCCATATGAGTGGAAATTAACAAAAATTGATGGTAAGTTTTATTGTATTCAATATAGCATGCTATAATTTTGGACATTTAAAAATGTAAATTGAGTGAACGAAAAGACGAGTACTGAGTGTGTAATTTTAATAAAATTCCAGGTAAGCGCTTTCACCCATTAGACCATTGTGAAAGCTCTCGTCAAAAAAAAATATACAGAAAGTGTCAAAAAACATCAAACCCTGTAACTGCTACATACAATGGAATAAAATGTTGGATGTTACATCATTATTCAACTAAAATTTGTTAAAACTACTCTATAAAGAGTGTGTACAATTGTAATTCACATAACGAAACGTCTAATTTGATTACCAACTAAATGATATGTGTGCACACCCTCTTTATAAGGTAATTTTAACAAATTTTACTTAAATAATGATGTAACATCGAATATTTTATTTCATTGTGTGTACATTGTACTTGTTGTATGTTTTTCTCTTGTCGTCAGCTTTGAGAATGACCTAATGGCTGAAAGCGCTTAGCTGGAATTTTAATCAAATGACATACTCAGTACTCGTCTTTTCATTCACTCAATTTATATCTAGTGTGTACACCATACTCAGACAATTCCATTTTAAAATGTATCCATTGAAAAAATAATAATCTGGGTTATATTTTATGTTATAGCTATATTCCCACTACCAGCTATGGGATGGAAGGTATTGATTCCTTGCCGATTTTCATATATAGCCCATGGTGTGACAATTTATGGAAAATGAAAGTGAGTATTAACTTTTGTTGAGGCATTACGTCTAAGTATTTGGTCTAGCGGTAACTAAAAATCCAAAATATCCAATAAAGACAAAAAATAAAAAAATAGTTAAAAATCAAGAATTCCTAAAAAAATCGAAAGCTTCAAAAAAAGGAATCAAAAAAACCAAACAAATGTATACATTCAAACATTTTTTGATATTTTTTTGGCTTAGTACAAAAACATGTGTAAACTTATTATTTCGATAGTAAGCGCATTTTGTTTT
Organism: Galeruca laticollis; assembly: GCA_963921935.1. Classification (NCBI taxonomy): domain Eukaryota; kingdom Metazoa; phylum Arthropoda; class Insecta; order Coleoptera; family Chrysomelidae; genus Galeruca; species Galeruca laticollis. The sequence continues at coordinate 220,541,689 of OY998178.1, read as the reverse complement.
CTTTTGTTGACATAAATTTTCAAACATATTTGTGTGTTTACTTATTCATTGTTGTTATTTTGTGTGTTTACTTGTAGAACCTCAACCAGAAACGAGAAAGAACCCCATGAGACGGTGGGGTTTTTAAGAGCCCTTAAGAAACATTTTAACAATCATAGACTGCCAGGAGCTGCAGAGTAACTTAAACTGCCTTATGCAATGGTTTTTCTTCTAGAACGGAATGCTTTTAAATGTAGAAATATACAAATATGCAATATACTAGGTTTAAGCTTGTGTTATAAACCTATTTAATACTTCCAGTAAAGAAATAAAGATGTGTTTCAAGTGGAAATGAAATGTTAGATATATTATTTTAAATGTTGTACAGTCACAAGTGCTGTTTGGCACTCTTATATGTAATTACTTGGCACCTTGTATTTACAGAGCCGGGCAGTATTCAACAACTTTTCCTATAAAAATATTTCAAAAACTTTTGTTCTAACATTCACAGTAATTATACTCAAACGGTTTCTTTCGCAAAAAGTTGCCAAAAATAGTAGTTAATAACTTATTGCTAACACTTTTTTTGATTAGGTAAGTAGCAGTTATACTCCTGCATTGTGTCCAGCTCTGTGTGTTTATACGAGTGTAATAATAAATTAATATAAACTTATCATACATAATTTTCTACTTTTATCTTGATTTAACATCATTTGAAAATCTAATGATACTCCAATCTAGAATGTATGTTACTCAAATTATTTTTTAATTATTGCATGGTTTTTACACTATAATTTATCTGTTGTCATTATGTTTGTTAAGAAAAGTACTTTGTGAAAGAAATTATTTGTTGTGTATTTTTATACCAAAATAAATAAATTGATTATATGATTATTGTTTTATTTTTTCCAATTTAATTAACCATTTATGGTCCATCATTTGATATTTCATTTAATTTAACTCAACATCTAATCATTATTTAGTTGATGGAGTTAAATTGAATGAAATGTCAAAAGATGGACTATGAATGGCTATTTCGAAATAAAATAATTGAAATACAGTATATTTGAATATACCACCAATCCGCCAAAACCTAAAATTACAGAAATCTTTCCATCACTCAGCTGTTTACTCGACGGGCTCTTTAGATAGCGCCACAACCAGTGTCTCATCTATCTGTGGGTTATCTGTGACTTCTACAGCTTGCAATCCATTTCCAGAGTTCTAGTGAACTCCAGTATTTGGGTTCGCTTCAAGGGTGTTAGATCATCGCTCCTACAAGTTTCTTGTCCGAAGCGTTGGCTTTGAATGGCAGGGCAGTCTGAAATACGTGATCCGGCACCGCCAGAGTTCTTCTCTTTCGATTTCCTCCTTCTTCCGAAACATTTTCCTACACAACAGAAAGGATCCGGGCCAATATAAGGCGTTTGTGCTCCTTTCGTGGCGAGTGTATTGGCTTCTTCATTCCTTTGATTCCTGAGAGGCTGGGTACCGAAACTAAAGAGACCCTGTTATTCTTACCTATTTCATCAAGTTCTATTCGTAACTCCCAAACCAGCTTTGAGTTAATGACATGGAAGCTCAATGTTTTGATAGCTGTTTGACTATTAGAGTGAATCGCTGTCACATTTCTTTATAGGTTCATTTCCACGTATCTTTCGATTGTTAGTATTTCTGCTTAAAAGACGCTCGGACAGGAGCCTAACGATAACGAGTATCTGGTGCTAACCCCGAAGCATATGTGTTTCTTTTGTGTGGTGTATTCCCTTTACCAGTCATCCCTCTTAGCCTCGTAGTGAAGTTCGATTTACCACCTGAGTGTCAACTATCCTCATCGTCAACAACTCATACGTCCATCTAATAATGGTTTCATTCACTCCACCTGTTTTAGTGTTTCTTTGACTGACACATGAGTTGTTCTGCCAAAAGCCACAATTATATCTAGGAATGCGCACATTGCGATTTCTTTGTCGTATTCCAATGACTTCGGCCAGCTGATACAGAGTTGTCTCCGTTGATCGACCCGCTCTTCAAGCATGCTGACATTTATGAAGTGGTGTATACTCCATATCCTCCGGCCATGTATAGTTATCCAATACTTTTTCCATCGTTTTAAATAGAAACGATGCTAGGCAGATGGGTCTAAAATATGGGGTATTAGTTCTCCATGTTTAGGTATCAGACCCACTGCTAGACTGCTTCTTGTAATCTTCAGCAGGCGCGGAAAGGAAAAATCTCCTCTATCCCCTTTTTGCAGAAGTGCTAGGAATAATCTCTCCACTCCTGGTGATTTATAAGGTTGAAAGGTGCTTACTGCCCATTCTAACTCTTGTCTGGTACATATTTGCTTAGCAATGTCCCAATTCTCCTTGCGGAATATTTTCGTGCAATTCATTGCTATTTCAGTACTTGTTGTAGGTTCACTACCTGGAAAGTGGGTTCTCAGAAGAAGAATCGAATTTTCCTCTTCACCTTCCGTGTATGATCCGTCAAGCTTTAAGGGTTAGTTTCCCCGTTTGCTATGACCTTTTGTAGTCTAATCGCTGTGTGAGTGGAAGTTTTTTTCACAAAAGGATTGAACGTTAAGTCTTTCTAATCCCTCAATTATACGTAGAAGGCTTCTCAGTGTACCCATTCCAATTACCGTCTTGTTTGGATCTATTAGAGAGCCGAGGTTTGACATGTTCTTATTCCACCAAGTGGCTTCCTTGCTAATCGAACTTTTGACAGAGGACAGCAGGAATGAAAAGAGCTATTCAATATTACACATAAGTTCACTTCTCAAATGCAAAAAATTGATGACCGCGATAGTATATTTCAACTTTTAGTTAACAGCTACAAAGCTTCAGATGTCACACTTTTGATGCAAGCTCTATACCACCATGTAAAAGTGAGCTCTACTAACATCTCCTGAGAGCTTATTATATTTCTTCTATGTGGAAGAATACATCGCAGAAAATCCAGCCCCATGTAGCAGTATGGTTGGATAGAATGAGAAAACTCAATGTTTCGAAGGAGATGAACGGCCATCTGTCGGCGATTTAATCGCAAGCTTCCTGGTAAGTTGATTACTAACAAATTTTATATAGTACATATTTGGCTAAATTGACAAATTTGAAAGTAATTTTCACAGAAATTGATCAAGTGGATGCCGACAATATGTCACGTGAAGATGACAGTGATTGCGAATATGATATTGATGGATAAAATCAGAACTGTGGACGTATATTATTTATACGTGTGTGAACAATAGATATTATTACTGTTTTCATATTTTTACCTACTAGCTTGTCTTAAATGAATGATTAATAATAAACGTTCCAATTACATTAATTTTTCTATTATTGGGAGCTAATATTTATTATTGACTTACAATGGTCCACTTGCCCTATCATATTTATATCTAACGACAATAAATACGATAGTTCATAAATCAAAATGTGGTAATAACAACTGTGATAAAATTTATATCGGTAGAACTTTTAGAAATTTTAAAGCTAGAATTTCGGATCACAAACGTAGCTATGACAACAAAAAATTAGATGCTAACTATTCAAATAATTTATTAGAAAACCAACACATTTCCGACACAAATTTTGAAATTTTACATTTAGTCGGTAAATCCTTCAGTTTAAATTTATTAGAGACTTTAGATATTAACAAAAATAAATATTCAGGTTACCTTCTTAACGACCAAATAAATATCAATCAATCTCCTTTATTAAACCTCTTTATCTAGAAGATAGCTTAGGAATGTTTGTAGTGAATGAATTGCCAGGTAATTTTTCTCAATACCTTTTGTTAACATTAGTATAATAGAATTCTATATTTATGCACTGTACATATTAAAACATTTTTAAATTAACCTTCATTCGTTTTGAGAAAGCTATTGTGTTAGTGAAACGCGTCAACCAGTTTTAATTGAACATTAGTTCAAATAAATGAAGTTTTAAACAAATTAAATTGTTTTATTTCATCGTTCAATACGGTAGTTATTATAATAATATCATATTTTATATTGTTTTTATAACTGAAGGCAAAATAAACAAATCAAAGAGGAAGTACCTAGTATACATGCGTAAGATCGGGTAGTAGGTAAGCTTTTACTATCTGCCAGGATAATATCTACGGAAAAACATCTGAGGAGGAAATAAAAGCTATTAATACTCATGAACATCATATACAGAAGTCAAAATTTAATAACGTACTTTTGAAATTTAATAATTTTTTCAATGTTAAGAGTGCCTGCCTTGACCTTGGAAGCGGGTTAATTGTCTACAATTGTTGTTTTTCAGTCATAATAATAATTTACTAGAGTACCCGTGCTGCTCCGCAGCATTAGGATAGACTTTGTATGAGATGCTGTAATTATCACATAAAACCATTTTACAGTACTGTCTTCCAGACAATATTAGCTGTGCGTCCGCCGCAGTATTTGTAAAAAATTGAAAGTAAAGTTGATTGTGCATACCCAACTTTCCTCAAACTCAACGAATTTAAGCAGTTAGCTCACAAGAAATGGCTTGATCCACTGAGTGTTCTTAGGCTTGTGTCAACAGCCTATGTTAATTAGAACTCTTGTTATAGAGGTTAGAGTGAAGGAAAGTCTTAAAAAAATTGAATGTAAAGTTGATTGTACACGCATCTCAATGAATTTAAGGAGATAATAGCTCAAAAGAAAGAGCTTGATACACTGAGTATTCTCAAACGATCAACATCCATTCATTATAAAATGAGCTATGAGAATTGGAATTGCTTCAGTGAATGTGTCCCATAAGGAATGTAGAGGGAAGAATCGCGTTTGAGTATAACTTGAGTAAGGTGGGAGTTGAGTAAATTTCAATGATTGATGACATATCTGTGTCTAAGAAACTTTCATTAAAAAAAATGAAGGAAATCGGCCTGATAGACTGACTTCAGTTTTTATTATTTTTTTTAATATATAAGATTATAGATTTTGAAGTTTTCGAACTGCAGCCTTCACAAAATACTTTTAAAGTTGGTGAAACTTTCATTCCTGGCGCACATGAGAGCTTGACCGACACCCGCTTTATGGCTGACAGTTGAGAGAGACCCATTAGACAAAATTTCATATTTTATAATTCACCTTTAAGTTGCTGGCTACTTGCTTTTAGACTATTTACTCGACATGGTAATTAATTTGTGCATAGACGCACAATAGTTTCCCAGTTAAAAATGTACGGATGGTTAGACTTGAGAAAACCGAGAAAATGTCTGTGTTAAATTTGTTATTGTTGAAGACTGACAGCTTGTATTTATTGTTATGCATTGTGCAAAATATTAGCTAACAAAACATTAAATCTTGTGCAATGAGTTCGAGGTTCATTAGCAACTGATAGCCTATTAATTTCAACAATCACATATTTCCAGTCAGGACAGGACTGTACAATGGGTATTCAAGCTTGAAATAACTTAATATTAACATACACTCTCGTAGGGTAGTAGGAAATAATGATAAAGTCACTGGTATATCTCGTTCAATAGATTAATTAGTTAATATAGTTGAGAGTCATTATTTCCATTTTTATGCTTATTGACGATTTTTCTATTTTAAATATGTATAATACGAAATGTGGCAGCTCAAATGTTTCATTGATCTTTGTCATTCTTTCAATCTCATCTTTGAGAGGAATGTTGGTTTGACCAATATATTCCTCGATTTTCATTCCTCTCTTCTTATGTCTGGTGTAATATTTATCCGCTTCATTCTTCTACGCATATGTTTATACTAGTCAACGAACATTGCTCTAATCAACCGTATATACAAAAACGACCATTCTCCTAAAAACAAATAGACTGCGCTGGATGCATTCTTACACATTAAAGGTGTATTCAATAATGCCCTCCCACATTCTCCTTTCAGGGCTCTTCAAATGAGATGCTGTCACTCTAACCTATAATTGGATCAACAACGCAATATTTCAGCACCACTTCAAGGAGAGACTGTCAGATTTAGGCCTGCCAGAAGAGGTCCCCAAGGAGGTGTACTCTCACCCCTTCTCTGGACGATTCTGGTAGACGACCTACTGAATATCTTTTGTAAACAGGGTGTGGATATCTAATTCTATTCGGATGACCTAGAAATCCTAGTTAGCATGAGGAAGTTATTTCCAACATCCTTCCACAACCTCTGAGCATGATAAGTAGATGGTGCGACAGGGAATAGATATCTGTGAACCCTACCAAAACTGTAATCATTCTATTCACATTAAGAAAGAAATTAGATGAATTACTAATACCCTTAATATATGGAGTGCCAATCCAGTTTATGGAAGAGGTCAAATATATGGGAATCTGGAAAACAAAATCAACAAAGCCAAACTATCCCTATGGAACCTCACAAGAATATTTGGCAAATCCTGGGTTATAAGCCCTAAGATGATATACTGGATATATGAAACGGTGATTAGACCAATGGTACTGCGTAGCTCGATCATCTGGAGGTAAATAGGATTGCAATAGACGTCCACAATGAGGACGCCTGGTATTCAGCGCCTCACGTGCCTGGTCATTGAGAGAGCCATGTCGACGACACCGACAGTTGGTATGGAGACTATCCTGAACTTAGCTTATCTGCATACAGAGTTAGCTAGGGAAGCTAGGATGGTCTCCTGCAGCCTTTTCACGTCAAGTAGTCATGACAACAAGGACCTACAAAGAGATCACATGGGTTCACTGAGTAAAATCAGTAATCACCACATAATCGCAATGATCCTAGACTCGGTAGGTTCCTAACTGCACATAGTAAAAGCCTACAACGTCCTCTTTCCCAACAGAGATGATTGGCGTAGAAGTGACAACTTCTTTCCACCCTCAGACGGTGTGTTGTTCACGGATTTCTCCAAAACCGAGAATGGCGTAGGAGCGGGAGTTTATGAAGCTAACCCAAGAGTTGAAATATCATTCAACCTTGGCAAGTTCACCACTATCTTCAAAGCAGAGATGGTAGCTACACAGCTGGATGCCAGAGAGCTGACTAACAGGCATCCGGTGAAGAGGTCTATCAAAATCATCTTAGATAGTCAGGCGGCTCTAAAATCACTGAGCTCCAATCGAGTGAATTCGAACCTAGATAGGGACTGTATTCAGATCTTTGACCACCTGGGAAAGCGGAGCAACGTTACTTAGATATAGGTTCCAGGGCACAGCGGCGTGGATGGCAATGAAGAGGCCGATGCGCTCGCTAGAAATGGAACCGATTCTGCATTCATCGGACCAGAACCCGTCGTTGGCATTGCAATAAGCATCGCAAAAACCTGAAACTTAGATTAGGCCAAGCGTAAAACGCTTAGGCTCTCGAGAAACACACCGGGGCTCACTCATTCGAAGGCGTTTATCGTAAACCCCTCGAAGAAACCAACAGATCGTAGAATCGCGTCTGATGTACGTATTCTGACAGGACTGTTGCCAAGACACTGTCATCTAGGAAACCACTTGACAAGGATGCGTCTGCAACAAAAATTGGGCTATTGCTTCTATTACGAGGAAGACGAATCTCTATACTTGCTCCGTACTAGAAAAACTCAGATTCCAGACCTTCGTCTCTAACCGACTGGAACCCACGGACTTTATATAAATCTCGCATACCGCGACCATCCCCTTTATCAAAAGGTGTGAACTATACAGCGAACTCTAGCAAGGTGTGAGCCACAATAGACACCTCTGGGTCGCACTGGAAGGTGTTACTTATTAACACATAGACACATAGACAAAGGATGAATGGAATCGTCAACACGATCTCCCAGATGACTCGATACTAGATTTCTTCTTACGGTTACATATTGAAAGTATTATACCTATACAAACTACACTTAATCCTCAACTACTACTCAATGGGTTAAAATGACCCAAGGCATATTACTTGTGAAAGTACCTGGTTTTCAACGGAAGAGGAAGCTTGTCGCGCTCAGTATTCTCGACTTACCGAGCGACTTTTTAGGAGTTAAAATTAATTTTAATTAAAAATTGTTTGATTTTTATTGTTAAATAAAAACAATTAAAGATTAAAATTTAGAAATTTTAAGATATATGTAGTTTTTATGTTTATAAAAATTAAATTTTATTAAAAGTTTTAACTTTAGTTGGAGAAAGCTTTTTTTTTTAAAATAAAAAAAATAATACACTGAAAATTTAAAACAATTTTAAAAAATTAAATTAACTGATTTTTTTAATCTATAAAATTTACTTTTATCAATTGAGAAAAACCTAGTATTTTTTTTTGTTCATTGCGATTTGAGTCAAGCGGTTGATTGCGATTCGAGTTTACATCAAAGTTTGGGCCATTTTTTAGTATTAACATCGTTAAAAAAATTGAAATTTTTATTTTTGTCTATATAAAAAAATGATTGTATTTTTTTTTTATCCGTTTTTTTTACATTGATAATTTAGTTAAATCGTTAATTTTATTTAATTATAGTTGAAATAATTTGATATGTCAAATTGTGAGATATAGCTTTTCCTTGATTCATAGGGGGTGAATAAGGAACTAAATCAAGAAAAAAGCTTTTTTAATTTATGGGGTAAATTAGTAATTAAATCGTGAAATAAAGTTTTTTCTTGAATTTATGAGGGCAAACTAGGAATTAAATCATTATAGCTGTTGAATCGTGAGATAAAGCTTTTTTCCTTGATTTATGGGGGTAAATTAGAAATTAAATCGTGAGATAAAGCTTTTCCTTGATTTATAGGGGTGAGATAGCTGTTAAATCGTGAGATAAAGCTTTTTCCTTGAATTTATGAGGGCAAACTAGGAATTAAATCATTATAGCTGTTGAATCGTGAGATAAAGTTTTTTCCTTGATTTATAGGGGTAAATTAGGAATTAAATCGTGAGATAAAGCTTTTTCTTTGATTAATAGGGGTAAGATAGCTGTTGAATCGTGAGATAAAGCTTTTTTCTTAATTTATGGGGGTAAAGTTTGAATTGTCTTGTGATTATGAAACGATAGATTTTTCTATTATTTATGTGTATATTTGTGTATAATATATAATATATTTTGTTTTCAGATTATTGCAGGAATAGTGGGTACTCTCGTCGAATTATTGCAAATAGTGAATGAATCATCAACCAGCTGCACAAATGTATTACAAACGAGTTAATTTTTGACAGAGGAGACGAAAGCGATAAGAACGAAAGTGACTCTGAAGATTATAGTGAACAGTGAAATCGGGTAGAAACCAGATGATGAACAACTCGGCTAATCAGAGTCATCATAAGAAAGTGAAAATGATGAGGAGTAACAAGAAGTGAGGAAAACAATATTATGGTATCGAAAATGGAGTCAGCTTCTCTCCAGTATTATTAAAATACTTCCTGGATTAAAATATACTGCTCGTCACAACCCTCCCCCCTCATCGGAGCTAGAATCTTGGAGGCTTCTCATCACAAACTCCATCATTGAGAAGATGATTGTGTACATAAATGCAAAAATTAGAGGACAGTACACAATGTTCTAGGAACGTAAAAATAGCGGATCATTATTTATATCAGTCTTTATCCAAGAGACCAATAATTCCAAATAGAGGCAATTTGTGGCCCTTTGTATTTGCTGGATTCTTTTATATCCGGATACGAAGAACTATGGACCGGTATATACCCACTGAGCAAGAATATGTTGCCTCAACGTTGCTGAAAATCACATATAGGATGTGTAATGTTGCTTCCGACTTTGCAATGATGTTGTATCAACATGCCAGCAACGCCGTAACGGCCGCCATTGCAACGTTCATTTGTAATATTTCAAAAGTTATGTTAGGTGGTGGTACGTACGCATATTTCTTACACCGTTCAAATGCAAGGTTGTATAATTATTTCAATATCACATTCTAATCAACTTTCTTTTATGATGTTGCAGTTACCTTATAACTAGACGTTTCAGGAAATGTTCCTATACATTTCAAAAGTATATTCAAATCATCTTTCATTTGGTATGTATGGGACCTTATAATTAGAACTTACTAGTACCATTCCAAGACATTTCAGAGGTATACTTGTATCAACTTCTGTTTGTGATGTTGCATATTCCCTGTTTTATTGAAAGTTGCAGATACTGTTCGAAAGTTTACTAAAATCATGTTTATGATTTGGCAATATAATTATTAGGGAGTTACAGGTACTCTCCAATTATCATATTGATTATGGAATAATGCTTATTGGAAAATTTCAAAATGGATCAATTAGTCTCTTAACCTCAAACTGAAATGACTTGCGTTTGTACTTAATGAAGAGTACTTCTAATCTGTAGAGACTATAGCATGATTAACTAAACGTGTGTTGAGGGCTAATGACTTCAATTTGGTTTCATGGTGTGGTTGAAAGTTTTCATAGAGTTTTGTCAAAATGTATATTCTAAGTTAAAAAAACTTATTGAGATTCATTAGTGACTGCAGTTTTAACGCAGAATGTGTGTCCGTTCTGAACTTTGGACAAGTAAAAGAACCCAAAAAAAGCAAATTTAAATCAAAATATTTCAACGATTTATTGAACCGAAATAAAAACAATATTGCACATAAAATAACACGTCAGATACAAAAAAACCTGTATTTCCAGTGGCAGATAATTCAGTTCAATGAATTAATGAATGAACACTGCTATATATTCATCAATTTCGGTTTTTTTCAATGTTTTGTCAGTTTCTACGTAATGGTCCACTGAATACTTCGCATCGAACCATTATACAAATACTAAAAGCAGTGAGAAAATTGAATTATAAATATGTATCCATTAATTTATTGAACTAAAAAATTCATAATACAAAATATTTTAATGACAAAAATATATCACACTACACAATTTGCACAGATATCAACTTATATACTGGGAAACAACCAGATTACTCGGTGCTTCCTGGAGGAATATTAAAATGAAAATTTGTGATTCAAATGAACTTCACAAACAAGTGTTTAAATCGAAGGAACCTATAGTCCTGTTGATATACTATATAACAACTAATATAATAGAAACGTAATAATTCTAAGTGAAAAACAAACATTTATACCTGAAACACAGCTTTCAATTCACAACTATAAAATAAAAAGGAAAATGTGATCCTATTGTATAGAGTATACAAATATAAATTAATCCATTGCTTCACTTCACCAAGAAAACAGAATAAATGTGAAAAATGTTATTTCTTTTTCCCTCCAACGACCGGTTGAAACACTAGAAACTCGAAAGAAACAAATCCTAACCCAACCTTGTTGTTCTTCTATACCATAGATAAAATATCTTAAAAATATTCTATACTATTATCGGGCTCGGTTAGGATGAGTTCCCAATGCATCGTTTTTGCCTTTTACGTCGCACGTCACGCTATCTTTACGAATTCTGATTGGCGAATCGCGTCAGGAATTCGCCGATCAGAATACGTGACGTGCGACGCAAAAAACAAAAACGATGCATTGGGAACCATTCACTCAGTTCCGATCAGACCTAATCTAGAAATATATAAATTCGAAATCCGAAAAGTGTGCCGGAGAGTAATCGAAATAAACGTCAGGCATCTAGGAATTTTTCAGAAGGAAGGAATATTATTAACGCACAGCAATGTTTCTTGATTAAAAAATATCGCAATATTCCAACTTGGATAGGTACTGAAACTTCATATGGAAATATTTCGACAGGAAGAAATAAATAACTTACAGCAATGTTACTCGCGAAAGTAAATGGCAATATTTCAATTTGTGTATTTGACAATATCACTGAAACTTAATAGCGAAATGTTTCAAAAATAACAAATAACTAACTTACAGCAATGTTTCTGAAACAATGCTGATGCAATATTACAACTGGCATATCTAAGAACATCACGGCAACCTCAATTACAAACGTTTCAGTGAGAAGGAAATCTCAACTTTATAAAATGTTTCTCTAATGAGCAAGTCACAATGTTTCAACTAAACTAACGCAATAATATTACTGCAACTTATCCAGGAAACATTTCAAAATGTATATAAAAGTAATTTGCAGCAATGTTTTGCAAGGTTCTGTGCTCAGTGGGTACTTATTACGTTGTACAACATCTGTAGCAAGATTTTCCTTTTTATTATCTTGCGATTGGACGATATGGATACCAGGACAGTAAGAATGAAGGTGGACAAACTGGCTGCAATTTCTGAAATTTATAATGAATTTGTTAATTCAGTGATGTGTGACTCGCCGTTTGAATTCTTAACAATAGATGAAACGCTAGTACCTTTTAGAGATCGATGTAGTTCCAGAATGTAGGTACATGCCTAATATACTGGCGAAATACGGCATCAAAATTCAGATTTTAGCAGTTTCAAAATCAGATTATATGAATAATTCTCAAATATACAGCGAGAATAGAAGTGACTTTTCCATGCCAACAAAAACAGTAGGTACTACTTGAACCCCTGGTTCACATCAATGGAGCTAACATTCGAAAGCTTACCTATGTACACGCAGTATGCTTTTCACAAAAGTCATCGTCGTAAACTTGTTCCTTACACCATATTCCAGAGTAAATTTTGTGGCGGAAATCCAATAGCCGTGAATAAAAACCCTAGTGGGAACAAATTCATATAAGATTTTATACCAAAGCAAAATTTATCAACAGCCCCCCGTAGTAATAGAATCATCAAACTAAAATTCCTGTCAAATGTAACTCGTACATTAATTTAGTCTTATAAAGGTCATGAAGCACAAATTTTGCCTTAACCCCAAGTATAATAAAATGAAATAATAAAAAAATAAATGATCAAAATATATAGATATCCCTAGACATATTGTATACTCCTCGTATAATACCTTTTATTTATCTTAATACGGATCAATTCTATTTACTTGCAATAAAGTAATGATAACTTTTATGAGAAGAAATAAACCAACAAGCCCCCGTACTAATGCTCATGAACTTTTTGTATATTTCAAAGAAAATTATATCCCATATTCCTACATAATGAAGTTGGAACTACAAAGTAAACTTGTTCAATCCCCCCAAAAAGGAAACAATGAGTACAACCGTGAAGTTTTCATACGTTAAATTTCCGAATGAAAATACGTATTAGCCTTCAATAATAATCATACGAAAATATACAAAATTAATAGCTTGACCACTTATAGAATTTTTCATAAATCATAAAACATATGTCAAATAGCTTTGCCTTAGACAAAAATGCACTGGATTAATAAATAAATGAATCTTCACATACTTAACATCAAATCAAAACGGACTTTTTTCCGCAATTAACTTTATTGTATATTCTCTGAAGAACAGTCGATATAAATTAAATAATGGTTATTAGTCGCGTCAACGGTCGCGGAAATGGATACCAATCTATCAATTTGGTGTCACAGGTCGGATCGGGATGCGGTTTTCTGCATTCTCTTCCAAAACGATTATCTCGAAATGTGTCTGGGTAGATTTTCCCCGGAGATCGAAAATTGCATCGCTGCAGGCCAAATTGCGCGCGAAAAATGCATTATCTGGGAGGCCTTTTGGAGGATTTTCAAATCTGATAAATAATGGTCAGAACTCGCCCGGATCGGGTACTCGGGGGTTTTCGAGGCCGCTGATCACGAATATAATGTTCAAATTGACCTCCGAACACCTGGTGCACCAGAACCTGACCCTAAACGTCATCTCCGGGAGTTTTCCTGACACAATCAAAGAAGGTCAACCAAAAATAATTTCGGGGGGTTTTTTGGCCCGCTGAATCCAAATCTGGCATCGGCGAGCACCCCACTGGCACCTGGTGCACCGAAACGCGGGCTAGAACGTCGTCTCCGAGAGTTTTCTTGAGAAGACTGCCATAACCTACCCGAAAATCATAAGAGGGCAGTTCTGTGGGGCGGTGGTCCCGAATTTCACGCCGAAAACAACTCCCCGAATACCTGGTGCACCAGAACCTGACCCTAAACATCATCTCTCAAGAAAAGTCTCGGAGACGACGTTCTAGCCCGGGTTTCGGTGCACCAGTTGCCAGTGGGGTGCTCGCCGATGCCAGATTTGGATTCAGCGGGCCAAAAAACCCCCCAGAATGATTCTTGATTGACCTTCTCTGATTGTGTCAGGAAAACTCCCGGAGATGACGTTTAGGGTCAGGTTCTGGTGCACCAGGTGTTCGGGGAGTTGTTTTCGGCGCGAAATTCGGGACCACCGCCCCACAGAACTGCCCTCTTATGATTTTCGGGTAGATTTTGGCAGTCTTCTCAAGAAAACTCTCGGAGACGACGTTCTAGCCCGGGTTTCGGTTCACCAGCTGCCAGTGGGGAGCTCGCCGATGCCAGATTTGGATTCAGCGGGCCAAAAAACCCCTCAGAATGATTCTTGATTGACCTTCTCTGATTGTGTCAGGAAAACTCCCGGAGATGACGTTTAGGGTCAGGTTCTGGTGCACCAGGTGTTCGGGTCAATTTGAACATTATATTCGTGATCAGCGGCCTCGAAAATCCCCGAGTACCCGATCCGGGCGAGTTCTGACCCTTATTTATCAGATTTGAAAATCCTCCAAAAGGCCTCCCAGATAATGCATTTTTCGCGCGCAATTTGGCCTGCAGCGATGCAATTTTCGATCTCCGGGGAAAATCTACCCAGACACATTCCGAGATAATCGGATGATAGGTGTTCGCAGGCGTTGACGCGACTATATGCTTTCGCTATCTATTTTTAGTTTAATGACTACTGCCCGAAAAAAATTACAATCCGCAGTTGTTAACAAGTACTCAAAAGGTATGAAAATTACTAGCTATAAATATACAACTGTTTAAGCAACATCTTTCAATATCCCAATAATAATTGTGCAAACTATTTCTCAGTGCATTTTAACTAAACTAAAAAAAATTACTGAACATATCACTATGCTTCTATCATACAAGGCAGATTACTATAAGCAAAAAAAACCATTAATATATTTTCTATAAAGGAAATAAAAATTATTTTCAATAATATTTTATTTGCTTAACAAACAGAATATAGTGTAAACTTACCTTTTAACTTGTAAAAGGGTTATCCTTTAAACGGCCAAAGATATTCTAGCTGAACCTTCATATAAAATAACTAACTCTGATGATATATTTCGTCAATAAAAATTGGTATTTTCGCCAAAATCGATAATTTAAAACCTCTTCGTCACAAAACCTAGTCTGAATCCATCAAATCGATCACATCAACAACGTTCAGAACTACAGGTAACGCCCTAATGATAGAACAGTGAAAGGTTATTTTTCCCACAAAAAACCCATTTCTCGTGATATCAAAAACATAGGAGAGATGTGGAAATAGCCAACTCAAAACAACATCAAATCTTGAAAATTCCAACAAGGCTTAAATTTTCTACTTTCATATGGTCGGAAAAATATATCCCTGTAATATGATGTCTCAAGGATACATATCTTAAATTCTGAACCACTCAACCACTACCAAGGAAAGTCGACGTCGTAAAAAGACAAACATATTTCGAACTATTCCCGATTAGTCAAAAATCCCTGCAAAGTTAAGTTAAAAATGTTTCTCCGTCAATTTCACTATGAAAACGGAATCTAAATTACTTGTACTAACAACAAAACAATTCTTCCAGTTTCTTATCGCGCGCAAAAAGTACAAAACGAATAATACCGAAAAGTTGATTTATACTTTGCTAAATATTAACAATAAGGTGTAATCAAATGTATATGACCGCAAGCGTATCAAATGGGGCAGTTGGACGTGTTTACACAAAATATGTTAAAGTCAAATAAAAACGTTACACTGCTTTCTATGGACCGCGTTTCGTACCGTTTTTTGTTTCTGTCGCTAGCAACTCGAAGATTTGTTCGAACCAATTCATGTACATCGTCCATCCTTCTTCCCTTCGGATCACGTAATCTTCTCCTGCTAGATCTTCGCCAGACCGACAACCAAATTCCAGGAACCAAGGAAGCCTCATTTCAAGTCTAATCATGATTTTTGCAGGTATTTCACTCGTGGACTCATTGATGGCGGTTCGATAAGCCAATACAAATAGGGAGAGGTACTGGTCCCAATATTTCTGGTGGCTGCAAAATACTGTAATAGGTATATTCCAATGATACTGTTCATTCTCTCGACCACTCCGTTCGACTGTGGATGTAACACAGTTGTCCTTGTCTTCTTCATTCCCAGCTTGTCACAAATTTCCTGGAATACCTGGCTCTCGAAATGTCTTCCTTGATCGCTGTGAACGGCACTGCGTATCAGCTAATACATTCTTTCACCAGTACATCCGCGACAGTTGTGGCCTCTTGATTCGTGATCGCGTAAATTTCCACCCACTTTGTGAAATAATCCATTACAACCATGATATATTTACCATCACTTTCTGTCCTTTCGAAAGGGCTTCTAACACTATATTGCTTCATGGGTGCCTTTCTCTTGTGATATGGTCCATTACTAGTAGCGCAAGTTGTACATTCCTTACACCACTCCTTCACATCGTCGGAGCTGTTCATCCAATAAAATCTTTTACGGACTCGCTGAATAGTTTTCTTCACTCCCAAATGACCTCCCGATTAACTGTCGTATAAATTCCTCAGTACCTCAGCTACTGTCGTTCTCGGGATAACTAACGGTCTTCTCTCCTCGGAACCATCACCGTTTTCAAGGAGTATTTCCAACAGGCCTTCTTCCATGACAAGGGAGTTCCACTGAGCCAAATATGGCTAAAGCGTCGGTAAAAATCTTGACAGTTCTTGCCAGGTAGATGCCGATTTTCTTCCTCCCTGCCGAATCATCTTTAGACAGGATCATTCTCCGCATCTTCTCTGATCCTGATGGGTGACCATTCTTCGTCGATAACTGTAGTTCTTGAAACTGCAGCTTCCTTAGATTCCGCATTGTTGCAGTGGGAGCAGTCATCTGGGCACGGTCGTCTAGATAGGGAGTCGGCATTTCGGTGACTCACACCAGATCGATTTTCGATATTGAAATCGTACTCTTGAAGACGTTCAATCCATTTAGCGATCTGGTCCTCGAGATTCTTGAACTGCATCAACCACTTTAGTGCTGCTTGTTTAGTCCGGATTAATAACTTTCTTCCATAGAGATACTGGTAAAAGTGTTCCACGGAGTTCACAACCGTCAGAAGTTCTCATCTCGTGACGCAGTAGTTTCGTTCTGGTTTGGAGAGGACTTTACTGAAATATCCCACCACTTTTTCTTGTCCTCATGGGATCTGTGAGAGCACTCTTCCAATTCCTACGTTGCTTGCATCAGTGTCAATAATAAAGTCTCCCTCTGGTAATGGATATCCTTGATCAGCGCTGTGGTTAAATGTCTCTTCAAGGTTTCAAAAGTGGTTTGACAGTCTTCGGCCCAATGGAAATCTCTTTTTATCCTGTGTTAGGGGCTTGGCAATATGCCCAAACTTCCTGATAAAGATTCGATAGTATGTGCAACGTCCAATGAAACTCCTCATTTGATGTTTGCCGGTTGGTTACGGCCATTGCTGAATGGAAGCAATTTTCTCTGGATCCACCGCCACTCCTTCATTGCTTACTATATGTCCCAGAGAGTTGACTTGGTTTTGGAATAGCTGACATTTCTTCGGGTTCAACATTAGCTGGGCAACTTGAAGTCATTTGAATAAATCTTCCAAATTCTTCAAGTGTTCGTCAAATGTCTTCCCCAATACTACGATGTCGTCCAAATATACCAGGCATGTCTTCCAGGATAGCCCTTTCAAGACATTTTCCATGAGTCTTTCAAATTTGCGGACCCGGTGATAAAAGCAATTTTCTGTGTCCATTTCTACTTGCCAATAACCACACTTCAAGTTCAATGTGGAAAACAGTTTGCTGCCGACCAAAGTGTCTAATGTTTCGTCAATTCGAGGTAAAAGCTGTCTTCCTTCGCCATATTGTTTAGCTGGCGATAGTCTACGCAGAATCTCGTAGTTCCATCCTTTTTCTTGACGGACACAACTGGAGACATCCATGGATTAGTAGGTGGTTATATTACTTTTCCTTCTTCCATCTCTTGAATTATTCTTTCAGCTTCCTCTCTCTTTGCTCGTGGTATCTTCGAGGTAATTGCCTGATTGGATTGGCATTACCTGTATAGATTTTATAGATATTTTGTTTGACGGCTAATGTTCTACCAGTCTTCCTTCCTTTTGGTACGAAATAGTCTCAATACTGTCAGAAAAAATTTCCTTTCCTCTGATCGATTCAAGGATTGACCAGCTACTGATAACATCGGTTCGAATCTGGCATTGGTCGTTGTTTGACGAACTATAGATGTCACTGGTACGCAGGATCCAATCTTGTTTTCCTTCTTGATGGTAATTGGGTAATTATTCACGTTTATGACACGTACTGGGACCCACTTCGCCGACGTTACTAATTCTTCTCCAATTAGTACTCCTCTCACAACCTCTTTGTTGTGGTTCCATGGCTCCATTATAACCATGATTCCCTATAGCACCTTTACAATCATGATTTCGCTTCGTGCATATAGAACGGTGTTTTCCAGTACCGCTGCCAACACCGTGCCGCCTTCATATGGATGAAGGAATACCTATTCAGAACCTACTTTAATAGTTCTGTTTCTAAAGTCCAATTGGAAACCATGTAGATCGATTACGTTCATTCCCAGAAGCTACGATTAGCGTATACATGAACTTTTCTGCAAAATTACCCAATTGTGTCCCTCCGTGAACGTTGACACTCTCACCTGTGGCGGTCCACAGTCGCAGTCTCGTTGGTAGAAACTTCTTCTTGGAGTTGATTATATCTGGCTCTATATTGGTTCTAGTTGCTTCAGTGTCTACCAGCAAAGTATATTCCTTGCCATTCACTTTGCCATCCACATATACACTGTCGTTGCGACATCTGAGAGAAGCTATCAGTATGAGAGGTACTTTGGAACGATCCTGGGTCGGTGCTGTCCCCTCCTAGCCGACTCATTCTAGTTTTCCTGTGACTGGGGTTCTTATTTTGTAGAAGTCCTGGGGCGTTTACCCGAGCTGCGTACATGCCCTAGCTCGCTACATTTCAAGCATCTTATATTTTGCGGGTGCTTGTCTAACATGCTCTTTATCAAGATGACGATCTGGTCAAATCTGTTTTCGTCACCTTCTCCTTGGATGGTCCTAACTTAGTTATATCCCGATGCAGGCAATGCATTGTCCAATGTTTCGGAATAGGCTAGACAAAGCTTCCTCCGCATATCGGGGTCACGTAAGTAATTTATAAAGACCTGGATGCCCAGACATTCCATCATATTCACTGGTGCTGATGGATAAGCAAATCGAACTAGTTGGGCGTTTCTTGAGCTGAAATTGGTAAGTGTTCTAGATGGTCGTGACCACATCGCATGTCCAACTTCTCCTTCAGCTGCTTGAAGTCATCCATTTCTTCAAGTGATATCGTCTGAAGTACACCTAAGGCATCTCCCCGAAGCGAGATGGTTCAGTTAACTGCCCTCTCCCTATCGGACCATTTATCCAGTTTAGCGGCTGCTTCAAACTATTTGACATAATTGGACCACGATGTATTTCCGTCGAACGTTGGGGCCTTAACTCGCGCAAAACTACCAATATTTTCTATCTTGGGGTGCGTTTTTGTCACGCAGGGTTCAGTATAATCGATCTTATTTTCTTCTGTTTGCGTGTTTTGTATTCTTAAATCGGCAATCTTTATCTCTAAATCCTCAATTTACTCGTCCACCTGATTTCCCATCGTTGTCATCTTATTCACAATATTCGATTCTATTTCCTGTTTCATCATTGTCATCTTATGCTCGATATCCGATTTTAGAGACGAAATGTTATATTCGACATCTGCAGCAATGTCATTTTTAATATATTGGCAAAAATATCGTTCTTCATAGTTGAAATCTTCTCGTGCATATTAGCAGAAATATCGTTCTTCATACCAGAAATATTGTTCTTCATATTAGCAGAAATTGTCGAGATTATGGTGGAGGCCTCGTCTTTGGACAGAAATGTTTCTGGATCCCAGCCTTCACTTTCCAGTGACACTATGAGTCTTTCTACTAATCCACTCTTTTTTCCGGACGTTCATAACTAGCGATTTTCCTATTCTGCTTTCAGATTACTTAGTCTCTTAACCATTTTTACTAACTATTTATTTATATTACCCCATACCTGACACCAATGTAATGTTTTTCTTATTTATTTAAATAGTGTTCACCACAATGGGTGGGATCATTTTATACATATGATATACCTACTTACGTAATTTATTTATACACTTTACTTGATTTATGTATACACTCAATTTCTAATTTATATCAAATACACTAATACACTGTTCACTTCTTCACTAGGTTCACTTTTATATTCACTGTTCTGCTATGAAATCAAACAGTAGACTGACTGAGGTTCGTAGGTAGCCGCTTATATATTAAAACGATTTGCTGGAACCTTTGGATGCCTGAAATTTTTCGATTGCGGCTCCCAACAAATAATCGACTTTCTTAGAATGTCCATATGTAAACAATCACACACAAAAAATAGCCCTTCCCAGAAATCCGTGCGCTTCCGCCAAGATTTCAACTTTATATATTGAACGAGAACAGGGTGGGCGTCAATGTGAGATTTCGTAACAATATGGCAAAATGGAAGTATCATCAAGTTTAATTTAGTGTCTGAAAAAAATATCATCGAGATAAGGCAGCTAGTACTTCTGAAATTGTAAATTAATTTCCACATATCCTTTATAACGAGAAAAACCTACAAACCCTCTCAGTGCTCGTTATAGTTATGCGGGTTGTCTCACGTGGTACAACCCGTGCTCGCCAGTCGACTAGCTTCGAGTCGAAGAAGGGGTGGATTCTTCAAAAAATTATTGCGTATACAAAAAGGGCGCCAGAGAAGTTTTGGCAAGCACCCAAGACTTCCTAAGTTAGCCCACAACTCCTCAGTGGGTTAACAACACTCACTACACACTCCAAAGGTTAAACTGATAGGTAAATTATCATAAGTAAATAGAAGTCAGCAAATACACCCTGATTGAAATTTTAATTAGTCTTGGTGGACCAAAGGTCTCTTTTCAAATATTTAATACAATATCACTACCAAAAAAAAAATTACAAGTAACGTCTGAGCTCAGCTGAAGGCTGTAATCTCAGGGTGCAGAAGAGCTGAGGGCCCCAAACTACACCGATGTCTCAATTCAAAAATTCTAGAGAATCGACCAAATTGTTCATGTACAATATTCCAAAAATACAACGATAATATATATATATATATATATATATATATATCAAAATCAACAATGTATAGTTACAAGGGTTCACACTTCCGCAATTTATACCAGTATCAATATAGATATAAATAATTGCATAAGCCAAAAATTTAAATAACAACGAGTTTAGCGTCGCTGGAGAAAATACAACTCAAAATTATATACGGCGCAAATTATATACATAAAACCATTAGAAATAGGTAAAAACCACTAAATATCGCAATACTAGGTACGTACCATAGTGTTCCAGCGTATCTTAATCTATGAGCAAGATTTCAAAATTTTTAAATACAAAATACAAGTGTAAGCGAGATTATAGTAATTGCCGCAAGAAAAAAAGAAATAAAACTTAATATAAAAAAACGGTAATATGTGACGCATAGATGTGAGTTTACTACTGAGTTTGAAGAAATAAGAAAAGGAAAACTGTTAACTTATCCTTTTCCGGCACCAGAACAGGAACTGAAACTTCTCTAGATTAATCCAGTCCTCCTGGAACTGGTCTCACTGACCCATTAAATTCCAATCAGTGATTTTTTTGTTTTAATGTCCATATACAAAAACCCCCCTTGTTAATGAATCCTTCCAGCAAACGCCGTCTACGGAAATTTACCTCAAAACACAATTCCACTAAATTTTTATGGAACCCACAGTCATCGACCGTTTTGGGACCAGAAACCTGTCGGGTCGGAGCTGCCAATTGTTGGTTCCAGCTGTATTTCTCCTCCCCTATGTCGGAATTGTCGGATTTTCCAATAAGCACTAATGGCTGCCAGAGCACATGCGAATATCTTTTGTTGAAATGGTGTGTTTACACCTTGACGGCAAATGCAGGACTGAATTTTTAACTTCGTACCGATAGCGCTGTGACTTCTCTCAGTCGACAGGTTAGCCAATATTAAATTTACGACAGCTCGGCGAATTTTCCGCGTTACAGATTCCCCCCCTTTCGTCAAAGAAAATTAACCCGGAAGGGTTAATTTTCATCGTCAGGCGGTTGCGTAGAGTATGGTTTCAAGTCCTTGCAGTGCCATACTCCTGCCGTAGCTCCATCCTTATCGTGCAACTCATACGTCCACGGAGATACCCTCTTAGCTATCGAGTAGGGCCCTATATACTTAGGCGCTAGCTTACGCGTGTAATACCTCGCAGCATCCGAAATGACAAAATTCCTCTTCCACACTAAATCGTGCGGGAGATAGTCCACATGCCTACGTCGCAGATTATGGCTATCACAAGCCTTCTGATTGGCATCCTCTAACCGTTTCCTGATGTCAGCGAACAATTTCCTAAAACTCTCGTTACGACTACTCTCGGGAGTACTCACACTATCTTCCAGATCTAAATCTGAATTATCAACATAATCGGCACCAGACAACAGCATAGACCTACCAAAATTAGCAAAATACGGTGTTACCTTCGTGACTTCATGAGTAGATGTTCTAATCGCACATCCTATCTGAGCGAGATGCTCGTCCCAACAACGATGATTATCCGAAACATAGGAAGCCATCATAGTCTTAATCACACGGTTAACTCTTTCACACGGGTTAGCCCTTGGATGATAATTGGCATTCAGCTTGATACGGCAGCTATATCGGGAAGCTAAGCTTCGGAAAAGATTACTACGGTATTGGGGACCATTATCACACAAAATCACCTTGGGTACCCCATATACAAGCAATACTTCATCTTCGATCTTACGAGCAACGGCCGCTGCAGACGCTGTTCTAAGTGGGTATATCAGCACATACTTGGTCAAATAATCCGTAACGACAAGGATGAAAGAATTACCTCGTTTCGACCTTGGGAGAGGCCCCATCAGATCTGTGCAAATCATTTCCCACGGACTGCTAGGCTTTGGATGAGACGCCATCTTATCAACAGGTTTACCTTGTGACACCTTATGCGCAGCACACACCTCACAACAATTAACATACCTAGCGACATCAACTCTCATTTTCGGCCAGTAAAAACGCTCAGCTACTCTGTGGAAGGTTTTAAAAATACCCGTATGTCCAGATGTGGGAGGGACATGGGCTTCCATGATAATACGCGACCTACCAGCTTTAGGAACTACCAGTTTCCAAGATTCACCAGGCGACAGCGGTTGTGTGTACTTATTGACAACATGTTTGAAGAGAAGATTATCCTTCACACGCCAATCCGGAAATTTAAGGGAATTACTAGCGACATTCTTCACCATCTTACAATACCACTTATCATTGGTTGTATCAAACGGAGGGGGCGGTACCTCTTCAGGTGAAACCTCCACAGACACCTCATCGACCACAGGGACCGACCGAGAAAGAGCATCTGGTACTACGTGTTCACGACCTTTGCGATGTATAATTTGGAAGTTATACTGTTGCATTTTGACTGCCCATCGGGCTAGACGACCCCTCGGACTCTGCAACTTCTGTAGCCACAGTAGACTATAGTGATCCGTAATGACGGTAAAAGAAACACCCTCTAAATAAGGCCGAAGTTGTTCTAGTGCCCAAACCACAGCGAGACATTCGCATTCAGTGGTTGAAAAATTCCTTCCTTGGCGGGTAAGAGATCTACTTAGATAGCAAATAACCTTGTCACCATCCTAGTGAGGCTGACTCAACACAACCCTCAAACCATAACCACTACTATCGGTCTGTACAACAAAGGGTTTATTAAAATCGGGACAAGTAAGAATCGGCGCAGAAACCAAACATTCCTTAACACGACGAAACGAAGACTCACATTCAGAAGACCACACAAAAGGACGATTTTTCCTCAGAAGACCCGTAATGGGGACCATGATGGTTGAAAAATTAGGTATAAATCTCCGGTACCAGGAGAAGGTTCCAACCACACGACGAACTTCCGTAATATTACGAGGAGTCGGTAACTCCAGCATTGCCTTCACCTTATCCGGATCCACATGCAACCCAAAACGATCAACTACATACCCAAGATACTTCATTTCAGGACGACAAAACTGACACTTATCCACGCTAACAGTAATTTTAGCATCCGCTAACCTCTTAAAAACCTCTTCGAGTACCCGTACATGTTCTTCGAAAGTTTGCGTACAAATAACCACGTCGTCAAGATAGACAAAAACATGCGGTTCAAGATCATGGCCTAAAACATTGTCGATAAGTCTCTGCCAGGTGGCTGGGGCATTATGTAAACCAAATGGTAGTCGTTTGAACTGGAATAGACCCCTATTAGGTACCGTAAAAGCAGTATATTGCCTTGAAGATTCGGCTACCGGAACTTGCCAATAAGCGGACTTGACATCTAAACTAGACAAATATTTAGCCTCACGCAACTTCTCTAAAGTATCCGTTACCAGGGGAAGAGGGTAGCTATCTCGAACAGTGACAGCATTCAACTTCCTGTAATCCACGCAAAATCGGTAGAAATCATCCTTCTTCTTGACCAGTAAAATTGGAGAAGCCCACGGACTATTGCTGGGTTCTACAACACCTAACTGCAGCATCTCATCCAATCCAGCATCAATATGCCTCTGTACAATGGGGTTGACCCTATAATATCGCTGCTTGATGGGGGGACTAGAAGTTACTATCACGTGTTCTACTCTATCGGTACACCCTATACCTTTTCCCATAATTTCCATATTCCTATCAATCACCGCTTGAAGTCTCTGCTGTTCCAAAGGAGTGAGTACCGTTCTAGACGACACATGTTTCACACTATTTATCAACACAGGATCTGCTGAAAAATGCCACTCATCGTGACGAAGATCTGGGACATCGCCCATCAAATTCCAAAAATCTACACCAAGGATCAAAATGTGAGTTAATTCAGGGACAATCAAAGCCTCAATCAACCGCATACGACCCCTCAAGACCACGGGTAACACTACAGTTCCAATACTCTGTAACACATTACCATTTGCCACTGTACAATTAGTCGTCCTACTTTTATCCAAAGTCAACCCTAAACAAGAAATTAACTCATATCCCTTACCTCCTAAAACAGTTCTTGAAGCGCCCGAATCCAAAAGTCCTAAAAAAGTTTTCCCTAGGATATCTATCTTAAGATAAAGACGTTCATCATTCGCAGCGTGATCCAGTACGTAATCTATGGCGACACGGAAATTATCGACCGGGGAGTTTTCACTGACGCACTCTACCCGATCATTCAAGCACGTCTTGGTTCGTTTCCCTGGTTGGATCTGGAAGAGCAAACAGGACAAGTTCTAACTGTGTATCCCTCCTTTTTACATTTAAAACAATATTTTACAATGGTCGCCTGCAGACACCCTACAGCCCGATGTCCAGGCTGTTTACAACGAAAACACACTGCCTCTCTAGGGGCGGAAGACGAGATGGAGTTATGTGACGCTCTGATCTCAGCCACTGGTTCCACTTGCGAGGTTACATAAGCGAGGTCTGGCTCCAAACAATTCGATCTCCTCGAAGGTACACTATAATTCTCAATAGCCGATTTTCTGGCCTCCAGTCTACGACCCAAAGTCAACAATTCCCGCACACTATTAACCTCTACTAGACCCAAATGATTTTGATAATACGGCGCGATATTCCTCAACAAGATTTTGAGTTGCGTCTCCTCCGAAATAGGGCAAGACAGCCTTTTAAAATAACCAGACATCACAGCCAAGTAGATTCCCATGCTTTCGTCCGGACCTTGAGTCCTCCTTTTGATTTCCTCGAACAGTTTTTCATTGTAATCTACCGATAAATACTCTTCCCGTAATAGATCCACGAATTCATCCCAAGAGTTTACCTCTTCTCTATAAGCTAAATAAAACTGATAAGCCCTACCAGAAAATAAATCGATACCACTAGCTAACAAAATTTCCTTATCCACATTACGCGAAACTCGACACTCTTCCACTTTTTCCAGAAAGATCGATAGTGATATACCTTTGGGATCTCCAGAAAACACCAAACCCTACTTGCTAGGCAAGATCGTCTTAATACTAGACAAGTTCCTCGACGCATTACCAGGATTAGGAAGTGGTCTGACTTCATTGAGAGTCGATCTACGGATAGTTGACAAATTTGCAAAGGACGGCCCAGGTTGAGAGAGGATTTCCAATTGGGGGGGTTGAGATTGACGAGAACGCTCATGTCTAGAAGCCTTACTTTCCAATGATTCGTATAAGGAGAGAGCTTTAGCCATTAGTTCATCTACTTTTGCCCTCTGTCGAACACCAGCATCACCTGCTTCGAAATTAGTCGCACGTTCCAACCGACCTATGACATGCACCAACTGACTCTGTAATTTCTGGAAACTACCACTCACACGAGTTTCGTTGAACTCTTCTACACCGGGCTCAATCTGATCTAACTTATTCTCAACTGCACTCAAGTCTTCGGCAGCTGTATACGGTTACTCTGGCGGATCTATACCATCATCTTCCTTCTCTACCTGCAACGCTAAAGTTAAACTACGCCGCATCTCAGACACCGTGCCACTTGCAATACCACGTATTGTCAACTCATACACAAGCTCATCCTGAACCAACCGATTAACTACAAACCTACGAGACATTTTTTTTCCTTTTTAAGTTCTATCTGACAAGCAATCCAGGCAACAAACCAATTTCCAACCTAGCGGAACAATAATTCTTCACAGACACACCTGTACCTCGAATGGCCTCCCTCCAACTGAAACCTAATAAGGAATTTAAAACCCAAATCCAGATACCGAATGTCCAAAAGTCCCTATTTGTCCAAACAATATCTCCAACCCACAGAGTTTCCACGAAGTGTACTTCTCGAACCAACGCAACGTTCCTTCCTCAAAAGCGATTCCAAAATACAGGAGTCCACAAGCCCAAGGCACCACTTCCAAAACACCGACCCGCTAAGGTTCGAAGCCACAATGCAGCCTACAATCGTCGAAAGTCAAATAAACTTACCATAAAGCAAAGTATTTACGAATTCAGTTACTGTTCTGATACTAAAATATATACACAGTGTGACCCAATATGTAACTCACCTTTTAAATTTACAATATCTATAAATTACAAATATTATACAATAGATAATCAAATAAAATTTTCAAAATTACAAATTTTTATTCAAACAATAATATCAATATCAGGAATCTTCTTATTCACTTGCTACCTGAAAAAGAAGAGAAAGTAAAACAAAACGCATCAAACAATGAACAATCTGTCCGTTTCCTGTATTAAAACTTCAATTTAATATTTAACACTGCTTAACAAAATTCGGTGAATTGTTTACCACTTGCGCCCCATAAAACAATTCCCTTCAAGACCTCAAACCCCAGATTTACTACAAACACTTACATCTGGCACTATCAATAACTAATTAAGAGAAATTATTTCCAGGTTACGCCCACAATTGAAACAATTACCTTCAAAGTTAAGCAATCCCCAGATTTACTATGAAAATCCAATTAAATCCGGTGTAATAAATTACAAATGACACAATAACTGAAGTTAAATCTACAATGACTGTTGGTTTCTAAGAAAACGTTGAAAATTTATCAAAGTTTAAAAAAAAAGATAAAATCTACAATATTGAATTTTCCAAAATTCCTATAATCAATCAGTATGAAAAGAAAATAAATGTTGCCCACGAACCAATAAACTCTTGTCTGATTTCTACCATAAAATTTTCAGTTTGATATCTATTATAGTCTCACAGAATAAGGTATGTTGTTTACAAATTACGTCCAGTAAAACAATTCCCTTCGAATTGAACACAACCCCAGATTTACTAATAACCCTTAAATCTGGCACAATCAGAACATATTGAGGTAAATTATTTCCAGGTACGCCCCAATAAAACAATTACCCTCAAAATTGAAGCAAGCCCCCGATTTCCTACAAAACCCACTTAAATCTGGTGCAGCCAGTAGCTAAAAAAAACAAAAAAAACAAACTGAAAATATATCTGCAAATCTAACTTATCAAAAGTTCAAGTTTAATCAAATGGCTACAACTAAAATTTTGATTTTTAAAGTTTTATATTAATCAAAGATGCTAAAAAAAAATTTAATTTTAAAAGTTCAAGTTTAAATTACGGGATATGTATTGCTGACACAAAAAAAAATTACTAACGGCCCCACGTTATGGGCACCAAAAACATATAACGAGAAAAACCTACAAACCCTCTCAGTGCTCGTTATAGGTATGCGGGTTGTCTCACGTGGTACAACCCGTGTTCGCCAGTCGACTAGCTTCGAGTCAAAGAAGGGGTGGATTCTTCAAAAAATTATTGAGTATACAAAAAGGGCGCCAGAGAAGTTTTGGCAAGCACCCAAGATTTCCTAAGTTAGTCCACAACTCCTCAGTGGGTTAACAACACTCACTACACACTCCAAAGGTTAAACTGATAGATACATTATCATAAGTAAATAAAAGTCAGCAAATACACCCTGATTGAAATTTTAATTAGTCTTGGTGGACCAAAGGTCTCTTTTCAAAATATTTAATACAATATCAGTACCAAAAAGAAAAATTACAAGTAACGTCTGAGCTCAGCTGCAGGCTGTAATCTCAGGGTGCAGAAGAGCTGAGGGCCCCAAACTACACCTATGTCTCAATTCAAAAATTCTAGAGAATCGACCAAATTGTTCATGTACAATATTCCAAAAATACAACAATAATATATATATATATATATATATATATATATATATATATATATATATCAAAATCAACAATGTATAGTTACAAGGGTTCACACTTCCGCAATTTATACCAGTATCAATATAGATATAAATAATTGCATAAGCCAAAAATTTGAATAACAACGAGTTTAGCGTTGCTGGAGAAAATACAACTCAAAATTATATACGGCGCAAATTATATACATAAAACCATTAGAAATAGGTAAAAACCACTAAATATCGCAATACTAGGTACGTACCATAGTGTTCCAGCGTATCTTAATCTATGAGCAAGATTTCAAAATTTTTAAATACAAAATACAAGTGTAAGCGAGATTATAGTAATTGCCGCAAGAAAAAAAGAAATAAAACTTAATATAAAAAAACGGTAATATGTGACGCATAGATGTGAGTTTACTACTGAGTTTGAAGAAATAAGAAAAGGAAAACTGTTAACTTATCCTTTTCCTACGCCAGAACAGGAACTGAAACTTCTCCAGATTAATCCAGTCCTCCTGGAACTGGTCTCACTGACCCATTAAATTCCAATCAGTGATTTTTTTGTTTTAATGTCCATATACAAAAACCTCCCTTGTTAATGAATCCTTCCAGCAAACGCCGTCTACGGAAATTTACCTCAAAACACAATTCCACTAAATTTTTATGGAACCCACAGTCATCGACCGTTTTGTATTTCTCCTCCCCTATGTCGGAATTGTCGGATTTTCCAATAAGCACTAATGGCTGCCAGATCACATGCGAATATCTTTTGTTGAAATGGTGTGTTTACACCTTGACGGCAAATGCAGGACTGAATTTTTAACTTCGTACCGATAGCGCTGTGACTTCTCTCAGTCGACAAGTTAGCCAATATTAAATTTACGACAGCTCGGCGAATTTTTCGCGTTACACCTTTGGAACCAAAATAACAGAAAATGTATCTAACGATTAAACAATGGACATATCAGTAAAATAATAAACTGTAAGTAGAATTGTCTGAATAGGTATATAACTATCCCCATGCACATTTTCATCGCGTGCATTCTATTCAGTGAAGAAGTCCAAATTGCCTAGTCTGCCGTATCTACCAAATGCGATTGCACTCTTTGACCTGAAAGATTGTTTGACTGTTCCCTGCTAACTATAACAATATATTTGGTTTATCCAATTTTCAAAGTGGATTTTAAGATTTGATCATTGTTTCTAAGAAACGGAGCTAAATAACAGAGTTAAAATATTTGCGTAATTAAGGATTCACTAACTACTTTATTGAGTGTATAGAAGTAATCTCTAATGAAAAACATCTTTCTTAAGGATTATCAATAGCTCTTCATCATTCATCATTCACCACCATAATATATCGTATACACTCATGCGTATTTTGTATCAATTTATTCACTGATTTAAAGCATGTGTTAGATAGATAAATATATGAATATAGTTATCAGTTACCAAGAGAAATTTACTAACCAACATCGTGGTGTAACTTTATCACATGTCCATATGAGCTAGCCTGTAAAAAATTAACTCGTCAATTCTCCCAAACGCGCCAAAAGAAGTATAGTTCTAAAAATGCTATGAACAATTGGAAATATCACATTTCATGAATGTTTTCCTTGAAAATAAAGCGGAATATCACACTCACTCAAGACTCTACCTCCATTGACCTATTAGTCTTCCTCTCTTCACCGCTATTTCTTCTTTGATATGTCCACGTGTTCAACATTGTCGTTGACTGTATTTAGTATCATCACGTTAGAATCGCTCGTGTATCGAACGTTGTTTGTCTAACCTTGACTTCTCAATATTATCAAATTAATTTTTTTGCATAAAGAAACTCTTCCCTGTAGTACTAGATAGCTGAAAACGGGTATAGAAATTGCCCTCTAGAATTGGGATGCTGGATATACCCACTATACAAGGAATCTCAGTGCTGTTTGCAATTGCAATTGGAAATAAACGTGGAATTAAAAGTATATCTACATTTTTATAAAATATGAATAATTGATACATTCCTCCTCTTAGAGCTTACTTGATATTGAAATAGACGCATTTCCTGAAGTTGAGGAAACCAATGTCGTGGTCACACTCAACATCTCCATATGATACTGGTAATTGATAACTCCTTCTGTTGAAAAATCTTAGTAATACCACAGATTAGAGAAAGAACAGATACGAAAGCTTGACAGAGAACAGTAAAAAGAGAGAGAGATGGATAGACATACCCATTTAAATGTCCATCGTCGTATGTCGACTCCGTTCGGGCCGCTGCGCGAAATTTTTCAACAGGGTTGTCAATTTGCATAATATTTCCTTCAATTTACGATCATTGGTCAAATATTTTATAAGCATTATTGTTAAGTGTGATAGTTATACAGATACAAATATTCGACAATCACTTGTTTTAAATCAATTTTATTAACATCAAAAGAAATATACAATTTAAAAAATTATAATGTATAAAAATCATACCACAAATATATACTTTTTTTCACAAATCATATCTTTGGCAACCATGCACAATAACGGTGACGGCACAGATTCTAATCTGTGGTGACGGCACGTGACGGCTTGGCTCAAAATACATAACGCCATTTTTGTCTGCTTAATTGTTTGAAGGTGTTCAATCGGCGATATTAATTGTGTTATTTGACTAATCGATTGTGCGTTGTGGTAATATTAACTATAAAAATATAGTGGTATAGACTATTATTCTTATAAAATGAATAAACATCACGGCGGAGTGTATTGTTCATACAGAGACTGTCCAAATAAATTTTATTCGGAAAGAAAAATAAAGTTCTTCCGATTTCCAAAGAATGAGAGTATGTAAGTATTAATTTGAATTTGTCATTGATTGATACACCTTGTAAAAGTACTAGAGTATAAATGTACGGGTCCTTTAATTAAACAAAGTATTTATAACGAAAGATCTATTAGCTTAATTTGATCTAATTACAAGTAACATTTACAGATGCAAATTATGGATTCAAGCTTGTGGCAGAACGGATTTAGTCGGTGCTGACAGTGGATATCTGAATAAAACACGTCGTATTTGTAGTTAACACTTTGCAAAAGAAATGTTCGTGAACTCACAGAGGTTATCCTTACTAGGATTAGCTGTCCCTAACGATTTCGAAAACAAGCATGAGCCCGGTAAGTTTTGAGTATTGTGGGATTTTTATATTAAATACTTTTGAATGTTACATATTTCGTTATTTTTCTTCAGCTATCCCTACACCAACAAAAAGAAAAAATGAAGACGAGTTGCCATGCACTTCAAAGAAAATTTAAATTCTTGAAGATATTACAGGTAATGTTTTAATTTGACTATTATTAACTAATTTTCCTATTTTTAATTCATTATTATTTGATTTTTGATTTTTTTCCGATTTAGACAATATTGAATACTCCTGCCTTGGTTACGATATGTTATAATACACAAATATTTCACTATAAAAATGATAATATATGTTTCTTCCATTAAAGCAATAAAAATAATAAATTATACTGTTTTAAATGAAACTTACTGTTTCTAGCTAATTCCACAGTATATTGAAAACTTTTAAAAACTCTAAGAAAATTGACAATTGTTTCGATATAACATATCATCGTCAGAATGACTGAAGTTTCATTTCATTTGATGCCTTCTTGATGTTTAATAATTATTTTGGCTAGACCAAGAAGTGACCTACCTAGTGATTGACTTAATATATGTTAATAGAAAAAAGGAGAAGGTATGATATTACAAATATTGAAGCTTAGATGTTACTAGCCCTTTGGAGATATCCAGGATATCTTTTTCCAGTTAAGATCAGTATAACTGTGCAATGATATAGGAAACCAGGAAAACTATATCTGCTGATCTTTACAGTTATCACTTAAGAAGACAATTTAAAAGTGGAGAACTCCCTAGATTTATCTGTTCATTGACAACTTGATATTGTGGGTTTCCTAAGTGTCTTCTGATTTCTAACTCTTCAAGGAAATCCAGTTCTTGCTTCTTATCACAAATATGCAGCACTTCTAGTTCTGTGTTAGGTGTCAATGAATGTTTGGTGTCAAGTAGATGTTTTGCGTAGTGTGATATATCTGGTTGTTTTAATCTATATGCTCGTAAATGCTCACTGTATCTGATCTCAAAATTTCTAAGGGTTTGACCCAAATAGACAGCATTACATTCTGGACATTTAAGTCTATATATACCAGACTTCTTTAATAGGGATATTTTTGTTTTTACATTTAACAATTTTTTACTCACATTACTCTCTGTTTTAAAAGAAATTGTTGTATTTGTAGCTGAAGATAGAAAGTTTTCAATATACTGTGGAATTAGCTAGAAACAGTAAGTTTCATTTAAAACAGTAAAATGAGTAGATTCCACGAAGTAAGGTTCGAGACAGTTAATTTCGTTAAAATAATAAATGTTTTATTTTCCAATTAAAGCAAGACATGAACTAACAAATAATCTCATATCTACTCTTGAAAGTCTCCATACACTTAGTGTAAGCAGCAATAACATCTATATATAAGTTTATTTCATCTTTCTAGTGCACCCAGCAACTCTACCAGTTTTAATACCACTTCCAGAGTCTTCACCTGTTGAAACCCAAAGTCCCCAAAGTTTGTCTTCAAGCAGCCCTCGAAAAATTGCCATGGCAAGGAAAATTGAAGAACTTAAGCCAGAAAATAAGATGTTGATGGAAGAGATCGACGCACTGAACACAGCACCTAAAGAATTAAATGTAGAAGATTTTAATCTTTTGTGTGATAAGTTTCTACCATCTGACTTAAGAGATTTTGTTAAAGCACAAATAAGAAATATGAACAGAACTGCAAAAGGTCAAAGGTTTTCAAACGAGTTTAAAAAATTTTCTCTATCTTTATATTTTCTTGGGCCAAAGGCATACAGACATTTACAAAAATCTTTTTCACTGCCATCTGTAAGGAGTTTACAAAAATTCACGGAGAACGCACATTTTACTGCTGGTTTCAACAAACAATTATTTGATTTACTAAAATTAAAAATTGACCATATGGAGGCTGAAGATCGTATTTGTGCTTTAACAATAGATGAAATATCGTTGAAAAGTAATTTATTTTATAACTTTGGTCGTGATTGTGTTATTGGGTTTGAGGATGATGGTACAAATAGAACCAATAATATAGCAAATAATGCTTTTGTTATTATGGCTAGAGGACTGAAAAATAATTGGAAACAACCATTAGGATATGCATTTACTTCTACAACTGTATGTGTGTTGCAAATAGAAGCAATGCTAGAAATTTTTTTAATAGAATTAGGGAATATTGGTCTTGATGTTATTGTTTTAATTTCTGATATGGGTTCAAACTTTGTAGAACATTCAGAACATTTGGGTGTGACTCCACAAAAACCAAGTTTTACTTTGGGTGGAAAAAAATTATTTTATTATTTCGATCCCCCACATCTAATTAAGGCAATAAGAAATAATATGCTGACTAATGAAATATGCTGGGACAATAAAAAAACATCCTGGAAATATATAGTTCAATTTTATGAAAAAGATAAAATGCCTACAAATTTTGAAAAAATGCGAGTAAAATTTGCAACTCAAGTATTGAGTGCTACCGTTGCAGCCAGTTTAGAAACGTATGTATCGTTAAAATGCTTACCTCAAGAAGCTTCAGATACAGTCACACTTATTTCGCATGCTGACAAATTGTTTGTTATTTTCAATTCTTCTTCATTGAACAATGTCAAACTATATAACAGAAAATTTTCCGGAGAAATACACCAAATTGATTTTTTAAATGATTCAATTAAAATATTAAATAACATGAGTGTTATGAGCATTGCAGGGAGAAATATTACAAACCATTGCAAATTTGTTAAAGGGTGGAAAATTACAATTAATTCCTTGTTAGAAATATGGGCATATTTAAAATCAAAAAATTTTAAATTTATTTTAACAAG
Source organism: Galeruca laticollis (assembly GCA_963921935.1). Lineage (NCBI taxonomy): Eukaryota > Metazoa > Arthropoda > Insecta > Coleoptera > Chrysomelidae > Galeruca > Galeruca laticollis. The sequence continues at coordinate 220,506,932 of OY998178.1, read as the reverse complement.
ACGTCTAAATCAAGACTGTCTTGAAAACTTTTTTGGTAGTATTAGACAACAAAGTGGAAATGCTACCAACCCTACCCCCATTCAGTTTTCACGTGCATTTTAAAAATTATTTTCTATCAACTTTTTCAATTCATCTTTCATGAATTGTGAAGATCAGTTTGAAAATTTATTATGTTGTTTGGCGCAGACCAACACTAATACATCTATGATTATTAAAACTCCTATTGCCATTAACCAATTTTCCGCAAATTTCAGAGTCACTAATTGTGATTATCATCGAAATCCATTGCCAGAACAAAACGCATTTAAATATGTGGTTGGATATCTTATTGGTAAGTGTCTCAAAAATTCATTCATGTGATGTTTGTCAACAATTTTCTACAAATACGCAAGTTTTGGACTTCACCAATATGTTTATTCATTATAAAGCATATGACAAGAACTTAGTATTTGGAAAGCTCAGAACACCCGAGGACTCGTTTTGTCAATATATTTATAATTTAGAATGCCTTTTTTTTCACAAACATAGAGAAATATTTGCCGAACCCTTCAGTTGGAAATAATTTATATATGATATCAACAGCTACAGAATTTACACATCCTTGTGAACGCTTCCCTCACGAATATTTAAAAAAATTGTTCATCCGATTAAGGATTTTTTATTTGCTGAAATTTAGCAATAGAGATTTTAAGTTCCAGCCAAAGAAAAATAGAAAACTGTCTATTTTACTCAATTTATAATCAATAAATCAATTTTTATGTAAAATTGTTAATAATCTTGTTGATTCCAACGAGATTGCCTGCCTCGTTAAATTAAATATTTTTAAAGTTTTTGATATTAACTTTAGTGCTACAAATTATTATCAAAATTCTCCCTTGCGTAGGTGTTGTAAATCCTTCTACTCAGTCTATAACCATGTTGATATTGATATATTCCATGACAAATTCTTTACATTTTGTAATAAGCTAAAAAAGCTGTATCTTAATAACAAAATTATGTTTTAATTTCGTAGTATTTAGTTTCAATAATTACAATTACCACTTTCTACTGTATAATTGATATGCTATTGAATACCGTATTTGGCTCATCCCGTTTGTATTTCCTTTGATAAATGATAAATTGAGAATTATTTGGAATTTTATGAATTTTTGTAGTGATTTGTGTTATCTAAAAATGTATTTATTAATTAATCTCCCAAGAGTAATGACTATTTATAACAAATCATAAGAATGTACACATAGGTATTAAATAAATACATGAATATATATTCGGTTATGGTTATTGTTTTAATTCATGGCCCAATTTTGAAGATTTAGTGGAAATTTCCAAAAAAAACTAGATCCGGCACTGGAAATTGTTATAGTCCCCGAGTCAACATTGCAATTTGGTTAGAAGTTCAGAAAATATTTTAAACTGGCAACATCGCGGCCATACCGAGTTAAAGGTCCGAGGTCATTGAAGACGGAGTTGAAAATCGTTTGATGTTTTACCGGGATTCGTATCTGTTCTTTCTCAAATCTGTGGTAATACTGGATCATAGTATTGGAGATAATTTTGATAATTGATTTTTAAAAATCATTTTAGTAGTTTTGTGGTCATCATTCGTAAATACCATCATATTGAAAACAAAAGTTTGCTGTTACCACATTTTGATAAATGTAACCATATGTTACTTATTGTCTGTATTGTGACTTGCATAACTTAAGGTAATGGATATCATCTAAAAATGAAGAACAATAATAATTTTAAATCATCTGATAATACTTATGTTGGTATTCTTTTGTTGGCTATATTTGTAATACTTTTCTTGCTGAAATAAGCACGTCCGATCCTGCGAATCTGACCCATTTAAATAAATCTAATACTACGAAGACAATTAAAAATTACGGTAATTGTATTCCACGGTATACATAATTAAACCTCCAGGCATTTTAATCCTTATATAGCAGCAATTAATACTTCTTGGGTTATTTATTAGAAGATATTTTATTATAAATTAGCGACATATGGGCTTCATTTATAAGAACACTTATAATATCAACTAAGAAATATGTTATTTTTTCCTAGAATAAAATGTAAAGAAAAAATTAGCGTCATGCAACTGTATTTCTATATTTTCCATGTGTTTGTCACAGTTTGTCAAATTTAGCAATATTGGGAGAAAATTGGACGGGGCAGTCAAGTTCATACAAGTTGAAATTATTATATAGATTCATGAAATTACAAGGGAAATTTGAAAAATATAGCTATATTGTATAAAAATAAAGGGTTTTAAAGATTAAAACTAATTTTTCCGCACTTATACACTTCCGATATAGTATGGTGCTAACAAACCGAATTTACCCAAAGCTGATCATCTGGATTTATAGGACCCGTTGTACTGACTCTGGTGAGCTGAAAATCAACAAGGCTCATCTGTAAGATGTCCTGAATAATATCCAATCATAAAATTGGCTACTTCTGTACGTACACTTCGGGCCTCTCACAGATACGGAAAAGCTAGTTTCAATCTTTAAAACCGTTTATTTTTTTTTGGTGTAATAACAGAAATTACTATACTGATCTCAAAAACTTATAAATGATATAGTTCGATGTTATCAAGAAATGAACAGAAAACAAAGCAATTTGAGCCGTGATGTTGAAGTTTGATGTTGTGCAAAACATTGTGAATAACATTGACTGACGGGGTTCCGAAACTTCCTTTGATCGACGACAAAAACAGTTATTGAAACTTATGTACAGGTCATGAGCAACGTGAATTATTACTAATATAATCCGATCGGCTTATACTCCAAAATATATGAATAATACTACAATCGGTGAATATTTATCGAGATAGAGAACTTGTAGAAGTTTGAAACTATGCTTACCAGGAAAGAGAGAGGCGGAACTTCCACACTGACAATGAAATAGAATCTTATGAAAAAAATACAAAAATCTGATGAATTCAAAGATTCATATAGAGAGAGATCCTTGTGAAAATGGAATTAGTTTTCGAAGTAATTTTCATTGCAGAATGCAAATTCTGCTATACCACATAAGTTTTTGAGTTATCCTCACCTAGAAGTGCGAAAATATAATAACCCGCTACATCAGAGACATCGTAAATAATTTATCTCCAAATAAGAGTTTCATTTAGTAAAATTTCAGAAAAACTTTTTTTTATCCACTAAGATATCGTAAATTATATTTAGTATTTAAGGAGTTTCGTTGCAGCCTTAGGTGGCTGGGTCTCCGATCATCCTTCACGTAACTGGATATTTAGTTAGTCTTACCTAGGGGTATGTAGGTTTGAGGGCTTGGGGTCGTAATTCACTATATTTGGAATTCAAATTTCTGTTTATCGATTTGGCTGTCTCAAGGAATTTGACCGAAATGGCTGGTATTAAAAACCTAATACGATAACCGAGTTTGGCTCTACACGTTGAAGAACCGTTTCCAACCCAATTCTACAGCTTGCGGCATCCACATTCTCATAACAATCTCCAGTCTTTTTAGATACGAACACTAAAGCAGCAGGTTTATTGTAGAAAGCCACTATCGTAATTAATCGTTGCCCTTTTTCTTGTTGGCGCTCGTAATCCAGTCAATAGCCTCCATCAAAAGCTTGGCGATATACCTCGGTACCTCATTTTTTAATACGAGCAACAAAAAATTGATTGAAATTGATTCAATGGCATTTTTTGTTTTTATTTACATTCGCAAATATTTAGTACGACCGTGACAAGTTTATGAAAAAAAATGTAGAAGTTAAAGTTCAATTTACTCAATACTACACTAAAATGCTACGAAAATAGGCCAGCTGGTTACCACGTTGTTACCATATATTTCCGGATATATAAATTCTGCAGTGTTCTAAACATCATAGTCAATGAGTCGTCACCTTCTTCGTTTGTTCAACGTAGATAAAAAGAGGACGCCAGAAGAAAACGTGGGAAAACACAATGACTCACTCAAAAGTTATCGTGCTCTATCGTTTCTTAAAGTAGTTTTATATTCAGTTTGAAATCAATTTGGCTTTCATTAGTTAATTTAACTGAGAAATTCATTATTAGAATTTTGATATAAGGATGATACATGTCAATTTAAAATAAATACAACATGGATATGATTCTCTCTCATTTTTGCCAATGCTGTCATTTTGTTGCTCTATCACAGACAATGCTTCCCTGATTCTACTTATTGTTGACGTTGAATTACAGCTGCATGTAGTGACGTGAATGCTAAAATCGGCGAAATAAGTTATAGTTATACCCATAATTCTGCGTTTGAAGTATATTTTAGTATTTTAACAGTATATTTATGAAAACTGGGGAAGACATCGTTTTTAACTGTCAAAAGTTTGTATAATATTAATGCATCAGGGATAAAATAACAGAATCATCGATTCTCCCAACGGGTAAGTATCTATTCCAGCAATTTTAACGGATCTCATTTTTGTAGTAGAACAAAGTGCAATCAGGATACCCTTTAATCGGGCCAGTGTAGGGGCGACCATCCTTATAAATAAATACGATAAATCACAAGCATCACTGTGCAGTATTTCTTTGGTTTACTACATTGACGGCGGCGATCATTTTCATAATTCATAATTTCATTAATTTGTTACTTGGGGCTTTGTCACGATTTTATGTGGAATATTATCAGGTTACCGAAGTAAAATTATCTCCTCGGTAATTATTGGTAAGCCGAAGAATTTATTAAATGCATAATTAGTGGTTAATTACCGATGAAAATAATTCTAGACAATTTTGGAGCAATTTTCTCTGTATGGTTAAATGCTTTTGTATTATTTTATAAGATTTTTATCAGAGGCTGCACATGGTCGCCAACGTGATCACCTTCAATTGCAATTACAGACAGATTTTTTTAATAATTATTACATTTTAAATAACTCTCTATAAAGATCAACTCGATAAATTTTTTTCATCGTTCTCAAACCATTATTTGTGTTGGTCACGTGCATACGGAAATAGTTTTCATAACTAATCTTCCTTCACTGGAGGAATCTTAGATAGTTTTGAGGGAATTTAAGGTAAGCTCAAATATATTAATGTAACCTTAAATCTCCAGCCTTATTTACTAACTGAGGTAATTATTTCTAGTTCTACTAACTTTGGAGATACTTCCGTTAAAAATCACAAATAATAAACGATTTTTCAAAAACAGCGAATATAACCAGAAAATGACTTGTTGCTTTCCACATTCGAATAAGGATGTTGATAGTTGTTACAAATTCATGTGAATTATATTTCGCAGTTTAAATACAGTTTTTAGAAACCTAAAATAACATTTTAAGAACCTTTGTATTCGTCTTAAATTAAATAAAATCAATTTAAATTACCTTATCTATCACCCGTGACTGCGAACACTAATCAGAGTGCGATGACTTCACTGCAGGAATAAGTTGACTTACTTTTCATAACCAAGTTAAAAATATGAACTATTTTTATGATAATTTTTTAGAACAACGATAACATTCAACGATTTTTATCACAATAGAGACTGGATCCATCAAAAGGAATATTTGTAACTTACCGAAGACTGATTCTATGATGGTGCAAGTTCCTTTACTAGAAACATAGAGTTTTGTGAGTACTTATAATTTTACATTAATATACTTTATTACGAATGAGAGAGATATCTTACTCATTTTGTTTACTCTTTGATAATAATTAGAGCTTCTTATCATCTATATCAACAAAATCAAATTTGGAATTAGCTCTGTAAACAAACAAACTACAAATGAATAATTGACTTTTTATTTTTGCCATTTAACCAAAAATATCTAAAATGATTTTATATTTGTAATTTTTCAGAGCTTACTATTTACATTAAAGTGATTTTTACAAAAATAACTGGAACTTGTTGTTGTGAATAAACCAGGTAAGTTTTTCTCCTAATTTGTGCACTATTTGAAACGTTTATTAAAAGCTTTTGTGGTGTTCTGATTGACGTACTGTTGCACATCGGCACTGCACATCATTTATAAAACGACATCTTAAATTTTTACGGCTTTTACTTAAGTGATTCATAAGAACTCAGTCAAGATCAGTTAACTTCGACAGAACGCTAGATTCGATTATAGTTTGATGACGTCACGACACGGCACGGAGCGTTTTAGCTGAAATTCTTAAACCCATTTTCAATTAGGTATTTTTTTATTTAAATTTGTATTATTACTTATATAATTATTATTTTCGTGTTTATACAGGGTCTATTTTTGAAACAGGAGCTATTCCAAAAATTAGACAACATCCCTGTTGTAATAATTTTGAAAGCTGTTTATTGAAGATAACTAGGAGAATATTGGGCGCAGTATTCCTATGGCATTACTCCAACTAATGCCGAATCCTTGGACAACACCAGAATACAATTTCAAATATATATTCTTTCTACTTTGCGATAATAATGATTACTTTATCAAACCCCGTTGAGTATCACAAGAGAGCGCATTTTTCTGAGCGCAATATTTTATTCATCAAGGTTGGTAACACTAGAACCGAAACGTCAACGTTCGTCTTCTAAAAAATCAAGCACACAATAGTATATTGTGAAACAATGACTAAGTTTTTAGTACTAGTGCGAACCGTGGAGCGGTAAGTTACGCAAAGCACGAGTACTGCAAAAAGTCGTCAAAATGACATTCTATTTTTTATAATAAACATGCAAAAATGTTATTAAGAATATAAATATAATTAGGGACTTTGGTGATTATTTATTTATGTTGGTAATTCTCACATATACAAGTGACAATTGACAGAATTTTTAAATTTAATTGTTCAATGAATTACTAATACTTAGTTCGGAATGTATGAATATAGAACCAAACAGCGAATTATCATGCATTCCACCAGAATTTCGCAATATTACTGATAATGCAGTTAATGATTTACTACCTGAAAAATCTAAACAGAAATATGAGAAGGATATGAACGGTTTTTAAAGTGCTGTGTAGAAAATAATGTGAAAAATATACAGAAATTTTTCAAGTCAGCAATAAATGTCAGTCTGTCAGCCATAAGTTAAACAGTGCATTCAACTATATGAAACATTACCAAAAACGATGCTGAAATGATTATTTTGTGAAACTGTTTTCGATGTTACAAAGTAAATTTTGTAGACGTAATAGACGTAACATAACCCAACTTTATTCCAAGGAACGCTTTAATCGTAACATAGTGCATCATTAAACAATAAATATTATAGTTCAGGTGGGGTACACCTTTCATGTTTTTCACGCAGGTAGACCATTAAACAAAGTAATAAGCACAAACTGATTACAATTATTCGATTTTCCCAATGTTTCAAGCCGATGCTAATATCAGCATTACCAACCGCCACGTCATGAATACAAACTTCCCTAAATCCATTTAATTATCCTACTTTTCAAATTGTTTTACTTTTTAGACACCAAAAACCTTATTCCTTATAAAACTTGTTCCTCAATATACTATTTATAGTTCACGTATAAAAGAGACTTCAATAAAACATTATTTAAAGTGCCAGAATGAAATTTCTTCGAACACTTTTTCAATTCTTCATTTTGTTATAGTATAGGATTAATACATAGCTATACATAACGTTCGAGTTTTGGGATAAATTAATAGATACCTCTGTGAAGATGTGCTACAGAAATGATTATGTTCATGATATAATATAAATAAGATGTAAGAATATATGAAGAAGCCCTTTTTTAAACAAATCATCATTCTTTATTTGCTTAAATGAAAGTTTGTTTACACAATTGTTCGATCATAATAATATATGTCAAAAGTCAAAAGTGCTGAGTAAAACCGGCTGTGATCTGACCAATCCGGATTTTACAGAATTGCCAACTTAAATTCCAATCACTACTCCCAGTTTAAACACAGAGATAATGGAATTCTTTTTTATTTTAAACATTCAATAAATGCGAATTATAAAAAATATCGTGCAAAACTTGTGTCGTAGTACTCGTGGTAAATAGCACTCGTACTACAAAACGAGTCATTATGACACTAGTTTTACAAATAACTATTGTTGATCGATATACATATACATTTCAGGGAATTGCAGCAATAAAACTTATCCCTGTACTCTATTAAGTAAATCCAAGCTTTCCAGTGAATTTTCACCCATTATCAGGGAAGCTACATAAAAATATATTTTGTTAAAATGTTTTATAAAAAACTTTTTACTTACAAACTTATTGAGATTGAAACGAGAAGTTAACAGTGGTGAAAAATGGATGGCCATAGACAGCACCAACAACTACGTGTATTTTTAACTTACACTATATCACATTTTATTACTGCATAAAAATTAATACATAATTTAAAAAGTTTTAAAGTTCATTTTTGTCGAAGTTAGGTTATAGACCACGTGCTTGTAATCTCAATCCCACACAGACAGCTAATTTTCAAGTTTATGTATTATAGGTTATACAGCCATTTGACCTGTACCTATTCAAACTACTAATCTGTTGATTTAAACTTTAAGTTTTTAGTTCAATTTATATTGATATGAAGAGAATTTTCAGGAGATGTGTAAAAAAACTATTGTATGCTTGTATGCTTGTTTTTTGAGATAACAACGTGATTGCCAAACAGATCTCTACGACACATTGCGACTATTACACTGCGCACAACCTACAGCCATTTGACTGATGAGATCACCGGCTGTGTGTGCCCACAGTGCATGATAATAAGGAATGAGAGCCTCACAATGTGCCGAGAGAGGCCCACCACCCCATGCTGACCGCTGACTTGAGCATCTAAATGTAGTAAGTAAGCAAAAATATCACTGAGATGTTTAGTATCAGTTCTATGATTTATGTTGTCCGGATTTCTTTTTATGTGCACCATTTCGAGAAAATTCTATTTTTGATTTATTATGTTCCGTATCCAATGATCTGACAGATCCATAGTTCATTGAATGGCCTGTTTTATTGACATGTTCCGCTAGAGCACATCTTTCAGGGTGCCACTACACTACACTACACTACAGCCACTTTTACGGCTAATGATTCTATCTTTTATGTATCTTGAGGTTTGGCCAATGCATTTGGCATTACAATTTGAACAATATATGCTGTAGATTACAACTGACTTCAATTTGTCTGAGATTTTATCTTTTGTTTGTGAAAACAGCTTTCCTACGTTGAGTGCAGGTTTGAATGCTAATTTTATGTTTGATGTATTACGTTTTTGGACACAGTTCGGTTTATTAGCACTAAAGATACTCCGGAATGTATAAGTGATAGTTTTAATCTTTAAAACCTTTGATTTATATTGTTTATATAATAAACCATTGGAATAACTCTTACAATATTTGAATGCTGCCACGTCATTTCTCTCTGAGTTCATAAGAAACTTCTGGAGAAGAAAAATTATTGGTCATCAGTTTACGTGGTTTGGGAAGATGAATGGAACCAATAGATTAATGGGGTAATTGAAGTTAAATATCAATATTACAAAGAATAAGTATTCCAGCAGGAATTTTATCCCAAAAACCGTTGTATATCTCCACATAGTACTTAGGATCTCAATTTAGGAACAAATCCAAGAGCGAGTATAAGAAATACATTTCTAATGAAATGTTGACCCTTTGACCATTATTATTGGTATTATTCTCAGTTTAATTCTTGCCTTAGAAATTCGTCGTTGCTGGTTTAAAAATATACTAAGCATACTTCCAAATAATACAATACAATTTTCAATTCTCTTAAAAACGCTTACAATTTCTCGCTAAATCGTTCAGCTTCATTCACGTCACAGTTGTCAACTGCCCTTCTCGACCGTCGCAACCTAACTAACATACGACAACTCTTAAGGGAAAGAAGAATACCTAACCTAAAACTACTTAACAGGGAAAGAAGAATGCCTAACCTAAATCTAATTAACAGGTGAAAGAAGAATATCTTAGTGTTTTTAAATGAAACTCAAGGTCTCTAGTCAATTCCACAATATAATACAAGTTATTGAAAATTCTAAAAAATTGACAATTGTTTCGATAAATCAATATCATCGTCAGACCTTGAGTTTCATTTAAAAACACTAATATGAGCATATTCCACGAAGTAAGGGTCGAGACAGTCAATTTCATTAAGAAGAATATCTAACTAACTTAAAACTGTCACTGTTATTACAATGTCACTGTTATTATCGGGTTCGTTACACTGCCCCCTCCTTAAAATTACTCCACCTGGAATGACTCTGGCCTGAACGGGATTCCCTATTTCAAAATCTAAGTTGTTGAACTCGCTCTTCTTCGGGATGGGTTCCCTTGAATGGCGCCCGACGATTATGATGGACGACCATAGGCTTTCCCCTGGGAACTCTAACAATCCGATATATGACGTGGTTAATTTTCTTCTTGATAGTATACGGTCCCTCCCAGTTCTGTTGCAGTTTGGGACACCGGCCACGTCGTCGTCGAGCGTTGTAGAGCCATATCAAGTCTCTTTCTCGATAATTGGACTGTTCTACTCGGGTGTCGGGGTACCTCTTCAACCGGTTACTGTTTAGTTGGGGCTTGATACGCACCATTTCGTGGATATCCTCCATCTTCCTACGTAGATCTTTGACATATTCTTCCACAGCCTCATCTTCATCAGGCTTGCAGCCTAACACCAAGTCGCATGGCAGTCTCATATCCCTGCCAAACAGGATATTTGCAGGTGTTTGACCGGAAGATGCATTAACAGCTGATCGAATGGCCATTAGGAAGAATGGAAGGTGGTAATCCCAATCTTTGTGGTGTTCTGACACAACTTTCCGTAGATAGTTAGCTATGGTGCGGTTCATTCGTTCCACCATTCCATCGGATTGGGGATGTATAGCAGTGCTTCTGGTTTTTTCAGTTAGTCTCGTTGAGGGTTTGGCAATGTGCCCAAAATTCTTGACATACCGGCGGTAATAGGAACATAGGCCCAAACAGCTTCGAATTTGATGTTTGTAAGTCGGAGTTGGCCATTCCTGAACTGCTGCTTTGATTTTAACAGGATCAAGAGCGACTCAAACCTTGCTCACAACATGGCCTAAATAGCTGACTTCCTTTTGAAACAGGCGGCACTTCTTTAGGTTTCATGTTAGATTGGCCATCTGAAGTCTCTTAAGTACTTCGTTGAAGTTGGATAGATGTTCTACAAAATTCTTGCAGACTATAATGACGTTATCTAGATATACCAGATATGTTTCCCAAGATATACCCCTGAGAATGGTCTCCATCAATCATTCGAAGGTGACGGGGGCATTACACGGACCAAATGGGAGGACCGTCAACTGCAATAAGCCTGATCCGCTAGTAAAGGCGGTCTTCTCCTTATTTAGGGGATCCGTTTCCACTTGCCAGTATCCGCTTTCCAAATCCAAAGTAGAGAACAATGTACAACCCACTAGAGCATCAAGGGCGTCGTCGATCCTTGGCAAAGGATAACTCTTTTTTAGTAACGTCGTTAAGTTTACGGCAATCAATGCATAATCGCATTGTTCCATCCTTTTTTCCACTAATATCACGAGGGAGGTCCAAGGACTACTGGATGGTTCAACTACCTTTTTTTTAATCATCTCTTGAAGGGCTCTATCTGTCAGTTGTTATTTGACTTGGGGCATCCGCCGGGAAACTTGGGGAATATGTCGTGCATCGCCAGTATCAATCTTGTGTTTCACCACATCTGTTCTTACGAGTTTTCTTCCAGCACCAAACACAGATTAGTATCGGTGGACTAGATCTCTTATTTGGTTTCTTCCTGAATATGACAGGGATGGATCTAAGTTGGCAATCAGCTGCTCTATTTCGCTGGTAATGTCTTTTTCCGTGGTTGTTGCCTGATGAACCATGGCTGTAACTGGCTCTAGAGTTCCCAAATGCGTACCTTTCTGTAGGGACATTGATTGATCGTTCAGGTTTATCAAACGCACTGGTACTTCTTGGGTTGATAGAACGAGAGCTTTGCCGATGAGTATTCCTTTTCCCAGATTCAGGTCGTCAATATCAGTTTCTATCATTGCTGGTGTACCATTTTGCTCTAGACAATTTAGTTGACCAGCTACAACGCATTCACAATTCGCTGGGAGTTTGAAGTCGTCTGCCAGCGTTATTGGAACAATGTGTAACATGTCCATCGACCTGTTTCGATGTAATATAATAAATTCCGTGTAATTTCCGCTTGCCGTCTCATTAGCCACTCCCTACCATAGAATTAAAACTGAACGTTGAGACAATTGACGTTTGTCAATTTTCCCCTGTTCGCTACAAGCTGAAAATCCTCCCTTTTCCGATACCGACGTTGAAGAGAAAACATGTACTCACGTTTTCTCTTGTTCTGAAAGTTTTCTTAATTTGCCGTGGTAAGTTGAAAGTTATATTTTATAATCTCTAAGCTTCATTCGATATTATCGCTGAGATTATTTTTATTGCATTTCTCTCATTTCTGTTCTTTCACATATTCAGAAATAAATTACAGTTGCACGTGGTCACGGAATGATTATTTTATACCTACATATTCATTTTAAAATAAATACAAATCATTGCTTAATTTTGTGCAAATACTTGAGAGCTTTTTATGTTGCAAAATATCTTTTTTCAATATAAAGAACATTTTAACTACATTTTAAAAACCCATAGATAAGAATTTTTTGGCTCTCATAAGTTTTTCAGAACATTAGTATACTACTAATTTAGTTAAATTGTCTTCCTCTTAAACCTGAAAAGCTGAACCAACACAATGTGCCCCATTTCGATCAAGTTCCTACATATCCCTGATTCTTGTGTACTCTTAGGTAAGCACAGCAGCTACGTCAGCTACGTGACAGCTATGTCAGAGCTACGTCAGAGCTACGTAACAGTCTCCATTTATGTAAGACACCTTTACTGTTGAAGACAGTCTCCATTTATGTTAGACACCTTCACCGTTGAAGACACATTTACCGTTGAAGACAGCTTCCATTTATGTAAGACACCTTGACCGTTGAAGACAGTTTCCATTTATGTAAGACACATTTTCCGTTGAAGACAGCTTCTATCAATCTACGACACATTTACCGTTGAAGACAGCTTCCACTGGTCCGAGACATCTTCACCATAGAAAACACCGCTTCCATTCCTTCAGAACATCTAAACCACCAGAGTACCGTCAGTTAAGTACCTCCTGTATTTTTCCGTTCCATTTTAAGGCAGAATTAAATTAAATTTTATACATATTCTCTTTTATTTCTAATCTAACCGGCTATGAGAGCCACAGGGTATCGTGTCCGGGTTTGATTAAGTTTGTGCACATTTTATTTCTACATTTTTAATATTAATTTTTAATTCAGAGTAAATTCTTTCCCAAGGTGTTTCTACCTGTATCACCTAGTTTTGTTTGCATTATTTGTATTATTTCGTTACGTTCCAAAAGGTAGTGGCGTCCTGAAGTCTCACAGTCTGATCATCCTCTGTTATACAAAGTGTGTCATTAACTTGGAGTTGAACCACCCTTGAGAAGTCTTATGCCGGTATTTTGTTCAAGTGAACGATAAAGCTTTACAAACTGGCGCCCTCAAACATGAATAGATACAAATGGCTTAATCTTTTCGATGTAAGAAAAATCTTTCGGTCCCAATATGGATGGTTCGTCGTTGAAGGTTCCAGCGAAACTCACAGTGATTCATCACGTCCATACCCTAGATGACGTCTTCGTCGACGTCGGTCACCAATACCGAGTGTGTTAGAGTAGTGGTACCAAATTGCAATATCGCTTTTATTTCCCCATAGACTTTGGCAGTTTCTACCGTAGTGGTTCCTAATCTCCAACTGGAAGGCGACATCCTTCTGTGGTTGGTGACGACTGGTCGTACGATGGTTTTCGTGGCCCCGGAATCTATTAACATGGCATATTTCATCGATTTGTCCGTCAATGTATAAACTGCCCGTTTGTCGCTAAATTGTTCAACTTCACTCCCGTCACAGTTGTCAACTGCCCTTCTCGACCGTCGCACTTCCTTATATATTCATTTTCAATCTTCCAAAATGTTCTAGAATGACATTTCGACCCCACCAGAATCATCGATCGAACAATCCGGAACATTCTATTGCTATTCAACCTAACTGACATAGGACAACTCAAAAGGGAAAGAAGAATACCTAACCTAAAACTACTTTACAGGGAAAGAAGAATACCTAACCTAAAAGTAATTAACAGGAAAAAGAAGAATATCCAACTAACTTAACATTGTCACTGTCATTACAATGTCACTGTCATTAACGGGTGCGTTACACTGCCCACTCCTCAAAATAATTCCTCCTGGAATGACTCTGGCCTGAACTGAATTCCCTATTTTAAAATCTAAGTTGTTGAACTCCCTTCTCTTCGGGATGGGTTCCGTTGAATGGCGCCAGACGATCATGATGGACGACCATATGCTTTACCCTGGGAACTATAACAAACCGATATATGACGTCGTTAATTATCTTCTTGATAGTGTACGGTCCTTCTCAGCTCTGTTGTAGTTTCGGACACCGGCCACGTCGTCGTCGAAGGTTGGAGAGCCATATCAAGTCTCCTTATCTATAATTGGTCTGTTCTACTCGGGTGTCGTTGTACCTCTTCATCCGGCACTGTGTTGCAGCTTGGTACGCACCATTTCATGGATATCCTCCATCTTCCTACGGAGATCTTCGACATATTCTTTCACAGCCTCATTTTGATCAGGCTTGCAGCCTAATACCAAGTCACAAGGCAGTCTCATTTCCACACCAAACAGGACCTTTCCAAGTGTTTGACCGGAAGATTCATTAACAGCTGATCGAATGACCAGGAACTCAGACTAAATAGACCCGGTTATTCTTGCCTAGTTCGTCTAGTTTTCTTCAGCACTCCCATACCAACTTTTAGTCAATGGTATGGGACCTCAATGCTTGGATGCTTGACTATCAGAATGAATTGATATGTCACATTTCTGATGGTTTCTTACTAACCTCATTTCCACTCAACTTTCGATCGCAAGTATTTCTGCCTGAAAGACGATCTGGTAGAAGCCTAAAGATAATGAGTATCTGGTGCCAGGCCCAAATACTTCAGCGCGAATTCCTCTAGTTGATTTTGAACCATCTGTATACCATATAATGGTGTTGGTGGTGTATTCCAGTCTCTCTTCTTATTTAGTATCGTAGTGAAGTTCATTTCGATACTTACTTTCTTGATCATTTCGTCACTGGGAGATTCGCTAATGAGATGTATTATGTTAGAGAGGACCAGGTTTCCTGATTTTTAATACTCTCATTGCCTGAGCCTTTCCTAGATATTCTAAGAATTGCCAGCTGGGCTGATCTTTTTATCACAGATGTAGATGTGTGAGATCTGTAATAATCTCAAGTGCCCTAGTTGGACTCGTGCTCATAGCTCCTGTGATGCACACATGGGCAAGAATTTGAACTTTGTTGAAGGTTTTCCTCATGCGTTACTGACTTGCTTTAGTACGTTAAACTATTGCCCCATACGTAATTGCTGCTATCACACTCTATTGAAGATTGCATTAAAATTTTAAAGCTATTGGTAGCTTACTGTGAAATCCCTGGGTTTGGCGATGTATACTCAGCATGTGATGATACTGCAGTATTTGAGCTGTACGAAGAATAACCCAAATTTGAAACAAAATTAGTTTGCTGGGCCTCTATCTAATCCGCGTATTGAAATGGTTTGAAATTAACTTCAAATGCGCAACTTTTGAAACGGTTGCAGTATTGTAACAAAGACTTGAAGGAGTTGTAATCCTCATCTTTTTTGTTCAGTTCAGTTCGTAACATCAATGTCTTTTTCGACTCAATCCTCAATAATTCAGTCTTAAGTGAAGTTCTATCCTCTTTTCTTTTCATGGTGCAAGTTTTTTGTTTTTTCTGTCATGCACCGTAGAATTGGAAGGCACAGTAAATATTTCACTCATAGGTTCATCTATTAAAATTTGTGTTCAATCTTCACTCTCATCAGTATTGTCATTCGCTTGGCTTAGTGAGTCAACTCTGTCCTGTAAATTACTTTCAGTTTTCCTGGAAAAAAGACCGTCTTTCAAAAGCAACATCAGATAAAAGTAACTCCATTTCTCGGTATATTCAGAGGCAGACTCTTGCGAGGCTACTCATTCTCCTTTTTTGAAGTTATCCCTCAAATTTTCCAATTTGTTTTTTGCTTCAACCTCTGAAAAAAAAATGATATATTAGAATTGTAATAGTACTACCATCACCTTTCCAATTATTTCAATTAAAAAGTACTTGGCAATAATCTATTAAATTATTTTTCATTTAGGTATATGGCTACTGGAGTATCTTTTAGGCAACTGGATTTTACTTTCCGTATTTTAAAGACTGCTGTATCGGCTATAGAAATTTATATAGATTTATGGAATGCTTTGAACAAGAAGCACATGTCTGTACCAGATGTGAAAAGTTTAGAGAATATCACTGTATAATTTTACAATGCATGGGATTTTCCTCAATGCATTGGAAGTGTAAACGGAAAACACATAAGAATCAAAAGCCCATCCAAATCTGGTGGTATGTTTAACAACTACAAGCTTATGGTACAGATAGCGATGGAAAAGTCTTATAAAAATCTTCAATGTATGAAAATCTTTAATCAGGTACTTTAAAACTCCTTGTCGAAAGAAAATTGGCAATGTCTGAGCTCGAAGCACATTTTGTCTTTGTTGATGATGAAGCATTTTTCCTGCGGAAATATCAGCTAAGGACAGGTACCCAAAAATAAAAAAACTCATTTTAAATACCGCCTGTCTAAGGCTGCAATGGTTGTAGAATTCGATATAATGTCAGCTAAGTTACGAATTTTACTGAAGGCTATCGAAACAAAAATTGAGCGTGCTGTACAGATTGTGAAGGCCATAACCATTTTGCATAATGTTATATTAGACATGGAAGGATACAAAGACACATCAACTGACAATATAGATGATGCTCCTACAATAAAAAACATACGACGTTCTAGAAGTAATAACCATCCATATAATTTTAATTACCGCCTGTCTAGGGCTCGGATAACTGTAGAATGCTCATTCGGTATCATGTCTGCTAAGTTTCGAATTTTACTGAAGGCTATCGAAACAGAAGTTGAAAATACTGTAGATACGTAAAGGCCATAACTCTGTTGCATAATGTTATATTAGAGATGGGAGGATACAAAGACACATCAACTGAGAATTAATTCAAGTTTTTAATTTAAGTATCTAGTCAGATCCACAGTGAACCACCCTATTACTACAAATCCATGTAAACACATATTCATTTGGCGAATTATTTGAAAGTAAAATTATTTTATTTTGGTTACACTTACTTGATAATCCAGTACAATTGGCTACTGCATCCCAAGCTTTGTCTATTACCAACCAATTATTCAGCTTTCGTTTGCCCTGACCCTTGTTTCTACCGGGATTTGTTACCTCGTTCTTCCACAGGATTGCTCAGGTTACTATAGGACACCAGCTTGGAGGTGAAAGTCGCAATTGATTAGTAGGCAAACAATGTCATATATTCGCTTCACTATTTATCCTCCGAATATGGAACAAATGAGTAGAAAACGTGGAAAATTGCAAACAAAAAAGAAGCATTACTTTTTCTATCAATTTAACAGAATTTCTTTTGTTCAGCCCAAAACAACAGTCTGCTTCTTTGGAACGGTATAAGAAATTATCCGAGTTATGCCAGAGGTCATTAAAAACGTTATAATATAGGTAGCAAACAAAACAATCACATCGTTTATTAACTATATAGAGTCTTGCAAATATCGTCAAAATTCATGTCCCAAGAGAGTCCGTTGCTTTGGAATTTGTAGAATCATTTGTCATATTATCATATCTTATGGGAAGGAAATATCCTAAAAACAATAGAGAAAGTATAACATCACGCAAAAATGTCCCATGCTGTCGTCTAGGGATAAAGTTTTGAATAATTTGTACCTAAATCCTCCTTGTTATAACTCAAATAAAGTTTCGACCTCAAACAACAGTATTTTCTGCAGCGGAATACTATTTGGAAGTTCTATTCAGTCATTTTCACATGCGTTCTGTACACAAATAAATCTAGAAACATGACTTAAAAAGTATTTGAATTATTTGAGTGATTGTTTTTTGGGTCTAAATTGTAATTTTTCTGAACTTATATGTATTTTATATAATCGTATAAATAAATCTAGCGCTATACGATTTGAAAAATAAACAAAAAGAACACGAGTATTGTCATTTGTTAATTTCAGCACTTTTATTACGTAATATACCACCTACGTTGTTGTCTGATAATTGCTTTGTTCTCAAATATCGACTTGTTTTTACTAAACATATGTGGATTCGAACAAGGTACAGGTTGTGATCAACGCACCTTAATACTGCCCCAGACACGACTTAACCACAAACTAATTTGTCGAATAAATTGGAGAGTGTCGATCGAGAGGCCAATTTTAATTGTTAGTTCGAGGCAGTCGTGTTAATTGTTCTCGGATGAGATATCATAATGCTAGTCTTTTTATTTCGGATGGCCTCGAACCACATCAAATAATTCTTATACCTTTATTGGATTTGTATAAAATTATTGATGGTCTGCTTGAATCCGAAGAGATTTTTTAGAATAAATTATTATACTTGAAACGGGATCAATTTTTCTTAGGTTGTGTTTCATACAGAGGTTAACAGTAATATTAATATTGATTTGAGTGAATGAAAACGACGAATACTCAGTGTGTATTAATTTATTACTTTTAGGCTAAGCGCTTTCGGCTGTTAAGCCATTATCAAAGCCGTCGTCATTTAAAAAGTAATTGTCAAAGACATCAAGCCGATCAAATACAAGAATCAATACTCAAGATCTATCCAACCATCGTTATGATTGAGTCATTCTAATAAAAACTTTAAATACCCTATTATAAGGGTGTAAAATTATATTCATAAGATGTAAATACACTCAAAATTAAAAAACTTAGTTTTTTTTTAATTTTGAGTGTATTTACATCTTATGAATATAATTTTACACCCTTATAATAGGGTATTTAAAGTTTTTATTAGAATGACTCAATCATAACGATGGTTGGATAGATCTTGAGTATTGATTCTTGTATTTGATCGGCTTGATGTCTTTGACAATTACTTTTTAAATGACGACGGCTTTGATAATGGCTTAACAGCCGAAAGCGCTTAGCCTAAAAGTAATAAATTAATACACACTGAGTATTCGTCGTTTTCATTCACTCAATTTGCATATAGTGTGTACACCATATCCACAGGCATTTCTAATATTGATTTCACTTTTAATCTTGATAAAGTTTTGATTACGATTATCAATTTCTTAAGAAAGTCGTGTATGAGTTTGCATGAATCAAATCTATTTCTTATACTCCATTACGATATTTGTCTTTGAATGTTTAGAAGAGATCAACACTGCTAACATATCTTGCATTTATCAACCTACAGAAAGCATGCGATTCTGTTTCAAATGTCTCGCCTTGCAATAAACTACTACTAACCACTCGCTTGTTAAAGCAATACAAAATGTATATATTAAGTATGAGGTCGTCAGTTAAAGTTGGAAATACAGTTTGAGAAGAGCTTAGTGTTAAGAATGGAATGAAGCAATATTTTTGTCTCCTATGCTATTAGAAATTTATACTCCGAAAGCTTCAGATCAATGGAAAATAAATTAAATAGTATGGGAATAGAAATAGATGAAGAAGTATGCTTATATAACGCCAATTTGCTGATAATCAGGTTATGTGCTCAAATGACGATGACGAGATTAAATAAATAACTATCTAATGAACAACACAACACAGGAGATGAATGGAAAAGACTATGTGTATAGAAGAAGGAGCATCGGACATCGGAATAGACAACGGCGAAACAATAAAGAAATGCGATAAGTACAAATACCTAGGTGTGCCATTCAACACAGAAATAACAGAGGACCTAGATATTCATAAACTAAAACGAAACGAATATTCACCTATATTCAAAGCTCCATTGGACTATTGGTAAAACATCTCTACATAATAAGATGACAAGAAATTGAAATCATCTCTTTTAAATTACTTCAGGAATAATTCTAAATAGGTATACCAGGGGAGACATAAATTTTACTATTAGCACTTAAAACGAACAAAGTAATCAAATGCCATAAAAAAACAGTCGGTTTACACGCCAAAAGGGTTATGATGTAATTAAATGTCGATTCCGCTTAGAGAAAGTTGTGATGAAGTTATCCTTTCAATTTATCAAGGATTTGGACCAATATCTTTTTCTTTCCTAATTTTTCCTAGTTTCTTGTTTTATATCAAGGGTGTAGGGAACATACACCATTACAACAAATTCCGAACTATTCTGCGACCTGACGTTCACCGAATGCTCTGCACACACAGCGTTGTGTTCGAGCGTGAATTGTTTGCAATTTGCCATTTTCAGCAGAAAAAGTGTGGTCGAAATTTTTCGAATACAGACAGTGTTAATATCACAATATTTTTATGCAAATGCTCAAGTGCAACTTAACAGGGCTCCAAAAGTTCGTAAAACGTAAGGTATTGCTTTTTCCTACAGTATATTGATAAATTTCATACGAATTACTCTATGTCAACCAATATTTATTCCATAAATATCAATACATTAAAAAATATTGATAGTAATTATATATGAAAAGAAAAATCGTCGTCAAATATGAATTTCATATTCTGAAATTTACTGACACGTAGAGCGCCAAATTTAAATTATTTACTTGACATGCCCCACTCAAATTTAATCCCATTACTTCTACATATCAGCTGGAATTGTCTCCGTTAGAATATCTCTCAATTTTAGCTGATCACTCTTCACCAATTGAAGTACAAAATGGTATCTCGTGGTAATGTGTTTGGTACGAGAGTGACACGCAGCATTTTCACCAGTGTACTTTGCTGCTCGATTGTCCGTTCCGAGATGTATTACTTTTCCGCCCAAATGGTAGAACAATAATTTTACATCGTAAGCATACATCACACGTTTCAAATTACTTTTCCGTGTTTATATTAATTCCAGCAGCTAACGCTTTGCGTGGAATCTCTAATAAGTATTTTTTATTCAGCAGACCAGACCAGAACAGACTCGCTGAAGTATTACTGAAACGGTCAAAGTCCAACCCTACTTCATATCATTATATTGGTGATCGTTTAAAATCGTTTCGGTCACCCCAGAGTTCTAGTGATTACTCTCATCTCACCGGCGAATTGGTGCAAGCTGTAACCAAAAAGTCATTACATCTTGACAGCGATTTTATATTAGTAATTATTGTTGCTGGGCAAGTTGCTAATTAAACGTTTTTGATTATATCGTTTGATACAAAACTAGCGCCTACATTTTGAAAATTCCTGTAAATAGGCTCTTGTTAGTTGTTTTACTTTTCCGCCAACCTATCTAATATGCGAGAAAAGTATTGGTTTACCCCAAAAAAAGTTGTAATTTTGAAATTTTTTTTGAGTTATTTTCACGTTTTCCATCAGCAACAACACGAAAAAACGGTTTTTAGAAAAAAAATCCTGTGTGTATGTCTTCGTCGTCGTCGTCGTTGTCGTCGGCCACTTTTCCTTACATGTCTTGTTAGCACGATACAGTCTTCGGAGTGCAATAAGTCAGCAATTTTATGATCGAATATTCTTAAGGACATGTCACATATGATCCCTATCGATTTTCAGTTCACCAGAGCCAGTACAACGGGTGATATGGTACTTGAAGTACGACATTTTGTCATTTTTTGAGAAATTTCAGTTTGTTAGCACGATACAGCCTCCGAAGTTCAAGAAGTCACCAGTTTTATTATTGAATATTATTCAGGACATCTCACTGATAAACCCTATTGATTTTCAGCTCACCAGAGTCAATACAACAGGTGTTCGATATTTTTGACATTTTTGGGGAAGTTTCAGTTTGTTAGCACGATACACCCTCCGGAGTATATACAAGTGACCAATTTCATGATTGGATATTATTCAGAGCGTCTCAAAGATAAAAGCTATTGATATTCAGCTCACTAAAGCCAGGACAACGGGTACTATGGTACTTGAAGTACCAAATTTTTGTCATTTTTGGAGAATTTTCAGTTTGTTAGCACGATACAGCCTCCAGAGAGTATACGATTGATCAATTTTATAATTGAATATTGTTCAAGGTGTCTCACAGATGTACCCTATTGATTTTCAGTTGATTAGAGCGAGTACAGCGGGTCCTATAAATCCAGGAATACTGAATTATTGGTTACTTTTGGAGAAATTTCGGTTTGTTAGCACGATATATCCCCTGTAATGTATACAAGTAACAATTTTATGACAGAATATTGTTCAGGACCACAGATGCGGAAAAGTTAGTTTTAATCCTTAAAACCGTTTATTTTTGATATCAATTAAGTCTAATTCTAGTTAAATCTGCTAATTAAACTACGTATATATCGGCATCAGAATAATCTGGAATTCCAAGTTGAATACCAAACCATAATTCTGGGTACCTTGTAGATTACGTAATACGCGTGTTGCTGCTGACCAATGGACATCTTGATATTTCTCGTTAAATTGTGATTATCTGTTTACAGTAACTGTTATATCAGGACGGGTTAATCTTGTGCTTGTTTTTGATAATTTATTTGCTTATCCCCTTTTTGAACTTTTACTGGTATGTGGACGCATTCTACTTCATTGTTGACTGGATTTTCTTTCCCCTCATTTATCAATTGATGTTCTAGTATTCATACATCTCTTGTCACAATAACTTCTCTTCCGATTAGGTTATACGCTCGATAACATTTTGATTATTTGGAGTAACCCATCAAAATACCTTGTAGTGATCGTGAATCAAACTTCGACTTACCTAATATTTTTCTAAAACATATGATCTTGCACCAAATACCTTCAAAATGCTTAAATCCGACACTTCTTTATTCCCGATTTCAGAAAATTACTATAAACTAGAAGTTGGACATCTATTTCTCAAATAATTTAAATACGCCACTGCTTCTACCCATTATCCAGAGTACATTAAAAACCATCGTGCCCTTTCTACCAATGTTCTACTCTTACGTTCTGCTACTCCATTTTGTTGTGGCGTCGACAAATATCATGTTTCTTTAGGAATTCATCATACTTCTTATTGCAGCAATATTTCCGATTATCTGACATTAAACCCAGTTTCTGATGTCACTCGTTCCAATAATTTCTTAAGAAAGCGTTCCACATCGGCTAACTTAAACGTTCGGTATTTCCCTGCCACATCCCCTTTAACTTCTTTCCAAAATAATTCTATTGGATTCAACTCACAATGATACGGGGGTAACCTTAATACAGCAATTCCATGGTTCAATGCTATCCTCCACAGGGATCATCGAATCGACACATCACACATCATAACTGGAAATTTTGAAATGAAAACTGTGTATTTGGTTTATCCTATCATAACTATAGGGAAATGTTTGTCTAAAGCCACGATTCTCAAAAATAGTCTCCTACTGCCCGCTATGTAAATTAAATATTCTTTTTTTCATTTCATTTCTTTTTCCTTGTTCTTAATTCAACGGAATTAGTTTTATATCACAAGGGTCTTTGGCACTCGTCAAAGCTGTCCAATTTAATTATTTGTTTCTCTGGATCCGAGCAACATTTTTTCAATTTGGAATTTAAAAGTAAGTGGATAACAGCAATCTTTCTTACGACCACTACGAATCTTTCGCCTGAAAAGAATTTATATTTCATCAAAAAGATTTATATACAAGATTTTACTCTATTTTTGAAACAATATAGACTCAACCAAGAATATTCCTACTTTGATATACCAAGAGTAATTTCAAAAAGTAGAAATATTTAATATTTATAATTAAATTTTAATTTATTCCCTTTCAATATTGAACTAACAGTAATTGATTACATAATAATGAGAATGTAAATATTTGAAGACATCAAATTGACCATTAAAGCTTGGCATCTCTGCCTGTTTTGTTTTCATTCAATCAGTTGTCTATTTTTTTCTGCGGTTACATTTTATTGCTGATATTGAATAAAATGCGTTACATTATAGTACAATGAGAATAAGAGGGCAAGGTTACGTGAAAGAAAAAACATAAACAATGAATAAAATAATAATAAGCATCACTCAACAAAATAAACCATTGATACTTAAGAATAGTAGACAAAAACGATGAAACACTGAGTATTACTGTTCTTATATTAGGTATATGTTTTATATAATATTTTTTTTATAATTTATTGAAAAATTATTGATTTGGATTTTAAATTTGTCTAATTTAATTATTTGCCTGATCTGTATCAGGAGTATACGAAAATTTTTAGACCAAAAATGAAAATGATGTTTGACTTATTTGATTTTTTGAAAAATTGTACGGGAATCTTCATATTAGCAACTAATTGAGTATAGTGGGTATTTCTTGGCTTAAAATTTTCAGCATCAACGTTTAGTATACTTGATTCATCGCACAAATAGTATTTTGCGTGGTCTCTCAAATTTTAATAGTAGTGTTGAATGCTCCTTCTCATGCTACTATACTGTCTCGTAATAAAGATTTCACTAGGAAGTTATAAAAGTATCAGTAATTTTTTTGTGAAAGAATGTCCCTGAGAATATAAAACTTATACATCAACTCTTTCAATCTATTACTAACGTGGATAATATGTTCTCACCATCTTAGATATTGATCAAGTATGACACCTAGATATTAAATTTGAGAGACTATGTATCAAGTGGCAGTCACAATCATCTTTTCGACGGACATTGGTATGTAATTTAATTCCAAAGTTGTTAAATTGATTAACGATAGTTGAACTAAAAGTGGTAGATTTTGATTGTAACACATTTAAGGTTAGTGGATTATTATTCAACTATGCACTTATCTGTCTCAAAGCTGTTTCTGCACTGAGTTTAACCCCTTCCCAATCTTTTGCAGTGAAAATAATAGATGTATGGTCCGCATAGCATATAATATTACTAGAGAAGTTCGTAATTTGTGTAATGTTATTAATAGAAATGAGAATTAGAATTGGGCTGTACTTTGTAGAACATCCATCTTTACTACAGAATGAAAGTTTTTTTGTTGTCAATTTTCATTCGCTGGGTTCTGTTTGAAAAATATCTGTTAGGAGCCTAATTGGTATACCTCTTATGTCACAGTTATCTAACCTGTTACGTAAAATATTATGGGACAAATTTTAACTATTCATCAACTACTGCATTTTCAATGCTTGAGTTTGGTATAAAACCATATTAACATTCTATAATAAGACTAACCTACTTTTTACTGCTTTCTCAAAAAATTTGGCTAGGTTATTTATCACGAAAATGGGCCTATAATTGGTTAGTTCACCGGGTTCACCCGATTTGTGCACTGGGGTGACAAGTGGTTACTTCCATTGACTTAAAATCCATATTGAAAGCAAATATAAGTGATATGTGTTAGTGGAAGAAATATGCATGTGTTTTTATTAAGTTATCCGGGCCAAGAGCGCAGCTGTTCTTCAATTGATCAATTAAAATGGTTACTCTATTGACCGGTATCTGGAAGAGTTACTCTATTTATTTCATCCCATCCTTTCATTATCAAATATTGTAACGGGGGGTGCCACACACAATGCAAGGGGCAATCCCAATTGTAACGGTGTATTGCCAAAGTAAAAGTCCACCGTTGTTCCCCGAGGTATGACGAACTGCGACGTACCTATACGACAGATGACTGTCACAAAACTGCGATAACCACTCTGCAGTACCACAACGACTTATCGAACTCACCTGCAACGCCTCCTGCTAGTCGTAATTGTGTTTTGTCACCGTCTGCTCAAGGCCGAAGAAGGGGGTTGATTTAATTTGACGATGATTCAATACGGGCGCCAAATTAACCAAATTACGTACCCAGTTTATCTATAGCTATACCCAACTAAACTACCAAAAGCAGGTTCAGTCAATCAAAGACATCAGACAGTTAGCACAGATTCATTGAGGAGTTCAGGTATCAGTAAACCTTTAATACAATGTCAGTTTTAAGCTAATGAGTGGTTATGAAAACAAACTTATAAATCACCATATGGCCCGAGGGCCAAATTAATTGTAAAAAATATGGATGATAGTCATAAAAGTTATCTGATATAAATTTTAAATATGGGTTAACCAAAAGAATAATGAGTTACAATAGTTACAGTTGACTAAATGTAATAAGTTAGTTAATATAAAATTTAGGCAAAAGTTTCATCTAATATCTGAAGTTTCAATAGTTGATAAAAAAAGGTTAACCATACATATTAATTAATATGAGAATTTGGATATAAAATCAGCAGATGCCTGAAATACAACCATATGCCTGAGGGACAATATTTTTATAAGTGTACGAATACTTATAATATAATGGAAATAAATGTACTACCAAATGGAATGATTGTTACCTACAAGAGTAACTCCAATGACAGTTATTCTTACTTGTAAATAAATACATATTGAAATTTCAATAATTCAGTAATACGTATCGAGCTCCATACGTGGTACCAACTCACCGTTATGCCAGAAACTTTAGGATTTACCTGAATCCCCTATCCTAAATGTCAGATATTTCTTAAGCAATATACAAACATGTGGAAGGCAATTATCCCCTATCCTAAATATCAGAAACTTCTTAATGTACAGAAAAAACATGTGAAAACCAACTATCACCTGTTCCAAATGTCTTAACAAATGTATGTACAAAAAAATAAAACCTTCAACCCCAATTCTAGATGTCAAAATTACTTGAAGATTATATATACAAAAAATTAACCCCCTGATCCCCTGTACTAAATATCAAAGATTTTTTATTTGAACATTTATATAAAAAATTAATATAAGAGGAAGAAAATGTTATTACTTGTTCGTGGAATAAATATACAAAACGTTACTTGAACAATTTACCAAAAAAACAGTAATATTCGAACCGTTCCACGGTGAGAAGTTTCCATCCACTTGATCCTATCAGCGGCGACTAATGTCCATCCCCATCAGATACGGAGCTTCGGAACCAGCAGTCCAAAATAAATCCATAAAAAAAACGAAGGGTCCTCATCACCCGGGTTCATCTTCTTCATATCGGTATGGCTTCTACCCCTCCAAACCGCGAATATCTTCGGTGAGTACGTATAGCCTATACTAGTACTAGTTCAGTGCACCTGAAGCTGAAGATTCGGTAACTTTGGTTTTCTGATAGCCAAAATGGCCGATCTCGACGGATTTGCGTAAACATCCCGTGTATCAACGGTAAGGTGTTTGGTTTCCAACAAAACCAACACAATCAAAGTGAACCAAACATCACCTAGGGGCCAATTTGACAAAAATCGCCAGTGTCACAAGCCACCTGTTCTAGCCGGAAGCACGTCAATCATCAATGTCAATGCCATGTCCGGTTCCAAAAATGAACAGGTAATTAAGCGCATTCCCAACTCCAAATCTAATATCAGATATCGTCTAATACAGTAATCTTAATTCGAATCACCTTCGAAATAACGTAAAATTTACATGAATACAAAGTCAACTAAACTGTCGCCCATGCGTGATTTGACATTAACATTTTTAGACATGAAATATTTACATCAGGTTATAAACGAACCGTGCGTTACCACGAGACTTCAAATGACCTATTATTCAAAGTGAAACATTCAACCCCATCAACAAACAATCCCCAACTGATCGCTAAACTAACACCAGTAGCGCTGAAACAACGAACATACCTAAACTATTAATCAAAGAACAGATTTCATGTCCATAGACAAAACTTTCTCTATGTTCTTGTCATTTTACTTGACGTATGGACTACCACCTGTTTTCGAATGTAAACAAAACACACTGAGCCACTCAAAAATAGTCTATAACACCAATAAAATATCAATAAATCAGAGTTAAAATGAAAAAACGAAGGGTTAATATTTCCTTTCATAGCCATCAGAAACTACAAGCAGGTACACATTGTTACAATAATATAATCTCTCAAATCATCCAGGTGGAATTTATGGCGAGAGGATACTTTTATTCCAAAGCAGTATTTTACCATCAGAATTTGAAGGAAACATTTCCGCCCTAATATTCTTATAGAAAAAATAGTCCCAATTACTTGTAGGTATTTTTGAAACAACTAATAATATAAATTATATTTAATGACAAAACAAGAAAGACAAGTTCTAATGTAAAAACATGAATCCAATAAGAGAAGCTTAGCTGGTAATAGTAACGACTATTCGTTAATAAGCTAAGGTAAGGTAGCAATATTCAACTAAAAATATGTTCAAACTTAGGCCAAGTGATGAACAATGCTAGTGCAAATTCTCAACGTAACAATATATCAGCATTTACTTTGTTTATTCTATTATATTCATTATTTTCTAATTTTATGAATATGTTACTTTTCCTACCAATCCTATCTAAGATGCCAGAAAAGTATTGGTTTACCCCAAAAAAGTTGAAGGTTTGGTTTTTTAGTTATTTTTTCGCTTTCATCTAAAGACGGGTTTTAGATAAAAAATCCTGTGTGTACGTCATCGGCTTTGTCGTCGTCGTTGTCGTGGGCCACTTTTTGTAACATGTCTTAATAGCACGATACAGTCTCCGGAGTGCATACAAGTCACTAATTTCATGATTGGGCATTGTTCAGGGCATTTAACAGACAACGCTATTGATTTTCAGGAGAGCCCTTTTAATTTTCAGCTCACCAGAGCCAGTACAATTTTTGGAGAAATTTCGGTTTGTTATCATGTTACAGCCTCCGGAATGTATACAAGTGACCAATTTTATGATTGAATATTCTTCAGAACCTGTCAGAGATGAACACTTAGATTTTCAACTCACCAGAACCACTTCAACGGGTCCTATATATACAGACATACATTTGGTCGTTTTGGAGAATCTTAAGAATGTAATACTGTCTTATTGGGTCAAAACCTTAGACATTTTGAAATTAGATACAATGAACACTTACGAGCATATAGATTAGAACAACCAGAGAAATCACCCTACACAAAACATCTACTTACACCAAACATCCATAGACTCCTAACACAGAACTGGAATTACTACATATTTGTGATAAGAAACAAGAACTGGATTTCCTTGAAGAGTTAGAAATTAGAACACTTAATAGACCCACAATATAACGTCGTCAATGAACAGATCAATCAGCAGATAGAGTGTTCCTGGTTTTCTATATCATTGCACAATAATACGGATCTTAAATGGGAAACAAGATATCCAGGATATCCCCATAGGGCTAATAATATATATCATCATCATCATCATATGCAGCTTATTCAACCATATTGTTATGGTGTAGCCTCCCTTTACATATTTATATATTCCATTTCCATGTGGGCCCATTGTTGTCTATTGCTAGCTATGCGGCCCCAAGTTGATCCTGCGAGTTTCTTTATGTCGTAGTCCCATCTCAAGTTGGAGCGTCTTCTTGGTCTTTTCACGCCTCGGGGATACCATTGCGTTATCTTTGTGGTTCATATATCGTCTGTCCTTCTAGAGAGATGCCCCGCCCATTGCCACTTTAGGGATCTGATTCTATTTATGACATCTATCACTTGGGTCTTTTGTCTGATCCAATGAAGCCTTTTTCCATCTCTCCTTGTTATTCCAAGCATGCATCGTTCCATAGACCTCTGCGTTACCTGGAGTTTTCTAATGATATCAGTTTTCAGGGTCCAGGTTTCACAGCCGTATGTTAATACTGGTAGTACGCTGATCAAACGCTTTCTTTTTCAAACGGAGTGACATTCTAGACTTGAAGATGATAGAGTTCTCTCCAAATGTTCTCCATGCTAATTTGATTCTTCTGTTTATTTCTGGAAGTAGAGAGCCTGATATGTGTATTAGTTGACCCAGGTATATGTATTCCTCTACTATTTCCAGGGCAGTGTCATTAATTGTTATTTCTTGTGCGTTTATCAGTTCGTTATACATTATCTTGGTCTTACTCAGATTTATTTCAAGGCCTACTTCATTGCTTGCTGCATTCAATTCATTTATTTGTTGTTGCATTTCGCCAGGGTTACTTGCTATCATGATGATGTCATCAGCGAATCTCAGATAGTTCAAGTATTCTCCATCTATATTCAGACCTGTGTTGTTCCAGCCCAGTTTTCTGAAGATGCTTTCTAGTGTTGCTGTAAATAACTTTGGTGATATTGCGTCTCCTTGTCTAACTCCTCTGCTGGTGTGCCCTCATATATCCTAACTCTCGCTTTGGCTTCCTTATATATGTTTGCTAGGGTCTCAATATATGGCTTGTCGACCCCTTGTTCTGTTAGGGCATTTATTACTGCTCTTGGATATATAGAGTCGAATGCTTTCTCAAAGTCGATGAAGGCTAGTGCTAGTGGTTGGTCGTATTCTTTGGTTCGACTGATAACCTCTTTGAGGGTATGGATGTGATCTATTGTACTGAAGCCTTTGCGGAATCCAGCCTGTTCTCGTGGTTGGGCCGAGTCTAGTGTATTTTGTATTCTGTTGTGAATGATCTTTGTGAATACCTTGTACGTCACTGGTAGTAGACCTATTGGTCTGTAGTTCTT
The DNA here is from genome assembly GCA_963921935.1 of Galeruca laticollis. Lineage (NCBI taxonomy): Eukaryota > Metazoa > Arthropoda > Insecta > Coleoptera > Chrysomelidae > Galeruca > Galeruca laticollis. The sequence continues at coordinate 220,476,375 of OY998178.1, read as the reverse complement.
AATGTCTTCTTTGCTGCCTTTCTTGTGGATCAACATTATAAGGGCGCTGTTCCACTCTTTAGGTATGCTCCTGGAGATCAGACAGTTCGTGTATAGTTTGGAAAGGTACTTCCATGTTTTAGCTCCTGCATATTTGAGTATTTCGGTCGTGATGCCGTCATTTCCCGCTGCTTTGCCATTTTTCATGCTGTTCAGTGCCATTTCTACTTCCTCCACCAATACTTCTGGTATGGCATCTTCTGAGTGTTCTATTATTTCTTCCAAATTTTCAGGGGCCTTTTATAGGTCTCCATAGAATTTGGCTACTAGGTCTATTATTTCATTCCTGTCTGTGGTTCTTGTGTTTCCATCAGTTAATGCAACTATCTGTCTTTTCCCTATTATTAGTGCCCTTTTTGCATTTTTGTAGCTTTTACGGTTTTCTATTGTTGTTTGTACCAGTTTCTCGTTGTAATTTCTGATATCTTCTGCGATTTTCTTTCGTATCGTCTTGCATAGTTCGGTGTATTCAATTCTTTGAATGTTTGTTCTCTTTTTCATTTCTCTTCGTTTTTGTAATAGTGCTTTTGTTTCCGGAGTTAGTTTTTTGTGTTCACCTCGTTGTTGCAGACCTCCCACTTCTACGGCGCAGTTTCGAATTGTGTCTATCAGTTCAGGGTTGTTATATTCCACTTGTTGTAGTCTTTCTTCTAGTAGTGCTTCATATTGGTGAGAGTTCTCTTTCAGCCTTTCGTTGTTTATGTTTTTCGTTGTGTTGGTTTTGATTAGTCTTGACCTTTCTAGTTTTATATCTATGACCAGTCGAGCTCTAATTAGTCGATGGTCGCTTCCTGTAGTGAACTTGTTGAGCGTGCTTAGATCTTTTACTGTGTTAATTTTATTGGTGAGGATGAAGTCTATTTCGTTTCTTATAGTTGCACCGGGGCCTTCACACGTCCATTTCCTGTTAGGGTTCCTCTTGAAGAAGGAGTTTGCCACATACATGTTCTGAAAGTGTGCGAACTGTATTAATCTCTCTCCTCTTTCATTCCTTTCTCCAAATCCATATTTCCCCATTCCTTTTTCTTGGTCTTTCCTGTGTCCTACTTTGGCATTAAAGGCTCCCATTATGTATTTCAAGTGACTATTGTCGTTGCTGAGCGCTTGGGTTATTTCATTATAGAATTCTTCTATTTCGTCGTAACTATGGCTGATTGTTGGGGCGTATACCTGAATAATCTGGATAGTATATCTTTTGGAGAGTCTTAGTGTTATGCTGGCTACTCTGTCTGAGGTGCTTGTTATCCTTATGATTCTATTTTTCCAGGTTTTCCTAATTAGGAATCCTACTCCGCTTGTTCTTCCTGTTGGTGTTCCTTGGTGGTATAGAAGATTCCCTGATTCAAGTTCTATGAGTTCTTCATTTTTTCGTCTTACTTCGCTAATGCCCATGATATCCCACTCTATTTTTGGTGCCCCTGTTTCCAGTTCCATAATCCTAGCATGATTAGAGAGTGTACGGCAGTTATAAGTTGCTAGGTGTAATGTAGTTAATGGGTAGTGGTTTAGACTCCGCAGATTCTTAGCACCCTCTGCCCTCGTGGCTGGTTCCCAGGATCTACCCCTCCTAGGGCCCTTCGGGCTTACGGAGAATGAGGGCCGTAACTTGTCCTTGTCTGTCATGCTGGGGTTGTGAGGCGTACCTTACCACGCTGCCTCAATGCGGGTTGGCAAGGGGCGAGGGATGTCGTCCGCCAGTTTTCGCCATTTACTGACGGACCCTGTACCCCCAGATTCTTAGTGGAACTTTTTATTTATGAAAAAGCCCTTACTAGAGTGAGATTCGAACCCCCGTCCTTCAGGTCAAGAAAACCCAATTTCCGGCGCTCTAACGCACTCCGCCATCTGGGGGATCAATAATATAATATAGAAATATATTTTAAAATATATTTCAAAATATTTATGAAATTTCTGTTTAACTTTAATTATATTAGGAAGCTAGTATGAGATAACCAAAATTGTTTAGAACTGTGCAATTTGTTCTCTAATAGACACATAAATAAACTTTCACAAAGAAATGTATCATGATGAATTGAAACTGTATCATATCATACGATGTTTAACAGTCTTTTTCTTTCTTTTAAGTGAACCTTACATATAAATAGACTATATACAAGAATCTGCAAATGTTGCGAATAACAAAAAAAATCTTCAAAGAAGATTTGGATTATAAAGTCATAAACCATCGTATATATATGTACCGTTATTACAACATGTACAGCTAATTTATATTCTGTGAGTATTTTTTCTACAGTAGATGTAATTTATGTCTTTTAAAGTATTCCACAATCATATAGTTTTTATTTGGTGGTTTTGAGTGGATATGTAAGAATCTTTGGTCTTCTTTATGATTTTCTAACAAATAGTTTTAAAATTTTGATCCATATTCACTACTAATTTGAATATCACTTGCAACTTACTATTTATGTGGCAAAATTGGTTCCTTTTGAAGGAGAGTTCAAAATTATAACTACTACAATAGTATGTTTTTATTCTAATCTGATATCAATTATGAAGTTCTATATGTTGAGGTTGATAAAATAATCCAATATATATATATATATATATATATATATATATATATATATATATATATATATTATATATATAGGAGATAGTCTTTGCCGACTAATTAAGTATAAAACCACGAATATTGGGGTAACGGCAAGTTAATTTGAAGAAAACTCTTGTTACTGTTTTTCTTCCAAGCTTTCGGAAACGTTTATTCCCATTATCAAGGATAAGTAAATTGAGATTGTTATAAATAGGTAAATATAATTATATTTGAATTTTTCAAAAAAAAAAATTTTTCAATCATAAATCATTTTGACATTTTGACAGATTCAGGAATGTAAACATTTTTTTTATATGCTAAAATGTTTTTGAAAACAAAAGAAGAAAATTGGTTATATTTGTAATATAGGTTATTAGTTATTCAAATATTCTTCTTTTATTATATAAAATTCAACCTCAAATTATTATAGATGTCATCATGTCATCTTAATAATTTAAAAGTATTGAAAACATTTTTAAAATCATTCACCTAAAATAAAATTATTTCTAAAAATCATCAAATAAGAATTTGAAATTCAGTTATTTTTATTATCAATTGTTAGTAGATAGTAATAAATATCACTCAGATTATTATAGTCACTTTTTTTGTTGATAGTATTAGGTTCTTGAAATATATGAGCCATTTCTAAGAAAAGTCTTTTTTTGGTATTTGGTTGTATGTCCAAAATATTAACAGATTCAAAATCCATAAAGTGATCATTATCAATTACATGTTCAGATAAAGCACATCTTTCAGGATGTAACTTACAATCGCTCTTATGGAGACTTATACGGTTCTTTAATTTCTGACCAGTGTGACCAACATATTTTTTATCACAATTTATGCATGGAATAGAATATATTACATTTGAAAGATTAAGAATTGAAGTTTTGTCTTTCAAATTAGTGAAAATAGATTTTATGGTTACGCATGTTTTATTGGCAATTCTAATGTTGTCCATTGGTTTAAAAATCCTATTCAACTGTGGTGTTATTTCTTTAATATATGGTAAAGATTCATAATAATTCATATTATCTGATTGGTCGTTTCTAATATTAATGTCTGCAATGTCTATAGTTGGAGAATAATTAAATAGTATGTTTTTAACTAATTTATTTGGATAACCATTATCCAAAAATAGATGATATAAAGTTCTTTTCATGAAAAATAGGATCTGATATTTTGGTTATTCTATTTCTCATTTGTTGAATTAAGTTAATTTTCATTGAATACTTATGGTAAGACCAATAGTTCATGAATCTTCCTGAGCTAATTGGTTTTCTGTACCAATCAATAGACAACGTGTTATCATTATTCCTTATAAATTTTGTGTCTAGAAATGGTACACTTTGATTACTGTCTTCTTTTTCCATTGTAAATTTCATATATGGATCATAGTTATTAAATATTGAGAGAACTTCATCTAAATTAGTTTTTGGTAATGCTAAAATAATATCATCAACGTATTTTTTTAAGAAAATTATTTTAAATTATAACAATGGTATAATTGTATCCAATAAATTATCCATTGCATAACAAGATTTAATGGGAGAAATTGTAGCTCCCATTGGAGTACCAAAAGTTTGTTTATATATTTTATCGTTAAATGTAAAATAGGTATTTTCAAACAGGAATGTAACAATTTCTTGGAAATATTTTTTAGATATTTTACAATATTCACTGATTTCATTCCATTTTTTATCAATTGCTCTTAAAGCAAATTCTAAATTTACATTACTGAATAAGGAAACAACATCTAAACTGCAAATTACATGATTATCAGGTAATTGAAATTTGTTAAATTGATTAAAAACTTCAAATGAATCTTTAATGTAAATATTCTGTATTTAAATTATATGCCTTTGTTAAAATATCTGTGATATATGAACCTAATAAATTGGTTTGTGTACCTATAGAAGTTACAATGGGTCTAATTGATAATATCGGTTTATGAATTTTGGGAAGGCCATAGAATTTAGCAGGAATTCCATTATAACAAGTAAGTCTATCTTTCGTAACTTTATCTATTTGTTTTGCATTAAACAATTTTTTAATTATAGTGTTACATTTATTCTGAATTGTTAGTGTAGGATCTTTGTTTAATACGATATAAGAAGAATTACTATCTAGAATTCCTGTAGATAGCTCAATATAGTTTTCTTTAAACATAATAACAGTGCAGTTATTTTTATCACTGTTAGTTACAATTATATTTGAGTTCATCTTCAAAAATTCTCTTGTTTTATAGTATAAATTACGAAAGAATAAATTATTTGGTTTTTGTTTTATTTGATTTGTAATTATATTTGTTGATTTTGCTATTAATGTTTTTTTTAAATGGTCGTCTGAAGTTTGTGATGTAATATATTCAACATCTGCTAGTAAATGTTTTATTTGAATATCTTTTCCTAGAATTGGCTCTATACTAAATTTAGGACCTAATGATAAAAAACATAAAATGTCATTTGGAATATCAATGTTAGTAAGGTTTTTTATCCATTTAGGGCTTGTATTTAGTTCTATTTCAAATTCTTTCTCTCTAAGTTTATTTAATTTGTTAATGTTCTTATTTTTTATTGAATAAAAAATTTATTATAGGTTTTTTTTGACGAAATGAAAAATTAATAAAAATATACTCTGAAGTTGATTGTATGACTTCAGTTTTTAAAAAATTCAAATTATGTTCAAGATTTACAATAGTTTTTTGATTATTGGATATTTCAATATTAATGATTTTATGTCCTAACCTTAATAAAAAACTGGTATTCTTCTTCACATGGATATTTTGTCGATGTAAAAGGTCAGTCAATGGAACAGTGGCATCATGAATGTGATTTGGTGTGATACCTTCTCTTCTACATTTAAGTAAGAAACATCTTCATTTTAGTTTTTGACCAATTCTTTAATGATTGAACTGCATATTTACCATATTGTTCATATATGTTCTTGTAAAACCCCATTATCTACAACTATAAAGGAGATAGTCTTTGTCGATTAATTAGGTATAAAACCACGAATATTGGGGTAACGGCAAGTTAATTTAAAGAAAACTCTTGTTACTGTTTTTCTTCCAAGCTTTCGGAAACGTTTATTTCCATTATCAAGGATAAGTAAATTGAGATTGTTATAAATTGGTAAATATATATTTGAATTTTTAAAAAAAAAAATTTAAATCATAAAGAATTTTGACATTTTGACAGATTCAGGAATGTAAACATTTTCTTTATATGCTAAAATGTTTTTGAAAAAAAAGAAGAAAATTGGTTATATTTGTAATATAGTTTATTAGTTATTCAAATATTCTTCTTTTATTATATAAAATTCAACCTCAAATTATTATAGATGTCATCATGTCATCTAAATAATTTAAAAGTATTGAAAACATTTTTAAAATCATTTACCTAAAATAAAATTATTTCTAAAAATCAAATTTCAATTACCTGATAATCATGTAATTTGCAGTTTAGATGTTGTTTCCTTATTCAGTAATGTATATTTAGAATTTGCTTTAAGAGCAATTGATAAAAAATGGAATGAAATCAGTGAATATTGTAAAATATCTAGAAAATATTTCCAAGAAATTATTACATTCCTGTTTGAAAATACCTATTTTACATTTAACGATAAAATATATAAACAAACTTTTGGTACTCCAATGGGAGCTACAATTTCTCCCATTAAATCTTGTTATGCAATGGATAATTTATTGGATACAATTATACCATTGTTACCATTTAAAATAATTTTCTTAAAAAAATACGTTGATGATATTATTTTAGCATTACCAAAAACTAATTTAGATGAAGTTCTCTCAATATTTAATAACTATGATCCATATATGAAATTTACAATGGAAAAAGAAGACAGTATTCAAAGTGTACCATTTCTAGACACAAAATTTATAAGAAATAATGATAACACGTTGTCTATTGATTGGTACAGAAAACCAATTAGCTCAGGAAGATTCATGAACTATTGGTCTTACCATAAGTATTCAATGAAAATTAACTTAATTCAACAAATGAGAAATAGAATAACCAAAATATCAGATCCTATTTTTCATGAAAAGAACTTAAAAACTTTATATCATCTATTTTTGGATAATGGTTATCCAAATAAATTAGTTAAAAACATACTATTTAATTATTCTCCAACTATAGACATTGCAGACATTAATATTAGAAACGACCAATCAGATAATATAAATTATTATGAATCTTTACCATATATTAAAGAAATAACACCACAGTTGAGTAGGATTTTTAAACCAATGGACAACATTAGAATTGCCAATAAAACATGCGTAACCATAAAATCTATTTTCACTAATTTGAAAGACAAAACTTCAATTCTTAATCTTTCAAATGTAATATATTCTATTCCATGCATAAATTGTGATAAAAAATATGTTGGTCACACTGGTCAGAAATTAAAGAACCGTATAAGTCTCCTTAAGAGCGATTGTAAGTTACATCCTGAAAGATGTGCTTTATCTGAACATGTAATTGATAATGATCACTTTATGGATTTTGAATCTGTTAATATTTTGGACATACAACCAAATACCAAAAAAAGACTTTTCTTAGAAATGGCTCATATATTTCAAGAACCTAATACTATCAACAAAAAAAGTGACTATAATAATCTGAGTGATATTTATTACTATCTACTAACAATTGATAATAAAAATAACTGAATTTCAAATTCTTATTTGATGATTTTTAGAAATAATTTTATTTTAGGTAAATGATTTTAAAAATGTTTTCAATAGTTTTAAATTATTAAGATGACATGATGACATCTATAATAATTTGAGGTTGAATTTTATATAATAAAAGAAGAATATTTGAACAACTAATAACCTATATTACAAATATAACCAATCTTCTTCTTTTGTTTTCAAAAACATTTTAGCATATAAAAAAAATGTTTACATTCCTGAATCTGTCAAAATGTCAAAATGATTTATGATTGAAAAATTTTTTTTTTTTAAAATTCAAATATAATTATATTTACCAATTTATAACAATCTCAATTTACTTATCCTTGATAATGGGAATAAACGTTTCCGAAAGCTTGGAAGAAAAACAGTAACAAGAGTTTTCTTCAAATTAACTTGCCGTTACCCCAATATTCGTGGTTTTATACTTAATTAGTCGGCAAAGACTATCTCCTATATATATATATATATATATATATATATATATATATATATATTGGAATATTTTATCAACCTCAACATATAGAACTTCATAATTGATATCAGATTAGAATAAAAACATACTATTGTAGTAGTTATAATTTTGAACTCTCCTTCAAAAGGAACCAATTTTGCCACATAAATAGTAAGTTGCAAGTGATATTCAAATTAGTAGTGAATATGGATCAAAATTTTAAAACTATTTGTTAGAAAATCATAAAGAAGACCAAAGATTCTTACATATCCACTCAAAACCACCAAATAAAAACGATATGATTGTGGAATACTTCAAAAGACATAAATTACATCTACTGTAGAAAAAATACTCACAGAATATAAATTAGCTGTACATGTTTTTTGTTATTCGCAACATTTGCAGATTCTTGTATATAGTCTATTTATATGTAAGGTTCACTTAAAAGAATGGAAAAGACTGTTAAACATCGTATGATATGATACAGTTTCAATTCATTATGATACATTTTTTTGTGAAAGTTTATTTATGTGTCTATTAGAGAACAAATTGCAAAGTTCTAAACAATTTTGGTTAACTCATACTAGCTTCCTAATATAATAAAAGTTGAACAGAAATTTCATAAATATTTTGAAATATATTTTAAAATAAGCAATATTATATATAAAAAGTTAGCAAAACAGCTGATATAATTTAATTTGTAAATAATATGTGAAATGAAGGTTATGTTGTTCGAATATTGTATATACTGAGAATTTAAACACAAACCATGTGAAGAAAAAGTTATATTGAGAGAAATTGTATGGTTGCGTAAATTGATTACGGGAAACAGTGAAAAGTGCGGGGAAAGTTTTCATATTTAGTATGAGGAAAAATATTCAGTTCAAGAAAAACTCTTTACTAAACATAACATACAGCGTATCATTGTAAAGGGAAAATTATGCAGAATCTTGTGGAAACAATAGTTTTTCATGATATTTCATCTGCAAAGAGAAAATTCAGACCCGAATTCTCGAAAATTCCAGAAATGTTAAAATTCTTATCTAGCTACCTGTGGATTTACCGAACTTATAAAAGGAAAGATGGAAAATAAATCAACATGATTCAATTTTGACAATGATGAGAATAAACAATTAATTAGAAACAATCAAACAATAAAATATATAAAAAAACAAAAAACAAATAAATTAAAAATCATATTAATATATATATATATATATATATATATATATATATATATATATATATAAATAAGTTTTATTATTTGTGATATAATATCTTCTTTTTATTTTCTATTCATATATATTAAGTCAATTTCAACGTAGGTCACTTCATGGTCTAGCCAAAAAAACTTATTAAATATTAGGTGTGCATCACATGAAATATTACTTCTGTCATTCTGACGATTATAGTAATATCGTAACAATTGTCTATTTTTTAGAATTTTAATCATTTTTCAATATATTGTGGAATTATTTAGAAGCAGTTAGTTTCATTTAAAAAAGTGAAATGTTACTTTTGTCATTCTGACGATTATAGTAATATCGAAACAATTGTCTATTTTTTAGAATTTTAATCATTTTTCAATATATTGTGGAATTATTTAGAAGCAGTTAGTTTCATTTGAAAAAGTAAGGAACATATTCCACAGGGTAAGGGTCGAAACAGTAAATTTTATTGGATGTTTGCTCAGCTCACCAGAACCAGTACAACGGGTTCATATAAATCCGGATATAGCAAATTTTTGGTCATTTTTGGAGACATTTCGGATTGCACGATACAGCCTCCGGGGTAGATAATTGCGGAAAAGCCCAATATGTTGCAGAAGGTATTTACGTTCATACTTTACGTATATTATTCTCAAAAAAACCTTATTATACTACTGGTAATTGGAAATTTTGGTATGTATATGAATAATTCGTATTCCTTCATTTCTCTATATTGTGTGGTGCTCGTTCCTGTCTAGTTGGTCCAGTGTACCAACTGTCTCTCCTGTGTGATGGAAAAATACATTAAAATTTGCAAATACTTTCAAGTCATAATAAAACTAATAAAATATCAAATCGAATATCAAATATTTGCAATTGTTTAAATAAAAAATGTCCAATATAGGTTTTTTCAAATTGTTTTAATATTAAGTAATTAGGTTAATTATTTGCAAGGCATGAAACATTCTTATTTTCAAAATGATATTGTTAATAAAGAATTCTATCATGAACCGTCGAGCTGCATAGCGTTGTTTTTTACACGAACCCAAAAATGAATACAGGGCGATCCTGACAGCCTACTTCAAATTGTGGAAAAAGTGACAGTTACAATAATTACAGGTTTTAATAATGACTATATAGAAGATTTGTATAATGTAACAAGATGGCTGGATCTAACCAATCGAAAGAAGTAAAAGAAGGGGTAATAATTGCACAATCGGGTAATAGTGGAGGTTCAACAACGAGTGTAAGTATATCATATACAGAAGGTCTTCCTTTGGTTGTCACAGTTGAGATAGCTCTAATTTGTGTTTCCTGCTACTTTTACTTGAAGAAAAAATTAGACAGGAAAATCAGGCGAGAAATTGTAAGAAGTCAAGAGTTGGTGTAAGAAGTTCTTCAAGTACCGTCAACAAGACAACATATTGGAGGGCGCAATGCCACTAGCATGCAACGCCCTTGACCCTTAACCAGGGAGGTGAAGTTTTAAAACGCAACTGGTCAGGTGGGGTGTTCATAACACCCCATATGATTTATTGTTTTTTGAGAACTCTAGTTGAAGTAAATAATAATATCGACAAATTAAAACAATTGTTTATTTATTTTTTTTAATTATTTTTGTTTTCTTGACAATTTTTACAAATGTTGATCATGTCATTCAAACACATCCGCTTTTTGCAGTCAAAGCAAAAATATTTAGTTTTAATGTCTTTATTTCTAGGACAAACTACACATCTTCCTGGTTTTGTTACAGTAATTTCTTCAGGAATCTCTTTGCTCACCCCAGCTGAATGTACATCTTTTTGTGATCCTGATATTCTAGCAGCTTTTTCTCGCAGGGTTCTAAGTATGTGCATGTTAGACGCCCGTTTTCTAATTTGAGGTCGGACTAATGCTATTCCAAGATCACGCAGAAACAATCTTCTTACAACTTTCCTTGGACCGTTATTAGCTTCGTAAATAACTTGAGCATTTATTCCAGCAATGTCCAGCAATCTATAAAAGAGGGCCATAGGCCAGCGCCTTGTTCTTCTTGATGTAGAATATGTGGCACACATTTCGTCTACTACGTCGACTCCAGCTTTAGTTGCGTTATACCATGTTATGATTTCAGGTTTGCACTCATCTCCTGTTTTAGGGTCAATAGAGTCATCAAAATGCATAGAAGATATGGCTAAAACAGTTTTATTCTTTTTGGGAACATATGACACTAATGTCATATTATCTTGAAACGCAAATATGCTGCTTTTGAGTGGTCGATTTTTTGTATTCACTAACTCTAACGGAAGTTCCTTTTTATTTTTACGTAATGTCCCAACTAATGTTAGTTTGATTTTGAATAATTCTTCTAGCAATGGTACACTACAAAACCAGTTGTCAGCCGTTATATTGCGATTCGTTCCTGCAATTGGTTTCGCCAACCTCATAACAACATCTTTGGCACTATTTGAAACAAGATAAGGACCGTCAGGTTGCGTACCAACTAACACCTCCATACTTAGTGTATACCATATTGTGGAATAACATAAGGTCAAGATTTTTACGCCATATTTTGCCGGTTTGCTTGGGATGTATTGGCGAAATGGACATTTTCCACGAAATGCTACAAGTTGTTCGTCTACAGTGGTGTATTCTCCAACTGAATAATGTTTTTGGCAATTTTTTTCAAAGGTTTCAAAAATATTCCTAAACGCAGCCATCTTATCTAACGCCCTCCTTTCGGTTCGATTGCGAACATCATCGAATCGTAAACAACGTAGCAGAAAAAGGAAGCGTTTTAGAGACATTGTCGTATAGAATATTTCTATTCCAAAACCGCTTTGATCCCATAAGTCTTCAAGATTCTGATGACCGGCACGTTGAGCACCAGCTAAAATCAGAAGTCCCACAAAAGAAATAATTTCTGTTTCATCCGTAGGTTTCACATCGCTGTAACTTTTATAGTTACCACAAACAGTTTGGATGTAAATATTCGTGAATTTTGTAATATCTTGTACCATTCCATCATCAAAAAAAAAAAAAAAAACAATCTACTGGTGTTTTTACATCCCTAGCAACATTCCTTACTCCAGGCAAGTCTCTGATTATGTTTTGGGCACGTGTTCTTACTTTACTTGATCCGCACATTTTTGTCCATTTCGTTTTCTTATCTTTGCCTAAGTAAAATGGTGTATCGCGATCAACACTTTGTTCAGCATCACTTTCGGAAGAATTTGAAACTTCTTGCTCACTTTCGCTGTCACTCCGTTCTTCTAAACAATCTATTTCTTCCCCATCAGAGTCATCATAAAATGTCGGGCGATCTTCCGATTCAAGCAAGAGGCTTTGTAAATATTCTTGTTCTTCTTCATAGCTTCTAAACGTTTTGCTACACATTTTACACTAGTTAGTTATAAAAACGCAAATGGTCAGGTGGGGGTATGATGACACCCCAACGTTAAAAAAACGACTTTACAGCTACAAATCACACAAAAACGAAATTGTGAGGTTATGTTAGCATAGAATGACAACTAACAGGAAGATAGTGCCAACCTCAAAGTTGGCATTAACAAGACATGCTAATTATATCTACAAATCTTCACAAGGGGTGTTGACAACACCCCAGGTCCCCGGTTAAGGGTTAAAGAGGATTCCACTATTATAGGAAAGTAGAATATATAAAGGTACATATCAATTATTATTTTAAACTTTTCAAAGTACTTCAATGAGTTCTGAAACATTTAAGGGAACTTATGATAGTGTTAAAACATTGAGTGGTAAAGTTACTTAGGAACCACTAGATAGACGAAAAAAATTAGATATAATTAATAAGTTATTAATAGAGATAGGTATTTTAGAGAGTGACTATAATGAAACTAAAGTAAATTTCTCAATAGTAGTTATCGATAGTAAACTAATCGAAGAAACTAAAAAATATATACACGCTATAGAAAATTTTTTGTGTGAATTTCGACAAATTCTATTCGATAGGTTAAAAGTTGTTTATTGAAATATAAGCAAGTTGCCAGAACAGTTTGATTTAAAAACTGCAGCATCCTGGACGGCACTGAGGCAAAGCAATTAGTTGATATTATTCAATTATACAGCGAGTTACTGAACGATACTGGGAAAAAGCACTTGATAAATTATGTATAGTTAGCTAGGTTGTCTCAGAATGCAAAGCTCAAATTAGAAAAAACGCATTCCAGTGTGGCAAATTTCATTTCGACTATAAATACCGATTTGTTAATTAAAAAATCTGCTGCTCCTTTGGCAACTGAATTACATCGTGCCAAACAAGATAATAATGATACGATTTTGGCAAAAATATTGTACAACTTTTTACTGATTTAACTTTATCTCAAGCTGACGGTAATGATAATAATATACCAATTTTAAGGCAAGTGAACGAAAAAAAAACTTGCTATAAACTCATTTTCAAATGGGAATAAAAACGCAGAACTTCGAACTTTAATAAAAGCTCGGAATTACAAATCTTTAAATAAGGCTATAGTAGGTGCTGAAGACGAGGAAAACCAAAAAGTGTCTAATCCAAGTCAAACCACTTTCCATATGAAAACTCAAAATAATTTCACTAGATTCAATAACAGGGGTAACCGTAGTTCATTTTATTCTAACAGATATAGATGTCGACAATTTAATAATGATATTAATTGTAATAGGAGACCTGATAACACATATACAAATAGTCAGTCGTATTTAAATAGAAATCCGTCCCGTTACCGTGGTCATGGTCGAGGAAGATCAAATTTTAGAGGAAATCAGCCCGGTCGTGCGAAGGCTAACCATATGTTATACACTGCAGATGTTGAAAACGTAAATAGCGGAGAAGTAGATTGTGATCAGCAAAATCAGAGGTTTTTTCGAGTTTGACAGATATTAACGGTATGAATTTTATAGAAATAAAGTATAAAAATCAAAAGTTACTATTTTTATTGGATACGGGAGCAAGTATTAGTGTATTTTTTTCTGAAATAGTTTCACATGAAATTGTTGACATTAAAACAAATTAAGATTATAGGTATGGCTGGCTCCACCTTTTCGTTAGGATCAGCAAATATTTCATTTTTATTTTAGATGATACTGAAATTAAACACCAATTTTTAGTTGTAAAGCAATTTAATTCGGTTATACATGGTGTAGTAGGTTCAAATTTTTTTATTACATATGGTGTAAAAATAAATTATGAAATTTTTAAATTCTCATTTTACCCCAATAACGTTATTGTTTCTGTACCAATCATTTCTAATTTTAATAATTATACAATAGTTCCAAATAGGAGTCAAATAATAAGAGTGTGTCAATGTAATTCGTATGACGGAGATTGGATTATTTATCCGGAGGAATTGTGTGGAGGCGTATTCGTTGCAGGTATTATTGCTACGTCCGAAAATGACAAAATTCCTGTAATATGTTTGAATGTTACAGAAAAGGAAATACGTATAAAATTTTTCAAACCAAATCTATATAATATTGCTAATTTTGAAATTTATAATTTTGCGGAACATAAGTTATCGGTTAAGCGAGTCGTTAAAGTGTTAAATTTACTAGACTTAACTTCACTTAATAAAGAGGAATGACTTTCAATAGAGAAAATATGTGCTAAATATGCCGACGCTTTTTATCTAGAAGATGATCCTTTAACAGTTTCCAACCTTCATAAACAAAATATTCAACTTAACAAAGAGGCGCAACTTGTATATGTGTATCCGTATAAGTTACCTCAAGCGCAAAAAACAGGTATAAATAGATAAATAAATAAAATGCTCGATCAAGATAAAATTGAAGAAGCAAAATCAAAGTGGTCTTATCCACTCCCTATAGTTCCCAAAAATCATTAAATGGGGTTAAACAGTCTCCTATTGTCATTGATTACAGGTTACTAAATAAGCAAATTAAAGACAATAAATTTCCGCTTCCAAACATAACCAAAATTTTAGATTCACTAGGAGGTGCAATATATTTTTCTTATTTAGATTTATCACAGGGATATTACCAATTAGAGTTAGACAAAGATGGTAGGCCATACACAGCATTCACAACTGATAAAGGTTAATTCCAAATGAAAAGATTACCTATGGGATTGAAGATTAGCCCTAGTGCATTTTCAAGACTCATGTCGGTAGCATTATCAGGATTAAATTACGATGCATGTTTTAGTTATTTAGATGATATTATAATTTTTGGAAATTCACTACTAAATCACAATAAAAAATTAATAAAAATCCTGCAAAGATTTAGGAGAGTAACTTTAAAGCTGAATCCAAAAAAAATGCGATTTTATTAAAAAAGAAGTTTTATATTTAGGGGATATAATTTTAGCACAGGGAATTTCTCCTGATCCAGAAAAAACTAGAGTAATTTCGCTCTATCCAATACCACAAAATCCATATGAAGTGAAACGTTTTGTTGCTTTTGTAAACTACTATCGAAAATTTATCAAAAAATTTTGCTCAAATAGCCCAACCATTAAATGAACTAATAATGAAAAGATAAATCTTTAATTGAACTGAAAAATGTCAGGTACCTTTCGAAATTTTATCACTTATGAGCCCACCGGTGCTGCAATATCCAGATTTCTCAGAAAGTAACACTTTTATTCTCAAGGCTTGGTTTTGTGTAGAGGGGATGACAGGCCTATCGCTTTCGCATCTCGTGCTTTAAATAAATCTGAGAAAAATTATTGTACTATAGAGAAATAATTATTGGCCCTTGTATGGCCTTATTTGTATCTTAGGAAATTCGAGAGTTTTTCAGATCACGGCCCCTTGTTATATCTATTTGGTGTGATCAACCCGTCAAGTAGATTAACAAAATTTAGGTTAACATTAGAGGAATATCTACTTCTTCTTTTTCTTTTAGTAGGACCCTGTCCTGTTTAATTCCGAACATTTAGCCTCCTTCTGAGCTCTTCTTGAGACGCTGAGCTCCAACTCTCATAACATATTTTTTGTGATCTGCCTAGTGATCACCGTGTGTTTGGTTACTGTGTTTTCGTCCATTTTGCCCATCTGTTTTCTAACAATTTTTCGACATGATCTCTCCAACCTCGTTTACGTTCTCTAGCCCATCTCACCACATCCTGAATTCCTAATTCTTCTCTAATGTCCTGACTTCTCATTCTATCTCTGAGGCTCACTCCCTTAATTGTTCTTAGCGTTCTCATTTCAGTTATCCTCATTATTCTTTTTGTTGTTGATGTTTCGGCCCTTGTTTCGGCTGCATAAGTGAGAATAGGTTTTACGCATGTTTTGTAGATTCTTATCTTGCTTTGTGTATTCATCATATTGTTTTTCCACATTATTTCTCTCAAATATCCGCTGACCCTTGACGATTTTATCGCTTGAGTTCGTGTTTCCTCTATTAAATCCTCTTGCTTGATATTGTTACTCCAAGGTAATTTAATTTCGTTGTTTGTTGTATTATGTTTATGTCGACAGCTAGTTTACATCTAATCGGATCTTTGGCTATGACCATTGATTGAGTCTTCTTAATTGAAAAGCTCATATTATATTCATTCTGTATAGTATGCGCTGTAAGTCATCTTCACCCTCTGCCACTAGCACCGCGTCATCCGCATAACATAACACTTTTAATGGTTGTTGCCCCATCCTGTACCCCGCGTTGACCTTGTTGACGCTATTTATGATTCTATCCATGATAATATTGAATAGTGTTGGGCTGACGCTGTCTCCCTGTCGTATCCCGTTCATAATCTGTTCTTCTTTGGACAATCTCGTTCTGGTTTTAATCCTCGTTATATTTCCGGTGTTCAGTTCTTTAATAATATTTTGATATTTATGATCTATATTGTTCTTCTCTAGAATCTCTAATATGTCCCTCAACCGTACTTTATCAAAGGCTTTAGTGAGGTCAACAAAACATACAAACATGGGCTTGTTGAACTCTATTGATTTTTCTGTTAGTTGCCGTATTATGAATATAGCGTCTACCGTCGATCTGTTCTGTCTGAATCCTTGTTGTTCTTCCGTTATCGAAATCTTGTTTCCAAGTCTTATCGCTATGATTTTTGTAAAAAGTTTTAATACTGAGCTCAACAATGTTATGTTCCTGAAATTGTCGGGATCTCAGTTTCCGGATATTATAATCTTCTGGAATAAGGGACAAGTTCCGTCTTTAGTTTCTCTCATCAATAGTTGTTTATATTATCAATGCCCGGTGCTTTTCGATTTTTCAATTTTGTTATTAGTGCTACAAGTTACTCCAGTGTTATTTCCGGTTCGGAACAGCATTACATTCTGGACATTTGAGTTTATATATACCTGACTTCTTTAATAGTGGTATTTTTGTTTTTACATTTAACAATTTTGTACTAACGTTACTTTCTGTTTTAAAAGAAATTGTTGTATTCGTTGCTGAAGATATTATCTTTGAAATATTATTAGAGATATTTCCTGCATATGTGATGGTTTTATAAGTTTTAATTTCATCAGCTTGTTTAGGATATATTAGTTGTAATGCCACTTCTTCCTCTTTTTTACTAATTAGCTTATTTATCATATCTAATGAATAACCGATGTTGCTATTTGTCTACAGACTAGCAGCATATAATTCAATGATACATAGAGCTTTTTCAGTTCCTATGAACAAATGTAATTTTGATAGAGAGATTAATACAATTAGACAAATAGCAACATCTAACGGTTATCCATTAGATATGATAAATAAGCTAATTAGTAAAAAAGAGGAAAAAGTGGCATTACAACTAATATGTCCTAAACAAGATGATGAAATTAAAACTTAGAAAACCATCACATATGCAGGAAATATTTCTAATAATATTTCAAAGATAATATCTTCAGCAACGAATACAACAATTTCTTTTAAAACAGAAAGTAACGTTAGTACAAAATTGTTAAATGTAAAAACAAAAATACCACTATTAAAGAAGTCAGGTATATATAAACTCAAATGTCCAGAATGTAATGCTGTCTATTTGGGTCAGACCCTTAGGAATTTTGAAATACGATACAGTGAGCACTTACGAGCATACAGATTAAAACAACCAGATCAATCCCAATACGCAAAACATCTACTTGACACCAATCATTCATTGACACCCAACACAAAACTAGAAGTACTGCATATTTGTGAAAAGAAACAAGAACTGGATTTCCTTGAAGAACTGGAAATTAGAAGACATTTAAGAAACCCACAATATGAAGTTGTCAATGAACAATTAAATCTAGGGAATTCTCCACTAATAAACTGTCTTCTTAAGTGATAATTGTAAAGATCAGCAGATATAGTTTTCCTTGTTTTCTATATCATTGCACAGTTATACTGATCTTAATTGGAAAAATGATATCCAGGATATCACCATAGGGCTAATAATATCTAAGCTTCAATATTTGTAATATCACATCTTCTTTTTTTTTCTATAAACATATATTAAGCCAATCACAAGTTAGGTTACTTCTTGGTCTAGCCAAAAATAACTACTAAACATCAGGTAGGCATAAAATGAAATGTAACTTCTGTCATTCTGACGATGATATTGATTTATCGAAACAATTGTCAATTTTTTAGAATTTTCAATAACTTGTATTATATTGTGGAATTAACTAGAGACCTTGAGTTTCATTTAAAAACACTAATATTATATTTGTTTTTGAAGTATCTGATCCATTCCATTAGAGGAATATGATTTCGTAATACATTATATTAAAGGCGCTGACAACGTTACAGCCGATGCTTTATCGCGTATAAGTATAGAATCGGATGAGCTTAAGAGTATGAGTGGAAGCATGAATGATACAATAAACGTGATGACACGAGCTTAATAAAAAACCAGAAATTGTCATAACAACAAGAAGTTTTAAATTCTACTGAAGAAAGGACTGATCGCCCAGGATTAGTAGACATTCTAAAACGTTCTGTTAACAACCAATTAATGACGAAACATTTAAAAAATAAAAGAAATATTGTTTATAATAGTAATTTTATATTTGATGAGATATCTCAAATTATTTATTTTAACCAAGATTTCCGATCAACATACGACTTAGGTACATTGTTGAAGAATCTAGGAAAATTTTGTAAGGATAATAAAATAACGGAGTTATGTATTTTTTAAAGTACCAATTCAAATAAATTAATACTGTCATGTTTAGAAATCACACCCAGTATATGGTAGGCCAAACAAAAGTAAGTCAATGTTTTAAAACATGTTTTGCAAAGTAAAGCAAAAAGTTTTCTAATATAAGAGACAACAAAAAAACAACAAACTCAGCATTTTTGCGAGAGAACACTTTCTTGGTTCGAAAAATATAATTTTTCGGGGCAGTGGGTCTTCGGACCAGCGAAGCGAACGAGAGGTTCTTGGAACCAGCAAAGCGAATGAATCCAGTAAAGCCTACCCGAAGGGTGTTCAGCGCGATTGAAGACACAGTTCCCCTTCTAGAGGAGAAGTCGTGTCCTGGGATAATTTTAATGTAAGTGAATAGTTTATTGTATTTCTTTTGCATAATATTGTTAATTTGAGAGTGTACATTACATTGCTGTCGGGAAACTTAAACTTATGCTCAGTACGGCCTGTCGTACTTTTCCGTAAATGTTGTCATTTTGGGGGAATATTGTGTTGTCTCCTGACGGCGATTGAATATATGCCGGTGAAGGCTGGATGTATTTGTTTTATATTTGTTTTGTACATATTTTGTTAAGCTTTGAGTGCATGTCGATCTGTCAATTGACCTCCCAGACCCAAATAGTGGATTCAGTAGCTACATCGTCGAGGTTGGTAGACGGGTAGAGACCCAACCCGAAATCCTAGCGTTGGTATAAAACCCTATATCGTCGCAATACAAGGTTTACGTTAACTGAAAAATTTTCAAAATAGGACTTAAAATATGCAATGTTACAAATAATGTAAAACAAGTAGATGATGTCGAAATGAGGCAGTTAATACTCAACGATTTTCATAATTTACCTACAGGCGGACATGCTGGGACAAACCGCATGTATAACAATATAAAAAGAAAATACGTTTGGTCAGGTTTGAAAAAGGTTATAGACGATTTCGTTAGGAAGTGTAATGATTTTCAAAAAAATACTGCATACCCAACAAACAGACAGTAACAGCATCTAGTTCGGCTTTTCAAAAAATATTTCTCGATTTAGTAGGTCCTTTAAGCACAGACTCTTTAAATAATTCTTATATTTTAACTATCCAATGTGAACTTAGTAAGTTTGTTGAATGCTATACGTTATCAAATAAAGAATCTCCTACAGTCGCGAAATATTTTGTTGAAAACATTATTTTGAGGTATCGAATTCAACAAAAAATTGTCACCAATCAAGGAAAACAGTTTCTGGGGAATATATTTCAAGGATCTTGTAAATTACTAGGAATAAGTACTTTACATTCATGTGCCATCACGAAACTCTTGGTGCTTTAGAGAACTCCCATAAACATTTGGTAGCTTATTTAAGAATTTAAATTTCAAAGCAACAAGATAATTGGAGTACGTACCCTATTGGTGCTATGCATTTAACAACAGTACGTACAGAGACAAAATACACTCCATATGAACTTGGCTTTGGAAAACTTAGTCAATTAGCGAGTAATCTTACTCAAAACATAGATCCTTTGTATAATTTTGATAATTATCCTGTAGAACTCAAATATAGGCTTCAGAATGCTTGGAGCGACGCTAGAAATAATTTAATAGTATCAAAATGAAAGCGAAAAGATGGTTTTGGTAAAGAATGTAATGATATAAGTTTTAAGGGGGGAGATAAGGTTTTGTTTATAAATGAACACAATTTTTCTTTGTTTCCCCAAGGGAGTTGTGATGGAAAAATACAGTACTGTTCACAAATACTTTTAAGTCATGATAAAACTAATAAAAAATCAAATCGAGTATCAAATATTTGCAATTGTTTAAATATAATATGTCCACCATAGCTTTCTTCAAATTGTTCTAATATTAAGTAATTCAGTCAATTATTTGCAAGGCATCAAACATTCTTGTAAATTGGATTTGTTTTCGAAATGATATTGTTAATAAAAAACTCTATCATGAACCGTCGAACTGAATAGTATTGTTTTTTACACGAATCCAAAAGTGATTATACCTGAATTGGTAATATCTACCACGAAATTTGCCAGTTCTTCTCTCACAAGCTCCATATTATTTTCGGCAGGAGTTGCGCCCCAGTCTCTTGATATACTCTCTTATTAAGTATCGTTCAGTAGTTCTTTACCAACGAAACGTTATAACCAAATAATATAAATTATTATTTATTTAACTCTGCCTGGGGTAGGGTGAGGAACGGGTGGATTGAGTAGCTCGAAAATCACCTTACTGCAGCCGGTCCCAAGCCCGGATAAAAGAGGAGGGTTGAGCGGAGGGTTAATTTTCCACCCTCGGAAAAAAGAAACTAGCTATGAAAACTGCAACTTTGCCTCGGAACCGGACAGATAAACACAAAAAACGACAAATGCAATGTAAAAGGACCATGAATATTGGAACTTGGAATGTCCAGAGTTGGTACAGACCTGGAGCTGCTATAAATGCTGTGGAACAACTGGAAAACATAGGAATGGATATAACAGCCGTCCAAGAAATAAGATGGCCAGACGATGGAAAAATAAAAATAAGTAAATCCACCATCTTCTTCAGCGGTAACAAAAACGGAAGACATGAATTTGGAACGGGCTTTGTGATTAGAGACAACCTAGTACAGAATATACTAAATTTTAAACCTATAAATGAAAGGATATGCTACATACGAATGAAGGGTGAGCGATACAACATTTCGATTATCTCAGCGCATGCACCAACGGAAGAGAAGGATGAAGATATCAAGGATGACTTCTACGATTCCCTAGAAAGAGAGATAGATACGATGCCCAAACATGATATGCGCATACTCTGCGGGGACTTTAATGCTGAAATAGGCAAAGAGCCTTGCCTATACCCCACAATAGGTAAACACAGCCTACACAATATATCCAACGACAATGGCTTAAGACTCACAGAAACTGCAGCAGCTAATAATATGCTAATAAAGTCAACCATGTGTCCGCATAAAGACATCCATAAGCAAACCTGGGTCTCAAACGACCATCTTACGCGCAACCAAATTGACCACATCATTGTAGATGCCCGTCATGGTAACAATATTATAGACGTAAGAAGCCTGAGAGGAATAGACGGAGACACAGATCATTACTTAGTCAGAGCAAAAGTCAAATCCAGAATATCTAGCCACAAATACAATAAAACAACAATAAACCCACAATGGAACATGGACGAAATACACAATGCAGAGAAACAACAAAACTATAGAGAACAACTTGAACAAACCTTGATCTCTGAAAGAGAAGACAATGATATAGAACAGCTATGGGAAGCGACTGCCGAAATAATAACCAAAACAGCTGACAAGATCTTTGGAAGGAGTAAGCAGAAGAGGGCAAAAACATGGTATGACGAGGAATGTCGGAAACAACTGGAAAAAAGACAAACAGTAAGAAAGACTTGGATACAACTGCAAACAGACCAAAGTAAAAAGGAGTATGACGACTGCCGAAAAGAAACAAGAAAAATAATACGCACAAAGAAAAGAAACTACGAGCAACAAAAATATGAAACTATGGAGAGAGACCGGCCCAAACCAGGCTCCAGAGAATTCTATAAAGCAATTTCCTCTGAGAAAAGAGAGCATAGAACCAATTCCATCCATACACTGAGAGACAACCAAGGCCGCATGATAATCGACGGTAAAGAAATAACTGAAGAATGGGAAAAGTATTTTAGAGACCTTCTAAACATCATACAGGAAGAACGGCACAAAGAAGAGATCTATATCACAGCGGACATGCCCGTCAAAAATCCCTCCTTTGAAGAAACCCAAAAGGCCTTAAATAAGCTGAAAAATCACAAAGCGCCGGGTACGGACGAGATACCAGCAGAACTTCTGAAATATGGGGGAGACGCACTACATCGCCAAATCCACCAGCTAATAACGCACATATGGTTAGAAGAAAGGATACCAGCACAATGGAAGGAAAACATAATAGTACCCATCCACAAAAAAGGGGACAAAACAAGATGCGCGAATTATAGAGGAATCTCACTCCTAAACACGGCATATAGAACCCTCTCAAACATCATTCTCAGTAGACTAATCCCTTATGCTGAAAATGTCCTAGGCGAATATCAAGCCGGGTTTAGGGCAAACAGATCAACAATAGATCAACTATTCACGCTGAGACAACTTCTAGAAAAGGGATGGGAGTATAACAGACCCATACACAATCTTTTCATAGACTTTCGACAGGTATATGATAGCGTAGAAAGAAGCCGAGTATGGAATGCCATGGCGGAGTTCTCAATACCAAAGAAACTCATTCGGTTGACCAAAGTCTGTATGGAGGGTGGAATATCTAAAGTACGTGTAAATAATAAACTGTCTGGCAGCTTTGAAATCAACAGTGGACTTAAACAGGGTGATGCGTTATCTCCACTACTTTTTAACCTTGTATTAGAGAAAGCCATGAGGTCGGCCGAAATAAAAACAGAACTGCTATCGGTTCAAGGTCCCAAGCTGTTACTCGCATATGCAGATGACATAGATCTCGTTGGAGACTCCATCCTATCCACGAAAGACATTTTCAACAAGGTGGAAAGAGCAACAAGTGAAGTAGGGCTGAAGATTAATGAAGAGAAGACGAAATATATGTGTATAAATAGAACGACACAAAGAGACAGAATAGGACAAAATGTGACGATCAACACCTTTAATTTCGAAAGAGTACAACGTTTTAAGTATCTGGGGGCCGTAATCAAAGCGGACAACGATGTTACCGAATAAATAAAAGACAGAATCCAATCTGCAAACCGCTGTCTATTTGCACTGAATAAGCTCATAAAATCAAAAAATCTCACAAGAAGTTCAAAGATCAAAATCTATAAATCCATCGTCAGACCTGTAATAACATACGGATGCGAAACGTGGACCATGACCAAAGCAAACGAAGAAAAGCTCAGACGCTTTGAACGAAAAATACTTAGAAAAATTTTCGGAACTCAACATGACATCACCACAAACCAGTATAAGATCAGAACCAATATCGAATTAAAAGCACTCTACAACGACGCCGATATTGTCCAAGAAATTAAATCACAGCGACTAAGATGGGCAGGCCACGTGCACAGACTGAATAACGAAAGACTTGTAAAACTGGTATGGGAGGAGATTCCCACAGGCAAAAGACCACTCGGACGTCCCAGAATGCGATGGAGAGATAACATCCAAGCAGATCTCCGGGAAATGAACATTCCATTTGACCCTAGGTTGATGGAAGACCGAACAAATTGGAAAAAAGTTGTACAGTCAGCCAAGACCCACCCAGGGTTGTAGCGCTACGTGATGATGATGATTATTTATTTATTCACGTTTTAACTGTTATCAACGCTGTACCTACCTGAATTCTTCATGACAACAGAAAATGCACCCGGTGAAATTAGTAAAAAAAACAATCTATGGTATTTAGGCACAATAACAATCAATGAGTTTATCCTTTCAGTCAAGATAGATTCAACAAATAATATATTCCTGTGCGCCTGTCTGCACCAATTCAACAACATATAAGGCAAAGAGACATAGCAAGCCACAAGAGTTTAGGTGTTTAAGACCATTAATTATAATAATTTGTTAGCTAGAGCAACGCTATACCATTTGATAATGTGTTTCAATGTTAAAGTCAAATGTCAAATAAAAATACATACTACAAACAATAACGAACTGTATGACACTAAAAATTACTAAAAAAGTGTTCAACTAGATTTCATTGTGACACGTAAACAATGTTCAAATCATTCCTCCTAGTTTAAAAACAGGGATTATTTGATTCTATTCCATTTAAAAAATTGAATAAATGCGAAATATAAAAAATATTGTCTAAAACTTGTGTCTCAACGACTTTCTGTAGTACTCGTGATTTGTGCAACTCACCGCTTCGCGGTACCTCACCTTTTTTCCTTAAGTATACTTCCTTATAGTATTTTGAAAAAATTATTTATTTAAAAAGAAATGTCAGAATTAAAGAAAAAAGAAAAATATTTACCTACTCGGTTAGACAAGTGTCAGTTGCTCCGGATGGCAAACTTAGGCCTTCGACGTCGCTCAGAGGGAGATGGGGGTGGTTCCCTCTGCTTGATCTTCCGAGTAAAGTTTTGACAATCTCTTGTAGATTGGCGCCAACTAAGTCTTCCACCTAGGCCAATCACGATAAGTTACCCCCCCCCCCAAACCCAGTAGAATAATGGGTGAAATTAAATAAGGCAAACATCAACTTATGCCCGATTATAATGTCACAAAAGGAAAAAAAACATCCATTGACAATTTTAATAAAAATCCCGAAAAGTATTTACTGCCCCCCACCCATAAGATCAAATCAAGCCGGAATCTGATATAAATAAAATAACTCAAAGAAAAATTTATCACTTACATGATCAAGTGATTAACTACCATATAAAAAACTATTTTAAACAATGTAAAAAAGACCTAGTTAGTAGGAAATTAATATGGCTGTCTTTAATCTAAGACTGTCTTATAAAAAAAATTGTACGAGTTGAATACATGTGAATTTGTGAAGTACACAAACCCGGAATAATGTATGCCACAATAAGTGACACTACAGGACTGGGCGTTCGTACCAATGCGCAGGGGACTAGAATACAATTAAAAACTATCCATCGTAAAATGTTACTAACCACATGATATTAATTTCCACCACATTACATTCGTTAAAAAAATGCATATGAAAAAGAAGATATAAATTTTGTTTAAAACCAAAAATGTAAGTGAGACTTAATTTAGCCCTACACGTAACCACCCCAGTCTCGGAGGGTTACAGTACTCTACTAGTTGTGATTATACATAGAAAGGAGAACTAAGTTTTAAAAAAACCAAGTCCGGAAGGCAGGTTACCAATGACCTCAGGTCTTCATCCATGACATGGGATTCAGCCAGTGGAAAGCCAAAAGGTAATGAATCCAAAGATTCAGGACAATTCTTGTCCTGGCAGCTGCGCGAACACGAAGCCAGGACGTAGTTCCACGAATCGAACCAAAAGCGATCAACTCCAACTCCAAAAAGTAAATAAACTGATTATCGTATACCAGCGACAAGGCTCAAGCTTGAATCGATAATCAAACCCAATTTAAAATCCGTAACTAAAAACCCTAAAAAAATACAAATGTATCAACCGAAAGTTGGCCTAAGCCACTAGACTACATTTATAATGTTTATCCCTCAAAATATTTTCCCCACCATAGACAAATAATTGTACTTGTCGCACTGTAACTATTTTATCGAAAAAATGTGTCTAAAAAAAATTAATTTGAATATTGGAGATGTTCTAGCAACATCAAAGTGCAATCGATTGACAATGATTTTAGTCTGAATAAACTAAAATGAATAAAATATTTAATATGTCTTATTAAGATCAAAGTGTAACCTAATTTACAATAATCTCCTAACCCTATAATACAACTTACTGAAGTAAGAGGAACTATACGGCTACTACATAAGTAAGTAGACCTACCTTTGACAAGGATTTGAGTTTCTTGGCTCCTTCCTCGGTTCGTCGAATGTAAATTTGGGGCCACAAAGGCATCGACTTCTCCGAAAACTCCAAATACTGTGCATGGCGTGTGTGTAATAAATCGCTTCACAAGGTGTGGTGTGGGCCACACAACAGTAGAATATTTCCCAAAAACAACTACGCTACAGAAAAAAACAACAAACCACAACTCCACTATCATTAACAAACGAGAAACATAAAAACCCGCTAGGGGATGGCTGCAAATGGCCATTAGAAAAATACGAATCTCCTCGATCACCCATTAGCACTACTGCCTTCCTTTTCACAGCATCCCACAAAAAAAGTCCGTCCACAGAACACAGGACCCTGCCACGATACCAACGAACCGAACACTCACCACTAACATGAAACGCACTCTGAACTACACGAACGCAACACGGAGCAAGTTCCAAACAGGGAGTAGGGGATCTTTACGACGCCAAAAGGTATATCAAAACTCTACTCAAAATATAAATAACCCTACCTATAAATATACGGTCAGCGCTCGAAAACCGAAGTTAGCAACTCGTGACAGTCATCAGTTTCATATACAACTAACCTCTAACTATTGATGTCAACGTTACACGGAAAACCCACCACAAACACACTATAAAATGCCCGCAACTTACAACACGACAGAAATTGACATGATCCACACTCGACCACAGATTAGAGAAAGAACAGATACGAAAGCTTGACAGAGAACAGTAAAAAGAGAGAGAGATGGGTAGACATACCCATTTAAATGTCCATCGTCGTATGTCGACTCCGTTCGGGCCGCTGCGCGAAATTTTTCAACAGGGTTGTCAATTTGCATAATATTTCCTTCAATTTACGATTATTGGTCAAATATTTTATAAGCATTATTGTTAAGTGTGATAGTTATACAGATACAAATATTCGACAATCACTTCTTTTAAATCAATTTTATTAACATCAAAAGAATTATACAATTTAAAAAATTATAATGTATAAAAATCATACCATAAATATATACTTTTTTTCACAAATCATATCTTTGGCAACCATGCACAATAACGGTGACGGCTTCAGATACAGTCACACTTATTTCACATGCTGACAAATTGTTTGATATTTTCAATTCTTCTTCATTGAACAATGTCAAAATATATAACAGAAAATTTTCCGGGGAAATACACCAAATTGATTTTTTAAATGATTCAATTAAAATAATAAATAACATGAGTGTTATGAGCATTGCAGTGAGAAATATTACAAACCATTGCAAATTTATTAAAGGGTGGAAAATTACAATTAATTCCTTGTTAGAAATATGGGCATATTTAAAATCAAAAAATTTTAAATTTATGTTAACAAGACGTCTAAATCAAGACTGTCTTGAAAACTTTTTTGGTAGTATTAGACAACAAAGTGGAAATGCTACCAACCCTACCCCCATTCAGTTTTCACGTGCATTTAAAAATTTATTCCTTATCAACTTTTTCAATTCATCTTTCATGAATTGTGAAGATCAGTTTGAAAATTTATTATGTTGTTTGGCGCAGACCAACACTAATACATCTATGATTATTAAAACTCCAATTAACCAATTTTCCGCAAATTTCAGAGTCACTAATTGTGATTATCATCGAAATCCATTGCCAGAACAAAACACATTTAAATATGTGGTTGGATATCTTATTGGTAAGTGTCTAAAAATTCATTCATGTGATGTTTGTCAACAATTTTCTACAAATACGCAAGTTTTGGACTTGACCAATATGTTTATTCATTATAAAGCATATGACAAGAACTTAGTATTTGGAAAGCTCAAAACACCCGAGGACTCGTTTTGTCAATATATTTATAATTTAGAATGCCTTTTTTTCACAAACATAGAGAAATATTTGCCGAACCCTTCAGTTGGAAATAATTTATATATGATATCAACAGCTACAGAATTTACACATCCTTGTGAACGCTTCCCTCACGAATATTTAAAAAAATTGTTCATCCGATTAAGGATTTTTTATTTGCTGAAATTTAGCAATAGAGATTTTAAGTTCCAGCCAAAGAAAAATAGAAAACTGTCTATTTTACTCAATTTATAATCAATAAATCAATTTTTATGTAAAATTGTTAATAATCTTGTTGATTCCAACGAGATTGCCTGCCTCGTTAAATTTAATATTTTTAAAGTTTTTGATATTAACTTTAGTGCTACAAATTATTATCAAAACTCTCCCTTGCGTAGGTGTTGTAAATCCTTCTACTCAGTCTATAACCATGTTGATATTGATATATTCCATGACAAATTCATTACATTTTTTAATAAGCTAAAGAAGCTGTATCTTAATAACAAAATTATGTTTTAATTTCGTACTATTTAGTTTCAATAATTACAATTACCAATTTATACTGTATAATTGATATGTTATTGAATACCGTATTTGGCTCATCCCGTTTGTATTTCCTTTGATAAATGATAAATTGAGAATTATTTGGAATTGGATGAATTTTTGTAGTGATTTGTGTTATCTAAAAATGTATTTATTAATTAATCTCCCAAGAGTAATGACTATTTATAACAAATCATAAGAATGAACACATAGGTATTAAATAAATACATGAATATATATTCGGTTATGGTTATTGTTTTAATTCATGGCCAAATTTTAAAGATTTAGTAGAAATTTCCAAAAAAAAATTGATCCGGCACTGGAAATTGTTATTGTCCCCGAGTCAACATTGCAATTTGGTTAGAAAATCAGAAAATATTTTAAACTGGCAACATCGCGGCCATACCGAGTTAAAGGTCCGATGTCATTGAAGACGGAGTTGAAAATCGTTTGATGTTTTACCGGGATTCGTATCTGTTCTTTCTCTAATCTGTGGTAATACTGGATCATAGTATTGGAGATAATTTTGATAATTGATTTTTAAAAATCATTTTAGTAGTTTTGTGGTCATCATTCGTAAATACCATCATATTGAAAACAAAAGTTTGCTGTTACCACATTTTGATAAATGTAACCATATGTTACTTATTGTCTGTATTGTGACTTGCATAACTTAAGGTAATGGATATCATCTAAAAATGAAGAACAATAATAATTTTAAATCATCTGATAATACTTATGTTGGTATTCTTTTGTTGGCTATATTTGTAATACTTTTCTTGCTGAAATAAGCACGTCCGATCCTGCGAATCTGACCCATTTATTCGTGTGTGACTCGACTAAAATATGTGCTTCCAAGTATGACAGATCGGCCATCAAAACAAACACTTGTTGAGTTCAATAATAAATAATGAGAAAAACTAAGCAATGAGAGGCAGATATTTTACCAAGGAATTGAGAACACGAAATATATATTTAGTGCAGTTATACCACCTATACCTAGTAGAAGAGACCACTGTACTTTCAAGTGAAATCTCTATAAAGTACAGTTATTTTACCCATAACAATCTGAAAGGACCACTGCACTTCACATTTTGGAAAGAGAACACAAAATAGGTAAGCCTAGCTGGTAGACCAAACGAGGGGCAACATGACTAATAATAATCTATCAGGACAACCATAAGGGAACCAAAAGACAGCAACCATAGATTCCAAACAGGTAACCCAAGGAATTTAATAAAAAATCCGGGAAAATATAACCTAGAGCTAAATTTACTCGTTACAGTACTGGTACTTCAAAACGAGTCATTGTTTTGTCACTAGTCACTTGTTTTACAAATAACTATTATGAATAATACATTATTTGAGTCCCAAAAAATGCTCCTGAGGTTCTGTTCGGCTAGATTTCACATCCGCCGGATCGTGTGTTGACTTTATCATGTAACCATGAGGTTTTATGGAGTTCTGTGTGCAGTAGAGTGCTATATGTACAGAGTGGTAGTTATGTTTGGAAGCCGTGTAATACACTGGGGCTGTAAGTTAAAGTTGGTCTAATAACTACTTTGTATATAAGGAGTAGGTTTTCTGTTAAAAGACTACTATTTTGACAAATGAGCCGGTTAATCTGCTCATTGCAATATTAGCTTTTTCTACTTGTTGGGTTATGTATGCATCAGCGTTATTGTTCCTTGGAACTGTGTACCCTAAGTATTTCAGTGTGTTGCTGGGTGTGATGTTTTGTTCGTCAATGCATAACTGCGATTGCAATGAGCTATTTTTCCTCGCCATTTTTCTGAGTAACAAGTACTCTATCTTAGTGGCGTTTACGGTGGTTTGTTCTCTCTCAGGTAGGTATTATTTCAGTTGATTATGTATGCCTGTAGGTTTTTGAGTGCGGTGTCAGGAATTTTTGATTATGCTACGAAAGAGGAGCTATCCACGTACTATTAAAACCTGAGGAGAGTGAAACAAAAACCTCTTACTCTCAGGGTAAAAATTATTTAAATAATTGAAAGTATTAAAAGAGAGTAGGTTCTTTCCAAACTGACAAAGAGATTGGAGATAACGGAGCCAGTTCTCAGGGCTCTGTTATCTGAAAGAAGTTTAATTAAAGAAAAAAAATGCGAAAAAGAAAGAGAAAGAGAGAGAGAGAAAAACTAAAAAACAGTAAAGTTACATCAATAGTAAGGGCGCCACTAACTTTGTTCCTAAACAAAATTAGAAAAAATCAACCTCCTTAATCAGTCAACTCTTATACCTGCTGTGCTCTGCTAGTTTTTAGACAATACTTAAGCAAAAAAAATGTACTGAAGGCTATTTCACAGGTATTTCTGTATAATAAATAAAACAACAGACTACTAATATGTATGAATATAATGAATGAAAAAATATTTAAACGTGTTACATAGTTTGACAATAATAGGTTAGTAAAAGTGTGTATGTGAGAAGAAAAAGAAAGTATAAATAAAAACTAAGACAAGCAGTACAAATATGAATGGTGAAGCCATACAATATAATTTTACTTATCTTGAAGTATCAAGTCGAAGTCGATTCTCCATAAAATCTTCCTAGATTAAATAATTCTCAGTATAATACATAGTTGAGTATCTAGATCATGAATTGGCTCTTATGGAAACACCATTTCTTGTGAGTCAATACAAATTGCCGACAAATCTTCACCTTAGTTCTTCCGTCGGGTGATTTTAGTTAAATTTACCGGAATAATTAAATTATTCCTGGCGGTATCGCAGTAATCCCTGCGAATTTGTTCTTAGAACAAGTTTTTTTAATAAATATACAGAATATTTAAAACTTTTATCAGGATTTCTGCGACTACCATTCTCTATTACAATCTCTCGTATCGTGCCGCATTCCGAATTTCTATTCAGGATTTTTTTTCTGTGAGATATCTATACAGTTTATTCCACCAACATTTAAATAGTTGTTTAAAACATTGGCAAGGAAGGACGTGTGGTCTATTCCACCAATAAATTTAACATGCATCGCTGAATTATTTATTTAAAACTCTATTAGAAATGTTAACTGCTAAGTGAACGTTTCATACCCCTAACAGCCAAGAAAAAAAATTTTCAAAAAAAAATTTTTTTTGTTATATAATTAAACTATTGAGACCAAAAAAAACGAGGGAAGAAAATTTAAAATAGAAACTTTAAAATATGAGAATCACATATGAGTAAAAAGGAAAATCCTTACTATTTTTAAAAAAACATTGATGAAGTCAATATTAATATATATATATATATATATATATATATACATACATATTTTGTACAAATTTATACACCCCCAATAAAGTTCATCCCCATATTGAGACTAACATAAACTTTAAGCTTCTGTGTTATTAAGCACTTATTCAAAGGGACAGTCTACCCAATTAGTAACTGCTCTTACTTATCAACATAGAACCCTAAATCGAATACGAAAAAAATTTACATTAGGAAAACCAAAAACCCAGATATGCATTTTCAGGGACTTAAGTACTGATACAAGGGAACAGTCTACCCGTTTAGTAACTGAACTTACTCAAACCCTTAAAATACAGCATAACAAAAGAAAATTTTAGACAAAAAGAAATGAAAGATAAAAAACACACCCTCATACATGTTCTGCACTGTCTGCATCCGATATCCACCGTCAGGTCAGATGCTGAGAATCCCCATGGCTCAATATAGAAACAGAAGGTGTGCCAAGTTGTAAGTGATCACACAAGACCGAAATTGCGCAAACTTAGCAGCAAAGAGAGCCTCGTATTCCGATTCAACTGCTTCCACATTGCCCCATAACAACTTCAAACACCCCACACCGCAATGTAGCTCGAACGAAGACACTACACAACGTCCAGTTCAGAGTACTGCACACTCAATGATATTCTAGCATATCATTAACGCTAAAATAATAACCTGAAGGGTTATTAAATGATACCAAAAAGACAAAGTCGGGAAGAAACATAAAAAGATATAGAAAAAGATTAAAAGTTGGAAATTTATTAAGATGGTCCAACATTAACCACCCATTATATGAAAGACAAGTTAGGTATTTGTCACGAACCTTATTCACTGAGTGCATATTTGTTCTGAAGGTAAGGAATATAGGAAAAGACATTTGCCCAGGAGTGATATTTCAGGGTTGCCCCTCGTTATCCGTAGACCGAACTGCAAGCAACACTGGTGAGAATAAACTCACAAGAATACTACCCCAGATAAATTCTTTAAATCAAAAATAAAAGTTAAAATAAAATGATAATAGGAAGAGAAAAGAATAACATAATATGGCTCAGATAAATAGGTCGATAAAACTCATAACTAATTGCCGTATCCTATAACTAATGAAAAGAAAGAAAAGAAAAAAAAAAAAAACTTACTATTCTCATTGAGAATATAGACGTCACAATCAGGTAAAGGAACATCAAAAACACTTCGCAATATTCACAAGAGGGAAGAAGTAAACTTTAAAGAAAATACAAATACTGTCACAAGGGAATGGACGATGATTCCTGCACTAACATATTTAACAACAACAAGTCATTATCTAATGGTGAGGTAACCAACTCCAAACTTATTCGTATCTACTTTTCGATATTGTGAATCATTAAAGTAAAGATATTGTGTTTTTAATGCCTAGATTAATATTATAATCTAGTGTATATGAGTCATAGTCAGGTAAAGAAATATCAAAAAGATATTTTGATGTTTCTATGTAGATAATAATAAGAATTCATAAGAATCCTAAATAGCAAACAGAGAGAAAGTAAATTAGAGGAAATACAAATACTGTCACAAAGGAATGGACGATTATTCCAGCACTAACATATTTAACAACCATATGTCATATTCTTAAGGTGAGGCAATAAACTCCAAACTTATTTGTTCTATCCTCTCAAATTCCCTTACTATAAGATAAAGAAAATATGTTTTCTTGACAGATAGGAATTTTAATTTCTACGGTAGGATATATCAAGATAATTATAGATATTTTTGAATAGTGAAAATAACTATTTGTTAGATAGAGATAAGCGTTTAAGAACACTGAAAATTAAATTCCTTACAATGAACTGGATTCATTTGGAATCTAACTAGAAAAGATAAAGATAAAAATTTTAAGATAAAATTAAACCAACTATTAAGTAACATAGATAGATCATTTCTGTGTTGCTGTGCCAAAAGAGGTAAGAGTCAAATTTGCTATAACTATTATAGCAAGCTAGGATATATACTATACAATAGATGTCTGGTGGGACAATATTTAAATGTACAGAAGACGCACGATTTATGTCTGCTGCGACACAAGATAAGATAAGGTAAAGATAAATTTTCGACACGAGATAAAATAAGGTAAAGATAAAGCCCTGTGTGTCATTCTCTCTAACACACAAAAACCCTAGGTAAGATAAATTATTTCAGTTTGTGTCATTTGACACAATTCAACTGAAAACGGTAAGATAAGATAATATTTTTCAGTATATGTAACTACACATTTCGACTGAAAAGATAAGTCTACAAATTAGAAATATAATATGGAACATTCAAATTTTAGTGATACTAATTACCGTTCCAACATCACATAACTCTAATTCAGTAAACAAAAATAATATTAATTTCTTAATACTTTCTAATTTCAAAAATATAATCTACAAGATAAACCTAGGTTACCAACAAATTAATTTAGCCAAGAGATTATTTTTAACTCTCTGCACAACACAGAAAAATCTACAGTAAAATTACTTTTGCAGATAAGGTAAAAATGTGTTCATCTAACAAATGTTCATTCACTATCCGAAGATACTGAGTCAGGATTATTTTCATCATCGGTAGAGTCACTTGATTCATCAGTAGATAAGTTATATTCTTTTAGATCTTTAATATGCCATCGTCCTATATTTTTGCCATTACTATCTTTAAGTTCATAAATCAAGGGAGATATAACACGGTTAACAGTACAATGTATATATTTAGGCATAAATTTTGCAGAAATAAATTTAGCTTTATCAGATTTCTGATAATTCTTTTTCCAAACATGATCACCTACATGAAATTTAATATCGCGTTTACGAAGATTATAACGGTTACTCGATTTTATGTAAGCCTTGTGTAATTTTTTTCTAACATCTTCGAAAATTTTTGGCATTTCTTGAGTATCCTGTAAGCGGTGTATTTTATCAGCAATTGCAGGCTGATTATTTGCATTTTCTGCAATATTCCCGAAGAATGACCCTGATACAGGTACGTTTCTAGCAAACACAAGAAAAGATGGTGGAAATTCTGTGACTTCATGTTTAGACAAACGAATTGCCTGAGCTATTTTCTGTAATTCTACATCCCATGTTCTATGATCAGAAAAACAATATGAACGTATTGCAGTGACAATAGATTTATTCACACGCTCAGTATGATTGGCTTGAGGAGTGTAATTTGCAGTGTACCAAATACTTTGGACATTGTACTTAGACATCAAATTTTTAAACAACTGACTTGTGAACTGTTTACCATTGTCTACAGCTACTATTTGAGGAACTCCAAAAATTAGAAAAACATTATTTTCAATAAATTTCACAATCGCAGAAGAGGTAGCTTGTTTTAAAGGTTGAATTAAAACAAATTTAGAGAAGAAATCAACAATGACCAATGCACACGTATTTCCCTGGCGAGATCTAGGATATGGGCCTATTAAATCACAGGAAATTAACTGGAAAGGAAACCCTATGTTACGATATTTACCCATGAGACCAGCTTGTGGCAAATTTGTGGGCTTACAGGCAGCACAAACTTTACAGCGGCTCACATATTTTTGTACACTCTGTCTCATTTTGGGCCAATAATATAACTCTGAAATTCTTTCTAATGTTTTAAAAACACCGAAATGAGCTGCAGTAGGATCATCATGAAATTTAGATAACAATTCAAGTCTGTTTTCCGTTGGAACTACAATTTTCCAGTCAGTTAAATTGCAATTATTGGCATACTTGTTAAAGACATGCTTATATAGAATATTATTTTCCACCTTGAAATTAGGATAACTATCCGGATCGGTTTGAACCTTATTTATCATAATTTTATACCAATTATCAGGTTTTAGTAAAGATAAATCTAATACATTTATTTCCGGCACCCTTGATAGAAAATCTGCAGGTACGGTACCCGTTGCTCTACGATGGACTATCGAAAAATTGTATTGTGAAAGTTGTAGAATCCACCTAGCTAATCGTGGTGATGGTTTCTTCATGTTATTTAACCAAACAAGAGAAGAGTGATCGGTGATGACAGTAAAATGTCGTCCCAGAAGATAATAACGAAAATGATCAATAGATAATAGGACTGCAAGGGCCTCTTTTTCAGTAGTTGTGTATTTCTTTTGACATTTATTCAATTTTTTACTATAATAAGCTACTGGATGTTCCAACCCATCTTCTAACTGAAAAAGCACACTTCCAATACCTACATCACTTGCATCACACATTAGATAAAATGATTTGTCAAAATCAGGACTACAAAGTACAGGAGCGGTAGTTAAGACAGTTTTTATATCATCGAAAGCTTTTTGAGCTTCCGGTGTCCAACTTATTGGTTGATTTTTTTTTCTATTCGATAAAAGATCAGAAATGGGAGCAGATAAAGTAGAAAAATTATTTAAAAAACGACGATAATATGAAACAACACCCAAAAATCTACGCACCTCTGTAGTTGTCCTCGGTACAGGATAGTTAGTAATAGCTTTAGTTTTTTCACCGTCAATACTTAACCCGTTTTCATCTAAGGTATAACCTAAATAGCGAAGAGAAGGACGACAAAAATGACATTTATCAATATTTACCGTTAAATTAGCCTCTTTTAATTTCTCATAAACTTTAGACAAAATTTCAACATGTTTATCAAACTGTGATGTACAAACAATTATATCATCAAGATAATAAAAACAATATGGTTCTAAAGATGGACCTATTACCATATCCATTAATCGTGACATGGTAGCTGGACTTGAGATTAAACCAAATGGTGTACTTGTAAATTGAAATAGTCCTCTAGAACGTATTGCGAAAGCTGTTTTTGGACGAGACGACTTTTCTAAAGGTATTTGATAGAAAGCATGTTTTAAATCGATACTAGAAATATATCGCGTATCCCTTAGTTGACTAAGAATTACCTCGATATTTGGAATCATATACGAATCTGCTTTAGTTTGCTTGTTTAAAAATCTAGCATCAAGAAGTAACCTTATACTACCATCGGGTTTATGAGTTAAACAGATAGGAGAACAATAAGGAGATGTACTTGGTTCAATAACCCCTAATTTTAATAATGTATCTATCTCATTATTCACATGAACTTCCATAGCTTGAGGCAATGGATACTGTTTTATTTTAAATGGAGGAGAATTTCCTGTGTCGATAAAATGCTCTAAGATATGTGTCCTACCAATTTTATCCTTAGGGCTAATGCTTTTAAATTTTTCGATAACAACATCAAGTTTAATTTTTTCATCATTTGTTAAAGTTGTGACGTCCTTTACAGTATTGATGACATTTAAAGATAAGGCATTTAAATTCATAGTAAATTTAGAAAAATCTATTTTAATATTGAATGTCTTTAAAAAATCCATTCCTAAGATAACTGTTTGAGTAACTGAAGGTAAAAGATATAATTTTAAAATTCGAGATAACTTATCCACTGTGACATAAGTTTCTACAAAACCACCAACATCATGGTATGTACCATCAGCAGTCGAAACTTGAAACTGTTCGGTAATAGAAATAGGTATAGATAAATTCTTAAGAAACTCAAGACCTAGAGAACCCAAAACACTCAGATTACTTCCTGTATCAATCAAACAAGAGAATGTCTTCCCAAAAATAATAATATCCACATAAGGCCTGTTATCATTATCTTTTCGATATAACAAGTCTAAAAAGTAATTACTAGATAATTGAGTATTTATAGAATTCTGAAATTTATTTACTTTGCTTGGTTTGTAAAACGATCTTACTATATTTAACCAAGCTAACCAATCATTTTTATTGAAATAAGATAAGTTATTTTTATTTGAATTTTTAGATAGATTAGGTAAGGAATAAATTTCACTTATTGGTTGCTGGTTGAAGGCGTTATTTCGGAAACTGTTCTTGACTTTGATTGTTTTTTTGAATTTTTTTTGCTTTGGATGTGTGGATCCTGAAGGATTTTGAGGAGCGGTAGGTGTCACCAAAGCATTGACCTGACCGCTTGGTTCGTTTTTTGAACAATTTGGACATTTAGATTTTATAAATCCAGGATTTCCACATCCATAACAGAATACTTTTAAAGCGTATTTACATTGCGGATAAAAATGATTCTGTTCACCACAATTCCAGCAAACTTTATGTGAATTTACTGTAGATACGGTAGATAGATGTCTAGAATTATTATGATTCCTAGACCGATAAGATGAGGTAAAAGTATTATTTAACTGTGGTTCTAGATATATTTTAGGTTTGCTCGAACTAATACTTGAATTCTGAGAATTCTGTGAGTAGGTAAAAGATTCTTCCAACTTTTTACATTTATCGGTTAACTCTTCGATACTGGTAATATCTAATAAAGCTAGCGGTTGAACATAGTTAGAAAGCAAATTTCTCTTAATGATTCTAATTTTTGATGATTCATCCTGTTTTATTTCTAATCGATTAAATAGACTACACATAGAATTTATATATAACGTAACTTTTTCATTAATATTTTGTTTTCTATTTTTAATTTCATCCAATAAATCTTCCTGATAATTATATGGGAGAAAATCTGACTTTAATTTAGAAACTAACTCTGACCAATTTTGAAATTGACTTCTATTATTTAAATACCAATAAAATGCCTGATCAGTGAAGAGATCTGCAGCGCTAGAAAATAATTCGTTATCTGTTACCCCTCGAGAAATCTTTAAACACTCTACACGTTCTAAAAATCCTGCCAAAGATTCATTTTCTGCAATTCCTGAGAAATGTATTCCCCATTTATATATAGGTACTGGCTTAGAGAAAGTAAAGCTTTGGTTCTGACCCACAGGAGTTGATTGAGCCTGAATAGTGCCCGGTAATCTACCATCAAGTTCACCCTCTAACAACAAAATCTGAGTAGCAAACTGTTTTTTCTTTAATTCTTCCTCATCATTATTACATGACAAACGAGACACCCGATTATTTGCATGAGCTAATCTACATGTTAATCTGAGATATTCATTGTCCCTATCTGATCCTACAAATTCTGAAATTTTTCTGCTCAAATCAGATAAAGTTAACTCTATACCGTTTACTTCACTATCAAAATTCAATTGACTATTCTCATATAAAATAGAACTGCGACCGGATGCTTCTTGAGCTAAAATACCCCTCAACAATTTTCTACGCTCCGCTACTGTCGGTAATACTTCAACATTTCTATATGCCAATTCGTGTTCCAGCTCATGAGATAATAAATATTCGACCTTCAATTTATAAGGCAAAGACATTTTTGTAATTAAATTCAATATAGTTCTCTTGGTAATTAAAGTTAAGTTGAAATTTTATACTCTAATGATAGAAAAAAATTTTGAAACAAATACTCAACAACATTAATTTACAATTTGAAGGTCACTGAAAGGTAACAAATGAATTGATATAAAAACTGGGTAATATATGAATCGTTAAGCTTCACACCAGTTATAAATATAATATAACATATATCATATAATATTTCAAACAACGAAAAAGATGTATATATTTATTACACAGAACCTGTTTTATAAAAGCAGAAAGCATAAAATATAATTAAAAGTTAAACAGTGAACATTATATCAAAGATATTTCCCCCCTAATAGCAGGAAAAAAAAAATTTCAAGTATTAAAATTTTTTACCAAAAAGAAATAGCAGATAACAACATGTAAGAGTTAATACACGTTGGAGCGCCAATGAAACAAAAACCTCTTACTCTCAGGGTAAAAATTATTTAAATAATTGAAAGTATTAAAAGAGAGTAGGTTCTTTCCAAACTGACAAAGAGATTGGAGATAACGGAGCCAGTTCTCAGGGCTCTGTTATCTGAAAGAAGTTTAATTAAAGAAAAAAAATGCGAAAAAGAAAGAGAAAGAGAGAGAGAGAAAAACTAAAAAACAGTAAAGTTACATCAATAGTAAGGGCGCCACTAACTTTGTTCCTAAACAAAATTAGAAAAAATCAACCTCCTTAATCAGTCAACTCTTACCTGCTGTGCTCTGCTAGTTTTTAGACAATACTTAAGCAAAAAAAATGTACTGAAGGCTATTTCACAGGTCTTTCTGTATAATAAATAAAACAACAGACTACTAATATGTATGAATATAATGAATGAAAAAATATTTAAACGTGTTACATAGTTTGACAATAATAGGTTAGTAAAAGTGTGTATGTGAGAAGAAAAAGAAAGTATAAATAAAAACTAAGACAAGCAGTACAAATATGAATGGTGAAGCCATACAATATAATTTTACTTATCTTGAAGTATCAAGTCGAAGTCGATTCTCCATAAAATCTTCCTAGATTAAATAATTCTCAGTATAATACATAGTTGAGTATCTAGATCATGAATTGGCTCTTATGGAAACACCATTTCTTGTGAGTCAATACAAATTGCCGACAAATCTTCACCTTAGTTCTTCCGTCGGGTGATTTTAGTTAAATTTACCGGAATAATTAAATTATTCCTGGCGGTATCGCAGTAATCCCTGCGAATTTGTTCTTAGAACAAGTTTTTTTAATAAATATACAGAATATTTAAAACTTTTATCAGGATTTCTGCGACTACCATTCTCTATTACAATCTCTCGTATCGTGCCGCATTCCGAATTTCTATTCAGGATTTTTTTTCTGTGAGATATCTATACAGTTTATTCCACCAACATTTAAATAGTTGTTTACAACATTGGCAAGGAAGGACGTGTGGTCTATTCCACCAATAAATTTAACATGCATCGCTGAATTATTTATTTAAAACTCTATTAGAAATGTTAACTGCTAAGTGAACGTTTCAAGAGGTTGGTGAATCATAGGTGAATAAAGAATACAACAAACGAGATAATACAGATATTTGAGAAACTCCGTCATGGATAGGGTAAGGTCCCGCCGTGCCTTCGTTTATATTAATGAAAAAGATTTATCTAATAAACATGAGATCAAGATTTTTATTATATAGTTTGGAGATCATTTGTAAATTATTCCCTTGAGCTATACGTAGTCGCAGGCTTTTTGGATATCAATCGTGACGATAACAGATTTATTTTTGTCCCGAAATCCTTCTCTGATATTATTAAACATTCAAATAATTTGTGCAGTTGTGCTATGACCGCCTCTGAAACCGTATTCCTCGGGGGGTATTATGTTTTGTTTATATGTGAAGTTTCGTAACATCTTAATTAATGTTTTGTCTATCACATTTCATATTATAACTTCAATCACATCAATCGACTTTGGATCTATTCAAATTATTTTATCCTACTATATCAATAACAAGGCAATAGGTTCTAAATTACAATTTTTATTATTATTGTAACAATATTCAAAATCACGTAAACGATTTGGAGTACCAAAGAAACGTCGGTATTGATTTGAAAGAAATGCATACATCCACAGAAATCGTAAAATACCAATTTTGGAAGTAAAGATTGCAAGGTTTACAAATACTTACGGAAATCAACTTACTTCAGCTCTGATTACGTTGATTTATCAATATCATAACATGAGGTTGGAAAACTACGGAAGCTTGTCTTATATTTTCCCCAAAAAGCAAAAAAATTGAGGTGCGTCAAATTTACAATTATATTTTTAGAAAATAAATTATCAGTTAACATTTTTTTTAGTGTACTAGGTTCAACTATTTCACTGTTATTGTTAGTGTCCATTTTTTAATTGAAATCCTTAATTCAAGATCAACTTCATTTCTAACAAAAAACAAATTATTATTATTTTGAACTCTAACAGACATAAATGGAATGATGGACGCCACAAAATAAGATAATTAGACCCAAACTTTAATTGCGTTCAAATTAGAAGGTAATAGCAGGTATCCGGACGGTACATCCTGCCAATAAAGAAGATTTCTTGGATTCCGAATATGAACGGTTCCAATTCTCGCCTCTGGGTCCCTATAAAAAGGACCATCAATTATGTCGTTGCAATTATTGTTTTAATTTTCAGAATTCATTTAGACAAACTTAGTCCTAGAGTTGAGCCGATTCGTTGGTACTTATTAATTAGACGGGGTCCAGTCGCCAAATTTGTGTCTACGAGGCAACTTTAATAACATTTATATATTAGTGAGTAACGGCATTTTTGAGTACAGGTATCAACAAAAATATGAATTTTTATAACCTAGATATAATCAAATTCAGCTCATCGACTTCACTCGTAAGATTTATTTCAGTACAGCCACTAATTATATTTTATGACATTTATCAACTGAAAACGAGTACGATGAAGTGTCAAAAAGAAATATATCGGACGAAATAATAAGATGGTGCATTATCGTTGTAACCAAACAATTGATTAAATTGTTACGAATTGTTTCATGAGTAATAGCAATTTCAGCAGCTCTCTCTATGGCTTAAAATAGTATATTACACTACAAGGGCCAAAAGTATATTCCTGCACTGCGAGTTTAAATACGTGCCACGTGCAATATTTCAACACGAAATTACATTCGAAAAAATTGATACATTAACTTCGATTTTTTTTTTTAGTCACGGGGGGGTTAGGGTTCAGGTGCCCTAATTGTTGCCGCTCAGCCATTGATTGGCTTATTGTGCACCCCCACTCACAGGTATTAAGCAGAGTCCCATCCTAAATTCTTAGCGAACATTGAGATACGTCGGATTATGTTTTCCTGCATTCCCTCCTGATTTGTGCC
Source organism: Galeruca laticollis (assembly GCA_963921935.1). Taxonomy (NCBI): domain Eukaryota; kingdom Metazoa; phylum Arthropoda; class Insecta; order Coleoptera; family Chrysomelidae; genus Galeruca; species Galeruca laticollis. The sequence goes on along the minus strand of OY998178.1, from coordinate 220,433,524 downwards.
TGGAGAAATATCTAGACAGGAGGCTCGCCTTCTGCACAGGGCAGGGCAATCGAAGACCACGTGCTTTGCGGTTTCCTCTGCTTCTCCACACATCCTACAATGGGGATTTGTTATTTCAATCCCCATTTTCTGTAGGTGTGTGTTGAATATCCAGTGGCCAGTTATGAATCCTACCACTTTTCGCAGTTCTTTCCTGCCCATTCTAAAAGCATTTGCTGCGTAGGAACTCGATGGTCCTTTTAGCATTCTTTTGGATTGAGCATGCCCCGTGATTCTGTTCCAGTGCTTTTGGTGTTCAAGCGACACCCAGTTGGAAACGGTTTTTCGTACGGCGCTGTATGATACGCCATATGCTGGTTCTGGTCCCATGAGGGTGAGATGAGCTCCTTTCTTGGCACACTCATCAGCTCCCTCATTTCCAGCTACCCCTATGTGGCTTGGCACCCAAGTGAGAATTACTCTGTTGTCTTTTGCCAAGGTTTTCAAGGTATTGTGACAGTCCCACACTATCTTCGATGTATAGCTGTGGCTTGCTAAGGCCAAAAGGGCCGCCCGACTGTCCGTGTTCACATAGATGGTCTTTTTGTTGTATTTCCTGTCTATGCATGTTCTGCCGCATTCGATTAATGCAGCTATTTCTGCCTGAAATACGGTCGTCGTTTTGCCAAGGCAAACACTTATGCTTTGCCTGGGTCTGACGCCGTAAACGCCTGCTCCTGTACCCGTTAGAGTCTTTGACCCGTCGGTGTACCAGGTGATACTGTTCAACATGCGTTGAGGTTTTCCCTGGGCCCATTCGGATCTGCCACTCAAGTTGACACGATATGGTATCTCAGTTTCCACGACCTTGGACATTCTGTCAGTTGGCATTTCGATGATGTCGCACCTCATGTTGTCGTGTATTTCAGTATGTTTCATAGCATGGTGCTTGCACCAGTTGCCATTGCACTGCATTCTGTAAGCAGCCATTTTAGCCTCCCCCTGTATATAGAGATCTAATGGTGGGATGTTTAGCAATATTTCCAATGCTGCGGTTGGGGTGCCCTTCATGGCGCCTGTAATGCTCAGATACGCAGCTCGCTGCACTTTAGAAAGCGTTTTGGCGGCTGTGCTTTGCTGAACTTTAGGCCACCATGCGATCGCACCATACACCATCATTGGCCTGATTACTCTGGTGTACAACCAGTTTACCATTATCGGAGTTAGTCCCCAGGTGCACCCAATTGCTCGTCTCATCGTCATTAGCGTGATCTGAGAATGGCTTGTGGTGCTCGCTAGATGGCTGTTCCAGGTTAGCTTGTCATCTAACCAGATTCCTAGATATTTTGCCTCCCTGGCAACCTTTATCTGTTTGCCGAAGAGTTTTGGCGCACTAGTAATGTCTGCGATTCGCTGTTTTGTGAATGGTACCATGATGGTTTTCGAGGGATTTACAGACAGTCCCTCCGCATCACACCATCTCTCCACTGCGGATATTGCCCTCTGCATTAGTTCCAGGCAGATGCCCACGTGTTTTCCCCGTATTAGAATGATGATGTCGTCAGCATATCCTTGAGCATACCACCCCTGCTCGTTTAGTGAGACAAGAAGGTCGTCGACTACTAGATTCCACAGCTTTGGTGACAAAACGCCTCCCTGTGGACATCCTCTTTCTGTTTTCAACTCTCTTGTGACTCCACGCAGGGATGCTTGTGCTCTCCTGCTGCTTAGCATGTTCCCTATCCATCGGGTGATTGTCCTGTCTGTGACTCTGGATTCCAGCTTTGAGAATATTGAGCGAGTGCTCGTGTTGTCAAATGCTCCTTCGATATCCAGGAACACAGCCAGTGCAACTTCTTTGTGGGTAATGGCTTGCTCTATCTTGCTCACCAAGCTATGTGAGGCTGTTTCGCAAGATTTGCCGCTTTGGTAGGCATGTTGATTAGGGTGCAGCGGCATGTCGCCCAGCACCGTGACCCTCAAACGCCTATCTACCATCTTCTCTAGTGCCTTAAGAAGAAATGACAAGAGACTTATCGGACGATGAGCCTTTGCAGTATCGTAAGAGGGTCTTCCAGGTTTTGGTATGAATACCACCTTGGAGATTTCCCACACCGTTGGTATAACTCCTGTGGCTAGGCTTAATCTGAACAGATTCACAAGTCTTGGAGTTATTATGTCGGCGCTTTTTTGGAGCAGTACAGGGTAGATTCCGTCCATTTCAGGCGCCTTGAAGGGATTAAAAGTTTGAATAGCTCATGTCACAGACCCGTATGTGACTATGGACTTCGCACAAGTCCAGCTATCACGAGTTGCCAGACCGCGGACAACTTGCCGTTCTTCTCTGACTTCGCTCGTTGCTTCGACTTGTATTTCGGTGGATCTCGGGAAGTGCGTACTTAGCATTACTGCCAGTGTCTCCTCTGGTCCATCCGTGTGTGTGCCGTCTTCTTTGAGTACGATCTCTGGAGTGTTAACTGGATTTTGAGCCATGACTCTATGGAGTTTTGCACAGTCAGAAACACTTTCGATGTCCTGGCAGAGTTTTCTCCATGAGCTTCTCTTAGCTTTCCTCACTGCTTTATTGTATTCAGTGAGCGCCTTTGTGTGACTGTCCCAATTTCCTGTGCGTTTGCACTGATTGTGCAGCCTTCGAACGTTCCTTTTCATCGATTCGAGCTTCCTGTTCCACCAACGTGCATTTCGGTTGGTCGTTCTGACCGTCTCAGGGCAGGTCTCGGTATATGAGTTCATTATGGCATTGTTAATGTCACAAGTCATTCTCTCAACCCCTTGCCCTGAGACTGGGTCAAGTGAGGCTAGATTGGTTTCCAATTTCTTCCGAAATGCTTCCCAATCTGTGTTCCTTGGGTTTCTGTAAGTCTCTTTTTTATAGGTCGACTTAATGGTGAAGGATATATAGTTATGATCCGACGCTGAGGCTTCGTCTAATACCTCCCAGCCCTTAATTTTGCTAGCCACAAAGTGGCTGGCCAAAGTTATGTCCAGAACCTCTTCCCTAAGCATATTCCCCCTTCTTTGTTGGAAAGTTGGCTTACGGCCCTGATTCAATAAAGTTAGATTCGACTCTATTAGATAATCAATAAGGTACTCACCCTGTTTATTGGAGTTGGAGCTCCCCCAGGCCAGATGGTGGGCATTGGCGTCCATTCCTAGGATGAGGTGCTTCCCCGTCTCTGCTCCATGTTCCACTATCCTCCTCATTTCCCTGGACGGAGATGCTTCTGTGGAATCATGTGGCAGATACACTGATGCAAGCAGGATTCTGATGTTTCCATCACCTGACTGCAAGTGTACCTCAGTCACGGCATTGTCCCTAGAACATGAATCCGTTATTTTCAACATTTTCATGTTATTCGTAATAAAAATACATGCCCTTGGGTTAGCATTATCAGTGTCGTAGATTAACTTACCCTTCGCGGTGCTCATCCCCATTACTCTGCCTTTGACAGTCCATGGTTCTTGAATAAGAACCACTCCTATGTCATCAGCCAGGATCTTCTGGCAGAGCGTCGCCGTTGCCGCTCTACTGTGATGCAGCTTGATTTGCAGCACTGCGGTCATCATTGCTACCTTTTTGTGATCCCCCCTGCAACTTGAAGAGAACTCTTTCTGCTCCCACGAATGGGCGCATACCAAGTTTCCTCAGCTTCTGCAGGGATTCGTCGTCAATGTGGATGACTAGGAACTGTCCTTCTGGCGTGGTGTTACCACCCACAACAGCCCAGTGTTCGGTGTTTAATCCACTATGGCTCTTTAGACCAAGCATCACGTCTTCCTTGGTCTCCGCTCCCGTGGTTCTTGGTACAAAAGTTGTGACTTTGCACATCTTCACGAGGTTTTTGGCCGGGCCCAGTCTCAGCTGAATCTCGCCAAACGGATTCAGCTGCTTAAACTGGGCTTCTAACCATACCTTTGTGATAGAATTTGCTCAGCCTACAACTACTGCACCATTCTCAGGGTGGCAGCTGGAAATTCTGACGTCTTCACCCCGTAGGGCACGTCTCCCCAGCTTCATTTTGATTTTTAAGGCTGTTTCTTTGTCCAGCCTTGTTTCTGGATGGTTCGCATGGACATTTGCCATCTTTTCAACCATCAGTTTCTCGGCGAAGGACTCAGATGCCTTTAAGGTTCTCGCTCAGTTTCCCTCCGCCTTAGATCTTTTTGTCATCCTTACAGATTCCTCAGGAGTTCGCTGCGAATGCAACCTTTTCCCTCCTGGGGTTACGTGTTTGGATGATGACGGTTGAGCTTCTGGATTCGCACCTTGCCTCGGCTCCACCCCCGCGCCCAGGGTTCCAGAGGAACCGGATTTGCTAAAGGGTGGTTCAGCCGGAGCACCATGCTTCTCTTTCCACGCCAACTGTCTTTCTTTTCTGGAGAGAACTCTCTCACCTTTAGCGAGGGCTTCTTCTTTCCTTAGACGTCTCAATTCGCCTCTGGAGAGACTATTTTTTGGCTCTTCCTTTGGTGACTGCCTACCTGGGTTCTTTGAGGTGTTGCCCTCCTCCCCAGAACTTAGCAACTTGTCCTCCTCCATCGCTGTAGGAGAATTGTTGCTTGTTATTGTCTGAATGGGAATGCCTGCGGTCTCTTGGCCACATTCCAATTCAGGAGTTTTTGGTTTCATTGTCGGGTCATCCATATGTTCCCACGAGTACCGGGTTAGTGCGGTCCATTCCCCCAGTGACCCGTTTGGGAGAATAAGGCTAATACTCTGGGAGGTCGCCCGGTTTCCCAGAGGCTCCGTTTGCGACGGTGCTCCTCCACCGCCATGCACCCATTGGCACGGGTCGCTTGACACCTTGGGTTGGGGGATGTTTATCATCGACCTCCCGGTCTAGATCCGCTGAGTTCAGTTGCAACAGGGCCACCACGTGAAGGGTGTAATCTATGATCACAGACTCCCAATCATCTTGGGAGTACCCAGCGGTCCTGGGACAGTTTAAGGAGGTGCAATGTTCTAAGACTCTCCGTGCAAAACCTATCCCCTGGGCTCTGCCTTCCTCTCCCCTTCAACTTTACGTCGATTGCGAGAGAGAAGGAACAGACCCCTCGACTTCGATTGATCAATTGTGAAAATTTTGGATTCCAGTTGAGGTGAGTTGACAAAATGGAGCACTGTTAGCAAACTTTAACTCCACGTGAGTATAGACGACAGTTTTGCAAACTCAATTTCCTGTGCTTCCTTGACTGTTCATTCCAGTAATAGCAGCTTAATCATTTATACAGATTACTGTTATAAATGAAACTGTTTCTAAATAATTTCACAATATCATCAAACAATGATAAAAATTCTAAAACATTTACAATTGTTTCGATATCATCAAATATCATCGTCAGAATGACAGAAGTTACATTTCATTTGATGCCTACATGATGTTTAATAATTATTTTTGGCTATACCAAGAAGTTATTGACTTAATATATATGAATAGAAAAAAGATGAAGGTATGACTTTACAAATATTAAAGCGTAGCCCTATGGGGATATCCTGGATATCTTTTTCCCATTTAAGATCAGTGTAAGTGAGTAATGATAGATATAGGAAACCAAGGAAAACAATTATCTGCCGATCTTTACAATTATTACTTAAAAAGTCAAAATAGTGGAGAAGTCCCTAGATTTATCTATTCATTGACGACTCCATATTGTGGTCCGTTAAGTGTCTTCTAATTCCTAGTTCTGGTTTCCAGTCTCAAATATGTAGTACTACTATTTCTGTGTTAGGTTTTAATGAATGTTTGATGTCAAGTAGATATTTTGCGTAATGGGATTTCTCTGGTTCTTTTAATCTGTATTATCGTAAGTGTTCATTGTGTCTAATTTCAAAATTTATAATTGTTTGACCTATATAAACAGCACTACATTATGGACATTTGAGTTTATTTATACCAGAATGATTTAATTGGTATATTTTTCTTTTTATATTTAACAATTTTTTACTTACATTACTTTCTATTACAAAAGAAATTGTTGTATTCTATGCTAGAGATACAAGATTTGATATATTCTTTCATGGGAACTGAAAATGCTGTACCTATGTATAATTGAATTGTATCCTACTAATTTATGTGATATGGAAGGATTGGAATTATATGTATATGAATTATATAGTATAGTCACATTAGTGTGTGTTGGCTTTCTGTAAATTGAATAATTAAATACAATATTAATTCTTTGAATTTTTAAATCAAGAAAATTGATTGATTGATTGAGTCATTTTATTTAACTCTATGATAAATTTAATTTTTGGGTGTCAGTTATTAATATGATTGGAAAATATCTAATTGTCGTTTGTCACCTACAAATCAAGCTAATATGTCATCTGCTTATATATTCCAAAATTAGAAATTTTTTGAAATGTTACATCTAAATATATTTCTTTCTAAACTATCCTAAAAATGTTTTCCAAAAATAGTGATATAGGGCTTCCCCCAATGGTGAACCTTCATTTTGAATATATACCTTATCTTTAAAAGTAAAATACTTAGTTCTGATTAATACATACATCAAATAAATTATAAATTAAGTATATCATCTGATATTATTCCTGGATGGTTATTTTTATCTTCTAGTAATTCTCCTACAAGTGTTCTGCATGAAAAGTGAATTAGGTATCCGTAGGCCAAAATTTAATGGAGATGAGAAACACAATATAGTATTTTGCCTTTTATCTCAGTTTTCCTCAACTGGCTTGAAATTAACTATTTTCATTTAAGCCACATCTTCTGTTTCACTACTTATCAATCTTCTATTCAAATTATGTTCACAAAAGCGAATTAGGGTTTATACAAAAACCGACTTTTTGAAAACCCAGTTTTCGAATTCCATATTTTCAAAAAACCGTTTTAAGACAAATTTCGAATTTTTATCACAAAAATGATAGAATAGGGAAAAATATTTTATTTGATTTATATAAAATAACAAAATATAATGAAATATAGACTACATATACAGAGTGGAAAGTCTAACTGGAACAAACTCTGATACTGAAACTTGATAAATAAAGGTTTATCGCAAAATTCCTGAAACACATCAATCTTTATTCTCAATGAGGTATATTACAAAGAGATTTGTTTATCTTTTTAATTATCTGGGGGGGTTGCAGACAACCCCATTTTTTTTTAATTGGAAGGGTAGGTTGATTAATTTTTTATTTGAAAGCTTTTTCAATCGTACATACAACTCCACTTTTTTTTGTTACTTTTTATAAGCAATGTCCTGGAAAAAATGAAATGAGGAAATATTCACTCAAATTCCTTTAATGCAATAAATGTTCAAAGTGCTCTCCACTTTGTTGCTGACAATATCGTATAGTATGTACAAAAAGTACGAGGAGTAATAAACCCTAATTAAGTATGCAAAACCTTTACAGGGAGCACCATGAAATTTTTGATAAATCTCTTACTTTAAATTACATTTCTTCCGTAAATCTAAAAACCAGGTAGATCGACCCCGTATTTGTTTCAGTTGTAGCAAAGTTTAGGGTTTATTAATTGTTAAAGGATTAGCAGATAAGCAATAACGCAATGCAGTGGTGTGTATTTTGGGAAAAAAATACGTTTTAAATTATAATATAATAAAAAATGAAAAGAAATAATTATTGGAATACATTTATTACTTACATTTTATTCTATATCCGACTCGGAAGAGGAAGAATCGTTGTTGACATTAATAATAATAGGGTCGATTAAATCATCACAAATATTGTCAATTTTCCACATATTTGCCTCTACTTTGATAACATACTCGATACAGTTTGTCCAATTTTCCTTACTCACATGACTTACAGCACTCTCAAACAATTTCACAACATCGTTTATTTTAAAAGTAGTATTTTTTTTCCAACTTCCCCCTTTACCTGAGCCCATATTAATTCTATGGGATTAAGTTCACAATGATAAGGGGGAAGTCGAAGAACTGATATACCACGAGAAGTAGCCATTTCTTCTAAAATGTAGGTTTTGTATTTATTCTTGTTCATTTTTGCAATTCTGTAAAGTTCTTTTCTTAGTGGATCTTTTGGAAACTTGATATTTTTCGAAATAAGCCACTCCAAAAGCTCTGCTTTACGCCAACGACTTGTGGGCAATGTTTCTCGTAACCGTGAATGGTAACTTGCGTTGTCCATAACAATAACAGCCCCTTTTGGAATCAGATCCAACATTTGAACAAACCATTCCTCGAAGACATCCCCATTCATATCTTCGTGATAGTCCCCCGTGCGTTTTGAAATAAAAGTTAATAATCCACCATCAACAAAACCTTCAGAACTTCCAACATGGACAATGATAAGTCTTTTTCCTTTTCCAGATGGTGGCTGCAAACCTAACGACAAACCTTCCACGAATGCCTGCCTTTTGCTTTTAATGTTTTCATCTTGCCAAAATTTGGAAACTGTATATCCAGCATTTATCCATGTTTCGTCTAAGTAGAAGATTTTCAAATTTTGTTCTCTGGCATGTCGAATGCTTCTTAAATAGTCTCTTCCCAAAAAAACTATTTCCGGTATATCTATCAAGAGAGATTTTCTATTATGTTTTGTATATCTGAAACCCACATCTTTCAAAAGTTTGCATAGTGTCATTCTGGAGAATTTTGTATAGTCCGTATCTTCTTGCACTGATGTCATAATGTTTTCAAGTGTTGGAATTTCCTTTCGTAAGTAAAATCCATGGACTTTACGCCTTAGTCTTTGTTTTAATGACTCATCGATCTCAATTGGTTTTCGGCCTGAAGGAGTTCTAGGGGGTTGAAGAGTTCCATTCTTACTTTCTTTTAGTAATCTATAAATTGTTGATTTAGCAACACACAACATAGCAGCCGTCAATTCCACAATATCATCAACCTTGCACTTGGATCCTTGTTTTTCAATAATATATAACAATTAAATATCAGAGTTTTTTCATTTAAAGATAATGGACCTGTTTTTGGTCGTTTAGATGGTCCTTGGCTTATCGACATTGTTTGGTACTTGCACAATTAACATTCAACAAATGTTTTAAATATATTTCAACTGTTTACAATATTATGACAACCATACAACTTCATACAACTTTACTCAAAATACTAATACTAAGTACTGATTTAATGTACCTACTTTCTTTTAAAATAATATTCCCGATAATGTTTCTAAGAAAACTGGGTTGTTTGGAAAATCCCTCTCAATAATCGAATAATCTGTAAATAGGTGTAATCGTATTAAGCCGATTACAGTAGGCCACTTGCCATTTGAAATTTCTGAGAAAAATTCCCCAAACACTACATATAGGAGTAATACAAATAAAAAATATTATGAATAAACGGGCATATCCGAACTCTGCTACAAAATAAAATTTTACCTGACTTGTATCAATTTGAGGATTACTGAAATGTTCGAACTGTGCCGCAACCATCAAGTTTAATCCTATTAGAGTCATTAGGGTTTATAATAGATAAAATCGGAGGCCCATAGAATTATGTATATTTCTGAAAGGTTTCAAAGATTTCTCGAATTAAATATTTTGAAGAAATCTTGATTGTTTTGATCGATATTTAGGGGATTAGGGGAAGGATGTTGATGCACTTACACTATTGCCTAAAAATCAGGAAGAAGTATTAAATAGTGTTCGTGAATTACAATTACGAACGAACCGAGAAGAGGAATTTGTATTAACAGCAGACCAGGTATTTAAAATTATTGTGTTCTCCTGTTTTTCCAACCTTAATTTTTTATGTAATTCGGATTGTATTTTGATGGATGGGACTTTTAAATACTGATCAACTTTTTTTTACCAAATGTTTACCATTCATGGTTTTAAAAACGGCTATTACGTACCTCTTGTTTTTTGTTTGCTGCCGGACAAATCAAGTCAAACATATTCAAATTTGTTTTTAATTTTAAGACAAAAATGTGAAGAAGTAGGCTTAAATTTTCAACCTAAAGAAGTCGTAGTAGATTTTGAACTAAGCATTCATAACGCTATATATGAATGTTTTGGCAGAGATCAAATTCTTTTTGGTTGTAAATTTCATCTCTGTCAAGCGCTTGGTTTCGTAAGATTCAGGAGTTTCATTTGGTACAAGAGTACAGACAGAAAGGTTCTGTAATTGGCGAATACTTAAAAGTACATTTCGGTATTATGTATCTTAGTCCTGAGGAAGTTGTAGAATTTTTTTATAATGATCTACATTTTTTGCTTCCGAATGACGAAAGAGTTATAGAATTCCGAAATTATGTCAATAAAACATATATAACGCAAAATTCGATATTTCCACCACTTATTTGGGCAAATAATGCATACTTTTTTAAGAGAACAACGAATTCTTGTGAGAGTTTTCATTCGCATTTCGGTGCTTCTTTTTACAAAGCACATCCAAACATTGTTCAATTTACTAGTGTGTTATTGGATTTACAAACGGAGGTATACGCGAAAATTCGTTCGGCAAACCAAAGCCAGAAAAAAACCAAAAAAACTATTAATGTTAAAATTAATTTCATTAATGATCATTTGGATCAATATAGGAAAAATGTTATTTCTCGCTTTATGTTTGTGAAAACGGTTGCATGTAAAAATCTTCCACACGTTTAATTTTTTGTTTTTTTTTATATGTTCATGTATATTGAATATATTTTATTGTAATGTAGATGTAATGTAGATGTAATTTTTTAGAAGTGGCAAATATACGTTGAAAATATATGTATGTTATTAATATTTTCTTATATTGAATTTGAGTACCTAAAGTTCAAGGTAAATTGTTAAATCGGATTAGGCTATTAGACCCCTACTGGTTTGGTAGTTAATCTCCAAAATTTTAAACACTGGCAGAGCTCGAACAACCCGTAATGACTACCTGCATTTTGTGACAGAGCTCGGATACTCCGGAATAAACTGTGTTGATTTTCTTTATCAAACTTACTAAAATTTATGTAACTCTATCACTTTTTTTTATTAAAATTAGTACATCCCGTTACCTCTGACCTAAATCGTATATTCTTTAGCATAGCTGCAACTCATTCGTTCAATACAAAATGTACCTTACGGTATACCCTCTTAAAATATATTTTGGTACGTCTATGAAATCTACTTAAATGAATGATTTATTACTCCTTGTCCTTTCTATATAGACTATAATAGATTATAAATAGCATTCCGAACATTTTGTAACACTTCCGGCGTTACTTGCCAAATTTCGTCCCTGATTCTTTGTTGAAGCTCGGCGATGTCGTTAGTTTTAGGGACATAAACTTTGCTCTTTAGATATCCCCATAAAAAAATCTAATGGAGTAAGATCGGGTGATCTTGCTGGCCACTCAATTGGGCCCCTTCTTCCAATCCACGTATTTGGAAACACTTCGTTAAGATAGGTCCGTACATTTTCAGCAAAATGTGGTGGTGCTCCATCTTGTTGAAACCACATCCGTTGGTCAAATAAGTTGGCATCCAAATTATTGGGGAATAAATTTACTAAAGTAGGAATCAGTTCTTCTTCGAGCATATTGAGGTATATTTCTCCGGTTACGTTTCCATTGAAAAAAAAGGACCTACTATGCGATCCCCAACAATTCCAGCCCAGACGTTTGTTTTTTGAGGCCTTTGGGTATGGGATTCACGCATCCAACGAGGATTTTAGTCAGCCCAATAACGGCAGTTCTGTCGATTGACGTTCCCATGTAATGTGAACGTAGCCTCATCAGAAAACAGCACCCATTCCAAAGCAATTTGTCCACCATCGATAGAAGCCATAATTCGTTCGCAAAATTCGAGTCTACGATCAAGATCATCTTCGTTAAGCTCCAGCAGGTTTTGCATCTTATATGGGTGCTTGTTGGCTTCTTTAAGAATTTTTGAAACGCTTGTGTGACTGACACCATGAACGCGAGCTATTTGCCTAGCTGGAGTAATAGGATTTTCTTCAACTTCCAACAATATGTACAACTGGGCTTCTTCGTCAACTTTTAAAACCTTTTGTCGAGGAGCATCCCTTACGTGGCTCAACTCCCGATATCGAGTTTAAATTTTGCTAATGGTACTTCGATTAATTGAAGGTAATTCTGGATGAACTTCAGTAAACAAATGAGCGACTTCAGCCTGTGTTCGACTTCTGTCCCCATATCCGATCATCATTAAAGTTTCGATACGATGCGTCTCGGTTAAATAGGGCATTTTCTTATTTCTCGTTTGTTATTTACTCGTTGAAATACAAACAAGTACTTACAAATCAATCACATTCAGTTCAAATTGACCAAAAAACTATCGAGCAGGTTTTTTATTGGGCTTATCAAGTAAAAAAAAATGTACCTATAGATTAAAGTAATTTGAGTAAACATTTCCATATTTAATTTTTTTCCGATACGTTGCTTATAAAAAGTAACAAAAAAGTGGAATTGTATTAACAATTGGAAAAGCTTTCAAATAAAAAGTTAATCAGCCTACCCTTCCATTTAAAAAAAAAGTTGGGGTTATCTGCAACCCCCCAGATAATTAAAAATATAAACAAATCTCTCAAAAGCTTTCAAATAAAAAATTAATCAACCTACCCTTCCATTTAAAAAAAAGTTGAGGTTATCCGCAACCCCCCAGATAATTAAAAATATAAACAAATCTCTTTGTAATATGCCCCATTGGAAATAAAAATTGACGTGTTTCAGGAATTTTGCGATAAACCTTTATTTATCGAGTTACAGAATTTGTTCGAGTTAGACTTTCCACTCTGTATATCCATTGAAAGGTGCCCAATTCTTATTACTTCTCGTCAACCCCGTCTAAAATGCGAGAAAAGTATTGATTTTCCCCAAAAAAAGGTTGTAATATTGTATTTTTTAGTTATTTTCTCGTTTTTCAGCGAGAAAGAAACGAAAAAAGGGTTTTTAGAAAGAATCCTGTATACATGTCGTCGTTGTCCGCTATCTTTAGTAACGTCTTGTTAGCACGATACATCCTCCGGATTGCACCAGTTATATGATTGACTATTATTCAGGATATCTCGCGGATGAGCCCTATTGATTTTTAGCTCATCACAGCCAGTACAACGGGTGCTATGGTATTTGAAGTACCATATTTTTGGCAATTTTTGAAGGAATTTCGATTTACACAGCCTCCGGAGTCTATACAAGTGACCAATCTTATGACTAGATATTATTCAGGGTGTCTCACAGAAGAACCCTATTGATTTTCAGCTCACTCAAGCCAGTACAACGGATCCTATGAATCCAGATAAACCAGATTTACGATGAATTTTGGAGAAATTTTGGTATGTTAGCACGATACGGAAAAGTTGGTTTCAATCATTTATTTTTTTAAAGTTCTTTTTCTCCTTGTCAACAATTTTTCATTCAGTTGCAGTAACGGATTCAGAAAGTTGTCTCCGGAGTTTAAAATTTGACAATTTAACGGCAGATCAATTCGATATTCGATAGTTGCTGGAAAGCCTGTAGTAAATATAGGTAACCAGAGATCAAGGATAGTGCTAACTTATCAAAAATGGCCTATGTATACTGCTGCATCAGGATTTCAATAAAAAAATTTAAAAGGACAGATGGAGAAGAGTCCTATTCTAAACTCCACATTTTGTCTAAATTTTTAGATTAGTGTTCAAATAAACATTGATTTGTTAACTTATTTGTAGTTAGGAGAAGTGTGCTTAATTAAATGGTATAGTCAGCTAAAACTGGACAGCATATATTTTATGGGAAACAAGTATTGCCAGCTTACGAAATATTCACCAACAGCAGTTTTACTGATTTGAACTTGCTATCGAATTTATAATTTTATTGTACAAGTGGTTGCACCGAAATTGTGCCGGTGCCAGCGAAGGAGGCAATGGTGTATGTGACCTAGTGAATGCATTCATACACACCGATTTGAGCCGGCAGTTCACTGTTGCATTGCACGAAACACAGTTTACCTAGGTCTCTAGGTGATATGGGACAACACTCTTCAGATATTTAAAGATAGGTTAGCTACAAGGAACGCTTGGCGTGTGGTTTGTGAAGAACAAAATAGGTTAATCGGCTAAACCATCAGAACAAAGTCTAGTACGTAGCTTATAAATTTGAAGATATCCTATTGTTTTCTGAGAATTACCTGCTACTTATTAGGATATTGTTTTCAACCTCTTCATGTCCAGAGTTGTATTATTGCAATAAACCAAGTTATATGTTTTTACTCCGTGGACATATTATTTCTTTCAATTATATCCCACTGTTGCGTATTCGCAACAAAACCCTGACAAATTTTGTGATTGGTAGTTGGCAACAGGCGCCTGGAATGGACGGAATCTACCCTGTACTGCTCCAAAAAAGCGCCGACATAATAACTCCAAGACTTGTGAATCTGTTCAGATTAAGCCTAGCCACAGGAGTTATACCAACGGTGTGGGAAATCTCGAAGGTGGTATTCATACCAAAACCTGGAAGACCCTCTTACGATACTGCAAAGGCTCATCGTCCGATAAGTCTCTTGTCATTTCTTCTTAAGGCACTAGAGAAGATGATAGATAGGCATTTGAGGGTCACGGTGCTGGGCGACATGCCGCTGCACCCTAATCAACATGCCTACCAAAGCGGCAAATCTTGCGAAACAGCCTTATATAGCTTGGTGAGTAAGATAGAGCAAGCCATTACCCACAAAGAAGTTGCACTGGCTGTGTTCCTGGATATCAAAGGAGCATTTGACAACACGAGCACTCGCTCAATATTGTCAAAGCTGGAATCCAGAGGCACAGACAGGACAATCACCCGATGGATAGGGCAAGCAGCAGGAGAGCACAAGCATCCCTGTGTGGAGTCACAAGAGAGGTGAAGACAGAAAGAGGATGTCCACAGGGAGGCGTTCTGTCACCAAAGCTGTGGAATCTAGTAGTCGACGACCTTCTTGTCTCACTAAACGAGCAGGGGTGGTATGCTCAAGGATATGCTGACGACATCACCATTCTAATACGGGGAAAACACGTGGGCATCTGCCTGGAACTAATGCAGAGGGCAATGTCCGCAGTGGAGAGATAGTGTGATGCGGAGGGACTGTCTGTAAATCCCTCGAAAACCATCATGGTACCATTCACAAAACAGCGAATCGCAGACATTACTAGTGCGCCAAAACTCTTCGGCAAACAGATAAAGGTTGCCAGGGAGGCAAAATATCTAGGAATCTGGTTAGATGACAAGCTAACCTGGAACAGCCATCTAGCGAGCACCACAAGCCGTTCTCAGATCACGCTAATGACGATGAGACGAGTAATTGGGTGCACCTGGGGACTAACTCCGACAATGGTAAACTGGTTGTACACCAGAGTAATCAGGCCAATGATGGTGTATGGTGCGATCGCATGGTGGCCTAAAGTTCAGCAAAGCACATCCGCCAAAAAGCTTTCTAAAGTGCAGCGAGCTGCGTGTCTGAGCATTACAGGCGCCATGAAGGGCACCCCAACCGCAGCATTGGAAATATTGCTAAACATCCCACCATTAGATCTCTATATACAGGGGGAGGCTAAAATGGCTGCTTACAGAATGCAGTGCAATGGCAATTGGTGCAAGCACCATGCTATGAAACATACTAAAATACACGACAACATGAGGTGCGACATCATCGAAATGCCACCTGACAGAATGTCCAAGGTCGTGGAAACTGAGATACCATATCGTGTCAACTTGAGTGGCAGATCCGAATGGGCCCAGGGAGAACCTCAACGCATGTTGAACAGTATCATCTGGTACACCGACGGGTCAAAGACTCTAACGGGTACAGGAGCAGGCGTTTACGGCGTCAGACCCACGCAAAGCATAAGTATTTGCCTTGGCAAAACGACGACCGTATTTCAGGCAGAAATAGCTGCATTAATCGAATGCGGCAGAACATGTATAGACAGGAAATACAACAAAAAGACCATCTATGTGAACACGGACAGTCGGGCGGCCCTTTTGGCCTTAGCAAGCCACAGCTATACGTCGAAGATAGTGTGGGACTGTCACAATACCTTGAAAACCTTGGCAAAAGAAAACAGAGTAATTCTCACTTGGGTGCCAAGCCACATAGGGGTAGCTGGAAATGAGGGAGCTGATGAGTGTGCCAAGAAAGGAGCTCATCTCACCCTCATGGGACCAGAACCAGCATATGGCGTATCATACAGCGCCGTACGAAAAACCGTTTCCAACTGGGTGTCGCTTGAACACCAAAAGCGCTGGAACAGAATCACGGGGCATGCTCAATCCAAAAGAATGCTAAAAGGACCATCAAGTTCCTACGCAGCAAATGCTTTTAGAATGGGTAGGAAAGAACTGCGAAAAGTGGTAGGATTCATAACTGGCCACTGGATATTCAACGCACACCTACAGAAAATGGGGATTGAAATTAGATGTGTGGAGAAGCAGAGAAAACCGCAAAGCACGTGGTCTTCGATTGCCCTGCCCTGTGCGAGCCTCCTGTTTAGATATTTCTCCAGACACAAATCAGGAGGGAATGCAGGAAAACATAGTCCGACGTATCTCAATGTTCGCTAAGAATTTAGGATGGGACTCTGCTTAATACCTGTGAGTGGGGGTGCACAATAAGCCAATCAATGGCTGAGCGGCAACAATTAGGGCACATGAACCCTAACAACCCCTCCGTGACTAAAAAAAAAACAGTGCAGTTAGTAGGCTAGAAGCATACTTCTGAGTTCATGTTTTGATGTTCTTAAATGTAGATATTTGCCTTGGCACAGCCCCAACACTTGTTATAAAATACTTAACAAAAATTTGCCTAACATTGTTTGCTGCCAGACTTCCTCGCGTAACATTCTCTTGTGGCACATCATTCAAACCAGGCATTGGCAATCAGTACAGGGAAATTCACTTCCACATTTAGAGGTTTGTGAAATATTCGCCACTTATTAGTCAGTATGCTAAAAGCACACTCTACATATCGCCTTGCTCTATTCAGTCGGTAGTTGAATACTCTTTTCTCAAGGGTGAGGTGGGTTCCATCAAACGGTCTCAGCAGATGCCTGTTCAAACCAAACGCTTCGTTCCCTACAAGAAAATAGGGTACTTTTGGACTCTCGGTACCCGGAAGACATTTATCATCAGGAAGTTGTTCGGGGTTTGATTCAATTGATTTCCACAGACTTGTTTTATTGAATATGGAGGAGTCACTGTCCTTGCCGTAGCTACCAACGTCAACAAATAGAAATAGTGTTTATTATTTAAATACATTGACCCACTATCAAAAGGACAGGTAACACGAATGTGCTCACCAACAACGGCACCTACACAATGGGGGAAGTTAGAGGTTGTTTCAAAGTCACGTGCTATAGATTCCCCAAACTCTCTTGTAGGTACTGGGATACAATCTAATTTCATAACTGACCACATAGCTTTCCATACATCTCTCACTATGTAGCTAACAGTGGAAACTCCAATGCGGTAGGTATACTGAAGGTCGGTGGATAAGCACCCACTTGCCAAGTATCTGCAAAAAGTAAAAAAACTATTACTAGTATTTTATAAGGTGCAGGCCGAAACAAGTGTCTAAATAGAAAAACTAATTGAAAAGAAAGTCATATGCTGTAGTTCACTTTTTTAAATAATGCTTTATTAAGCCCTAATAGGGGCTTAATGCAAAACAAAACGTTTTGATCAATGTTTTGATTATTTTATATTGTGTATCAGAGATGGTATGTGGCTGTCGGTCATAAAATTTTCTACTAAATACAAAGAAGTAATGAAAATATGAGGAAATCTTCGTGACGCGTACGCTAAATCTGATAAGAAGATAAAGCATATTGTGAAAAGTAAAGCAGCATATAAGAAACTGAAGAAATATTAGTTAACTTTTTAGAAAAATTGTATGACTTGAGGAACACAACAAATAGCTTAGATGAGCAGGATGAACAGGAAACAGAAAATGTGATATCTATTCAGTCTGTAGAAGATGGAGAGGTTATTGATCACAGTACTACAAACAAGAATTAACGACAACCTACATCCCATCCGAGGTTACGGAAAAAAAACATATGATGAAGTTGAACTAAAAATTATTTGAGCGCATGAAGCCCCTCCCATCGAAGAAAAAGGATGTAACATGTAATTTTTTGAAAGTTTGCTATCTCTCTTGAAAACATTCGATAGCAACGATATCAAGTTCAAATGGGAGTATTGCAAGTAATTTCAAATATAAATGAAAGGAAAAAATAACATCGCACAATTCACACATGTTTCCACAACACAATCCAACTATATTTCACAAAGAACGGCCAATTTCGGCGGCGTCCTCCCCAGAATATACCGCACATTCCCCAACAACTGATAGTTACTCAAACTCTACGTACATATTTCCACAATATTCTTTTGAAGAAATTGACTTTGCACATGTGATGATTGCTGTTTAGTGCTAAGTTTAATGTCCTCACTCATTTTTCATAACACGATGCTACGAGTTCAATTTTATAGTGGTTACTGTAATTCAATTTCGTTCATTTATTTGTTTAATGCAATAAACATTACTGAGTACATTATGATTTTTTTTACTTACCTTAACGTCATAGCTAACATTTCAACAGATTGGATGCAGTTGCTCAACTTCATATTTGTAAGTTGAAGGACAATTTTTAGTTTGATGTGTAGTTCACCAAATAAAACAGTGGACATGCAAAAATAGTTGAAAAACTTCTGCTCATCTTTTTTCAAATCTTGAAATAATGTATGAAATAATACTACTTCCTGCCTTCATTCATTTATAGGATGAACCCAAAGGTGTTACGTATTTTTTTATGACGGTGGTGTAGCAACACTGCTAACATTTGTGCGATTCATACCAACCTCCAAGATGACTGAATGCGGGTGTATCTTTATTAATGGAGAAAAAATATATTTATGCAATTAGCTTCAACAACTGAGTTAATTAGCAACTGTGCATAAACTTGTACAATAATTACAATATAAATAGGTAATGTGAATTAGATTGATATTTTGAAGGTACATAATTAAGTTTCCGATATTACAGGAGTC
Organism: Galeruca laticollis; assembly: GCA_963921935.1. Taxonomy (NCBI): domain Eukaryota; kingdom Metazoa; phylum Arthropoda; class Insecta; order Coleoptera; family Chrysomelidae; genus Galeruca; species Galeruca laticollis. The sequence goes on along the minus strand of OY998178.1, from coordinate 220,414,557 downwards.
TCCAAGCAGTTCTATAAGAATAGCGCTCAAATTACACACTTTTCTCTCATTACTTATTTAGGGTACTCAATAAGAACATGTTTAACACTTATTTTCACTTGCAACACACTACATATTTGGGCATCTTATTTCTTCAGCAGAAATTAATGTGTATATCTCGTATGTGCTATCCGAAGACGTGATAATATTACTTGGTGTCTACGCGTAATACTGAGGTTTTTCCACGGAGAAATAGCTGGCTTTATTTGTTTCACCTTAGCATCGGATATATTCCACAATTTTTGCCACAATTTTCTTGTTTATTTTTAAACATATTATGTTATGCCGTCAAACAAAATATTGCGTCTCGTGTGCAGTAACCAATGCAGCCGACGTCGTATCTTGAGGAATCAGTGTAAATGTGTGTATAATCATCATTATGTGAGGATATTCGTAGAAATTATTTTCTTATCAGTACGTGAGAAAATTCTCGTTTGTTGTAGGAAGTTCGAGACAAATTACAGTTAGGAGGTTTAAGTAGCCATGGAAGGTATTCAAGAAAGCGCACCTCAACCTTTGGAACGTTTATATCTATTTCACTGCTGATCAAATTGATGCGTTGGTAGAAAGGGGGAGTCAAATGTGGTTTTTGAAGAAATGTACTTCTGAAGCGATTGGAAAATACATTGTGGTCGACTGGGTGTTTTGGGTAAAAAGTACTTTAGAGGCATATGATAGGCTTATATATTGTCTTATTATTTTATGTGGTGGTTCTCCAGCTTCACAAAGTAGCTTTCAACTGGACTGGTGGAATAAGCTCCTAGAGAAATTCGAACACCTTTATTGGGGACAGTATCTAGTAATTTTAAGGATGTTTTAGTTGCAGATGCGTATACTAGAGATCCATAGTCTAAGCGAGACTTTACTAATGTGCGATATAGCAGGATAAGAGTATGTGCATCTGATACCCATTGATGATTTCCCAAAACTTTCGTTAAGTTTATTGCACTAACACATGATTTCCTTAATTACTTTATGTGTTCGTTCCAGTTCAGCCTTTTATCGAAAAGCATTCCCAAATATTTTATTTCCGATTCAATTTGAAGAGGAATATTGTAAAGTGTTGAAGAGAGAGCACTAGGCTTCCTTTTTTGGATAAAACTATATACTTCGACTTTTGTGGAGAAAGCGTCCAGCCAGTTTGATTCATCCATGTCCCTACATTGTTGATAGATTCTTGCATATTTCTTTCTATGGATTTTATGTTCCTTCCACTTGGTCATCTGCATACAGTCTTCCATGTACTGGTAACGAAACCTTTTCAAAAATCTTATCAATTGCTGCAAGGAATAATGCGGTGCTAATTACGGATCCCTGGGGGATTCCGTTATTTTGGCAATAGATATTGGATATAGCTCCATTTGCATTTACTTTAAAGGTTCTGTTTGATAAAAAATGTTGGATGGATTTCAATATACTTCCATCAAGCCCCCTCTATTTTTGATTTTTTAAGAGTCCATATTGCTTTCGCATTCAATCGTTTAAAGTTTAGAAGGTTTTCCTCAGTTTTGTGTATTTTGTATCTGTATAAAGCACTTTTTGAATCTCTTATGGCTATCTGACAGTCCGAGCTCCACCATTGAACAAGTAATTTAAGTCTGATTGGTTTTGTTTTGCCGATTGATGCAAAGGCTAAGTTAATAATTATTTCATTAAGTGATTCCAGGGACCCTATTCTCAAACCGTGACATATTTTGTCGCATGCGAGAAATCCTCTTTGTCGAATAAAATCTGAATATTCTTATTCTCAAATGTCGCCTTCGCAAATTTTTGATAGACAAATTGTAGAATGGTCAAAGGCAGTCGACAATTTATGGAAGGAAAATTATCATAAAAGCAAAAATATTTTGGTCAAATATTTATTTTACATATAAAAGTAGGTATATGTATTCCTTTTTTCAACATATTAGGCTCTCAAAAACAGTTCAGCTTCTCAAAATATTAAACAAAAAATATCAAACTTAGGAACGAAAACAACAGTAATAAATAGGTACTGGGTACCAACAAAGTACTAATTCTTAGTAAATCTAGAAAACAATGATAAACACTAAAAGAAAAAAAACATATCCTATAAAATAATATGAGATAATTGTCTCAGGTACAACAAACAGTTTGGTAATACAATGCAGTACGGCCTGCAGTTATCTATCACATGAAATACAATGTTTATCACAATACGTTTCGTTGTTTCAATATGTCTACCAAAGTTTCCACAGCTACTACTTGTCTTTCGAGTAAAATAAGCTTCTTGGTATAATACTCCTTCTGCACATCCAGAGTATTTTTGCTCACTTCTGCAAGAGTAGATGCAGCAATAGCACTAGTGTGCAAACGTTGAGAAGCCACACTTCTTTACTTTTTATGGGCACTAGTTGGAGGGACAATATCATTCTCTTTTGTGTATGAATGGTCATCCAAAACAATTTCAACTGAATATTTAGTAACGACATCTTCTCGAGTATTCTGAGTAACATCCACCGGTTGGTCTGTATTCAAATCAGGAAAAAAAGAGTCCATATCAACAGGAGTTTCCTCTATGTAGATGTCACCAGTGATTGATGATGATGGAATAAGGCTTAATATTAGTTCATCTGTAGCATCTAACTCATCAGAATATGAAGGACCACCGCCAGTACCTCTCACATACTTAATTTGATCTGACTTCTTCTTTTTTGTCTTTGACCGTAAATCTTTCCAAGTCTGTTGGAAAATGAAAATATTCAACATAGCAATAATTCATGCATTATTTTTGTATCATTACCTTTTTCCACTGCTTCCAGTCTTTCGAGGCTCTGGGGGCACAATTTAGAATGGAGGCAATATTCTGCCACTTACTCCTTGCAATTTGGGGAAAATTTTCCTGATAAAAGAGGCTCATTTTATTTTTCTTGCATTAAATTTATTAATGTTCGTTTTTGGTTTTGGGTGCAATAATTTTTTTTGGTTTCACTTTCCATGTTTATCTTGTTATTCTTGTCCTACATTCGAGTAAGTACATTGTACATTCTAACTTGTAATTCTAACAAATAACAGAGGCAGGCTTGTCTCTGCAAATAACCAAATCATTACTGTCATTTCATTATTTTACAACTTTACAAGAGAAGTGGTAGGGAACACGATATAATATCGAAATTTCGGTGTTGCCAGTTCATTTTATTCGACAAAATTTATCTCATGCGACTTAGATGTCTAACCCATTTGAGAATGCCAGATGCCAATGTTGTGCGACAATTTCTATCGACATATGTCGAATACGACAAATGTCATTCGACATTCGAGAATAGGCCCCCAGGTTCTCATTAATATTATTGCTCATGTTAAATTTTGAAATTCTTTCATGGATTAAAGTTGAATATAGATTCCAATCATCTTTTCTCAATTTCCACCTGAGAATTGTCTTAGCATTGACTTGTATACCGTTGGTCTCTAATACTATTGGAAAATGATCGCTATCATAGAGATCGGAAAGAACTTCAAATGTTATGTGACTTGTTAGTTTTGGATCACATATAGACAAATCAATTGCGCTGGACGTTCCAGACTCTACGTATCTTGTTTTCTTGCCATTATTTGGGAGAGTTAAGTTATTATCATCAATTAAATTTTTAATAATACGTCCTCGCGGATGTGTATAATCGCAGCCCCAAATTACATTGTGGGTGTTGAAATCACCTACTATGAGTCTAGGCATGCGAATTTGATTTAATAAATCGTTTATTTGGTTATAAGTAAGGTTGAGATTTGGAGGAACATATATGTTACAGACAAATATTTTCATCGGAAGATGAATTTCGACAACAACAACTTCCAATTCAGAAACAACATTTCGTTTGCGACAATTGAATTTGCAATGTATGTTACTATTCCCCCACTTGCTATAAGCACATTAGTTCTATTTTTATGGAAGGCAGCAAAATTGCGAAATTTATATACGTACTGGTCTTTAAAATGTGTTTTTTATAAGCATATGATTTTTGGATGTTGTTCAGACAAAAGAAGTTTTAACATTTCTAATCTAGCAATGACTCCGTTTAAATTCAACTGTTAAAGTGTGAAAATTTTGTTTATGGCGTTGAAAATGATATTAATACGTTTCTTGTGATCATTTGTCACTATCAGTATCCGATACAGGGGGGTGACTTTTGTTTTCTCGTGCTATGAGGAGCTTCATTATTATTTAGCTTATTTTTGTGAAACGAGATTTATATATTTTTTCAGTAAGAAATGGATTAAATGTAGTTATTAAAATAGCTAGTCAGTCGACGTCAGATGTATATAGGTGAGTTACACTTAACGGGTCTTTGTTACCTTGGACATTTTCTATAAAATCCTTGAACTGAGAATAATTTAAGCAATACATGCTAGAATGCTCTCCAATAATATTCTTGGCAGGTAATAATTGTTCTTCAAGAGAGGTTTCCAATGATAGCGGTTTTTTATTGTAGTGTCGATGAGTTTTACTTGGTGCAGTTGGTTTTAAAAATTGTGCTTGCGGTTCATCTTCTGTTGCGATTACGCTAGTCAAGGGTTCTTTAGTAAATATTTTGGTAGATTCTGGATTTACTTCAGTAAGAGTGGAAGATTTGGTCTCGTCTTGCTCGGGTTTTTGTTTGTTAGATACCTGTTTGTCAATAAAAGGAGTTGAGATAGTTTGCTCTTCTAACGGAGTTGTGGTAATCTCATTCGCTTTTCTTTTACCAGTTACGTCTACATCTGAAACTTCAATATCCATTCGATTTTGACGGGAGATATCGGAAAAATTGTTTTCGTTTGGAGAAGTTGAAGGATGAGATGTATCTTGTATACCTTGTGTTTCACATTGCCTAATTTCTGTTGTACAGTTGATTGATATGTGCCCAGGCTGGTTCCATTTGTAACAGAAAATATCTCTGGATATATATATATATATATATATATATATATATATATATATATATATATATATATATATATATAATTAGTTTTCGGAATATCGGGATCCGGTCTGTGCATACAATAAATACAACTCTTTTCCTTTCAAATCTCTATATTTCGCAATTATTTTATTGCTTCATCAGGAGTTAACTAAAATAATATACGGTCACATACAACTATAATGAAATGTCATGATAAAACACACTCACAGATCAGAGTATAAACGCTATCAGCACACAGTTAAAATTAAAGGCAATCACCAGCATCTTACATGAGGTACTCCACCAGCAAGTGAGGCATGTACTACTTTAAAACTTGAAATTCTTAATGAAAACAAAATACCTGATCACAATAAATTAAAACGATAATTATTTCTTTTGTTCTTTTTTATAATTTTTCCTTTTTATAATAAAAACTTCTTTATAATTTATATAATAGTCCAGTGAAAGTCAACGACAAAAGAAGAAAAACAGCCAGAATGTTAAATTTTAAGGAGGTTCGAGTAGATGGTACTTAATTGGTTCACATCTATTATGTAGTTGACCACATGTGGTTGCTTTTAATTTCACACATTTCAAGTAACAGCCTCCTTCTATAATTATTCTCATGTCGGATTATGTCAACATTATCGTAATCCAGTGTATGTCCGGTGGTTTGGTGGTGATTTACCGTGGCACACACATTTTTTCCTAATCGGCAGTCGCTTCTGTGTTGTGTCAACCGTTGTCTGAGCCATTGAGACGTTTGACCAATATAACATTTGGGACAATTCGAGCAAAGAATTCTGTAAATCACATGCGAATGAAACTGAAGTGGAGTCACATCTTTTGTTTTTGTAAATATCGATCGACTACTTCTTACATTGTATTTGGCGATTTTTATATTTGGAAACGGTTTAAAAATAGCTGTAATAGCATTTGTTAATCCTTCTACATATGGTACTTTTTTATATGTATATTGCAGAGAACTTCCGCTCTCTCTTGGACCATCAAAAAAGTCAGAATTGTATATTAGTTTTTTGAAAATATATCCTGGGTAACCGTTGTTAAGAAAAAAATCGTACAATTTCTTAAGATTTTTATTTAAGAGGGTGTCATCGCTAATATGTAAGATTCTGTTTTTTATATTCATTACACTGTTAAATTTCTGACTTTTTGGATGGTTAGAAAAGTAATTTATAAACCTGCCAGACGATGTTGGCTTAAAGTACCAATCAAAAATTATGCAGTTTTCGCTATTTCTAATCAGCTTGGTATCTAAAAAAGGTATACTGCGATCGTTCTCCACTTCAAGGGTGAATTGTAGGTGTGGATTGAACGAATTAAAGATGTTTAGTGTCTCATGAGTTTCATCAGCAGGGATGGAACAAATCAGATCATCCACATATTTGTAAACAAAAGGCATTCGAAAAGGTAATATTGGGATGACATTATTCAGGAGTTCATCCAAAATTATTGTTGCAATGATAGGACTTATTGGCGATCCCATTGGAGTGCCAAAACATTGCCGAGAAAAATTTTTGTTGAAGGTAAAAAACGTATGATTAAAAATGAAATTGATAAGATTTAAGAACGTGTCTTTTTTCAAGGTTGTATATAGTTCAATCCTCTCCCACTTGGAACCCAAAATATTCACTACTAGATGTAAGGGAATATTAGTAAATAAAGATACCACATCTAGTGACACCAATAAGTAATTATCTGGTGAATGTTTCATTTTTAAATTATTTACAAGTTCGAAACTGTCCTTAACATTGTATTCAGTTAGATGTTCAAATGCATTTTTTAGAATGTCCGCCAAAAATTTTGAAATTTTATATGTGGTCGCATTGATGGAGCTCACAATAGGTCGTAGAGGTATTAACGGCTTATGGATCTTTGGCAACCCATATAATTTTGGAAGATCTGAATTATAGATAATAAATTGTTTTTCAAAAGTGTCGTCAATTTCATTGCGCGATTTAAGCAGTTTGATCAAGTTATTGAATTTGTTTTGCGTAGACACTAGAGGATCCTTGCTTAAACGTTCATATGTTGAAGTATCCTGTAACGAGCATTCAATTTTCTCGATATAATCAGCCCTGTCCATCGCAACGGTGGAAGCTCCTTTATCTGCCCCCAAAATATATATTTCCGGATGTGTCCTCAGAAACCGCTTAGCTTTTAGAAATGTTTTGTGCATTGTGTTAGGATGTTTTGAGCGAGGATCATTCATAAAATTTGTTATAACATTGACATTTCTAGCTCTAAGTACATCCTTGTTTTCTTCTGGTATATCATCTATAATATTTTCAATGTCTGCCAACAATCCCTCTAAATTTAAATCTGCATTAGAACCAGATAAGCCAAATTTAGGTCATAGAGACAAGAAATCTGCAACATCTGATGGAATATTGCAATTTGAGATATTGTGGAACCATTTGCTATTATCAATAAATACCTTGACTGGACTATTACATTTTAATCTATCAAACGTATGTATATTCAAGGACTTAACTCTATTAAGTATATTATCAAAAGAAATTTTCAATCTATGCTCATATTCAACTAAGATAATATTTGGTATCGAATTTATCACACCTCTTTTTACTGTACTAATAGATGAACTCAATTTTGAGATCTTATTACACGTTAACCTTATTTCCAAAGACAAAACTTTATGACATGTATTTACAATGAAATTATCTACTACCTTGATCATCTGTTTATCATTATTTGTAAGTGGGAGAGGATTGAACTATATACAACCTTGAAAAAAGACACGTTCTTAAATCTTATCAATTTCATTTTTAATAATATGTTTTTTACCTTCAACAAAAATTTTTATCGGCAATGTTTTGGCACTCCAATGGGATCGCCAATAAGTCCTATCATTGCAACAATAATTTTGGATGAACTCCTGAATAATGTCATCCCAATATTACCTTTTCGAATGCCTTTTGTTTACAAATACGTGGATGATCTGATTTGTTCCGTCCCTGCTGATGAAACTCATGAGACACTAAACATCTTTAATTCGTTCAATCCACACCTACAATTCACCCTTGAAGTGGAGAACGATCGCAGTATACCTTTTTTAGATACCAAGCTGATTAGAAATAGCGAAAACTGCATAATTTTTGATTGGTACTTTAAGCCAACATCGTCTGGCAGGTTTATAAATTACTTTTCTAACCATCCAAAAAGTCAGAAATTTAACAGTGTAATACATATAAAAAACAGAATCTTACATATTAGCGATGACACCCTCTTAAATAAAAATCTTAAGAAATTGTACGATATTTTTCTTAACAACGGTTACCCAGGATATATTTTGAAAAAACTAATATACAATTCTGACTTTTTTGATGGTCCAAGAGAGAGCGGAAGTTCTCTGCAATATACATATAAAAAAGTACCATATGTAGAAGGATTAACAAATGCTATTACAGCTATTTTTAAACCGTTTCCAAATATAAAAATCGCCAAATACAATGTAAGAAGTAGTCGATCGATATTTACAAAAACAAAAGATGTGACTCCACTTCAGTTTCATTCGCATATGATTTACAGAATTCCTTGCTCGAATTGTCCCAAATGTTATATTGGTCAAACGTCTCAATGGCTCAGACAACGGTTGACACAACACAGAAGCAACTGCCGATTAGGAAAAAATGTGTGTGTCACGGTAAATCACCACCAAACCACCGGACATACACTGGATTACCATAATGTTGACATAATCCGACATGAGAATAATTATAGAAGGAGGCTGTTCCTTGAAATGTGTGAAATTAAAAAGCAACCACATGTGGTCAACTACAAAATAGATGTGAACCAATTAAGTACCATCTACTCGAACCTCCTTAAAATTTAACATTCTGGCTGTTTTTCTTCTTTTATCGTTGACTTTCACTGGACTATTATATAAATTATAAAGAAGTTTTTATTATAAAAAAGAACAAAAGAAATAATTAGCGTTTATACTCTGATCTGTAAGTGTGTTTTATCATGACATTTCATTATAGTTGAATGTGACCGTATATTATTTTAGTTAACTCCTGATGAAGCAATAAAATAATTGCGAAATATAGAGATTTGAAAGGAAAAGAGTTGTATTTATTGTATGCACAGACCGGATCCCGATACTCCAAATACTAATTAAATAACGATAGACGGTCGAGAAAGAACTTACGTTGTTTTCGTATTTATATATATATATATATATATATATATATATATAATACTTTTTTTATATTTTTATTGTTTTGGTATAAATATACTATACCTGTTTAGTATTATTTTTGATATTTGTAGTTGGCTAGTTAAGGGTAAATTTATTATTCAAAAGGAGAGCAAAATAAATCTATACTCACGTTGGGTTCCGGATTGAATCAAATAAGAATTATGAAATTTGCACTTTTATAAATATTCTATTAAATTGTCTCCTCTGATTTATGCTAATAAATTATATGAAATACATAAATGTGACGCCTATGGTATTAAGCTGATTCCTGTATTTAGCACTTGACATTCAAATAAAACACGATGACTCGAATGTTAGTTGACTATAATTATCAGTAGAAATCAATTGAAAATAATTACAAAATTTATAAGATTCTTATGTTAAACAAATTACTACGACCTAAAATACTTATAGCATGGATATGTTCTTTGTACAAATGAAATTATAAATGGAAATTTGGCCAAAATTTTTGATGTCAGAAGCATAAATTATTCCATGACTTAATAATTCTGCTATCGGCATTTCGTGCTAAACTGACATGAAGATTCATTGACACTTCTCTGTCATTTTATTTATGTAAACATGGTAATTTCGTTTCTACATTATAGTTAAATATCCTGTATATTATTATCTAATCATATTATTGTATTCTTTTACGTTCATTGCTGGATATTACATAGTGCTATACACAATTTATTACTTGTACTGTTTAACAAGAAAAAGAATTTATAACTTACTTAGGAAATGAATTAGAATTTATTAATGATAATGTTTACCCTTTAGAATTCAAGGTAAATAGTTTAAATATTATTCTTGTGTCTCAAAAAACACACTAAATAAATGATATCATAGGTATACCATTTAATATGAGAAATTCACTTCTCACACATGACTACAAATAGAACAGATAATTCTATATGTTTTTAAGGACGTATATTCTCCTTGTTACTTGATAAAGATACAAATTTCCTATATTCTTGTCTATAACTCTTCAATAATTATTACGATGAGTTCAATATATATATATATATATATATATATATATATATATATTTTGATAGTTTACAACTAATACAAAAATTTTTCAAATAGCCCCACGTTGTTGGGTGCCAATTATTATAGTGTATATTTATTAAATTATATTAATTTAGATGTTTTACTATGTTATGGTGTAATATGTTAATACGGCTAGCTCAAATAATTTATTGATTTGAATTTTTGTATAATTATGATTTGTACGGATTTGGGAGCATGAAACCCTCTCTGCTCTTTGAGTTCCTGTTGCTGTGAATATCTTCGTTATTAAATAAAAAAAAAACACTTTACTTGTAAACATAATTTAATTTTTTTTAATAATGAGAATTTTCATTATAAAATTTATCATACTACGCCTATGTGTGGCTGAACTAGAATTATCGATCCATTTCATGTATGGTATGCTATGCGCATGCTTAAAACATCAGGTGATGATGCGTTAAGAGAAGCACTTCATAGACGAGTTGCGTCTGTTCAATTTTACAATGTGCTTTCCGTTATATCATCGAATATTTGATGCGTAATGCACATGTAAAGAATTTATGTTGAAACAAATTATGTACCAGAACAAATTATCAGTTTTATATACATAGAATTGAAATATTACATAAATGAATTCAGATGCATCTTTCTTAAGTTTTTATTTGAAATGAGTAAGTATTTAATTTTGTCTATTTAAATTGGCCATTTATTATTGATAATTATTTAATTGTATAGTTATATTAAGTCTCTATTATGATTCTTTTTCAGATAGATCTTTTTCGCATAGTTTATTTTACTCATGAGATTTTCAAACACTGGATTGTAATTAGTGAGTTCTTTAACTCTTGTTATATAACAATACGCACTGACCTTGTGTCCTGGAACTAGGATATGCTTCTCTGGACTCTGGAACGCTGCTTCCGAAGTTTAAAGTCGGATAAATTTGAGAAAAATTGATTCTCTCTCAGGAAAATTAGCTGTAGATATTTGGTAAGTACTGTTGTATGTTTTGTTAGTGGTTTCTTACTTTTTAATCATGATTTTTGGGGATAATTTATCGAAATTTCTGGAACGCTGCTACAACCAACATCCTCGAACCGACGCCAAGCTACCAAACCTTTTTACTTCACTTTTTTCAATAAACAATCAGTCTTTTGTTTTCTTCAGCTCACTATTTTGAAAATGTTTGTTACACTTTGTTTATTGATTGAAAATTGTTCTGTCATGTCTCGAATAACCAATCACCTTTGTTTACCGCACTCAAAATTATGATTTCATTTTTATTTACTCTCAAATATCTTTCCTCATATATCAAAATAAGTTTCACTTGATTGTTAGTTTACTATTAAAGTTCATTTGATTGCAATGGGACGAATAGTTTATACTGACGAAATACAATAATCTTTAATATACCAATGTTTAGTTTAATTTTCTTATTACAATTAGTTATTGTTACGATTGTATTTCGCCATTCACATAAATTCTTTTAAACAATTTGTCAACATTCTCTATTCTGACTATTTACATTCATTTTATATTCTTTTAAATTCAATAATCAATTTCTATTTATTTACTCTATGAAATTACTCTAATGTCAGCGTTTGTCACTGAAACATATTTACATTACAGTGTCAAATATTCTAACCATATCTCTTTGTAAACATTAGTGTTATAATATTGAACAATATCTTGTATGTTTTGAATATTTATTGATTCTTATTTCTTTTTTAGATTATGTGTTCAATGTTATTTTCTTATAAAATATTTGATACAAATGGATGATCTTAATTCTATGGTTTCGGATTTATGATTTAAGGTAATGTTTCTTTTTGTTTAATTCTTTGCAAGTTGTAAAGTTTCCTTGAATTATAAATTATATTAAAGCTGTATTAGCAAATTGAGTGAAGATATTTACAATTATCTAATAAACATGAGCAATTTTAATGTCTCATTCTTATCATCCTAGTAAAGTATAGTCTACTGTTTTATTATTTAACAATTTCTAATTATTCTGTTTCATGACAATGTTTCTACCTTACATATACGTTATAACATTCCCTGAATTTTCATAAAATCATTCTAATTATTGTTCACAATGATCTAGAATGTTTTACTATAAAATTCATTTAATAGTACTCAATTTTTCTCCTTCCTTGAAAGTAGTTCTCTTCTTAATTCTCTTGTTTCGTTTTTTGATGTATTTTTCAGCATTCTTGGGAATTCTTTCCCTCGTTTCCTTTATTATTTGTTCATATTTCTCTGTGTTTTCTGGTATCCATGGTCTTTCAGGTACTATGTTTTTCATAATTAATATGGGTGATCTTCCAGTTACTTCATGTGGTACGGTATTTAAACAGAATTCTATATTTTTCAAATTCTTTTCCCAGTTTCGTTGTTGATCGTAAACAAGTAATCTTAGACATTTGATGACTTCTCTGATATATCTCTCCGTTTGATTAGCACATGGATGTCTAATACTTGTAAAGTGAGGCTTTACGTTTGATTTTCTTAACCATGTTTTAAAATTTTCGTTATTGAAATAAGTTGCGTTATCCATCAAACAGTTTTCCGGTATGCCCACTTCTAGAAAGTAGCTTGTCAGGCATTTCTTTACCGTCTTCTTATCTGTTCGTTGACATGGATATAAGGTTACATATTTTGAGAAAGCATCTACAACTACGAATATGTTTTGATTTCCCTCTTTACTAGGTATTATGTTTGAAATGAAATCTACCGTTATGACTTCAAGAGGATGTTTCGTTACTAATGATTTTGGCATATTTTCGTTGTGATGATTTTTTTCTTTTCCAAGTTGGCAAAGTTCACATCTAGTAACTAGTAACCTGAAAATATGGTGCAATTTTCGTATTCCTACATGATTGTACCGTAAATGTAATTCTTTGATTATTTTTCTTGTCAAATGTTCTGTTATTACATATAACTCCTTTTGCTTGATAATTTTGAAGATAATGTTGTCCTTTGTTTGGCAATTATGTTTATATTTATCTGTCAAATTTTTCTGGTCTTCCATTATTGCATGTATTGAAAATACACCTAATTGCTCCTTCATTAAGTTCACTCCTACGTATTTGTTTCTTTGTATTTTGCTTTCCCCATCCATTCTTGTCAAAGCGTCTGGAATTATATTTTTGGCACCAGGTATATATTTAATATCGAATGAATATTCCTGTAAAAGCAAAGCCCATCTGTGTATCCTATTGTTTCCATATTTGTTTTTTAAAATAGTTGTGAGAGATTGGTTGTCTGTCTCAATAATAAATTTGTTACCTAACAGGAAAAATCTTAATTTATTCACACAAAATAATATGCTTGCTAACTCCATCTCGCTAACGCTATAGTTTTTCTCAGCCTTTTTTGTAATTCTTGACACAAATGAAATGGGAACTTCTACATGTTCGTGTTGTTGTACCAAGCTTCCGGCAAATCTATTTTGTGAAGCATCTGTTGTTTTCGTGTAATCTGGATGATATAATTTCACGTTTTCAGTGAACTCCTCTTTGATTTTATTAAAGGCCACTTCTCTTTCATGAGTCCATTTCCATCTCACATTTTTCCTTAGTAGTTCTATAAGTGGTATTTCCTTTTCCGTTAAATCCGGCACTCGTCTTTTGAAATAGTGCAATACACCAAGGAAACCTCGTAGAGTTTTCAAATTAGTAGGTCTTTTATAATTTTTATCCTATCTGGATCCATGCTTACACCATCTCTATCAATTTTATAACCAAGATATATTACTTCTTCCTTGTAGAATTGGCATTTTTTAATGTTTAATTTCAATCCGGCTTCTTCCAAAGCTTTTAAAATTATCTCTATATGTTTTATATGCTCCTCCTCTTCTTCGGAATATATTAAAATATCATCTATATAGTGTAGTGTGAATTTTTCATACTGATTTAAAATTTTATGATGAGCTTTAAGTAGAGCTGACGTAGCCGATTGTGTTCCAAATGGTACTACTTTAAATCTATAAACTACTCCATCCACCATGAAACCGGTATAATCTCTGCTATTCTCATCCAGTGGTATCAACCAAAAACTGTGTTTCAGGTCCAGTTTTGTAAAAATTTTCGTTTTTGAAATCCGACCAAGTATCGCTTCAATATTTAATGGTGCCTCAAATTCTGGTTTACAATGTTTATTTAGGTTTCCAGCATCTAGACAGAATTGAATTTGGTATTAAAGGACACACGTTTTACTGGATTAGACGCTCCGAAGGAGTAAGAAGACGTCTTGCACTGATGATTCTATTATTAAAAGTAATTGCTCCATGTTGACGATGAATTCATCGACTATATTTGCATTGCTCAGATATATGCATATTCTGTTGTGTGAAATTCGAGAACAGAAGAGAATATTTTTTGGTTTGACTAAAGGTCCTGTGGCTAATATATATTCATGAAATTTTATGCCATCGATGGAGCTAAATACGATTGCTTGACATTTTGACGGGAATTTCGGCGTGGCTGGTTGGCTTACGACAGTTCAGTAGTCTCTGGTTTGGTTCTGCATGGTAGTTTGTAAACTGGTATGGTTTTCGGAATGGGCTTCTATTATTTCAGATGTTTTGAAAATCTGAATTCGGCCCTGTACCCATTTGAAATAAATATAAGTGGATCCTTAATTGCTTGTAAGACCACAAAAAATAATGGCTAATTTTTGTAGATAGTACGAATATTTCACTTTGTTATGTATCAAGTTCAAATATGATAATGTGATTTGACTCACAGGAAATAAACTTCTTTGAATCATAGTTTACACTAACTTGAAGGTAACTTTACAATTTAATTGAAATATTTTTGAGTTTTTACCAAAAAAATAATTAATTTAATCTAGAGCTAAAATTTTCAACTAGTAGCTCAATGCGAGTGTTTGTTTACACGGGTTAATGAGAACGCTGGTAAAACATCGGTGTGCCTAAAAGTATCGGCATTCCGCTAAAGAAAAAGGTCGACTTTTTACCGACCGTCCAAATCCGGTGTGTGTGAAAGGAGCGTAGGATTACTTCTTTATATGTGGGGAGGATATTTTTTAATACAAAAGCTGATATGTTAAAAGTTGATTTGAGCACGGAATTTCATCCAATATATTCTAAGGTTAAGTGTGACATATACGACGAATGTCAAAAAGAGCGGTATGGGTATGATATG
Source organism: Galeruca laticollis (assembly GCA_963921935.1). Classification (NCBI taxonomy): domain Eukaryota; kingdom Metazoa; phylum Arthropoda; class Insecta; order Coleoptera; family Chrysomelidae; genus Galeruca; species Galeruca laticollis. Next base: position 220,399,195 of record OY998178.1, on the reverse strand, counting down.
GCATTTCGTTAATATGGAATATCGTAAATAAACTAATCTACCTCGACTACCTCGATAATATTACATACCTAAATAATGTTTGATTGTTGCAGTAGTACGTAATACATATACAGCATGCTTATTTCGAAAATTCTAATTCAAGCATAACAAAAATATTTAAAATTTGTACTATGCTATCCTTTCGCAACAAGTTAAATAAAATGGTAAATCAACACATTAATAACTATCCCATTTTAATAATAGAGGGTATCTCGATTTAGCCAGAATACTCCCCAAAACCAGATAGTGGTCCTTTTTTTCATAGTCATTATATTTTTAGTATTCTTATTTTTCTGTAAAAAATGTGACAATATAATATAATAGAAAATACTAAAAATACTATAGTGAATATGTTTATATGTTTTTTGTTTGATTTCCTCGATTCATCGATTATTTAGTACTACTCAAACCTTAGGTATCGCATTTTACGTACACTTTTCCTAGGCATTTTAACAGCTAATAGGCTTTTTTTCGTTTTTTGGAATAAATATTTTATTTTCAGTTTTGTATGATTCTTAACAATATACTTGTTGAACAATGTAACAAAACTAGACTACCTGTATATTTGTATTGTTTAATGAAACAGATATTCATATTAACTAATGCAGACCATAATATTAATGAATTTTATCGATGAACTAACGAACAGATATTCATGGTATTAATCAGAATAGATCGTTAATTAACGAAAAAGTTTCCAATATTAACAAATTGAATTCGTAATTTGACGAACAGTTATTCATAAGTTGGGTACAGACCGAGATAAGGATTCCGGGAGTTGTTCGAGAACAGCTCCCGAATTGAACCCGAGCAGCTCCCAAACACATCGTCCACGCAAGAGGAGCTTCAGTTCTGTGTTCAGTTCGGTCCATTTCGTTGAACAATTCGAACTAGAACTGAACTTTCATGAAAATTGAAATAATTAATTGTGAAATAGTTTTTTTGACCAAGTCAATGTGTGTAAGTTCAGGTTATGGGATTATGGTCAATAAAACAATGAAAATCTATTATTTTTTCAGCCTACGTTTCGACCTTTATTGGGTCATCTTCAGGGCGTCAGATTTAATGATATGGTTTGGTAAAAGGTGTTCCCTTCTGCATCTACACAAGAATTTGCTGTGGTTTTCAAAGTTTACAAGTTTTTTATTGTAGTTCCCCCATGCTTTGAAATGTTGCATTGCTTCTTGTTCATACATGTCCTTGATATCGCTTAAAAATCCCATTTTTCACATATCCTCTCGCAGTCCAGAGGTCGTATTCAGTGTCCAGTAGAAAAACCCAATTCTAAATTGTTTGTGAAATAGTTTTTTGACCAAGTCAATGTGTGTAAGTTCAGGTTATGGGATTATGGTCAATAAAACAATGAAAATCTATTATTTTTTCAGCCTACGTTTCGACCTTTATTGGGTCATCTTCAGGGCGTCAGATTTAATGATATGGTTTGGTAAAAGGTGTTCCCTTCTGCATCTACACAAGAATTTGCTGTGGTTTTCATAGTTTACAAGTTTTTTATTGTAGTTCCCCCATGCTTTGAAATGTTGCATTGCTTCTTGTCCATACATGTCCTTGATATCGCTTAAAAATTCCATTTTTCACATATCCTCTCGCAGTCCAGAGGTCGTATTCAGTGTCCAGTAGAAAAACCCAATTCTAAATTTCTACTGGACACTGAATACGACCTCTGGACTGCGAGAGGATATGTGAAAAATGGGATTTTTAAGCGATATCAAGGACATGTATGGACAAGAAGCAATGCAACATTTCAAAGCATGGGGGAACTACAATAAAAAACTTGTAAACTATGAAAACCACAGCAAATTCTTGTGTAGATGCAGAAGGGAACACCTTTTACCAAACCATATCATTAAATCTGACGCCCTGAAGATGACCCAATAAAGGTCGAAACGTAGGCTGAAAAAATAATAGATTTTCATTGTTTTATTGACCATAATCCCATAACCTGAACTTACACACATTGACTTGGTCAAAAAAACTATTTCACAAACAATTTAGAATTGGGTTTTTCTACTAGACACTGAATACGACCTCTGGACTGCGAGAGGATATGTGGAAAATGGGATTTTTAAGCGATATCAAGGACATGTATGGACAAGAAGCAATGCAACATTTCAAAGCATGGGGGAACTACAAAAAAAACTTGTAAACTATGAAAACCACAGCAAATTCTTGTGTAGATGCAGAAGGGAACACCTTTTACCAAACCATATCATTAAATCTGACGCCCTGAAGATGACCCAATAAAGGTCGAAACGTAAGCTGAAAAAATAATAGATTTTAATCGTTTTATTAATCATAATCCCATAACCTGAACTGAAATAATTAAATTTGAAAAATGTCATCGCTGGAAAGTGACGAAGAAGGCGATCTCATCATTGCTTGTGCAGCATACTTTTTAATAAAACAAAATGTCGAATCGAAAAAAAAGAAACCTAAGACTAGGCGGTGGTGGCAAAGAAGTTTATTTAAAAATCGCTCAAGATATGGTGCTTTGCTCAAAGGTTTAAAAATGGAGGACCAAAGTTTATTTCGAAATTTTAGCTGTATGTCTGTAGTAGATCTTGAAAAACTCTTGGTTTTATTAGAACCGATAATATGGAAACAAGATACAAATTACCGGAAGTGTATTTCATCCAGGGAAAGATTAGCTTTGACTTTGCGATTTTTGGCAGCAGGAGATTACTATACAAGTCTGATGTATTTATTCAGAATTTCCAAGCAACGCATCTCTGCGATTGTACCAGATGTGTGTGAAGCTTTAATTACAGTTCTAAGTGACTTAATAAAGGTAAGCAATTTTCTTTTACATTTGTACTCATTTATGTTAAAAAACATACAAAATAATGTTGTAGGTATACCTACCTACTTTAATTTAAATTCTGATAAGTTTTTGAATAATAAAATTACTCAAATGCTCTTCCTTTTGGGGAGACAGCACTGGTGTACTACAACAACCTGGTCGTACTTGAGAATCTGCATCTGTGGAGTAAGCAGTTTCAACAAGAGATGAGTTGCTACTTGTATCACACAATGATGATCCGAAATGCTGTTTATAATACTGTGAATCGGTGTCATAGTTTGAGAAGGGTGAAGTAATTGCAGTGCTATAACCTGACTGTGGTTGCGAGACCACATAACTGGATGTACTGAAGTTTGATAGACCTGGGTGTGAGGTGACTCTTCTGTGAGGCGTTGACTGGATTGCGATTGTAAAATGCTAATTTGGGTGTCACAAATTATTTTGTTAATGTTAAACTCGACATGTGCTCTGGTTAACGGATCAAATTACCTTAACTTCATACCAATATGATTTGCAAATAAGGAGCAAGCATCAGGTGGCGCATTCTTTTTTTCATATATAGTTTTGAGAATACCGAAAGCTTCTGCGGCTTGGTCGTTATTTTCTGTAGTCTTCATGTTTTTTGACACGCGTTTCTTAGTTGTCAACACACCACTTTTTCGTTTCTTTCCTAACTCCTGCACAATCCCTCTTATATTTTCTGTTAAGTCATCTACATTCAATTCTTTATCCTGAGGTTCATTGTTGTTTGTTGTATTCGCTTCATCGACGGCACCGTCATTAGTTTCCACATTTGTTTCAGCAGAAGCTCCCACATTGGCAGATGCATCCTGAATCTACTAAAACAAAATTTATTTTACAATAATTTATTTGATTCTCATTTCAACTATGCGCTAGACAGTTGAAATGTATTGGTATTTTTATTTTCAGATTCCAAATTCATCTGAAGAATGGCTCGCGGTTGCCAAAGAATATAATAATAGATGGAACTTCCCACACTGTATAGGTGCTATTGATGGTAAGCACATCACACTACGAGTGACATTTAACAGCGGAAGCGAATATTTCAATAATAAAAGGTACTTCAGTATTGTTCTTATGGCAACAGTTAAGGCAGATTACTCATTTTTATTTGCCAACGTAGGATGGATAGGGTTTTTAAAAACACTGATCTGGCTACAAAACTTCAAAATGGAACTTTATCTCTACCAGCAGCAACAGCATTGTTGTGACAGGAACGAAATACACCGTTCGTTTTTGTTGCTGACGACGCATTTCCTCTACAAGTAAACATAATGAAGCCGTAACCTGGAATGCATTTGAAGGGAAGCCGTCAGCGAGCCTTTATAGATTATGTAGAGCTCGACGAATAGTTGAAAATTCGTTTGGGATAGTATCATCCGTGTTTCGTTTTGGGTTCCGGTGCACTTCGCGACCCTCCGAATTTTATGTTAATTCTAATTTTGTTTGATAGCTCACCTTAAATAAAGCAGATTAGAACAAAAATTTCGCTGGATCATTCAGTAATTACTTTAAAAATCACGAATTTAGTTCGAAAAATGGTACTTTTTCAACACTAGTTAATGCTATTTTTCGATAAATATTTTCACTTCAAATTGTAAAGGTTATTATCTTGAAATAAACATAAGTCTGTTTCACAAAAAAAAACGGAAGGAAATACTTAAATTTTGCCAAATTTTAAATATATTCATATGCATAATTATTTTCACTTGACACTTATAGGTTATAAATTAGACACTGACGTCTTATGTCTAGACAGCCAGGGTCACAAATTAGGATATTTTTCTGTCATCATATGAGTTTTAGCAGCGTTGTCAAACGGTCTTTATTTTCTTTCAGTTGAATTAATTTTGTGTTGTAATAGATATATGAATATATTATAAAAATATGAAAGTATTTGCATGTGTACTTAATAATGAAATTTGAAATAATAAATATCCTTAGAATATACTGTTCATCTTACATTTGATTTATACGTTACATTAAATGAAAGAGATCAAAGCAAACTTTTTTGCTGGACCACAGAATCGACAATAAACAACAGAATATAAATCTCTCATGACGAATTTCATACATTATCGATTTGTTTTGAAAGGTTTATAGGCAAATTCATCGATAATCTACTCTTGTGCACGATTGCAGTCACGATCGATATAGTATGTTTGTATCGTGGGTTGCAACTATAGTAATCTACGCCTGCGCTTAAGTAACGTCGACATTCCGCGACCTTTTTAAATATTCAATAAATTATTCCTTTCCCTACGCGGAACGATGCCTACGTTATTTCTAAATGCACTTTCCTTCGTTTATGGTCATTATAAAAGTGTTATTATATTGTTGAGTTCATTATTGGGATAGGATTGGATATTAGAAATCGCAAGTGAAAAAAAAGTGATAGTATTATGAAAATATTCTGAGGGCGGTCAAAATGGAAGTCAAAAACGTTTTCCAACTAAATTCGATTATTAATTTAAACGATGAGGGATTGTTGATTAGGCTCCAAAATGTGAACTTGTTACCGCGGAATATAAGATGTGCCCGAACTGCGAAACGTTGAACCGGCGCACTCGCTTCGCTAGCGTTATCAATCTGCTTTAGTATTTCAAGCGGAAATCCAATCTTCAATAATTCAAATGATTATCCACATTATTATGTAATGATACGTGCTCAAATAGGTATAATATCAGGAATACATACACAATTTGCAAATGAAAAAATTCAGTGAACAGCTATGGACATATTGTGAAAAATGCGCGCCGGTTCGACGTTTCGCAATTTTCGTTTGGTCAACAAGGATTCATCGATTAGCAAGATGTGACCGTCCCCACTTAAAAAATGTAAACAATTAAAGTAACCCTACATGGAATCGATACCGGTCAACTTTCGTTGCGAAACGTCGAACCGGCGCGCTCGCTTCGCTCGCGATATCAATCTGTTTTAGTGTATCAAACGGAAATCCAATGCTCACTAATTCAATTGATTATCAACATTATTATGAAATAATACGTGCACAAAAAGGTATATTATTAGGAATACATACACAATATACGAATGAAAAAATTGAGTGAACAGCTATGGACATAGTGTGAAAGATGCGCGCCGGTTCGACGTTTCGCAATTCACGCGTGCGAATTGCGAAACGTCGAAACGGCGCGCTCGCTTCGCTCGCGATATCAATCTGCTTTGATATCTCAAACGGAAATCCAATCTTCAATAATTCAAATGATTATCCACATTATTATGTAATGATACGTGCTCAAATAGGTATACTATCAGGAATACATACACCATTTGCAAATGAAAAGATTGAGTGAACAGCTATGGACATATTGTGAAAGATGTGCGCCGGTTCGACGTTTCGCAATTCGCGCGAGCGAATTGCGAAACGTCGAACCGGCGCGCTCGCTTCTCTCGCGATATCAATCTGCTTTGGTATCTCAAATGGAAATCCAATCTTCAATAGTTCAAATGATTATCCACATTATTATGTAATGATACGTGCTCAAATAGGTATACTATCAGGAATACATACACAATTTGCAAATGAAAAGATTGAGTGAACAGCTATGGACATATTGTGAAAGATGCGCGCCGGTTCGACGTTTCGCAATTCGCGCGCGCGAATTGCGAAACGTCGAACCGGCGCGCTCGCTTCGCTCGCGATATCAATCTGCTTTAGTATTTCAAACGGAAATCCAATCTTCAATAATTCAAATGATTATCCACATTAATATGAAATATTTCGTGCCCAAATAGGAATACTATCAGGAATACATACACAATTTGCAAATGGAAAAATTGAGTGAACAGCTATGAATAGATTGTGAAAAATGCGCGCAAATGGAAAAATTCAACAGATTGTGCAATTCGCGCATAACTGATTTCAGTTAAACTAAAGTTGACCGGTATCGATTCCATGTAGGGTTACTTTAATTGTTTACATTTTTTAAGTGGGGACGGTCACATCTTGCAAATCGATGAATCCTTGCTGACCAAACGAAAATATAATAGGGGGCGCATGATTCCAGAGCAGTGGGTGCTATGATGTCACGGATAAACGTGTCTATGTAGTATTTGTTCCCAACCGAACAGCCACTACTCTGGAATCAATAATTTCTCATCACGTATTGCCGGGTACTGAAATATGGACTGACTGCTGGAGGGGATATAGTGGCCTCAAAAATCTGAGAGGTGCATCCCCTTAGATACATAAGGAAGTTAACCATTCCAGAACCTTTGTGGATCCGGTAACGGGAGTGTGCACGAACCATATTGAAGGCCACTGGTCGTCCATTAAACAATATTTGAGGCGTCCGGGGTGATGTCCTCAAGATTTTTATCGGAATAAGTGGATCAGTTTATGTGGTGGCAAGTATTTGGTCCCCCTCCTAGTGCGATATTCAATAATATTATCGAACATATTTCGGCGCGTTATCCTGTGTAGTTTATAGTTGGGATTTAGTTAGGTTAGTTTAAATATTCATAAGTAGATAAGTAGGTTAGATTGGGTTAGGTTGGGTTGACCGAATTCACATTTTTAAAAACATATCAGATACAGAATTCGGACAGATTGGTGGTAGGTTTTAGCAGGTAGGCGATCGACCATGGCTCTTTAGAATGACGTTTCCTTGTCCCATAAAGGGTTGAGGATGAAAACAAGGTTGGTGGAATCCAGCAACTTGGTACTCATTTCCAAGGTCTATATAAGATGTCCCCCACAACAAAAAAATAGGTAGTTAACAAACTTCGGCGCATTATCCTCCCTAGTTCACTACATTGTTGAGTTCTATTTGGTCTATATACTTAAGTTAGGTGAGTAATTTTTTTATATTTCTTGTTTCATATTTAATGATAATCTAGTTACATTTTGAACTGTCAGTTGGTCAGGAAGCGATATTGAATTGAATTAGGTAAAGTATTGTAAATTATGCTAATTCGGCAATAAAAAATTCCATTAAAGTTTTACTACAAATATTTGTGACTGTTGGTCGGATTATAATTGGTTCGAGGAGTGGAGCGAAACATAATCTTGATATATTCCCTACTCCTCGAAAAAATATCAAATAATTTGTATTCCACATGAAGTTTGCTACAACCTATATTGGATCTAATTAAAATAATAATGTACTTCTTAAAGACATATTTAAAATAAACATGTGTATGTACTTAAGATTATCTTCAATGCTTCTGGTGGTCCAATAAGTGTATACATACTTTATATGTACATTCTATTCTCTATAGATCATACTAGCACATTAACAATCATCTTTAAACTCGTAAATACTTCTCCTTTAATTATCAACAATACGTTCGTTATAAGAATATTTATACTTATCGAGACATTTAACGTTAAAATTTTAACTAAAAATCACAAATATATACATAATTTTTTATATTTACCCTAACTACATAAAATATACGTACTGTTAGCACCAGTGGAAAATACATAATACGTCCAAAGAAGTACATTTTCAATACAGACATTTAAATCATGAAGATAGTATAAATATTGTATAAAGTATTTCCAAGCAGACACGAGTCACGGAAATGAGAACTGGCAACACTCCTCCTTCTAAAATTTGTGACTATCTGAAATCTAGACATAAATGTCAAATTTTTTTAAAAAATGGCGGTTTTTTAGTACTTTCAATTGCGATTTTCTCTTTCAAAAGTGCATAATCCAAGAATTTTTTTCTCTTAAAATGTTCTATAACAATAGGGCTTTCTAATAAAAAAAAAATCGCTCCAAAATTCGGAGGGTCGCGAAGTGCACCGGACCCTCGTTTTCTACGTAAACCACTTTTATTGGAACCAACAAAGGCTACCTCCGTAGTAACTTGCATGTCTCTATCTACACAATTTTTTAATTCGAAGTAAACAATCTTCGAAGATATATGCACATGAAGACGTCTTTGATCGTGAAGATAACCAGACGATGCAAATGATTCCCGGCTCGTGGAGAGAAGATCAATCAGAAATGAACTCCTTTCAGAGTTTTAGGAACGTTCCAAGAAAATCTACTATGAATTCACGTCAAATTCGAGATAATTTCTCTGAATATTTTTCTACCGTTGGAAGAGTACCGTGGCAAAGTGATTTTGAATAAAAAAGCTGTATATAAAAACTTAGCAGTTACATAAAAAAATACTCACCGTATCCCGTGTTTCATTTGGCATATATCTGTCACTCAAAAACCCATATGTTTGTATCTAAATCACACTTCTTTATTAATCTAATCTGTGCTCATTCCTGATTCTTTCATCCGTTCAGCCTTTTGACGAGCTCTTTGGTGTGGCGCTAAAATGACACTGATTTTCCTTTTCACCTCATCTTTTGGTTTTGACAAAATCCTGCCTATATCTTCGTATGCGTCTTTTTTCACATATCTCTTTTTACAATCTTTGTGCCTGGGATTCCACAAATTCTCATGCCGACGATATTCTTCTATCGACCCCACAATAACTTCGTCCTTTGACCAGTCCATGTTTATTTAAAAGGCTACTTTAATAATAACATTTCGATATTAAAATCTTTAAAAACAGCGCACAGTGCGTATATTATGATACTGAACATTCAACGTCCACACACATACTGAGTTCACCACGTGTTCGCAAACGAACTCTTTGAAAGTACCAACTCGACTCGGAACCCCAAACGAACTGCCGAGCTGCTCTAGAACTGTTCGCGAACAGGGGTATACACCAAGTTCGCAACAGTTCGAGAACACCTCGAGAACTTGGTCTGTACCCAGCAATACGAATGCAGATCGTTTGCTTCACAATTCAAGTATGTATATAATACTTATAAACTTTGTTGTTGAATTAACGAACAGAGGTTCATTTTATTAACCAATATCGTTAATTAACGTAATAAAATTATTAATAAATGCTGTCCGTTAACTAACAAATGCAGTTTAGTAATATTGACGAAAGCCAGATTCGTTGATCAATAAACGAAATACGTTGTTACAACGAAACGATCGTTGATTAACAAGTGTTTCGATATTCGACGAACAATCTTTCGTTGTAATAACAACTATCTATATAGGGCCAATTTTAACGTATTTACGTACCTTGATAGCTCAGTTAAGTGCACTTTACGAGGGGTAGCCAAGACATATAGAGTGTTCTATATTCAGTTACTTGTATAGTAATTGTAAATCAGTATACGTTTCAATAGTTGGCAGTTGTCTGTCAACTGAAATTGTCATGCGGGGGAATTGACACATTCCGATATATATGTCGATGTAGATATATTATATGTATATGTTAAGTAAGTGAAATAATAAATATAGAAATACAAGTAATACTTTCAGTACAATACAACATACACAACAGCTGGCGACGAGGATGGGATTGGACTTGGACAACTTTTCAAAATGAATGAGATCCGGACGATGTTTGTGGATGAGAGCATTGAAAGCGAGTCCATCTCTCCATGAAGTTGTGAAATTTCTAACGTTAACGTTATTATAGCCTGCAGTCTTCATTTGACACCACAAAAGAAGAGCATCTTTAGCCGATTTAGTTTCTTGATTATCCGTTTCTTCTATTGTAATGTCTTGGATTTGAAAGCGAAGGATAATGGTCCAAATTAGACCTAAAGAAAGGCGGGGGTTTCCATCTACTATATCGTGGGAGCCCATATTTTCTAAATGAACGCGCTGCTCTCTTAGGAACTGTAACGCTTTGTCTACATTTTCTAGGCAGTGGATACGCATTTTTTCTTTCGTAGGACGTGGCAATCTTTCTCCGGACAGTACTTCTAATAGTTTTATTGAATTCTTGCCGTCCCTCATGTCGATGTACAAGTCCGATATTCGTGCATTTACTCGAACTAGATGTGAGTTTACCCATTTTTGGAACGTTTTCTTCTGAACGCTTTCTCTTTCGTCAGCTAATGCTTTAATCCGAGATCTTTCAAAGAGTCTGGAAGAGGAATTGCCACCGTCGTATTCGTAATCTTCAACTATTTCTTGTTGTAAGGTGGGATCCCACCTCACTATACTGATATCCGTTGTCATTTTTAAAATTCACCAGCAGAGCTGGCTAACTGTTCATAGAAGCAATAATCATTGTACACAACCACTCTTTTATTAATAAAACCGGTGTTTTTTGGTATTGTAGAAGGAAATTTGAGAGTTTCTTCTCTCTCTCTATATCACTCCCTCCTAGGGCTTTGAGTGATTGCTTCAATGTTTGTACATATTTTTCAGCAAGCCCGTTTGTAGCCAAACGATTTTGGTTTCTGACAATGGACCAAGTCTTTTTTACTATGAATTTAAGAAATTTTTACAAGAAAATAATATCAGATCACGCCTGGATATTTTACGCCCTGAGGAAATTACTATGTTACCTAAACCTCAATTGCACATAAATAAAACACGAGAATTACATGTTGGCGAGCGAGTAGCTTGCAGAGACTATATACATGAGGATAAATGGGTTTTCGGTAATGTTAAAGAAAGATTAGGCCAGTTACACTACATAATTCAATTAGATAATGCCAATTCTTGGAAGAGACATATTGATCAGATTAGATCAATAGGGGAAACGATTCCTATTACACCCCAACCCTGTAATGAAACCACAGAACCTGTACCCTGTGAGACTTTCACTACTGCAATTGACAACAGTGTCCCTAACTCTGAAACTGAAGCTCTACCTAGCTTAGAATATGAGAAAACAGTCCCAGATTTATGTAATGGAAATGAAGTAGCATTGCCCAGCCCAAGCGACCTTCCACAAAGTCTTCGAAGATCTTCACGGACAATTAAACCTCCCAATAGACTTAATTTGTAAAATTGTAAATACGAGGGGGGGGAAGAAATGTTCTATATTCAGTTACTTGTATAGTAATTGTAAATCAGTATACGTTTCATTAGTTGGCAGTTGTCTGTCAACTGAAATTGTCATGCGGGGGAATTGACACATTCCGATATATATGTCGATGTAGATATATTATATGTATGCTGCCAAAAGATTTTGTTAAGTAAGTGAAATAATAAATATAGAAATACAAGTAATACTTTCAGTACAATACAACATACACAACATAGAGTATACCGGTTTCAAACTTGTGCAATGAGATGAAGGGATAACACTTGTTGTCTACATTAGGTCAAACTGCGCAATCAACAAAATAAGAAAGCTTGTTAGTGGATGGTACTCAAATGGCCTCAGATTATAGGTTTCCCTTCACACAACATGATAATAAAATATTTGTGAAACAATAAATGATTGAATAGGCACAGAAATTTCCCGATTCAATTATAACTATCCTGGAGAAGACTGGTTCTACCACTTTGTATCAACGAACAGAACGTTATCAGAAAGAATGTCTCAAAATATCGAACGATGCAAAACAAATTTATCTCCTGCAATTATAAATCAGTATTTTGATAATTTAGAACTAAATTCAAAAGATGTTCCAGCTTCTAATATAGACAATTACGATTAGATAAACCTATCCGACGATCCTGAAAGGTTGAAAGTTGTTGGAGTTATGGGTGTAAAACTAATTGAATCTAGTAATAATTCCACATCTATAATAATAGCTGTCAGTGGCTTCGGACAATTGGTAAAACCTTACGTTGTGTATGTGGCGCCACATTTATATCCAAATTGGGTGGAAAATGGATCAGAAGGCACCGTTCACAATAGGTCGAAAAGTGGCTGGTTCGTTAAGGAAATATTTGAAAATTGGTTCCAACAAGCTGCTATCGGAAAAAAGGTGTTGATAGGTGACAACTTATCTAGTCATTTCTCCTATCATGTTATCCAAGAATGCCGAAACAATGACATTATATTCATTTTATGACCTCCCATTGCCATTTAAAAAAGCTGACATAAAATGTTGACCGAGCGTTCGCAAAGGCTTTAGAAGAAACTTTATTAAAGTTAGAGACCAATTTTAAATCTTCTGGCCTTATTTCTTTAAACTAAACTACCAAAGGAAATCACAAGATCGGATGATATAACGAAGAATGTTTCAAGACGTTTTCAACATTTTTGCGTGAAAACTGGATAACTGAAAATGAACGACGAAAAAAAAAAGAAAAAACTCGACGTTCCTTCAGGTCAAGGCGTTACAGCTGAATATTTGAATGCTGAAACTCTATTTTCAACTGTTGCTATAGACTATGAAATTCTAGCAGATGAGGTGTTAGAGGAGGCAGAGGCCGAAGGGCAAGAAGTGGAAACCTGCAGTTACGAAGATAGTGACAATGAAAACATAACTTTTGTGACCGACGATTATGTGTTTGTCCAATTTCAGTGTCCTAATGATAAAACGAAATAATACGTGAGCAGGATTACTATTGTTGTTGACGATAATATATTATAACAGGCAAAATATTCCAGTAAAATAGTTTAAAACAAAATTATAATAATAATGATAATATTTTGTTCTTCATTGTGATCTATGGATTGTTTGACAATACATAAATTGACGGCTGCCAGAATTGTTATTAAAATGAGGTTGAAATTCCGACAAGGAGCAAATAATTATAGATCACAAACAATTTATTGGATTTTAAAATAGAATTATTATCATAAACGTAAACAGGATTATAATTTTTTTATGATATTGAGGACATTAATAACCTGTACATAATTATTTTAATAAAGTAAGAGAAATTTGAGAAATATTTTGAAATTTAGAAACATGATTCCATTTATTGTAATTTAAAGAAGTAGTGTTCTATAATTGGTTGTTAAGGTTTTTTAGTTTAAGTAACTACGGAGAAATTTGTTGAGCAAGGAAGCTGAAATACATTCAGTTTGAAAAAGTAAAACGAAAAGAAGAAAGCAATTATTACAAAAAAAATTGGAAACATAGTGAAATTTAGAACTTATAAGAAAGATAGTAGAACTAGTGCTACCAACAATTAGGGGAGGAGATATTGGGGAAGAACTGTTGGTGTATTTATGTAAAAAAATCTATTATCCAGAGGACAGTGTCGGCATCAGGTGTGGGTGTGGTGCCGATTTTTCATCCAATGTGATGTATCTAAATGCTACATAGAATACACAAGGTGACGTTGAATCACTTTATTTGGCCATTTAAAAATAGTATTGATTACAATCTATACCGTTAGTGTTTTAAATTGAACTCACGGTTTCTAGTTAATACCACAACATAATAAAAATTGTTGAAAATTCTAAAAAATTGACAATTGTTTCGATAAATCAATATCATTAAAATTCATAAAATTTTGAAAGACAATTTTTCGGCAACCATATAATTATTGATCTTTCTAGACTTCATTTATTCATGTAATTTTGTTTATTATTAGGCTTCTTAAATAACGAAAGAGAGATCTTATCAATCTACTCTAATCAAATTATTGTACTTATATTTTTGAATGTCTTTGTAATTGTTCAGTCTACTAATGATTCTCAACTCAATTAGAATTAAAAAAATATTCAAATTATTTTTAACTTGCGAAAGTGTTTGGTTAATGATAAAACAATTTACTTCTTCTCATGTTGATGAATATTTGGGGTCCTTGCCAATAAAGGTCTACAGTCCAGGTTTGACCTATCAGTTGAGAAGTAGGCAACACTTATTTCACGTAATCAAGTTTCTTGGCGCTATATGAACTCTACCTAAGAAAAGAGTCATACTCAAGATTCACATCATTATAATATATTAGTTGTAATTTTTTTTAGAAGCACGGACTGTATAATGAATTGTATTTATTAATTGATAAACTCGTGAATTCTTAAAATTGTCTTATTTAATTGAAAAACTGACATTGATAGAAAATTATTGACACATAATAATAGTCACTTGATACTTAAAAAAAATTAAATGTCTATACATGACATTTCTGGTTCGAATTTAAAATAAGAGTACTTGAAACAGAGCCCCCACCTTGAAGGGCACCTTCGAAATAACAAAATAGTCAATAGAAAATTATTTTACAAAAATAGTCCATAATATTTGCAAGCTGGTTAAAAACATGAAACAAACACTTCAACTTTTAAAATCGCTTGTGCTTCTTTTCACTGAGAAGTTTGTAAAGAATTAGTCATCTTGGGTAGGAAGTGGACATAAATCTTGTATAGGTCGGTTGGATGGTTTCTTGAGAAATTTTGATTTCTGCGACTCGGGAAATATCTTTTCCGGGATGAAGCTTGAAAATTCTTGCGATTATTCCAATGAAAAGATGGCTTGTGTCGGTGTTTTCTTAAGTGAAATTTCATGCTATTCACAGAAGCTTCCCATAGACCCTTGAGATGTTGGCTCTAAGGAGGAATAAAGAGCCAAACGAAACCTTGAGTTGAGGCAAACTCGATTACAGTATTTTGTAAATTATATAGAAAGTAACCAATTTCTTTAAGTCCATTATTTTCTCCTTTGAACGTTGAACCTTTAGAATAGACATGGGAAGGCAAACCTCTTCTTGAAGTGAATCGTCGCAAGCAAGAAATAAAACTTGTTTGTCCAATAACTAACTCTAAATGAATAAATGTTGTAGAGAAACAAACGAAAACGCATACATAGGCTTTAGTATTTATACGCCCTCGACCTTTTTTGTCTGATACATTAAATGGACCAGCATACTCTATGCCTGTGTACTGAAACGGGAATGACTGTGTCATACAATTGCCGGGAAGATTTGACATGGGTGCGTTACAAAAATTGGATTTTATCTTAAAACATGTTGTACATTGTTTGATTACTGTTTTTACTAAATTTTTGGCACCTATTATCCAATACCTTTGACGAACCGCCGCTAATAAACATAGCGTGCTTGCGTGTAAAAATACATTATGTTTATGACTCATAAATAGTTTTTGCTACATAATAAAATGTGATGTTTAATATTGTAATTTAATGGAGTGAAACGTAATCTGAGAATATCGTCGTTATCTAAAAATTGTAATAAAGGTGATAATTTATAATTTGAATTATATGAATAATTTAGTTTTAAATTAATATATTGGTTTTATTGCCAATTTTCTAAAGCATTCGTCTCTTTATTCAAGATACCAAAATAGTTATTTGTAAAACAAGTGTCACTATGACTCGTCTTGTAGTACGAGTGAAGTTTGCACAACGAACAGCGAAGCGGTGAGTTGTGCAAATCACGAGTACTACTGAAAGTCATTGTGGCACAAGTTTCACACAATAGTTTTTATAATTCGCATTTATTTAATTATTTAAATAAAATAGAATTTCATATAATCCCTGTTTTTAAACTAGGAGGTGTGGTTTGAATTTAAGTTGGCAATTCTGTAGATTCCTAATTGGTCAGATCACAGATGGCTTTATTCAGCACTTCTGACTTTTGACATATAACCGAATAATTGTGTAAATTCTAAACAAACATTCATTTAAGCAAAAAGATGATGATTATTTGTTTAAAAAAGAGCTTCTTCGTATATGCTCTTGCGATCTATTTATATTATATCATGAACAGAATTATTTCTGTAATACATCTTCACATAGATATCTGGTAATATATCCCAAAAATCGAACGTTTTGTATACCTATATATTGATCCTATACAATATAAAAATAAACAATTGACAAATCATTGATAAATAAACGATGGCGTACTTTATTCATTAATATTTTTAATATATTGAAGCACTTTCATTTGGTTCTATTCAATTTAATAAGGATTAACAGTATTACTGAAATAAGTCATATTGATTTTTTCAATCTTGTACTTTATTAGCCATCATTTTAACGAATATTTATAAATTGTAAAAAAAAACAAGTCTAAATTAATTATAGATGCTGATAGTAAAAACAGTGAACAAAATCCTCACTATAATACTGAAGAAAATCTGACCAAAGATATTGAAACAGACGATATACTCTTTGAACCATCAGAATCGAAAATATTGAAATCAGATTCAGATACAATAGAGATTAAAATTAATAATGCAGTACATGATGTAATTTCAAAAGCATCCGTTGAAATTAGAATGAAATTCAAAATAATTTAAAAGAAACGCGTTAAATTTTCATATAGTTTTAATTAGGTTATTTTATGCAAGGGATTTCAGGAATTTTAATAAATAGTAAATAAGTTATGTTAATATTTATATGTATAAAAATCTTTATCTCTATATGCTAATTTCTAATACAAAAATGTCATTTTCATGTTTCATATACGGCTTAAAAATTCATGGTAATATAAACAGTGAATCGTCGTTAATCACACAATATCTATACAATTGATACGATATAGAGAAGTTTCGATAGCAACCCGCAACGTGATAGATTATGATTGAAATCAGAAAAGTCAGGGGGTTTTTTAAAATGTCAAAGTGAAAAGTCGTATTATAATTGATCTCGTCAAGAAGAACGTGCTAATTTACGCAAACTTTTCGGATTATTGTGGAGAAACGACCTCGTTCGAATTACAAGGAAGCATACAGTATATATCATCTGACAGAAACAGTAATAGTTTATGTAATTGGGTAATACTTTCACCAGAAAATACAATAACTACATTAAGAATATTAAAATTGAACTTCTCAAGAAATTCCACGTGCTTGTCGATTAGAAACTTCGACAATATTCAATTGAACGTGTGCAGTAACGACATACTACCCAAACCTGTTGTACTATCTTCAAGAAACAAACTCTCCGTAACTTTAAAATATAATAACACAGTGTTTTTATGTGTTTGGATTGATCTGGTTGTTACAATTCCACAAATATTTGTAGAACAGCAGATTTTGTTTGTACAGACCATTCTGATTTCACGGGGTGTGCTATTTGTAATTCATCAACTACCCCTTGCAGTAATATTTCTATAGATAGATGTTTCGACCCGTATAAAGACAAATGTGACGGAATCATTAATTGTCCAAAAGGCGAAGAAGAAATAAACTGTTCAGAACTTTGTCCTCAGCTTATCAAATGTCCAAATAAAGATTAGTTTGAAGTGGATACAAACCTAGTAAATAAAAGGTACCATTTTAAAATATTATATTAGAGATCTCTAAATTAAAAAAGGCCTTTATTTAAAAAACATTTTAATTGTTCAATAGTAATAGTAGTTTTATTTTTTTTGTAGTATATCTGTACACATTTTCTGTTTGTAAATTTCTATGTTTTAAAAAAATTCCTGAAATCATAATTTTGTTCATTTTAATTTCACAAACCAATAATTAGAGTAAATTTGAATGGCGCACTTGAACCCTACCCTTTGATAGAGTTGGTATACATGTTTAATGATTTTTCAGTGTCAAATAATAAATAATAAATAATTATTGAAACCAATACAATATAAATCATTCTAATTTACCTTTAATATAATAATTTGCTAGCTAGAACAACGCTAGACCATTTTATTTATAATTTGTGTCAATGATAAAATCAAATGTCAAATAAAAATATAACTAAATACAATAACCAACTGTACACTAAAAATTACTATAACAATGTTCAAAGAGCTTCATTGTGACACTGTAAACAATGTTATAATGAAGTCTCTTTTATACGCGAATCATAAAACACTCTTTTAAAGTCGGCAAGTCATTTGATGGCTGAAACTCTTTCCACTTTTTTTTGTAAATTTGAATCTAATTTAGAATGTATTAAGTAAATTAAATAGCAGTATGTGAAACGCAAAATTCGTACTACAGCATATATTAATAAAATATGAAGGGACAACTAGTTTCGGCTCACTGAGCCATCATCAGTCCTGTAAAAGGTATCAATCCACATGGAAAGTATTATAAAAAGGAAAGCTGTCATGTATCCGTGGCATCCAACAGAATCCAACATATGTCAGTGAGAATTAAGGGAATTATACTGTAGGGAAATAATGATAAAAATAGTAATGAAAATTTACATAATTATGTTAAAAAAATGCTAAACAAAATAAAATTTAATCAAAATAGGACATTTGGGAATGTCATTAAAATTGGATCAATATATAAAAGAAAAAGAAGGAAGAATATGTCCGAAGCGGGAAGCCTGTATAGTAGTAGTCGTAATGGGAAAAGGGGGGCAATAGAGAGAACCGAATGCGGACCAACAGAAAACGAAAATAAGGAGTGATGGTATAATTCCCCTCCCACAGAGAAATGAATGGAGAATACGTAGTATAATTCCCTAATGGGACTGTAATAATAATCATTTCCTTGGAACGATGTATAAAGCTTATGAAGCTTGTCAAAAAGGTACACACCTTGATGTGAGTGAGGAGAACGGCGAACATAGTTGCACTGGAAGTCTGAAAATTAAAGTGTTTAACAAGAATGTTTATTGCATGACCCCTATAAATCCTACTACCCCATTATTATATGGCTTACCTAAGATCCACAAACCAAACATGGCCATTACACCGGTCGTCAGTTTCACTAATTCCCCCCCTTCCAAATTATCTTCTTTTCTTAATGATATACTTCGTCATCTACCTTCTTTCCATAATCAGTTTGCCATAAAAAACTCAGTTGATTCATCTGACAGAACTAAAGACATTTCTATACCAAACGATTCCTTCTTAATCTCTCTAGATGTCAAAAGTTTATTTCCTAGCATAGTGTATTATGCTGATCAGAGATTTACTTTTTGGTAATCATATCGATACTTTTTTGGTTTTTGATATTTGTTCTATTCTTGGTCTTGCATTGGATCAATTTTTTTTAAATTTAACAATAACTATTTTAGACAGTGCACTGGTTTGGCTATGAGTAGTTGTTTATCTCCTTTCCTGGCCGACGTTTTTATGAATAGCCTGGAGAGAAATTTCTTAAATAACTCAAATTTCAAAGATTCAATTGTGTTCTATTACAGATATGTTGACGATTGTGTTGTCCTGTATCGAGGGAGTCATTCGGATGCTTATTCGTTTTTGGATTTTTTAAATACTGCTCACCCACGAATTGGCTTCACTATTGATAGTCCACGGTCCACCACCCTTTTTTACAAGTAATTAATAACAGGCTGATTCTTCGTGAGTCGCTTCGTTCATTCGAGTCGCCCAACTTTTCATCTCTACGAAAAATCTCGTTAGTGGTATCTAACAGAGTGCGCATGCATGGAACATGTCGTTAGGGTGATTACCTAAATTTCATTAATAACATCTAGTTTTTTAATTAAATCTTTAGATAAACTAATGAAAATGTCGAAAAAATGTTTGTCCTACACAGTTGATGGTTTTACCCCACTCCCAACATGTCCGAATAACGAGGTCATAAAAATTATTTATAACAATCTGAATTTTTTACAGTGACTTTGTAAATATTCGATCTTCCAGATACACAAATTGTCCTACAAAAAAAGTGGTATGTCCTCCCAGTCCTACGTTCGGAAGATGTCGATCTCACGGCGATAGTTTATTTATTAATAACAACCTGATATGAATTTTTTTATTTAGGACGCGTGGAACACGATTTCACTACTGTCCTACTCAAAAATTGGTATTAAACGCTAAAATTTGATATAATCATGAAAACTCATCCAACTGGTTTTTCACAATTTTGATTGTAAGAGAAAATGGCCAAAAATAGTGTTATTCATAGATTTAAATTTTTTTTCTGAATTGAATACAAATATATTCGAATAATATAATTTTTCATTGAATTTATCTCACTACAAGTAATATAATTGATGATTTATTTTATTTCGATGTAACAATACTTTCATGACTTTAAACTATTGTTACCATGAATTGAATTAAAAAAGTTATTTATCAATCTGCAATAATCAATGAATTTTTTCTGTTATCAGATCTGAATTTATGTTACTGAAATGTTCAATCAAATGAAATATTGAATCATTGCAAATCGTTGAAAAAAAATGATCTGAAGAATTTTAAAATAGCCGCTAAAATTAGGATTTTGCGGCACACCGACACACACACACAATAGTGGCGTTTTGAGCCGTGACCTAGACCGTTGGTTCCAAGCTAGTATAGGTCACAAGCGTGCACAGTTCGGACGTATGTCAGTCGAACGCTATTTTATTCTACAGAAATGTGTACCATCTTTTAAATGATAAAGTGATTATGGAGTGTTTTTTGTGCAATTTATTGAGTGACAACCCTAAATTTCGAGAGAAAAGAGAAGAAATCAAGAAGTTTTCCAAGGAAATTTTGGAATGTTGTCAAAATTTTCTGAGGGCTAGAAAGTACCACCAACACAAATATCATGATGTAATACTGCCTGATAGTTGGGATGATGAGGTAATAGGGTACCATTCCACTTGTTATAAAGAGTTCCGAGTGAAGACAAAATACTTGTCGTTTACAAGGTAAGTCAATCAAATATTGTTCATATATATATATATATATATATATATATATATATATATATATATATATATATATATATATATATCAGTTCATAACGTTCTTCGCCGTTTTCTGATTTCCAGCTTCCATCTATCTCGATCGGTACATAGATTCTCCTCTATTTCTCTTGCTTGTATGTCCTTTTCTACTCCTTCTCTCCAACTCAACCTAGGTCTCCCTCTCTTCCTTCTGCCGTATGGCGTCCAATCCAGCACTTTTCTTGGTATTCTAGTTTGTTCCATCCTCTGTACGTGTCCATACCACCTAAGTTGATTAACTCGGATGTCTTCTGTTAAATTGTGTTTAGTCCCCATTATTTCTCGGATTTTCTCATTTCTGACTTTATCCAGCTTCGATTTTCCAGCAGCACACCTCCAGTAATCCATTTCGGTGGCTTCTATCATTTTAAGTGCATTTTCCTTTAACGGCCATACCTCACTTCCATAGGAGACGATACTTTTAACTATACTGTTATAAATCTTATGTTTGTTATCCTTTGATATCGTTTTATCCCACAGTATATTGTTAAGTTTTCTAATCGCCCAGGTTATTTTGGTATCTAATTTCTTCGTCCATGCTACCATCGCAGGTGATGTGAACTCCTAGGTATTTGTATTTTCTTGTGTGTTTAATCTGTTCTTGTTGTTCTAGAAGTAAATTCCTTTGTTCTCCCCTAACGCACATATACTCGGTTTTTTTGACGTTCACCTGCAGTCCCCACTTGTCATATTCCTCCGTTAATTTTCGTGTCATATATTCTAGGTCTTCATAATCTTGTACTAGGACAACTTGATCATCTGCAAAGCGCAACGTGTATAGTGTGTAGCCATCATTTAATGGTATTCCCATATTTCTACACTTCCCTTTCCACAACTTCAAAGCTTGTTCTAAATAGATTTTGAATAGAGTCGGCGATAAGCAGCATCCCTGCTTAAGTCCTTTGTTGATGTTGAAACCTTTTGACATTGCATGTCCCTGCTTTATTTTACTGGTATTGTTTTGTATATAGTTCTTGGACAGCCTTTATAAGCGTTACGTTGACGTTGGTTTTCTCAAGTGCTTCCCAAAGTTTTATTTGTGGGATGCTGTCGTAGGCTTTCTTGAGGTCGACAAACAGTAGGTGAACTTCTTGATTTCGTGCCAGTTTCTTTTCTATTATCTGCGTTATTGTGAAGAGATGATCGGTGGTAGATCTTCCTGCTCTGAAACCGGCCTGTTCTTCGGCTTCTATATCGCGATATTCGTCTTCGATCCTTCTTTTAACCAGCTTTCCGTATACTCTCGAGATAGAACTTAGGACGGCGATTCCTCGATAGTTGTCACAGATGTCTTTGCTACCTTTTTTATGGATAGTTGTTATGTAGGATGTTCTCCATTCTTCGGGAATATTCTCCGCATTGAGACACTTTTGGAAGAGGCTAGTAAGTTGTCTATATAGTTTGTCTGTGCCGTATTTGAGCAGCTCTGGTGGAATGTTTCCAGGGCCTGGTGATTTTCTATTCTTCAGATTTTGACAGATTTGTTTAACTTCTGCACTCTTGACCCTAATCGGAGATGCTAATGTTCTTATTTCGATGCGAGGTTCGGGCTCTTGTTTTTTATATGCTTCTCTATTTTTAGTCAGGAGCTTGCCGAAGTATTCATCTCATTTTTGTAGGGTGACTGGTGTGATAATTTTTTTTTTGTTATCTTGACGAAGGGATTTTAATAATTTCCAACTTTCGGTGCTTTTACTACCTCCTTGATATGTGTTAATTCTAGCACAATTCCTCTCCCAGCTTTCATTCTTCTTCTGTGTTATTGCTGTGCGCACTTTGTTTTGAGCTATTTGATAATCAGTCTTGCTTTGGTCAGTTTTCTTGCAGAGGTGTACCTTGTGGTTATCATTTTTCGTATTTATCATTTCTTCGATTTCATCATCCCACCAGTATGGCTTTTTACGTTTGGATGTTTCATATAATCCCAGAGCTTCTTTAAGCAATCTTTGATATACGTGTATTGATGTTCTGTATTCTCGAAGTTTTCTTGGGTCAATTTTTCATCCAGTGGTTTTCGATACAGTTCTTTTACGCTTTCATGATTGAAGTTGTCTAAGTTGAATCTGATTTCTGCCCTTTGTTGTTCTTTCTCTCTTTCCTCTTCATTGTTTACTCGTTTAACTGATTGATAGGAAAGTATTTTGGCTTTAACGAGGTGGTGATCACTTCCGCATGTTGCTCCTCTGTACACTCCTACATCTTGGATTTTTAATTTTGTGTTTTGTCTGACTATTAGATAATCTATGATAGATTTCAGATTTCTAGAGTGCTGTGTCCAGGTAAACTTATGTATTTCCCGATGTTCAAAAAAGCCATTTACTACTCGGAGATTATTTTGATCACATAAGTTGATGAGTCTCATGCCATTATCATTCAGGATCTCTTCTCCGAATTGACCTATAATTCTATCATGTTTTTTCCTCCCAGTTCTGGCGTTGAAGTTTCCTAGCAGTATAATTTCCCTTGCTGTTCCTATTACTGATATTTCTTAAGATAGTTGTTCACAGAACTCTTCCTTTTCTTTTAAAGGGAAAAAAATATTGTTCAACGGAAGTTATTTAGATTTGAAAAAAAATCCAATATGAATAAGAATTTGAGATGAGATGTAGAGAATCGAAGAACTAATTAAATCGACCCAATCTGATGAATGAGACCAGAGAAAAGCCGGAAAAACGGGAAATTTCGTATTTTTTTTAATTCATAACCATAACTCTTGCAGGGTTGCATGGTAAAACCCCACAAATTTATTTGATGTAAACTAAATCAATAGACTATTATCTCACATTAGAATATAGTATACGAACGGGTGATTTTAATTCATTCTTATATGTATTGCCAAAAATAACAAATATTTTCTTTTCAATGAACCATCAGAATTACGCTAGATATATGTCAATTTATTATGACAAACTCAAAAACATAGAGATCAGGCATCCCGGATTGCTCGATGATTGTAAAACAACTTTTTTGCGGATCCGAAGAACATTGAAACCATTTTCGAGAATCCCGGTCGACTTAACTCTCGAACAGTCCATCAATGCTGATGCCGCTTCGAAAGCATCTGGAATAATTAATATCACAAACTCGTTCTCCGCAAGACAAAAGTGGTCGATTAATCACTCACTGCGGACGAGCGTAATATCTAAAGTTATGGAGTTTTGTGATATAAAATCAACGGACAATATAACGAAAGATCTGAAAAAGTCATCAATCGAGAAATCTGCGAAGAATTTAGATGTTTTATTACAGTTAATAAAACAAAACACCAACCCTTTTGGATCAGATCTATCGGAAGATCACCTGTATAATATATCAAAGGGCCAGTCTGTGAACGACGAAATTTACACATTTTTATCAACTGTGGAAATCGAAGGCGAGAAACAACGTGTCAACTTTATTGCTCAAACTCGAGCAACACCAGATCGATTCGATAAGGCTATTTCAGAAAATAAAATTATCAATTTTGATTATAAGAATGCGCGAAAAGTCAAAAGTGAAGATTCAGAGAGATGTTTTTGGCCGTCTTCTGTATGCATCACTAACACACAACATCGACATAGAAAAGGCACTCACTTATCCGTTAGCTCCTATTTCCTTTTCATTTAGTCATATCAACGGAACTATTTGCAAAACACCAAAATCCGTTGTTATGAACGAGTTGATAGCATACAATGGAGATATCACGGATCCACCAGAAGCTGATGGATTTTACTTATTACACACGTTGAAAAATCTTCCTGATCGGTATGGTAAAATTTCAAAACATATTTCAAAAATGATAACATACACTAGGAAAGAAGTTCACATAATATTCGATAAATATAAAAAACCAAGTATCAAAGATTTCGAGCATGAGCTGAGAGGGGAAGAAGACGACACGCAGTACGACGTACGTACTGAGAAGAAAAGGTCCGCTGAATTTTGCAAGTTATTGAGGAGTAGTAATTTCAAGGAGAAATTTGTCGAATGCTTGATTGAAGATTGGTCCAGGACTGAGTTCGTAACACTGCTCATAGGAAAGACGGTAGAACTAAACTATGATCAATGTTACGTATATCAGGTTTCTCGTGGTAATCAAATAAGAAGATGGATTGATAATAATCTGTTATGTTACCACGAGGAAGCTGATACAAAAACTGTGTATCATATTTGTCAATTGAACAGTAATTATCGGGTGCAGGTGCACTGTACTGATTCAGATATACCCGTCATTATGCTCGCAAATTTCAAATATTTGAAAGACGAAGTCGAAATCGTTATTAATTTGAGTACAGGTAAAAAAAATTGTATCTTAACATGAATAAAATTTATGCCGAGCTTGGTGAACAGTTAGCTTGTTCTCTTGCAATATGCCACATTTTCACGGGGAATGATTATAATCCTGCCTTCTACCGTAAAGGAAAAAAGAGGCCATTCTGTATCTTGAAGAAAAACAGGAACTTTCAAGATGGTTTCATACAGCTCTCACGAAGTGGACGTGGCGAATTAACCCTTTCGAGACGGCAAATGCCGACGGTACGAAATTGGTCCACCGGCCCAGTGTCGGCTATATACGACAGGGGTGGAACATACTCCTCGGACCAATGTCGATCATTTACGACACCTTTAAAAATTAAACTTGTCAGAGAGACCAGTGTCGGCTATATATGTTCAATATTGCATGTCCCCACAGACCAGTGCCTTCAGAATCCGACACCGTCGAGTATAGACACAGCGGGCGCTCGGTATTTTTCGGTGCAAAACAACTTGTGTTGGAAGACCAAATAGTTTCGTCTTGTTATTTGATGTGCGTAGTAGTCAAGCTTAGTTTTTTGCGGTTTGTTATTGTTATTCAAAACATTGTGCGATATGGATAACGCTGAAGCCGGTTCCTCTAAGGAAAGAAAAGCGCGAAATAAACGTAAAATAGATGAAGGAGGTGCGAATTATTGTGGTCTGACTGCGGAGGAAGTCCGAAATATTTCAAATGTTCTGAGTTCTGATGAAGACGAGCCCGAGGAACCCTTTGCTGATAGTGGAAGTGAATTTGTTCCCAGTTCGGACAGCGATTTATCAGAGTCTGAACAAATGTCTGATGTTGATTCAGATCAAGAGCAGGACTTGGGGCATGTGATAGAAATGGACGAGCAAATGGATTCTACAGCAAATAAGACACTTGAAATACAGTGGACGGACAAAGAGTTCATTCCGCAAGTATTTGTATTTGATGATAGTAATAGCGGGTTAAAAAACGATAATTTGAATAGTGCAAAACAACTTGTGTTGGAAGACCAAATAATTTCGTCTTGTTATTTGATGTGCGTAGTAGTCAAGCTTAGTTTTTTGCGGTTTGTTATTGTTATTCAAAACATTGTGCGATATGGATAACGCTGAAGCCGGTTCCTCTGAGGAAAGAAAAGCGCGAAATAAACGTAAAATAGATGAAGGAGGTGCGAATTATTGTGGTCTGACTGCGGAGGAAGTCCGAAATATTTCAAATGTTCTGAATTCTGATGAAGACGAGCCCGAGGAACCCTTTGCTGATAGTGGAAGTGAATTTGTTCCCAGTTCGGACAGCGATTTATCAGAGTCTGAACAAATGTCTGATGTTGATTCAAATCAAGAGCAGGACTTGGGGCATGTGATAGAAATGGACGAGCAAATGGATTCTACAGCAAATAAGACACTTGAAATACAGTGGACGGACAAAGAGTTCATTCCGCAAGTATTTGTATTTGATGATAGTAATAGCGGGTTAAAAAACGATAATTTGAATAGTCAGAGTAGCGAAGTAGATTTTTTTATGAGTCTTTTATCTGAAGATGCCATGAACATCATTGCCGTCGAGACGAATAGGTATGCCCTTCAGAAAGCTGCACTTAAGTGGAAAAACGTTGACGTTCCGGAACTTTACGTATTTTTCGCTGACTCTGCTTATGACACGAGCGAAGAAACTAAATATCAAGAAGTATTGGTCACAAGATAT
The DNA here is from genome assembly GCA_963921935.1 of Galeruca laticollis. Taxonomy (NCBI): domain Eukaryota; kingdom Metazoa; phylum Arthropoda; class Insecta; order Coleoptera; family Chrysomelidae; genus Galeruca; species Galeruca laticollis. The sequence goes on along the minus strand of OY998178.1, from coordinate 220,372,046 downwards.
TCTACTTAGCACACCTATTTTTGGAAAGACTATGATGAGGAACAGCCTCATGATCGATTAGGAAAATTTGGAACTGTTTTGAACACACTAAAAGAGAATTTCAAGTCATAGTTTTATCCTTTCGCAAATTTGGTTATAGATGAAAGTATGGTCCTTTTCAAAGGTCGCCTCAGTTTTAGGCAATATATAAAAACAAAACGCCATCGATTTGGAGTCAAACTATATGCATTATGTGACTGTGAGACTGGCATTGTGTTGGACTTTATAGTGTATGTTGGCAAAGGAACAAATGTACAAGGAGACCCTCGAGGATTGGGTGCTACAGGTGAAATAGTCAATGATTTATTGAAACCATACCTGAATAAGGGCAATACCCTTTTCACTGACAATTTTTATACCAGCCCAACATTATCTACATTTCTTTTCGACAACAAAACAAATTCATGTGGGACTGTAAGACAAAATAGAAAACAAATGCCAATTCTAGAAAAAAAACTAAAGAGGGGCGAATGTGAGTGGAGAAGCTGTGAACACATTTTGGTGGTTCAATGGAGAGATCGTCGAGATGTAGTTATGCTGACTACACTACATGGAAATAAGATGGTCACTCTTCCAAAAAAAGATAGGGTCACGAACGAAAACCGTCAGAAGCCATTATGTATTCTGTAATATAATAAGGAAATGGGTGGTGTCGATCGATCTGATATGTTGATCAGCAACATTGACTCCACATGCAAGACCATCAAATGGTACAAAAAATTGTTTTTTCACAAGAAAAGAAAAGAAACTAGATATATTTATAAGGAATGTGATGTCGGATTGTGTGCAGCTCCCTGCTTCAAAATATATCCCAAAGAAGCTAATTTTTGAAGCCAAGCTTTTTTTGAATTTTTTTATACGATACCTACATTCTATTTTGGTTTTGATCGTTATTTCTCATTTTCTAGTAAGGTTTGTCTGTGTTTTCTTCATTTTGATGTAATAAAACTAGAATTAAATTGTTTTATTATTCCGTCGGATATAGCCGACACCGGGCCATCTGACCATGCAAAAAGGCTGGTCCACCAGGCAAATTTCGCAGGGGACACGTCGGTCCCGAAAGGGTTAACTGAATCAAGTTCTGAATTTAAAATTATTGAAGAGTATGTGTGCCGTATGTATTCGTTGAAAACGAAAAACGATATAAATAAAGGGCGGTACGAATTATTTGAAAAGGGGTATAAATGTAAAATTGATATCGAAGAAATAATGAAAAAAAAATCGTAGGATACGATCCCTCAAGTTTACCACCGACGAAGAGGGAACTTTTACAGCAGATAAAACGTACCCAGTATGTTAGTAGTATATGGTGTAATGCACATATGCGCAGCCCCACCGAAAAATCACCAGAAGATTATGGATGGTCATTGATTGAAGGAAAATATGAATATTATTGGTTTGGAATTGCTTCATAAAAGGAACAAAAATTTTTATTGTTAGTAAATAGAACTAGTTCTTTTTTTGTATTGTATTCAGTAATTGTGATGGAACAAGGTTTTTAATACACATCAATTTTTGTCTTTGAAAAATTTTTTACTGATGTTATTATGGTATAAGGATTTAGAAATATTACAGGATGTCATTTCATTTATAGACAATGCACCGGAAAAGACATCTATTTGATTAAATTAACATAAATTTTTGATAAATTATTTGTGTCAGATTTAGCATTGATAGAATATGGGTTTTTTTGGATTTCTATCATGAGAAGATGAGATCCCTTGCAAAGACTGTAAAGGTGTATATATTGGACAGACAAGTCAATATCTTAAAAACCGCCTAAATGGACACAAGTATGATAAAAGAAACAGAACAGCCCTAACAAATCATAGTTCTGAACACAAACATACATTTGACTATGACAGCACAAAAATATTGAGAATTGAAAGCCACCAAAAAAAAAGAGAAGTCTATGAAATGATAGAAATCCAAAAAAACCCATATTCTATCAATGCTAAATCTGACACAAATAATTTATCAAAAATTTATGTTAATTTAATCAAATAGATGTCTTTTCCGGTGCATTGTCTATAAATGAAATGACATCCTGTAATATTTCTAAATCCTTATACCATAATAACATCAGTAAAAAATTTTTCAAAGACAAAAATTGATGTGTATTAAAAACCTTGTTCCATCACAATTACTGAATACAATACAAAAAAAGAACTAGTTCTATTTACTAACAATAAAATTTTTTGTTCCTTTTAAGAAGTAATTATTGTCATAATATAATGTAGTGTACTGGCAGTTGTATGTGGGTTTTATATTGATACTAAATGTTTTTAATAAAAATGATTGTTTTCGTGTATTTTAACATATTTTAACATGCGCTCGCCAAGCTCTTGTTTTATGGTAAGTTATTTTTTAGGATAGACATATGTAGTGTATAAATTGTTAATTTTTGTCATCTATTTGTAGAATTATGTTCTGATGAAGGACACGATATGTCCGAAACGTAAACAAAAACAAAAATGTTAATTAAAGCCAAAAAAACCATTTGATTTGTTTAACTAGGAACCTACAATCCCAAAAAAAATTTTTCCAAAAAAAATATATAATAAAATAAGGTTCAAAAAAAAAACTAAATATATATATATATATATATATATATAGAAAACCCACCATAACTGATTCAATTATTGACTATTATTCAAACCATCCCTCTTCCTATAAATATTCAGTTTTATATTCTGTTCTAACTAGATCCTTCAAAATACCTTTTTCTGATTATCCTTTCAATAAGGAAATTAGTGAAATTAACTGTCTCGACCCTTACTTCGTGGAATCTACTCATATTAGTGTTTTAAAAGAAACTCACGGTTTCTAGTTAATACCACAATATAATAAAAATTGTTGAAAATTATAAAAAATTGACAATTGATTCGATAAATCAATATCATCGTCAGAATGACAGAAGTTACATTTCATTTGATGTTTACCTGATGTTTAGTAGTTATTTTTGGCTAGACCAAGAAGTGACCTAACTTGTGATTGACTTAATATATGTTAATAGAAAAAAGAAGAATATGTGATATTACAAATATTGAAGCTTATATATTATTAGCCCTATGGCGATATCCTGGATATCATTTTTCCAATTGAGATCAGTATAACTGTGCAATGATATAGAAAATACCACCATTAAAGAAGTCAGGTATATATAAACTCAAATGTCCAGAATGTAATGCTGTCTATTTGGGTCTGACCCTCAGGAACTTTGAAATCCGATACAGTGAACACTTACGAGCATACAGATTAGAACAGCCAGATAAATCCCACTACGCAAAACATCTACTTGACACCAATCATTCATTAACACCTAACACAAAACTAGAAGTGCTGCATATTTGTGTATAGAAATAAAAACTGGATTTCCTTGAAGAATTGGAAATTAGAAGACATTTAAGAAGCCCACAATATGAAGTTGTCAATGGAGAGTTAAATCTAGGGAGTTCTCCACTAATAAACTGTCTTCTTAAGTGATAATTGTAAAGATCAGCAGATATAGTTTTCCTGGTTTTCTATATCATTGCACAGTTATACTGATCTTAATTGGAAAAATGATATCCAGGATATCACCATAGCGCTAATAATATCTAAGCTTCAATATTTGTAATATCACATATTCTTCTTTTTTTCTATTAATATATATTAAGTCAATCACAAGTTAGGTCCCTTCTTGGTCTAGCCAAAAATAACTACTAAACATCAGGTAGGCATCAAATGAAATGTAACTTCTGTCATTCTGACGATGATATTGATTTATCGAAACAATTGTCAATTTGTTAGAATTTTCAACAATTTTTATTATATTGTGGTATTAACTAGAAACCGTGAGTTTCTTTCAAAACACAAAGGAAATTAATATTTATTATCAAACAATTAGCATTAAACAACAATTTTCCTTTACACATTTTTAATAAATATTTTAAGAAACTTTGCTCTAAGCTTAGACTGAGTTTTTACACAACAATATCGCCGTCTCAGGACCATTCATTTTCGGGTGCCTTACATTTCGTGGGTCCATTATCCTATAAAATGTCCAGCATTTTTAGGAAACACAGTGTTGAAGTCGCCTTTAAAACCAATTCTAACTTGGGTCGATTTTTTATCAAAGCTAAGGATTAGGGTACATTTATTCTATAGGTCAGGTGTTGATCAACAACCTTGTGGTTCTTGCAATGCGGTATATGTGGGCCAGTCTGGATGTAGGTTGGAGTCTCGTTTGAAAGAACATCATTATTATATCAATAGATATAAGAATACGGACATTTATAATACCCCTTCATCATTTGTTAACCATATTTTATCGGAACTACATGATATTAATTTTCAGGATGTCAGACTTTCACATCCTTTAGGAAACAATTTATTCCTCAATTTTTAGTGTTATTAGTTTTGATAACACACAATTTATTTGTTTGTCAATCAACTTCATTTACGTTTTCTCTTCTTTTTGCAATTGCTGTCATTTTGCTGATTCTTCTTATATATTGATAATTACCTACTTCATACTTCAGGCAGTCACAATTATTTTGAACTTATGATGTATTTGTTATTGATTTCTATATTACTATGATTGAATTGTTATTTTCTTTGAAAGTTTTGATTTCATAAATGTTAACTTATGTCACGACTTATTTGAATACTGTTGCCTCGGGTTATGGACTTCACCTTATACTTCAGACTTACAGTGCAACTATGTTCGCCGTTCTCATCACTTACATCACAGCGTGTGCCTTTCGGACAAGCTTCATAAGCTTGATACATTGTTTCAAGGAAATTATTATTTTTACAGTCCCATTAGGGTATTATGCTCCGTATTCTCCCATTATTTCTCTGTGGGAGGGGTACTACACCATCACTTCTTATTTTCTTTTGGTCCGCATTCGGTTCTCTCTATTCCCCCCCCCCCTTTTTCCCATCACGACTACTACTATGCAGACTTCCCGCTTCGGACATAATATTCTGTCGTACGACGATGTCTATGTTTTCTTTCTTCATTTCTTCTTTTTCTTTTATTCATTGATCCAATTTTAATGACTTTTCTTAATATTGTCCTATTCTAATTTAATATTATTTTTTATCCTGCACTGTAAGAAAGTTGAATTTTACCGGCTTTCCGGAGACGAGAAAGTAGCCTTTTCCACGGCTAGCCATGAAAATAAATTTTAGATTTTCACTTAACCAGCGTAGTGACAGGCAGCGTTGAAGATTATTTAAATAATAAAATAAAAGTCACTAGAAAACTGTTAAACACTAACGACATGGCCGCATCTTCTACTATGACTAACACACCTAATGAATCTACATCTAATAAAACTGCTGAAATGATTGGTTTAATAGAAAATATAATAGATACAGGAGCAACAACTTCAACTATTTACTTCCTTTTTTGAGCAAGTTCAGTTATCAAATTTACCCAAGCAAGGTATCTCTTTTGTTAATTGCGCTATACGTAATGCAATTTCATTATCCCTGTGAATAATAATGATTCACGGTATTGAGTTTTATATTATGAACTAAAATTTTTGTACAAAAAATATTACCAACATTTATTGTGTAGGACAAAACATTATGTGTAAACCACGGCAGTAAAGTGCCTTTTCAGGCCTCAAGAAGTCGCCAGGCTCGGCTGCGCTCGCCTGTCCATATCTTCTTTCGGCCTGAAAAATACTACTTTACCGCCTAGGTATACAATAAACTATTGTTTGACGTTTTACATAATTATGTAAATTTTCATTACTATTTTTATTATTAATATTTCCCTACAGTATAATTCCCTTATTGCTGCCACCGATATATGTTGGATTCTGCTGGATGCCACTTTCCCTTTTAGATTACTGTCCATGTGGATTGATATATACATTTAAGGTAGTTCAATATGTAGTGTATTTCTGATCTCTTTGTCTATCTTGATACCTTTTACAGTCCTGATGATGGCTCAGTGAGCCGAAACTAGTTGCCCTTTCATTTTTTATTAATATACGCAGTAGTACGGATTTTGCGTTTTGCTTACTGCTATTTACCTAGAGACTACATTTGAGATGGATAGTCTTTTCATTTAAGTAAAATAAAAATATGTTAAAGCCTACTCCATAGCTTAATTTTAAATTTTTTATTGCAGCAATATATTTTAAAGTTTCACCTATTAATCTTCTATAGGAACATGTAGATACTTTTTTTATGCTTTCTGCTTTAAATATGGCTTTAACATGATTATTTTCTAGTATACGTCTCTTGTCAAATCTTTCGCAATTTGTTTTCCAAGCAACTTCATGTTTTTGTTCGACAAAATCAATACTTTTAATAATTTGTTCGTACTTTTCTAAAGAGGAACTTAAGAAATTGTAGTTGTTTGCTATACTTATTGATTCATTGTTATGTATTATGTACAATAGATAAATAGTTTGTTTTAAAAGTTAACCAATTTTCATAGTCTCGTTTAAATATAGGAAGTTTAATTTTAGCAAGAAACTACTTGAATTGTCTATGTTCGTGTATTATTAGAGTTATGTCTGTCTGAATTGATTGAAATTCAACTATAGGAGGTTTGTATTTATATTACGTCGGAACTCAACGTCAGGTGAATCTGGCTTTTAACATTTAAAGAAATTACAAATGCTCTCAGGCTGTCTGAATTTTCTCTTAGAGATTCTCAGTTTCTAATCAATTTCTCAAGTGCCATCATTAAATTAAATAGATCTTGTGTAATTTCAAACTGCAATAAATGAACTTTTTGTATTATTCTTTTATTAACTTTTTATGGATGATTGGTAAAAATATATACGAGTATTAATAATGCCAAATTGTTTGTTATAATTTGAGAATAACTTAAATAAAATATGTTAAAAATTGTAACACCTCGGAGGAAACCTCTTCCAGAGGAAAGAGGATACGGATGGATGCTAAAGCAAAGAGCTACAGCGAAGCAGCTACGAGCCATTTACGGGTAGCTATTATAGTCAAGGCCGATCCATACGGTAAAATAATTACCGATAATGGAGACCTTGTCAAAAGACAACTAATGGAGGCTTTGGACGAAACCCTTATGTCCGCCTCCGGCAGTCAGGATAAGCCACCTACTTTTAGGTCATGATCGCACTCTGCCGAAATAATCAGAGTCACCTGCGATAATGGAGAAACGCTAGAGTGGCTAAGGAACACGGTTTCGCATCTGAAACCATGGAAGGAGGCTAAGCCACCCTATGGGTCCCTAGCGAAGCTCACGCTGACCTGGGTGACAAAGAGGATGTGCTGCGCCGGCTGGACAAACAAAACCCAGACCTTCGGGTGGATGCATGGTTTTTCTTCCACCACGAAGCGAAGGTCAACCCCAAAGGACACCCATTCGTCTTTGGCATAAGAGACGAGGAAATGGGAGTCCTATGAAACCGATTAATGAAGGTGAGCTACGCGTTTACCTCATTGATTGTCAAAACAAAAAACTTGACCCGGAACGGAGGAGATCGGGCACATATCCACCTCTCCCATTCGAGGAACCCCTGGCGGAACTAACGGCTTTAAGCCAGGATACAGGCGACATCAACCCACCTTCAAGTGGAGGAAGTGGAGATGGCCTAAAAAGGAATCAGAACACATCTCAACACCATCAAGCAGAGATGGACAATGAAAAGGTAAGATTTGTTCAGTATAACCTTCAACACAAAAAAGTGGCTTCGGCAATATTATGCCGCCACCTGGATATGATGGAGGATACAATAGCACTTATCCAAGAACCCTGGATAAGACAAACTAAAATCATGGGTCTAAATACTCCAAAAGGTTCAATTTTCAGCTTCCCAAGCAATCAGCAACCAAGGACGGCAATATATGTCCCTAGGAACTTTAAGACCTACCCACTGACGCATTTTTCGTCATCCGACCTAACGGTAGTGAAGGTTGAATATGCAAAGAAAGGTCAAAAGAAAGTGTTAATACTGGCATCCGCATACCTCCCCTCAGACACAGCTAAACCACCACCAACTAAGGAGATGGAAGACCTTGTGGAACACTGTCCCGCCCAGAAGCTTGAATTGGTAATAGGCTGCGATTCAAACTCTCGCCATGTTAGCTGGGACTGCAAAGATATTGACACTGGAGGTAAGTCTTTTTATGATTACATAACTAACAAGAATCTCTGTATTCTAAATAGAGGTACTGAACCAACTTTTATTAACTCTCGTAGTCAAACGCGAATAGATATTATCCTATCTACTATAAACACTTCCGAATATAATCTCCCGCTGGCATGTATCTGACGATATTTCAATGTCGGACCACTGCTGGATAAAATTCGAAATAATACTGGCGCTCACAACCTCTACAATGACTCGCGACTCCATGAAAACGGACGGGACAAAATATGTCCATTGTTTGAAAGAAGATCTGCGAGGAGTCGAGTATCTGCTGCCTAACAACAAAGGAGATTTGGAAACTTATTCTAAAACCATTCAAAACTTTATAATTAATCAGTATAAGATGTTTTGCCCACTCTTGATGGAGCCTCCACTCCCGTGGTGGTGCCATGAGATTGACCAGCTCACGGGGACGACGAGGAAATCTTTTATTAAGGCTAAAAGAACCAGACTCGAAGAGGATTGGAACTTATACAAGTCTCACCGCAAGGAGTATGAAAAAGTCATTAGACAAAAACAAAGAGAAACATGGAGAATCTATTGCGAGGAAATCGAGGATTTTCCCCAAGCAGCTAGACTCCAAAAATCCCTCTCAAAAGATCCCCACCGTCATATCGGTATACCAACCAGAGAGGATGTCACAAAAACTGCCAACCTAAAGGATTATTGATGTCAACTCACTTCCCGGACTCCACAACCACAAATACGGCAGCCTGGGAGGATGAGGAGAATCGCTACCCAACGGACGATGACTAGCGTATATCACGACAGATCGTCGACGCCGACAGACGAAGGTGGGCCATCTCAGTCTTCTCCCCTTTAAATCTCCGGGAACGGATGGCATTTATCCAGTCCTACTTCAGTGGGGCCTGGATGACCTAATGCCGCACCTGGTTGGAATCCTCAGATCCTCACTGGCACTGAGGTATATTCCAAAAGGTTGGAGAGAAGTCAAAGTCGTGTTCATACCAAAACCAGGAAGAATGAACCATTCCATCCCAAAAGGATATCGACCCATTAGCCTCACATCGTTTTCAATGAAGACCTTAGAGAGGCTGTGTGAACGATGCATAAGAGATGTGGTGATAACACGAAATCCACTGCATCCAAATCAACATGCATACACTCCTGGGAAATCCACCGCTTCGGCCCTTTATCTCGTAGCGGCCAGCATCGAGAGATCGTTGGAAAATAAGGAGTCCACGCTGGGTGTATTCATAGACATAGAAGGCTCATTCGATAAAACCACTTTTTCTAAAATAACAAATGCACTTTCCAACAAGAATATCCCCCAAACCATAAATGGCTGGATATATAACATGCTCTCAAAAAGATCAATAAATATCAGTGTGGACGATGTAACCATCAGAGGCTTGGTTGTAAAAGGTTGTCCACAGGGAGTGGTGCTCTTGCCACTACTGTGGAGCATGGTCTTACACTCCTTAGTCAGCCACCTCAACGATAACAACTTCTACACAATAGCATACGCAGATGACCTAGTGATTCTGCTAACAGGAAGATTCGAGGAGACAATCTGCCCTTCAATGCAGGAGGCCCTCAATATCATAGAACAATGGTGCAGAGACCATTCGTTGCCAATAAATCCAAAAAAGGCGGAGATAGTTCTTTTCACGAAAAAAGGAATTTTGCAGAACATCAAGCCCCAAAGCTCCTAGATACCAAACTTAATTTCTCTTCAGAGGTGAAATATTTAGGGGCCGCCATTGACAGTAAGTTAACGTGGAAAACAGAGTTAAAAAAGCATATATTTCTTATGAGCAGTGTCGTAGAACCATCGGCCGCACCTGGGGAATGTCACCTAGGGTTGCTGCCTGGATCTACACTACCATCATCAGACCTATGCTAACGTACGGCGCGATTGCCTGGGGAGCTAACGCAAACCAGCTGACAATTATCCGTAAACTGGATCAACTCCAAAGAACAGCATGCCTCAACACAACAGGACGCATGAGAACCACACCAACAAGAGCCATGGAGGTAATCCTCGGTCTCACTCCCCTTGACATAAATATGAAGGAGGTTGTTTTGATGACCATGACACGTCTACGCTCTACCGGTATACAACCTGATGTAGGATCCGGTAAACTGAGACGTAACTTGTGGCATGAGGCCCTCGGGGAGGTCCCACTGCTGCAGGCCAATACGGACTCGATTCCACCGCGATATGCTTTCAACAGGTCCTGCAAGGTAATCTTTAAAAACAATGCACAAGACCCATTGGAAGAAGGCGCAATCCGCATCTTCACAGATGGGTCTTAATCAAATGTGGGCTCAGGATGTGGAATTTTATCCAGATCCCTAAATCTAAACATAAAATGGGCAATGGGCTGCAATGCAAGTGTTGCTCAAACAGAGCTAACTGCTATCTGCATCGCTGCAAAAGAGATTACCAAAAGGAAAGCCACAGGTAATAATATATACATCCTTACGGACAGTAGACAAACACTACTAGCCCTGATCAGACCACGTATTACATCAGGTCTAGTACTAGAATGTCACATGGCCTTAAGCTAAGCCTGTAACAACATCAGGGTCACTTTAGGGTGGATTAAGGGCCATGAGAAATCGAAAGGTATTGCAGATTCGCTAGCCAGGAAGGCAGCCTCCCACAAAATCTTGGAACCTGGCACTTTCAATGGTCTATCGGCTTCAGCGACGGCCGACCTATTAAATGAACACTCCCTTATTAAGTTTAAGGGTAGACGGGACGACGCAGATGGCTGCATGCTTGCCAAGGAACTGCTACAATATCCGGTTAGCAAAGTAGCCAAAAAATACGTGACTATGAACAGGCGGAACCTACGAACAGCCACGGGTATTCTGACTGGTCACTGCCACCTACGAAAACACCTCCACAGACTGGATCTGTCTAACACCCCACTTTGTAGAGGATGTGAACAAGAAGATGAGACTGTCGAACACATTCTTTTCGAAATTCAGACACTCTCTCATTTTTGTTTTCATGTATTCGGCGAGCACAGGCTAACACACGCCAGTATGAGGGAACTTAATTCAGGCGACGTTATGGCCTACTTCAACGAGGTACGCTGGATGACGAGCTAGAAGGAAGTTTTGAACCTCAGAAGTATGCACAATGGGCCAATTGTGGTCTAAGTGCTCTGGGGTCACCCACCCTTCCAACTTTTACAGATACATAGATGCCAAATTGTTTGTTATAAGTTGAAAATATCTTAAATAAAATATGTTAAAAATTGTAAGTATAACATAATATCCAATTGAAATTAATTGTAAACTGCTGTAGAATAAATAAATTTCCTATTATTCTGATTCAAGTATATCAGGGTAATAGGTAATTGTAAATTAAAATGAATTAATAATAATTATAATATAATAATAATTTTATTCACAAGGTAAAGATAAAAAATAACAATTTATATACAGGTAATGTGTGAATAAATAGAGGTTAATCTACGAGGTATAGTATGTATATCGGAATACACATATATACCTGTATGTAGAGCGAGAATATATAATTAAATAAACAAACAATACACAAAACAGCACACTAAACACAAGACGAATTGAAATGTACAGAATAGTTCCTAATTGTGAAGTTAAAATTTAAAATTAAAAATACATAAAAAGTAGTGCTTAAATAACCTAATTAGATATATGAAAAAAATATATTAATAGTACTCTAACATCATACCAATTGTTAGTAATGTAAATAGTTTTCATTTTAATTATCATTATTCATTGTTTTAGTTTCCTATTATTGATTTTACGTAGGTGGTAGGTAGCTCTCTGATATAATCTTCAACTGTTTTAGTGAAGCGTTGGATTGTGGGTGCGTTCTTAATACTATCAGCAATTGAATACCTTTGGTCCCAGATATCGGTAGCATCTTTGACCGACTGACTTCTTCATAAATGGGGGTATAAACTTGTCCTTTTGTCGCGTCTTATGTTGGTGAGAATGTGTAAGGAGTTCGTTCTTATGCAAATATTGTGTTTTTCCTACCTCCAAGAAATAAAGTTTCCTCAAATCATATACCTGTGTCTCCTCAAATAGCGCTTCACTTGGATATCGGTTTTTTCTACACATTATTAGTTTCAAGAATCGCTTTTGTATGATTTCTAATGATTTCAGGTATGTTTTGGATTCTCCACCCCATCCTATAATACCATAGCCCAGATGCGATTCAACCAAACTGTGGTAAAGAATTTTTTTTTGTTTAAAGTTGAGTATATGTGAGACTTGTTTGATTCTATGCAGAACACTACGTAATTTTTTTACTAAATAGTTTATATGTACGTCCCATCTAAGGTGGCTGTCTATCATAATACCCAAGTATTTAACCCTTTTCGATGGTAAGATTTCAAGATCATCTTCTATTGATATTTTGTCAAATGTTGGGAGGTTCGTAGATAAGCTACGGAACGGCAGGTAGAAAGTTTTTTTGAGATTAATTGATAGTAGTCTATTATCGAACCATTTCTTAATGTTACCAAAGTCAGTTTCTATTTTATTCTTTAAGTCGTCCCATGTGTTACTTTCATAGAATATGACCGTATCATCTGCAAAACTTATGATGCTGCCCTGTGTTCGCATGGAGAATAAACTATTTAGATAAATATTGAATAGCAAAGGCCCCAACACCGTCCCCTGGGGTACACCACATGATATAGTTTCTTTCTTGCTGAGTATGTTTTGTATTTTTGTTTGTTGCTTCCTGTCAGTTAAGTATGAGTTGAAAAGGTCATGTGATTTACCCCTCACTCCTAGATCGTCAAGGCTTGATAACAGTATATTGTGGTCCACGGTATCGAATGCCTTTGCCAAGTCCAGAAAAATTCCAATGGAGGGTTTTTTTTTATCTATAGAACCATATATTTTGCTCGTGAGTTCTAATATCGCATCGCTGGTGGAATTTTTCTCTGTGAATCCATACTGCGCTCCTGACAACAGATTGTATTTCTTCAGAAACGAATTTAGTCTTTTTTTTATGATTTTTTCCATAATTTTACCCAAATTTGATATAAGTGTTATAGGTCGATAATTTGAAACCTCTGTCCTTTCGCCAGTTTTGTAAACAGGTACCACAGTTGACATTTTGAAAGCAGAAGGAAAGTGACCACTTGACAAGGATTTATTGATAATATAACTTAGAGGTTTGGCTATGTAAGTTGATTAATTGATCTAGTAATTTAAATTATCAATTGAACTAATTGCAGTATTTTATCGTGATAAATTGTTAAAATATAATAGACATGTACCATTAGTTTTAACCAAAATATACTTTGAAAATAGTTCAGCAAATGGAAATCAAATACACAACTCTATAATACAGTAATAAAATTTTTTTAATGAGTAATAGTGGATTGGCTGTACCCATTCCTGTAGATCGATTAACTTGCGTCCTGTATTTTCGTTGAAACCAACATTCACATCGGAGATGCTACATATTTTCGTGAAGGCCCCAAATATTTTGTATAATCTATTGTTAATAGATAAATTGGAAAACCTTAAAATTGTTTAATTGAATTGAAAAACTTGATATTTAAAAAAAAATTAAATATCTATACATAACATTTCTGGTTCGAGTTTAAAATCATGAATAATAGTACATGAAAATTGAACAAGGAATCACCTAATCATGAAAAGTCCTTTTTTTATCTTGATACAAGCGATGAAATTATTGTGAATATAGAAGATGCGATTATGAAAATAAACGGTTTTAAAGACTAAAACTATTTTTTCCGCATTTACGAGACACCCTGAATAATATTCTATCATAAAATTGTCACTTGTATACAATTGGGGGGATGTATCGTGCTGACAAACCGATATTTCTCCAAAAGTAACCAAAGAAGTAGCATATCTGGATTTATAGGACCCGCTGTACTCGCTATAGTCAGATGAAAATCAATAGGGTACATCTGTGAGACACCCTGAAAAATATCCAATTCTAAAATTGGCCACTTGTATACACTCCGGAGGCTGTATCGTACTAACAACCCGTAATTTCCCCAAAAAAGACAAAAAATGTGGTACCCGTTGTACTAGCTCTGGTGAGCTGAAAATCGATAAAGTCATCTATAAGACGCCCTGAACAATATTCAATCATAAAATGGATCACTTGTATAGACGCTGGAGGCTGTATCGTGCTAACAAACTGAAAATTCTCCAAAAATTACAAAAATGTCGTACATAAAGTACTATAGCACTTGTTTTCCTGGCTCTGGTGAGATGAAAATCAATAGGGTTTATCTGTGAGAGATCCTGAATAATATGCAATCATAAAATTGGTGAATGTTTGCACCCGCAGGCTGTATCGTGCTAACAAACTGAAATTTCTTCAAAAATGACAAAAATGTCTTACTTCAAGTACCATACAACCTGTAGTACTGGCTATTGTGAGCTGAAAATCAATAGGGTTCATCTGTAAGATGTCCTAAACAATATTCAATAATAAAATTGGTGACTTGTTGCACTCCGGAGGCTGTATCGTGCTAACAAGACATGTAACGAAAAGTGGTCGACGACAACGACGACGACGACGACGACATACACTCAGAATTTTTTTTTCTAAAAACCATTTTTCCGCGTTGTTCTTGATGAAAAACGTAAAAATAATAAGTTACCTAGATAGTTGTTTTCTAGTTTGAAACTACTTTAGAATTTTCAACTTTTCTTCCCTTTGTTTTTTAAATTCTTTATACAAGAAGTTTATTCTTGGTTTTTTATATATTGTGCAGAATCAATTATTTTACTTACATATCTCTAGCTTATTAACATTCCACGTTTATTTCTATATGGTAAATGTACCACCCAAATTATTTTTGAAATGCATGTAGGAATTCCCCCCGATAATTTTGACAATATATGAAAATAACAATCAAAGATCTGTACTTTGTGTATGTTTTTCACGAAACATGTGAGGATTTACGTTACTCCAAAACCTCACTTTCTGAGTTTTCAAATTTTCCACGGGAGTTTTCTAATCCCCTCATCATTGATTTGATATCGGTAACCAATCACGGAGGACTTGGGGCTCCGGACGACTTGGCTCCATAAGGGACCCTTCGGAATTGGAAAATTTCTAAAAAAAGTTGAACTTTTATACCTCTGTTTGAATTTTCGATGAGAATATTTCGATTTCCACCAATTTCAGTCTTTCCATTGCATAGACGTAATTACCACAAATTTTTTTAATCTAATTTTTTAGAATGATTTCTACTCCAGCTTTAATGCCGTATATTGTCTACAAATATGAAATAGAAGAATTCAAATACGGTTAGTAATTGACAGGCTCTCCTCTATCGAATGTCGTAAGAAAAGAATCGATATATAACATAATTTCGTAATTATAGAATTTTTTATGGAGGCGTGTTAAAAAAACTTCAAAAATTTTAATACGAAAAATACATTTTTTGCTCAGTTTCATGAAATTATTGTTATTAAAGAAAGAGTTAGAGAAAAGTATTGCAAAAACATGTTGAGTGGAAACTTATAGCCTCGTTGCATAAGGTGAAGTCATGTGCTGGGTACATCAACTGGTTACATAATAATATGGGTTCTTAAGGTAATCTTAATTTAAACAAATTCACTTTAAAAAAAGTGACATATCTTTTGTTGTAGTGCAATAACCTATACAAATTTTCGTTTATTTGTTTTTTGTAAATTTCCACATAACGTGCGACGCCATAATAAACATTGTTATGTAAAGTAAAGGTCAAACATCTGTGATGAAAAATCGTATTCCTCTTTTTATATGTAAAAAATTCACATATTTCTTACTAACCATTGATTTTTTTTACCACTGCAGTGTTAAAATAGTAATACTAAGTTAGAATTAAAGAAAAATGCAATAACGCCAACTCCTAGCTTCTTAAACCATCAAACCCTGGATTCAAGTGAACAATGACTGAACCTGAAATGAATCTTTAAAAAGAGTTTATTCAGAAGGAACGATTTTGATATTAATTCAAATCAATTTTATAAATATACTAGGGACACCCAAAGTAGGTACTATTGAAGTGATACGTTGCTGGATTAGTGAAATATCTATAGGCACGAATTCGAGGAAGATTTTCTGAAATAAAGAACCAAATTGAACAAGACTCAACTAATATCATTTAATCAGCGTTATTATTAGATTAGAAAAAGCTAGAACGTTCCTAGGGACAACAAAGAACATTAATTAGGTAACTGCAAAAAATCCTTACAGATAATTAAGTATTCTTACCTGTACAACGTTCTTTCCGCTTTAATCGTAACTTTATTGTCTGATTTTCAATTCTTTTTTACCAGCCAATGTACTAGATTCTATTAATAAACGATTTTTTACAAAAATAACAAGATAAAATTAGTTTTTTCAATAATCGTTTCATAGATATTGTTTCCACTCTACTTTTTTAGAATTTGTAAATAGATTTAAAATTAATTGGAGTATAACTACATATTTTTCATTATTATTCAGTCTAAACAGAAATTTCATCCTCAAGTTGATCTTTTGGTAAGTCCTGTCAATATTTTTAAATTATGATGCAAACAGTAACCTAATATATATATTTTTAATGACCGTAAATTCTCGTATTTAAACTATTTTTAAACCTTTCTAAAAATGTTTCGAGTAGATAATACATTTATTAAAATACATATAGTTTAAAGATGTTTCTTCAAAACTTATTTTTTGATTATGCCTCCGTAGAGGCTTGTCTACTACTGTACAGTGGTATTTCTTAAATTAAAAGAAGAAGACAATTAATGTACACAAAAACAAATAATACAAACAATGAACTATGTTGAAAATGATTAGAATGTATTTACAGAGTGTCCTAAGTAAAATAAAATTAGAATTAGAGTCCTATTTTTTTAATTTTTAATAACTAGGTAAGGTGTAGATATTCGTTTATAATAGTAACATTACAGGAAATAAACTTTTTTCTAGACTCAAACCAGATAACGATGAAATAAAAAAATATAGTTTGTTTAAATGTTCATATATTTGAACTAATGTTCAATTTAAACTTGTTGACGCGTTTCACTAACACAGTAGCTTTGTCAAAACGAATGAAGGTAAAATATAAAAATGTCTTAATATATACAGTGCTAAATCTATTTACTGAGGTTTAGCACTGTATATATTAAGACATTTTTATATTTTACCTTCATTTGTTTTGACAAAGCTACTGTGTTAGTGAAACGCGTCAACAAGTTTAAATTGAACATTAGTTCAAATATATGAAGATTTAAACAAACTATATTGTTTTATTTCATCGTTCAGTATGGGTCTTCATCAAGTAAAAGCCTCATCTATTCAATTTTCAAACCAGATAATAAGAACACAATAAACTCAATATATGAAATAAATTGTTCTGATTGCAATGGTACTTACATTGGTCAAACTTGCCAATATTTACATAAGAGAATTCAACAAGACCAGCAATCAGTTCGAAATTACAATGAATGTACTGCACTATCAAAACATTCACTTGATGAAAATCACTCTTTCAATTTCTATAACGTAGAAATAATAACTACAGAAAAAAATAATAGTAAATGATTAATAAAAGAAATGATAAATATTAAGAAGAATCCTGACTCAGTCAACTTTAATACTGACATAGGCAACTTAAGTTGTATATATACGAACTTACTATTATAAACGAATATCTACACCTTACCTAGTTATTAAAAATTGAAAAATAGGTCTTTAATTCTAATTTTATTTTACTCTGTAAATACATACTAATCATTTTTAACAGAGTTCATTGTTTGTATTATTTGTTTCTGTGTACATTAATTGTCTTTTTTTTAATTTAAGAAATACTACTGTTCAGTAGTAGACAAGCCTCTATGGAGGCATAATCAAAAAGTAAGTTTTAAAGAAACATCTTTCAACTATATGTATTCTAATAAATGTATTATGTTTTCAAAACATTTTTAGAAAGGTTTGAAAATGGTTTAAATAAAATATACCGAAACGTTACCACTATAAGCAAGAGATTTTATTTCTGACCGAAACCCATGAAAATATAAGAAAAAGTAACCCAATAATTTTATTATTGGTTTACGTCTATTTATATGCAAATACTATAGTAGAAACATCCTCAAAAAACTCTTAAGCTAGCACTAAGTAATGTTGGTGCTAATATTTCTCAAGTATAAGCATAGTTGACCATCTGGATAGGTCTTCTCCTCTTCTTTATAATATGTCCACACATTTAGAACTCTTTTTCTTTTTCCTCGTATCAGATTAGGCCTTGAACCTGTTCTTGACAGATCGTTGTTTTTTCTTTCTTTTTTCAGTTCTGCAGACGTATTTGAGATATAGTTTGTCAGTTGACTCGCCATCTTCAAAAGGGACGTCAAGGAAGTCTTTTGCCATTGGTTTCAAATCTCTCGATGTTCAGGATATTCTTTAACAGCTCATTCTGTTAATATACTGGTTCCACTTCCATCTTCTCTACCACACAATATCCTAAATGTTACAAAGATCTCTCATTCAACTGTTGGATATTGTCTTGCTGTGTTTTTCCAGCCATTAGTCTCAGCGTCTTTGTTGATGTTCTTCTTGAAATCGAGAAATTGGGGGAGCAAAATTCACTTAAGACACCCAGATATGCTTACTCCAACGTCTAATATCAGATCTCCAGATGACGTCCCGTAAAGGAATATGCAGCTGGTTTTCGTACATTTGCTTCAAGATCTCCAGAATTGGATATTTACATCGCTATATATTAGAACTTCATTGATTATTCCATGGGTAATTACGATTTTAGATAATTTGGATTATCTCGCTACTACTAACGATTTGATGTTGGAAGTTGATGTCTGCATGTTAATAAGTTTCTGCTGCTATTTTGAAAGAGCGTGCCATAGTAGGTCGTGCTCATTATTCGAGATTGAGATTACGTCATCTGCATAGCATTTTTATATGTTTTCGTGGAATCCTACATTCCTGTCAGACACCTTTAAATTCTTGAATGATTTTGTCTATTATCATACTCAATTATAGTGGACTTGTGATGTTAGTTCATTATCTACTGATACCCAATATTCCAGAATGTAAATAAAATTTTGTTTTACTGTTTCTCAACAGCAATGTGATATTCCATTTATTTTTGTTTTCTGCAGAATATCACTCCTCTGAGCATAGAATCTCTTGGAAAAAGGCAGGGAATGATAAAAAAACAGCTTCGACCCTATCTACTCCGAACCGGAAACTGGATCATTTCCTTACGAAAAGACTAAATAGGTTTAATTGATGATATTAAAGAACAGTTAAAGCATTATATTACAACGAATGCACGCAACGTGTACACAATAAATATCTACATATATTCTACATAATGTGGGAGAAATGAAGGAAGTAATATTGTTGTTAAACTAAATAATCGTTCTTGATGAAGTAGGATGTTCAACTTTAAGGGATTAAGGGTTGAAAATATAACTCACCTTAACCCGATTTCATAACTCGCTAAAAACTGCCATTTTATTAAACGACAAATAAGGGGCTGCTAGAATGTACAGGATACACAGTATTTCCAACTCGATAATATGTTTGGATACATAAATATCAACTCTGCCACTTATCTAAACAATATTTCTAAGTCTCACATTTTACATAAACCCAATTCAGCAGTGGACTTGTAGTGAAAAGAGTTTAGCCAATGCGAGAAATAGGCAAACCATTAGTTATTTCTGTGTGATCGGTGGTACAGCTGATTTGCGATAGGGATATCTACGACGCGCAGGTAACGTAGCAAATGTAGCGTTCAGTTCTATAAATGAGACTCGACGAGACGTAGAGATGAAAATTTCCTTGGTGGAGCGTC
This sequence comes from Galeruca laticollis, assembly GCA_963921935.1. Lineage (NCBI taxonomy): Eukaryota > Metazoa > Arthropoda > Insecta > Coleoptera > Chrysomelidae > Galeruca > Galeruca laticollis. The sequence continues at coordinate 220,352,041 of OY998178.1, read as the reverse complement.
ATTTTATGTGCAAGCTAGTCGTTTAAGCACGAGACTGGACCTTCGCTATGGAGTTCAGAAAATCCACGATAGGTGTATGGAATTACAATTATCACCAAATATTGAACTGTTATTTCGAGGAATAACAGTTATATGACCATCATGACAGGATATTTTTATGTGAAGATTTTCTTTCCCACTTCGTCTTGTCGAGGATTTCGTCGTAGGAATTCAAGAAACTAGGGGGGATTTTTATTTTCTGGATGGCAGTTGATTGCTGGGCCTTGAGTAGGGCTTGTACAGGTTAGCAAAAATAGCTTAAAGTTTGTCACGCCCACGATGCACGTTGGCCACAGTACGTTGAGTAGGAGATAAGACAGTTTACGATTGGACGTTATGGAGTTACAGAACTAGGTATAGTCAGCGAAAAAGTAGGTATTGTGGCGAATAAAAATGGAATATCAGTCTAAGTTGAAAATAAAAGTGGTCAAACTCGAGAATTAGCTAATCTACATTTTATGAGGAGAGAGGCGGAAAATAACGGGTCATTAAAAGATTTTTTGAAAGTCCAAGAGCGTGTGGTATTGGCAACAGGAGTCAGTTTAACTAGTGTTCAACAAATCACGTGAAATGAAGTTAGTTGAAGACGGTGAATACTCGTTGTATGAAACACCAAACAAAAAGAGGAAAAATGAGCTTCAAAAACCTCTTTAGATCATTTGGGAAAGTATATTACCAATTTTTATATTACAGGAAAACAAGTTCCAACTTTGAGGCGTATTCCCAATTTTGAAGCGTATTCATCAAAAATTTGTAGATGAGTATAATTATACAGGTACCCGAGAGTCTCTTTGGCATGTTATTGAAAAAATCGGATTTCTTTGGAGACAAACGAGAAAAAATAGGAAGTTGTTAATGGAAAAACCCGAAATTAAACATATGAGACTTAACTTCTTACGAAGTATGAAACGTTATAGGAAAAAAATAGACTAATTATACTTATATATGGACGAAACATATATCCATTCGTGTCATAGTAATCGAAAGAGCTTGTCCGCTAGTTCGAACGAGGGGTTACATAAACCAGTGTCAAAGGGACAGATGTTAATTATAGTACATGCTGGGGGTGCAAATGGTTTTGTAAAAAATGTTAACCTCAGATACAGAAAGTGGTTGCAGGAGATGTAAGTACCAAATTTACCACCAAATAGCGTTTTAGTGATCGACAACGAATCTTATCATAATTTACAGAGTGAAAAGTTACCAAATTCCTCTTGAAGAAACGCAGAAATGCAGCAGTGGTTGACAAAGAGAAATATTGGATTTTCGGCTGATATGCTAAAAGCAGATTTATACTATTTTATAAAGTTAGACAAACCTCGGTACAAAATATTCGAAATCGATAAAAAATTTACAGATAAAGGACATTCCACTTTACGATTACCTCCCTATCCTCCGGATTCAAATCTAATAGAGTTAGTATGGTCTTCTATGAAGCAATACGTAGCTGAGAAAAATGTAACTTTTAATTTAAAAAACGTACACAGTCTGTGTGATGAATTCCTTGATTCATTTCCGATTGAAGGAAAAATTAAGTTGAACGATATTATATGGCAAAGTATCCTGCTTTTGATTTAGTTGTGGATGACATGATCTGATAACTCTAGGATCTAATAGTGACGGTAAAAGTGGAAGTGATGAAACCATCTCAGATTTAGATCGTGATGTTCCAAAAATCATATAAACGTGAAACATAGGTACACTTGTCGTTATAGACCAATTTTACTATTCTACGATTAAATATCATTGTGAAATAGTGAAATTTATGTGTACCGACAAGTAAAAGTATATTTTAATCCCCTTATTCCCCTTATTCCCCTTATTCCCGTATTCCCGTATTCCCTTATTCCTTTATTATTACATATTTTATCAAAATAATATAACTAAATACACAACGCAAATAATAGTCCTAGTTTTTATCGCCTCAATATTATAAGTAAACAATTTCTATAATAAATGTGCACTGCATTGTAACTATATCGACATAAATAATCGAACGCCTTGGGTATCCTTCTCCTTCCGAATGCGTTTCCACTTTATAGTTCGCGCAGGGAAGTGGAAACGTCACACTTCCAACTATTTTTGCTTAATAATGATTCGAACATTCGATCATTGTCAATAATCTAATATTGATGTAAATTAGATTCGAATAATTTTCAGTTAAACTTAAAGTACGAAGGAATCCGGCTTTACATGGAACATTCCGGTGTATGCGACCGACCGCGTACCGAGCGAACCTCGCACCGCCTCTCCGTTCGCCGCCCGCCACAAATTTGTTTTAATTAGAAATTTCTAAATAATTATTGAAATATGAGCTCAGTGTAGTTGCCCTCCCCCCCCCTCAATCGAAATTTTCAACTAAAACATATATGATCGTAATTCACTCCTAATGCACCAATATGCTCCATGAATGATTTTCTTTGCACCACATTTCTCGAGAGACTACAGCTATTTGTTCATGGGAGGAGGTGGGCCCCCCCAATCGGAAAATCGGAATTTTCAAATTTTGTACTTTGCACAAACAAGTGGCTTCGGAATCCACTTCTAATGTACTCATATGCACCACCAAGAAAAACTAAATCCCCCTTTCCCTTACTTAGTTAAACTTCAATATATAAAGTGAAGTTGGCTTCCCCCAATGATAATTTTCAAAAACACAAGTGGCTTCGGAATCCACTTCTAATGTAATCATATGCACCACCAAGAGAAACAAAATCCCCCCTTCCCTTACTTAGTTAAACTTCAATATATAAAGTGAAGTTGGCCCCTCCACCAATGATAATTTTCAAAAGAAACAAGTGGTATCGGAATCTACGTCTAATGCACTCATATGCACAACTAACAAAAACAAAATCCCCCCTACCCCTAGTAAGTTAAATCTCATTATTTAAAGTGAAGTTGCCCCTCCCCAAAGTTAAATTCCGAAAAAATTTAGGGTAGTGGAGTCCACTTCTAATGCACGCTTATCCAGCACCGACAAAAACAAAATCTTCCCTTCCTCCAAGTATTAAAAGTATATGCCTTCCCCTAAGCATAGAAAAGTTGGGAAATTGTCAAAATTATGGCAAACCTTAGTGAAAAAAGGCCCGAAAATTTATGGAGAGGGTAGAAAGTGTCTGTTCATCGGTCATTTGAGCAAAAATTCTTTTTTTGTTGAGTGAGTAGTTTTCGTATGCTAGCAGGAAAAATGTTGTAAACTTAATATATGCGTAAGGTGCCCGTTTGCACTGCCTTGAAGTACTATAAAATGACAGAAGTCACAATTTCGACTGACAACGCCTACGTATATCTTGCAAACGATGCTGGTGCTTACGGGTTATTCAATTGAACTCTTTACAAAATATCCATTTTAAGTCATTTGCTGGAGAGGATCTCGTGTATCTGATTGTATGTTCTTGTATATTGTTCTCGCAGTTTTCAATGACGCCGTACCTGAAGTTGCCAATGAGAGGAATAAACTAACCACTAGCTATACAAAAGTAGATATAGCCTTTTTATTGAAATACATATTACACACATTACACAAATTTACTACAGGTTATGTATATATATATATATATATATATATATATAAAATATATTTGGATTTTTCTTGGACCAATTCATATATATATGTCCATTTAGCGATTTCTTGGGATTCGGTTCTTATTTTCAAAATTCATTAAACTATATATCTCATAACATTTTATTCACTTGACGTTTCGGCCGATTTTCGAGCCTTTTTCAAAAATAAGATATTTGGAACAAGAATCTTTTTACCCACATAGTGGGAACGTCACATTTTAAAATCTATCAACAACTTGACCTGAATAAAACAACTCAATTAGTTGGAGGTACACAAACAACAACTGTTGTTTAAATAAAATGTTATGAGATATATAGTTTAATGAATTTTGAAAATAAGGACCGAATCCCAAGAAATCGCTAAATGGAAATATATATATATATATATATATATATATATATATATATATATATAGAGAGAGAGAGAGAGAGAGAGAGAGGGAATTATCGGGTATGCGGTCAGTGAAATTAAATGAAACTATTATCCTTCGCCACCATATATATATATATATATATATATATATAATTTGAAAAAAGATATTTGCCAACTTATTTGTAATGGATATTTTTGTGGGGATGTGGCAATAAGACTCCAGAGTAAATTCTTTTAGATATTTATTCCCGAGCTTTCGAATGATTTTCATTCATTATCAAGGGCTTTAAATAATTGGTCAATGTTATCATTAATAATAATTAAATGAAATAATGAATACTTACATAAAATCTATAGCGAATTTTGGAATAGTTGTAAATTTTTATAATAAACTCTTTTAAACATAATTCAATGAAAAACTCAAAAAACAATATGACAATAAACAAAATATTTGATCTTGAACTACTACAATTTTTATTTTTTTAATCATAAAATTAAATATTGTTATGAATCTTCTGTTCTTTTTTCATAATCTAAAAGATATGCATAGATAACACTAAGGTTATTTAAATCTGTTTTTTTATTTATTACATAATTTTGTTCTGCAATATATGTTGTTTCCAAAAAAAGGCGTTTTCTATAATTACTTTCTATTGCTAAGACTTTGGCAGATTGATAATCCATAGAATGGCCTTCATAAAACACGTGTTCCGCTAAAGCACATCTATCAGGATATAATCTACTGTCACTTTTATGAGAGGCGATACGATTGGTTAGCGATCTTTTACTGTGACCAATGTATTTCTTATTACAGATATTGCAAGGAATCTCATAAACTATATTAGTTAATTTAGTAGTAGGAGTCTTGTCTTTGATCTTACTGAAAATTGATTTTATTGTAACACATTGTTTATCTTTTGAAACATGTTTTATATCATACTTCTGACAATATAAATGACATTACTGTTGACATAATACGAAACGAAGAAAACAGTGACATTTTAACTACTAATATTACATCTCTAACTTATATTTCATTTCCATATATAAAATCTATCACACCTAAAATTTCTGGAGTATTCAAACCACATAATATCAAAATTGCGAATAAACAATGTGTTACAATAAAATCAATTTTCAGTAAGATCAAAGACAAGACTCCTACTACTAAATTAACTAATATAGTTTATGAGATTCCTTGCAATATCTGTAATAAGAAATACATTGGTCACAGTAAAAGATCGCTAACCAATCGAATCGCCTCTCATAAAAGTGACAGTAGATTATATCCTGATAGATGTGCTTTAGCGGAACACGTGTTTTATGAAGGCCATTCTATGGATTATCAATCTGCCAAAGTCTTAGCAATAGAAAGTAATTATAGAAAACGCCTTTTTTTGGAAACAACATATATTGCAGAACAAAATTATGTAATAAATAAAAAAACAGATTTAAATAACCTTAGTGTTATCTATGCATATCTTTCAGATTATGAAAAAAGAACAGAAGATTCATAACAATCTTTAATTTTATGATTAAAAAAATAAAAATTGTAGTAGTTCAAGATCAAATATTTTGTTTATTGTCATATTGTTTTTTGAGTTTTTCATTGAATTATGTTTAAAAGAGTTTATTATAAAAATTTACAACTATTCCAAAATTCGCTATAGATTTTATGTAAGTATTCATTATTTCATTTAATTATTATTAATGATAACATTGACCAATTATTTATAGCCATTGATAATGAATGGAAATCATTCGAAAGCTCGGGAATAAATATCTAAAAGAATTTACTCTGGAGTCTTATTGCCACATCCCCACAAAAATATCCATTATATATATATATATATATATATATATATATATATATATATATATATATATAGGACTTCATATACATTTATCCGATACAGGTCCTCGTTCTATATAGACATCCAAAGTTTGAATTTCGAATCGATCTGGTCAAACCTGTCCTAGTTGCCTTCTTCTCGGATGGTCCTAACTTTATTATAACCCGAAGCCTTCGTTGCTGCTTCATATTCAAGAGCAGCTTCATTGCGTCAACTAATTTTATCTTCTGGCGAGGACTTCTCGGCTGTATTAAAATATGATTTTCTACAAGTAGAAAATACTATCTTTTGAATTATCCTTAATTTACAACAAAAAGATGGATTTATATATAATTTGTATTTACCTACAGACTCTGCCTGTTAAGAGCAAGAAAGTTTTATGCGGTGACTTTAATATTGACTTTACTAATGATTCTGCCACTCAAAGGTCTTTGGTGAATATTTTTGAATCGTTTGATCTAAATATGCACGTGGATTCACCAACTCGTACTACTAAAACCACTTTCTTCAATTTTAGATTACATAATTTCCGACTTTCTACCCCATGATGTGAATCACTTAGTAATTAACTCAGGTCTCTCTGACCATGAAGCAGTTTTCGCCGAATTTATATTACCACGTAAATCTCTAAAGAAAAACACTCAGTTGGTGAGGATTTTCTCTCAACAAAATTTCACCAAATTTTATAATTTATGCTTAGCAATTGATTGGATTGATCTTTCGGAAGATATTGACTCTACATTTTTGGAATTTATTAATAAAATTATCAGGTGCTTCAATACATCATTTCCTCTTGGCTCTCGTAAAACTAAACATCACAAATCATTGTCTACGAAAGGAACACGTACTTCATCCAAGAATATGAGATCACTCATGTACATTGAAAAATTCACATACTCAATAATATCAATAACTATAGAATATTGTATCGGAAAACTATTATAACAATCGCATCTCAAGAGCTAAAAATTCCACGAGAGAAACTTGGTCTGTTGTCAATGATTTTAGAAACAAAACTCGCTCCTCAAACTTTATTGAACTCGATCCAGACGAGTTTAACAATTATTTCATAAACGTTAGTAAGAATATTAGCTCTAAAATATCTCCAAGTCGTGATGCTCTTTCTTTCCTCGTTCCTTCTAAAATATTCACTGATAGTTTCTTCCTTAAACCAAATTTTAGCTAGTGCAAACCATACTCAGCATTCAAAACAAAACTTCCTGTGGCATTGATGGGTTATCAGCTGAGTTGTTTTTGAATATTCCAGATGCGGTGATTAACGTTTTATGTTCTCTAATCAATGAATCCTTTGAAAAAGGTCTCTTTCCTAACTGTCTAAAAATAGTTATAATTGTTCCCCTTCACAAGGGTGGCAAGAAACAGAATACTAGTAACTATCGTCCTATTGCCTTATACCAATCTTATCGAAGATAATCGAAAGACTAATGAAAAACCGTCTACTACCTTTTCTTTTCAAATATAAAATGTTGAAATTCCAACAATTCGGTTTCCTACCTAATGATTGTACTAATAACGCAATGTTTTCTGTTCTTAATGAAATATATACCTCTCTTAATAATAAACTTTTCACGGCTTCGGTTTTTTGTGACTTCGCAAAGGCCTTCGATTGTGTTGATCATGAAATTTTGATAGACAAACTAGAATATTATGGCATCCGTGGTATTCCTTTAAAATGGTTTGAATCTTACCTGGAATGTAGAAACCAACTGGTACGAGCAAATGGAAAAGTCGAAAAATATACCAGTTAGTAGTGGTGTACCCCAGCGTTCAGTTTCAGGTCCAATTCTTTTCTTGGTATTCATTAACGATGTCGCAGACTTACGAATTAATGTTCATTTGCCGATGACACTAGAGTAACCTGAAGCAGTCCAGATATACGAACTTTTCACTTTACTATATGCCATGATCTCATTACTATTAGGTCCTGGTCTGACTCGAACGGGCTTTGTTTTAATACTGAGAAAACTTTAGTTTTATCTTACAAAGGAGTTTTGCAACCTCTCAAACGTAACAATGACGTAATAAGACCTTCAAATTCGATTAAGTTTCTTGGTCTCCATATTGACAGTGCCCTTAAATGGTCTGTACACATAGACATTTTAGCGAAAAAATTATCCTCGGCTTGTTTTGCCATTAAATCTGTATCTAAACAACTTGATTCTTGTACTGCTTTAACAACTTACTACTCTTTGTTCGAATCGCACTTCCGCTATAGTTTACCTTTCTGGGAGTCCTGTAGTTTGCACCTCTCCACATCTATTTTCAAACTACAAAAAGAGCTATTCGTTACAATGATGGTTTAGTCGTAGGACGCATTGCGAATTCTATTTTAAAAAATACAAAATTTTAACTCTTCCTGCTCTATTCATTTTGGAATCCGTGTGTTTGGTTCGCAAACACTTTCACAATTTAACTGAGAGACTAATTCATAGTTACCCTACTAGAAGAAAAAATTTCGATATCTACTTAACAATATACCCACCTCTGATCTGATATAAAATTTCATCACCTTCAATGCCAAAAAACTATTCAATCAGCTACGTTTAGAATTATAAGTGGCAAATACTTTCAATAGGTTCCGGAGATTGACAACGACGTTTCTGCTTGAGAGACCTCATTATTCAGTGGCAGAATTCTGCAATCTACCCTAGACTTTTGAGTTACATCGGCGTAGTTCAATATTTGATATGATGTACGATGGTAACATTGTAATATAATTATTAATTTAAATTTGTATTTTTATATATTATGTTTTGTATTTTTAGTATAGTCAGTACTTTTTATATCTTCATATTATTTTTTATATTTATCTATTTTTAAATTATTTCGCTTTGTCCATAAAATTGTATAATTTTTCATGACAATAAAGCTTATGTCTCTCTCTCTCTCTCTCTCTCTCTCTCTCTCTCTCTCGTTCTCTAATGTATTGGGATGGGCTAAACGAAGCGTCCTCTGCATATCGGAGTCGCGTAAGCCATAAATAAAGGCCTGGATGCCCAGACATTCCATCATGTTCTCTGGTGCTGAGGGATAAGTGAATCGATCTAATCGGGCAATATCCACTTCATACTCTTGAAGGGCTTTGTCACGTTTCTGCATTCGGTTCTTCAGCTGGGATTGGTACAAATGTTCTAGATGTTCGTGGCCATATCAAATATCCAAATTATTCTTAAGCTGCTCTAAGTCATCCGTTTCTTCCAGAGTTATTGTCTGAAGTACATCTAAGTCATCCCCCCGAAGCACGATTGTTAAGTTAACTGCTTTCTCCCTGTCGGACCAATTATTCACTCTAGCAGCTGCTTCAAACTGTTTCACGTAATTGGTCCACGATGTCTTTCCGTTGAACGTTGGATACTTGACTCAAGCGAAACTGCCAATGTCTTCTAACTTAGGGTGTGTTTCTGGCTTGCAAGGTTTTGTTTCCTCGGTTTTCTTTTCTTTTGCTGGCGTCTCTTGTGTTCTTAAATCGGCAATATTTCCTTCTAACTCTTTCATTTTCTCGTCTATTGTTGTTATCCTATTTTCAATATCTGATTTTATTTTCTCGTTCATCGTTTTCATATTATTCTCGATTTTCTCGTCTGAAGTTGTCATCTTGTTCTCTATATCCGATTTTAGAGATGTACTTTTATTCTCGACGTCAGGAAGAATGTTATTTTTCATTAGTAACATATCGGCAGAAATCTTGTCCATATTAGTAGAAATATCGTTTTTCATATTAGTTGAAATCTTCTCTTCCATGGCAGAAATATCGTTCTTCAATATCAGAAATTGACGAGGTTAAGGTGGAAGGCTCGTCCTCAAATGTGCATGTTTCTGGATCAAAGCCGTCATTTTCCAGTACCACTTTAAGTCTTTCTACTAATTCACTTTTCTTACCAGACGTTTCCAGCTCACGATTTTCCAATTCTGTCTTTATCTCTGTCACTTTCAGGTCACTTAGTCTCTTGGCCATGTTTACGTCCCTATTTATTAATATTATCCCACTTCTGACATCAATATAATGTTTTTCTTATTTATTTAAACGTTTTTATACCAAGGGTATGATAAATTCATACACACGGTATGTCTTCTCACTTAATTTATTTATTCACTTATTTATATTATATACACAGTATATGTACTTGAACTAATTATTATAAATACTTCACTACTGTTTATTTTCTTAGACTATTCACTTGTCTATTTCACGAGATCACTTTATAAACTGAAACTTCCGGCTGGTCGTTGTTCTTTATATATAAGTGCCTTTTTTTTCTTAATAATTCTAGATTCCGGCTTACACAAAAACAATCGCCTCCCTAAAATTGTGTAGATTAGACTGGAAATGTCTAGATGAGAATACTCACAAAAAGTTATGGTAAACAGTTCAAAGAAATCCCGGCGCATTCGTCAAAATATTAACTTTCTTACATGTCTTTGACAGAGTCGAATTCAGGGACTACACCAGTGTGCTATTTCATAACAATATAGACAGAATTATTAAATTACGCACTTACAAATTTTACAATAGACAAATCCAATCAACACAAACCAACACACTAGCTCCTGTTACAATGCCATACAGGAATCAACTCTCAGAAAAACTAAATTATATTATTATCTAAACATAACAATAAGGTTTGTCATAATGGACATAAGTATATAAAAAACGCCTCCACAGCGTTTCATAAACATGAGAAAATGAAAAACATGGATTTTACTTTAATAATACTAAAATATTGAATCAAGATTCTAACTACAAAAAACTAACAATAAAATAAATGATACATATAAAATGATTACCAAGATATTAAAAACCCAGCCAAATTATATTGAAATTTATAATAATAATAATATTGACTTTATGTTTCTAAGGTACGTATTTTGATTTTATTATTTGTGAAAATTATTTTATCAGTTACTAATTTTTGTCATATATTTGTGTATATTTGATTTTAATCATCGTCTCAATTTATTGTATAGATAATGTATTTAAAACTTTTGAAAATGTTCTAAATTGAGGAGCGAAACGTCAAATACAAATATAAACTTATATAATTCATTGTTAACCAAATGTACAAGAAAAATAAATGAAACAAGTTTATATATAAGGGTGCGGATATTAAGTCTTTCCCCTTAGGAAACTGCGTTATTTTAGACAAAGATGAAAAATATTCGAACCCGTCAATTTCTATTTTAATAGAGGTGTTTCAAAGCATACAAAAAATTGTCACCCGTTTTACCCCCTACACTTGACAGCTACCCCTTCAGATTTTTTAAATAGCGATACTTCGTTGGAAAAGTTTTAAAAAGCAGAACTCAAAAATGTATAATTCTTAACATTTGGATGAAACAATTAATTAAAATTAAAGGGACTGGACAAATTATTCCAAAGAAAACTTGATCTACTACAGGAGATGTTCGAAATGTTCTCCATTTACTTCCTGGCAGAAGTGGAACTTTTTGTAAGGTTTGAATATAAATCCTATTACATTCTTCCATTATTCTTTGACGGAATTCAGCAAGTGACCTCAAATGGCTCACATACACTTTGGATTCAGGGTAACCCCGTAGGTAAAAATCTAGAGGACACAGATCTGGTGATCTTGGTGGCCATTCAGTGAATCCGCGACGCCCAATCCATCTTCTCAGATACAAATTATGTTATAAAATTCTAACTCGAGCAGCGTATTGAGGTGGAGCTCCATCCTGCTGAAAAAGAATATCCTTTGTGAATTCTCCTGGGTTATTTCTAACTACATCATTAATTGCAGGAACTATTTGTGTCTGTCACAGGTTAAGAGGGTTTCTCCCGTTAAATTTCCGTCGATAAAGAAAGGGTCTATAATATGATCCCCTAGTATACCTGCCCAAACCTTTAATGTAATCGGAAATTGAGTATGACACTATCGAAACAGTCGAGGGTTTTCGTCAGACCAAATCTGACGTTATGTCGATGTCCATGTCCATTTAAATAGAATGTAGCTTCATCGGAAACACAGATATGTCTTAAGTAATTTGGATCTTGTGAAATATTATTATCCATAGTTTCACAATATTGCAGCCGTCAATCTGGATGATCTTCTGTCAATTCATTTACCATTTTCACCTTACATCGATGACATTTTTGCTATTTTAAAATGTTCAGTTAATAATTAACTCCTAACCCCGGGACGAAACGGCAGTAACAACAAAATTTTTTATTAATTGATTATACAACCTGACAAGATGTACGAATAGTGCGTGACATATGAACAATAAGCAACGAAGAGATTAGTGGGTATTACACGCAAATAAAAGAAGGGGCTACATCTTGTTGTTATTTCATTAATCTGGGATGGATGTTTCAGACGGGAGTGTTATATGCGCCTCCGTGTCTATGTTGGTTGTTGTCTCGAATATTCGAGATCTTCTAATATTACTGACACAAATATTGTGTTTGACTATTCTGCTGAATTCTGTTATATTTTCTCATGCTTCATTCAATACTTTTGCTCCCATGTTTCACATCTTTTCTTGGTTGTACCGTACCGAGGACGGCTAATTAGCCAGAAACATGCCTGCAGTTACCACCCTTTTCAGTAGCCTCTTCTTCTATTTGCGTGCAATACCCACTAATCTCTTGTTGCTTATTGTTCATATGTCACGCGCTATTCGTACATCTTGTTGTTATTTATATATATATATATATATATATATATATATAATTTAGAAATATTTGTGAGGATGCAGCAATTGAAAAGTCTCAAGCATATATCAATATTTTTACACTGTTTTTTCTGAATTTTAATTTATGTATTTTACTCGTTTAATGTAAGTACCCATTTTTTGATTTTTCATTTTTAGTTATACATTGTATTTTAGCGTGACTGACGAAGTAATAAAACTATTACGAAAGCTTTCACTAAATTAAAATAGGAGTTTAATTTCCAAGCCAATTGCTGCATCCTCACAAATATTTCTAAATTGTGAAATAAACAGCTACTAATACGAATTATTATATATATATATATATATATATATATATATATATATCTACTCGAGTAGAAAGATTTGATTCCCGAGCTGTAGGCGTAGAATGTGTAGAATTTGCAATTCCCTCCGTGTTTTAGACTATAGTTGAGGAGCGACGGAACAAAAGTGGTTGAGTACCAAATGTTCAAATTTCCAGGGGAAGCAAAAAACGTTTATCTCATTTCAACGTACAGCAACGACATAATGCTGGAGTAGACAGTTACCAGGTGAATGTGTTTGGTATTTACGCGAAAAATGTATACTTCATTTCTATCAAGTTATTGTGATTTTCATTTTGCAGTTAACCAGTTTTGATGCTATTCACAGTAGTTAACTAATTTTGATCCAATTTGCAGATTGCGTTAACTAATTTTGTTGCAATTTATCTGAATTTCTTGGTGTTGCCGCACATTATTTCAGAATTTTGTTAGGACATTCGGCATCTAAGTTGCTTTATTGAAACATTATGAGAGGTATTCAAAGGAAACTTGACACAACCTAAATATTTATTGAAACAGGTGAAGTAAGTGTAACATTCAGACTTACCTTAAGCATTAAGAAATGAATGTGTGTCTACTTTGAAATATATTTTATTTTAAATCAGTAATCAGCTTAAACAGTCACTAAATTATCTACACAAAGTATTGTTATTAATTAACACAGGTGATGGCATCTTGAACAGTAATTTAGTTAACAGCTACACAAGTTCCTAAAAGAAATTAAAACGTTGATTAACTATATAATTAAAAGTTAATGTATTGTTTACTTGTTTACTTACCAGTACTGGATAATGATAAAACTCATCAAACTGCTTCTTTCAATACAATGTTTATATTTGAATGAGGTTACATTTCGTAAACAGTTCATACAACGACTACACAAAGTTTAGAATGGCTTCAGACATAAAATAAATAATCTTTCTCGTTGATTTTACTTGTCGTTTGGTAAAACCTTTATTGCGAACGCCTTATTGAAATTTGTTTGGTTTTCAATGTCATTCACAATGACATTCATAATAGGTACTACTTTTGATTAGTTTGACGTTGACACTTCTCATTTCACCAAACAGGTTGAGCACTAGGGTACTACTTAAATCTGAAATTCACTAAGCCAACTCGGTTGAGTTCGGAGTTCGTTATATGTATTGAAGATATTCCATTGGTCAGCCGAAAATAAGAAGGTATTATAGGGATTATTAGAACTTGATTGGCCGTTGAAGTTTACAAAAAGTTGCAGTTCGTTTAGTTTCGGGTTACCTTCTCCAGTTTTAGAAATATCGAAAGGAAGTAGCAGATTTTTGTTTTTTCGTTTGCTGGCATCCTTAAGTAACTGTTTTCTGCCGTTGTAATTTGGTTAAAAGGTTTTCCTGTAACAAGGAGGTAAGCGTAATATTTTCTTGAAATAGTACAGTCGTTAAGTGGTACATTAATTCCAGATTCGCCGACTTTTCAATGTCCTTTCATCGGTAACTTTTTCTTCCAACACAAATCTAATATTGAGGTAGCCATTTTGGACCTGAACACGTAGTATATTTGTATGACTAGAAATAGTTACATCGACACCCTGACAATCCGCCTGAGACCTTTGAGGGAGGAAATCCTAGAGGAAGCGGCGTTTTGAGCCATTCACCACCCTGGACTCGAGTTGCCGATATAATTAATCTCATTGATGCACGTGTTCGCCGCATGTTCTAGATATTTTTCCTTCAAGATGGATGGGGCTCGGAAGAATGAATCTAATTTCAAAAATAGGGTCTGAAGGTCTCAAGTCGTCTTCAAACTTTGGTGAGTCTATTCCAATATCACAAAAATCTACTAAGGAAGTGCACCGGCATACCCTTACTGCTATTTGATTACGTAATACTATATTCTTAGTGTAGTACAGTGATTTATTGGACTTTTTATAACCTAAATTCTTAACTTAATCACTAAATATCTCAACGGAGAAAAAGTTTGTTTTTTTAATCTTTAATAATCTGATATATTTTTTGGTACAAGGCATATGCTCTATATACATATATTTCTCAATTTGAATAAATTGTTCACACAATGTGAACTTAAATACAGCTGTATTTAGGGGTTCTTATGGTTCTTGTTTATATCAAATGCACTTACCAAATATTTTTTATTTTTCTATCATAAGTAGCTGATTAAATGTGATTACGAAGTAACTTGATCAAAAAACCATATAGTGAGGTTCTGTTTTTTTTTATTTTTAATATTATTTTCTTCTACGAAATTAGGTTAAATTGAGCCAAGAAAGTAGCTAAGGTTAGTAATTTCTTGTTTTTGAAATGATACCAAAAAATAAGTGGCGCCCTATTCCTGCCAATTCTGATAATACGTAAGATCCTACGACCATTGCGCACCAGACGAAGAGCTACCGGAGCTTTGTAACTCCAAGAAAGGGTTACAGGGAGAGGGAGAGGGATATAAACACAACATAAATCTATATTGTAACACGTAAAGTAAGGTATTCAAAGGGAAATAAACAAAACATAAAATGTATATCAGATTCTGCAATCTTCACATTCTGGTTCAAGACAATCACATTCATTCATATCTTCATTTTCATCTGTAATGACGACTCCTTCCCTGATATCTAATAATTCCTTGAACCAATTCAACTTTTCCAGTTCTCTCCACTTATCACCAAATTGTTTGACCAATAAACTAGTGACATCTTTTTTCTTATCATTGCTCTAAACTCGAACCACTGTTTTATATTCAACTGCTTAGGATGTGTTTTCCCTCGTTTCAGTAGAGTTGTAAAACCTTCGTTACCTTCAAAAAAATAGTTTTCAAGACATCTCATTTGAATGTCTTGTTGCCACCCCCTAGTAGTTGTTTTTGTGAATTGTATTCGTTTAAGTTTTTGTCTGCCATCGATTTTTTTATAATTATTTTTCTCAATAGACTTCACATTGTATAAGAACCAATGTTCACTCAATTTGTGAACTATACCATGTTTACAAAATATATTGTAATACTCATTTCGTGTGGTAATAACAACATTTTTCTCTAAGTTTTTTTCAAGCCTATCGAATACTCGGTCTGCAGGCAAAAAACTATGACCACGCACAGGAAAAACTATGATGATTTCTTTAATTGACTTTGGTGCTTTATTACGAAGTCAAAATGCCAATGTATGAATAATATGGCAGTTTGTGAATTCTTTTTTGTACCATTAGTCGAGACTTGTTGGTTTCATCTGTTTCACTTTTCAATTTATTCTGCAGTAGTATGCATGTGCCACACGATTCTGATAGTGAAGAAGAGAAACCAATATTGAAATCTTGTAAAAATACTCAAGTGAAGATAGTTCGTTTCACTTGTAATTCGACAGGGACTGTCGAATTATATAAAGTCCATATTAACTTCATATTGAGGTCTGAATCTAGATATATTCGGCGCGATTAGTTTCTGTTATAATGGCTCTCCCTTGCTGGAAGTGTCTCAATAAACTTTCTCACACTCTCCTTTTTAGCAGCACTTTTCATATATTTCCTGTCCCCTCCATGCTTTTCAATAGGCACTTTTCCTTCATATAGTAGCTTTCCAATAGTCCTGAGCCGCCTCTTTTTTATACTATAAACTTTCTGGAAAAAGTTTTGCACAAACTTGATCATTTTTATTATCAGATCTAAGAAAGTAGGCACAGCTAAACTGACGCTTTTTGACACCTGTGTTACTTCGAATACGTACAGGATTATACGGTGCTACAAATCTAGTCAAAAATATATCTGGTTTCACCTTTGACATCCGATCAAAAAAAACTTTGGGGAGGGCTAGGATATCTGCCACATTGAAATCTTTACACTTCAACGTCTTACTGCTGTGTTTACACGTAGCTTTCAATCCAATGCCTGATGGATTCCGATTTCTGTACCTGCAACAATAAAAATAAACACCTCTCAGAAATCGCAAGTCGGTATAATCATCAAGCGTTACACACGTTTTACTTTCAACATTGACGAAAACGTAGAAAATAATTTTCAATAGGTATAATAATTACTGAAATGCAGACTTTATTATGCATTGTCACCGGAATTTTGAACACCTGCCAAATTTCGAATCATGCGACCGGCTGGAAGTGGGTGAAAATAAATTTCACATCGAACAGGCGAAGTTGATATAAAGTGTGTAATAAATACATAGTTACTTACTTTTCATCTCTTCTAGCAAGAGACTTTCTTACTCTACATGTTATTTTTTTATTCCCTGTATTAATAGTAGAAACAGTCGTGAGATTTTCCATAATTATACAAATTTAACCATTGGAACCTATAAACGCCGACTCTCAGCGACCTTTACTCTTTTGCGATCACCCTGCTACTGCACAAATATCAAACAAATCGAAATCGCATGATCGATGGCAGCTAGAAGAACGTATTAGTAAAGTTATGCAACCAATATTACCAAACTGTATTGTGTATAGCATCTAATGAGACTAACATAACTCGAAATGGTGCAAAATCTAATCTCAGCACAGTTAACCATTTTTGTTCCGTCAGACGATAATAATATTTAATTTTATATAGGATTTAACTATATTTGGTCTGTTCTGACTTCACCATCGTGTAGGATCTTGATCAATATGGGGATAACATATATCACCTCATTTTTGCCTGCTGACGTACTTAACCACTTTTGTTCCGTAGCTCCTCAATTTTTCTACGACTATCAAATAAAAAACAGAATAACATATATTGAATTGCTGACTCCTTAATTTCTGGAAGAGTTGTGTTGAAAACATCACTGCTCTCAGTATCAAACACTAAAAAGGAATGTAGCCATGTAATAGCTATTATTTAAATAAAATTATATAAATTTACCTAGATTTTATGAAGTATTAATCAATTTTAATCTAAATTTAAAAAAAAAATAATAATTAAACAATTTTTACAATCGACATTTTTGACAGTTGACAATTGTCGTTCTTGCTTTTCTTTTTTTCTTAAAAAGTGCCATTAAATACACTCATTCTGCACTTATAGCTCTAACAATTAACACTCAATGACCATATTGGTCATTTTACGTTCACTATAGAGAATTTTTTATGGATTTTGATATTTTTGCACTACTTCTACTCTGCGTAGTGCAGCTGGTGTAAAAAACAGAAGACGCTTATTTTCTCTTTCTGTCAAATGAACCGTGACATGTAGATGACGCCACAAGTATTAATAACATACCAAGGGCGAGAATGAATGTTCTTACCCTACGGCTACAATGAAGCTATTCCATAATCAAAAACTACGTCGGAATATAGAAATTCTATAATAGTCGTAGAAAAACTTAATTATGTGCTCTATTACACAATTGCGTTTATTTTCATCAATTTTTATCGCTGGCGTATACCTTCCTCCCTTGTCACTTTGTATAAAACCTTTGCTATCCTGTTTTAAACAGAGTGTTCTTTCTCTTAATTGAATTAAGAAAATTCCTTACACACTCGAAAGCCTAACAATTCAATGATAATAGAGAATTACTTTTTTAAATGAAACTAACTGTGAATCTCGATAATAAAGACATTTTTGTGATGCGTAGCTTACCTGTTGTTTCATTTTTATTAATACACGATCCTAAATACGGTGTCATAGCTCGACATGTTATAAAATGCTGTGAACAAAGCTAGTCTTTGTTCTTCAGTAATTTTATTACAGTCATATCTGCAACTATGTTCATATGGTTATAATTTTCGTTCCTGAACCTTTTTACCTTTTGCTGTCTCATATTATTTTCCCTGCTTTCTTGAACGTTTCATTTTATTTGTTTTTCTATCACAAATATTCCTTACTCTCTTTTCAGGTCATTTTGGAGTAACTAAAAGATAAAATTTCTGCAATATTCTGTAATTTTAGTTTTTCATTGGAATAGTTACTGATCACATTATTTTGTTTTCGTTTCACTATTACAGAAACAAGTATGTTTACATTATCAGATTGTTAACAAGACTACTTACCATCGCCTGTATTAATGTCCCTTCTTGAGCCACTTCTACTTGGTTCGTTATTAAAAATTCTGGTTCAATAATTTGATCTTCGCCAGTGGATAAGCTACTACTTGAAGAACATTGATCATTATTTTCGTGCGTTGTATAAAGATCTGATTGATTTAATCATGTATCGCTCAAGTTTCGACTGCTACTAGTAACAGGGAGATTAGAAGACAGAAACGCAAAAATCTCCTTTAAAAGAGAAAATATTAGACATTTCGAATGATTGATATATTACAAACACGGGAAATATTCTTGTTCCGTTAACTCATTTTAAATCATTGAAATTGAGGTCAAAATAACGTAAACACACAAAAGTTGGTTGTGTGACAAAAATGAAGTACACTCCGATCCGTTTCACACTAAGAATTGAAGCAATGAAATTTAGAACGTTTAATGCCCACCTAATAGATGGCACTACAATGTCCGAAATTACTTGGATCTCTTTGTCACCATATAAAAACTATATTGAGCTATGCATCTAAATAAATATGGGTCTAACGTATATTTTCAAAAAATGTCCCTTAGACCCTTATGATTCTAACCCCTGAAATTTTGGTTTGTAAGGGTTTATAGTTACGGAGCACATTTTTTTGGACCTGGCTTCAACTCAGTTCTCAGAGGGGCGCTTAAAGATTTTTTTCGGAATTTTTCAAATTTTTCGAAAAATTTTCACACAATGGCTTGATCGTGAAGCCACCTAACACCACACATCAAACATTACTACCGAGTTCCACTTAGCAGTGCATTTTATCTTTACAATACTACAGTACGCAGCAGTTTACAAGAGTGAGCAACGTATATATTTTGGAAATATAACTCACACCGACATCTATTAGTGGCTCTTCACACTTTGCTTTCATACATCTTGCTGTAGGTAAAATTTGTCCAAGGTCGACTTAACCAGTCGGCAGATAAACGTTTCGATATTGCAAGTGTTAATGGTGGAGTGCCTAAAATAAGCTTTTACAGATAGTATTTGATATTTAAACAATATTAGAACTTACAAGGAAAACCTGGAAAAAAGCAGGAGGTTGAGAAAAAAGCCAAGATTGTTAAGAAGCGAATTGTAGAACCTGATATGGTATCAAATATAAGAGGAAAAAAGTCGCAAAAACGAGTTCAACAAGAAATTTCAAATAGAGACAAAAACGATCAGAATGTGTTTTGTCCAGCTTGTTCCCAGAAGTACACATACCCTCCAACAGAAGATTGGATTCAATGTAGGATGTGCGACAAATGGTGGCATGAAGACTGTACAACATATGTTGAGGGTCTCTTTACGTGTGAATTATGCGAGAAATAATACATGCGTACTCTTATATCCCTCATGCGTACTCTTGTATCTTTTGGCATATAAGAGTACGCATTCTAATATAGTTGAAAAATGATCGTTAAATGTAGTTACTTGTAAACAATTGCATCTCTGTTATCAGTAAAATATTTCTAAATATATTATTCTATTATTACATTTACCAGAATTTAGTATGTGCGATATTTTTGGGAAAATCCAATAAAATTGTTTAAGTGCGTACTCTTCTGTACTTTTACACTATTTATCAAATGATCTGGGTCCATAACTTTAAAGAATTGAGGAGTGAAAATAAAGCTCAACTGACAGATGTGAGGGTGCTAAAATGTATAAGGTGCACAGTATTACGAAATTGTTAATATGTTTAGGTACATAAATATGAAGACAGGAGATGCTTTTATAAGGATTTTCTTTAAAGCTTACAGAAATGTCCCTGAGATTGAATACTTGAAGAACAGTTGATACCATAAATGAGAGAAACGACAGAAATAATATATTACGAGTAAATTTAGGAACAGAATGTGACGACTGAATTGCAATTGAGAAATGGAAAAATCATAATAATGAAATAACATCCTCAAACGTTTGTTAAACATTATTTACATCGACATCAAAAAAACTGTCATCAATCAGTATCACTCACATATACTGTATTTGGTTTATTGTAATATTTATGGATACAGGTACTAAAGGATTTTCATCTGTTATTCAGAGGAATCTGGCGATACATATAAATTAAATATGTAGCCATAAATTTCAGTCAGAAGTCCCTCCTAAAACACCATTGTATTCAAAAATTTAGCAGCGGACAGCGGGGAAAGAATATTTTAAATACATTTGGCAGGTTAGTATCCTTCTGTTTCATATTAATTATATATTCAAATTTATTTCTTGGAAAAGGTAACTAAAAATTTATATTCATATGTTAGTGGGTTTTGGTATTTCCAATTATATAATGGACCAGACAGATTTTTTTAAAAATATTATAAAAGCTTTTTGTAAATAATTATACTATCTAACCAGTATGTTATAAACACTGTGCCGACGGACTTTTCTCTCTAAGAACAGAAACATCATTTTTATTTTTAGTTTTAGGGAATTGTTGTTTTGCTTCTCCCAAAACCCCATAAAATGAAATCAAATTGTATATTTCCAAAACCTGCATCATTTTATAATATTTTTTGTGTGAAATCCTATCAATTTTTATTCCAAAATGTGATAATCTACGAAATGATGTTTACTTACTGTCATTACCTGAGCAATAATATTTCAAATTGCTTAACACTGCATTTTAATCAATAACAAAAATAATAATAAAGATCATGTGACATAATTAAGAGTGAATTGAATGAATAGTAAAACTCATGTCATTGAAGCTTCATACTTCAGCATCTACACACATGAAAATCTTTCTGATTAGAAAAAGATATTTCACGGGGAATTTGCACAGACTGGGCTTAGAATCTCATTATTTGATAGAAAATTTTTAAATTGAGGTGTTAATTATCTGGACGAATTTTGATTCATACTGATCAAATTTAAGTGAAAAACTTACTCTTCGAGTAAATTGATCCTTGAGTGTCAGTTTTTCTTGCTTCGCTAGAAACTTATAATTTTAACTGTTATCATTTGGCAAGACGATTGTTACAGGGTAAGTAGGTACTAAATATCTTGGACACTTTCCATTTCGTCAAACATCACAAGTCAAATGCGTCACCTTAAACTCCACACGGTAGGTCAAACATCACGTCTCAAATTCCAAAATATTTCCTCAGATGTTTGACGTGATGGGTAGCGTTTAATATGATCGATGAAGTGGGAGGGCCCAATTGTCCTATTCCTACTTCCACATCTTTATTGTCATTCGTTAGTACAGGCACGGGCAAAATAATCCATCCACAAAAAATTTATGAAGTTTACTCATTAATATATTTGTTATTTTAAATTCAATCAGATAGTTTTTTGTCCAAATTATAGGTAAATCTCTATGAAATCTAGCACGTACATTAAATTTCAAGAATGTTGGGCTTACGTCATTGAATACAGGGTGACACAAAGTGTGATTATTGCTCTAACTTTTTTAAACCATATGTGGAGTGTCAGTGTTGTTCCATCTTGTAATTTCTTATTTTGTTATCAAGACACATCTTTTCTCACAATTTCTTTTTTATTTATCACAATAGTTCTCTTTTTCTAAAACATACAAGTGTTTAAGAAAAACGTTGTATTTTTCCTATGGTGATAATAATAAGTTTACAAATTTAGCTTAATACCGAACATAATTAAAACAAACTCAAAGCATTGCGAAAAAGATAAAAGGCTTAATACGTGCACGAGCAACAACTGCAATTCAACTTAGCGTACTCTCAATGAAGTTTTGAATGTCGCTAAGCTACTGTATTTGCAGGAGTTGGTACACGAGACCGTATCTTGCTCCGAAGAGCAGGCGTCCGGTGAACAAGTCTAGTAAAATTCTGCTTTCATCGGACCAGAACCCGTCGTTGGCATAAGCAGCGCCAAAAGCGGCATCTCACATTGGGCCAAGCATAAAATGCTTAGGCTTAGGCCACAATTGACGAATTGTGCATCCTTCTGAGGTTCAGACTTCCTTATAGCTAATCATTCAGCCCACTTTTGTGAAGTATGTGATAACGTCGCCTGAAGTAAGCTTCTCTTACTGATGTGTGTTAGCCGGTGCTCGCCGAATACAGAAACCCTAAATTGAGAGAGTGTCGAACATTCGCTAAGAATGTGTTCGATAGTCTCATCTTCCTGTTCACATCCTCTACAAAGTGGAGTGTCAGACAGAACCAGTCTGTAGAGGTGGCAGTGACTAGTCAGAATACCCGTGGCTGTTTGTAGGTACAACCTATTTATAGTAACGTATTGTTTGGCTACTTTTCTATCTGAATACTGTAACAGTTCCTTGTCAACCATCCAACCTTCCGCGTCGTCTCATCTACACTTAAACTTATTATTGGAATGTTTCTTTAATAGGCCAACCGTCGTTGACGCCAATAGACCAATGAAAGTGCCAGGCTCCAAGAGTTTTTGGCAAGCTGCTTTTCAGGCTAGCGAGTCAGCAATACGGTTCCCTTTCGATTTCCAGTGGCCCTTTATCTAGCCCAACGTGACCACGTTGTTATTACAGACTTCGATCAGCGCTAGGAGACACCCCAATACTAATATTGATGTAATACGTGGACTGTTCAGGGCTAGTAGTGTTTGTCTACTATCCGTGGGGATGTAAATATTATTACCCCCAGTGTTCCTTTTGGTAATCTCTTCAGCAGCGATGCAGATAGCAGTGAGCTCTGTTTGAGCAACACCTGCATTGCAGCCCATTGCCCATTTTATGTTTATATTCAGGGATCTGGAAAAAATACCACATCCTGAGCCTACATTGGATTTAGACCCATCTGTGAAGATGCGGATTGCACCTTCTTCTAATGGATCTTTGGTGTTATTTTTAGGCTTATTTCAGAATGAAATAGGGCTATTGTAGAGAGTAGCATGACGCGACTTCGGAAAAATTTCAATGCAGTTTTTCGTTTTGGTGTTCCTAGATGCCAAAATCACCCTCCGTTCCAAAGGTTATATATATAACAAGATGTACGAATAGAACGTGACATATGAACAATAGGCAACGAATAGATTAGTGGGTATTGCACGCAAATAGTAGTAGCCCCTTCTTCTATTTGCGTGCAATACCCACTAATCTATTCGTTGCCTATTATATATATATGTATATATATATATATATATATATATATATATATATAAATATATATAAAACTCGGGATCTTCCAATTGAAGACACAAATGAGCGTTTGGTTTCCCTGCTGAAACCCGTTATTTTGGGTTTTCCCATGTTTCGATTAACGTCTTTGCTCCCAAATTTCACATCCTTATTTGGTTATGCCGTGCTGCAGAGGCAAAATGAGCCAGAAACATGCATGTCCACGGTTACCACTCTATTTCAGTAGCCCTTTATTTTGCGTGAATTACCCATGAATCTCTTTGTTGTTGTTGTTAACATATCACGCGATATTCCTACATCTTCTTTATATATATATATATATATATATATATATATATATATATATATATATATATATATATATTAGTGTTTTAATTGAAACTCACGGTTTCTAGTTAAGTCCACAATATAATAAAAGTTATTGAAAATACTAAAAAATTGACAATTGTTTCAATAAATCAATATCATCGAAATAATTGTCAATTTTTTATAATTTTCAATAACTTTTATTATATTGTGGAATTAACTAGAAACCGTGGGTTTCAATTAAAACACTAATATGAGCAGATTCCACGAAGTAACGGTCGAGACAGTTAATTTCATATATATATATATATATATATATATATATATATATATATATATATATATATATATATGTATGTGTTATAACGGAATTTGTAAGCACGATAGAGGGCGTATTTTTTGACGGATCGAAACCAAGCTCGCTACAAAAATCGGTTAGGCCAAAAGTTTT
Organism: Galeruca laticollis; assembly: GCA_963921935.1. Lineage (NCBI taxonomy): Eukaryota > Metazoa > Arthropoda > Insecta > Coleoptera > Chrysomelidae > Galeruca > Galeruca laticollis. The sequence goes on along the minus strand of OY998178.1, from coordinate 220,327,372 downwards.
ATCCAGGACTGAAACGTAGCTACTGTTACGAATGTGCATATGAAAAGATTGTACCTGCTTCATTTTTGGACGTGGAATTGCAAAACACTTATAATTTAGAAGCGCAGATCAAATAATAAATTTCAAGCTGTACTACTTTTTCCAGTCTCGCTAGAATGAGGGGTGCGAAGGGTATTTACGAAAAAGTTTCTATTTAAATACAGGTTTCTTTTTCGTGGAACTGATATGAACAAGCACTAAAATGTGTGAGGTCAAGTGCAAATTGTAGAGAATACCAAAAAAGATTCACGTGGGTGACGTTCAATACATTTTCAGGGGTTGTGTTGCATACAGTGGATCCGATTTAGCTCTTGGTCACTCCGTTGCCTTCGCACATAGGCCCAACAATATGCGGAAAATGCATAATGATAGATAGTCATCAACCAACAAACTTTAAATGATAAGGTTTACTCACTTAGGGAAGGGGGAATTTTGTTTTTGTTGGTGATGCATATGAGTGCATTAGGAGTGTACTTCACTGCCCTATACTTTTTTTTCGGAAATTGTCGTTGGAAGGGTGGCAACTTTACTATGTATAATGAGGTTTAACTAATTAGGGGGAGAAGGAGTTTTGTTTTGTTGGGGGCGCATGGGAGTGCAATTGAAGTGGCTTCCGATATAATTTATTATTTTAGGAAATTAACATGGGGCGGGCAACTTTACTTTATAGAGTGAGCTTTGATTTGAGATATGTCAGCTTTGAAAGTAGCAGTTATAAACACCTCGCAATGTCACCAACATGTGCATTCCATTTTCAGTTGGAATCAATATTTATACCTAGGTATTTCATTTCATGGGTGGATTTTATATTAATATTTTGTAAACTTTGAACTTTAATTTCATTGTAAGGTGGAAAAGAATTTTTATAACTACTGTAGTGAATAAAATACGTTTTGTCAAAAGTTATTGTTAGTTTTTCATGTCCAAACCAAACGATAATTTAAAAAAATCTGATTCTATTTTTATTTTAACTGCTCCCTTGTGTCACTGGTCAGTGACATCAGCAATATTAATTATTTTACCCTTTACTTCAACATCGAAAGGTCATTAATATACACCCTGATTAAAAATGGGTTTAATTTGGTGCCCTGTGTACACCGTATCGTGTAGTCTGAAATCTGCTGGCAACATCATCAACTTTTACCTGTTGCTGCATGTCCTTTAAATATTCCTTGAGAAGATCATATATGTTGAACAGTATCAAACGTCTTGGCTGGATCCAGAAATACGCAGATACTTGTTTTACTGTCGTTAACTAACCGATAGATTGTATTTGTGGATTCCACTATTGCGTCGCATCTTGGAACCCATACTGACTTTTTCAATTAAAATTATTTTTTTGTAAATGTAACGAATCTTTTTTCTCAGTTTTATTCCAATATTTTTCTTAAATTTCTTATTAAGGAGATTGGTCTGTAGTTGGACATTTTATGTAATGATAAGGTAATTGACTTTATAAGATGGACTATTTGTGGTGTTATTTCCTATTTGTTATTTTTTTAGATAGTCTTTATGCTATCTACTTTTGGTAGATTTCGTTTTCAGTGGTGTCGTGTAAGAATATAGAATTTACATTGTTTTTAAGTTTTGGAGGTGTTTGTGGTTTCAAGATTTTATCAGTTATAATCTCCCAAGAGCTTGAATAATTTCCGAAAAATTTTTCGAGGTGCTCATTATCTTAAAAAAGTTCGCAACCGAGACAAAATTTTTGAAGAATAATTCAAGCTAGCGGAAGATTCTGTACGAAAATTTAATACCTACATTTATTTTAAATAGTTTTAATTTTGTTTACTTTCCCTTTGCCCTAGTAAAAAAAGTAGGAATCAGTCTCAAGTAAATATATTTTTTATACTATAAATAATTTTATGCTACTAGAAAAAAAAGAAAATTAATAATGACCCATGCAAAATCAATGACAATGACGCGGTTGGGCTGGGAAGTTGGCTGTGACTGCAGCGCTTTGGTCGAATGACGTTTCACATTATTCGCCATATTAGATTCAAATTTATTATGAATATATAAATAATAAATTATTTTTCTGAAATTAGAAATAAATATTTGTCAAAAGTAATCTATAATTCTGTTATTCGGGCATTTACACGTGACTGCTTTCAAGCCAGGGAAATTATCACTTATTAATTTTGCAGCTAGGTCACGTGACTGACTAATTTTTCGAGAAATTTAAGTTATCGTCAAGATCAAGGCATCTGATTGGCTTAAACAACGAGTGAAAAATGTTCAGCATAAGTTTTACCAATATTACTAAAAAGTTCAATAAAAAGTTCGACTATGATATATTTGTCTACTAAGCGGCATCTGCCATCATGAGTTTGTAATTCTGTTACTTTTTATTGAGAGCTATTCTCATTTGACTTTTATTTACAATGTTCTGCAATAAACACGTAATATGGCGAAGGGAAATTTAGGGACACCCTATATGGATATATAATTTCCTTGATAATAAAATAAGTCGAATCCAAGTTAATATAAAAACAATTGTTGACCTAGACCAGAAAAGAATTTAAACAAACAATGTTACACAACCGACAAGGTCGATGACAAAACACACGATGGTTTATTTATCAAAATATAGAAAAACCTTGCAACTTAGTATAAGGAAATTGAAAATTAACCTTCAATTACGAAAATAAAAGAATATGAGACAAGGGCAACACGAAAAAAATTAAATAACATATCCCAAATCTTCTTAAATAAATAGCAGAAAATTTGGTAACAGAGGCAGTGAGGTAGTAACCTTCATCGAGTGCTCAAGTACTGTATGGCCTGACACTTCGACGACCGTACGTAAACAGTGATATTGTGTTGTTGTGATTTGTGATATTTCAATAACGTTTGTTTTTCTATGTCATTATAATTATTTTCTTTGAACAAATATCGTATTGACATTTTTTAGACTGGGTGCTCAAAGATACATTTCCTGGTCATATTAAGTGCACTATTGACATTTGAGCCCCTCACCTAACATATTTAGGAAATAGTACGATTTGCGATCGGTTCACATGTAAGAATTATCTTAGTTATATCATAACCAGGTCAGATTACCGTCAGATTTCGAAAGAGTTTTTTTTGATCAGTTACTTTCTTATATTTTACAGGGATATTCATATGTAAGAAATACCGCATTTATACCTTCAGAGTTCGAAAGAGTTTTTTGGATAGTTACTTTCTTATATTTTACAGGGATATTCATATGTAAGAAATATTGTATTTATACCTTCAGATTTTGAAAGACTTTTTTTGCACTAGTCCTGATAGTTAGTTTCTTATATTATACAGGGATATTCATACGCCAGATATCTTTCATTTATGTCATAAGCAGGAAAGACTACTTTCAGATTATGGAAGACGTTTTGCCCGAGTCATAATAATTTTTACTCATTTCTTATACAGGGATAGTCATATGCAAGACATCTTTTACTTTTGTCATAATAATGAGAAACTACTTCCAGATTATGAAACACGTTTTTCCCCAAATAATTTCTAGTGTATCGTACCGGGACATTCTCCCCCGATTGACTTTTATTTTGTCCCAACCAGGGCTGAATTACTGTACTTAATTATTTTGGTGTTTGTAATATATATGTACATATTATCCACCCAGTCTGTTTCTTTTATCAAGAACCCCTACCCTCGGACCAGCAGGATTGAACGGGTTGACGCGACCTGCCTTAGAACTCAGGCTTGGCACATTGTATAAGCCCAAGAGGCCCCACGGAGACCTTGTCCGCTCGTGCCAGGAAACCACCTCCACCGGGGTTACCCACAGGGGGATTCCTGGCTCTAAATTTGTGCCATAAGGCACTGGTGACAGCACGCTGCAAAATTCAAGGAAATAGGAATTCAAAGGTTGGCCTACACTGATAACGGTGGGCTGTAAACCCTAAACGACCACAGCGGTTATTACAGTGATGACCAAATATTCATTACAGAGGATAAATATACAATCGGAATCTACCGATTCATTACAGTGGTGACTGCTCACATTTATTTCACTGGTGACAGAATAAATAAACAGTTGATAAACAGTTTATTATACTGGTGACAGCGGCCACTGGATTATTACAACGGATTTCACCATACGTCATTACAGGGGTGACAACGGATTCCTGACTACTTCATTAGAGTTCTATAAGTTTTATTAAGGTTCCTAAATTTCGTCTATAGGGTAAACCGCGCAAAAACGCCTCACCGGCAAAAGTATCCCACCTGTAGTATAGCTAGTTTTCGCGTGGTGGCGGTATAGTTGGCGCAAAACATATAGTGTAGCAATGTAATGGTATATGCCCTTTAAGTTATGTTGCGGAGCTACACTCTGAAAGGTAATAATATTTTGTGTACTTTTAGCAATACCTACATTGTATACAATGTTAAGTAATTGTTGAAAGGGCGTTCGGTTCGGTTTTTTGTATCTCATTTGATTTTTTATGGACAAAACAAAATTCTACGAAAAAATAACAAAAAAAGGAAATTTTAAAACAATGAATGAAACAATTCTTTAAAAATAAATATTATGTCTAACTCCTGTTGTCACTACTGTATAAATAATATGAAAAATATATTGAACTCAATTAATTTTCTTCTTCCAAAAATTCTATTAATCCTTCTCCCATATCATCTACTTCACTATCACTATCGTCTTGTTAATCAAAAATAAATTTATTTCCTACATTAATATGGACTTGCCCAATATTCTTATACTCATCTTCAGTTTTTTTTTAATATCTGTTTTAATTATGCCCAAATTAACTCTATGCGATTTAAAATATCAAAATAAGGAGGAAGTCTCACTATAGAGTGTCCATGTTGTTCAGCAATACTCTCTAGCGTATAATTTCTTAAATTTATTTGTCTGCAAAACTTCAATTAGTTGTTGTTTTGTATAAGAATCTTCGAAATACAAATTATTATCCATTAAAAACATTCTATCTTGATGTTAGCCTACCAACTGAAGAGTGAGTATTGCTTATCATTGCTTATCATTAATAAAACGAGTTAAAGGTAGTATTAATTGTGTGGTATTTAAGATACTATTAGATATAAATATGTTAATATTGTTTTAATAAATGCATTTTGTTCTATACATTAACGCTAAGTATCTTAAAAAGTAGGATGGCGATCCATAACTGCGGGTTAAAAAGAATTCTTAGATAGTCTATAAATGTATTTAGTAATTATGAAATTAATAAATATATTTTAACGATCATTAGTTGAAATTATAATATTAAATGAATATATTGTCAAACAAGCATTTTAAATTATAACATTGACTGGACTATGACGGTATTTAACTCAAACAATAAGCTGAAACATTAAAGTTCACATTATATCTCTTGCGTCAACTATACTTGCAACATAAGTTAGTTAAAACTAATGAAAAACTCAAAGTCAAAATGTCACAAAGTTATATAATTATACTGAAGCGCTGAGCAACTAGTTTCGGCCCTCAATGGCCATCTTCAGGCTAAATGATAATAATTATTAGTGGGGTAACAAACGTTCACACATAGCGCCGATGAAGGGAAGGATGTGAGAAATAGGGGTTAAAGTTTTATTTTGGGTAATTAAAGTGTATTCAGAAAAATCTATCAAACTTAGGATTTGAGTTGTAAAATCTTGTGACAAATAAAAAAATAGGGGGAGGCGAGAAGTTATGTAAAGGAAGTGAAGTGGTAGAAAAACAAAAATTACGAGAACATTGTATAGTTGTAGGTGGGGTCGAGGAGCAAATTTGAGCTACAATTAATATGATTAGAGTCTTGATAAGAATGGGAAGGCGAATATTTTCCCTTCATTAATAAATACCAACCCTTATTACAGGAATGGAATATGGAGGTGTTAAAACGAAAACAGGTTAGCAAGTATAATATCCAACATCTTAATAAGAAAGAAGGAACAACTAAACGAGGAAGGTCAATCGACAGAGAATTGGTTATGGAAACCCGTGGAGAGGGATGTAATAAGTGGTAAAAAGGTCGACTTAAAGCAGGAGAACGGCTTTTTATCTTGTTCGCTAAGATTGAAGTAAGCTAAGAACCAATAAAACATGGCTAAAATGATCATATAATATTGTACCATTGTGATATATTAAATGCAAGTCCATAACACAACGAAACTGAAATTAAATTCACAACTATACAACTATGTTCGGCGAAATCACTTTATGACACACCAACAATATGATGAAATCCTAAGTTTAATAGATTTTTCTAAATACCCTTTAATTACCCAAAGAAAATTTTTAACCCCTCTTTCTCACATCCTTCCCTTCATCGGCGCTATATGTGGACGTTTGTTACCCCACTAATAACTATTATCATTTAGCCTGAAGATGGTCATTGAGGGCCGAAACTAGTTGCTCAGCACTTCAGTATAATAAAATAACTTTGTGACATTTTGACTTTGAGTTTTTCATTAGTTGTAATATTAGTCACATTTGAGGTATGGATGAGATATTAATTTTATAAGTTAGTTAGTTGGCTTTATGGAATACCCATCGTCCGTATGTATGTAAGTTAATTATTGTGGTTTACTGTGAAGAAAATGAATAAATACTGCAGTCACTTGTAAATTGAGACCTGCAAAATTGAATGAAAAATCTCTATTAGTGATAAAAAATTCTAGGTCCCTTGAAACCCAAGTATTTTCATTTATATGTCTTGTAGATCAACCCTGGTATAGGTAAATTTTACGCTATATAATTTCAATTTAAAATCAGTACAAGTTCACTTAAAGTTACAAAGTGGGATCGAAATAAATATTCCTAATAAAACAAGACAGTTTACTTGGCGCGTTTATTGCAAGAACTGCATTTGTGTTAGTACCCCTGCATGGCCCGAGGTCATATACCGTCTCACGAACGAGCACAATTACACAGATCGTGGGTGTATAATCGCTTCTTCTCATGGACCTCCTACTCGCTAATCATCTCACTTTAATACGACCGGTTCGAAGAAGACAGAGAGATCGGGTGCCGAGACTCCATATAGCACTGAATATAATAGGGAAATTAGCATACAGCCATTCGAACAGTTGGCTAACCTGGAACGTGGCGGTTCGCGCGTAGACGCAGCTGGTCCACTGCCTTAAGTACACATTATTTAATAATTATTCTGATAAATCAAAATAACAAATCATATATTAAAACCCATAGAAAGGTTATGCTAAATATAATTTTCTTTAATTATAGTATATTATACAGGCGTGCATTCGGGGATAAATGTTTCAGTTATATACGTAGTACAATGTATAAAGTGCAGCAAAATAATAAGATCAATTTGGTTGTACTCTAAGTAAAAGAAAGAGTTTTTTCTGCTCGCAATAAAAAATGTTATTGAACGTATTCGATCTAGATGAGCAAAAGTATTTTACGTATCCTTCACATATATTCTTGTTGCAGAACCCATAAAATTTCTCAGAAATAATAAATTTATGGAGTACTATGCTACTATTTTTCAATCATATCCATGCCATTAAATCAAATTTGTTTAACCCATGGATGCAATCGATTGTTTTATTCCGAATATTACAAAACAACAGTATATTTAATGGTGTTAAGGGGTGAACGTCTCCCATTATTGACACAAAGGCTTTTATTTCAGTATACAGGGTGTCCCGGGTCTAATGGGAAAAAAGTCGGGAGCGTATAATATGAGCTAAAATAATGTTAGTACTTCATATAAAGTTTTTCTATGCAGGCCCTCGTTTTCGAGTTATAGGCCTCCATAGTTTTAATTTTGAATTAGGTTTTTATTTTTAATTTTTGTACTAGTTATTTGATCTTTATAAAATTAACGGCAAAGATATAATGTATGTGTATGTTTATTTTGGTAAGGTAAACAGATTTACAGTAGTGCATTGAAGCCAGGGACGAACTACTTGCAAAGGTTAGTGATCCAAAAATTTTGCAGGGATGGCACACCCTGTATGAAATTATCGAATTTCATTCCCCACACATTAAGCTAACGAAAAGATACTCTTGTTGGAATTCGATAAAATAAGCCGTTTGGCTAATATTTACAGTTTTATTCATGCACTACATACCAATTTACGCATTCACCATTTTTATAAGTACACAACGAGGTAAAACGTAACTTATTAATAGATGTCCAAGATTTACCTACAGTACTACAAAAAAATAATAGCAGAAGATGAAAAACATTAACGACTTATTAATTCGAAAGTTGGTAAAAACTTTTTATAAGTGTTTTTACCGTTTATCAAGTTACCATAGGATTAGTTGTCAAACGTTGTGTAGAATAGTTCGTAGTCAGTACTTGTCAATAATTCATAAGTCCTTAATTTAACAGTTACAATGGCAAAATTCGCTTTTATCGAGTACGCAGATATGCATCTAATGTATGGACTGGCTTCTCGAAACTGTTTAAAGGCCAGAAGGCTTTATGAAGAACATTTTGCAAACAGAGCATTGCCAGGCAGACGAATGTTTGAGTGTATTAATCTCAGGTTACGAGAAACAGGTATGAATAAGTAAATGTAATTTTCTATGTATACAAAACAAAATTTTCAATTTTAGGAATATTTTTTCCAAAAAAAGGTGGAGAAGGTCCAGTACGAAGCATACGTACTGTGGCAGTTGAACAAGACTTGTTAAATGCAGTTGATAATGAACCATCAACGAGTTTTCTAAAAGTAACAAGAGAACATAACGTCTCTAAATTAGTCCTAAAGAACAGCTGTTATATCCTTTTCACATGAAAAAAGTACACAGTATGACAGTGGCTGATTATCCTGCACGACTTGAGTATAGCCAGTGGTTTCTGCGACAACAACAAGCAGACAATACATTTATTAGTAACGTTCTCTTTACGAACTAATCCGGTTTCACCAGAGATGGAATCATAAATTCTCATAATATGCATTTATGGGATGATGTGAATCCACATGGCATTATCCAAACTAGGAGCCAGCATAGATTCATGGTTAATATTTGGGCAGAAATCGTTGGCAATCATTTTATAGAGCCATATACTTTATTGACGGTACTTTGACTGGTCAGAGATATTTGGAGTTTTTGCAAAATTAGTTATGGAACCTGTTTGATGATGTGCTACTACAAACTCGTGGGAATTTATAGTTCATGCATGATGGGGCCCCTCCTCATTTCAGTTTAGATGTACGACAGCATTTACACACAAGGTTTCCTAATAGATGGATTGGTAGTGGAGGCCCTTTTCAATGGCCACCGCGATCAGGAGACGTTAATCCTATGGATTTCTTTCTCTAGGGTTATCTCAAAAGTAAGGAATACGCAACACCTGTGCAAACAAGACAAGATTTAATAGACAGAATTGTGTTACACTGCAATGTTATTAGAAATAATGTGGGATTGCTCATTCAAGTGCAAAGAAACAACCTTCGTAGACTTAGAATGTGCGTGGAAGTGGGAGGAGCTCATATTGAACATTTATTAGAATAACGTTAGTTTTTGTTGTTGTTTAGGAATTAGTATTAGTCTAATGTTTTATAACTTGTGTTTTTTGAGGTTTTCTTAATGGTTTAATAATGTTATGTTCGTAATTTTGATTAAAAGGAAGTAAATCCTGGACATCGTATTAATAAGTTAGTCAGGTAGATTTGTACGTAGTGCATTAATAAAACTGTAAATATCATCCAAACGGCTTATTTTATCGAATTCTAACAAGAGTACCTTTTCGTTAGCTTAATGTGTGGAGAAGTCAATTTCGATGATTTCATACAGGGTGTGCCATCCCTGCAAATTTTTTGGATCACTAACCATTGCGAGTAGTCCGTCCCTGGCTTCAAGGCAGTACTGTAAATCTGTTTACCTTTCCAAAATAAACATACACGTACATTATAGCTTTGCCGTAAATTTGATAAAGATCAAATAACTAGTACAAAAAATAAAAATGAAAACCAAATTCAAAATTAATACTTTGGAGGCCTATAACTCGAAAACGAGGGCCTCCATAGAAAAAGTTTATATGGAGTACTAACATTATTTTGGCTCAGATTATACGCTCCTGACTTTTTTCTCATTAGTCCCGGGACACCCTGTATAAGAACTCTCAAATAATAATTCGTTATTTTTTTCAATAAAGTGTTCTTTAAATAAGAAATTATACTGATATTGCCTAGATTATAGGGTAAAGTCGCATATTTTGCACAACTATTCAAAATATTGCTCATGAAAACTAAACTGTTTGGTTTTAGAGTCTGAACGCTTTCATTTTAATCGCTTATTATATTTCTAAGCTAAAATATTTTTTTTTATAATTCGCGTATAAAAGAGACTTCATTATAACATTGTTTACAGTGTCACAATGAAGCTCTTTGAACACTGTTATAGTAATTTTTAGTGTAAAGTTGGTTATTGTATTTAGTTATATTTTTATTTGACATTTAACTTTAACCTTGAAAAAAATTATAAATAAAATGGTCTAGCGTTGTTCTAGCTAGCAAATTATTATATTAAAGGTAAATTTGAACGATTTGTATATTGAAAATATTAATGAATAAAGTACGCCAACGTTTATTTTTCAATGATTTGTCAATTGTTTATTTTTATATTGTATAGGATCAATATATAGGTATACAAAACGTTCGATTTTTGGCATAAATTACCAGATATCTATGTGAAGATGTATTACATAAATAATTCTGTTCATGATATAATATAAATAGATCGCAAGAGCATATACGAAGGAGCTCTTTTTTAAACAAATAATCATCCTCTTTTTGCTTAAATGAAAGTTTGTTTACAATTGAAGACATGAGTTGATAAAGGTGCTATGTCCACTTTTTAAAGTTTTGAGTAAATGAGGAAAACGCGTTTCAACTCGGAACTTTTTTACAAAATTTTCAATCAATACAAACAGTATCTCATAAGGTCGGTATTTGTTTGTACTACTTAGCTTGTTATTTTATAATCAAATAAACTTTAATGATTTATAGTTATTTTGATTTTGATGGACATAGCACTTTTATCAACTAACATCTAAAGCGAGTTATACTATTTATTTTAGTGGATAGAGGAGCTATGTTACTTTTGATTTGAAATAACTTGGAAAATCACTCAGCTATATTGAAATAAATTTTTATATCTTATGAAATTGAACAAAATACAAGTTGACACAAAGAAACTTAAAGCCTAATAGGTCTTCCGATTTTTCTTAGGGTTTTTTTTTAGTTTCGTCCAAAACAATATCAAAGTACCATCTGTAATCTGTTGGGATGAATTTCAGTTGATCTTGCAGATTCGATATCTTTTCACTAGCGAGACCAACGCATTTAGGTAACTTCTGTAAAACCACTTTTTCAGCTTGTACTACGGTTTCCCTTTTTTTCTGCAAATCGACTTCCATAAAGGGACCGAATGGGTCTAAATTAGTTTTGTAAGAGTATTTGCCAAATTCATTCACTCTAATCCATTTGACCTTATCGCGGAAGTATATTTTTTGATTAAGCGTATTGGTCACTTTTTTGTATAAATGGAGTTTGGCTGGAAGTGTTTCAAAATCATAGAAAAAATGTTCCATATTGAAACACAAACTCTGTCTGGTACTGGCAGATTTTATTATTTCCCGATATTGGTCTGGTATATAAATATTTTGGTGTTTCCGAAGAACTTTCTCAATTCGTCCAAAGTCTCTATCTGAATCTAGGTAGCTGTGGCCAACCTCAGGAAATTTGTGATCGATAATTTTGAAGACATTATTCAATATCAAGTATTCGTAGAGGCTTAGAACAGAAAAGTTTTTGTTTTGTCCCCCACATTGATCTGACCAAATTATCAAATGCTCTATCTCTGCATTTTCTTCTTTAAGTAACTTGCAAAATCGAAGTAAACAACTTGCAATTTCATTGCTGCCTCTATTGGCGATGTCTTCAGTCCATGTGAAAAAATAGGATTTGTGTCTTGAACTAGTTATACAGTGGATGCCAAAGTTGTACAGCCACATTTGCCTCAAATAAAATGATTTAGACGTTGATAACTTTGGTAGTGGCATTGTTTGTTGGAGGTCCATTGTAATGTAACATTTTTCTTCATCAACAACTGTAACTTCTCGGTCAACTTTCTGCAAGGCGAAGGCAAATTGGAAATTTTCGGTGTGCTCTGAGGTATTTTCCCCAGCATCGCATATACTGCAAGTATCGCTTTTCGGGGCACCAAAAGACAAATTAAACTTTGTTTCGAAAATATGCCGATAGAAGGAGGCCTTAACCATATATTTATTTTCGAGTTTTCTCTCTTCGCATTGCTCTATATAAAGTTGGTGGAGTTTATTAATATTAAGTAAAGGAGAAATGTATTTTTTATATTGATTTTTGTTCCTAGAATAATGTGATTCTTCAGAAGGAAACTGCTTGATGTGGTTTCCAATACAGGTAATTACATCTTCAGGAATCTTTTTAGGATTTGTGTGATGACCCTGCTTATGCGGCGAGGGGGCTACCTGACCAGCTTTTAGCTCTTGTTGAGCCCGAAACACTTTTTTCCTTCCAATTCTGTACAGAGAGCAGAAGGCATTTTTGCACACCAGTGCGGTTTCTTTGTCACATGTTACTGTATATTTAAAAGAGTAAGATTTGGTTTTCAAATTTTTACGAGACCGATGACGATTAACTTCGTACATTTTGATACTTTTGAAAATCAAGACATTTTTGGAATTAATATCCAGTTTATAAAAAATTTCCAAAATTTTTTCTCTGCTTTGAATGCTAAATCTCTCACTACACTTCAGGCGACAACTTTCTTTACATGATATTCCGTCTTTTATTACTTTTTTTTTCCACGACTTTACCAGTTTTTTGAGATACATATGCTTCACCTTGTTGTCTTAACTTTGCAGCTTTGTTTCTTTTCCATTTCTCGGGATTCCGTGCTCTCTTTTTAGCTACTTTGAAATCTGGTTTAACCGTCGCACTGTTACTTATCCCATCAGCAGTAACATGAAATTTTTGTCTTCAACTTCCAGAATATCTTCGTCAAGCAATCCTAAGCTTGCAACGTGTTTGAATTTCCAATGGTTTTTTGTCTAGGTTTCCGGCCTCTTTGTCATTTTCCTTGTCATCAAAAAACACTTTACGTATAATTCTATGAACATTTTCATGTTTGTGCCTATTGGGGAAAATAAATGAGTCAGAATATTCTCCATCACTGGAAGGTAAATATTCGCTGCCTGATGTGACGCTCTCTTCATCACAACTTTCTATAGACTCTGGAAAAAATTGCATATATTTAGTAGGTAGCTTCCAATAGCTTATATGTAATCAGTTACGAAATGCCTAATTTTGTGTAACGCGTGAGATTTTTGTGGAACGAACGCAGTGAGTTCCACAAACATCTCACAAGTTACACAAAATTGCATTTCTTAACGTATTACATACAAGATTTTTTCTAATTTTGAATAAGTAATAGTAAATATAGACTATTATTGATAAAAATTGTGAAAACAGAAATCAAGTCTGTTGACAGTTGTCACTTCATGTCAGTTTGACGTTACATAATATTCCATTTTTCGTAACCAGTTACATAATATTTTACTTTGTGTAACTAGTTACACAAAGTAAGACCTTTCATAACGTCAATCAGTTTTAAAAAGTGTCACATTATATGTCAAAATTAGAAAAATGTTATTTTATGCTTACCTGTTTCAGAGCTGCACTGCTTTTGAAGTCCGCTAGTGCTTGGTTGCTCAACACTATTCACATTTTGCAGAGACTTTTGTTGGGCGATGTCTTGCATTATATTGTTTTCTTCAACAATTTTCTCTGTACTTGGACAGGAGTTCGAATAACTTTTATCCTCTGAAAAGTACCGAAAAACGAATAATATTCAAAATATTCCAAGTTTACCTTTTTAGAATAAATTTGATGGTAAATGGGGAGAGCAAAAATAATAATAGTAAACTAAAACAACTTACCTTCACTAGGAAGACATAAATTCTTATCTGTTATCAATGCCAACATTCTCTTAGTTCTGGAACTCATGATGAACTATTATTATGTAGTTTTAAAACCGTATTCCTTGAAAAACCTTTTTTAAAAATCCCGGATTTGGTCACAGAAACAGTATAAATATTATAAACATAACCTTAAAATATCACATAGCACCCGAACATGTGAACAGAACTTTCCAATAGTTTAGTGGATAAAGGTGCTATGTCACCAAATTGTACATAGCACCTTTATCTACTAATATATGGCGAATGCGTGACTGACATAGCACCTTTATCAATAAAAATATCCCATAGTATTGAAAATCTGACAATCTGGGTTTATTCAGGGGTTGCATTGGGTTATTAGAGAACCAAATAAATCAAAACCTAACTATTTGAAAAAAGTGGACATAGCACCTTTATCAACTCATGTCTTCAATTTACACAATTATTCGGTTATAAAATGAAAAGTCAAAAGTTCTGAATAAAACCATCTGTGATCTGACCAATTAGGAATCTACAGAATTGCCAACTTAAATTCAAACCACTCCTCCTAGTTTAAAAACAGGGATTATATGAAATTCTACTTTATTTAAATAATTAAATAAATGCGAATTATAAAAAATATTGTGTAAAAACTTGGTGCCACAATGACTTTCTGTAGTACTCGTGATTTGCACAACTCACCGCTTCGCTGTTCGTTGTGCAAACTTCACTCGTACTACAAAACGAGTCATTGTGACACTTGTTTTACAAATAACTATTGTGCAACCCCAAATATATTCCGCTATTTTATTATCAACATTAAGCCTATTAGAAAAACGTGCTTCGAAATATTAAATTACTTGGAACATGAAGGGTGGTGAAGATGAGCCAATGTTCCTTTTTATTGATGATATTTTAGATTTCTCTATAGCATGTTTTCGGCCTTCCATCTCCTCCTTATACGTCGTTGAGGTTAACATTTGTGATTTTTGAGGGACTTTAGTTATCCGTTTTCGACATCTTTCGCGGTAGGCATTTGAAATTCGTAATCAAACGAGGCGTTTGTATCTTCTTGAGAGCTTTAGATAGTGGAATGTCGCTATCATTGTCGGATGTATCCCAAAACTGCATTGGTGCTATATCACTATTTCTTTTTTCAGTCTCCTTCGTTTATAGTGTAAACGATGGTGCAAAATTTGAATCTGAAAATACAGTAACAGCTAGCCCAGAGTATTCTCTTATCCATTTTCCAAAACCTTTATTGTAATATGCGTAGTATGCACAGGTATCTGCGGCATAATCACACAGTCTACATTTGGTGGTTTCAACTTGTTGTTTTAATATGTGTTTGGAGTACGTTCGGGGTCTAATGGTTTGATCCTGTATCGCCAACATTGTTCCTTCGGTTTCCGGGAAGAGGTATTCTGCCGCTAGGTACGTATTGGATGCTTTCAGATCTACTTCTGTTTGATGTAGAGAAGTGTACATCCTTCCGTGTAGCACTTTTCCTTGTCAGCTTATTTTCATTTGTTCGAATTGATTCTCTGTTTCAGGAGGCTCAAGATTAGCATGGTTAAGGGCTGTGATTTTTTGTCCCAGAGCGTCACTCTTTTATGTACTGGTGAGTTTGTATTTAGGAAGTATTTTATTAAATTTTTCCTTTCTTTCAGATTGGCCGCCACCAGGTTAGTTAGTCCTCGTCCTCCCTCTGATCGTTAGGGTGCAGCATGCCATGTTTGATGATGAGGGTCCTGATTTTCCTATATAACCTCTCCAGATTTGTTTTGGACCAGGTGAGTATGCCAGAAGTGTAGGTTATTGTTGGTATGGCCCATATATTAATTCCTGTCCCTTGTTTCTGGCATTAGGCTGCCATTTAAATATCTTGCTTGTTCTCCTCATAAGCTCGGTTTCGGCTTTCTCTTTGTTTTCTTCATGGCGAATTTCGTAGCTCTGCTGAATTCCAAGGTACCTGTACGTATTTTCTGCTCCCGGATCCCTAATTCGACTGCTATCTGCCATAGTGATATCCTCGTTTTCAGTGAATTTTCCTCTCTTAATGTGGTTGGTAGCACACTTCTTAAGCCCGAACTTCATTTGTATGCTCTCACTGCAGTGTCTGACTATCTCCAGTTCTCCTTCTAGTTGCTCTCTTGCTTTAGCAAAGAGCTTAAGATCATCCATATAGAAAAGATGGGTCATCTTTGCATATATATATATATATATATATATATATATATATATATATATATATATAGAAGAAGATGTAGGAATATCGCGTGATATGTAAATAACAACAACAACAAAGAGTTTCATGGGTAGTTCACGCAAAAAGAAAAAGAGCTACTGAAACAGAGGGGTAACCGCGGACATGCATGTTTCTGGCTGATTTGCCGTTTTCAGCACGGTATAATCAAATGAGGATGTGAAATTTGGGAGCAAAGATGTTAGTCGAAACATGGAAAAACACAAAACAACGGATTTCAACAGGGAAACCAAACGCTCATTTGTGCCTTCAATTGGAAGATCCCGAGTTTTCAGGACAGCAACCAAGATCGACACGGAGGCGCATATAGCTCCCCTGCCTAAACCTTCCGACCCATAGTAAATAACAGAGAAGGTTTCGATTAACATCTTTGCTCCCAAATTTCACATCATTATTTGGTTATACCCCGCTGAAGACGGCAAATGAGCCAGAAACATGCTTGTCCGCGGTTACCACTCTGTGTCAGTAGTGTTTCTTCTTGCGTGAATTACCCATGAATCTCTTTGTTGTTGTTGTTTACATATCACGCGATATTCCTACATCTTCTTTGTTATTTACTATGGGTCGGAAGGTTTAGGCAGGGGGGCTATATGCGCCACCGTGTCGATCTTGGTTGTTGTCCTGAAAACTCGGGATATTCCAATTGAAGGCACAAATGAGCGTTTGGTTTCCCTGTTGAAATCCGTTGTTTTGTGTTTTCCCATGTTTCGATTTACATCTTTGCTCCCAAATTTCACATCCTTATTTGGTTATACCGTGCTGAAGACGGCAAATGAGCCAGAAACATCCATGTCCGCGGTTACCACTCTGTTTCAGTAGCACTTTTTCTTTTTGCGCGAAGTAGCCATGAATATATATATATATATATATATATATATATATATATATATATATATTATAGAGTGAAAAACCCTGTATATTAAATAATAAAAATTAAAGATTGTGCATTGTAATTTAGAAGAATTTTTTTTTATCATTTGAATGGAGACAATCTGTATGATACACTATTTGATAGAGAAGGCATACACAAGACACACGTATAATCGTAGGGAAAATTGTGAATAGGTGCGAGAAACAAATTATGTGAAACAAAATAACACAATTTTTATTCAAAAGATTAAGTATCAGAACTTTGTTTATGATAAAAAAAAACTAATGTTTCTTTATTCTGTGAAATTAAGATAATCTTATGAATTTGTCAGAAGAAACCAAACAATATTTGTTGAAAGAAATATTAACATGAGAAAGGGTAACTGTTTAGACATAACTAGATAGGAAGCTGTATAATAATATGAATTTCAGAAAGCATGACATATGCAAAACGAATATTCATTTTGCACATATATTTGAAGTTAACAGCTGTCATCTAAAAATATTGAGAATTTTCATTTTACATACACACTTAGAGATTAACAAATGTCAGTTAAAATTTTTATGAAATATTGTTGGGAGAAAACAATATATGAGGTTTAAGCAATTGAAAAATTTAGAATAGAATGTCCTGATATGATGGAGGGACGATTCACTGTTTGAAGTGAAGGTTTTCAATGATGAAATTGATAGTCAATTTTGATTGGTAAATAAACGTTTAAAAGAATCACATCAGCGACAAATACATTGCTAATGATAAAAAAAATTTGAATGAAAAAAGTTGTTGATTATGTAGACTATTCACTAAGAAGTCTCTTTTTGGGGTAGAAGAAATTTGGAAGAAGAAAAATTATTTTGGTAAAGAAAATTATTTTAAATATTTGAGAAATATCAGTTTTGACTATGGAATTCAAGAAACAAATACATTATACTTACGAGATATACGTTAATGTAAGTAATTAAGTAAATATTAATAACTACAAAATATAAAAAGGAATTGTTATATATTATGTGGTACTAACCGTGACTTTTCTTTTATAAATGGTCAATTGTTGTATTGTGGAAGCAATGTCTCGACAATACCTTTCAGAAAACACTGAATCATGGAATTTCATCCAAAGTGTTTTGATGTTGGAAGAAATACAGCGTCAATTCCTGATTTGGTGGAAATGGACAGGAAGAACGGATTTATTCCAAGAGAAAAAGAGAACCTAAAATAGATTAAAGTAACTGATCATTGAGGTGAATAAAAAAAACAGTATAGTGAACAAGGTATTTAAATTCAATTTATTAATACATAAAAAGTTAAACGAACTTACCGATTTTTGTAAAGAACTGAACTTTAATGTTACATGGATGCTAAAAAAGTTTATAGTTCGCCATCTTCTATAATTTATTTGTATACCAAGTTGCATAATTGTAATTCACCCTTAGAATTAATATCTCACCAGAGTGTGTGTCTGTTGTATGAATGAATCATTATTTTAGATAGTTGAATTTCTTCAAGAACACTTGTAAAAGAGTAATGTATTTATTTTCATCACATTAAACAACGTTTTGTTTCTTTTAAAGAACGATTTAAAATTGTACGTTGAGATTTTCATTCCATCTGGTGATTTCCGCTCCATCTATTTTCTATAGGTAGAAGTTTGAACTGACATCTATGAATGGTGCAAAGATTTGATTCCAAGCAGGGCAGGACCGCATTCAGTTCATAATTATTAAGTAAATAATATATTTTGATCAACAAATTTGTTTTAAAATATAAAGAATTTATTGATTTCGGCGCTAATATTAAAAAATGAAACCGTTTAATTTTTATATACTTGAACTCTACCCTGAGATAAGAAATTTCTCATGCAAGTAGCATAAATTGTTTATCACCTATTTAAAATTATCTATATACTGGGCTAATAATAAAAAGTTTAAAGTAAATCTAAACTAAATAAAATACTAAGTATATTTTTTATTACAAAGGATAAGTCTATCCAGTTTAATAAAATGGCCCCCAATGTAGGGCTAAAATCTATCCAGTTAATAATATATATATATATATATATATATATATATATATATATATATATATATATATATTATACTGAGCCTGGAACAAGTAAAGCATAGTAACAGGTCTACGTCCTCTCTAAACCACTGGTCAACAATTTTTCGTCATTGTACTACAGTTAACACGACGGGCAATTTCGCGATAGGATAAACTAACAATTGGATAGGCCACAATTCTACCCTTGTCAAAATCGCTAACATGGTGATAATTTTGACGTTTTCGAACATGAGGCATCTTGTTACTATTAACACAAGTGGATAATTGAAAGAAACAATTTGTTTTCGTGGTCAAACATAAAACGTTGATATTGTTATCATGGCCTGCTCTAAATATTGTCATAATGTTGGCTACAAATTATGATCAAGAAATTATACCTTGGTGTAATACTTCTAGTGTTACTGAGTATATATTTGAGCCCTCTTTTCCACTGTCACTTTAATTCCAATCCGTTTTATCAGTTGCTCCGAGTATTTTGCTCTAAATATTTTTACTCTACGTTGTCAAGAGACAGAGACCTTATTTCTGCGTTCTTTAACGGTATTTATGAGCTATTTCTCTTCTCCGAGTAATTTTGTTGTAAAATGATATCTGTTGCTGTAAAATATATAGGAAATGATTGCGAAATATCTCTTAGTTTTTGGATAATTCGCTCAAGAGTTAATCCAAACAGCCACGGCTTTCTTGAAATTACACATGCACCTCAACCTAAATGTTTTAACTATTTTTTTTTATTTTCTAGAAACCCCATTGTAGGGATATAGTAAATATTATAAAAAAACTAATATGACAGGTTTCTCTGCTTTATTGATTCAAAACTGATTTTTCGCCTTTCTTGTCTATTTCTTCTCATTCAGTGCCGTCTTCAAATACACTTTTCTACATATCATTATATATAATTGCAGAAACATATAAATCATTGTGCTATCCATCTTATAGAGGTCTAGATGTGGACAATCTATTTCAACCCATTTTTGTGGATTTATTCACTCATATTTTAACCTACCTTGTGATGCATATAATATGAACCGGATCTAATCAATTCTGAAGCTCCAGAGAAGTTTTAAGACTTATCCTTGAAGAGTATATAATGAATTTTTGTTTTGTAACAAAGATGTACATACATACTTTGTCTTTGCTTGCTGCAGTGTAAAAAAATATGTGACGTAAAGAATTATATAGATTATTCAAATTACTCGAAATAATTTATCTGGCTAGAATAATATCAAAGTATTCATTTTCATCTATCTTTTATTTTCTGCTACTCATATATCTGTCTAGTCTTATTACATTCTGTATATTATGGATCTACATAATGACGTCGATTGAGTCTATCGCTGTTCCTGTGAGATTCTTTTCAATGTTCAATATTTCTTAGAGTCCTTGATGTTTTATTCATTGCACTTAGCCGCGCCATCTTGATAGACTCAATCAAATAAGGTACGTGAATAAACGTATTGTAAAATCAACTGAAAAATGTAGTGTATTTTCTGTCTACCTCCTTCAATGTATGTAATAATATACCAATATATTTTCTGACAATTTTTAAATAATGGAATTAATCAGGTACTGTTGTGCAAATGATCGAGAAGTACTAGAATAAATCTGGACGTGCAAAAATGCCCATTATCCACTATTTTACCCTAAATAAACGCGAATAAAAAGAAGTATCTTGAGGATAAAACTTATTGCATACGTTCAGGCGCGGATTCAGGATCTCGATCAGGAAGAGACATTTATCCTAAAACATATAGAAATCAATAGCACAGTTGTGGAGAAATACAGTTAAGTTTGAATAGTGCATGTGTATAGGCATTAAAAGACAATTTAATTGAAAGAAATACAGGTAGCTGGAAATATTAATATTATTATATTTGATAATTTAAACTAGAAATAATAGTTCAATTCTCACATTTTGTTGTTATAAAAACAGCAATATATATATATGTATATATATATAAATATATATATAAATATATATATATATATATATATATATATATATTTAGAATTATATCTTCTTGGGTTCAAAGGTTGTGGTATGAAATAAATATATTAGTTAAAATATATTTTCGAATTAAGATTTATTAAACTTGACGTTTCGCTTTTATTTTAGGAGCATTTTCAAGAGAATATGTATAAATATTAAAATTAAATCACATAAAAGACAGTTATTGTAAAAATTATTTTAAAAAAGTCAATAAAATGTCATGAATGAAGTGACAATAGTAATAGAATACCTACCTTAGATATTTAGGTGAAGTTAGTTTATAGCTCGATCTATTAATCCTATAATAACACTATTTTTTTGTATTTTTGGATGGCATGAATTATAATTCAGATATCGTCCTGACCAAGTTCCTTTTGTATATAATTTAGTTTCAATTTTATTATCATTGGTTATAATTAGTGTCATATCTAGAAAATTTATATTATTGTTTCTTTCAGTTTCTATGGTGAATTGTATTTTAGAGTTAAAAGAATTAAAAATATTGAGGAATTCATTACATTTGTCTTCTGGAATAGCAGCTAAACAGTCGTCAACATAGCGTTTGAAGAATAATATATCAAATTTTATATGTTCTAATACTTTTTCTTCCACATATTCCATTACAATTTGTGCTAAACTAGAGGAAATTGGAGATCCCATTGTACAACCATTTAGTTGTTGAAAGAAAGTATCATTATATTGAAAATAATTATTGGTTTGAATAAGCATAATACCTTCTATAAATTCATCATAGGTAAGTGATGTGTGTTGTTTTATTTCATTCCATTTTTCTTTTAAAACATGTTTTATTAAGTCATTTGGGATATTTGTGTACATCTAAGGATATGATTTTGTAATTATTAGGAATATGTACTGTATCTAAAAATTCTTTCAGCATAAATGAATCTTTTATATAAAAATTATTTTTAGTTAATTTTGATAAAATGTTTGTTAGATATTTAGATAGTTTGTAAAATGGTGATTGAATTTATGATACTATTGGTCGCATTGGTAAATTTTGTTTGTGTAATTTGGGTGGTCCATATATTTTTGGAGGTATTGCATTATGTGTTTGTAGTTTTTTAGCTTCGTTTGTATTATTGGAACCATTATTTGAAAGTTTTTTTATGAATATATTGTTCTTGTTTTGAAATGAAGTGGTTTTGTCTGATTTTATTTTTTGATAAACATGTTTATCATTCAATAACTCTATCATTTTATTATTATATTTATCTTTGTCCATTATCAATGTTTTATTACATTTATCTGGTTGTAAAATTGTAATTTGGGGATTACATTTGATAAATTCTTTAGTTTTCTTCAACTTTTTTTGGATGTTTTCTGAGTGTTATTGATTTTCTGTGTTTTATGATGTCGTAGTTTTATTTTATGGCTAGTGATAACATTGACTACATCAGCCCTAATATCATCTTTTATTTGTTCTGATTTATGCATTATAGCAGATTCTGTACTTGCAATGTATTCTGTGTATGGTACTTCATTTTCATTTTTATATGGAAGTGCGAAATTTTCACCTAATGCTAATACTTCTACTATATCATTTGGTATATATGTGTTAGAGATATTTTCAAGCCATTGATCAGAATTTATTTTAATTGTATCTTGTGTGGAGTTATGTACTAGTTTATGAAACTTTTTTAAATTATTTTCCTTTATTTTTTGAAACTGTTTCTCGTATTTTATTTTTTCTAGATTCCAAAATGTATTTATTAAGACTTCAGGAATGCTATTTTTCAAATTATTAGTTTCGGAATTGATAGTTTTTTCTAACTTTTTTATATTTTGAATTGATTCAGTGATATTTAGATTTAAAAGTTTTGATTTTGTTGTGTTTATAATATCGTTGAATTTCTTTCTAAAGTACGTACCTGTTACATTAATATGTGATATATCAAAATTCAAAAAATTTGGTTGGATTCCTGTGTTTTTACATCTCAATAAAAATATACGTCTATTTTTTTGGTTAGCAAGTTTCCTCAATGAATTGGTTATGTACATATTCCTAATAATTACAAAATCATATCGTTAGATGTTATCTCAATGTACACCAATATCCCAAATGACTTAATAAAACATGTTTTGAAAGAAAAATGGAATGAAATAAAACAACACACATCACTTACCTATGATTAATTTATAGAAGGTATTATGCTTATTCAATCCAATAATTATTTTCAATATAATGATACTTTCTTTCAACAACTAAATGGTTGTACAATGGGATCTCCAATTTCCTCTAGTTTAGCACAAATTGTAATGGAATATGTAGAAAAAAAAGTATTAGAACATCTAAAATTTGATATATTATTCTTCAAACGCTATGTTGACGACTGTTTAGCTGCTATTCCAGAAGACAAATGTAATGAATTCCTCAATATTTTTAATTCTTTTAACTCTAAAATACAATTCACCATAGAAACTGAAAAAAACAATAATATAAATTTTCTAGATATGACACTAATTAAAACCAATGATAATAAAATTGAAACTAAATTATATACAAAAGAAACTTGGTCAGGACGATATCTGAATTATAATTCATGCCATCCAAAAATACAAAAAATAGTGTTATTATAGGATTGATAGATAGAGCTATAAAACTAACTTCACCTAAATATCGTCCTGAAGTAATTAATAAACTTAAGATTGTTTTAGAAAATAATCACTATCCTTCAAATCAAATAAATAAAATTATTCAACAACGTACATACAAATACTACAACAACAATATAAAACCAAATTCACTAACAACTTTGAACCACGAAAAGAATATATATATAGCTCTACCTTATACGAATCAATTATCAGAAAAACTAAAATATATATTATCTAAACATAATATCAAAATATGCCATAAACCAAATAATACACTATCATCACTATTTACTAAATTAAAAAGCAAAACTAAAAATAATAAGAAATCAAATGTTATATACCCCATACTATGCTTAAATTGTTCAAAAAATTATGTAGGAATGACTACACAATATCTAGAAAGCCGAATAAACGGCCATAAATACACTAAAAATGCATCCACAGCGCTACACAAACATGAACATAACGAAAATCTTGAATTCAATTTCAAAAACACAAAAATTTTAACACAAGACACAAATTATCAAAAACTCAAAATCAAAGAAATGATATATATAAAACAAGATAAATTATCAGTAAATGGCAAACAAGACATAAAAAACTTTAGTCAAATTTATTACAAATTAATTAATTAATTTATTTTTATCACTCCCAACATAATATCGTTGCGTAAATATCTAAGGTAGGTATTCTATTACTATTGACACTTCATTCATGACATTTTATTGACCTTTTCAGAATAATTTTTACAATAACTGTATTTTATGTAATTTAATTTTAATATTTATACATATTCTTTCGAAAATGCTCCTAAAATAAGAGCGAAACGTCAAGTTTAATAAATCTTTATTCGAAAATATATTTTAACTAATATATTTATTTCATACCACAACCTTTGAACCCAAGAGGATATAATTCTTAATATTATCGGAAGGTTGAAGAACATAAGTGAATTTATATATATATATATATATATATAAATATATATATATATATATATATATATATATATATATATATATATATATGTCCATTATTCAAAAATTGATTACAAAAGTTATTGAAAATTTTCCTGCTTCCCGACTACTTAAATGTAAATTGACCGTAAAAATTGTGTGCTCAACTTTCGAATAAATAATTAATTAATTTTACACTTTTGTTCTTATAACTATAACTAAATCTACAGTGCAAGTCCAAAGTCCCTTCCTCTCCCATTTATTTTTTGAACCGTAAAAGTTGGAAATTGATAATTTTTGGAAACTGAACTAAAGAATGTGTACTGCTCTCTTAATGATATTAGACGATGTAATCATTGAAAATGGCAGACGGGAGCCGTTTTTGGCAGATGATATGGCAAGTGAAACCTAATTTGCTTGTTCCAAAACCTTTTTTATTTGCTTTTAACTAAAAATTTCAAAAAATCAAACATCATATATTCAATAACATGTTTAGACTGTCCCAAAAAGTATGTAGGTATTGAAAATAAACTTAATGGCCATAAACAAAAAAACAAAAATTTGACTTTAATAATACTAAAATATTAGGCCAAGATTCTAATTACAAAAAACTAGCAATAAAAGAAATGATACATGGAAAAAAAGACAACAAGGCAGTTAACGATAAACAAGATATTAAAAACCTAAGCCAAATATATTATAATTTACTATAATAATAATATTGACTTTATGAATATCCCTTGTATATTGTGAGACGTTGTTTGTATGGCAGGTATTTTGATTTTCTTATTTGTGAACATTATTTTATCAGTACTGGTTTTTGTTTATATTCAATTTTAATCATCGTTCAACTTGTATTAAACATTTTTGAAAATGCACCAAACATAGGGGCGAAACGTTAAAATATAGACTAATTGTAGAATTTATTTATAACCTAATGAAAAGTTTATATACAAGGTTAAAGGAAAACAAACGAATCACCACAGATATCTGTATCGACAAAAAGGTCGATTGACGTCACCGTTCCTCGAAGGGGATGTAATTCAATATTCTGCGTTGTATTTGCAAGGAACGGTCCGACAGCTATTTTGAAGTTATCAATATCTTCTCTGTTTGAGTTATCACGTCATCATAATTTTTTTTAAATGGGAATAGCCTATTTTAATAGTAGGGAGGTACTAAGTGAGACGGCGTACCAAGTAAGACAATCAGAATAACTATTTAAATTTCCCTCCAAATTACGTTTACTGTCAGTGAGTTGTTGACATTCATAAAGCAAAACGTTCTGCGACTTTATAGATTGTTTTGGATAATTTTTACAGTATTTCTATACAAAAACTGATTTTAAGGTAAGTTAGTTACTTTCATATATCGATGTATTATACTGTATAACATTTGTTTCATAGAATTTTGTGAATGTGATGTGATATTTGTAATATTTGGTTACTAACCTCACTTTCTGTATGATCATAGACATTGATATTAACAAAGATATTCTTTTTGAGGGCGTTCGTGTTGTGGCATCAGAATGTACTAAGTGGGACAATATATCTGGTACTAAGTGAGACTGTCTCAGTTAGTACCAAAATATAATTACGCAAATATCACTATATAATAATTCTCACTTTAGTACTAAATTTATAATTTTTCAAGAGATCGGTACATTTTTTACAGATACTGCGGACACCTAAGCGAAGAAAAATTGGCAATACAAGTGCTGAAACCATGGAACATGCAGTTAATTTAGTTGCTGCTTTCCGCTGTAATATAAAATTTCAAACGTTAGCGAGGTATGTAAAAAAGAGAAAGATAAGCCTGATGCGATAATGGAACCAAATTATCGGCATAGTCAAGTATTTAAACCTGAACAAGAAAAACTACTTGCTGATTATCTTATAACTTGCAGTAAAATGGCTCACGGATTGACAGTAGAGGCTACAAGAAAGCTAGCTTATGAGCTGGCAATTAAAAATAATTTTGATGTCCCTGTGTCCTGGGAAAACAACAAAATGGCTGGTGAAGATTGGCGTAGGGCGTTCATGAAAAGAAATAATGAGATTTCCATTCGGAAACCAAAAGCATGTAGCTTATCACGTCTAACCTCGTTTAATGTACACAATGTTAAAATATTTTTTGATAATTTGGCCAATATTTCGAAGAGATATCCTAGTTTGGCAGACGGTTCCCGTATTTACAATTTAGATGAAACGGGCACTCAAACAGTTCAAAGTCCAAAACGAATTGTTGCTCCAAAAGGAGTAAAACAGGTTTATCAATCTACAAGTGGTGAACGGGGGGGAACAGTCACAATGTGTGGAATAATTTCGGCATCTGGAACATTTTTACCGCCGGTACATATATTTCCCAGGAAAAACTTTAAAAATCATATGCTAAAAGATGGTCCAACAGGTGCTTTAGGCTCTGCAAACCCAAATGGATGGATGAATTAAGAAATTTTCTTCTTATATATGATAACCATGAAAGTCACATTTCTCTAAAGGTGGTAGAAAGAGCTCGACAAGCAGGTGTTCAAAT
Organism: Galeruca laticollis; assembly: GCA_963921935.1. Lineage (NCBI taxonomy): Eukaryota > Metazoa > Arthropoda > Insecta > Coleoptera > Chrysomelidae > Galeruca > Galeruca laticollis. The sequence continues at coordinate 220,300,113 of OY998178.1, read as the reverse complement.
TTTGACGATTTCTTCTCATTATAGTAACAAATAACAACCTTTAGATATTTCCATTTACGGACCTTTTAAAGCATATTATAATGCTGCATGCGACAAGTATATGCTTCAACATCCTGGAGTTCCGATGACCATAAACGATTCAGCAGGACGAATTTCAGAAGCACTCCAAAAATCTTTTACGCCTAGTAATATAGTCGCGGGATTCAGAAAATCAGGAATTCACCCGTTTGACCCAGATGTGTTTAAGGACGCCGAATTCTTAACTTCGTTTGTAACTGACCGACCATATTCTAATGATCAAGAAACTCAACCTGGTCCATCAGAGGAAGAAGTAAAAATACACAACAAAATGTTCCTCCTGCTGAAAAAACACCTCCAAAAAATACACAAATAGCTCAAACTAGCTTTATTTCACCCGGAGATATTCGAGTATTTCCCAAAGCATTACCCAGAAAACAAATTAGAAAGGGAAAAGAAAATGGAAGAAGTGAAATAATAACGGAAACGCCTGAGAAGGATAAACTGATAGAAAAGGAAAAATCAAAAGAATTAACCAAAAAAGTGAAATAAATATAAGTGAGTTACAGAAGGGGGGACCTGAGAAACCGCATCAAAAGATTAAGAAGGCAAAGAAACGGGATTCGACAGGCACTGATACCTCTGAAGATTCCGAATATGAAACGTTCTCTGAAACTGAAGACTGGGTACCCGATGATGAAACTGAAGATACCGTTTTGACCAAGGCAGATGTATCAGTGGACAAATTTGTTTTAATTAGGTTCCCAAAACAAATTTATTATGTCTAACGATGAGTTCGAAGTGTCTTTTCTTCGTAAGAGCCTTAAATTTTCGAACTGCTTTGTGTTTCCAGATATACCCGATACATATTTTGTTGCGTTGAATGATATAGCAATGGTACTTCCAGGTCCTGTTCCAGGTACTACAAAGCGACAGTCTAAATTGTACAAACTCAGAATTAACTTCAGCTCGGTTAATATTCCCTAAAAAAATTATTTGATTTTCCTAATTTTATACTGAGGGTATATAATATTGTATGTCTCAGTTGGTACTTTTGTTAGTCTCACTTGGTACAATTTCAGGTACTAAATGAGACAAGATCGCACTTAAGAAAAATATATTTTATTTTGGTTATTTTTGTGGCTAATTTATACTATAAAATGAAATGAAAAGAAAACGGGTGTATAGGAAAATAAATAAATTAGAGTAAAAAATGTTAATTTCGTCTCACCTAGTACTACTGAAACAGTCAGAGTTCGACCCTGCTTATATCATCTGTGAAATCGTTTCTGTCAGCCCAGAGTTTTAGGGATAACGCTGCCATCATCCTTCTGGCGAAGTGGTGCGGGCTGTAACCAACCCTGTCTTCACATCTTGACTACAATGTTATATTTGTCGCTAGGTAAGTGTGAAGAGTGTAAAGTTTTGTTTTCATATGAAACAAAATGAGCGCCTACCTTTTTAAAAGTCCGGTAATTAGTTTTCTTGTCAGTTTTGTTGCTGTATATTTCATGGGTGTTAAGGGTTAATTTTCTTTCTCTTGTGGCTTTTATTGTAGATATACGTGACCGTGGGACTACTGATTTTTGCTTTTGTTACATCATATTGGGGTGTTAGCCTCAGTAGTCCGAAAAAAACTGCCCGCTTTAGCTGATAAGTGCTATAACTTATCAGGGTTCGATTGTATTCGACTCCTTGACTTTGTCTAAAACATTTTACTAGTGTTAGATTAAAACATATATTTGCTAATTATTTTATACATACTTGTCTCTCGAGATAGTTGTATATTTGTTGATAATTTATATACCATGTCATGGCTTCAATAAGTATTTCCATATCGTTCAGAAACTTCTGTTTAAGCCTTGGTTGTCATTAGAATATGTTGTAAACATTTACCCATACGACGTTAACTGTTTAATTACATCTGATTTGTATGATAATTCCGGTTATTTTGGCTTTGTGCATCAACATATGCGGGGGTACTATGGTACTATTATCGTTTAAAATAATTTATAATACTTATAAGAATTCTTCTTCTTCTTCTTCTTCTGGTTTTTTTGACCTCTTGCTTTACAGCATCCGGCCAGGTTCTTTCTAGAATGCAGTTTCACGAAGAGTGCACCGTTAAGTGCATCTGGGTTTGTCCCATGCTCTTCGGGAAGGATAAGGTATCACAGGGGTTTATAGACTCTTCTCGTTCTGTGGCGGATCCAGAACTAATCACAAAGGTCACGCCAGGTATACAGGATATGGTGGTACAGGATTAGCTAAAAGAAATTTGTCAATTAATTTGATGTCATATTTACTCAAAAATGTTTCACGCCAATACTTCATCTGGTAATTAAGCCAGCAACCATACCACTAAAGCTTAATATTACTAGCAAGCAAATACTTGGTAAGTATACAAGCTTCCTCAGAATTGGGGTTTCTAAGAATGTTATTAACATGGATTGGTCCTTTTGTGAATTTGATTAACGTTTTATATAATTCTGAACTATTCCGATGATTTGGGCAACTAAAAAGTATATGATTGAGATCTCCATATTCCCCACAGTCGCATAGGGGGTTGTCTTTAATATTGATTTTATTTAGGTGGGCTGGTGTACAACAGTGGGTTGTTCTCATTCTACATAGAGTTGAAATGTGGAATCTTGATTTGTGGCTAGTTTCATTGAACCAAGGCTTCTTTGTTGGTATGAGGTTTAGCATAGTATAGCTCTGTCCCTTTTGTCTTCCTAATTCTTGGTACTTGAAAACCCATTCGCTCCAGATTCTTTCCTTGATGTTCTTTGTGATTTCTGCATAGTGTAGTTTATTGTTGCCTTTTCCGGTTAGTGTTCTTGCTTCTGCTGCCACCTTGTCCGCCTTTTCATTTCCTGGTATCCCCGAGTGCCCCGGAATCCACATTATTTGTATCCTATTGCCCTCTTCCTCCATTCTGTAGATCAGTTCTTTTGTTTTTATTGTATTTGCATCTGTTTTTGCCGATATTTTTGCTCCCGATATTTTTTGTATGGCGCTTTTCGAATCTGATAGAATTAACATTGTTTGGATGTTTTCCCTTTCTGCAAATTTCAGTGCTTCATTTATCGCTAGAATCTCCGCAGTGCAAATGCAAGTGTCATCTCTCAGTCTTTTTTTTAATCCTGTTTGTAAGCTGGGACAGAACACCCCAATTCCACATTTCCTGGTTATTGGATCTAATGAGGCATCTGTGTATATTGTAGTAACATTCTTAAATTTCGTACTGAGTATGTCTGTTAACTTTGTTTTGCATGATGAGTCACCTTTTGTTAATTTTGAATCAATCCATTTTATTTCTTTTACTTGAGCTTCATATGTTCCTTCATAACAGGGTAATTTATTAGTTCTTTCCAAGTCTCCTATGTACATTAGAGCAAGGTCAAATCCTTCTATTAATGTTGGTGGAGGCCGGTTTTGCCAATATCTCGGCGATTCATTATATAATTCATAGAATTTCATGAGGCTAGCAGCTGTTGTGCCGTTCTCTTGTGCCATCCACTTCAGTGACGATTTTGCACATATCCATAATCTCCTGTCCTGTAATGGCATCTCTGCTGTTTCTCCCAATAATACATTAGTGGGGGTGCTTCTCATGCATCCTGTTACTATACGCAGTGCTTGGAATTGTATTCTATCTAACTTTTTCATGTTTTGTTGAGAACATTTAAATATTAGTGTTGATCCATAGTCAAGATGAGATCTAACAATTGTTTTATATATATTCAGTAGAATTTTAGGATCTGCGCCCCACCAGACTCTGGTTAAGGCTTTCATTACGTTTATTCCTTTTGTTGCTTTGTTGCATATATGTTCTATATGTTTTGTCCAATTTAACCTGCTATCAAATATTATTCCCAGGTATTTTGTTTCTTTAACCCATTCAATAATCTCTCCGTTTATGGTTAAATAGGGTGGTGCCCTTCTTAGGTCTCCTCTTGCAAGCACCATGGCCTTTGATTTGGTGGGCGACACTGAAAATCCATGTTCAATTAGCCAATTCCATATTTTATTTAGTGTTGTTTGTATTTTTTGAATTGATGTATCCAAATTCTGGTTGCTGCACCATACCAAAGTGTCATCTGCAAATTGACTTATATTCACTTCATCTTCCATGGTTTCTGCTAGTGTTGCTGTGTACAGGTTAAAGAGTATTGGGCTCAGTGGCGATCCTTGAAGGAGTCCTTTGTTCGTCCATTGGGGTCCTACTGTTTTATTCGAGTTTGGAGACCTAATATAGATTTCTCTTTGTTTTAAAAGGTTATGAATGAATGTTATGATATCTGAATTTATCTTGATCTTGTTAAGATATTCTACCATTTTGGGAATTAGTACATTATCATACGCTGCTGAAATGTCCAAAAATACTGTTACTACTTTCTTGTTTACCGTAATATTGGAATATATTTCAGTGGTTAATCTCGCTGTACATTCTTGGACCCCTTTGCCTGCTCGGAAACCATATTGCTCTTTTGCTAGCAACTCTTTGCTTTCTATATGGTATTCCAACCTCGATTTGATCATTGCTTCCATAATTTTGACTATACATGATTCCATTGCTATTGGTCTGTAATTGGTATACAGGTTTGGCGCTTTTCCTGGCTTTAGGATGGGTACCACCACTTGTTATCTCCAATCTTCAGGTATATCCTCTTTCCCAGCCAGAATCTTGTTGTAGATATCAAGTAATTGATTTTTAACTCCTGTAGGCATATTTTTGATCATCCTGTATGTTATTTCGTCCAATCCTGGTGCTGAGTCTTGCTTGTTTCTGAGTGTCATATTAAGTTCATTTGTTGAGAATGGTTTGGATGGTGTAATATTACTGTACTCCTGTTGATCTTCTGATGGAATGTATGGTGGGGCAATTGCATCAAGCAGATCGATTATCCAATTCTCTTCTAAGGAAGCGTGCTGAAAGTACTCTTTTTTGTTAGAGAACTTTCTAATTATTTTCCATATTTTATTTATTGGTGTGTCTCTGTTTAGACTTTCTGTAAAAGCAATAAAGCTGTTTTTCTTTTTTTGTTTTAGAATCCTTCTTGTTCTGGCAGCTGTGTTTTTATATTTTGTATAATTCTCTTCACTTGCTAGATCTTTATAATCTTTTAGTGCTCCATTCCTTTCCTTACTTGCCTCTTCACACTGCCTGTCCCACCATTTAGGATTTCTTATCTTAAGTTTTCCCCTTGGCTTTGTACTGGTTTTTGGAATAGCTTGTTCTGCTGCCTTTTCTATTTCCTCTTTGATTTCTTGATATGAATTATATTTTTTTCCAGTATCAAAACTTAAAAAGTATTGCTCCCAGTTAGCTTTTTTGATGTTCCACTTTGATCTTCTCGCTGTTTCATATGTAGGTAAATTGTTGTTTATGCTTAGTTCTGTGAATGTTGGGACATGATCACTTGTATCTACATCTTCTATTGTTCTCCAGTGACAATATCTAGCTATACTATTTGAACATACCGTGATATCTGGACAACTCTTGTTTTGGTATGGAGGGGTAATACGAGTTCTTGTTCCATCATTTAAATATACTAAATTTAACTCATTAAGAGTTTCCATTAAGTTCCTTCCCCTTGAGTTTGCGATGCCTGAGCCCATTGCTGGGTGTTGGGCATTCAAATCTCCCATTAAAATAAACGGTTGCTCCAGTTGGTTAAAAATTTCTGCATATTGTATACTATTAATAGGTATATTTGGTGGGCAGTACATTGTAGCTATTGTTAAATCATTGACCTTTGTAGCTAATATTTGACATTCTTCAGGAATATTTAATTGAAGGTTCTTAATGGAATATGGAATGCTCTTATTTATGAGGATTGCAATACCCCCATACCCATCATATCTATCCTGTCTTATGGTTGTGTAATTTACAATATTCAGTCTCTTTGTCCTGTCCAGTAGTGTTTCGTTTAATATCAGAATATCTGCCTGATACTGAGAGAGAAGAATTTTTATTGAGTCTAACCTTGCAAGTGCACTGCAGACATTCCATTGTATGATTTTTATTTTGTTTAGTTCTATTAAAATGTGGATTCCGCGCCATCTGAGACAGCGGGACTTTTAGGGTTTTCATTAGATTGCCTGGTATTGTTGGTTTCAGTGATATTATATTCATTAGTTACCATTGTCTGTGTTGCTTCTATAACTTTATCAATTTCTTGTTGTGTTAGCGTTGTCTGTCTTAATATATGTTTTAAAAATTCGCTGATTGGCACTATTTCTGTCATTTCTTCATCCATTTGTACTGTATCCTCTTGATTTGTATTCTCTAGTGATGTGTGACTGTTATCTCTATCATTTGGAGTTCTACATGGTGCTGGGAATAGGCAGTTATTGTGAGCTATTTTATCATATTGTATCCCTGGAGATGTGGCTATACGTTTTCTTGGGGATTTGGCCATATGGGAATATGTTTTTGATATTGTGCTGTGCTGTCGTCTCTCTGCAACTGTGATTATATTATTTTGGTCATTACTGTTTGTAGGCATGCTAGGAAAGGCATTCCTGTCATACACGAAATCGTTTTGTCTTTGGTTAGCTGCCCTTGGTATTCTTTTACTTGCTTCATAGAAAGATACGTTTTCATATGTCATAAGTTCTTTGATCTCTTTTTGCCTCTTATATTCTTCGCAGTTTATTCTGTCTGTTGCCTTGTGTCCCAGTTTGCAATATATACATTGAATTTCTTTCTTACACTGTTCTTCGCAATGATTATCTCCACATCTATTACACCTCTCTTTGCCTCTACAAATCTTTTGAGAATGACCAAATCTTAAACAGTTAAAACACTGTATTACTGGTCCAACATATACTTGCACCCTTAATTCGTAATAGTTTATTTCTATGGTCTTCGGCATATTTCTACCTTCGAAGGTAATTAAAACCGTTTCACTTGGTACATATGTATTTTCAGCTATCTTTCTATTCAGTCTCCTTGCTCCTAATATTCTTGTATTTGATTTGCCTTGCTCAATTATTTCCTCCATCGTTGTGTCTAACTCTACTCCTCTTACTATGCCTCTACATGAAACTAATGTTGCCGGGATCAGCCCATTCCAGTTTTGCTTGACTAATAATTCATTTTCCATAAATTCATTAGCTGCTTTATGACTCTTGAAGTCTATTCCTATCCGGTTCGTACCCTTTCTTGTTACTTTTATTACTCCATTAATTTTATTGTTTTTAAGAATTCTGCCGACCGCGATTGGGTGTAATGCTGCTACATTTTTATCCTTACTTTCAACAATTACTATGTAGGGTGGTGGGTCTAGATACCTATATTTTGTTCGAATGTCCGGTGGTTTATCACGTGGGGGCCCCGGAGGGACCCCCGAGTTATCTTCCATTTCACCTTAAAGCTCTAATCTAATTCTATGAAGCGGGTTATAGAGTAAACAGATAAAAGGTAAATGGGATCAAGTTTTACTTACGTTTGGTTATCTAAAGATTTTCCTTCGCCTGTACCGGAGCCGATGTAAACAATGAACCTTCGTAGATTATCTCCAATGATTATTTATTATTCGAATTACAATTCCAATGAAAATCAAAACAAATTTCAGGTTAACTCAACCTAAGAAAAACAACCAATCTACTTATAAGAATCGTTGTATTGTTGTTATTGAAAAGTCTGGTTAGGTTGAATTGTCAATTTGTTCGATGACAGATACGTCGTAGATAGCTGCGTTCGTTTGACTTTTCGCACTGGGAGTAGTCGAGATCTCTGTCTAGCATTTGTGGTTTGACTTTACGAGTTATATATAACTCATTATGCTTACAGATTTCCTCTACGATGTGCTCGTAGATGACATGCGAACTGTTATTATTAATACTTTTGGGTTTACTCGACTTTTTGTTCGATGTCTTAAGCGGATTGTGGTTCTATGTTCTGTGGTTAAGACGAATTTCTGTCAGCTGGATTGCTATTGGTTGGAAAACTTACTAGAGTTGCGTTGTAGGGAGAAGTTAAGTTACTTGTGTTATTGGCGCATCGAAGACTTTCTCTTCTAATCAAAATTTCGAGATGGCTGCTTGAGTTTCAGTTCTGAGTAATATCTTGATTTATTAATGGCATTTGAAACCATCCCAGTTGGGGATAACAATCAAGATATTGTAAATTGATTCGGGAAGCTGGTGGTGGCTGTATTTTTTAAATATTTGATGGATATTGGCCGTTTTGGAAACCACGCTGCCTGACCTTTTTTGAAAGGATTTTTGACTGAAATCGTAACGTAGTCGGGATTTGGATAGTTTATTTCCATCCTCGTATTTGATGAGACTACTGTAGGAGTTTTGAGGAAGTTTAGGCCCTCACTTAGAGGTATGTAAAAGAGATCTTATATGTATATTTTTTGCAAAGTATGTTTAGACATTTTTCGCTCATTTTCTATTAAGGAAAAGAATTTAAAGTTGTAACTATTAATAGATATCAATTCGTTGTAAAGTAGTATATATTCTTGTACAGTTCAGGGGTATTTTGTCGTTTTGAACCACAAAAAAAATATCCATGTATTTTTTATAGCTACTTTTTCTAACTGTTCTGCTTATGGTTGATATTTGATATTCGTCACATGAGTTTAATTCTCAAAGTATAAGTATTGATGTCAAGTAATTTTTATATTGTTTCATAGAATGATTAGCATATTACTTATAGGATATCGGCACATGTACTTGCAATATTCTTAGTTGAATAGTTGAAATGTATCATTGTTTCATATCTCTACATACTGAAGTAAGGTGTGATCACACATTAGATAATTCTTGGCATATTAATATAATTTTTCAGTTTGTCAATCAGTGCTATGCATAAGATCAATTTCTTAGTTACCGCTTACATTTTGTATATATTTTATTCACATAGTAGTCATTCAGGTTTATCAAGTAAAACTTTATCTCGATTAGTAGAACACTAGGGAAGAAGCATTTTCTGGTTCCGTATGTAAATACAGTTTTTCTATGCCGCAGAGGCAATACTTTAGAATATTAAAGAATAACTCTGGGGGAAATATTCAATTTCATTTTAGCCTTTATTTTCATCTTATTTTAACAACACGTCTGGTGTTGATAATAATATAGTCTGGACACATAGCCTTAAGCTGGTTCAGTCGATTAATAGTTTCATCGTTGATGATAACATTTTAGTAATTCGATGTTATCTGTACATTTAAGGGTTTTTTCTGGAGGGATACCATATTTTTGGATTACTACTTTTTTCCTGGAGGGATACCTAACTTTTTCCTGAAGGGATACCTTCTTTTCTCTTGGATACTTACCTTTTTCTGGAGGAGTACTTTTGTGGGGTATTTTACCATTTGGTTCCGCCTGGACCGGGGTGAAGAGGCGATCACCGTTCTTCCGGATGAGAAGATGATGAGGGGATAACATGGGGTGGATTTAATTGTATATATATATTTATATTTTTCTTTTATGTAACATATTTTCTAATCGTGTTGTATCACATCCAACCTGAGTTACAGTAGATCGCTTTGGTACCAAAGCTATCCCCTGAATTAAGGTCTGTATTAGTATCATTATTTTTTTTTGCGTTGATGAAGTATGTTATATCCTAGCTAAGTGTAAGCACATGTATAATTGATAACTGGTATTTTATATAGCCCAGTTATATTTCATTTTGCGTTTTTTTTATCATTTCCAACTGGATATAGTCCATATTTTTTTGAATGTGTGAAAATTGACAAGAAATTTGAGTAACAGTCTTTTAAAAAAAAACTTTGTTAGATAATAAACACGTTGGTAAGTTTAGATACCTGTTTTCTTTTTTTTTTTCTTTCCTATCCATTTGCTAAGTTTGGGATAGGTCGAACATTTTGGCCGAGCAGAAACCTGGTTGGCGCCCATTTAATTTCTAAAACATCCCGGATAACCGAAATAACTCACTCCCACTCACCGACTAAGTGAGCTGAAGGCCCGAAAGGTTGTCACCGGGGACAGCTGGACTTACCTGTCGCCCATAGGGTCCATACTAGCGAAGCTATTGACCAATTTGGGTAGTTTTACTACCCTCCCCTACCATAAAAAAGAACGCATTTTTTGCGTACGGATGTTGCATAACCGTATGTTGGAGAAATAAAATGTTTTTCATTCATAATACGGTAGTTTATAAAAATTTAAGCTGGACTAAATAAAACTACGTAAGCATTAAGTTCAATGCTCAAATCGCAAACCGTTTGATTCTTTATAATATGCAAAGTGATGTTGAAACTCTTGCAAAACATTATTAAGGGTATCGGCGTTAATTGGGTTAATTTCGGTGCTAATTATCTCTTCTATTTCATCAATAACATGAGGTGAACTTTTCACAGAAGGTATCACTACAAAAAAATCTGATAGGGATAGATTAGGAGATTTAGCCGTAACAACCATTGAATTTAAAAAGTGACCGATGATAAATTTTCGAACTAATCAATTGACGTTGACTAGCATATTTCTGGGATCCCATAACAAGAATCTATTAAATATACTGAAGTCCAAATACGATTTAAAAATGTTGAAATAGTTTAAAAAAAGTGTTTCGATGATACATCAGGGAGGGGGACAATTGAACCCATTGTCCCCTCTCTAAATCCGCGCCTGTATACGCTAGTATGAACTTGAATGATGAATTGTCGACGTCAATATTTGTTATTAGGTTAGAACTACCCTTCATATTATTGGATAAGTAGAAAATTGCCTATCTAATTACTTAGAGGAATCTGTTTATACATGAAGTATCCACATTAATCAAAGGCAAAAGTAAAATCAACAGTTTTTACTATTTAAAAACAATTTCCATTAAAATATCGCATCACCGTGTGGCAGTGGAAATAGCTTTTTTCCATAATTAAGTCGACTAAATGGATTTCAGATATTTCCATCACTCTGACATGCATGACTTGTTGTGTAAACGAGATTTTCCATTAGGATATTAAAACTGCGTGTTTTTTATGTTTTGTTTACGTCAAGTAATTTTCAAATCAAAGCTAAAGTTGAAAAATATTTTTGTACTTTGATTCTAATATGATTAATGTCTTTATATATGTTAATGTTTAGGTACACACTTTTCAAAAGTAGTATTACACGTGAGTGGCAAGAAAAGGTATAAAACACCTGACATTGAATTGTTTGAAAAGTTCAGTGAATATTTTCAGCCGTACTTTTTGTAATTGTATTTCCTTTTATTTGATAATTTTCCATTGGGTATTGTATCGTTTAACCTTTTTTATAACAACTCTTTTGCATATTAACACTGCTAACGTCCCCAGCACTTCTGTTCCATATTCTAGTATATTGACTATTCATTGTGGCATAAATTTGAAAAAATGTGCCTGGTTTGTGACAAATTAACAGTTTATTCAACATACACTCATCGGCAAATGATCGATTCACTCAAAAAATTGATAAAGTCAGCACATTCAAATTTGTTATTTTAAATTTGATTTAATAATTTTTTTCCATATTGTAGGTAAATGTATATGAAATCTAGCACATGCAAGAAATTTTAAAGAAATTGAAGGTACGTCACTTTATACAGGATGACACAAAGTTTGTTTTCACTCTAACTTTAAACCATTTTCATATTTTTCTTATGGTAGTAACAATTTAGTTTAATTTAACTTGTCTGCATAGAGGGCTATGGAATCACAGTCAGTTGTGAGATCTAAAAGTTGTCAATTGAATTTTTTAACTTGCTTCTTGCCGAATAGTAATTTAAAGTATGGATCTTTCTGTAACTTATGCAGCGAGAGCCATTGCTTTGGTTCAGTATAGTAGGTCAATGTATTATGTGGCTACAGTCTGGAGAGTTTCAAGATATAAAGTTCAAAGAGCTGTGAAACGGTTTTGGCGCTGCGCTGGCTTCAGAGGTTGAATTCCGCGACTTTTGGGTGTCCAGTACTTTATGTTGTTGATGGATACACCCGCTTTTATAATAACTAAATTTTTATAGTTAACAGGTTGATTTTTTTTTATTCACACAAACTACGATTACAAATAATTACAATATAAAATTGAATAAAAGGTTAGCAAGTATAAAGTTACGTGTGTTTTTCAATGTCGCTGCATACCGCTCTGTCGTGGATAACCTTTTTATGCGCACACTCGTCTGTCGTTTCCTGTTTCACGTTAACGCCCATTGCGCTGATACTTCGGCGTGTAAAACTCGTAGGTTTATATCACAGTGATTGTAACCGACATTTCGGGGTCAATTTGGCGCGGAATGTGACAGTTCATTGTAAGCATAAACTTATCGCCTCCCTTGAAAAAACTAAGATTTCTTTCAAAATAAGAACAAAATAAAAAAAAATCTGAGTATAAAAGTTACGTCAATGCCTGATAGGTAAAGGGCACACCTTGACGATACTTCATTTTAGTACATTATTTGGCGTGGTAACACTCACTACGCGCACTTGCCCTTCTTGGCCGAGGTGCCCCGCGGAAACTCGAACTTGAATTAATTTAGAGGGGGGAGCGTTGTCTTCCTTCAGCAGGACTATGGCGTGAAGGAGATTAGAAGTGTCTGTAGAAAAACGCCATTTGGAGCGTTGTTGTAAGGTATGAAGATATTCGTTCTTCCATCTGGACCAAAAACCGTGCAACATGTGTTGCAAAAGTTGGTATCTTGTTATTCGATTCATAAGTTCATTTTGATGATTGAGGTCAGGAGTTAGTTTTTCCAGGTCATTGGGATCGTTACTTAAAGGCATTAGAGGCTATGAGTTGAGAACACCTTCGATCTGTACTAGAAATGTGTACAATTCTTCATAAGTTAACGGATTGCTATCATTAATTATTCAGGGTAAGTGTCTTTTGACAAATTTCACCGCGCTTTTCCAAATTTCACCAAAGTGAGGAGATCTGGGAGGACTGAAATGCCATTGAATTTTATTGCCCTGATAAAAATATTGTAATTTTTCATTTTGGAGGATTTCAAAAATACCTCCCAGCTCGGCGTAAGCTCCTATAAAATTAGTTCCGTTGTCTGAATAAAAATCACTACAAAAGCCGCGTCTGGAAATAAATCTACGCAATAAGCTTATGAAGCATTCATAAGTTGGTTCGCTAGCCAATTCTATATGAATTGCATTGGTAGCTAAGCACACGAAAAGACATACGTAGGCCTTTGTGAAACTGCGATTTCTGAACTTGGATGCCTTTAATTGAAAAGGGCCGGCATAGTCTACTCCAGTGTGAGCGAATGGATATGATACAGTGACGCGTGGATTGGGCATATTTCCCATAATGTTGGATAATGGTTGTGGATTAGCGCGGTAACAGGTTATACATTCTTTTAGAATTTTTCTCACAACGCTTTTGCCATTAAGAGGCCAAAATCTTAGACGAACAAACGCTAAGGTGGCATGGGTACCAGCATGCAGATTAACTTGGTGTGTGACTGATTATGAGATTGGTGAGGATGTGCTTGTAGGGTCGAACTATGGGGTGTTTGCTTTCAAATTGGAGAGCAGATTTTTTTAATCTTCCTCCTACTCTAAGGATTCCTTGAGCATACATAATTGCATTCAATGAATTCAATTTACTCTTTTATATGTCTTGATGGAATGTTTTTCTTAAGAGAAATACTGATTTTGGACGACTTTGACCACTTGAATATGGCTGTTCTCGATTTCAAGAAGAGTGTGAGGTCCAGATATTTTTTGTTCAGGATTTTTACAATTATTAATAAATCTTAATCAGTATGCGATAATACGAAGCAGTTTTGGCAAGTTGGACAAGTCTTCAATGAATGAAAAACTGAAATTCTGGTCATACATTTGAGGAGACAGTGCGATTGACTTCGGGTTGAATTCGGGAATATTAGGATCAGAAGTAGATTTTGCAAAATGGGATATATGAATCTCAGTTGGCCAATTCTCGGTAGATAAAGACAAGAATTTTGGCTTATTCCACCAAAGATTACAATTACGTAGCTCATCGGGATTGACTCCTCTGGAAATTAAGTCTGCTGGGTTTTCGGAAGAAGTTATATGATACCATTCGGAAGTATGAGATAAGTTTCGAATTTCCGCAACTCCATTGCAGGCAAATGTCTTTAGCGATCAAGGTTCCAAGCACAGTCAACCTAGAACTATGGAAAAGTCGGTATAATAAAATATGTTATCTAACTTTAAATCGAGGCACTCTTTTTATTTGCTCATTAAGCGTACTAAAATCACCGCTCCGCACAACCCAGCCCTGGGTAAGGATATGGCTTTTAAAGGAGTAACGCGGGATTTCGCATAGAATAAGCGACTCAAGATTTTTCCTCGTAAATCAATGGAGCGTACGTAAACGCATGCGCCATAAGCGTTAATCGAGCTGTCACAAAAACCATGCAACTCAATATGAACAGAGTTAGGTAAAGTCATTTGCCGGGGTATTTGGAAGGTATGAACTGAGTTCAGGTTCGCTACAAAGTTTTCCCAAATGTTACACAGATGCGTGGGAATAGGATCATCCCAATTTTCCTTCAATTACCATAGTTGCTGTAAGGAGATTTTAAGGGGAATGATCATGGGTCCTAAGAGTCCTGATGGGTCGAAAATGGTGAAAACCAAAGCCAGGATCATTATTTTCGTAATTACTGTATATTTAAGGTTGATGCAAGAATTGCAGTTAAATATGTCGGATTGGGAATTCCAATTGATTCCTAATGTTTTGACATTTATGAAATCTGTTATAATATATTCAATATTCGAATCATCAGGGTCTAAGTCTGAATGTAATGAAAAGTAGCCGACGACAACGACGACGACGACATACACACAGGATTTTTTTTCTAAAAACGGTTTTTTCGTGTTGTTCTTGATGAAAAACTTCGAAGTAACTGGAATTTTTAATCAAAATTCCAACTTTTTTTGAGGTAAACCAATACTTTTCTCGAATATTAGATAGGTTGGGCGGAAAAGTATGAAATATTATTACGTAAATAGCATACGCAAGTATATATTTGCTTTTTTTCTATTTCTGTAATTGAATCAATTTAAAATAAACGGTTTTAAAGATTCAAACTAACTTTTTCGCATCTGTGAGATGCCTTGAACAATATTCTATCATAAAATTGTCACTTGTATACAATTGGGGGGATGTATCGTGCTAACAAACCGAAATTTCTCCAAAAGTAACCAATATCTGGATTTATATGACCCGTTGTACTCGCTATATTCAGCTGAAAATCAATATTGTACATCTGTGAGTCACCTTGAAATAAACGGTTTTAAAGATTAAAACTAACTTTTCCGCATCTGTGAGATGCCCTGCACAATATCTTATCATAAAATTGTCAATTGTATACACTTCGGAGCTTTATCGTGCTAACAAACCGAATTTTCTCCAAGAATAGCCAAAAATATAGTATATATGGATTTATTGGACTCGTTATACTGGCTCTAGTGAGCTATAACTAAATCAATAGAGTTCATCTGTGAGACACCCTGAAAAATATCCAATTTTAAAATTGGTCACTTGTCACACTCCTGAGGCTGTCTTGTGCTAACAAATCGGAATTTCCGAAAAATTACCAAAAATGGAGCTCTTCAGGTAACATAGCACCCGTTTTACTACTAGATTCAGATATAAGGCGCCCTGAACAATATCCAATCACAAAATTGTCACTTGTATACACTCTGGAGGCGGTATCGTGCTAACAAACTGAAAATTCTCCAAAAAAAAAACAAAATTTGGTACTTCCAGTACCCCAATACCCATTGTATTGAATAACCTAACCTAACCTAACCTAACCAATACCCATTGTACTGGCTCTAGTGAGCATACAATCAATATGATTCATCTGTGAGATGCCTTGAACAATATTCAATGATAAAATAAATACCTATTTAGGAGGCAAAAAATATACAGAAACATGGAAGTTTATAAACAGAGTGAAAACAACAGAAAAGAAAGACACAAATTTACAATTAATCTCTATCAACAAATGGAAACAACATTACGAGACGCTCCTGACAGAAAATAGAGACGAATATATGATAACCACACTGACGGATGTTGTTATTGAAGGCGAAATGATTAAAATCGATAATGATAAAGTGAAGGAAGCTATAAAACACTTGAAAAACAATAGAGCATCAGGACCAGGAGACATTCCGGCCGAGTTACTTAAGAACGGAACGAATAAACTTTTTGAAGCAATAGCATGGTGCATGAATCAATTTTTAAATGGCGCTCCTATACCAAAAGAATGGAAAATCGCCTACATTTCGTCTATTCATAAGAAGGGAAACAAACTTGACTGTGCAAACTATAGGGGTATATCTGTTACTAGTACCATGAGCCGCTTATATGGAAGAATCCTTCGAGATTTAATAGAATCTGAATACAGGGAACAAGAAGAAGAGGAGCAATCGGGTTTTAGAGCTGGAAGAACCTGCACAGACAACGTTTTTTGCTTAAAACAGATGATAGAAAAAAAATGGGTACCAATCAGGATGTACATCTCATGTTTATTGACCTCCAAAAAGCATATGATACGGTTCCTGTAAATAAGTTATGGAAAGTCCTACAAGAAACTAATATTAGTCATACCCTAATAAAAGCCTTGAAAAATCTCTACGACCAAACGATATCACAAGTAAAAGTAGGCAATAAATTGTCACCAGAATTTATAGTAAATAAAGGACTACGCCAGGGATGCTGTGTCTCACCCACACTATTTAAAATCTACGTAGCCCGAGCACTAAACCTGTGGAAGAGAAAGTGTAAGGGAATGGGTGTTGACCTTGGCGGTGTCTGTCTATATACCTTACAGTTTGCGGATGATCAAGTCTTAATAGCAAATGACAAAGATTATTTAGAATATATGACACGTAAACTGCAGGAAGAATACGAAAAATGCGGTTTGCAACTTAATACCCAAAAAAACTAAATATTTACCTATAGCACAAGAGAAGATGAACATAGAACTGGAAAAGGAGGAAATTGAGGCTTGCGATGAATATACATATTTAGGTGTAACTTTCGACATAACAGGGAAGGACGACAAAGAAATGAATAAACGTATCACACAAGCTAGACGGATAATTGGGTGTTTGAATGGGATATTTTGGTGTAAGGAAATCGGAAAACATAGAAAATATAATATCTACGGAACCCTCATAAAGAGCAGCCTATTATATGGGTCAGAAACGTGGCGAATAACAGAAAACAACAAAAGACGATTAGAAGCTGTAGAAATGGAAGTATTCAGAAGATCGTTAGGAATCAGCAGAAGACAAAGAATACGAAATGAGGACGTACGTCTCCAAATGGGGATAGAAGGCTCCTTAATAACGGACATCGAGAGAAAACAATTAGTGTGGTACGGGCATGTTCAGAGGATGGAAGAGAAAAGACTTCCCAAGAAAGTAATGAACTGGATGCCGCCTAATCGTCGAAAACGCGGAAGACCTAGGAAAACATGGAAAGAAGGAATAGCGAAGGCGATGAGCTCACGAGACCTGAGAGAGGGCCAATGGGACGATAGGAAGAGATGGAAGTTAGACATCGGACAACGTCGAAAGACGTTTTAAAACCGATATATATATATATATATATATATATATATATATATAACAAAGAAGATGTAGGAATATCGCGTGATATGTTAACAACAACAACAAAAAGAATCATGGGTAATTCACGCAAAGTAATTCCGTGTCGATGTTGGTTGATGTCCTGAAAACTCGGGATCTTCCAATTGAAGACACAAATGAGCGTTTGGTTTCCCTGCTGAAATCCGTTATTTTGTGTTTTCCCATGTTTCGATTAAGATCTTTGCTCCCAAATGTCACATCATTATTTGGTTATGCCGTGCTGATGAGGCAAAAATGAGCCAGAAACATGCATGTCCACGGTTACCACTCTATTTCAGTAGCCCTTTACTTTGCGTGAATTACCCATGATTCTTTATATATATATATATATATATATATATAAAATTGGTGACTTGTTGCACTCCGGAGGCTGTATCGTGCTAACAAGATATGTAACGAAAAATGGCCGACGACGACATACACACAGAATTTTTTCAACAGTAAAAACACAAGAGCTTTTTTTTTATCGGATAAATTTCTCTTTGCAACGAAACAGTTTTGCCAATCACTAATTTTACGAGAAAAACTGACATGATAAAATCGCGACACCGAAGGTGGAGCGATTTTATCTAATGTCAGTTTTTCGAGCAAATTTAGTGATTGGCAAAACTTTGAGTCAAAGAGGAATTTATCTAATAAAAGAAAAGCTCGAGTGTTTTTTGGCAAGATAAATTAACGACAGAATATATGGATGAACAACAACAATAATTGCGACTCATTGTCATTGTGTAAAAGTGACGTCCGCTTACTAGATATTGAGGAAGAGAAGTTTTTATCGCGATAAAAAAGGATGCACCTTTTTTATCGATGGCAAAGTGACAATAACATTTCCAGGTATATGACATTTTAACATTGGAGTTAATTTATCATATATAATACCACGAGAGTGAAAATTTTGTCGGCAAAATTTTTCGATTGTCATGACAGTTTGTTGCTTGGCAATTATACGAATGACATTTTCAACAAAACCACGAGCCGTCAGGCGAGTGGTTTTGGATTAAATGTCATGAGCAAAATTACCTAAAAGCAACAAACTTGAATACGACAAGAGAAAAAAATTACCTTACAAATTTTTAATTGAGTGGTATTCGACATGACTATTTCACGAGAGAAAAACTAAAAAATCATATGTTTAAACGTTTTATTTATTGCAAACTTCAATTATACAAAGCCAAAAAATTAATAACATTATGAAAAAAAATTACTTATTTATGTAAAAAGTACAATTATTATAATTGTACGTTGTAGCATTATTTTGGGGATTGTTTGGCATCATAACCTGTGATGAATTTAAGTTACAAACTGAGGATTCCTTTTCTTTCTTTTTATTTTCTCGAAGGTTCTCTATAAGTTGGAAATGGTGTTCTTCATTTAATTGTAAATATGGTTTCAAAGAATGGGCAGAAGAATATCCTGTAAGCTTAATTACTTCTTGTTTACCAACTCCTTCATTTGCTAATGCAGATATTGCAGAAGCTCTATGTGAATGATTGGTTATTTTGGAAATTGTATTAATTCCCAATGGTGAATTTTTGTACCATATTCCTTTCTCCCAATTTGGATGTACTGTTAAAAATAATCTTGTTGTTGTTAGATAAGGATTGGATTCTCTTTTTTCAATCATTTTTAAAAATAAACGACCGGGACACAAATTGTTGTTAGCATTATTTCTTACCAGCCACTTACTGCCAGATAAAGCTTTTGATCCTCCTTGTGTCGTTTCGGAAAAGATTGGATTATATTCTACCCTGCCAGTAAAATTACGTTTATTATCTTATTCTTTTTTAAATTAATTAATATCACAATTAGCAGCTTCGTTTCCACGCCATGCTAATTCGAACGAACATAAATGAAAAAACAGGATTATCTTCAGAATAGCTTTTCACCATTTCCATTAATTCTTCTTTGGTGAACGCGTTAGAACTTCTTTTTCTGGTTTCAGGTTCAGCCTGAAGATTTTTACGTTTTGTATCCCTGGCCAATCTAGCAAATTTATAGGTAATATCTTTAAATGTATCAATTTCCATGTTAAATTCTAGAAAATATTTTTCCTGAACCATTTGAGTAGTCGTATTCCAAAGTGTTTTCACACTAGCTTCAGTATAATCAGTTCCATCTCTTTTTTTCATGTTAAAACCATAATCTTCAAGAATTTTTGCTATAACTTGTTCAGAAGTATCCTTTTCTAACGTATAATTACGCGCGTCTAGAAACATTCTAAACTGCTCCCACTCATACTTTTTTGTCTTCATTGTATTTCGCGGTATACTTTGCTTTATTGTACTCTCTATTTCATTTATTGAATTATTTCCAAATCTTGTATTATTCATGGTAATAATACTTATTTAAATTTTTGAAACAGTTTTAATAATTTTTAGACAGTTAAATAAATAAATAAACAACTTAGTTTCCTTAGAAACCACTAACAAAGCTTTTATATTGAATTTTATCACAGAGTGATAGAATTTTATAAACATAGATTTGATATATTGAACGTCAAAAAATTGCCGCGACAAGACAAAAAATTGCCAGTTCAAAACCTTCAAATTTTGTCAGTTATCAATTTACTTTAGTGAAATAGTCTTCTAAGAACCGTTTTTTCGTGTTGTTCTTGGCGGAAAACGTGAAAATAACTCAAAACAATCCAAAATTTAAACTTTTTTTGGGGTAAACCAATACTTTTCTCGCATATTAGATAGATTGTTAGAATCCGTATACGACATACACACAGGATTTTTTTCTAAGAACCCTTTTTCGTGTCGTTCTTGATGAAAAAAAGTAAATACACTTCAAAATTTTTTTCCAAAATTTCAACTTTTTTGGGGTTAACCAATACTTTTCTCGCATATAGATAGGTTGGGCGGAAAAGTAATAAATTAAATAAGAATAATGAACTCTTTTTTAATTTGAGCTTTTTCTTACGGAACTGCCTAGTAAATAACACGTTATTGAATAACTTTTTTTGTAATTCAAAGTCATCCTAATTAGTATGCCGTAAGGTGCCTCTGAACACAAATACAATTTTTTATAAATATTTAGGATATGAACAACAAGCTGGACGAATAAATTTTGATAGCCATTATGATTTTATTTTTAAAGAACAATTCCATTTCCCTAATTTTTAACAGTTCCAAAATAATGTGTTAAATTTCTCCAACGATGTTAAATACGAAAATTTACGTTGCAGGAATAACGCAAAATCAAGTAATTTTTTAATCAATAAAGGAACTCAATAATATACGGAAACTTACGTAGCGAACCAACACCATAACGAATTTTTTCTAAACTCCTTCAAGTATTCGCCTTCAAAATTTCCCTTTAACGAGATACATACCTGAAATGAGATACATACCTGAAACGAAATGCTAAACTGCAAAACCAAAACACTGAAACAAATGTTTTTTTCATTTTCACCTATGACCCATAATGAACAATTTTACGATTTAAATAATCATAAGCAAAAATGTTAGAATATGTACCTACATTAAACAGAAAAGAGTGTCATATTCTTCACCAGTTTTGATTTGATGTGCAATATTGAATATCTCAATGGACAATACTTTAAAATTTTCTACTGCACAAAACAATTTGACTTTACCTGTACCTACCCTCCTTCATTTGGTGGATATTTTAAAGTACCCAGAAACACCCACCTTACCTATTTACTAATATTTATTTATGTATCTTTATCTAGTCATTATACTAAATACAAAATCACATTCCAAAAATATTTAAGTTGTAGTAATAATTTTATTTAACAACAAACAAAAATATTACAAAGTGAAAATAAAATAAACTGTTCGGAGTATATAATAATACGTAATCCGTGTTCGCTTCTACCCTTCACCATGCTACTATGTATAGGACTAGGTAACATCACTATCGGTGTGGTGTAAGGCGATTCGAGTGGCGCCATCTTACCATTCATAACAGAGTCTCAGACGTTGTGCCGGGGCCTATCTACATGAAGGTGGTACTGTAGATAGAGCTGTATAGCCTGGTAGGGATCGTTCTGCTATAACCTCCCCCTCTAGCTTCGAGATTGTCCCGATGAGAGGCTAGCACACCAAGCAGGACGATTAAGGTTGTTGTTTCTTGGGTCTACCTCGTAATCCTTTCTTCCTTAGGGGTGGATTGGCAGGTGATGCTACTTCCTCCGTGGTCATATAGTTCCTCTCTGCACTCGTTAATAAGCGACTCGCATACTCAATAGGGTGTTCGGTTGCTCCCTCCCCCTGGACCAAAACTGCACCGATGGCATAGCTACTGGCTTCGTTTGGTTGCAGGGAGACATCGAAACTAAATAACTCACGGATTTTTCGCTTGGTGCCTGTTTTCTTTTGTGGCGAGTAAGTGAGAGGTAGGCTGTCACGAAAAATTTCATCTATGTCTTCCGGTGCATACGCATTACGCGTGTGCTTGTTTTCTTTAACATTTGGGAATCTGGAGTCTGGAGCTTTCCATAACTCATCCCGTAAGGGTGACGTGAAAAACTTTAAGAATGGAGATAAAACGTCATCATTCTCGTCAACGTCCGTGATGTTAAGTTGTATTCTAGGATCTGGTACCTTAGTTGGTTCGCTTTCGATATTTAGAGATTTCTTCGGCTTCTTCGATTCTGCTGATTGATCCCGTGGTCTTTGTATTAGTCCTTGGTACTGTGATTGAAACTCAGAACGCTCGAAAGGCCGGTCTGCGTAGTACCAGCACCGTTGTCCTAAGTCTAACACGATGCCAACTTTTTCTAGGAAATCTATACCTAATAAGGTCCTGTTGTCCACGGCGTTAGGCAGCACGACAAAGTTGATATTATGAGTTCTACCGCCTAACTCTATAGTAGTAAATGTTGTCAGTAACTCTGTTTGCTTTTGAAGTCCATCAGCGAGTGTGACTCGGGCTGTGGTTTTGGTGAATGCACAATTCTTGTCTTTTAAAAGTTTATAGAGGGTGACGCCAGCTACGCTTGTTTTAGCCGCAGTATCTATATGTGCTTGGCCCTTAATACCACATATTCTTGCAGGAACTGTTGGGACTTCAGGTGTAGAACTTAAAAGCGTATTTATCGAATAGAAGTGGACAGCTTGGGCATCGACAACTTTGCCGACATTAGTGCAATTGGGACAATTGCTGCGGAAGTATCCAGCTCTGCCACATCCGTAGCAGTGAAGGTGACCTTTGTCGGTTTTGGTAGCGGTTGATTGTGTAGGCTCCGTATGTGTCGCAGTCGTTTTAGGTTGGTCTTGCTTCTGCCGATTACGACATTCTTGTATGCTGTGACCTTTAAAATTACAAAACGTGCATCTTAATTTGGCTTTCTTTACCGGTAGCGTATCGGTTGATTCATTGCGTCGTAAAGTAGACGTATCCTTGAGTTCCATTTCTAGATGCTCAACTTGTCTAGCTTTTGTCAGCAAGTCAGTAAACGTAGTGATTTTTCCTTTTGGGATTTTTTCCCTAAGTCTAATGTGCATAAGACCGTAGATTAGATCAATCTGTGTTTCTTCGGAATGTCTTCCTTGTGGAAGTTTGGAAAGGAGTGCTCGTTTTTGACAAATAAATTCGTCAGTAGGTGCCGAGATTCCTCGAGGGGACTTGAAGATATCTAGGTAAATTTGATATGCAGGAGTTGTCGGAGAGAAAGCGGCACGGATTAATCGAATAGCATTATTCCAGTCTGTTGCTTCTCCTTTTATGCCTTGCCACCAAGTAGCTGCAGTGTCAGTAAGTAGTAGTGGCAAGCCTTTAATTGCGTCTTGGTCTGTGATTTGTTCCATATCCTTATAGACTGCTATGGTGTTTAGGAAATTGTCGACTGTCTCATGACAACGTGTTCTGTCGAATCGGGCCGTGCATGTGCTCAAACTCCCTTTCTTCCGATTATCTGGTTCTGTCCTTATGCCGGCTACGGCTTGTAGAAGCTATTGGAATTGCTCTGGAGACATCGCCATGGTTGTTTGGCTTGCAGCAATGCGTTTACTTCGACGCGGAATGTTTGGTGAAATCGGATTGGATAAAGTCAACAGCGAATATTCCTGTCGTTATAACTGGAAAAAGCCGGACTGACGAAATTCCAATCTGTCAAATGTGACAGTTTCGATTCTACAAGACAAAAAAATTTCGAAGTATTCACGAAACTCTCACTTGCATTCAGGAATCCTTAATTCGAGCTCCACGTCAGGGCGCCAGTGTAGTAATAATTTTATTTAACAACAAACAAAAATATTACAAAGTGAAAATAAAATGAACTGTTCGGAATATATAATAATACGTAATACGTGTTCACTTCTACCCTTCACCATGCTACTATGTATAGGACTAGGTTACATCACTATCGGTGTGGTGTAAGGCGATTCGAGTGGCGCCATCTTACCATTTATAACAGAGTCTCAGACGTTTTGCGGGGCCTATCTACATGAAGGTGGTACTGTAGATAGAGCTGTATAGCCTGGTAGGGATCGTTCTGCTATAAAGTTTATTTTAAAAATAAGTGCAACATTCAATTTAAATAATTAGTGTTTACATTTAAATTTTATTAAATACGATTCGCATTTTTATGTCTCGGCAAACAAAATTTACTGATGAGTTGTCAAAGCAGATTTTTGATTGTTTGAGAAGAGTTGATGACTCGTGACTGATTGGAACCACAATGGCAACAATAAAAAAAATTCATGACCATGACGGTAAGGAAAACTATTTATAAATATTAAAACTTATAACTTAAAACGGGAATTGGGTGGGTTTAGTCAGTTTATTTTCATTTCAGTTTTAATATTAATTTTAGTCTTTGGTCGTAATTTTTCATACGATTATTAGGAGTATATGTATACATGAAAATAATACTGTCTGGTTAAGGTACTTAACGTACTTTTTGTGCCTCACGTGTGCTTAATAAGTATTGGAAAAGGTAGGATATATTAAAATAAAACTAGGTCTTTTCCATGTCATACTTTAAATCAATGTTTTCTTTTTACTTTTTAGTATATTTATAATCTCGCTCACAACAGATAGTAACAAAGTTGTTGGTGAATTAACGAGTTATCTGTTTTGGGCGTTTCATAATTTATATTTCAAAATTAAGTTCAATTTTACTAACTTTCAAAGTAACCATATCAAGAATGTTGAACTGTATAAACGTTTACAATAATTTAAATTTTACGGTTAATAGTAAAACTAAAATTAAAATAAGTTGTCACCTTTTGAATTTTTCATCAAGAACGAAATTAAAAAAAATAATTATATGTGGGCCTTTTAAAACTTATAACAGTGTAAAATATTTGAAGTTTACTTTTGAGAAAAATTTTTTAAAACATTTTGTTGTAAGGACATTCCATGCGAAATCGACCACTTTTGAACCTGAATCCTTTCGATTTTGCTGAAATTTTTATGCTGTACCACTCTAGAAATGACGTTTCTTTGAATTTTTTGAGATTTTTCAAAGCTTATAATATCTTCAAAAATTGAGGAAGTTTGATGATTATTCATTAATTCATTTGTTTCCAAACGTACTTATTAGACAAGAGTATGAAAAAAGTATATATAGTCAATTTCAAATTTTCAAAAATATTTTGAAAATTTCAAATTCAGATACATTTAATTTTCTTATTCTAATTTTAAAAAACTGATTTATTCTGCTTCTAATGCGGAAAATCTCTTTAAGGCCGACCTTCTATTCTACTTTTTTAGATTGAAATTTTTATTTAGAAATAAAATTATTTTTTATATCCTAAATGGGAAACAAGTAGAATTTAATGAACGCATGTTTTTTTACTCGCTAGCAACAATTTATTCGTTAGCAACACAATCTTCAAATTATGATTTTTTAGTTTGTTGTCATGCGTTGTTCTGTTTCACTTTTAATAGGCAACTATGTTAAAGATTATAGAATATATTAAGATTTTACTACTGAGGTTCCAGAAAGTGTAAACATACCAGTTACGGGTTCAAATGAAATATATTATTACACCCATGTCTTCAGATACTTTTAATTTTATTATTCTAATTTAAAAAAAAACTGATTTATTCTGCATTTAATGCGGGCAATCTCTCAGTAGGCCGACCTTTTGTTCTCCTTTTTTTAATCGAAATTTTTATTAGAAATAGAATTATTTTTTATATACTAAATGGAAAAAAGATAGAATTTAATGAAGACATTTGTTATTTTACTTGCTAGCAACACTTTACTCGTTAGCAATACAATAATCAAACTATGTTTTGTTTAGTTTGTGGTCACGCCTTCCCATGTTTTACTTTTAATAGGCAACTATGTTAAAGATTGTAGAATATATCGATTTTACTACTGACGTTCCATAAAATGTACCATACCAGTTACGAGTTAAAGTGTAATATTAGACCTTTGTGCCTTACAAAGCTATTGGCAACATCGCCCAGATGCCACTTCTGACAAAATATTGATGCCATTAGAAGCGTAATGTCGACCAGATGTCACTTCAGACCTGTGCAAGGACGTTTCCATGTGTATAATATACGCGTATATTGCCGGATGTCATAACGATTCAAATCTCGACCTTTAAATTAAACTATAAACGATAAAACTTGATTCAGTCAATGATAAACTTTGAGAAAGTTCCTAACCCAGGGACGAAACGTTAGTAACATTGAATTGTTTCAATTAATTACACAACCTGACACCCAAGAAATAGAAAAATAAATTATTTAAGAGGGTTGAAGAAAAATAATACTTTTATTATATATATATATATATATATATATATATATATATATATATATATATATACATTCACGGCGTGAAGTGGCATCTGTCCATGTTAAAATCGCGGTAGCTGTGGCGTCTGCGGCACTATGACATCCGATATACGGACGTCACAGTGCGTCGAGCTCCAAAATATCGCAAACGGTTCAGTGAATGCTTGGAAATCTATTGCTGATGAAATCAGCAGGACGTCACTTTGGACGGTTTTTGTATAAACCTATACACCAAGGTTCACAGGTTCTCCGTACGATGCGTTATAGTAGCACACTTATATATTTATAATACATCTGACGCACAAAGTTGCATCCGTCAGTATACATGTCGAAGAACGGTATAGTTTGGCGTCTGTATATGTATTTTTTTTGCATAGTGGCATACTGGCAGTGTTGCCGACCTCACTTATGGTTCTAGAAAGCTTTTACCATTGAATGTGATGATTTACATATGTTTTAATATTTTGATACCATTGTTGACAGTGCGTAGGATGTTAGTTATTGCAGAAGATCTACCGTTATTAATATAAAAATGATATTTTCGTTCTACAATTCACTCAAATCTGATTTTGAGGCAAAATAAAACACTACTGGCCATAAAAATAAATAATGCTGGCGATAAAACAAACTAAAGAATTCTGAATTTCCGTAAATAAGGAGAAAATAAATTGAATTTTCCAACGTAAACCATGAGATGAAGTAAAATTACAACTCAATTCTCAGGTTGATTTTCGAATGGGTATATTTTTCTACTTCACTATAGCAGAAGTTTTTTTTGTGAAAATTCCGAAAACCTAATTGCAATCAGATTACTAGGTGGATTGTTAGTAGTTGACCTAGAATATTGAATTTCACAAAAATTTCGGAGACGTTGAAACTCTCTCTGGCATATACAGGGTGTATCAATGATAACTGTATGGACGATAACTGCATCCTTATTTGATATAAGGCAAAAAATGTCTTAAATAGAAATTGTAGAGAGTAATAAAAGCTATGTATACACTAAGGTTTTTTTTTCCCAACACCATAGCGGTTTGGTGTTGTGAGAAAACTCTAGTCTGTTCATTACTACACCACCGGTTCCAATCAGTGCAGAGCAAAAATGAAAGCTATGTCCCAATATATAGGGAGTCTGATAAATGCAAAACATGTGCTAATGGTTCTACTGGTGTGATGTCTGTACACATGGTGTCCTAGACCAACATACAATCAATCCTACAGAGTGAACTAGAGCTCAGAATAGGGCGATTGAAATCAACTTTCCTTTATATGCTCCATTGACTCGTGTGAGTTTGAAGAAGTTTTTTTTCATACTCATGAATAATTCGAAACCCGTGAAAAGTTAGGCTCTGAATTTTGAAGAACAAATTTGAAACAGAATTTCAAAAAGAAAAGTGTGAACACGAAATTTTAAAAAAGTCTTGAATTCACTTGAATTGCTAGACTTATGTGTAACGCTAATGAGAATCATTGTTGTATTGTTTTATTATTTCAAATTTGATGTTCTATAACTCGGTTTGTAATGCCGGTGGAAAAATGCCGTATTTTTTTATGATTGTACTTAACTCCCTCTTTCGATTTAATTCTTTCCAATCCATAAGCGTAGCTGCTACGATTTTTTTAGGGTGATTTTTAATAAACAAATTTAGCCACCTTAAAAAAGTTCGTAGCGGCTACGTTTATGAATTGAAGAGAACGAAATTAGTAAAAATCGAAACAGGGGAGTGAGTACAATACAGTACTTTTCCACCGGCATTACAGACTGAGTTATAAAACATCAAAGTTGAGATAATACAATAATTCAACACCCTGTATCTCATTAACCACAAGACTTATTACACATGTTTATAAGGACTGTTCGTCTTAAAATGGAGTGACGAAGCGTCCAATACAATATTTTAGATTACTTGGGATGTGATGACCATTTCAGGTATTTAAACATATGTCTATAATTTCCAGTTCAATCGGGAACTTAACGAACTTCGTCGTTACAAAAGGAACAACATAAATGTTTTTTCTAATTTGAATTCTAAGAGAAACAATGTTAAACATTTATCATATCCTTGTCTTATCTTTGACGAATAAAATAAAAAACATAAAAAAACTTGTTAAAGACTAACTTTCATTCAAATGCGCTAGAAAGTAAAAAATCATTTCTTTGGATGGATAACGTGGATTATTCTGTAGGTATGTATTCGAACTAAACATTTTTGTAGCATGCTCTGTGTGGAGAAAAATTGTATACAAATTATCGCTACTTCCAAAATTTTTATGTAACTTGTTCAGAAACATTGAAGTTATTGCAACAGATGTATTTGAAAATTCCACCTTTAACGCCCTGTATCTCTTTTATTATCAATATTGTATTAAGTCAAGTTGGTTCAAATCGTAATATTTTGAAGTCAAAAATATATCATACTTCAATGTACAATTACTCAACCCTGTATAAAAGGGCGTCATTTTAATTTGGGCCTAATAGAGCGCCATCGAAATTAAATTCGTCACTGCCAAAGGGTATAATTTTTCGTCCAATGAAATTATAATAAACTATTTGTATAAACTTAAGAATAGTCACCCTGTAAAAATTCCAATGAAAGTTTACTCGTATATTACCCACTATATAAGTATTTTGTTGATGTTTGTAGTAAATAACATTAATTGAATGGAACTAGATTTCAACTACTTGAGATTCCGATATTGCACTAGTCGAATCAGTTTAGAATGCAGACTTTGAATTCTGACTTTTATTTGAAAATATCTCTATACTCCGTATTGTCTACGTAGGCTTGCGACAGTCAAGAATCGTCACTAGCTAAATAGAAAAATAGATAGCTGCATTTTAGGATAACGGCGGACCAGCTGAGCATCATCCGTCTTGTGTAGAGGAAATTCAAGAGAATATCGTTGGCTCAGTTGGCTGTTTGGATAGTTTTCCTATGAAAATAGAAAAATCAAAATACAAGTTTCTCGACAAATTGAGAACTTTTCCATTGATATTTTTTACCAGACAATAGTATCTATAATTCTAATTGTACCAAAATTTATGATAGCTTGAACAAGTGGAACTCCCATCGCTTTTGAAATGTATCTATATTCGAATGTTAGTCTTATCTGCCCAAATTTTTTAGAAATTGAGGTTGGACTCCTATTTTTCAAAAGTTGTTATTTTGTCATTCAACTGTTGAATTTCACACCTTTATTAGAGTAAACATTAAACTTAGGGATAATAATAGTAGTGATTGAACTTACATTTTCCTAAATTCTTCAGCAGGTATGACGCATGGAAACAAACATTTACAGCTTCTGGTTAAAACTAAAATGTATATTATCCTATTATCCATGTCACGGACAGGTCGTGTGCGATCTAAATATCTCAGTAAACAATGTACATGTTTTAATGACAATTCTTCTATATTCAACGTGTATTTAAAGTCAATTGATGTTTGTAGAAAAGGTGAATAAAACAATAACAAGACCAATTTATAAAAAAGGATTAGACATTAAAATCATTTCTGTATAATTTTCGAAGAATATATCGTTAATTTCTCTTAACAGGATATGAGAAAGGCACTAAAATTCCTCTCACTCTGAGCCATCAGTGAAAATGAAAAAAACAAATGCATTTAAAAAATTCCACAGACTTATTTCGAGTAACATTTTTCTATCAGATCGAAAATAAAAGTTTTTTTGGTAAATATGTGAATTTTCTAACATAAATGTTTTCATGTACGTTTTAGAAAAAAGTTTTCAGTACAATAATTGTAGAACGTGTTAAGGACTATAAAAAATTTAAGTAACTTTTTCGCGTCAAATCAAAAACTGAGAAAATGCGATTCTTCTTCAATTTTGACATGCCGCAATTTTGCTTTTACTCGACCGCTTTGGCTCGTTAACGAACTTGCCTAAGATTTTAGCCCAATCGATTTTTAAAGCGAGTTTTGTTGCGATCCGTAAAAAACTGCGCCCTCTATTGTGCTTACAAATTCCGTTATAACAATACACAAAACTACTAATCGACATAAGAGGTGCCTGTTTTATTATATCTCCATTCAACCTTGTTAATGTTCGAACCGTCTATGTCCGAGCGCCCAATCAGAACCTTCAGAATACGCGTCACGTCAGGACATAGAATAAACTAGAAACTAGAACAAATATTTTGATCATAACAGTTCGACCTGTCACCTTGACTGTGGTGGTGTGTTGGGACCAATTTTGTTACAATTCAAGCAGTGAAAAATTGCGGATAATATGAGTGAATCTGAAGAGTCGCTTGCCGACCCCTTTGAGGACTCCGGGTCAGAATATCAGCCCTCGATAATCGCCGAAACACCAAATGAGTGAGTTACGTTTGTAAAAGTTCTATAGGTTAGAACGCATGTTTGTTTTCAATTGTTTTAGTTACAATGTAGATGATATTTCTTCTGATCTCGTCGTGGAGTCACAAAATGATGGCAGTGCAGAAAATGAAATATAATACTTAATTATAATAGATCATCATTCCATATTAATATTTCAGGTTGTTATGTATTTTATAACATAAATATTTTTTATTATCTCAATCCACAATTGGAAATTAAGTATTGTTTCTTATTTCTTTCAACAGGGGGTGGTTTTTGGTATCAGGGAATACCAAAACGAAAAACTGCATTGAAATTTTTCCGAAGTCGCATCTTGCTAATCTCTACAATAGCCCTATTCCAATCTGAAATGAGCCTAAAAATGAATGTATTATAAGATGTAAATATTCGACAATGAATGCTTTGTTCTTATTATTTATTTTTCTACGCATCTGCAAAAAGTGAATCACCAGTAGCGCCAGTGAATTACCATTCACCAATTCTGTGATCGGCAGTCAAAAGGTCATAAGTCATTTTTTTTCAAAATGGACTTTATACATCAAAATAAGCATTAAAATGTTCTCTATATGGCCTGTTAAAAGGATATAAGTCAGAAAAATATACTTGTCAAGTTATAATGTTGTTCATTTGGACATAAGTTGTAAATGATTACATCTAGTACCGTCATAGGGACATAACTATACTTACATATGTTTAGTTTATTAAATTGTACCTATAAACGGATATATGTACAAGTAACATATATAACAACAGTCTAGATGGTTTGAGTTTGTAAAATCATAAGGGCATAAGTTATCGTTTATTAATTTATGCGCAATGTAATCAATTAAATTTTATATTAGTTAAATCAGGCTATATTTCTACAACCTAGTGGTATAAAAATAATCAATCTCCAACATTAGCCTGATTTATGAAGGTTGTTTAAACTTTGCAATATTCTTTTGTAAAATATGGTTTATCTAACTTACGACCTTTTGACTGCCGACGACAGAATTAACGATACATCACCCTACATTAAGCGCAATACTTCACGTGCATGTCGAGGTTATTAGTAAGGCGAACCTTTAAGTTTTTCTCCTACCAAAAATCGCTGAACGCGGCTAAAGAAGTTTTCACTTCAAAAATGTGTGATGAAAGGATTCAGAGAAACGACCTACTTTTAAAATAAGCATCTAAATTAATAATATTTTCAGGAAAATAAAAATATGAAATACTGCAATCGGCCATGTTAACCGAGACACCAATCACAATGCATAACGTCACGTGTTAGTAAATATCAATCACCTCCGTGAGTGTTGCTTGAACTTTTGTTGTGACTACGATCCATACCTGCATCATTTCATATTAACATTGTTGTTTATTCGTATTTTGTGATTAAAATAAAGAATCCAAGAATCATCAACGATGGAACAAGGTTTTATTAAGGCAAATAGCTCTAATTTGATGCTGGGAGAGTTTCTTGCATGAAATAAAGAATTTTGCTCGTCTGAATTTCGAAATGTGAAAAATTCCTTGTAAGTACATTATTATTAATATTTACCGTAAAATTCAATTCACGAGAGCCTTTTTTCAACTTTGGAGCATAAACAAACAATTTTTCAGGTGTTGCTATTGATGTGTTTGAGCACAGAGTAACCGCACACCACTTATAAACCTTGGAATTCATTTTTGACACACGAAACATGTATTGTTGACGCTATTCGTTAAGCATAAACAAAAGCGGACTCCGTGGATTCTCGCGCATAATTCATAATAGAAAGAATAAAATTAAAAATTATTAGTTAGTTTATTGCTGAAATAAAAAGCAGACGTGTACGCACATTGTAAAAGAAGATGTCAAAATCTGTCATCGTGCCTTGTTATCGTCATGCCCTGCGATCTTTTATAGTCACTGCTAAACTGCATTTTTAACGCCATCTATTCGCTTGGAAGGTTACTAACGAACTTTATTTTACTGATTGCTGTAATACCGTCATCTGTGAGTTTACCCAAACCAAGCTGTTTGGCTGTCTATTTTAAAAAATAAAGCCGTTTTTGACAAATGGGTAAATTTATGTCGAAACAGAAGGTTGGAGGAGAAAATGACATCTGAGAATATTTACAACAATTATTGTAGAGTGTGTGCCTTACACTTTTTACCTAAAGATTTTGGTCCAAATAAAGTTCTGAAAAGAGGAGTTTCCCATCAGTCAATTTACCAGGTAAATCTATAATAATTAAAGAAAAAAAACTAACAACTAACTAGGATACATTTATTCAATAATTGTTTTCATTTTCTAGATTCTTTAGAAACAGTAACTGATGATGCTCGTTCCTCAATAATTGAAGCTGAACCATCAACCTCTTTAGCTGCACCACGAATTGGCACTGTATCTGTAACTGAGAGTCCTAGGTTTTTAATGTTACAGGAAGCTTTAAATGCTCAGTTTGTAAAACTGAGAGCTAAAAAAGCACAAGAATCATGTGCTATTAATGCTATTAAGTTGAACCCGAGCTGAAATTATCAACACATACTCCAAAAAGAAGTGCGTGAATAATTAATTGATTTATTAATATATAGGTGTTTAACAAAGAAATTTTCACAGAAATAGTAGACATTAGGTATACGCCAATATTTTGATTTATTAAAAAACATGAAAAATTATCAGGTACCTAGAAATGCATTTATAATTTCATATTATTTAGTTACATCAAGTTTTGACTGTATACTTCTAATAGAATATTGTCTAAAATAGGGTTTAAAATTTAACATTTCAACCAAAATGTTATCTAAATGCAATGTATATTGCATATTCATATTATTTTTTATTGCTAATGATATTATTTTTCAATTTAGAAAGATCTGATTTACTTGCTAAGGTTAATGTCTCTAGGGTTAAAGACCTATCACCAAAAGCCAGACATCTCTATCAAATAGCCACTCAATTTGAAAAAAGAGCTACCCAGTTTAGAAGAAGTCGTCAGTTGCAGTTAAAAAGGTATGCTGCTAAAACCTTTAATAAAATCTGAACTATTTGAAAAATGTGTATCCATTATATTGTATCTATCATATGTGTAATATTTGTTAGCACTTGCTATTATCAATAAATTATTCTTATCTTAAGTTTGAGAAGAAAATAAAGAGAATCACCTGTACTATTTTATAAACAAAATTTTAGATTAAATTTTTGAAACTATTTGTCGACATTCGTCTTTTAATAACCTATCCTGGTTATTAAAAACGGATAAAAGCGTTAAACAGCTTTTTGAAACCACCTATCCTACTTTTAAGCCAAAATAAAATAACAGGTTGTTTCAAAAAGTGTTTAAACTTTGTGTGACTGTTTTTATTTGTTTATTTAAGAAAAAACAATATAGGCAGAATTTAAAAAACCTTCAGTATTGGCTTGGCTTGCCATCTAGTAGTAGCTAGTAAACTGTGACTAATCATGCAGGTCTCTTCCTTTATTTTTTCCCTATTGGCTTCGGACTTAGTACAGGAGATTCCATTCTTCCCCGTATTAAAAGTATTTATCTATGGTCATCGTGCCTTTTTTCAAGTGGCTATCACTTTACTGAACGAATGGTAAGAAAATCAAATTTTGCGTTAATTTTTGGAAAATAATACATACCTGCATACCAGTTAGGTTCCATAAAAAGTTAAAGCAGTGGCCAAGCAATGTTGAATATCACTAACCATATTTATTTTGTTCTTAACCTCTAATCTTTTAGCGAATCGTAATCAACAACACACTCCACCACACCATATACATAAAAATGATGTTCAACTATACCCAGTGTCATAGAAACCCGAGCACCCAGTAAGCAGTAATTTATCTCGAAACTTTGGCACACATGTCAAGGAGTTCGTAGTATGTAAATGATTAAAATTTCACTCCAATCGGGTGAGGATAATCTAAGTTTCTGCTTACCAACTTTAATAATGGGCTAAAGCTCCACGATTTCTTACTCATGCCCTATTGCCTCGACGCATTCATAATCAGGTGATCAATATGTAGGTATCTTATTCCATGCCACCTCTATCTCATGTCGAAGAGCCATCAGAATTTGAGAAGGCCGCAGTAAATTTCTCAACCTTCTACCGATTACGTCCCATACATGTCCAATTGGGAACGAATCAGGAGACCTTGGGGGCCAATGCATGAGATGAATGTAAGCCTGGTTGAAGTAGTCCAAGGTTTGTCTGACTATATGTGGTCGATCGTAATCCTGCTGGAAAGTTGAATTTTGAAGTGTCTTGAGGAAAGGAATCATATGAGGTTCCAATATTTCTTGAATGTATCTATTTTACGTATAAAATAATATTTACTGTGAGTTCAGGTTTCTATGTCACTGAGTATAAATAAAGCCAAGCGGTATTTTACCACCTTATTTCCTTAATGATCTGTCAATGGACTGAATTTTTGGATTTGTAGTCATTGGATTAATAAAAATAATTAGAAAGCAACCTAGATCTTGCTACTCATGAGTTTTCTATGAGAGAGTGAGAGATGACCTTGAAAATACTATGACGTCAAACTTGATGTATTATTAGAGTAATGTAAGTAATATTTAACGTCACCCTGTATAATGAATCTTGAAATCAATACTGTGGTTTTTGCAAAATTAAACATTCGCCAGTGGAGCTACAAATAACTCGTTACATAATTTTCATACTATTATTTTCTTATTATCCATATTGAAATCGAATCAAACATATTCTTTTATAATATTTTGATGGAAATTAAGTGTCCGATGCAGCGGAATTGGAAAATGAGAATCGTGATGAAGCTGCTAAGCACGTTTTTAATTCCATTGGTGTTGTCATTTCACTTTCTTACAACCAGTGCCACATTTTCCCTTAATTTACTGCAGTCTGTTGCTGGCTGAGGCTGATTTATCTCTATCAGAATTTATGTACACATACAGCCATGTCGGAAGGAATCTCAGCTAAAGGATAATTTGAAAATATGGCAAACAATAATAATAAGGATGAGTTATATTATGTGGTTAATGAAATAATGTGAGAGAGGATGATACGTATTTGGTATTTAATTATGATAAATGTTGACAATAATAATACGCACTTCTACGGGGTGAATATATTACATACTTTTTGATAAATGTGATGCAAAAAAATCTAATTATAGATCATACGTATGTAACGTAGTATTTACAAACCTGTGTACATCGACTAAATAACAATACGACGACAGTATGAGATGCTCGCGGCTGAACTCCAGTGGAGACGGTCGTGCGGTCCACAAAATAAATTATCTTAAATGGGCGCCAGATAAATTGTTCCAAGCATCAACAAGTTCTCCATATAAACCCTCAACTTACCAAAAGGTTTATTACAATATTATAGAAGTCTTATTGTACATACGAAAGTAAACTACTTATAGATCGAATCCAACTGTTTATTAATGACACTATTATTAATATAAAAGGCTAACGAATCGGCGAAAAACCTCTTTCAGAACCCTAAGATGCTCTTCAAATGTTTGGATACATATCACAACATCATCTAGATAGACGAATACGTAAGGCTCTAGGTCGTGACCGAGCACGTTGTCAATCAGTCTCTGCCTGGTTGGTGATGTATTATGCAGGCCGAAAGGTATGCGTTTAAATTGGTAGAGCCCACGGTTTGGCGCTGAAAAGGCCGTATATTGTCGAGATGCCACAGCGACTGGCACCTGCCAGTAGGCAGATTTAACATCAGGACTTGAGAGGTATTTCGCGTCCGTCAGTGTATCAAGTATGTCTGATACTAAAGGTAGCGGATAACTATCGCGCACAGTAACCGCATTAAGCCTACAATAATCCACACAGAAGCGATGTGACTCATACTTTTTCTTGGCAAGTAAGATTGGTAGGGACCAAGGACTATTGCTTGGCTCAACGACATTCAATTTAATCATATCCTCTATTTCAGTGACGGTCTGCTTTTATACCATAGGGTTGACCCTATAGTACCTTTGTTTTATGGGTGCGTGACAATGACATATTCAGCACGGTCAGGGCACCCTAACACATTACTCATCAGAGCAACATTTCTATCAACCAACGCTTTCAACCTATTTTCTTCCAGAGGGGAAAAATGAGTCTGAGATAAAACATGCCCTACAGAGTTTACTAGTACCGGTTCAGAAGAGAATTGCCACTCATTGTGGCGAAGATCGGGAACAATGCCCATGGCATTCCAAATATCTACTCCTAGAATTAGCACATGGGCTACTTCAGAAACTACTAAAGCTCCAACCAAACATAGACGACTTCTCAAGACTATATATATTTCTACAACACCAATACTTTGAACCCTACTTCCATTGGCTACTGTACAAGAAATACTCTTACTGCTGTCCTATTGGAGACCTAATTCCCGAATTATATTCCAACCTTTACCACCAATAATCGTTCGGGAAGCACCAGAGTCCAAGAGCCCAAGTAACGTTTTACCTAAAATATCAACCTTGAGATAGGGCCGCTCATCGTTAACTGCATGATCTAAAACATAGTCGATAATAACTTGAAATTTGTCGATCGGTACCGACTCATCGACACGCCGACTCCGATCACTTAGGTGCGTCGAGGACCGTTTTCCGCCCTAGCAGAGCAAGTTGGGCAAGTCCTGACAGTATACCCTTCTTTTTTACAGCAGTAGCAGAACTTCCTCTCCTTATCGACCTCACTAAGACATCCTATCGCCCTATGACCCGGTTGATTGCACCGAAAACACAAGTTTTTGTCACCAGCAACAGAACTAGAAGATTGGGGTACTTTTATTGCGTTAACAGGTTTTTCAAATATCGACATATAAGCCAAATCAGGTTCAGGACAAGACGATCTCTTCGATAGGGCCGCATAATTCTCGATAGCAGCCTTCCTAGTTTCAAGTTTCTTACCTAACGTAAATAATTCAATAATACTTTTTATCTCAACCAGCCCCAAATGATTCTGATAATAAGGAGCGATATATCAAAGTGAAATTTTTAGCTTAGCTTTCTCAGAAATAGGACACGTTAAACATTTGAAGTAACTACTAATTACGGCCAAGTGAATACCCATACTTTCATCATGTCCTTGTGTCCTTCCATTAAGCTCTTCATTGTAGTCGACTGTCAAATACTCCTCTCTCAATAACGAAACAAACTCATCCCAAGTAGTAACGCCGTCTAGATAAGCGAGATGAAACTGATAAGCTCTACCTGAAAATAAATCAATACCGCTGGATAACAGCACATCTTTGCTTACGTGACGTGACACACTATATTCATTGACTCTCTACAGAAAATTAGAAAGCGAAATTCTTTTCGGGTCCCCAAAAAATGTCAGTCCCCATTTGCTAGGTAAAATAGTCCTGAAATCCTGTCTTGCACCAGTGATGCCAGGACTATCAGATCCGCCATTAGAAGTCGAAGAGTTACCAGTAACTCCACCTAACGTCGACTTACGATTAATACCTAGATTCGGAAAACCTGGAATACTAGCATCGAGAACGTCTAGCTGGGGAGGTGTTGGCTGCCTAGACCTTTCGAAATCAGCAGCTTTGGAATGTAATTTGGACAATAGGTCAAGAGCCCTTGCCAGTTGTTCAGCACGCTTCTCCTTCTGACGTTCACCTTTCACAGCTTCATCAAACTCGGTAATATGTTAAAAGCGACCTAACACGTGAGACAGTTGATTTCAATAATTCTGAAATTCCCCACAAACCGACGAAGCAGCAATGTTATCTACACGGGGCCCTAACCAATTGAATTTTTCCTCCACTGCAACCAAATCTTTATCAGCAGTATAAAGATAGTCAGATGGGTCGATTCTGTCATCCCCTTTCTCCAGCTGCAATGCCATTGACAAATGACGATGCATCTCCTTGACAGTACCGGTAGCAATACCCCGAATGACAAGTTCGTAGATAAGTTCATCCTGAACCAACCTAATAACAACTATACGACGAGACATTTCTTAAAATTTTTTCTCTATATGTGAATCTCGGAATGTTCTTGAACGTTTTCTATGAAAATAGATTCATTCATTCACTTATATTTTACAAATAAATAACAGTGGTAAGATATTTTACCAAAATACGAAACCTACCCTCAATATGGAATAGAAAACTAATTTGGTTTATCTAGTAAAACTCAAAAATATCAACAATAGCCAACTGTATGACACTAAAAATTACTAAAAAAGTGTTCAAAAAGACTTCATTGTGACACTGTAAACAATGTTATAATGAAGTCTCTTTTATACGCGAATAATAAAAAATATATTAAAATAGGCCCCCAAATATTCTTGATAAAACTAAACTCTGATGTAAGGTTGTGTTTTTCGCTTGAGATATTTAAAGTGTCTGGCAATAAATACTGCCGACAGAAGATGCCTGACAGAATTAATTTCAAATTGTTTACAATATTCTCTACAAAATATGTAAGAATCAGTCATCAGACTGTGAGTAAAGTAAGTAATATTTTTACGTATGGTTCACGTAAGAGATAAAGTGCGAAATTTAAAATTTCGGCTTATCCTTTGATTTGAAAACTGTCATAGTCCAGTCAATGTTATAATTTAAAGTGCTTATTAGACGATATATTCATTTAATATTATAACTTCATCTAACAATCGTTAAAATGTATTCAATAATATTATAACTATTAAATACATCTTAAACATAAATTCAGACAATTGACACTACCTTATATCTCGTTTTATTAACAAGAATTAGTAATATAATTTTCAAATAACATATTATTTGTACGATATTTCACTGAACTATAAGCATATTTTGAGATAGCAGTTTTTTCAATCACGCACGTGTCCATAAGCGATAAGGACTGCTTACTATTTAGTTGGTGCGCTAGCATCAATATAGAGTGTAGTGTGTAAGTGGTGTTGGTAAAAATAAACAAAATATTAATACCTTTCTAGCTCCGCAACATAACTTAAAGGGGATAAGCCATTACATTTCTGAACTATATGCTTTGCGCGTACTATACCTGCTGCTCCAGATACCTGGGAACTGGCCGTCGGCCCAAACTAGCGTGTATATACCGATACGTTCACTGTACACACTTATATTATTTGATTGAATATATTTTTTCCATTAGAAGTAAGTAAGTAGAATCTGGGTGCACTGGGATCTTGGGCTATAATTGTTTCAATTACACTGCTCCTGTTAACATGTTTATTTACGTTTATTAGAATGACATATCCTACTTTCATCTAATTTTTACCTCTTTCTAGCTTATATTGATGTAAAATAACATAAATTGATTTGTCATTTTGTGTTAATACCAATTCAGTTGTTTCTCTTTGACTAATTCCATAATTGTTTGATTCATTTCTATCTCATTATTAGTCAATTCTTTCTAGTCTTGATGTTCTAAATCTGGATACTGTTTGAAGGATTAATTTTTGTTTGGTAATCTACTAGTTGCCATGTCTTCACGTGAACGTGCTTTAGAATTTAGCTCAATATTTGTGTTTCCTTCCAATCTTTCTTCCCCACAATATTCCATTCGAAATTGCTTTATGTTCTTTGTTGGAATTGCTTCCAAAAATCAGATCGGCTGCTTCTTAAGCTGCATTAAATATTGTGAGATATTCATTCAAATGTATAGGGAGATCTAACTTCTCATACTTCTTTCTTAGTTATCTTTTATGATATATCGACATTCTGTATCTTATGCACACATCACTTGGTAAAACGCAAATGGAATTATTTACAAAAAGGTTTTGTTGATAACTTCAACGCCCATTTCCTCCTGTTCAGTATCCAATGAACTAATACTCTCAAAAAGCAAAAAATTAATGTTTTAGCAATTTAAATTCCGAAAATGGACAGCTATATGCAAATATCAATTAGCTGGGATGTATCTAAACAATCCTCTTACCCCTCTCCACCCAGAGAATTAAATCATATCCCATTTAAAATATCGAGAGTATTTTTTTCAAAAACCAAAAAGTATTCATTACTATTGTTCATATCGCTGAAGAATGTGGGATCTTCTGTATCATTACAAAAGTTAAATATGCAGAATGGTATCAAAATACTAGGTATTTCATTTGTATACTCGAAACAAAGCTACCGAATTGATAAAACCCTCTGGCAACGCATAAACTTATTATATTCAATAATTTTGACAACATGCTTAATAACAGATGCCAATCTGAGAATTTGATAAAAAAATCCTTGCAGCTGGCGGTAGAAATGTAATAAAACGTAAAGGTTGCATACAATAATTTTATTCAAATTACAAGGTTTTTAATCGCATATATATAATAATATGCAAATTTAATTAAAGGTTAGATTTTTACAAAAATGTGGCAAAATATTGAGTATAGGATAATAGAAGTTTCATTTCATTTTACTGACCGCATACCCGATAATTCCCTCTACGGTCGATAAACAACAGAAGCATCTTTTTGCTTTCTAATTTATATATATTTATTATATATATATATATATATATATATATTGTGGCGTTAATTTTACTACGTCTTCTTCTTTGGGCGCCTATATAAATTTAGAAAAATAATTGTTTATATTTCTTGATAACTGAGACTTCATGAGACGTTGATACTTTTCATTCCACCCCTGTAGGTATTATATTTGAGCATGTGATTCCTCTTAAGGCGTACGGGCTATGGAGATTAGTAAAACTCGAACATAGACAAATAAGTTTACTCTATGCCCTCGATTGTACTGTATAACTGCCCAATTAAAAATAAAACAAACTGTTCATTAAATCATCAATATAGAAAAACAAATACATTTATTTACATAGATATTTAAAATAGAGATGATGAACGTATAAAAATAATCCAAAACAATTTAATAAATGGGAGTTTTCACATTATGAAACATTTATCTAGTGAGAGTTCGTTACGTCAAACTTAACCTTGCAATTGTATTTATATTTATCTTGACTGTCCTTTGTTGTTGTTCGGATTAATATTATGGATTGAATTTAGGGTACGTAAATTATGGATAAACTTACCAAGAGATGATATCTTTATTGTTTTTATTTTAGTTGTCCATCAGCAATTGACAATGTATACCACTACGGCGTTAGGCAATTCGCAGTGGGTATGCGAATTCATCTGCTAGGAAACTCTTCTTCCGGATAACAGGTAACAAACGAAATTATATTATTAAATAAATACTCTTCCATATAGATTTCTGATACTGATTTATGTCGTATAATGTTCAAATTAGTTATTTTCTACGTCAATATAAACTTTGCTGTCACTTCTCGACAGGTAAACAATCTTGACGATTCTTTTTTATTATAGTAACCTCTGTTAATCTACGTCATGGAAACAAATGACTGTGGAGCAAAAATGATACACAGCTCCGTCTACCACGTTCAAATACCGACTGCCAGGACAAATTTGATTAACATAACCTCACTTATTACCTATAAAAATTATGAATTTTTCTAAAAACTAATTTTAAACATCTTAAAATTCAAGATTACGATCTACTATATTACCCAAAGTATGTCCTTTTCCCCCAAAATTGTTATTACGTCCGAAATTTCATAAATAAATTTGAGTTTGACAGTTCTTGATATTGAATTTCCAATTTTAGTTTTTCTTATTAGAAACACTTTCTTCACCCTATATTACTGTTAATAGTGTAACACTTGACCACTGTTTAGTACTGCTTCCTTCTGGTGTCACACACTTTGTGTTGAATACAAATATTTCAAAGAAATATTTCCTATCTTATTTAACCTTTTCGATTCACAATAAATTACATTGTTTCAATATTAAATGAATGTTTCAGTCATTTTGGTTTTAATATTTCCTAACAAGAGTAATTAGGATAGTCCATACATAATTTAACCCATCTTGTTAGTAAATAGAATAATTATAATACACCCGTTATTATATGACTACCTAGTACGATGCATTTCATTCCTATGGATTACTTATAACAATTTAGACTCTAATATTTTATCATTCTGAAGGGATACATTATAAACTTGAATATAACTGACAATAATTTATCTTCCTCTATGTGAAATCTAATATGAAGAACATAGTTTTTGAACTATAATAAAATTGGGGTTTATTTGAATGTATCATCAAATAATATTGTTAAGGAGTAATATGGTCTTCATTATGGACAGTTTATACTGTTCCTATATATATATAAATATATATATATATATATATATATATATATATATATATATATATAAATATATATATATATATATATATATATATATATATATATATATATATATATATATATATTACCCCCAGATGGCGGAGTGCGTTAGAGCGCCGGAAATTGGGTTTTCTGGACCTGAAGGACGGGGGTTCGAATCTCACTCTGGTAAGGGCTTTTTCATAAATAAAAAGTTCTACTATATATCTGGGGGTACAGGGTCCGTCAGTAAATGGCGAAAACTCGCGGACGACATCCCTCGCCCCTTGCCAACCCGCATTGAGGCAGCGTGGTAAGGTACGCCTCACAACCCCAGCATGACAGACAAGGACAAGTTACGGCCCTCATTCTCCGTAAGCCCGAAGGGCCCTAGGAGGAGTAGATCCTGGGAACCAGCCACGAGGGCAGAGGGTGCTAAGAATCTGCGGAGTCTAAACCACTACCCATTGACTACATTACACCTAGCAACTTATAACTGCCGTACACTCTCTAATCAAGCTAGGATTATGGAACTGGAAACAGAGGCAGCAAAAATGAAGTGGGATATCATGGGCATTAGCGAAGTAAGACGAAAAAATGAAGAACTCATAGAACTTGAATCAGGGAATCTTCTATACCACCAAGGAACACCAACAGGAAGAACAAGCGGAGTAGGATTCCTAATTAAGAAAACCTGGAAAAATAGAATCATAAGGATAACAAGCACCTCAGACAGAGTAGCCAGCATAACACTAAGACTCTCCAAAAGATATACTATCCAGATTATTCAGGTATACGCCCCAACAATCAGCCATAGTGACGACGAAATAGAAGAATTCTATAATGAAATAACCCAAGCGCTCAGCAACGACAATAGTCACTTCAAATACATAATGGGAGACTTTAATGCCAAAGTAGGACACAGGAAAGACCAAGAAAAAGGAATGGGGAAATATGGATTTGGAGAAAGGAATGAAAGAGGAGAGAGATTAATACAGTTCGCACACTTTCAGAACATGTATGTGGCAAACTCCTTCTTCAAGAAGAACCCTAACAGGAAATGGACGTGGGAAGGCCCCGGTGCAACTATCAGAAACGAAATAGACTTTATCCTCACCAATAAAATTAACACAGTAAAAGATCTAAGCACGCTCAACAAGTTCACTACAGGAAGCGACCATCGACT
This sequence comes from Galeruca laticollis, assembly GCA_963921935.1. Lineage (NCBI taxonomy): Eukaryota > Metazoa > Arthropoda > Insecta > Coleoptera > Chrysomelidae > Galeruca > Galeruca laticollis. Next base: position 220,256,079 of record OY998178.1, on the reverse strand, counting down.
AATTAGAGCTCGACTGGTCTTAGATATAAAACTAGAAAGGTCAAGACTAATCAAAACCAACACAACGGAAAACATAAACAACGAAAGGCTGAGAGAGAACTCTCGCCAATATGAAGCACTACTAGAAGAAAGACTACAAAAAGTGGAATATAACAACCCTGAACTGATGGACACAATTCGAAACTGCGCCGTAGAAGTGGGAGGTCTGCAACAACGAGGTGAACACAAAAAACTAACTCCGGAAACAAAAGCACTATTACAAAAACGAAGAGAAATGAAAAAGACAACAAACATTCAAAGAATTGAATACACCGAACTGTGCAAGACGATACGAAAGAAAATCGCAGAAGATATCAGGAATTACAACGAGAAACTGGTACAAACAACAATAGAAAACCGTAAAAGCTACAAAAATGCAAAAAGGGTACTAATAATAGGGAAAAGACAGATAGTTGCATTAACTGATGGAAACACAAGAACCACAGACAGGAATGAAATAATAGACCTAGTAGCCAAATTCTATGGAGACCTATACAAGGCCCCTGAAAATTTGGAAGAAATAATAGAACACTCAGAAGATGCCATACCAGAAGTTTTGGTGGAGGAAGTAGAAATGGCACTGAAAAGCATGAAAAATGGCAAAGCAGCGGGAAATGACGGCATCACGACCGAAATACTCAAATATGCAGGAGCTAAAACATGGAAGTACCTTGCCAAACTATACACGAACTGTCTGATGTCCAAGAGCATACCTAAAGAGTGGAACAGCGCCCTTATAGTGTTGATCCACAAGAAAGGCAGCTAAGAAGACATTAAGAACTACAGACCAATAAGTCTACTACCAGTGACGTACAAGGTATTCACAAAGATCATTCACAACAGAATACAAAATACACTAGACTCGGCCCAACCACGAGAACAGGCTGGATTCCGCAAAGGCTTCAGTACAATAGATCACATCCATACCCTCAAAGAGGTTATCAGTCGAACCAAAGAATACAACCAACCACTAGCAATAGCCTTCATCGACTTTGAGAAAGCATTCGACTCTATATATCCCAGAGCAGTAATAAATGCCCTAACAGAACAAGGGGTCGACAAGCCATATATTGAGACCCTAGCAAATATATATAGGGAAGCCAAAGTGAGAGTTAGGATATATGAGGGCACACCAGAATTCCCCACCAGCAGAGGAGTTAGACAAGGAGACGCAATATCACCAAAGTTATTTACAGCAACACTAGAAAGCATCTTCAGAAAACTGGGCTGGAACAACACAGGTCTGAATATAGATGGAGAATACTTGAACCATCTAAGATTCGCTGATGACATCATCGTGATAGCGAGTAACCCTGGCGAAATGCAACAACAAATAAATGAATTGAATGCAGCAAGCAACGAAGTAGGCCTTAAAATAAATCTTAGTAAGACCAAGATAATGTATAACGAACTGATAAACGCACAAGAAATAACAATTAATGACACTGCCCTGGAAATAGTAGAGGAATACATATACCTGGGTCAACTAATACACATATCAGGCTCTCTACTTCCAGAAATAAACAGAAGAATCAAATTAGCATGGAGAACGTTTGGACAGAACTCTATCATCTTCAAGTCTTGAATGTCACTCCGTTTGAAAAAGAAAGCGTTTGATCAGTGCGTACTACCAGTATTAACATACGGCTGTGAAACCTGGACCGTGAAAACTGATATCATTAGAAAACTCCAGGTAACGCAGAGGTCTATGGAACGATGCATACTTGGGATAACAAGGAGAGATAGAAAAAGACTTGATTGGATCAGACAAAAGACCCAAGTGATAGATGTCATGAATAGAATCAGATCCCTAAAGTGGCAATGGGCGGGGCATCTCGCTAGAAGGACAGACGATAGATGGACCACAAAGATAACGCAATGGTATCCCCGAGGCGTGAAAAGACCAAGAAGACGCCCCAACTTAAGATGGGACTACGACATAAAGAAACTCGCAGGATCAACTTGGGGCCGCATAGCTAGCAATAGACAACAATGGGCCCACATGGAAGTGGAATATATAAATATGTAAAGGGAGGCTACACCATAACAAAATGGTTGATTAAGCTGCATATGATGATGATGATGATGATGATGATGATGATGATGATGATGATGATATATATATATATATATATATATATATATATATATATATATATATTGAACCATATATCTTATATACGAAAGAGTATCAGCTGTTTGAAAATATTTTGCTTATTATTTGAAATGAATTGAAACTATGTAGTTAAAAACACATTAAGAAAAACACAATCATAAGTAAAAATGCATATAAAATCAGAATATATTAAATCATTTGTTCAGATTAATTAAAAGAACAACAATAAAAATCAAGAAATTACCTTAATAATTGTCTAACGTTAGAAAATGCTTAACAAGTATAATGGAAAACATGAAATCTGCCTAAATATGGATGTTTCGTTGTCATGAAGAAATCAGCTGTTTCACCTGAAATTAAACAAGTTTAGTTATCTAATTTGATAAGTAGTTAGTTGAAACAGTAATAATATAAATCAATTTCATATTTAGTAATAAGAAATAGATAAATTTATAATAGAAAAATATCAAGACATAAAGATAATTTATATGTCATAATGTATATAAAATTTTATGAAATTAATGAATAATAAATGATAATGGAATCAAAGAAATATTTGCTACTAGAGAACTTAAATAGTATGAATAATCAGAGCAAAAGACCTTATAAAAGAATTTATGTTCATAAAAATAAATGTTATTTACAAATTATCATATGTATATGTCAAAACAAAATTAGACATTGCCATGTCGACATATAAAAGGAAATTCACTATCAGTAAAATATTTGTTTTATTGAAATTATTTGAACAGTAAAAGAAAACATACTTTTCCGGTGGAATTTACATTTATATATATTTTAAAAAAAACTCGTAAAGTGTAGCAATTGTGAAAATAGTTCGACAGCTACAGAAACAATGTGATTGGTGGAAAGTGACATGACAAATTTCGATTAAATAAAATTTAACAAAAAACTTATTGATAATCAGTGTGCGTAGAAACAATATATTGGTTGTTGATTAAAAAATTGACGATCAAGAAGAAGAAGGGTTAGGAAGTTGGTTCTTGGCGTCGAAATAGTGAGGAGGTGATAAGAAACTTTCCCCGAAATTTCCAGTTAAATTACAAATTTTCATAATAAAAGCCACAAATTCTTAACAAAGATAAAACCTAGAACACTTACATGTATTTATAACCAGTTTTTCCCGTGAGAATATCCAAATTTCTCAATTAATCGAGCAGCTAGAACTTCGGAAGGCGTAGTCCTGTATCCAGACGGGATATATCCAGTATCCAGGCATCAGGTCAGTGCTTCTTTAGATATTATTGGCCAATAATAAAAATAATAACTCTTGACTATAAATTCAGTGACTATTTCCAAGTATATATAAGAATTCTTGCGTCTTTATGATCGATCTATAAAAAAGAAAAAAGACTTTATGTATTTTATTTACTAGACAAATTCTAAATATTAATTAAAAGGGCCTATTATATGATATAATAATGCTTGTACTTACGTATTTTCAAATCATATAAGAAAGATGCATCTTATTTCATTCACATAATATTCCATTTGTATATATAAATTTTGTAACATATTTCTTCCAACAATTTATTTAGTGTATGTATATAATTCTCAACGTAAATTCTTTTATGCAAATTAATCAACATTGTTTTAAAGGAAATGATGCTATGTATCTAATATTTACGCAGGTGCAGAGCGTCGTTAAGAAACGTTCGTTTCATCTCGATTATGTTCGTTATTAGTTGGGCATGCGCATAAGGTAGTGTATATTCTTGATAATACTGTGTTGGTGAATTCCATAGGCGTAACCGTTTTGATTAAAAAATATATTTAAATGAAAAATTTTCATTATAAAATTAAATGATTGAAAATATTATGTTTTGTGTTTATTTTTATTGTGAATGAGCGAAATATCTCTAAACAAAGCCAGGACTCAAAGAGTAGAGGAAGTCTCATGCTCCCGAACTAATATAATATAATATAAAATAATAATATATATCAAATAAATAACAACTGAGCTAGCCACACAAAAATTCGAACAAATATAAATAAATCTCATATCTAATTTAATTAAAATAATAAAATATTAAAACATTGTTCAATATATATATATATATATATATATATATATATATATATAAATATAATTTCATTTTTTAGTTTGTATCCGGTGTTTTATATTATCGATGCAGTTTTTTTAAATAAAACGAATACCTGTTATTTTTTTTATTAAACATTTTTCTATAACAACACGCAGACACGATACTAAACAAAAACAACACTTTCACACAATTTATTTTTTTTATACTCAAATTTACTTTTAAGGTATACCAACTAATATGTTTACCGCTTTATTTTCTTCTTTAAGTTAAAATGTGTAATTATAATTGATAAATAATAAAATAGGTCATATTTTTGTAATTTTGAAATGTGTATCTAGATTTGTTAAATCTTTATTGTTTCTTATTATTGACATTGAGTTATTTTAGATCTGAAATTGAATGTATAATTATTTATTTATTTATATGAATGATAAATGCTTTCCAGAGAAGTTTATAAGCTTTTTAAAATCGTTAGAAAACAGCTTATTATGTTACCGGTTCGTATATGCTTTAAATTTCTGTTCCGTGACGTTTTCAACCAATGATATTCCCTCTATATGCGTTCGCCAGCTATCTTCCGTTGTTTACCAACGTCTCAGCTCTCACATTTAACGTTAACGTTACTTCTAGTTGTTAACAGATTTATTATGCGCCTTCTGCTGTACTCCAAACTTCTTTTCCTGCAAATTCACTTTATTTAAATTTTTTGTTTGATTATCTGACTTATATGCTTTTAATTTCTTGTTCCGTGATATATTAATCTCGTTTTTATTGACGTCTCAGCTCTTAGAATTTACTTTATATTACTTTGATGCTGCTTCTTCTGGTTTAAAGTTTCTTATCTGACTTCTGCTTGTCTTGTTACTTTGTTTCTTTCTAAGTTATATAATTAAGTTTTTCAAAATTAATATTTTTCCTTATATAATATTTATTACTTTCGTTTGGTGTATTTATCTATATTAAATCGTCAAATTACTATGAATTAAAGGTAGTTTTCATAATTTTTCTCTGGAATCCCAAAACTCCTGTAACCCTTGTCAGAAAATCTCAAAAAACCCTTATTTATTCCGTCTCCCGGTATCGATATTCTTTTTTTTATATATAAAAAGTTCAATCCGTCATAGGTTATTTGTCTTGACATTCATATTTTATTTTAATTTATTGATTTTATTAATTGTTATACCTTCTTTACATGTACTATAAACTAAATCTACATTATAAACTATATTATTTACCAGTTACACTTCTGTTGATGTATCAGAAACCTTTTCTTTTAAATGTCAATTGGAATCTTTATATTAATGAATTAGCTGTATAACCACATACATCTCACGCCATATTCTTCTTCTTATTTGATTCAAACCATTGACATTGACAATTTAACCCAACATTTTAACTGTCATCGTGACGTTTTGTGATTACAAAGTTTATCATAGATATTAATCGAAATATGGATTGCATTTATCCACTACTAATTTGTTCACTGGCAATTACTAATGTGTAGTTCATATTTTATGTTATGGTATGAATATGTTGTTTTCGAAACAATATTATAGTGGTTATTTGTGTGGATAACTTCAACATTGCAATTTGGACATTCTTATCAGGTATTTATAATTTTATAGCTTATCTATTTGTGTATGTTATATTGACACCCCCCCCCCCCCACATAAACATTTTGAAAATTTTCTGATATTAAAACTTTTGAATTCTTTATGTTATAATTTTTTACCACAATACTTAATCCTAAAATCCATTCATTCTCCATGCATACTTTAACTATATAAACTATAAGTTTGAACTTTTAACTCATAACTCAAACTTTTTCTAAAATGTCCTATTTTACTCTGTAAATCATTTATCTTTTTTTTAATGTTACTTTTCTATTCACTATATACTCAACCTTATTTGGAATGTTATGTGCTTATTTCTTGTAAACATAGTTGGTTGGTGCATGTATTTTAGCCCCCCCCCCACGTTCACTTATTCATATTTTCATTTTTTGTATATAAAAATATCAAATCTAAATGAAATTTTCCCCTAATAATATCCGTCCCATGATATTTCAATTCATACACATTATTTCCTTTATTTCAATTGGACCTGTATGTGTTAGTAGTAATTTCCCACACACATTGTTTTTTAAATTAGAAACCATAGGTGTCTTCAAAATAACTAAATCTCCTATTTTAATTTTTACATGAGGTAACCAATACTTTCTGTATGCATAATCTGGTTTCAAATTATGTATATATTCATGTTCTATAAGATTGCAATTTTTATTGATACCCATTTTATCTGTTTTTCCACTTTTATTCTGATTTCTTTTAATTCTGATATGTTTTCTATTTCCACACCCATTTCCTGTCCTATATTTACATTTATCTACCATTTAATCTCTTTTTCCAGTTTTATTGTGATTTCTTTTAAACCTGATACGTTTTGTCTTCTATTTCTACACCTATTTCCTATCGTAAATTTACATTTATCTACTTTTAGTACTATATGTATAGTATATATAGTTATTATAATATTATATTAGTATTAATAATTTCATTTATTTAGTTACAGATGCTTGCGTTACACCTGATAATTGTTAAATATATTGTTTTACCTGCGGACAATCACATTGCTTAACTGAATTTAATGAAGATACGATATGTGTAATTCAAAATTATTATATTTTAAAATACATTTGTTATAATTTGTTATTTTTTTATTATTTTGTATTTTATCACACTTTCGTGATATAAATTAAGTAAATATTACTCTGCTTTTGTTTTCTATTTAGTTTAGGATATTTGATTATACTGCTACTATTAAACAATATATTGTTATGATATTTATCAATATATGAATATTATGATTATTCAATTTTATTTGCCGATTTCGTCAATTGTTATGACATCTTATTTTTTATTTATTTATAATTTCTATTATTTATTAGGTTTATATTATTATAATTCTAGTTGTTTAGCGCCAGATGAAATTATTGGAGTATTAGATGAATATCTGTTTAGTTTAAAAAGTAAAAGGCCAGCTAACTTCAGTCCTCAATATGAATGAAACTCTTAATTATTTGTAGGGAATTATCGGGAGTGAAATTTAAACTTCGAAATAATTAAGATATTATATAATTAATAGGAAAAATAATTATTTACACTAACTAATACTTATTATTTCCCAATAATTTTACAAAGAATTAAATACCTAATACAACCCTGCATTTTCTGGCTAACTTATAGAAATAGAGATGGCAACAAGATATAAAATCAACTAATATCGATAAGAAAGATCTCTTAATAAATGTTAACCTATTTACAAATGTATTATTATTTAGTTGTAAATAATAATTTCTTAACCGACCAATACAGTTGTTCTTATGTTTTGAAAGTTAAGAAACTATCAATCGTATTCAAATATTCTACCAAATTAAAATAATGGCACAAGTTATAAATCGTTTGGTGTTTAAGATATATGATATTATTGTGGTAAGTACTGTTTACTTGATATTAGTTTGCTACTATAAGAGTTTTTTTAATATCCTTCATATATTTTTTTATCAGTGATTAAATAAGAAATTATTGTTTTACTTTCTCTAACGCAATAGTTTCTTTTTTATGTTATATTACTATTGTTAGAAGAGTTTATATACGAAAAGCCTTACCTTACAGTTCGTAGTCACTCTTAAACATAACTCTTCAGAAAATATTCTTATTTCTGCTTCTTTCAATTTTTAATGGGATGGCCAAGTAGTTCAAATTTATACTTTTTCCTATAATGTCACTATCAGTTTGACTTCCTGTATGATAATGTAGTTATTCTCAATTTACAATTATTTTCTTTATTACATTTCACTGTTATACATGTTATATATCATTCAAGTTTAAAGTCTCCTTATAAATTTCAACAATTTACCTTGTTTAATGATTACAAACTCTTCTTCTCAGCTTCAGCTTCTCTTTCATATAACTTAATTTCTTTTTATATTCCTTTACTAGATTTCTCTTTTAGGATAATTATTTTTACACCTCTCCTTCAAAAAATTCAATCTGTCCTCAATGTTTATTTTTCTTAGCAACCAGCCCTGATTTCCTTTTCCTACTAGATATTTCGTTTAGATATTAATATTAAGTAAGGAGTTCGCGTACTACTCTTGAACACTTTTGAATTTTCTTATCTGATGATTTTTAAAATCCATTCTATATGAACTGAATTTGATTGAGACAATGGAATTTTTCTTAGAAACAGTACAGACAAATACGTCATGAATCATACTAAATGTTCTGTGGTCACAAAGAAATTTAAAGAAAGTGATGAATTGGCCTTATGAGAGACCAAGTAGAAAAAAAACAAATACTCACTCTGCCGGAATGAAGATAAGAATGTCGGGAACCAGCTTTCTACAAAGCGAGTGAGTTCAAGAGAATTTGGAGTATTTCTCCCGAATGTTCTGAACGCATAACTCGTAGAAGGTCGAAAATTTAAGTATGTAGGTCTGAAGAAAGCGAGAGAGAAGTGAAAAGATCTTTTTATAAACAAAAACATCAGGAATTATCACCAAGAGGCAAACGTGCAAGAAAACGTATATAGGAGAAATAGAGAGAGACACTAACAGGATGCTAATGGAGGAGAAACTAGAGATGTGAGAGGAGAAACTCAAAGAACTGTTGAATTGCGAAGGTACGGAAGATGAAGAACAATATTTGACGAAAGAAAGATAAGACCTCAGAGAGAAATATTGAAACCGTTTATTGAAGAAGAACTAGCAATCAAGAACATAAATAAAAAACAAAAGTAGAGAGAGAGAATAGAGAAGAATTTAAGAAATGTACAGTTGCCCAAGTTGTCAAAAAAATTTGAGGGGAGGGTGACAGTGAGCCAACTGTCTGAGCGAAGTATAGTTCTGGCCGAAGAAAAACAACGCGCATTACTTGACTATATTTTGTCACATGTTAAAGGCCATATCTGCAGGTTCCGATGGCATTGTGCGGTAAAGTCAAAATTATCAAAAACCTACCTCATTCTCTTATATTTGGAATCGATTTTTGGAAGGGAACCAGAATTATTCCTGATATGTTTTCGGGAGAGTGGTATTTCCAAGAATTGTCGCCAAAAGATGATTGTGCTAAACTGGCCCTAATATCAGCTGAATTTTTGAGTATTGATGAAAAAGTCTGGTTGGATGAACTAGTCGATGACATATTTAAGACGACGGGAAATAAACTAAGATGGACGAACTTGGTAGAGCACGAAATCAGGACTTCATCGCCGCCGTTGAAGCAGCGATATTTTCCCTTATCACCACCGCTTCCAGAGCAAGTCCATGAAGAGCTTACAGAAACGTCAGAGAAGGGAGTTGCAGATCCGTCAAATTAGCCTTAGGTCTTCCCCAGTTCATTCAATTACGGATTGAATTGAATAAGATGCCTATCATCTACCCTTCGTAAATGCCACCTTCGACAAGCCACGGGATTCACACTATCTCACTACCATCGATAATTATAGTGCTTACTGGCATGTACCTTTATTAGAAAAATCGAAACCTATGACTGCATTTGTCGTAGCGAGTCGAGGTTTGTACCAATTTAGGAGCATGCCTATGGCAACGCGCCAGCGGCATGGCAGATATTTATCGATCGCGTATTCGGATTTGACCCAAAGAAGTATGTTTTGTTATATCTCGACGACATTGTCAGCTGCGCCAAATCATTCGAGGAACATCTGTAATTAGTTTGAGAAGTCCTCTGTCGATTAAGTAAAGCATGGTTCACGTTTTGCAAAACAGAGCTGAAATATATTGGCTATGTTATCGGTGCCGCAGGCCTTATGGTAGACACCGAAAAGGTAGAAGCGATCCTTCAAATTCCACAACCAAAATCAATTATCCATGTTCGACGACTCATTGGTGTTGCCTCACGGTACATGATGTTTGTGCCCAATTTCTCGACCATGACCGAAACTTTATGCAACCTTCTAGAGATGAACTATAATTTCATTGGGAGCAAAGAATGAGAAAACTCTTTTAAGTTATTTAAATGATATTTAGTGTCACCACCTCTTCTGATATGCCCGAATTTTGATACGCCTTTTGCTGTGTAAACTGACAGATTAGACTATAGCTTAGGCGCAGTGCGGTCTCAAACAGATGAGAATGTGGAGGAAAGGATAATTTGTTACCTGAGTTGGTAGCTATCCAGGGCAGAAAGGAGATACAGCAGCATAGAAAAAGAGTGCCTAGCTGTCCTCTTTGCTGTCGAGCGATTAAGACCGTACCTCATCATCATCATCATCAGTGGCTTCACAACCCTGGGTGGGCTTTTGCCGACTCAACCACACGTCTCCATCTTTTTCTATCTAGCATCCGATCGGGTCCATCTTCGATATTCATGGCTTTTAGGTCCTTTGTAATATTATCTCTTCACCTGAGGCGGGGTCGACCTAATGGGCGTTTTCCCCCCGGGCCTCCTCCCACACCAGTTTTACTATTCTATCATCTGGCATTCTTTTAACCTGTCCTGCCCACTGTAGTCTCCTGGCCTTTATTTCGTTTATTATGTTGGTATCAGTGTAGAGTTCTTTGAGTTCTTGGTTGGTTTTTATTCTATATTGTCCTGTATTTTCGTCTCTATTTGGGCCGAATATTTTTCTTAGCAATTTCCTTTCAAAGACCTTAAGTCGTTCTTCGTTTGCAACCGTTAGAGTCCAGGTCTCACATCCACACATTACGACAGGCCTTATAATTGTTTTGTATATGTTCAGATTAGTTTTCCTGGTAAGTATTCTAGATTTAATTAGGTCTTGAAGAGCAAAAAGGCATCTGTTTGCAGCCTGTATCCTGTTATTTATCTCTTCTGTGATGTCGTTGTTTTCGCTAATACTTGTACCCAGATATTTAAATTGTCTTGTCCGGTCAAAGTTGTAGTCTTCGATAGAGAAGTTTTGTCCTACTCTATCTCGGTTCCGATTTTTTCTGCTGAGGTACATATACTTGGTCTTGTCTTCGTTTATCTTGAGGCCTATCTTCTCTGCTTCCTTTTCGAACTTTATGAAGGTGTTTTTGAGGTCAATCCTGCTATTGCCAATCACATCGACATCATCTGCGAAAGCCAGGAGCAGGTTGGGTCCTCCTTTATGAAAGATAGCAGCTGGCTTCTCAATTTTGGAGTTCCTAATTACATATTCCAATGCTATGTTAAAGAGTTGAGGTGAGAGGGCGTCCCCTTGCTCGAGACCATTATTGATATTGAAGGAGTCGGAGAGACTCTGCCCCACTCTTACTTTACATCGCGTACCCTCCATGCATACTTTCATCATCGATATAAGTTTTTTTGGAATCCAAGTTCTTGCATTGCTTGCCACAGCATTGATCTGCATACTCTGTCGAATGCCTGTTTAAAGTCCATAAACAATTGGTGGAGTTCTCTGTCGAATTCCCAGCATTTCTCCATTATTTGTCTGATGGTAAAAATCTGATCTACGGTGGACCTATTTGGTCTAAAACCACATTGGTATTCCCCCACAATCTCTTCGGTCTATGGTTTCATTCTCTCCAGTAGGATATTGGAGAGTACCTTATAACATGTATTCAGAAGAGTTATTCCATGATAGTTTGTGCATTTCTTTCTGTCTCCTTTTTTATGAATAGGGACGATTATCCCTTCCTTCCATTCGTCGGGTAGGGCCTCTGTCTTCCAGATGGTTTGTATGAGCTTGTGTATGGCCTTGAGGAGTGTTTCTCCGCCAGATTTTATGCATTCGACAGGTATGCCGTCGCTGCCTGGAGCTTTGTTATTTTTCAGTTTTTTTATTGCATTCAGTGTTTCTTCGTACGACGGTGGCTGTGTTTCTATTTCGGCCGTTGGTATATTTGTTGGTGGCGTATTTGTATTTTCCTCCTCATTTAGCAGTTCAAAGAAGTATTTCTTCCAGATTTTTAGAATCTCTTTTTCGTTGGTTATGAGTTCTCTATTATTTTTTGCGAGAAAGTTTTCCTCTCTGGTTTGGTATCCGGCTTTCTGTTTCGAGATTTCGCTAAAATATTCTTTTGTTCCGTTATTCTGTCTATACTCTTCTATTTCCCTTATTATTGACAGTTGGTATTCTCTCTTTTTCCGTTTCACCATTCTGCGTGTTATTGTTCTTTGGTGTCTATATTCTTCTATATTAGATGCTGTTGGATGTTGTAGCATTTTTTTCCTAGCCAGGTTCCGCGCTTCAAGTGTCCTGTTGCAGTCCTCATCGAACCATTTCCGTCGCTGGCTTTTCTTTTTGCCAAGTACCTGTTTTGATACGGTGGCTATTGCATCTTTAATGTTAGCCCATAGTTCCTCTATGCTGTTTTCGTCTTGAGGCTCCTTTATTTGTTCTTGGTACCTTTCTTCTGTGTCCTCTGTTTTTAGTTTTCCCGTCTCCCAAGTTGTTCTGGTCCCCTTCTTAGGCGTTGGACAGGTGGAGATTCTAATTCCAATCTTTGTCCTTACTAGGAAGTGGTCCGTATCTGCGTCTGCTCCTCTTAGGCTTCTGACGTCCAGGCAGTTACTACCATGTCTCCTATCTATTATGACGTGGTCGATTTGGTTTCTTGTGACTCCGTCATTTGAAATCCAGGTCTCTTTGTGGATGTTTTTATGTTCGAACATGGTTGATTTTATTAGGAGGTTCTGGGACGTAGCCAGGTCCACAAGCCTGGTTCCATTGTCGTTGCTAGTGTCATGCAGGCTATGTTTGCCTATGGTTGTTTGATAGGCTTCTTCTTTGCCGACTTTGGCATTAAAGTCACCCAAAATAATTAGCATATCATATTTGGGTATACTCAGGATAAGATTTTCTAGTTCGTCATAGAAGGTATCCTTTATTTCCTCGTCTTTCTCTTCAGTTGGGGCATGGGCTGAGACCACCGAGTAGTTATACCATTCTCCCTTCAGTCTCATGTAGCAGAGACGTTCGTTCATTGGTTTAAACTCCATGATTGTTTTTGCTATGGGTTCTCTTACTATGAAACCTGTCCCAAATTGGTGTCGTCCTTGGTCATTTCCACTAGACAGTATTATCGAGTTTCCCACTCTTTGCGTCCCGTTCCCTGGCCACCTGATTTCTTGAACAGCTGTTATGTTCATATTTTGTTTTTCCAGTTCTTTGGCGGCATGTAAAGAGGCTCCAGGTCTATAAAGGCTAAGTGAGTTCCATGTTCCGAAATTCATTGTCCTTTTTCGTCGCGTGTTTCGTCTTGAGAGGTCCGTCCGGGTCCGAGGCGTGTGTTTCGTTGTCGTAACTATGGTTTTGTTCCAAGGAGGGATAGTTAGTCCCTCGCTTAACCCTCCTCTTTTATCCGGGCTTGGGACCGGCAACCATACTACTGGGCTACTCAATCCACCCAGCAGCACAGCAGGCAGAGTAGAAGGAGCTAAATTTCAGGTGGTAACTGACCACTTTGCGTTAAAATGGATCAATAACACAAAATACGCTATTGGCCTACGCATGCAGCAATACCATTTTGAGGCGGAAAGGCAGTGAACACGGCGTTCCTGATGCGCTTACGAGAGCCGTTCCACGAATCGATGCGGTTGCAAACGTAGGCGTCCTAGATAAGTGGTATCGCAGCATGCGTCAGAAACAACAAGATGAACCAGCAAAACTCCCACTATGGCGAGTAGAGAATGGGAAGCCAATTAGAAGATAGCATGTAGTTTACCCGTAATTAACGAAAGACGCTGATGGTTGGTTGTTAGTTGTACCGAAGGAGGAAAAATCCAAAATGATATGGGCTCAGCTCAGTCCATTTAGTAATTTTTTAGACAAGTACAAAAATCTCAAGAAAATACTACTGGCCGAAACTCAAGCAGGATATAGCCTGATACTTTTCCAAATGTTCTACTTGTCTCCAGAATTAACCTTCTCAACATCCACCCGCGGGTCTTATGTTAAGCCAATGTCCCACTGCTACGTGTCCATTTCAGATAGTGAGTATTGCAGGACCGTTACCTCGCTCTGGAGCGGGATATAGTTATATTTTCGTGGCACAAGACATTTTTAGCATTTTTTTGTACTTTCTCCTGGGTGGGGTACTGCTCTCGTACCAGAAATATTGGCAAAACAATCAGATAATAGAGTTAAATAATTCACTCCATTCTCATGCTAAAACTATAGAGTCAAATTTAGAATCACCGCATTCCTATATTCAATAGCACTGTGTACACCATATGGGTCCCTATTATTTGTGATTATTCAACTAGTTCTTTCGTTAACTGAGCCGTCCAGATGAAAAAATATAAAGAATCCTTGAAATTGTAATTTTCTTTTATTTCTAGCTCCTCCACAACCCACTCTACGGGTTCAAATATAACAAAACCTACAATTATGAGCTAATCAAATTATTGAATAAAAGTGATTATCGTTTGAAGATAATATATTTAATGTTATTACGATGTAACGCTTTTACTTAACATCAACATATTTTGTGTTTTGATACGCTTGTGGTCGTATACATTTTATCACACCTTATTGTTAGTTTTTAGCAAAGTATAAATCAACTTTTTGGTATTATTCGATTCGTACTTTTTGCGCGCGATAAGAAACTAGAAGAATTGTTTTGTTGTTAGTACTAAGTAATTTAGATTTCATTTTTATTGTGAAACTGACGGAGATTAAAACTTAACTTGGAAGGTATTTTTGTCTAAGGCCTGTCGCATATTGAACCTAGCACACGCACAGCCCACACACAACTCACACATAACACACGCGCAACCCACGTCCACATTTCTCGTATCTACCGCATATTGGACCCACGCCATACCCAACCCGGACCCAGTTCCACAATGATTGCGAACGATCAACGTACACTTATTGTCATGGATTCTGAGTCAGAAGGAAAAACGTTTGAACTTAAACCTTCTACTTAAGGTTAAAAGTATTGGTGGCATCGAATATTTGCCTATAATCTCTATAACTGTTTTCCGAAAATGTAATGTTCTTATTTTATTTTGCCGGTCGGATTGAAATGGGACACCTTATATAATACTTTACCTTGAAACAAATAAGTTTTATACATAAGATACCTCTTAAATGGTCCACATTATAGATACCTACTTACAATATACGACATAAACCTAATAATTTATCTCCTTATGGCAATCTGTGCCCACAACTCATCTTTAAATCCTATATAATCTTCATGACTGTGGTGTCATTAAGAACTGGGAAATTTCGGACTAACTCTGTTAACTTCTCCATTTTTATTAAATCAAGCTGTGCATACGACCCACGATCCACGAAAACTGTGCGACACACTCAAACCGGCCCAAGCGAACGTAGGTTGGGCGTGTGCTGTGCGTGGGTTGGGCTCAATATGCGGTAACCTACTTTAAACCATTGTTTACAATATAACACACTCGTGGGTTGTCCGTGGGCTTTGCGTATGTTGGGTTCAATATGCGGTAAGCCTTATGGGGAATAGTTCGAAATACTTTCGTCCTTTTAGGACGTCGACTTTCCTTGGTAGTGGTTGAGTGGTTTGGAATTGAAGAAAAGTGTCCTTAAGACATTCCATTACGGAGATATATTTTTCCGACCACATGAATGTGGAAAATTCAAGCCGTGTTGCAGTTTTTAAGATTTCATGTTTTGAGGTGGCTATTTCCACATCTCTTTGAGGATTTTGTTAACACTACTTGGACATTACCTGTAGTTCTAAATGTAGTTGATGTGATGGATTTCATGGGTTCAGACTAGGTTCTGTGACGAAGAAGTTTTATCAACGAAATATATCAACGGAGTTGTTATTTTATATGATTGTTCAGCTAGAATGTCTTTGGCCGTTTAAAGGATAATCCTTTTACAAGTTGAAAGGGTTTTTGTTCACGGCTATTGGATTTCCATCACATAATTTTTCTCTGGAGTATGACGTTAGGAACAAGTTTACGATGAGGACTTTTGAGAAAAGCATACTGCAAGTACCAGGAGGGATTCTATCGGATTTACGATCCAACGAACACCAACTCGAAATCCGAAGAGCTCAGTTTCAACTGGACCGAGCTGGGTGATATTTTTTTCGTTTTTCACTTGATTTATACATTATGGACACTTAGTTTTGGGTTCGGATCTATTTTCCGTTTATGTTGTTGTTATAGGTCATAGCGTATTAATGTGTTTCTGACAATGATATTATTGTTGAATAACTTTATATGCTACTTTGATACTTTGTACGGTTGGACTTAATCCGTAATATGTTCACTACGCTGCTTTGGTACTGACCGTATTTTTTGAAATATTTATACCTTCGCTTGCGCATTGGATCCAACGCCTTGTCGTACTTCTCGATGTAAGCTGGAGTATGCCTTTTTTTCAATTCTGACTATACAATATATATATATATATATATATATATATATATATATATATATATATATATATATTGAGATAGCTATATAGAATTATGAAATTCTATATAGCATATGCAGAATAGACAAGCATATAAATAATATTGAATTTATTATATACTATAAAGAAATAATCATTTTGTCAATTATATTTCTTTAAATTTCATCAACTCCATGTATTTACAAAGATATCAAATTGATTTCATAGCAAATATAATCAAAGATAAATAAAAGAAAAATTAAAATAAGTCATGTTAATAATAATTGCAGGTCATCAATAAATAATTCAACGCTATCTGTAACCTGATACAGAGCTTTAACAACAAACAAAGCTCAACTAATTAATTTGACGCAGGCCGTAATATTAGACACGTAAAACATTCATTGTTAGGGACATAAATTTTATAGAAATCTGTAATTCGTATGCAATGTCGATAAAAAAGGGAAATGGAATGATTAATAACAAATGATGAGAACAAAATCTATAAAAAAGAAAACCTATTGAAATATTATTTTTAAATATGTGGTGAATGGAAAACTAAAATAAAATGAATTGTATACGTATGCTTTGTATTATTATTTGTGTTGTAAGAATTGAGATTTATCTAAATTAGTGCTGACCAATCAGAGAATTTGATAATATCGAATATTGAAAGAAGGACAATTATAAACAATGATATTAAATAATTTAGGAACTTTGATGAATATAACACGTGCAATACAATAAATTACCATAACTCTATGTCAGAAATATAGTGAATTTTAAGAAATAATATAGTGACAAATAAGACGCTATGAATGGAAATTCTAAAAAGTGCGAACTACCGGTCAACAACAAAAGGGTGGTGGATAAAAAAGAAGACGGGTGGTTGAAGCGAAGCGAAGCGGAAGGGTAATATATCTGTGAAAGTTTAAACGAGACATTTGAAATAAAAGTGTTAAATATCATTCAATTATTACGTAATAAAGAAAAGGTGATAAAGTAACCCGTATAAGTAGTTTTCCTGGAGAAGACGAAGAATTTCTTGAGTTATCTGGAATAACTCAGTAGCCGCCTATGGATGAGTGAAGAGTCCAACAGCAGACATGTCGCAAGAAGCAATTTCACATCAGGTTTGTGATATTTAAAATATTTTGGATCCAAAATAAGTTCATTTACAACAAAACTTTACTAATTAAAAGAAAAATTGACCATTCTAAATTATTAAAACAGTCAAACAAATTCAAGGTCAAATAAAAATTTATAAAAAGGAATATAAGAGAAATTTCAAAATGATAGTGTAATAATTATAGACTCACTTGATTTTTACTGTATAAATGTAATTTGTATGTCTCTAGCTTATAGGAAATTGAACTTTTTTAATAATTCATAAAAAATTACTATTTCACATACACATATAACGTCAACATTATTTGTGAGATGAATGTACGCATTTCAAAACCGTTCACCACAAAGCATTTCTTTAAATGAAACATTTGAATAAGTTATCTAGGTACAATATTCTTTCCACATAAAAAAAAATTTTTCTTCGCAGCTAATCAAAATATTTCAAAGTAGTATAAAGTTATGTAAATTAGTTCTTCATAGGCGTCGCATAGTTTTCAGATTTGTGAATTTTTGTAAATGTAAATTTTAATCTAATGATTATTTAGTAAACAATTTGTTTAATTGTACAATTGTTTAATTTCCGTTTTGAAACTAACCGCCCTGAGATAAGTTTATTGTCACAAATATACTAAGAAAGGAGATTTGAGGTAAAGGTAAGAAGTTGAATTAATTAATTACATGAGCAGACATCTTAACTATGAAATATTAATAATAAGTAACGAATTAAATTTGGCGTTCAACAATTATGAAAATTACAGTTAAATAAAGGTTTTTAGTAGCAAATAAATAAGAACATTCAATTAAATCAACCTTGGAAAAATGAAACTAAATAAAATTGAATATATCAAATCAAATTATAATAAAAGTAACACAACAAAAATATTTAATTACATATATTAATATATATATATATATATATATATATAAATATGTATATATATATATATATATACATATATAAATATGTATATATATATATATATATATATATATATATATATATATATTGTTGTTGTTGTTAACTGATAAAAGAAATTGTGCGTATGTGATATTGTTAATTATGTTTTGTTCATGAGTTTAGCAAGGGGGTATGTTGAGAAATAGTGCTTATTATTCAGGTTTCACGAATTTTATCTACCTAGCAGGTCACCGAATTATCTCATTTTAAATTAAGAAACAACTGGTAGTGGGTTAACGGATTTTATTTGAGCTTTTTACATCAATGAAACACCTAAATAAACTTGATGTGCTGATCACTTGCTTAGCACGTAAGTGAACTCACGCCGTCTCCACATGAGTACTAACCGCTGGTTATAAACTGTCAATCTAGACAGCCTAATTCTGTGACCTGGTAATATTATTGAGCCAGTAAGCGGTTACAACGATGTAATTTGTTTAATCACACCAACCCGAATTAGTTTTCGTCAGCACCAAAGTATTTAAGCCAGGCAATAACATATTATATATTTGTTAAAACGACCTATTACAATACACACTAACATCAGAAAAACCTGGAAATATGACAGATTTCAAGCAGACGTAAGATTCAATAATACAAATACATAAATCAATAAGCAAACTAGGAATACGAAACAGAATGGTAGAACTCAGCTTGAAGAAAACCAAAAATATAATTAGAATTAACTTCAAACTTATGATTAAAGTTGAAGTGAAAAATCACTTAGGTAAGGTGTCCCACGATACGCTACATTTAACTTGACAATAATAAGGAACAGTGAGATTTCAACACGGTGATTGTTGAATCTATGAAAGCTAGGTTCAATCAAGCTAGTTTGCTGCTCAGAATATGTGCTTATATCTATGTCCTACCCGTTTGTCACACGCTCTATACCTGTAGTGCGGTAGGCTTTTCTTGTTTTGTACCTGCCAAATCTGATTTATTCAGAACAGTCAGTCATTGAGTTGATTGGGAAATCAGGAAATAATCTTGTTTCTGATTTCATAGATTCATATGTTCACCTCTCTGATACTACCTGGTATTCAATTTTTACGTGACTTTGGTAAATTTTTTTAACCAATATACCTATAATGATGATCAGTGATGTATGTTTACGTATTATATAAACACCCACTAATTAATCCGTAAGTAGAATAGTTCACATTAACACTGAAACGTTTTCTAAAATGACTTCACAAGATTTTACTCAATTAGAAGCAGAAGTGTTAATTCTTTTAATATACCTAATTAGTAAACAAATGTAGTTCTCAAACAAAATATCCCATTAACAACAAGCATTGTGTAAACATTTTTCCGCGCGTAATTACTCGTTAAAATGCTAATGAAATTAACACAGTCTGAAGTAACAGAATTAATTAAGCAACTTTATACAATAGTCCAGTACTTCTAGAGAATTTTAATACTTTAATCAGGAAAAATAGCGGTAAGTGGGGGAGCAAGTAGGTTTTTGTTTAGAGTACCATGTGGTATATCATAAATAAGGCGTTTAAGAAGACAAGAGGGGTTTTGTTTTTCTGTTAACGTTGCAATGTAAGAGTGCAAGAACGAGAGGTACTGGAAGCAACGCTCAAGTTACAGTTCGCTGGCCCATGTTCCTTTCATGATAATGTAATTTGAATTTTCCAATCAATGGTTCAAGAATGGCACTGTCCAAGGAAGTGATGATTATAGAAAATTGTGCATTTTTATTTCAAACTTGCAATTATGTTAGTACAAAAGATGGGATTAAAAATAATATTTTTGTTAATTAATAGTCTTTTGTACCATGCTGGTTGCCTGTTATATGATGTCAATGACAATTATGTTATTGATTAATGAATAAATATAATTAGCTGAAACCTTTAGTATTTGATTCTCAGCAATTTATTTAACTTGGACCATCGCGTTAGGATGAATTTTCAGTATTTTGTTTTATTAAGTTAAAGTAATAGTAGTTTACGTAACAAGTCCCGAAAGTGTTCTTTTACTGGACGAGTGGGCAAATTGCAGGGCGAGCAGCAGGCGAGTCCTGCAAGCCTGCGTGTCCAGTAAAAGCACTTTTGGGACGTATTACGTACAATATTTTTTTAAAACGGGCATTTTTGTACCATAAACTTCATATTATTCAGTTTACATTCTTATAACAAGAACTCTTTATTAAGTAATTTCATTAATTTTTTTAACAATCGCTAATTTTTGGTTTACAAATATAAACATTATTTTTGAATAGTTTTATTAAACGTACAATTATTAGCATTACTTATCTGTAAGCACGGTATTTCAAAATTATTCGTTAACGTGAGATTTTTTGAACTGCTTACATTATAATGAGTTTCTGAGACAATTTCTGTGTTTGAGTTACCTGCTTTTTGAATTATTTCTTGACTTATAGGTTTCTTTATTTTTTGTTTTTATTGAATATTTTGGATTTTTGGTTACCTGTAGACCAACTACTTAGGCTTAATGACTCAACAAAAGTTAATATTGACTTTCCCATAAATTCCCATACCATGGGCTATATATGAAAATCGTTTCTTAAGGAATAAACCCAAAAGATAAGTACTTAGCGGAAAAATAATGCTTCTGCTAATTGTAAAGCTTCCATTTTTACTTTGTAAATGCCTTCAATTGAATGTATTGGAATAAACTTTGGCATGAAATAAAATTATCAATTTTTACTACTTACTGATCAATTGAAATAAATGAAAAAAATATAATAAACAAGATTGTCAATTTTCCATATATAGTAAAAACCAAATAAAGTTGCGTTTACGTCATCATTGTGAACATTTGTAGCGTTGTCAGAGTGTTCACGAAATATGGAAATTAACAGAAAATTACTGAAGTCAACAAAAAACGATTTGCAACAGTTCTGTTTTGAACATCATGTGAGAATAGGGAATGTTTTTTCTGTCAACCATTCCTGAATAGCACATTTTCACCATCCTGTATTTGGAGTTTTATGCAATAACATGCTATGATTAGGTGCATTATCAGTATAATTAGAGAAGGATTCTCCAAATTTTGCAGCAACTGATATTCAAACCATGTCAAGAAATTTGCCTGGTTCATTTCCCCATGATAATCATTAAGTTGGGTTTTTCAACAAAATATTGCTTCAGCACCTTCAATAAATCCGTTTTCATTTCCAGCATGGAGTATAATATATCTGTAATAATATTATTTGAATAATGTTCAAGTAACCACTTATGTTTTGCAATACAACAAACCTTTTGCCATCCGTTTTAGTGGTTTTAACACTCTTGATATTTTCATTTTGCCATGAATGACCTATGATGCTATTTTGAAATATCCAGGTTTCATCGATAAACACAAATTGGTATATACCTTCATCCTTTGCTTCTTTATAATATCTTAAGAATTCTACTCTTTTCAAAACAACATTAGGTAATTCCATGAGTCCTCGTTGTGGATTATCCTTCATCCACTTAAACTCAAGTTCTTTGAGCAATCTATTTAAAGAAGTGGTACTACCATTAAATAATTATTTTTCTCTTAGTTGGGACCACAATGATTGAATCGTTATGTGCTGTTCTAAAAGCATACAAAAATAAAAATATGTTAAATATACAATTGTCGTAATTATACTTACTTCTCTGGTACATGTTGTAAATGGTATCACGAATAGAGCTTGTATTTAAAGTTTCTGTATTTGTTACTCGTCTATGAGCGCAACGTTTTTTCTTTGGTGACTCAAACTCTTCACCTTTTCTCTGTGTTTGACAAATCTTGCTTACTGTTCTTACACTGATTTTTAAAGCAGCAGCTACACGCTAAAATAATAGAAATTTTCGTTAAGTAAAGTAAGGATATTTTATTCACGTATTACCTACCTCTTGTACAGCATTTAAGGGCAACAAAGGACCATTATTATTCCTTTCTTGTTCAAAATAATTTACTAATGAAGCCACAAGTTCTTTGCATCGGCTATTCAGCTGTTTGGGCATTTTAACAATCACAGCTTTGTTGTTTTGAAAACAAAAACAGTCTTGATTATAAATATTTCTCATAAGAAAATTTTATAAAGCACGTAACTATAACCTCAGAAATCGATGACAATACACGAGTAGAAAAGTCACAAACAACGCGGTAACATGACATTATTTCTGGCAGTGACTATTTTACCGTCAATAATTGGAGGCTTCTTTATGAAAATTTTAACACAAATGTTTACATCGAGGGGCGTCTAAACCCAATAAAGCTATATTGCTTATACATTATTTTGGTACAAAAGTTTTTTTATTGATTGGGTTATCTTTAGAACCGATTGATTAACAAATTTAAGTATATGTACTTTTCGATAGAAATGTAGCCACACATGCGATAGAAATACGCCCTTGGTGACGTAAACGCAACTTTATTTGGTTTTTACTATACATGTTTATGAACATTTACATATTTATTAATTTATTTCTTAAAACTATCTACCAACGTTTGAATAATGAAAGGACTTTATGCGAATTAATGGTTTTTTTCGCAGCATATTTAGTGAAGATGGCAAATACTCAATACCTTCCATCCCATAGCTGGTGGAGGGAATAGCTTCCACATGTGGTGAAGGTAGAAATGGCTCAACACCTTTACTGGTGGAGGGAATAGCTATAATATAAAATAAAATCTAGATTATTATTTTTTCAATTAAATGTCTAAAATTATAGCATGCTATATTGAATGAAATTAATTGTCTCGACCCTTTCTCCGAGGAATCTACTCATATTACTCTTTTAAATGAAACTTACTGTTTCTAGATAATTAATACAATTTATTGAAAAAATGTTGAAAAATCTAAGAAATTGAAAATTGTTTTGATATTAAATATCATCATCAGAATGACAGAAGTTACATTTCATTTGATGCCTATCTGATGTTTTATAATTATTTTTGGCTAAACCAAGAAGTGACCTACCTTGTGATTGACTACAAGAAGTATGATATTATATTAACATATATTAAGTCATTGAGATGCATCTCAATGTCTCCAAGACCAAACTATTAATCTTTTCTAAGACTCCAATAAATGCACACCTGCGGGTCAAGAGACAAACAATCGATCAAGTGACCTCAATAAAATATTTGGGAGCTAACATCAATAGTCAGTGTGACCCGAAAAGGGAAATACTTTCAAGGATTGAACAATCGAGAAAAATCTTTGTGAGTATGAAATAGTTTTTTGCAAGATTGGACCTCAGCTTGGAGCTCAGAATTCGGATGATCAGATGCTACGTGTTCTCTGTCCTACTCTATGGATGTGAAAGCTGGACACTAAATTCACAGACCGAAAAGAAAATAGAAGCCTTCGAAATGTATGTGTATAGACGGACGCTGCGAATTTCATGGGTACAAAGGATCACCAACGATGAAGTACTCCGGGTCATGCACAAACAAAAGGAACTACTGAACACCATCAATGAAAGAAAAATGCAATACCTGGGTCATGTGATGAGAGGTGATAAGTACGAAATACTACGCCTCATAATAGAGGGCGAAGTGCACGGAAAAATATCAGTAGGAAGACGCCAGAACTCATGGCTAAAGGACTTAAGGAGATGGTTCGACCGCTCGTCTGCATAAATCTTTCGTGCTGCAGTCTCCAGAGCTACAACTGCCATTTGGATCGCCAACCTTCGGCAGGAGAGGGCGTGATAAGAAGAGAAGATATTAAGTCAATCACAAGGTAGATCACTCCTTGGGCTAGTCAAAAATAATTATTAAACATCAGGAAGGCATCAAATGAAGTGTGACTTGTGTCATTGTGACGATAATATTTAATATCGAAACAATCAGCAATATCTTAGAATTTTTAACATTTTTTCAATATATTGTGGACTTATTTGGAAACAGTAAGTTTCATTTAAAACTGCTATATTGAATACAATAAAACTTACCGTCAATTTCTGTTAATTTCCTCTCATATTTTCTGGTGGGTATTTCAACTTTTCCAACTGGAGAATAATATGTATGGCTGGAAGGCATATCTAGAAAAAAATGTATGTTAATAAACACTTTCTTTCCAATTGCGGATAATAAATACATTTAATACTTTCAGGGATCGTTTCCTGTATAGGCTTTTCTACTTCGACGGAAAACAAAAAATTGTCTGTTATATCCCCCTTCATTGAATAATCTAAAATATATATGTGTGATATATACATATTCAATAACATTTAATAAACTTATATAAAAGAACATTACTCACTATGTAAAAACCTCCATTGTTCCCTCGTCGTCCAATTGGATGATTTATTCCCACTAAACGATCACAACCAGGATAAACGAGAATGACTGGACGAGCAACGCAGCAACACAAAATACGAGTCAGTTTTCTGTGACGACCAATATGACATCGCGCATACGCAGTTATAAAAATCAATAAAATTTTATTACAACGACGTTACAGTTTTCATTAATGTTTTTGAATTTTTCGAAATCTACCGACTTTAGTTACTCGACAGGCTCTATCGATGGCACGGTCTGCAGTCTTCCTAGCCTGGTTAGGACTATGAAAGTGACAATCAACACGGAGCAATAAGACCTACATACTTACAAGCTAGCTAGCGAAATGCGAATTTTAAACGAAGTGTTCAGGTATTGCTCTACTGCTGTATTCTGATAGTATCAGTTTTAAATAGTTCTTCTTTGGACTAAAATCTTCTACGCAGTACCATTATTAATAAAGAATAACTTAACGTTTGCTTAAAGGCGTTAAACGTGTTGCGACAACATCTTCTAACGAAGCCGAGTGTTCAAATGCAGTACGCGCGGAGTATACAGCAATTACCGATCCAGACGACGATGCAACGATGTCAAGCTCCATGGTTTCAAAGGCAAAAAAAGGAAGTATGTTGAATCATATATCAGTTTTGGATTTGTTGATTCCAACGGTTCACCTCTCTACATGTTATGTAGTAAACTGCTTCCTAATAGTCCCATGGCACCTGCCAAATTGCTCCGACATTTGGAAACTGTTAACCCCGAGTCTAAAGCCAAGAATAAAGAATTTTTGTACGTAAAATAGAACAATTATCAGAAAATCGAGAAACTATGATGCTTGTAACCCAAACTATCAATTAAGAAGACACGGAAGCATCATATTTAGTTAGCAATCGCATTGAACAAGCAGGTGAAGCACACTCTATCGCGAAGAATTTAATAAAGCCATGAACTAGTTACACGTCTACAAAAAACACGATTCGTCTTGCAAATGGATGAGTCGACTGATGTCGCTGGTTGAGCTATGTTTTGAAGAAGACATGCTTATGTTTTCATCGCTGCCCCCAAACACTACCGGAGAAGAAATTTGTAATAAAATAAATATATTATTTGAAGAAAATAATCTCAGTTGGAACGATTGCATTGACATTTGAACAGATGGGGCCAAGGCGATGAGGGGTAAAACAGCAGGAGCAGTATCACTAATAAAAAATAAAACGTCTAATTGTAGTTCCAGCCATTGTATCCTGCATAGACAAGCAATTGCGATGAAGCAAATGCCGTCAAATATAAAATTAGTTATGGATGAAGCGGTAAAAATAATTAATTTTATCAAATCACGTGAAGATTATGGCAGCAAACATAAAACACCGCTGCTTCATACAGAAAGGCGATGGCTGTCTCGGGGTAAAACCTTAACATGGCTTTTTGAACTTAGAGCCGAGTTACAAATGTTTCTTTCAGATACTTCTTTCAATTTGAAGGATCGTTTGTATGATAAAACTTGCTTGTTCCGAATGTCTTTTATGGCGGATATCTTTCAAAAACTGAACGAATTAAATTTATCATTGCAAGGTAAACAGACAACAGTGTTCCAGGCCTGTAACAAAATAACTGCCTTCAAAAGAATATTAGATTTTTGGATTATTTGCGTTAGTAAGAGAAAAATAGAAAGCTTTACGTCACTCAGTGAGTTTGTTACCAATAACGACTCAAATGTTTCAAGATGATGTATTTGAAAAATTGGTCCAATATCTCACTTCGATGCGCGCATCCTTTGAGAAGTATTTTCTCGATAAACAGTAAACAAAAAGGAAACTGTCACTGTTCAAAACGACGCCTCTCAACGATTTTTGGTGCAGAATTCGTGATGAATATCTAATGCTTACCAAAATGGTCCTGAATATTCTTCTCCCGTTCCCAACAACATAAATATGCTAAACAGGATTCTCAACCTATGCAGCCACGAAAACAAAATACCGCAATAGAATGGACGCCGAACCTGGTATGACACTTCATCTGTCTTCTATCAAACCTGATATCAACCAGTTGATGAAAAATAAAAAACAGTTTCGTACCTCCCATTAGTTATTTTTTTTTCTTTTTAATATCTTCTATTATTATACTTGTTATATAGTAATTTAGTAAGTAAAGTAAGTAATAACTGTTACATTGTACTTTAACTACGCTTATTAATAAAGAATACGTTTTTAAAGACAATTGTTTTATTGTAGGGTTCCGTCAACAATTTCGCTTTCCAAATGGGTTCCGACACCAAAAAAATTTGAGAACCGGTGCACTAGAACATCGCTCAGTCGAAGGAAACTATGCCACAAGAAAATCTGCCTAGCGATTGTACTTAATCAATTTTCATCGTAGGTTTAGTCATGATTGCAAAATATGAACGTTCTACAAAGTAAAAATATGGATTTGAGTATGGTGAGGAAATATATTGGTCAAATCCTTGATATCATCAAGAATGATAAACAAGAAATTGAGCACGTTTCTGGTGAATTTCTTAAAAACTCACATGATATCGCGGAGAAAGTCGGGGTTTTGTTTTCAGTACCAAAAATCGCGCATTAGCTAATAGGCAGAATTAATCCGCGATCTGAGACTGCGATTGAAAAGTGTAAACGGTCCTTGATCATTGCTTAACAAGACTCCTTACCATTATCTTTCAAGGTTAGATTCTCACACGAAAATACAGCTGCTTTTGCCTTATCGCATCTTCATCCTTCATACATGTTGAAAATAGCGTCAATAGATTTGAAAAAAATGGAAAGTCTTTCATGGAGTTTTATGAGTTCAATGATATCTCTGCAGAATTAGATTTGTGGTATATTCTGTGGAAAAAGAAGGATTTAGCAGGACATTGAAGTAGCTGCACATTTGGAGGAGGCTAATATTTTTTTTCCCGCAACAAGGCACGCATTCCTTATTTTAAGTGCTTTCGCGACCGCCACGGCTACTGTTTAACGATCTTTCAGTATATTTCAAAGAAGACCTGCCTCAGAAGTATAATGAATGAGGACAGACTAACTCGCTTGTGTTTGAGCGGCCATCCGAAATTCCGAAATGAAAATCAGGACGAAATTGGAACGAAAGTTTTAAACAAGTTTTTTGCAAACCCAATAAAAAGGATGTAATATGGTATAAGACATGTAACTAGAATAAATTTTTTTAAAGCAAATAATTGTAATAAGTACCATGATAAAGCACTGCTTCATTCGCCTTTTCTGTACTAAAATGTCACCACCTGAACGACCATCGCTTCCTCCCACCTAGTTTTGATCCTGGGCACGCCCTCGGCAGAATGAATAAAAGAACGTGAAAAAATAACTAAGGACAAATTAAATTATCAAAGTAACAACTCAAGATGTTAGTTTTGTATCTATAACAAAACAATAGCCGTGAAATTTAAAAGTAAAATAACGATTGGAAAATAGCTTCCTAATTTTCGAAACTGTTCGTCGCTGAACTAAAAAGTTTTTAAAACTCCAACTTGCGAAATAATTACACAAAATCTAATTATTTATATCTCGGTTCGAGAAAGAACTTTTTTCGATTTTGTTGATGTATTTAAGTGTCTGGACTTTTTTGTTGTCGTTAATTGCAAACCCTGATTAATCTTTAATAAGATGTGGTGTGGTGATGACCGGCTGGGGCACAACTGTCGTAATTATATGGTCGCCTCCTTAGACTCGGCGGCGGAGGATAATTGGGGACGGGAAAATTAGAGCTGTTAAGAGCCTTCTTTATTTACTAAGGGTGGTATATTTAATAACGAGGTAGTAGCTGTCAAAAGACGATTAGATCTCATTTCAATACAAGAATGAAATTTATTATTTTAAAAACAATATAACTTCTTAAAAAATTATTTATAATAAGTAGATAGGATGAAGACGATAACATAACTTTCATTACAGAATGGAATATGGACTAACATACATTGGAGAAGTGAACTTTTCTGACATGGATAATTAAATTCTGATCTAGGTAAGTATAAACCATCTCTCAAATTCTATTTAATCGGAGTTGAAATGACCCCACACGTCATACTTCTCTTATAGAATGCTCATGTTCGTTTTTGTCTAACTTCAGTCTTCGAATAACATCACAGCAGGAAGTAATGTTAATTGTTCACATATTACCACTCAAATAATTTTCAATTACTGAATATAAGCACTTTAAGTTGCATATGAACTAGCTTTTTTAATTATTTATTAATCCTTTTTTATAAGTTATTCCTGGAGCTGACTCAATATTGTTTGTGGTTCCGCTCGACGCAGTCTCTGACATCCACGGAAGCTGCAGTACTTCGGAGAGAGTTTCGAAATATATTGTTTTAGAAAGATCGTTATTTTTGTCGATTACCTAACTCTGGTACGTAGACAAGCTGTACTCTCTTCAAATATACCAGTTAAATCAATTTACCGATACACTTCAGTCTGTTATGTCATGTCTGTTATTCCAAGCTTTCAGTTCAACCTGACTATCAGGTATAATCTGCAAAAGCATTTCTATTGGTTTCTTTGTCCACTGGAAGGCTGCATACACCACCGCCTGAAAGACAGAGATGTAGTTACCGAGGCCTACCTGTGATTCACGCGTTGTTTGCGTTCATTTCAGCTTCTAGGCTCTCTGAAGACTCAAATCCATCACTGTACCAGTTTCATCCGTTCCTTCTGTGAACAAGCCTTCTCTGCCTGTCCAATATTCTCGCTCAAGTACTTTGACTGAACTGTTGATGTTGCTCGTTTGCCCATTAGAAAAATCTTATCATTCACGAACCTTGCAATACTTAAGTATCCTACTCATTGCTCATTGCATTTGGGAATCTTGAAAGCTTTCACCTGATATCGTCTCTATCTATTGTCCATAAGAATAGATCAGCGACAAACATTAAAGCATAAGTAGCATTATCGCGCCGTCAATTGAACGGCATCTTGCACACTGTTTTTCAGCATCAAACAACTTTATTAATACAAATTAAGTGATAATATTTAAATAACAAAAATTAGAGTAAAACCACAGATTAGAGAAAGAACAGACACGAATCCCGGTAAAACATCAAACGATTTTCAACTCCGTCTTCAATGACCTCGGACCTTTAACGCGATGTTGCCAGTTAAAAATATTTTCTGAATTTCTAACCAAATTGCAATGTTGACTCGGGGACAATAACAATTTCCGGTGCCGGATCTAGTTTTTTTTGGAAATTTCCACTAAATCTTTAAAATTGGGCCATGAATTAAAACAATAACCATAACCGAATTTATATTCATGTATTTATTTAATACCCATGTGTACATTCTCATGATTTGTTATAAATAGTCATTACTCTTGGGAGATTAATTAATAAATACATTTTTAGATAACACAAATCACTACAACAATTCATCAAATTTCAAATAATTCTCAATTTATCATTCATCAAAGGAAATACAAACGGGATGAGCCAAATACGGTATTCAATAACATATCAATTATACAGTATAAATTGGTAATTGTAATTATTGAAACTAAATACTACGAAATTAAAACATAATTTTGTTATTAAGATACAGCTTTTTTAGCTTATTACAAAATGTAAAGAATTTGTCATGGAATATATCAATATCAACATGGTTATAGACTGAGTAGAAGGATTTACAACACCTACGCAAGGGAGAATTTTGATAATAATTTGTAGCACTAAAGTTAATATCAAAAATTTTAAAAATATTAAATTTAACGAGGCAGGCAATCTCGTTGGAATCAACAAGATTATTAACAATTTTACATAAAAATCGATTTATTGATTATAAATTGAGTAAAATAGATAGTTTTCTATTTTTCTTTGGCTGGAACTTAAAATCTCTATTGCTAAATTTCAGCAAATAAAAAATCCTTAATCGGATGAACAATTTTTTTAAATATTCGTGAGGGAAGCGTTCACAAGGATGTGTAAATTCTGTAGCTGTTGATATCATATATAAATTATTTCCAAATGAAGGGTTCGGCGAATATTTCTCTATGTTTGTGAAAAAAAGGCATTCTAAATTATAAATATATTGACAAAACGAGTCCTCGGGTTTCCAAATACTAAGTTCTTGTCATATGCTTTATAATGAATAAACATATTGGTCAAGTCCAAAACTTGCGTATTTGTAGAAAATTGTTGACAAACATCACATGATTTAAATGCGTTTGTTCTGGCAATGGATTTCGATGATAATCACAATTAGTGACTCTGAAATTTGCGGAAAATTGGTTAATGGCAATAGGAGTTTTAATAATCATAAATGTATTAGTGTTGGTCTGCGCCAAACAACATAATAAATTTTCAAACTGATCTTCACAATTCATGAAAGATGAATTGAAAAAGTTGATAAAAAATAATTTTTTAAATGCACGTGAAAACTGAATGGGGGTAGGGTTGGTAGCATTTCCACTTTGTTGTCTAATACTACCAAAAAAGTTTTCAAGACAGTCTTGATTTAGACGTCTTGTTAAAATAAATTTAAAATTTTTTGATTTTAAATATGCCCATATTTCTAACAAGGAATTAATTGTAATTTTCCACCCTTTAATGAATTTGCAATGGTTTGTAATATTTCTCCCTGCAATGCTCATAACACTCATGTTATTTAATATTTTAATTGAATCATTTAAAAAATCAATTTGGTGTATTTCCCCGGAAAATTTTCTGTTATATAGTTTGACATTGTTCAATGAAGAAGAATTGAAAATATCAAACAATTTGTCAGCATGTGAAATAAGTGTGACTGTATCTGAAGCTTCTTGAGGTAAGCATTTTAACGATACATACGTTTCTAAACTGGCTGCAACGGTGCACTCAATACTTGAGTTGCAAATTTTACTCGCATTTTTTCAAAATTTGTAGGTTTTATATGCGATTCTGTAAGCTTTGGAGCTAAACGATTTCGAAGCATTTTATTTTTTTCATAAAATTGAACTATATATTTCCAGGATGTTTTTTTATTGTCCCAGCATATTTCATTAGTCAGCATATTATTTCTTATTGCCTTAATGGGGGATCGAAATAATAAAATAATTGTTTTCCACCCAAAGTAAAACTTGGTTTTTGTGGAGTCACACCCAAATGTTCTGAAAGTTCTACAAAGTTTGAACCCATATCAGAAATTAAAACAATAACATCAAGACCAATATTCCCTAATTCTATTAAAAAAATTTCTAGCATTGCTTCTATTTGCAACACAGATGCAGTTGTAGAAGTAAATGCATATCCTAATGGTTGTTTCCAATTATTTTTCAGTCCTCTAGCTATAATAACAAAAGCATTATTGGCTATATTATTGGTACTATTTGTACCATCATCCTCAAACCCAATAACACAATCACGACCAAAGTAATAAAATAAATTACTTTTCAACGATATTTCATCTATTGTTAAAGCACAAATACGATCTTCAGCCTCCATATGGTCAATTTTTAATTTTAGTAAATCAAATAATTGTTTGTTGAAACCAGCAGTAAAATGTGCGTCCTCCGTGAATTTTTGTAAACTCCTTACAGATGGCAGTGAAAAAGATTTTTGTAAATGTCTGTATGCCTTTGTGCCTGTGCCGTCACCGTTATTGTGCATGGTTGCCAAAGATATGATTTGTGAAAAAAAGTATATATTTATGGTATGATTTTTATACATTATAATTTTTTAAATTGTATAATTCTTTTGATGTTAATAAAATTGATTTAAAACAAGTGATTGTCGAATATTTGTATCTGTATAACTATCACACTTAACAATAATGCTTATAAAATATTTGACCAATGATCGTAAATTGAAGGAAATATTATGCAAATTGACAACCCTGTTGAAAAATTTCGCGCAGCGGCCCAAACGGAGTCGACATACGACGATGGACATTTAAATGGGTATGTCTACCCATCTCTCTCTCTTTTTACTGTTCTCTGTCAAGCTTTCGTATCTGTTCTTTCTCTAATCTGTGGTAAAACATAGAAAAATAAGAAAATAAATGTACATACATCCTTTAACTAAAATTAGCAACACTTTGATGAAGTGTTCATCTATGTTAAATCATAGGTAGTTTCTCGTTTTTCCTTTTTTGATTCTTCTGTATTTTCTATATTGAACTTTTCTATTATGTTGCGATAAAACACTTTGAACGGATCTTTTACAAAAACTAGTTGCTCTTCCAAATTCAAATTTTTTTCTTTCGTCAAAGAGTGTGTTTTATTTCGAATGTTTGTAAGTTCATATTCTCCGGGCTGAATTTTGTTGTGACCTGCTTTTAGAAGATCTACCTTTGGGAATGGTGTACAATCATCCAAACATGTCTTATCAAGATAGCTACCATATTCTTCAACTCGAACCACTCTATTTCTAAAATTAACTTTTTCATCGAGGGTATTTTTGGTTATGTTTGTTAAATGTAGTTTAAGGACAATTTCCTCTACATTTTGAAAGTGGAACCTTTCATACTTGAAGACTCCATTATAATAATGATCTGGTAAGAAAACAGTTTCTGTTTTTCTGAACTTCTTTTCAATTCTGCCAAAGTCTCTATCAGAATCTAAGAAAGAGTGACCAACTACGGGAAATTTGGGGTCAATTTTCGGTAAAATACCTTTCAAAATCATATATTGATATAGCATAATAATGGTGAAATTTCTATTTTGGCCACTACAAGAATGGCACCATGATATCAAATGGGTTAGCGTTATGTCATTTTGTAAAAGCTTGGCAAACATGTACAAGGAACTTCCAACTTCAATACTTCCTTTACAGGCAATATTCTCGGTACAAGTAAAAAAGTATGCTTTTTCGCCACTGGCAGTTATGGAATGTACGCTTTGGTTATAAAACCAAAGTTGTCGGAGATAAAAAGCCTTTGAAGTTGTTAACCTTCGTAAAGGCATTGTTTGTTGCAGACCCATTGTTGTATAACTTACATTATTTTTACAACGGGCTTTCTATCTACCTCTCCTTTGTTCTTCGAATTTGCAAACTTACATGATTCTCGATGTTCATCAGTATTGGTCCCGGAATCGCAAGTACTGCAGGTATCGCTACATGGTTACCCAAATGCAAGATTAAATCTACTTGAAAATATGTTGTTGTAAGAACATTTTTTTATCTGATATGCCTCAAGGAAATTTTGCTCTTGAAATTCCTCGATATAGAATTTATACATTTTGCTCAGATTCAGAAGAGGAGATAAGTATTTCCTATTGATATTTTTATTTCTCGAATAATGAGATGTTTCTGCTAAAAATCGACTAATGTGACTTTCAACAGCAGCACATATCTCTTCGGGAATTTTATTTGGACGACTTGTGTGGTGATCTGTTTTATCCGGGGGATGGTGCGGAAATTCCCGAATCTAGTTTACGCTGACACGTTGAATTTTTCTTGCGAAATTTGAAACAACGAACCAAATGCAGTTTTGCACACTGTGACTACTCTTTTGCCGTAAGTCACTGTATATTTGAACGGAAAGCCCTTTGGTCTTTTGACGTTCTTCCTATGACGGGCAACAGGTTGTATAATAATACTTTTGAAAAGTAGTGCAGTTTTTGAATTTATATTAAGATTATAAAACTTTTTAAATATTGCTGTTCTGTTGTCGGCATCAAATTTAGTATCACATTGTAACTTACAATTTCTTCTTTTACACAGAGAATCATTGATCTCTGGTGTCTTTTGTGGCAACTGTTTGTGATACATAGCACTCACCTTTCGCTCTTAATATTGCAGCCTTTCGCCTCTTCCAATTTTCAGGGTTTCTTATTCGTTTTTTCGATATTTTTTCAGGGAGTTCAAATATTTTCTTCTTTTTAACTTCAGATCTTATATCATTGTGATTGCCTGGAATTATATCTATGTGGTGAGTTTGAGTTGGGTTAGATATGTCTTCATTCTCTTGAGACTATTGAAATAAATTTTTTTTAACCTTTTCAAGTACAGTTTTAACTAATTGTTCGCCAGATAATTCTTCGCTGGAGTTCTTCGATAGAGAATTCGAGTTATCGCAATCACTAAAAATCGCTACTTTCTTCTGATGTATTTGGTAAGTACTCGTCCGATGTGGCATCAGGTGAATAATCTAAAATAAAAGTAATTATTCTTGTCATATATTCTTTCCGAAAAGTTGAATCAATTTACATTTGAGGGAAACATTTCTCAATTCAATAAAAGATTCCTCTTCTTCCATGCATTGGCTGCGAAGAAATGTTTTACTAGTTGTCGCTTCATCGAATACTTTACTAGTGCAGGGTTTATGAAGAGCTTCAAAAGTGGCGGGTTCTTCAACCACTTTATTAATAGAATAAGGCTCATCAAATGTTTAATTAGTGCAGGTTACATCAAACACATTATTATTGACGGGTTTATCACACTCTTTTTCGGTGAACGATTCATTAAAGACTTTATTATGGGACTGTTTATCAACAGAATAATAATTTGTGAGTCACACATTAAAAACAAATCCTACGTATTATTCGGGGTAAACTGTATTATTGGCGTCATTGGTGACAATTCTAAACTAATTTTAAATTTATAATAAGTAAAAACATTTGATATAATGTCTATCTCAATACAATAATCCTAAATCTTAATATAAATCTTCTAACAATTTGATTTTAAAGAATTTTGTAAAATATA
Organism: Galeruca laticollis; assembly: GCA_963921935.1. Classification (NCBI taxonomy): domain Eukaryota; kingdom Metazoa; phylum Arthropoda; class Insecta; order Coleoptera; family Chrysomelidae; genus Galeruca; species Galeruca laticollis. The sequence continues at coordinate 220,220,533 of OY998178.1, read as the reverse complement.
TTGTGAATAATAATAACAATATTCCATTTTTTACTTACTTTTAGCAAGCTCCAATAAATATTTGGTTCTCGAAATCATTTTTACAATTAACAATAATTAATCCGTTCTATTAATATCGTTTTATAACAATTAATATGAATGTAATACTCAACGACTCGTGAACAAAACAGAAACATAACCTCACATCAGATGTCCATGTAACGTTTGAATATACAGAAAGAAACGTCAACATTTATTGGGAATGGATGAAGGATTCATGTGCATTGACTTGAGTAACATAGACCCTTCATCCATTCTCTTTCTCTCACGTTCATTAAATTTTGGATGATTAAGGAGTTATTGACAGTAGTGACTGGATGAAGGATTTAAGTGCATAAATTATTTGTACATAAACCCTTTCTGCATTATTAATTTGATAAAATATATGTATATATACCCTTCATCACGTGATAATTTCTTTATTTTTATACATAGAAGCACGAAACCCATCGCAAACGAATGTGAAATTGAAAAAAGCATATTTTTCAAAAATTGTTATCTAGTTCCTTCATCCACTTGTGTCTTCATTTACAATATGGAAATAAATGTGCCGATTTTCCGTCCACCAGGTTCTTTCATTAGTGGGGTTAGATAGCAGAAAAAAGTTTCAGATCTGGCAACCAGTGCACCCTTTTGGATTCAGATTTTACGTAGGTAATCGAGTCCAAAAAAGCTAGGGCACAATTATTTTGGTAATCAATATGGTCGCCAAATGTTTGTGACACGATTATAACTACAGTTTCAAAAAGTAATAGAGAGAATTTATAACAATTTTATTTAAAGCGAAGACATTTTCATAAATTAGATGTAGTAATACCAAATCGCCAATTTCCATAAGTGCTACACTGTGAGGATACTGAATAATTATAACACTAAACGAACTAACAATGGAAAGCAGTAACGGCAATGGATATTAATCAATGTTATCTATTGCTGATGTTACAAACACATAAGGTGGAAGATCACCATCTTCAATATATTTTGCACACAACAAATTTGTAACTCTCATTGATAATTCCTGTACTCGATTATATGAAATATTCAAACCTAACCGATACAATTAATCAATAATTTATTTCTTCTTAGTGACAGCGTGAATCATGAGACCTAGGTATTTTGGCAGTGGTGTTTATCTCCCCAGAGAGTGGCTGGACATTTTATTTTCTGTTAGGCTTGCAGATGCGAAAGGATACTTCAAATTTCCGAAAATTTCCAGTGAACTAAACTTGTTCCTTGAGACGTGTTTTATTGATATCATTTTCATCAGTTTATATTCTCAAGTAAGTCACATGCTCAGACAATAATTTTATGAGATAAGAAAGTTCAAGCACTGGAGAAGTACTGCTAAATGATTGCAAGCCCTGCTTAATGAGTACAAGTCCTACCTGTATGGTACCAACTCCATTATAACTGTGCTATGAACAACTTCTTCGGGACTATGGTAACATTTTCTTTGAGAAAGGTGAGCAGCTCTTGCACGTGTTATATAGCGAGTATAACATAGCTTGTAGTTTTTGGTGTCCAATGCTCCCAAATCTGTTCACGTTAACTTGTTCAACAGTTTTTCATCTTATAATTATTCAGGATAATTATGAATTCTAGGCACAATACCTAGCGTGAATGTAGTCACAAGATTGTCTTCACCTTCTCCATCGCCAAACAGATACATGTTTTTCACATCTAAACAAAATAATGATGATCTTGTTAATATCAGTTCGGCTACGATATCCACAGTGTACGGTTGGTTGTGTTTAACGAGTCGAGTAAGTTGGTGATTGCAGGTTATGTCTACAAACTTTAAAATTCCACCCGATCGGGGAAAAACTAATATAGTGTATGAAACGATTGTATCGAATCAAAATGGAGATGATTCAAAAATGGATTTAGAAGATAGTTCTGATGAGAATCAGGTAACAAAAAAACCAAAAAAAGATAATGAAGATAAAAACGTAAGTAAAAACTATATAAATAATGTAAATATTGATGGTAAAGTGATTGAAAAAGCTAGGAATAAATATAGTATTGGACATCAAGGTCCATATTATGTATTTATACAAAACAAAGATGGACATATGGGCAGGTTACACAAAATTGGAACGGCTAGATTAATTCTAAATGCAGTACCGGAGATTAAAGATAATATAATAAATATTTCTTTCATAGGAATAAATAAAATAAAGGTAGAATTAAATAATATTGAAAGTGCTAATAAACTTACTGATTCAGAAACGTTAAAAATAATAAATTACGATGTATATATTCCTAACTTTTTCGTCCAAAAAAAGGGAGTAATTAAGCAGGTAGATACAGATATAACTGAAGATGAATTAAAAAATTTAATTAAACTAGAATATGGACAAAATATTAAAATAGAATATGTTAAAAGGATGTTTAGGAGAGACGAAAGCAAGCAATTAATACCTACGGGCACTATTATTGTTACCTTCAGGGGACAAATGATTCCAAAAAAAGTTATAATAGAAAGGCTTAGATACGAAGTAGAAATGTACATTCCTAAAGTAACCCAATGTTTAAAGTGCTTAAGATACGGCCACGTAGCTATGCAATGTAAGGGTAAAGTCAGGTGCAAATATTGCGGAGAAAATCACGATCAGGAAGCATGCGAATTAAAAAATAATCCAAATTGTATAATGTGTGGGGGCGAACACAACGCTATGGAGAGAAATAAATGTGACGAATACAACAATCAAAAATCTATTAAAGAAACGATGGTAGTTGAAAATATATCATATAATGAGGCAAAAGAAAAACATAAAAACAGTTATGCAACGGTAGCAAAAAACAAAGTAGTAGGATCTCGATATACGGTAACAAAAAAATCAAAACCAAACGAGTATATATCTAGAAAAAGAGTTCTATCAGAAGAACACCGGGAAATTTTGGAAATTCCAAATGTAGCGTCTCAGACGGCTTATGAGTCGTTTAGAAACGTACCGTCTTATCATAATATGTTAAAAAATGAAAATCATAAAATTAGCTTTGTCAATGAAATATTAAATATAATTAATAACTTTTTAGAAAAAAATTCAGTAAATAAAAATGAAAATTCAATTTGTGATGATCTTAGAAACAATCTATTAAAACACATTACTGAAATTGAAAATGTTTAAGTTGGTCCAGTGGAACGGCAGATCGGTAGTTTCAAATAAGGGAGTTCTGGAAAAATTTATATTTGATAAAAACATTCAGATAGCTTTGCTTAATGAAACTTGGTTCAAACCAAGTTCAATAATTAATTTCACAGGTTATAATATGATAAGGAGTGATATAGATGATGGGTATGCAGGAGTCGCTATTTTAATAAAGAAAAGTTTTTGTTTTAAAGAGATAATATTATCAAAAACTATAGAAGGAGTTATGTGCATAGGCGCTGAAATTCATTTTTCAGACAGTAATATAATAAATTTTTATTCTTTATACAATGAGCCTAAAAATAAAGTTTCGGGGAGAACATGGAATGATTTTTTTCAAAATCTAAAAAAACCATTTATAGTCGGAGGGGATTTCAATTGTCACAATGGAGCTTGGGGATGCGACCTTACAAACGCTGCGGGTAGAGAACTGTTAGAAGCTATAGAGGAGAATAATCTCAATTTTTTAAATAACGGTTTGGAGACTCGAATTTTACATCCTCACGACCAAAATAAATCAGCCGTAGACTTAACAATTTGCTCAACGGATATAACTACGTCTTGTAATTGGGAAAGGATTGGTTATTCTTTAGGAACCTCAGATCATTATCCTTTGATCATTACACTAAATGTAAATTGTAAGACACACTATAAAAACTGTCAAAAATATAATATTAAGAAAGCGGATTGGACACTTTTTTCACATTTAATAGAAACAGAATTTAACGTTAATGAGCTGCAGAAGCAGAATATGAAGTACTTTTAAATATTATAAATATAGCAAATAAAAAGGCAATTCCAGAAAAGAAAAAAGTGACCAATCCAAATTATAACAAGACGTGGTGGAATAATGAATGTGAGGAAGCTATTAAAGCTCAAAAAGAGGCTTTCTTGGATTTCAAAAATAACTCCAATTTACAAAAATATATTTATTATAAAAAAGCAGCCGCTAACACCAAAAGAATAATTAAAAAATGCAAGAAAGAATCTTGGAAATTGTTTTGTAATAAACTGAACAAAAATACACCAGTTAAAGAGATTTGGAGAGAAGTTAAGCAAATCAAAAATGTATATTATAATTGTGAACCTACTAACAAGGTTATAAAAAATGATTGGGCTTTAATATTTCAAACGAAATTAACTCCTCCATGGGTTCAAATAAATTCTATGTATTGTATTTCGGATGAATTAGTTAATAAAAATCATCCACTATTAAAACCATTCTCTCTCAGGGAATTGAAAATTAGTATTAAAAATAATATAAATTCAGCTCCAGGTCTCGATAACGTTCATTATATCATGTTATTTAACCTACCTGAAATAGCAAAACAGTGTTTATTGAATATTTTCAATAACATTTGCAAAAGCGTAAAATTTCCTCCTAGTTGGAAAGATTATATTGTAATTCCCATTCTTAAACCTAAGAAACCTCCCGAATTTCCGGAATCGTACAGGGGGATATCTTTAGCATCATGCGTATTCAAAACATTTGAAAGAATTATTAAAACAAGGTTAGAAAAATGGATGGATGAAAATAAAAAATTTCCAGAAACACAATTTGGATTTAGAAAAGGGTATTCGATAAATGAGAACATAGGACAACTGGTTTCCGATATAAATATTTCTTTCTCGAAAGAGGAATCTCTAACCGCTATATTTGTGGATATAGAAGGGGCCTACGATAACGTCAAATTGGACATTTTGTATGATCAAATGATACATATAGGATTACCAGCAGAATTTACGTCGAGAATTTGTTCATTATATTCAAATAGAAAGATATACGTAAGGATACAGAATGAGTTGTTAGAGCCTAGATTAGCTAATGTTGGTTTGCCACAGGGGGGAATACTAAGCCCCTTGCTATATATAATTTATACGTCAGATTTGTGTAAGATAGCAGGAAATAATACTAAAATACTGGAATTTGCCGATGACGTATGCGTATACCAAGGAAATATTTCAAATACCGCTCTGCAATCAACAGAACTATCAAAGAGTTACACTTCTCTGGAGAAATGGTGTCATGCGAAGGGTTTAAATATATCTACAAAGAAAACTCAGCTATGTATTTTTTCCAAGAAAAGAAACTTACCATCTAATTTAAAAATTAACGAAATAGAATTCAAAGTAGAGTCAAAAATTAAATATCTGGGAATCATCCTGGATAGGAAACTGCTTTGGAAAAATCACATTGAATACTTAATAAATAGGGCGGAAAAAGGAGTGAATGTGTTGAGAGCAGTAAGCCATACGAATTGGGGAGCAGATCCGAGTACATCTCTCTTATTTTATAGATCCTTCATCAGATCCATTTTAGATTATGGGTCTGTATTTTATTCACAAGCAGCACAGACCCATCTAAAAAAATTGGAAATAGTAGCGAATAAGTGTGTGCGTCTATCACTAGGAGCAATGAAAACTACACCAATTAGTAATTTATATGTAGAAGCGGTAGAAATGCCACTAAAGTATAGAAGACAATATCTAACATTCAAATTCATTTTCAAATTGCACAAAAAACAAAGTAAACTGCTAAATAAGATTCATGAATTATATATATTAGACTTAACAACAAAATATTGGCAGAAAAAAGCAACTTTACCAATTATAAAAGTTTATGCACAATACTTACCAGTTTCCAACGAAATAGAAATAAAAACAAGAAATTACGTAGAGCTAGATACAGATCCTAAGGTTTATTATTTAAGAAACTACATAGAATATCCAGAAAAGATAAGAAATTTGATGTTTAGAGGTGATATACAAACACTTTTTCCGCATCATCTTCAGATATACACTGATGCTTCAAAAATTAGATCGCAAGTGGGTATCGCTTACTGGGATCCAGTTAACCAAATCAGAAGACAATGCAGTTTGAATGACAAATTTTCTATATACTCTGCTGAATTAATAGCCATACTGGAAGCCCTACAGTACATTCAAAAACTAGATAACAACAAGTTCGTTATTATCTCCGATTGTAGAAGTGCCTTAGAAAAAATCAATAATATAAACAATATATTAGACAAAACAAAAATCAATAATACCATTGGGGATATAGTAAAAACGTTACATGAATTGGAACTAACTCAGAAACATATAAAATTTGTCTGGGTTAAGGCTCATTGTGGTATAGCTAACAACGAGGAAGTAGATAAGCTAGCAAAAGGCGCTATAGAAGAGGGAGAGGGGTCCGATTATAAATGCTCAAAAGAAGACATGTTTCAGTGGGCGAAAGCTAAGGTTTTAAGCAGTTGGAACGATGATTATAAAAACTCAACGAAAGGACTTTTTTATAAAAGTATTCAACCAGATATTCCAAGCAAACCATGGTTCCAAAAATCACAACTGAATAAGGTAGTTATATCTAAAATTTGTAGACTCAGATTCAATCACACATTAGTTCAGTCACATCTATTTAAAATTAATCTTGAAGATTCACCCATGTGCGATTGCGGAGAGGAAGGAAACGCAGAGCATAAAATTTTAGGTTGCATATTGATTCAAAATCAAGTTAAAGAACTGAATAAATTTATTTATAATAAGAACAATCAAATGAAGGTCCCTTATAATTTAACAGAATTAATTAGGTCAAATAACTTTGAATTATACAAAAAACTATACTCGCATATATGTAGAATAGGACTTAAAATTTAAATAGATAATTACTAGAATATTTATATTATGTACAATATAAACCTTATCCATAAATGTATCTCCATACCTAGTGTGTATCCTAGTCAATCCGTGGTCCTCTTGTTTGTTGAAGTCGCTCTGATCGACCCCTGAGCGCAAAGTGTCCCTGTTATATTAAAAAAAAAAAAAAGTATATGTATACAAAAAAAATAAGAAAATAAAAAAATAATACAAAAAAATAATAAGAAAGGAGAAAAAAAAATATGAATAATGAAATAATAAAAAATTAAAAAAAAAAAATTTGAAAAAAAAAAAACAATTAAAAAAAAAATTTATATTAAATAATGAAAAAAAAAAGATGTGAATTCTAGAATGTAGATAAAAAAATGTATCATAGTAGAATAGGTATAAGATTTAAGTTTAAAAAAAAAAAAAAAAAATGTATATCCTTGAGCAAAATGTTAAGCTGGCGAATGGACATAGTATCCGCAGCCAAGGTAAACCAAATCACACACACACACATCTTGTTAATATTGATGAAGATGGACTTTGGTCTGCCCAATCAGGACGTCTATTATATTTCTTTTCAATAGATTGCCTTTCCGTATTTTGACTGCTATATTTGTTTTTACACGATTCTTGATATTTTTCTGCATGGACTACAATTTGTGGTAAAAGAACGTTTCCATCGTCTAGCTGATTCAAATATCTTATATTCCTTGGAAAGCAAAAACTGTAAGAATCTTCACCATTGTGCTCTTTTGCATGCTTCTGGCATCATAAACATAGATCACATACAAACGGAGCACCACTGGATTAGTCGTATCATCAAATAATTCATATTTATTTTTTGTGACATCGTTTCTATGAGGTATAACTAATTAAATCTGATGGTCTTTATTCGTTTTCCTGGAAAAAAAATACACACAAACGTTTAGTAGTACTTAATCTAATTTGTGGAAATTTTATTATTCTAATGAACTAAAATTTATCAACATCAAAAATTACAATAATCACATTTGTTTCCTGAACAGTTATAAAGCCGCTCTTATACTTTTTTAACCCCTATTAATTACATTGTGGCCATAACGCCTTATTGAGCTATGCTACATTACTTTCGGCAGATTATTAGCAATTACTTGTGATAAAATAGAAATAAATTAAACTTTTATCGTGTCAAATGTGGTAAGGTCAAATACGCCGTTAAAGAGGGCGTTTCTCCTTATTAATAATAACTAACAATATAGGTTAATATCAAAATAAAAACTCTAATTTTATAGGGAAATATAGACTCATGTCACAAATATCTAAACGCTATATCACGAATGCCGGTAGAGGGCCAGGAAAATTTGTTTCCGGTTTTTTAAGCCAAGAACTATATCTATAAATCCAAAAAGGCGCATTTTCAGCTACCTCACGCCACTGACAAATCTGTCTATGCAATAGATGCGTCAGCCTGTAATTAATTCAACAATTCGAGGATCAAATAATTAAATTGTATCCATTTGAATCAGTAATAGTGGCTTACAAATGTACGCCTATGCTACTCGTTGAGAATTGATGTCATTACGTGATTACGGCCGACCAAGTAAACAACCTGAACGATTCATCAAAGCCGAACAATACATGTTTGACTGTTTGTACCGCCCTTAATAATCTTAATGATCGAGGATAAAATCTCTATATAATTTTATTCGTATCCGTGAACTGGCTTTAGGCCGTGGCTAGTACCACCTTATGGTATGGATAAAGCTTCTCTCTGACCGTTCTTCTCCTCTGTTTGTATTTGTTACGAGTTTCAAAGAGGCATTCGAACGAGTTTACTATTATGTTAATCATTTTAACCCTTTTTTAAATGAAACTTCTCGTATTCCTAATGAAATTAAAACTATAACTCTGTGAGAATAGCCATCATCATTGTGTGACTGATATGTCTATTTTATCCACAGCAAAAATACGAAGGAAATTTTTATAGGATAAATTTCACAATTTCCAAAAATTGAAACTGATGGCAAAATTTTGGTGATGAAATAACGCATTTAAACAACGTCAAATCTATATTTCATATCGAAAATCATAATATATTAACATGATCCAGCCAGTGCCTATAGAAAAAAATCACGGTTTGGTAAGAGAATACATAAACTACATACCGAATGGGGCATAACAGCGTACTAATTTCGGAATGCAATCAAAAATAAACGGTTTTAAGAATTTAAACTAACTTTTCCGCACGTGTACACTCTGTAGGCTGAATCTTACTAACAAACCGAAGAAATATTCAAAAAAATTACCAAAAATGTAGTATATCTGGATATATAGGACCCGTTGTACTGGCTCTGTTGAGAATCAATACAGTTCATCTGCGAGACGCCTAGAACAACATATGATTATCAAATTGTTAATTATAATGTACTTGAATATTCAATTTATCGAAAACCAACTCACACTGCACAATTAGTAGCATACAATTCAATTATACCTACAGCATTTTCAGTTTCTATGAAGAAATCGTATAATTTTGATAGAGAATATAATATAATTTAAAAAATAGCTATATTTAGCGTTTACCAATTGCATATAATAAATGAATTACCTAATAAAAAAAGTGGCATTACAACTAATATTTCCTAAACAAACTAAAGAAACACAAGATTACAAAACCATCACACATGCTGGTAATATTTCTAATAATATTTTTAGCAACAAATAAAACAATTTCTTTTAAAACAGAAAGTGATGTGAGTACAAAAGTGTTAGATGTAAAAACAAAAATATCACCATTAAAAAATTTTGGTATATATAAACTTAAATTTGCAGAATGTAATGCTGTTTATATAGGTCAAACACTTAGAAATTTTGGAATTAGATACAATGAACACGAGCATATAGATTAAAACAAACCAGACAAATCCCATCACGCAAAACATCTACTGGGCACAAAACATTCATGAACACCTAACACAGAACTAGAAGTAACGTATGGCCCTAAAGTTTTTGGAAAAATTTCAAATTATTTATTTTTGTACCCAATGTCCTTTAATCAAGTTGTCATTGAAACTAAAACGTCATACGTAATCAAGTTTGATTATGACAGTTTAGTTTTGCAAATCGATTGTAGCAAAATGTCTTACAAATTAGATATTCGTCAGGGCATTTACAATCTAGTTGGACGAATACCTAAGCATGATATTGTTGCAATCTACCAAGAGCAAAATATAAGTAAGTCAACCATTTACAACACTATAAGGAATTGTGAAGAGGGTATATCATGCATTAATTTTCCCAAAAGCGGTAGACCAAGAATTTTGAGTGTAAGAAGAGAAAGAAGAGTGATGGAAGCTGCTAAAGACAAAGTTGGAGTTTCTCAGAGAAAATTAGCCCGGAGATTTGGTATTTCGATAATCACTGTATTAATAACAATTGATCGCACAAACTTAGTGTTTAGGAAAATAAGAAAGGCACCAAAATACACCGCAGAACAGCTAGAAAGAATTCCGCGTTGTTGCCGCGCATTAAGGCGTATCCACTTTGCCAATAAATTGATTGTAATGGATGATGAAAAATATTTTACCTTATTCCATTCAGAGGCTAGAGGAAACGATGGGTTTTATACCGATAACATAGAAAATACACCAGACAATGTTAAATTTAAAAGTAAATCGAAATTTGAGGATAAAGTTTTAGTGTGGTGTGTCATTTCTGAAGCAGGATTTATCTCACAGCCGTATGTTGGTCGTGTTTGGGGAGAAGCCTTAAATGCAGAACTTTATATTCAAAGATATCTTACCAAATTACTTAATTTTTTAAATACATCTCAACGATAATATAATGTTTTGGCCTGATCTAGCTTCATGCCATTATGCTAGAATTACCAGACAGTGGTTAAGTGAAAATAACATTGACCTTGTACCTAAGTTGGACAATCCTCCTTATGTACCTCAGGCTAGGCCAATAGAGGAATTTTGGTCAATACTATCGAGGAAAGGGGAAGCTACAAATGAAGATCAATTGCGGCGTCGCATCTTCCAAAAGATTAGAGAAATAGAACCTGCTCTTGTCCAAAGGAAGATGGGATCCATAATGTAATTATATTTCGTTATTAGTGTTGTTAATGGTTGCCACATGTGCTTTCAAAATTAAAAAAATTTGGAAAAATTTATTAGCATTTACAAATTTTCCAAAAACTTTAGGACCATACGTTACTACATATTTATGACAAGAAACAAGAAACAGATTTCCTTAAAGAATTAAAAATTAGGAGACACCTAGAAACTCACAATATTCGTCAATGAACAGATACATTTAGGAAGTCCTCCACTATTAAACTGTCTTCTTAAGTAATAATTGTAAAGATCGGAAGATAATAGTTTTCCTTGGTTTCTTATATCATTGCACAGTTATACTGATCTTAAATGAGAAAAAAGATGTCGGGATATCCCGTAAGGCTAATAATATATCAGCTTTAATATTTGTAATATATCGTCTTCTTTTTCTATTCATATTTATTCAGTCAATCACAAGGTCACCTCTTTGTATATCCAAAAATATTTATTAAACATCAGATGGGCATCACATGAAATGAAACTTTTGTCATCCCGGCGATGATAATCCATAATATCGAAACATTTATCAATATCTTAGAATTCTTATAATTTTTCCATTGTATTTTGGAATTATTTAGAAACAGTCAGTTTCATTTAGAAAGTAATAAAATTGGTCACTTGTATACACTCCGCACGCTGTATCGTGACAGCAAACCATTATTTCTCCAAAAATAACCAAAAATGTAGTATATCTGGGTTTATAGGACCCGTTGTAATGGCGCTGGTGAGCTGAAAATCAATAGCGATCAGCTGTAAGAAGAGCCCTAAGCACTAATCCGGAGGCTGTATCGTGCTAGCAAACCGAAATTTTTCCAAAAATAACCAATGTGTGAGCTGAAAATCATTAGGGTTCATCTGTACGTGAGACGCCCTGAACAATACACAATCATAAGATTGGTGACTTCTATACACTCTGGAGGCTGTATCGAGCCAAAAAGACATGTTACGCTAAGTAGCCGACAACAACGACATACACAGGATTATTTTTTATAAAATCCTGTTTTTCTCACCACTACTTTTCCCGCATCCTAGATAGGGTTGGGCGGAAAAGTGAATGTAATGCAGACGTACATTCAATTTTGTGAGTAGAGTCAAGTCCATCATGTAGTCTCAGTCCACGCAGCTTTAAATTCAATACATCGGTTATTTTATTTTATTTGTGATACAAACAAAACATAAATGTATTCACTACTAATTACACATAAATTAACAAATCAGGAGAAAAGGCATGATAAATATATTCATCTAACTACATTACATAAAAGTAAATCAGGAGTGACTGCCCGTCACTCACGCCATGTCACGCCTTGACTCCGCCCTCTTCTATATATTTTTGCCCTAGACGGCAGACACTCTTACACCGACAATTTCGTCTTTTTCCTCTCCCCGCAATTCTATTTTTGTTTAATTAATTAAAAAGTATATTATCTACGGGCAAATTATCTATACATTTGCCATATAATTCGTATATGATCTTCCATTTTCAGCATCAATGATAATTTTTCATGTATTTATTAAAAAGATATTCAGTTCTAAAAAATAAAAGTTGTAACTTTTGTAAAAATATTTCTAAAGTTGAACGTTTGTCTCGAGTGGTTTCGATATTTCAGAAAGAAAGTCAATGTCGCCACCGGTGATGGTGCAGGTGTGGTGGTCGATGATTGAGTTTCATCCGCCCTAAATCTCGAACCGGGGCGCTATTCTTGACATCGTTTCCAACGTCATGTATACGCAAGCCCGTGAATGCTCTATTTGCGAATAGTTCCTAAAAATGATATTCTCGACCACCGTTCCTAAAGTCATCGAATTGTATCGTCCTCACAACAGCGTCAGTTGACGTTACAATACAAATGTCATTTGTCATTTTGGAATTGTCTTAGTCTGGTGTACACACTAGATATAAATTTGAGTGACTGAAAGACGAGTACTAAGTGTGTATTTTATTAAAAATCCAGCTAATTGCTTTCAGCCATTAGGCCATACTCAAAGCTGTCCTATAAAAACTAGAATAGTTGTAAAAATTTAGAAACAATTTAAAAAAGTTGAACTGGCGTCAAGTAAAAAGATACAACTGGTGCCTTAAAAAACCTCAAACCTTGTTATTGCTACGTACAATCAAATAAAATGTTTGATGTTACGTCATTAATACCTTAAAATGTGTTCAAATTACCCTACAATGAGGGTGTATAATTATAATTCACATAGTTGTATTGTACTGCGGCATATGTCAAACCTGTCATAAGGTAGGTGATGGGAATATGCCCATGTTGGTAATATGCCCACCGGCTCCATTTTTTATTAGTTTGACTTTTGATTGACAGGTGGCTGACGAGTCACTTATGTTCATGCTTAAAGTTAATATTAAACCAACCCGCGCTCAGTTGCATTCAAGCGGACTTGAAGTGCACGTGGTTTGTGTTGGGAAGTCATCAGTTACAAAAAATTGTGTATTTAAATCGCTTGTAATTGTACTAAGGATTAACATTTAAAATAAGGTAAATATATGAGAAGAAAGCTTGTTTTTTGCGCTTAATATTGTCATGTATTTTTTTGATAAATATGTTGATATTATGAAAAAAAAATTAGAAATATTTTTTAAGTGACTTGTAGGTAATATGCCCACATACAGGTGAAGTTAATATGCTCACTGGGCGTATTGCCTACAGCCCAGCGAATTGCATACAGCTGGGTATCTAATTTATTTTTTCTTGGTTTCAGATGCCACCTAAAGGCCAAAGATCTCAATGGAGAGAAGAAAATCTTCAGCGAGCACTAAGTGCTGTTGCAAACGGACAGTCAAAGAACTCAGCAGCGAAAGAATTTCGTATATCAAGGAGAACCCTTAATCGTTACATAGAAAAAGGTGCCAATAGAAAGCAGCGACAGATGACCAAGAGAATGAACTGGTAATACGTATTATCAGACTGGCTGAGGTAGGCTACCCTATGACAGAAGGAATTGTCAAAAGGTGCGTTCACAATTATTGTTAAAAAATCATATTCCTCATTTATTCTCACGAGAAAACGAGTAGCTGGACGATATTGGTTAAAGGCATTTTTAAGAAGACACCCGGGCATTTCTCCTAGGCGAGCCCAGAATATGAATCCGGCGCGGGCCCAAAAACTAATAAAAGTATTGTAAGTGATTATTTTAATAAACTTAAGGCTGTTCTATTGGAATTAGATCTCATGGACAAACCAGAAAGAATATTCAATGTAGATGAAAAGGGGTGTAGGTTGATGCTCCACCATCAACAATCTGTCTTGGCTAAAAAGGGAGCAAAAGGGTGCACCTGCACCTAGTGGCACCAGAGCACGCCGAAAATGTGACGATTGTTAGTTGTGGGTCTGCGATTGGGGGACGAATTCCACCTGCCATTCTTTTTAAAGGTCAGACACTAAAACCAGAATGGTGTGATAATCTAATCGCAGGGACTTCAACTCTTAAGACAACAAAGGCCAGTATGACGATCGGGACATTTAATTCCTGGATAAATCATCTGGCAAGATATAAACCTCCTGGCAAATGTTTATTAATTTTTGATGGCGCATCTTGCCATTTGGATACATCCATCGTAGACACTGCCGAAGCTCATGACATTACGCTTTTCTGTCTTCCCAGTAATACGACACATGAACTTCAACCGATTGATAAAGCAGTGTTTAAATCATTTGAGTATTATTGGGACGAGCAGGTCCGTTTGTACTGGACTCGACACAAGAATCGTTGCATAACAAAACAAAGATTTGGAGAAATTTTTTCTATTGTTTGGGACAAAGCAGTTACGCCCCAAAACATCACATCCGGTTTTTCTTCCACAGGCATATATCCATTTAATCCCCAAGCAATTCCTGAAGAAGCTTTTGCCCCCAGCATTTTAACCGAAAGAGAATTCCCCCCCCTCAGATTTTCAGGAAAACCAACAACAAAGAGAATTTTCTCCAGAACCGGGACCCTCTGGATGTCAAAATAAGACTTTCCAAAGTTCAACTGAAAATACTCCCCCTTCAAAAATTATCCATAGCCAAAAATCTTTCAAACCTAGACAATAACATAATAAGAAGAAGGACGAGTGGACATCTTCAAGTGTCTCTTCTGAAGACGAAATATCTCTGTACAGTGACACATTATCCGAAACGTTTTCTTCAGAAGAAGAGAAAAGAGCGGAAGATAAAAACATTAAATCAGCCAAAGTGGAAACAACAAAACTAAATTTGGAGATTACCCAAAATGCCGAGATTACCAAGAATCAAGAAAATATAAAGAACAGAAATATTAAAGATAAAGAATCAGAAGATGAAGAGATTAGTTCCACTGAAATGCTAGAGACACCATACAAAGATGACGTAAAAAAACAAACAGAAGAAAGGCTATTAACAGTAAAGCATTGGTAGTTAAAAAAGCAGTTTTTAAACAAAAAAGGGTTGCAAAAAACTACTTCAAAAAATACGGCAGTAAAACCAAGACAAAGTAAGGAGTCTTGGTACTGTAAACTTTGTCAATAAGATGTAAAAAAAGACATGAGGCTATGCTCAGTGTGTGCCACTTATGTGCATGAAGAATGTGATGGACTTACGAAAAGTGACAAATTAGTTTTTATCTGCCCGGACTGTCAATAAACATTTTGTTGCCATTTATTAATATTTGAATTTATGTTTTATCAAAGTTCTTTTAATTTTTTTTAAGTAAGATAACGTTTAGATTTTTTATATTTCTCAGGAAAACTTTGCTTGTTTATTATCAATAAAATATATAACATGGTTCCAATTTTTATTTCAAGAATATTAAAGCAAAATAAATGTTTCTCTTATTTTACAGGACTGCGCATATTACCAACATACCCATGGGCGTTTTACCAACATAGGCTGGTAATATGCACAGAGACGTCAATTTATACAAATAATTATACAACATATACATAAGTCATATATATATATATATATTTTTTTTCAATATTTAGGATGAACACATTGGTATACCAGAATAACTTCCACACAAACCGGAATTAGCATCTTTTTCATTTATTTTTTTATTAATTTTTTTCTTAACATGGGCATATTCCCTACATCTACCTTATATCATTTAGTTGATAATTTTGAATAGGATATTTTAATGTGAATTATAATTGTCCATCCACATTATAGTGTAATTTTAACACATTTTAAGTCATTAATGATGTAACATCAAACATTTTATTTGATTGTACGTAGCAATAACAAGGTTTGAGGTTTTTTAAGACACAAGTTGTATCTTTTTTCCTGACGTAAGTTCAACTTTTTTGAATTGTTTTTCAATTTTAACAACTATTCTTTATAGGACAGCTTTGAGAATGGTCTAATGGCTGAAAGCGATTAGCTAGATTTTTAATAAAATACGCACTAAGTACTCGTCTTCCATTCACTAAAATTTATATCTAGTGTGTACACTATACTCAGGCAATTTTAATTACCTACTAGACAGTGGTAATAGATAGATACTTCAGGTTGTCTACAAAAAGACATTTGATCAATATTGATATTTGGTTCATACAGAATTGTATAAAACAAAATGTTACTCCAACCTTTGCAAGAATTAAATTTTTCAACAACGTACTCCTTGGATTTTTATGAATGATGAAACAGCGGCTTTAAGAAAAGAAATCTGTTTACATTACGCTAAATTAGATAGATTGAACATTGAATCAAAAATACTTTATGATAACATAAATGAATTTGTTCCTTACAAGGTTTTTCAACAGAGATTTAAGGAGCATATGGATGAGGTTGGGTTGATACATGCTGACAAATTTAATAGGGTTAATAAAAAGCTTCATCAACTTATCGGGCAGTGGCGGCTTTAGGATTTGAACTTGGGTGGGGGGGCGCATCGGCCTCTCCCTCCCACCTATAAAGTTCAAAATTGGAAATATATTAAAAATGCTTGCAATTTACAAGTTGTCACTTTTTACATACCGGGTGATGCATTGCCGAGTGAAACATAGGAAATCTCATGAAAATTTTGAAGTGGCTAAATATTGGCTCCCTAGTGCATTTTATTGAAAAATGTTATAACTTTTTGAAGAGGCCGATATGATAAACTCATGTGCCGAGTTTGAATAAAGTCAAATAAGCAAATACTAAGTTATTCAATTAAATGTAATGACAAAATTACGAAAATGTTCATAGCTCAGGTAATACAGTAAACACCAGCAAATTGAATTTTGACATTGACAAAACAAAAAGTAATGTGAAACATACTTTATACGTCAGTTTTTGGCAATAGCGTCATAGAAATTATTTGCTGGTGTTTATTGTATTACCTGAGCTATGAACATTTTCGTAATTTTGCCATTACATTTAATTGAATTACTTAGTATTTGCTTATTAGATTTTATTCAAACTCGGCATATGAGTTTATCACATCGGCCTCTTCAAAAAGTTATTATAAAATTTTTCTATAAAATGTACTGGGTAGCGAATATTTAGCCACTTCAAAATTTACATGGGATTTCCTATGTTTCACTCGGCGATGCATCACCCGGTATAAAGATAAAACTTTATAAAATAGGTCATTCGGAGGGCGCGAGGAGAAACATCGAGATACAATTAAAAGAAAATACGTTTGTTAAGTTTTCTATAGGTATATTAAAAGGAGACAAAACGCTTCTAAACACGGAACAAAAGAAAACAAACATAACTGAAACAGAAATTGACTGTCTCGACCCTTACTTCGTGGAATATGCTCATATTAGTGTTTTTAAATGAAACTCAAGGTCTCTAGTTAATTCCACAATATAATACATGTTATTGAAAATTCTAAAAAATTGACAATTGTTTCGATAAATCAATATCATCGTCAGAATGACAGAAGTTACATTTCATTTTATGCCTACCTGATGTTTAGTAGTTAATTTTGGCTAGACCAAGAAGTAGGTTACTCACATATTACACAAAAACTAAATAAAGATGAAAACAAAGACCAGAATTCAGAATTTTTGTCTGTATCTGTGACCAAGCTCTTCTTTTAATTCAAGCAAAGACTTGGTAGCACCAGTCATTGAGACTGACAGAAATTCTAAACCTCGTATATAGGAAGAGGAAGCTGTAAAAAATAACAAAAACAATAACATACATATAATATGTATATACAAAAATATAAAAGAATACGTATTCCAAATACGAAAAAAATATACATATAAAAGTTGAATTGTAAAATCTAATCTTCTTTTTTTATTGGCGAATCGGTTAATTACGCTTTCAATGTCTAAGTCAATATTTCTATGAACATATAATAAAGCTAACCCATTTAGGCGATCTTCTGTCATGGTGGACCTTAAGTAACTTTTAATTAACCTTAAGCTTGAAAAACTTATTTCTGTTGTTGCTACAGAAATAGTCAACGTACATCAAATTTTTAAAATTTCGTGAACTAGTGGGAAATAGTTTTTATCACATTTCTGCAAAGCTTCTAATGCATTTTTAGTATTCACCATTCTTTGTTTATACAACTGTATTTCCCCGAGCAATTGCATGAGAGAAGGATGTCCTAGTAGTCCACCAAATTCCAAAATTATATCCGACAAGACCTGTTTAAGGGAATCGTGATTTATTTTATTAAGGTAATAGGGAATTAGTGTGTTGAGATTTAACGGTAATAAATTGTTGTCGCCAAATCTATCATTTAAATCTGCAATAATCATATATAAAATTGGAATATAGACAGACCTTTTCCAATAATCGTTAGGAGAAAGAGTAGCAGAGTCATAGAATGTTTGTCTTTGGGTTTGTCGTCCCCAAAGACGAGGAATTGTGAGATCTACATCAAGATCTAAAAGAATTTGTTGAACTTGTGGAAATATTATCGATAAAAAATATGAATCCAAGTCGGTCCTTTTTAGATTAAGGGCATTTAGGAGATCACTTACTTTTAATTTGGCCGAATGTATATCAATGTCGATACCTTGTAAGTATTTAGCTAATGGTAAAGTTAAGCTAAAAATATCAGAAAGACAAAACACTGTAAAAATGAAATCACAGTCACAAACTACTTTTAACAGAATGTTTGCTTTACTGGAAGACAAATTGTCATCCCATTCAGAAATCTCTCTCAAGGCTTTGACAATGTTTAACAGGTCTGTAGTAAACTGTAAAATTGAGTCATGCCTCTCAATCCAACGTGTTTGGCATGGACTTTTTAATTTACATTTTAAATATTTTTCCAAGACGTAATTTCTCTTAGCAGAAAGGCTAAAAAAAGTTACGATTTCTTGGATACTGCCAAGACAATTTTTTACAGATTTTACTTTTACTGACTGCGATAAAACTAAATTTAAACTGTGACTAAAGCACGGGCAAATTCTAGCGTTTTTAGCTTCTTTCTTAATTTCCTGTGCAGCCCCTTTAACTTTGGATGAATTAACTGAACAATTGTCACAGCCAATGCCGACACATTTTTCTAGATTAAGCCCTAACAGTTTCATGTGTTTCAATACTGACTTACCTAAGATCTCCCCAGTAATTTTTGGCTCAAAATTGGTCTTAGCGTTATCGTTATCATCAGAGCTAGTAGAAGTGGACGCTTTGGTTGTATAATAAGATTCATGGAGATCTACAAATCCTAAAAAGCATTCTTTTATTTCATTTTGATAAACGAATCTAACTGTCAAACTTAGTTGGGAATGGTGAGATATATCTGTTGTTTCGTCAAAAATTATTGAGTAAAATTCGGCTTCGTAAACATTACCCACAATTTTAGATATAATTTCTTGCTCACAACAATTAATTAATTGATTGGCCGTATTTTTTCCAATATATGTAGCACGAGCGCCCGTATTTTTAAGATGCTCTTCTAACTGAACATCACCAGCATCTATCCTAAATCTAAGAAGTGCTCTAAAACAACCATCATTGTTTTCCACTAAATTAAAATCACCATCTTTGTTAAATAGGGTTCTAGTATCGCGGTGTCCTCTCAAAGGTATATTTTGGTGACCATGAAATATTATGGTTTTTAAAATAGGCACTAACCTTAGCCTATTTTGTTGTACTTGTTTGGCTCGTTCTTCACTTAGTCTATTCCTAATATCCAACTCGGGCTTCTCGAAAACCCTTAAAAAATTTTGTGCTGAAATATAAACAAAGTATAAATTATCAGACATTAGTAATTTAAAAATATACAGTGCGTCCCAGAAGTATAAAATCATTTAAAATTCAACGGTGTGCTTTTAGAAAAACACTCGGATCCGACGATCTTTATTTTTTAATGTGCTTTTTAAAACTTTTTTGATGAGAAATTCATGTATTCAGGGTGAGCCAAAAATAAGTTACTTATAGTTATGCTGAATCGTATTTTTTTCGATAACTGTTGACTTATAGGTATATGACATGGTACATGAAATATACTTAGAATTCGGAAGAAAACTCAAAAATGAAATAAAAAATAGAGGTCTTCACTTAAAAAATGAAGTTGATTGTCTTAACTTATTTTTGAGTCACCCTGTATACATGAATTTACCATCAAAAGAGGCGCTTTAAAAAATAGAAATCGACGGGTCCTAGCGTTTGTCCAAAAAGCACACCGCTGAATTTTAAATGGTTTTAGACATTACTGAGATGCACTGTATAGCCAAACAAAGGATATTTTCACTTATAATCTCCCCAGTGCTTGAAAAATTTCCGGACATTAATTCAAGGACGTGGGGGATTCGGTAAGAAAATTTTACACCCAAAATTTATTTTAAAAATCTGGTATGTTTCATTTTGAAAATTACTTCGCCAAAATAAAGTTGGCTAGACATCGATTTTCTATAAAAACTTACTTTCCTTCTATTTTAGTAATACTAAATGAGATCTGTTGCAAAGATAAATATTTGAATCCAAAAACTGAATGCCTTCTTTATTACTAAAGTGAAAGGAACCTGTTGTTTTTTTATTTTATTAAGAATCTTTGATAAACTGCCATAGACGTCGCTTTTCTATAAAACCTTACTTTCCTTCTATTTTAGTAATACTAAGTGAATTGTGTTGCAAAGATAAATATTTGAATTCAAAGATTAAATGCCTTCTTTATTACTAAAGTGAAAAGGACATGTTGTTTTTTTATGTTTTATTAAGAACCATTTTGTTTTACTAAAAACCATATGATAGCTGTCAAAAAAAATTTCCACTTATTAATTTTGTTTGCCTAGTTTGGCAGGAGGAAAAAAAATTTCTGAAAAATTTGAAGGCTGCCATGGGCAACTGGCGAAATTCCAGTATGTAATTGACTTAAAATGACAGGCGTAAAATTTTCAATACTATTTTTCTTACCTTTAAGGGTTGATTCTGTATGGTATTTCGCGTTTTCGTGGCGAATAAGGTCGCCTTCCTTTCCCATAAGTTTCGCAAAATTCGTTAGAGGAAATCTAACCAATTTTTGTGGTATTGAACTTTGCGATGCTCCAACTAATTGTTCGTATGAAAAAACAGCACAGTATCTACAAAAGAGGCCTTTCTTTTCTTCCGAAAAAACTAGCCATTCAAATTTTTTAAAATGCGCGTTTGTTGGACGTCTTCGTTCTTCGCGACCTCGTTTGGTATGAATTGAAAAAGGAAATTCATATTGTGGTTCAGGAACCCAATGATTTTTCAATAAATTATATTTAGTGATATCGGGGATGGTATCCATTTTCGCTAAAAATGCGCCGACATCGTATTTCAATTGTTCAGTTTCCATCAAATCCAAATCCGTATTTTGGTTTTGAGTGGAAGTAGAAGCAACTGCAACATCGGTTGGTAAAACATCTGTATTTTCATCTTCTACTCTCTTCTCCGTTCTTGATTTTTTAAAATAATTTAAAATACTATTTGAAACTATCTTATTCGACATGTTGAATTACACACTATTATAATACCACTAAATACACAGATGCATCAGTCTTCAAGTCTTCTAACTAACTAACCAAGTCGAAGTCAGAAATGGATAAAAACGGAGCGACGAACATCAGCGAAGCCGACAAAGCAAAGACGCCGCTGCCGCTCTTGGAAATCTGGAGTTTGGAGTTCAAAGTAATAAGCCGCTCGCACTCGCCGCCGCATCAACAGACCAAGAGCAATAGCAATAAGACCTATTAAATAATTTAGGCCGGGTGTTCGATTCAAAAATAATTAGGCATATTATTTTTTCATGGCTGAGTCCATTGTAATGTTGTAAGGTAATCAGAACAAAATTGAAAGCCGTTGAGGGGGAGGGGCGCCCCCCCCTCAAAGCCGCCACTGTTATCAGGGCTAAGATCTTGTCTCCAGCCAGTCATGGACAGGAGGCTTCGAATTCAGGTACGTTTTCTGACTTCAAATTTCATGACCGCATTATTTACCTCACAAACATTACATTCAATCATGAAGAAATTGAGTTCTTGAGTAATGGTCTTAAACTTTCCACTTTAAACAATTTAAATTAAAAAACTTTAGAAGAGCTCGCCATCGATAAAAATGCGTACTTGAAAGTTTAAATCTAGATGATAATATTAAAAATAATATAAAGATCAGCTGCTATTTATCTTTAGAAAAAAACTTTACTTAATTTCATAAAAACAATGTTAAATTGAAGTCAATAGTATATTGTACAATGAGCATGGAATGACATACATTTCCCACGAGTAGGTATATGAAATTTTGTAGTACGAGCGAAATGGGTCATTTCATGAAAATTGTACACTATACTTTTTCTACGACCATGTGAATCAGAAACCAATCTATAATATTTTAATAACAATTTTTATTATTAACTTCACTGTCGTCATTGTTGCATGGTTTAGATAATTTTTTCTCTGAAATTATTAAGTCGGGTTCTTATCGCGAAACGAACCATATATTTTTTTTCTTTTTGTACACGTACCTACCTACGTCGTGAAACAAATAACTTACAAAATTTTCAAATGTTCATAACTCGGAAACAAAAAAACTCTCTGCAGAAAAAATCGTTATACTTAATTATTCTGCGGAAAAAGTTATCAACGATCGTGTCTGTTTACAGAAGTAATATCACCTCCTGCATCTACCAGGATAGTGAGCGATGGCCTTCTAAAGCAATGGCTAGTTAACATATCGGGATCAGCATGTCAATATCGAATCATCCTCACTATCGCTACCCATTTTCGATTATTAATTTTTTTTGCAATTCCGAGACTAAAGTGGTCACTTCACTCTCACATGCTAGAAATTAAAGTGTCACTCTTAGATCCAAGGGATATAAAGTGACAGGTAAAATCCCCAGGGGTTTAAAGTACAAATAAAACCGTACATCCTCGATGCATTTCCAAGCATTTTAGATGTCCGTCCTCGATGCCCAGCCAAGTTTCGTAAAAGTCCCTCCTCGATGCCCAGCCAAGTTAAGTAAAAGTCCATCCTAAGTAGTATTTATTTTTATCAAAAATGTATGCAGAATTACCAGAATTACAAAAAATATTGTATAGACCTGTCGACTAAAGTGACAGGTGGATTAAATGGGTCACTTTAGTCGCTTGGTGTATAATATACTATTATAAACGGATTTTGTAAACACTGATGTGAAATGAAATTATTAGACATAATAGTGTTTTAAATGAAACTCACGGTTTCTAGTTAATTCCACAATATAATAAAAGTTATTGAAAATTCTAAAAAATTGACAATTGTTTCGATAAATCAATATCATCGTCAGAATGACAGAAGTTACATTTTATTTGATGCCTACCTGATGTTAGTAGTTATTTTTGGCTAGACCAAGAAGTGACCTAACTTGTGATTGACTTAATATATGTTTATAGAAAAAAGAAGAAGATGTGATATTACAAATATTAAAGCTTAGATATTATTAGCCCTACGGTGATATCCTGGACGTTAACAAACATGACTCTATCATATATAATAATATAATGACAGTCTAGTAGCTCATGAAAGTCGTCGGGAGTGAAACATTTCGATACAGCTAGCTCGTGGGAAATGAAATTCTGTACTACAACGTGGTAGGTTTCTTAAAAGAACACGCACTTGAAATGTTCATTTTTCTTTATGGTCGTAGAAAAAATTATTTAAACAACAAAGGTTGGTAAAAGGTATTGCTGGTAAGGTGAAGGCCAATAGTTTGATGTTTACCAAACCTGATAAAGGGAATTGTTTGATCATAATCTACCGAGATGATTACATAAATAAAACTGAGGAATTTTTACAAAATATTAACTTTTTAATCATGAATAATCTCACTAAGAAATTATCAATGGCTCTAAAAGACGTATTGAATGAGCACAAGACAATTTACTCCACTAATGGCATCAATACGAGACATCTTACTCCTACTAACTCACACATACCTAGGCTTTATGGACTTCCAAAGATATATAAAGAAAAATTGCCAATGATACCAGTGGTTGGCTTTTCCAACATTCCTCTGGAAGTTCTATCTAAATTTGTCAACAATTTTCTTCCTACAACTCTAAATTATAAACCAGTGTACACTGCTAAGAACACCTTAGACTTATCAGATAGAATTAAAAATTCTAATTTCCAGACTAATTTTTCAATGGTTTCCTTTGATGTTTCCAAATTTTTCAATGGTTTCCTTTGATGTTTCCAAACTCTTTACAAACGTCCCCAAAATAGAAACAATCCCTATCGTTAGCAATCTACTTCAATCTAAGAATATTGATCCAATTACAACATCTCACATTGTCGCCCTACTTTTTGTCTTTCGCAGGACTTCTTTTCCTGTAATGACAGAGTATATAGACAACCGGATGGTTTAGCCAGGGGTAACCCCCTCTCACCGTTATTAGCGGATTGGTTCCTTAATCACTTAGAGTTGACGGTTATTTTTAATAATAGCCCACTTTTAATTAAGTCATCAAATGGTTCAGATATGTTGATGATATTTAAGCTTTTATTACTGGAGTTGAGGAGGATGCATACAATATCCTCAGCAAACTTAACGATATCCACCCTTCTATACAGTTTACCTTGGAAATTGAGAGCCATCGTTTTTGGATTTGAATTTATCAAGGAAAGATTCTGAAATTGAATTTTCCATATACAAGAAACCCACACAAACTGATCATCTCATTCCAATAGATTCCAACCACCCTATCCAATACAAAATGTCGGCTATCTCTTGTTACGTCTATAGATTACTCAGTGTCCCTCTTTCTCCACATAATTTCAACTGAGAATTGAATATCCTGAAAGAGTTGATATCGAGCAATAGTTATTCTCCTCATATTGTTGATAATATGGTCCTGAAGACGAGAAGGAGGTTGAGAAGGAATTTAGCCTACTCTGAGGTTCACAACAACGAACCTACCCAGTACCGTTCATTGACTTATTGTGGTGAAGTTTCTGATGAAATTTCTAAGATTACTACCAACAATCTTGAAGATGTAAAAATCTATTTTAAATCAAAATGTTCCATTTCCACAATTTTCCCCAAGAATAAAGACCCTATTGATAAACCTAACAGAAGTGGTATTTATAAATTAACTTTTTTTTATTAATATTTATTTAATGTCGCCCGAACCACTTAGGTTATGAGCGACAACAGTTAGAATTTTTTGATGGAAGTTACTTATTTTATGCGTTAATATACAGTGTATTCTCTACATTAGCATTATAGATAGTTATGTTATTAGTTAAGAGGTATGATCGTTTGAAATTGAAATATCTATCATGTTAATCTCCTTAAGAAACTTAATAATGTTGTCCATGTTGCTATTGTCTCTGAGTATGTCGGATATGTTCTGTGCAAAGTTGAATTTATTCCTGGTGTTGTTGAATTTTTGACATTCCACTGAAATGTTTTTACTGTTAAATTGGTTTGGCATGTATCATAATAAGGGATGTTATCTCTTTTGTGATAAGATGGAGGTATGTGTGGCGAGTGTGGCCGATTCGAAGGCGTGATAGTGTCACTTGCTTACCCCTAGATGGTAGAAAGACTGGTCGTTGTAGCGCGTTTTATTTGATTCCACTTAGCTTCTCGGAGCACTGCGACCACTTGATTTGCCACGCACTGCGAACTACATTTTTAATATACGATTTTAAATCACTGAGCACTATCTTGTTCATTTTAACGCAAACGTCTTTTGTTGCTGCTTCGCGTGCCAGATGGTCCGCTCACTCATTTCCACTGACTCCGATATGTGATGGTACCCAGATAAATACTGCCTCTTTTCCTCTTTTTCTGGCGTACTGGAGTTCGCTGTTAATTTCTTTGTGTATAGGGTTATTGGGATACATGCGTTGGATCTCGCACAGGGCACTCATTGAGTCCGATATAATTGTAAATTTGTTTTGGTTGGATTTATTAATGAGATTCAGGGCTTCTAGGATTGCGTAGAGCTCTGCATTGAAAATGCTGAAGTTATTGTGTAGTTTGAAATTGGCATTGTGGGTTTTGGAGAAGATTGCTGCTCCTACTCCTTCGGCTGTTTTCGAAGCGTCAGTGTAAATATGGTGATAGTCGTTGAATTTGTTTATTATGTATGACGGCTGCTGAGATTACGTGTTTATCAAATTTCGATAGTTTTGTGATTATTTGCGGTTGGATTATAGTCCATGGTGGGGGTGAGTTTTTGCTGGGATAGTGAATTGAGGAAAAGTTTATGGAGTATTTGTGGAGTAAGCGGTTGAGTCGCTCGTAAAAGGGCGGATGGCATTGGGGGTGAGTTGAGAAGTACAATTTGAAACGGTTGGTATGGATATTATGATACGTTTGGTTTTCAGGTGTGGCTAAAACTTTGCTAGCATAGGACAAACTTAGATAGTCTCTCTTGAAGTCTAAGGGAATTTGACCTGCTTCACAACACATGCTAAGAGTGGGGCTTGTACGAAAAGCTCCTAGTGCAATACGTAGTCCGGTGTTATGAATGACGTCCAGTTGTTTTAGGATGGACTTTTTAGCTGAGTTGCATGCCACTGAACCGTAATCGATTTTTGACCCCTTATCAAAGAGGTGTATATGCTTAATAGAGTTGATGTATCGCTTTCCCAGGAAATATTTGAAAGAGCTTTTAGTATGTTTATGGCTTGGTAGTTTGTAACGTGGCTTTTCCAGGATAGTTTGCTGTCAAAAGTTAGACCGAGAAATTTTGTTTCCGTAACAAAAGTTAGGTCCTTGCTATTTAATGCTAATACTGGGTTATTTCCTGTCTCTTTTTTTGAGAAAATAAGGCATTTTGTTTTTTCGGTCGAAAAATTAAGTCCGGTTGTGTATGACCATTTCTGGAGGTCGTCTAGTGTGGCTTGGAGAATCCGTTGGGTGGATTTTAGGTTTGTTCCTCTTAGTAGAAGGACAAGGTCATCCGCATAAAGCCTGCCTTTTACTGGTAAGTCGCAGTGTTTCATGATGTCATTGATTGCTACCAAAAATAAAGTGGTGCTCAAAACTGATCCATGAGGTACTCCATTTTCTTGAATTCTGGGAGTTGATATTTTTCCATTTGATCGTACTCTGAATGTTCTAAATTGAAGGAAGTTTTGAATGAACTTTAGTAAATGTCCGTTTATGCCCCAGGGTTGTAGCTTTTTAATGATACCGAATCTCCATATGCAATCATAAGCTTTTGTTATGTCACGAAAAACAGCCAAACAATGCTGCTTGTTTATTAGCGCTCCATGAATTTCGCATTCCAAGTCCAGTAGGTTATCGGTGGTAGATCTGTTCTGGCGAAAACCGTTTTGTTCGGGGATCAGGAACTGTTTGTTTTCCAAGAACCATCTTAGCCTTCGGTTTATAATCTTTCCGAATAATTTACAAGTTGACGAGGTTAAAGAAATCGGTTTGTAGGAGTGGGGGCATGATTTTGGTTTTTGAGGTTTAAGGATGTGGATAATATAAGAGTCTGACCAAGATTTTGGGAAGTGATGGTCAATCCAAACTGTATTTAGGATGTCATGGAGATATTTTCTCGGACTAGAACTTAATTTTTGGATAAAGATTAGAGGTATGTCGTCTGGACTAGGAGCTGAACTTTTCGTGTTAAATAAGGCGTCGTCTAGTTCTTCTAATGAAATAGTAGAGTTTATGCTGTCATTATCGTTATATGTTACTTGTATTTCCTCTTTATCATTTCTAATTTTGTATTGTTGAAATTGTGGAGTTTAATTATCGTTACTGGAATTTTGTTCAAAATGGTCTGCGAATATTTCTGCTATATCTTCTGCTGTAGAGATCGTTTTGTCTTCGTGTTTTAAAATTTTGATTTCACTGTTATGCCGTTGTCCGGATAGCTGACGAATTTTTTCCCACATGGTAGAGACGGGAGAGTAATGGTTGATGGATGATACAAAGCTTTTTCAGCTTTCTTGATTGCTTTTTTTTGGTTTGATAACGTGCTCTGCATTTTTCATATTCTATTTTTTTGTCAGTTGTGGGGTATCGTCGATATTTATTGAAGGCTTGCCTGTATTTTTTTATGGCTTCGCTGCATTTATTATTCCACCATGGGACTGGAGTGTGAGATTTGAGAGTGTTGGTTTTGCCAACTGCCATATGAGCTGCTTGTAATAATGCTTGTGAGAATCGTGAGAAGTTTGAGGCTATATTTGAAGTAATGGGGTTAGGAAGATCTTGAAGATATTAGTCTACTTGGTCTGCGAAAAGTGTCCAGTTAGCTTGGTTTAATTTCCATGTTGAGAAAGGAGTGGATTTAACAGTGGAAAGAGTTCGGTTTATAAGCATGGGAAAATGATCGCTGCCATAAAAGTAGGGGTAGACATCCCAGTTTAAAAAGGTTCGCACATAGTTAAGTCGATGGCTGAGGCATCTCCGGATTGTATGTTAAATCTTGTAGCTTCTCCTGTGTTTAGGATATTTATATTGTTATTTTCCAGCAGTTATTCGATAACTCTTCTTTTCGATGAGCTGTGTTTAGATCCCCAGTATGGGCCATAGCTGTTGAAATCTCCTAATACGATACGAGGGGACGGGATCTGTTGAAGTAGTTCCTCGATAGCGTGAATTGTGAGAATTTCATTTGGTGGAATATAGAGGTTGCATATTGAGATTTGTTTGTCGCTGTTGATGGTGACAGCGACTGCCTCTAGGGATGTATTTAAAGTTATAGGTTTTGCTTTAAAAGTCTCATTGACGTAGATGGCTACTCCGCCACTTGCCTTATCTTTATTGGTTCTGTTTCTATAGAAACATTTGAAATTTTTTAATTCGGAATGATAAGAACCTCTAAAGTTGGTTTCTTGGAGACAGATTATTGATGGTGTGTTTTTAGAGATCAGAATTTTTAACATTTCATAACGGGTATGGTATCCGTTAAGGTTCCATTGTAATATGGACTTGAATGATAAGAGCTAAGAATTTTCTTGGGAGGAGGAAAGATCGCTGTCTAGTATTGCGGATTTTCGAAGTTGGTAGTTAATTTTCCGTTTTACCTTTGATATTCTTGTTTTCATGCTTTTTGAGCATTTGGTATATATTGTGTTCATAACGTTTAGTAACCCTACTATGTCGTCTGTATACGTTTTAAGATGATATAAAATGTCTGCGGTGTGGAGGGATGATTAAAAAAATATAGAGTTTGGTTAAAATTTAGCGTAAAATTGTCTTTGTTGCAACGGATGCATTTCTTCTTGTATAGATTTTTCTGATTTTATTTTCTTTGGATTGGGTCTTTGAAATACGGGAATTTGTTTGAGGTCTTCTATCGGTGGGGTTAAATCCGATACTTGTCGTTTAACCGAGTTCGTTGAGGGTTCTTGGACTGTGTTTTGGGATGTGCCGATTGTCTCGTTTTCTACAGTATTGTTTTCTTCAAGGTTTTGGTTGTTCTCAGTTAGTGAAGGTGTGCTTATTTTTGGATTATGTGAACTATTAGAAGAGATGCTGGCCACGTCTGTCGGTTGGTTAGTTTGTGAGGAGTTCGATCGTGATGCTGTGGAAGTTAGAGTTGGGCATGATGCGGCTAAGTGTCCTACTGGTTTGCAAGTGAAACATTCGAGGTTGTCGATAGTAATGAAAATTCTATATGAGGTGTTCTCAAAGTTTACGATAAATGATGTTGGTATTGTTGAATTTTTTTCGAGGAGGGAGATATATGTTTGTTGTCGGAAGCTAAGAGTGTGGCTAAATTCTGGGCGAGATACATTAATTTTAAGAAAGTTGATTGGAGACAGTAGTGAGAGGCCTAGCTTTAGGAGTTCTGTTTCCAGAATTGAGTGTGGAATGCTAGGGCAGACGTTGGATAGTACAGTTCGTTGGCTTGGAGTTATAAGTCTGCGGGCGGGTAATATTTCGTTGTTGAATTTGATTGACCCAGTATTTTCTAAAAAGGAGTCTATTACTTCTTTGGAGCTCAAGTAAATGCATAATCTGTTTTGTGAAATTCTTGAGGCGAAGGTAATGTCCTTGGGGTTCACGGAGCATCCTAAAGCTATCAAATACTCCTCGATTTTTGCATTTTCAACAGAGTTGAATAGGATGGCTTGCTGTTTGTCAGGAAATTGGAATGTTGTCGGATTTTTGTTTGCTGCCGCTGCGTATGATTGACTGTTGTTTCGGGGTGAATTGTTTGATGTTAACGAGTTCGAAGGTGAATTGGAGACATGATCTCCGTGCTCGATGTCATCCATTAGTCGGCCGCCGCATTTATGATTTTAATTTCTGTGTAGGTACGGACCTGTTCGCCTGCTGGACTTGTTTTGCTTATCGCTATTATCAGTGTATACGGAATAATGGATGTGTACCGATTTACAATAAATACTGGTTTACGTATTAATGAACTTTATCTACTCACAATTTACTTCGAAATTACTAGATTAGATTTGCACTACACGATTGAGTAATTACAATATTTTGTTTACTATAAGTAACACTATAATTGTCGAATTATTCAGAGCTGATATCGCACTGAACTAGTTCAATTTTTGCCAGGGTTGGCACTCTATAAATCAACTTGTGATTCATAACCATCTACTTATGTGGATAGGACCACACGTGCTTTAGGTATTAGAATCAAGGAAGATCCCAACAAACATTTTATTTGATTGTACGTAGCAATAAGGTAATAAAATACGAATACCTAAAAGATAATTTTATGGTAGAAAATTTCAGAACACACGGTAAAACATATTTTATTTTTCATTTAATAATAACTGGAACGCGACACACATAATGTTTAATAGAACAACTACGAAGCCAAAACAGAATAAGAGAAATAAAAAACATCTTACTGGGTCAAAGCGAAATAATTGTTTTGAATACAATTATTTCAATAACAAAAACTAACACGATTCAAAAAACAAAAGCTGTTTTTTGCAACACGACGAAAACCCCAAAACCGAAGTCGGGGGAAAACAAAAAAAGGAGTGTACACAGACCAGCAGCGGCAGTGAGTGTGTACCGGGGGTCGATCGCGCGATGGGAAAAGGTTTTTCCCCTGCCACGGTGAACGGTACTAGTGTTTTTAGTGTTAGCGATACGAGTGGTAAAAACTTACCCTCTACGCTAATTGCCTTTCGACATAGCACGATTCCGTTTATTGGCACGACTCGAGGTGAACAAGCAGATAGTGAGAAAAGTCAAGAAAATTCCCGGCGAGACGGAGGACGTTTGTCAAGCAGTAAGTTTTTGAATTAAATTCAGATTGGGATAATTTTTTACTAGTGATATATTTACTCGTTATTGGTCGAGCTGGATCCTGAAATTGGGTGTATAGGTCAATTGCTATATACAAGGTGTAGCGATAGCAAATATATTTATTAGATTTTTTTTGTTTGATTGTTGATTTTTTCAAAGAGACGGGACATAGCTGTTCACTCTTCACTGTTCTTATCGTAGGTAATTATATTACTGGGGACTTTCGCAACTTGTAACGCCAGTGTCGATAAATAATTTAAATTGTTTTACTTAGCTCATCAGAATTTTTCTTTATAGAACAAAAATTTCACTTTCGTTCCCTGAAGGTCAATGACGACCGGAACGACGTAAAGTGAATCATTGTTGCATATAAAGGTATTTACACGTAATAGTTATTTATTTTTTCTCGACACCGGAGAATAGAAGGATTGAGAAACGAATATTTAAAACATACGCCTTTCACGCATTTTTTTTTGAGTAACAAGACCCAGCCGATAAAAGGGCTAGTTTTGCCGCACCACCGAACAAACGAGAATTCTGTTCATAAATTTGATTTTGTTTTATAATTGCAGTATATACAGGAGTAGGTTTGATAATAAACCAATTTTAGATAAATATGTATAGGTAGAGTTACACCAGGGAATTGGGATTAATTTAATCATACGGAATTGTAGTTTAATTTTAAATATATATGTATAACTGTATAGGAGGATTTGGAGAGATTATTTTATTATATATATTTTTTTTATAACGTGGAAGTTCTACATTATTTTTCCTATCACCCCTACTCCAAAAATTTCCCCCTCTGGAAGTGTAACAAACGTGGACGTGTGACGGAGACGAGGAGGACAAACCCTGTCCTGGCAAAGGAAGTTTCATCCGTTTTAAGACCAGGCGAACCTAGCAAAAACCAATCGGACTGGATCGCCTTACACGCTCAGCCGCGCACGGGAAGCAGAATTTGGTGATAGAGTTTATCAGAGTGGTGACAGCAGATTTAATTAGGGGTATACAAGTTATAACACTTTGATTTAGATTTAAAATACAACGAAGCATAGAGTTATTATTTCGTTACACTGATGACAGTTATTTAACTTACACTTTAACTTAGACATCATTACATCTGGTGACAGCGGTTTTTTGTTGAGAAACAACTCGAAACCAAAGGGTAGAGTTGTACATCTGGTGACAGCGGTTTGCGAACCATTCTCAAATTTCAAACAAAACCACCCAGGATAAGGGTGATACTACATCAGGGTCTACTTTATTACACAGGGTTCAATGTTTTCTGAGACACCAGTTGTATCTTTTTTCTTGACGTAAGTGCAATTTTTTCTAATTGTTTTTCAATTTTTACAACTACCCTAATTTTTATAGGACAACTTTGAGAATGGCCTAATGGCGGAAAGCGCTTAGCTGGATTTTTAATAAAATACACACTAGTACTCGTGTTTCATTCACTCAAATTTGACATTTTATTACGTCAAATGTGAAGAAGCTGTTCAAATATGTTTATCAATTTCTCCTATTAAAATGAATTCTACAATCAGTATTAAACCCAAATTGAAGATGCACACAAATAATGGTAATTTATTCATTTCGAACATTCTCATGAAGAGTATACCTAGCCCAACAGCAAAAGAAGTTTCTTTCTTTCTTTCTCTTATCCTTATGCGTCGGTCTTCATGTACCCATTTTTGCCACTCTTTTCTGTCCCTGGCAAATGCCTTCATCTCTCCTAATGTTTTTCCCTTGCTTTTTCCAATTTCTTCAATCTGATCTATCCATTTCCTTCTGGGTCTTCCTCTTTGTCTTTTTCTTGATATTCCTATTTCCATAACTTTTCTCGCAATTCTATCTTGCTTCATTCTTACTAGGTGGCCATACAAGTTTAATTGTTTCTTTTTAATCTTTGATATTATTGGTTCTTGATTAGTTATGCTTCTGATTTCTTCGTTCCGAACTTTGTCCCATTTTGTTTCACCTGCTATTTTCCTTAAATATTTCATTTTCATTGCATTTATTTTTGTTTCCTGTTTTTTCTGTATTAACCAGTTCTCACTAGCATAAGTTATAGTTCGGACTATAATTTTGTTGTAGATTTCCAGCTTTGTGTCCATATAAATGTGTTTATGGCTTAATATTGTTCGATTTAAGGAATAATATAATCTTGTTGATTTATTTTCTCTGTTATTAAGTTCTGCATCTATTTTCCCTTCTTCTGTTATGATAGTTCCTAGGTAATTATAAGTTGTTACTCTTTTTAGTGTTTTGTAATTACATTTCAATTCCTTGCAGTTACTCCCCTCTCGCTGTTTTTCATTTACTATCATTACTTTGGTTTTTTCTGTATTCATTGTCATTTTCATATTTTCTATTTCTCTTGCCATTAAGTTGATTAGTTTCTGCATTTTATTTTTTTATTTTGCTATAAGTACAATATCGTCTGCGTACAGTAAATTACTTAATCTGACCGGCACCATGTTTCTGTACCCTATTATCATGTCCAGATTTCCTCCTTGTCTTTTTATTTCCTTCACTATTTTGTCGATTATAATGACATACAACAGTGGGCTTAAGCTATCGCCTAGTTTTATACCTTTTCTCATTTTCAACAATACTAGACAATTTATTGTAAATATTTGTTATTCTGTGAGCAGGAGAATTTAGAAAATAATTGTTGAGTGCCTGATGTGTGATAAAGGTATAATTGTTTCTAGTTGAGTGGCTGGGAATACGAAGTGTTATGAAATTTGTAAGTTCAAGGCAATCTATATTGTTATTGAGGATTTTGTGAATAAACAGTACATCCGCAATTTGCCTACCATGATCTAGTGAAATTATCTTCAAATTAGAACGAATACGTTGCCTATCCACACCGGGATAAAATTTTCTTTTACAATATGAAATAAACTTGTTCTGGACTGATTCTAATTTTGAAATATAGACTGAATAACGCGGGTTCCAAATAGTAGAACCAAACGTTAATATACTATTTACGTATGCCGTATATAATGATCTAACGGTAAAAGGGTTTTGAAGCTCGAAGCATGTTCTATATATGAAGCCCAACTGCTGATTAGCTTTTCTAGTTATATTACAAATATTCCGATCGAAAAGTAATTTAGAGTCTAAAAGAATACCAAGATCCCTAACTGTATCTACAGCGTGTAATACGCTATTAGAAACTTCATATGTGTTGTAGTTCAAGTCTGAATTACAGCGAGAAAATTGTATATAATTACACTTTGAGACATTTAAAAACAAATTATTCCTCACACAGTAGTCGGATAAATTGTCTAAGTCTTCTTGCAATCGAACTCTGTCGTGAGTACATGAAATTGAGTGATATATTTTCAAATCATCGGCATACATAACAAATTTAGCAAATTGAAAGCAACTAGAGATGTCATTTATATATAAATTAAAAAGTAAAGGACCTAAATGGGACCCCTGAGGTACTCCTGAAGTAGTTACCACAGCCTTAGATTTAAGAGCACCTAAAATTACTTGTTGAGACCTATTTCTGACATATGAGTCGAACCATCTTAATAAATTACCATGTATACCTACTTCAGAAAGTTTTGAGACAAGGACGGAATGATTTATTTTGTCGAAGGCCTTACTGAAATCAGTATACACAGAATCAACGATTTGCCTATCATTTAGACTTTTAAGTATGTATTCAACGTATAGGAATAAATTTGTATCTACCGAACGTTTTTTCATGAAGCCATGCTGTTCAATGTTAAGTAGGTTTTTTACGTCATGATAAAGGAAATCAAAAATAATACACCTTACTAAAGATGTTTAATTTAGAAATAGGTCTATAATTTTCAACTTTATTCTTGCTTCCAGATTTATGAATTGGTGTAATAAAGGCTGTTTTCCATGTATCAGAAAATTGACCTGAATTGAGAGATTTATTAAAAAGCTAAAATAATGGCTCAATTAGCGATTCCTTACAATTTTTAATAAAATCAGTAGGTAATTCATCTGGCCCAGGACCTTTATTGGGTGAATTTTCAATTTTTTTATCAATAGTTTCACGAGTAATTGTGTAATTAGAAATATTCAGTGGTGTGTTAGTATACATATTACCAAAGTTACTAGCATCACTACTTACAAAAACAGAAGAAAAATAATATGAAAATATATCACAAATTTTCTGTAAGTCGGTTGTAGGGCCCTGAGCAGTGAGCAAGTTATTAGGGAAATTATTTGCTTTTCTTTTGCTTTTTACAAATTGCCAAAAATATTTAGAATTATGAATAATATTCGTTTCTACAGTAGTCAAGTATTTTTTATAATCTTCATTTATTAAAAAATTTGATCTGCCTCGTAAAATTTTGAATGTTAAGTAATCTAAATTATTATGGTATTTCTTCCATCGACAGTGAAATTTAATTTTTTCTTTAATCACTTTTATTGTAGAAGAAGAGAACCAATGAGGGTATTTTTTATAATAGCTGGGATATTGAGGTACATGTAAGTGAACGATCTGGTCAATAATATTGTAAAATAGATTATTTGCTTTATTTATGTCAATTGAATGAAATTTAGCTGCCCAGTTAACACTACCTAAAAGTCGGTTAATTTCGTGATAATTTGCCAACTCAAAATTCCAGCGATATTGATTAACAACTCTAGTACAAATATTGAAAGGAATATCCGTATCGAATTCCAAGGTACAGTGGTACTGATCCTCGGGAACTAATGGATTAGATGAAAGACGTGAATTTTTGATAGAAAAACCACTGCTAAATATGAGGTCTAGAGTGTTGCCAGATATATTCACATTTGGGTTATACTGAATCATATCAACCAGAGACATAGTGTCGACTAATAAGCTAGATCTAGGATTAATATAATTATTTGGCTTACAATAATCTCCCCCGCTCAATAACCATTTAATTTGAGGAATATTGAAATCTACACATATGATGAAAGTATCGTTAATATTATTTAAATAAATATCAATAAGCTTAGTACAGAAAAAGTTTAATGCAGCCATGTCTCTGGGAGGTATGTAAACACACCCTATATGCACCTTACGAAGTCCACTAAGAGGAACGATGGTGACCCATACATCCTCTGCTTCTGACCGCCAAGAATCCTCAGCATAACTAGTTAACTCTTCGGAGACGGCTATGAGGACACCACCTCCTGTATGTTTTGTGGAAGAACTCGTTTCCCTGTCTCGTTGATACACTTTGTATGATGAACAAATTTCTTCACTTAATACGGATGCATTTAGCCACGTTTCCGTGAGACAGATGACATTTTGCTCACAATTTAGTATATTTTGAAATATAGTGGTAATTTTTGAATTTAGTCCACGGACATTTTGATATAAAAAAGACAGCGTAGAATCACCCGCCATATCAGTGATTAAAAATATATAAATTAGTGTGTGAGTACAAAGTTAATTGATGTTTAAGCTAATCGATCAATATCGCCATCACAAGATATTTTTATTATTCGAGACCTATCATCTTTGCGCGCATATATGACTCCATTTCTTGTCCAAATATATTTAAATTGTTTGGATTTAGCGACTATTTTGGTTTCTCGAAGTAGTTTTTTATTTTTTGAGCTCAAGTGTTCATTGATATATAATTTTTCAGAGATATTTGCTACTTTCAATCCTGCAACACTTCCATATTGACGACGCTTAGCTTTTGCTGCAGCCAAAAATGCATCTCTTTTCATTTTCTTAGAGAATTTCAGAATAATTGGTCTGGGAAAGTCTGTTCTAGGAGTAAAGGAACGGTAAAAAGAATCAATATCGACGTCAGAGATTGGAAGATCGATTGCCGAGCCTATCGTGGAAACGATATCTAAGATATTCTCATTATCTCTAAAAGGGGCTCAACATATCTCAACATAATTAGCCCTTAGCAGTTGCTCCAATGTATCCACTCGAGAATTTAAAAATTTTACGTCGTTCTTTAAGTCTAGATTTTCTCTTGTCAATCTCTCGACCTCTTTAATCTTTGTAGTGAGAGCCGATACAGTATTTTCAAAAGTTGTGATAGAATCACTACAAAAGTTGACAGACTGCAACAAATTTCCATATTTCGTATTCATTGATGCCATATCTTTCTGGATATCTTGTAGAATATTTAACGTTTGTGACGAAGAGGTTTCTTCTAATGGAAAGTCATCAGAATCCTCCTCAGTGACGATGACTGAACGCCTTTTAAGAAAATCAGTCGAACTTCTGCAATTAGTACAGGTCCAGTATAAACCCGGTGCCTGATATCATGACACGTCCGCCTTAGTTAAACCTACACATTTAGCGTGATAGAATTTCTGACAGCTACCACAACATTTCAGACCGGGCGATTTACCGGTAATTCCTTGGGTGCAAAGTTCACAGACTGGCATCGTTTGACCAAAACAAATTAAAATTCCATTATCTATTCAACAAAAACTGTAAGAACTGTTTATAGTATTTAATGTGTTCGAAATCTGAATTTAAGCCGAACTTTGACTAAGAATGTTTATAAAATTACTCACTTCAAGTCCAGTCCAATTGAAAAAAAAAAATAACAAACTACAGAAGACAATGCGAGACAACCATGTTATTGCATAGTCAAATTTTAAACAATATCACACACGAAATGACCGAGAATATCGCTATAAATCGACAGCGAAAATAAACACGTCCACACCTTTTCGATTTTAAATTAATATGTAATCGATTAAACTTTTTGCATTTCTTTCTTCCACTACAAAGGTATATTTATCCTCTAGTTTTTGTTCCCATATCGTATTTCCTATTATTAAATCGTTACTTTGACAAAAACCTCGTAAGACCATTTATGTTCGTTGTTTCGTCACCATAAACTCCCATACAACCCATTCCTCGATTGTAATCTCTACCAACTCTTGCGTTCCAATCCCCCATAATGATTATGTTTTCGTTTTGCTCTCTAATATCATCCACTACTTCCTGTAATTGTATCTAAAATTCTGAAACCTCTTCCTCTCCCGTTCCCAAAAGAAGTTTAAAATTAGGTTAATTACCGATACACAATTTAGCAGGTAAGGTTAGAGTAGTTAAATTTGTTTTAGAATGAAAGATGATAACAATTACTAGTATTACAATCTAATAAATTATCTCCCTACCCATTTTAACAATGAAAAATAATTATTTCAGATAATTCAACATAAGGTGATACACGAGAGGTAAACCTCTAGCAAAAATTGTACATTATTGCCTAGTAATGCCCATGACGGCCCCAACAATACCCACTAATGCTCCAGTAATCAGTGGCGTAGCTAGATAGTCAGAGGCCCTGGTGCGAAAAATAGGTGGGCCCCCTAATAAATTGTACAGTTTTTATCAAGTCGAAATATAAATACTTCAACGAAGCAAAGCTACTTTATGATCAATTATTTATCCTGCATCGCAGAGTAGGGCACAACAATGCTACTTACTGTAAGTATGTGCACGAGTGTTTTACCTGAGCATAGTTGTACAGTAGCGCAGGTCAGGAACATACTTGAATAAATAATGTTATTAGGTAATGAAACAAAATGAATCGATAGGTTTATTTATGTATATATATATATATATATATATATATATATATATATATATATATATATATATATATATATATATATTGAACCAGATATCATAGATAACAATAGAATTAGTATTATAAAAATATTTTTGCTAGTATGAAATATATATGAAAATAACTTAATTTAAGAAAACAAGTAAAAAGGAAACACTTTGCTTAATTTAAACAACATATCAAATAAAGATATATTCAATAACAGCCAATAACAATATATTAAATAAGGAATTACCTCAATGATAACATAAAATATAGATATTGCCTAACCAATGTAATGATGTAAATAAAGTTGCCTAAGACGAAGAATAATTTCCATATCATAACAGCTGTTTATCTGAAATGAAAACAAATATTACTATAGTTAATTCATTATAATCATTAATTTAAGAATAAGAACAAATATAAATATTGAATAGAATATAATCCAATAGATTTCATAGATAAACAAATAATGACATATAGACAAATAACATAAGAGAATTTATATTTATAATTGATATGAATGTAACAAGAATATACTATCAATAATAATATTGAATGTTGTACTATGTAAGTGTGTAAGTTTCAATTATCTGATTACAGAAGACAATATCTTATTGGTTGTAAAAGATGACATAACAAACTGTGAATCAATAAATAAACTTTTGAATAGTGATCTGGAAAAGAACAAAAGACTGTTTTGTTTAAAAAAGTTGAGAATCGAGGGGACGCTTAGGGAGAACAGAAGCGAGTGTTAAGAAGCGAGGAGTGTATGTGATAGTGTTCCTAAAAATTTAAAGATATTCCCGGTATAAGACATTTAAACTCCTAAAGTACTGTTAAATACAATATTAGAAATACTTACAGTTAATTGTAATAAGTTTTCCGACAAGAATCTGTGAAATTTTCAACAACTTTGGTTTTTTGGAGCTTCCGTTTAGTTTTCCTGGGATCCAGAGACTTTCTTCCAAATTCAAGATCAACAGGTCAGTGTATTTAAATCATTTATGGCCCAATAAATAGTGTAAAAACTCAAAATCCCAATTAAGTACTTAATTTCATAAATTGATAAACTTTTTCACATATGATCGATCTAAAAAAGGAAGAAACAGACTTTATATAGCATATTCATTGCATAAATCATTAAATTTAATAAAAGGCCGAACTTTATATAAATTAAAATATGTACTTACGCTAATCACGCCATCTTGTAATCGCAGAAATCTGGTGATTGAAATTTTATAATGTTGTAACCATGTCCATTTGTATATAATTTCTATTGTTCTATCCATGTATATAATTAATTTCTTCCCACAGCTATGTGTATCATATATAACTATGATATATATAAATTCTTTTATGTTTATTGTTGAACCATTCAATTGTTTGCATCGTTAACAAACTGTGTTGTATAATATAGATGCTTCTTACATATCATAATTGTTCGTTTCATGTTAAAGCGCATGACTAGTTTTTTTTCACGCATGCGCATTTATGATATTATTAAAATCAATAAATAGGTACAATATATCCATTGGCGTCGCATATTATTTTATCAAATAAATATTGCATTGATAATTAAATTGATTTCAAATAATGTGTTTTCTTTTTATTTCAACTATTACATCAGTATAAATTGCCAGGACTCAAAGGGAAAAAGGATTTCATGCTCCCGAATAATCTAATTAAAATAAATTATTAAACAAATATTAAAAACAAACTGAGCTAGCCAAACTTAAAACAAAAAATTTAAATTATAAACATCTACATATAAATTTCACAATAAAAAATAAGTAAATTAATACAATGATTATTTATAATATATATATAAAATATTCGATAGTGGATAAGAATAAAACATTCAAAACGATGTATATATATCACCCAGGATATGACTCATGTACAAAGGTTGAATTATGTATTAAAAAAATACTATACGCTATTGTAAAAATTAATTAATTATTATAAGTATGGCCCTAAAAACCACAACAGAAAAAAACCCTACGACCAACCGAAATGGATTTCTGGCGACGAGCAGCCGGAAAGTCCAGAAGGGAACAAATAACCAACGAACGGATAAGAGAAATTATAGGCATAACACACACCATTACCAAGGATATCGACAACAAACAATTAGTGTGGTTCGGACATGTACAACGAATGGACGAACAGAGAATACCCAAACAGGTTCTAAATTGGTAAGCTAGCGGGAAAAAAACATGCAGAGCAAGGGAAAGCTGGGGGGAGGGTATAGACAAAAAAATCAGAGAGGGGAGCTTGAAGACGATCTATGGAATGATAGAGATAGATGGAGACTGAAAATCGAAAGAAGTCGGAGAACGTCTTAAACCGATACATTATATATGTATTAAAAATATAACCAGTTTTGTTTACAACATTTTTCTAGCCTAATTTTCTGCGCAAGAATCAATGACTTCATACAAATCTAGTTTCTAATGCAGCTTTGTTTTCGAATGATATTACAGATAAATGTCGCAGCCTTTTTTCTATGAAATGGAAATCTATACCACAATTTATTGCAGTTTGACTAGCTTTGCACTTAAAAGGTTTGAAGTCATTTATATAAATTTTCAACTTTGCATTCGTCTCTGATAATGCTCTACATACGTCATCCAAATTGATATCGCATTTTTGTAACGCTTTAGATGCATAATTGATGTAATTTACTATGCGGTGCATAAAATCGCAATGAAAAGTGAACTATTTTTGAAATTCTTTAATAATATCGAAAAAAGGAAGTTTTATTGGAGAAATTGTATTGACTCTACTGGACAATCTCAACGTTTCATGCCATTTCCAAAATAATTATACAAATCTTATAACGTTGCGTACTTGAATTGTAGTTCGATACAACTGCTAACAGCATCATTAACTATCAAATTTAAATTATGAGCAGTGCAATGTACATACTCCGCATTAGACTGAATATCCTAAATCTGTTTCTCTACAATATTTACATGCCGCTCATCACACCATCATAACCTTGACCCACACATTTTTTTAAATAAATATTTTGGTCAATAAGAAATAAAGTCATCTGTTTTACTAAATCTGCCGCGTTATGTTTGATTGCTGCATAAAAGCCCAGAAACCCTTATTTCACTTCTATATCAACTGGCTGTCCATTTTTCCGATATAGTTATTACAACATACCTCACAACAATGCTTACCTCTTCTACCTTCAATATGTCCTGTGTCGTATCCAATATGATGGCGAAAAACGGTTATGCTCTAATTTGTTTTAGAAGATGATTTTCAAGTGTATTTCCCAAGCATTCAATAATTTCATTTTGAATTGTTGGTCTCAGATATCTTGTGGAACCTAGAAACAAAAAAGCATAATTTTGAATGAAAATTTTTGTTAAATATATAATTTTAAACAGTTAATCGAATAAAATAAAAGAAGATGCCAATTAAAAACCATTTAACTTAAATGATTTTGTTCTCCGGACAATAGGAGATGAAAATATTATAAATATTATAATGAGCAAAAACCAGAAAGGCGTCTTTCGAGTGGCAATTCAAGCAGACGTTGCCACTATTTGAAGAATGTTCTTAAACATTAGAAATAGAAGTACAAAGTTTACTTCATAAAAATAACCTATTTCTATGTGTCTTATAAATCGTAGTATTAAATATATCACTGAATTTTGAAAGATTCAAGAATACGTGTTAAAATTAGTAGCTCTAAGGTTTTTTAAAGTATCTCCGAATTATTCACAAAGATAAAGCAATTTTAGAATTAAATATGACAACAACGCTTTCATCTGTATGTGTAAGTTACCACGTCAGTGCACTGTTCAAACTTTTTGGTTTTAGTATATATGTAATAAAATGTTTGTTAACATTCGCGATAAGTTCGTCAAAATTGCACCATGTGTGGTGACCAATATGCTTTCCACAACCTACAGGTTTGGTCTCAGAAATATTCTCCTACCTCTCTTTGAAAGGAATAAATGTTCGTTCAAAGATTATTGTTTCGCTATATAAAACATACTTTCAAGCATCTTTAGTGGGGCATGAGTTGATAAACTGAGGATGGTTTTGAAACAGGACTTATACTATAACAGAGTAAAATCTAAGATTATTATTAATTGTATTTACATATCTTTGAATTGGCTTTTGTTGGTTAATAAAGCTGTGTGTATACTATGTATATGAAATTATGTTTATGAAACTTTTTAGTATTCGATTTAAGTTTGCGGTGCTCAGTATGTCATCTATATTGTAATCTTTCACA
Organism: Galeruca laticollis; assembly: GCA_963921935.1. Classification (NCBI taxonomy): domain Eukaryota; kingdom Metazoa; phylum Arthropoda; class Insecta; order Coleoptera; family Chrysomelidae; genus Galeruca; species Galeruca laticollis. The sequence goes on along the minus strand of OY998178.1, from coordinate 220,177,191 downwards.
AAAAAAATGTTAGTAGATGTGCTAGAATTTTTCTTGTACGTTATAAACAAATGCCTTAGCGATTACACAATTATAATGAATGAAAATAATAATTGTACTTACAAATTTCGTCACTTAGTGACAGAATTTTCTCATCAGACCTATAAATTACATATAATAATAATAATAATAACACACGCGCATACAGTAAATTCATCATTAAGGACCCGACAGTAACGGACGATAAATGCCGACGATGTCACAATGCACGGGAAACAATTGAACATATAACTAATAGCTGTAGCACACTAGCACCCACCAAGTACCTAGATAGACACAACGCCGCCGCAAAAATTATACACCAAAGCATTGCTATTGAACATTCATTATTAAACAAACATACGCCCTACTATACATACACACCATCTGACATACTTGAAAACGCAGACTATAAACTACATTGGGATAAAACTCTCCAATCTGACAAACCCCTATCATGCAATAGACCCGATATTACGTTCACGGACAAGAAGGAGAAGCACACATACCTAATAGACATATCTATACCAAACGACCACAACGTACCAACTAAATATTCGGAAAAAATCCAAAAGTACATCCCGCTCGCCATAGAACTTGAAAGAATATGGAAACAAAAAACGGTCACTGTCATACCAATCATCATTTCATCAACAGGCCTAACTCACACATCCTTCATCGGACACCTATCAGAACTCAATCTACCCGCAACCATACACAACCAAACACAGAAAGCCGTAATACTGCAAACATGCAACATTGTTAGATCATTCCTCCGACATCAATAGAGTCGTCCTATACTTGGCCTCCACCCGTATAGGCGGAACACACCAGGACAAACCTGTGCCTCAGTTCCATAATAATAATAATAATAAAAATAACAACAGTTAATAAGATGGGATGTATAGCCTGGTTAGGTAGCTCTGAAGTTAAAGGAGAAACTGAAAGTCTCATTATAGCAGCTCAAGATCAGGTACTAGCTACTGGATACTATCAAAAGAATATATTAAAACAATCTGTAGACAGTAAATGGCAAATTAGATGAACACATTAGCCACTTAATAGCCGGATGTACGAGTCTTGCCCCAACAGAATTCACCATCAGACATAATAAGGTTGCTTCATTCATCCATTGGTCTATATGCAACGCAATAGGATTGCGTGTAGCAGAAAAGTATTATAATCATGTCCCAGAAAAAGTCGTAAGCAACAACAACATCAATGTTATGTTGGATATGGCTGTAATTACTGATAGAACAATACTGGCAAATAGACCGAACATAGTACTATATGAGAAGAACATAAATACATGTCTTTTGATCGAAATATCTGTCCCAGATGATAGCAATATAGTGACCAAAGAAAATGAAAAAATAATCAAGTATAAAGATCTAGAAATCGAGATAAGCCGGATGTGGAATACAAAAACCGAAGTGGTACCCGTTATTGTAGGAGCATTGGGAATGATGTGGGAAAGTTTGAAAACATACTTAGAGATGATCCCAGGTAAACCATCCATGTATGAGGTGCAAACAAATTGCACTCATGGGAACTGCTCACATAATAAGAAATGTGCTAGGGTGAATGACTTTGATCTCTGGTTGAGAACTGTATTCACCCATTTTACCGCTAAATCTATAGTAAGGCGAGAGGAAAAAAATATACAAGATCAAGTAATAAGCACACGAAACTACAGACGATTCATCATCCGACAGGAAATCCCATCCGATAGTTGCAGATTATGTCACGAAAAACCAGAGACCATTCAACACCTCTTGGCAGGATGCTCCTAATTGGTATCTTGGGACCACAAGAAAAGACACGATGATGTAGCCAAAGTATTGCACCAGGCAATCTGCATAAAAGTGTGCCTGCTGACAGAACAAGTGCCCTATTACAATTACACCCCGAAAGAACAACTTGAAAACCAAAATGCAAAAGTATACTGGGACAAAATGATAATTACAGATAAGGAAATAGCGCAGAATAAACCAGATATACTTGTACTAGAAAAACAAGGGAGGACATCTAATATAATAGACATCACCATACCTAGCGATCACAACATTAAAGAAACTAGGACTCAAAAAATACACAAATATATTGACTTGGCGCACGAACTAAAGGATGCTTACCAATTAGAACACTTAACCATACATTCGCTGGTTATCTCAGCTACTGGTCTCGTTGAAGTACACTTACAAAACGAGTTAAAGAAACTGAAATTGGAAAATGTTGATAAAAATATAATTACCGCCCAACAAGCAGCTATATTGGGAACATGCCGAACCGTCCGACGAGTGCTCACACATGACTAGGCTGCTGAAACCTTGAGAATCCCAGCTTGGACTTGCCAATCCTCCACTGACAAGTGTGAATTAATAAAATAATAATAATAATAATAAAAGAACAAAAAGGTTGCACGAAATTCAGTCAAGGATGTAAAGAACAATTAATAATAGATTCGATAATTCTACAACAAACCAAAAAGGAATGCAGGAATCTACACATGTGCTACATAGATTATAAAAAGGCTTTCGACTCCATACCCCATAGCTGGTTAACAAAAATCTTAGACATCTATAAAATAGACACAAAAATCAAACAATTCCTAACGGAAATAATGAAAATCTGGAGAACGAAAATTACCATAACTTCAGAATTAGAAACCATACAGACAGATGAACTATACATTCGACGAGGAATTTTCCAAGGTGACGCACTAAGTGCTTTGTGGTTCTGTATGTGCCTAAACTCACTCTCAAATGCTCTAAATAACTCCCAATATGGCTTTAACATAAAATATCGAAAAATGGTACAACATAAAATCACATAGATGATATAAAAATATACGCACCAACAACAACACATCTTAAAGGACTGCTTAAGATCATAGAAACATTTACAACAGATACACAAATGGAATTCGGTATAAGTAAATGCAAAACACTACATATCGAAAGAGGAAAATGGAAAGAAAGCGAACACAAAGAAACCCTCAACAACGAAATCCTAGACAACATGACAGAAAACGAAACATACAAATACCTTGGATTCCAACAAAACACTAAGATAAACCATGCCGATATAAAAATAGAATTAAAAGAACGTTACAAACAAAGATTACTGGCAATATTGAAAACACTACTCAATTCCCGTAATCTTTTCAAAGCCATAAACACATATGCAATCCCAATATTAACATACTCGTTTGGCATAATCAAATGGACCCAAACAGATCTGGAAAGCATCCATACCCTTACTAGATCAGAGCTCACCAGACACAGAAAACACCATCCCAGCTCATGTAAAGAAAGAATAACAATTAGCAGAAAGGATGGAGGAAGAGGTATGATAGATATTCAAGAATTACATACAAGACAGATACAACAGCTCCGGAAATTCTTTCTAAATAAACAAACATCCCTTCACCAAGCAGTTTGCAAAGCTGACAATAATTATACACCACTTAATCTATCAACATCCAATCTCCCATTGGATACTTACACTCCATCACAAAATATTGCAGAAAAACTTATTTCATGGAAAACAAAACAACTGCATGGAAAACATAGATACAACATAGAACATGATCACATATCAAAAAAACTCTCTTATAAATGGCTTACAGAAGGAAGACTTTTCCCTGAAACAGAAGGCTTTCTCATCGCAATACAAGATCATGTCATATCTACACGAAATTATCAAAAATATATAATAAGAGACCCAAACAAACAGACCGATAAATGCAGAAAATGTCACCAATTTAACGAAACCATAGACCATATAACCAGTGGATGTAAAGTCTTAGCAGGCACAGAATATACCGAAAGACACAACATGGCAGGCAATTATTCACCAAGACATATGGACTCATAACAGAGGAAACACCCTACTACAAATACACCCCAACCACAATTATAGACACCAACGAATACAAACTATATTGGGATGTAGAAATCCGTACTGACAAAACAATAAAATGCAACAGGCCGGACAACGTTTTCTAAAATAAAAAAGAGCAAATCGCCTATCTCATAGACATATCAATTCCTAACGACCCCAACATCCAAGTAAAATACAGAGAAAAAATAGCAAAGTATACTGAATTAGCCATAGAAATTCAGACACTTTGGAAACAGAAAAGAGTAGAAACCATACCGTTCATCATTTCAACCACAGGCATCACCCCACACGCCTTTAACTCACACCTTGAACAACTAAGTCTTCACCCAAATACCCATACAAACATACAAAAGTGTGTCATCCCGAAAACATGTAATATTGTGCGATATTTCCTCAATTCAAGCAATAGACTCTGAGACGACCTGGTACAACCTGTCATCCCAGAAAAGAAATACCACTTGATCAAGTGAGAAGAAAGAAGATAATAATAATAATAATAATAATAATTGTCTTTATTATTTTCAAAACATAAATGTTTACAATAGAATACATGTAAAAACAGATTCATTAATGAAAATAAACGGCGAAGTTCAGCTTTTATGAGGCATTAAGCACCATAAAAGCTGCTCTACCACTTAACCTTAAGGAGTGTACATGCTTAAATAACGTTGGTATCCAGACATAGATTAGGAGATATAGCTCGAGACATTTTAAATTTTTTTTAAATGAGGTAATTAACAGAGTGTTCAGGTTTGAGTAGTGAAAAGATATTTAGCAATACTTACTTTAAACTTACTAATTTTATAACTTTTAAGATCTGTAGGAAGTTTGTAATAGACATGGCCAACTTGATATCTGAAAGACGATCTAAAAAGTTCTAATTTAAAGAATTGAACTGTAATTAAACCTCTATTTCTAATGTTAAGATTGTGAATATCTGTCCCATATGTTATTTTACGATGTAAGTAAGACGGCTTTCTTGTAAGTACTATTTTATGATACAGACACGCCGAATGTAATATCCTTCTAATTTAATTTAATAATTTATAAGTTTAAAATTTACAAAGATAGTAAGGAACAAAAACAGTGAGGCCGATGTTCTGGCCTTTCTTACTACCCTTGTGCTGTCTATTGAGCTGTGTCAACATGGTTCCTTGCGTCTGCATTACCCATTTGTTTGTGGAAAATATTTACTTTGTACCGTATATATAAATATGACTCCCAGATTTTTCGACTGAGTCGTCCCTGAAAACCGGCTGAAAAACAGGGTTTCAGAATTAATATCCTTCTATTATTCATCTTTAACCACCCAATTTCTTTATTCGAAATGCTACGACGTCTTCAAATACCTTATAATAATCTAAGACAACAATTCTGCATTTTCTTAATTTTTTTTTATATTTAACAGTTAAACAGGGACCATATAGAGCGTCAGCATAATTAAGCACCGATAAAATCAAAGTCTCACATAGTCTTTTTTTAAGCCATATGGCAAAAATGTCTGATGCCATAAACTGTTTTCAAAGACATGTACGCTTTTTGAAGAACCGCGTTAAGAGGGGCCTCCTCACAGGTATATAAACCTAAAAACCTACACATTACTAGTTGCTTATCTAGTAATTATTTGATTCGAAATATTTAAGATAGATGTCGATAGTAGTACTGAATCGGTTTTTACTTATTCAACATATTTTCTTTTTGTGTCTTTCCAATCTTGACGGTTCAAAGAAACGCATCTCAGATTCAGCTGTTCGGATGTTTTGGTTTCAAATATTTCAATTTTTTGTTAGCACAGAAACCTTATCTCCGTTTTTTAGGTTGCATCCCAACAAAACTTGTTGACATAAGTATTTCCATTTGAGTGTAGATTTTTGATTATTTAAGCGTTTCATAAATGTTTTTCAAATGAATAAATTGTTAAATAGTAAGTAATCGTATCTACCTGATATCAAAAATTATAGTTATGATGATGTAAATTATCCTGCAATCCGTATTTTTTAATTTTAAAAGCTATGTTGGAGGTTATGTTTACTGAATTATTTGATTAATGTGAGAATATGAGATAAATAATACTGATTGTTTGTTCTAGTAATATCAAAACATCTTCCAACATTCTCTTGAAACCCTGTTTTGAAGTGAAGTGACCATTTAAGTATCTGAATGAAGAAAAATTGAAACCGCTCTCAAAAGACAAGAATTACATCATTCATTTTGATGAAAATATAATAGTGATGATTGAAAAATATAACTATTATCACCTGATACAAAGTGCATCACATATTGCATGAAAGGACATGTGTTATTTAATAATATGGATACTAAGTGACAGCATTGTGGGAGTTGCTAGAAATCAAGAATGGAAGAAAAATATACATACTTTAAAAATATTCTACCTTTCAAAATTTGTAACATTTATATTAACATAATAAAATGTTTTCATAATTATAAATTTTTGATTGCTTCATACTAAGAAAATTAAATTGCGGAAAAGTTGAAAATTTACATCATTGAAAATAGGCCAGTAAGTCTGAAAACACAGAACGTCGTGTCACATTTTTGCTCCAATCTAACCATATTTGTATCAGTTTCAGAGATTCTGTTGGTTGCTTTCAAATTTTATCTGACATGTAGGCTCTTTTTTCAACTACATCTGTAAATATATTCAATTTTATCTAAAAACAAATAATATAAACAAAAAGTTTCCAAATTTTTTTATTATACAAAGAAATATTTACTTGTAATACAATGCTTTACATTTAATAGAAAGTAAGGTACAGTGAGAAATTTCAATTTAAAATAGCAAACGTGTAAAGAAACTTACAAAGCAATTATAACAACTAATAAAAAATGAAAGCGAAAGATCTGCAATGACCAATAATAATGTATATATTGTGGGGAGTTCGATATATACAGTACAAAAGCAAACATACAGTCAACATGTACAAGTTTGCTTCTACCTTGTTTGCAAAGATTGATCATGTGTGTTGTGGAGATTGGAAATGAAACATTTTCCCTTCATTGTACAAAAAAATAGTTGGCTCATTATCTTTTTTCCATCTATAAAATGACAGATACACATATGTTTGATCACCTGAATAGTAAATATTTTTTTTGTTTTTATATAATACTTTATTGGTATTCTCAATTTTTCGTCCAAACCATCTAATATGCAAGAAAAGTATTGGTTTACCCAAGAAAAGTTGGAATTTTGGAACTTTTTTGAGTTGTTTTTACGTTTTTCAGCAAGAACAACACAAAAAATGGTTTTTTCTAAGTTCGTGAGAAGCTGTAAGATAGTTTGAAGAATTAAGTAAAGCTGATCTAATATGTTCGCTACTTCCATATAGTGATTGAAATCAAATACAAATTTGGTCAGATCTGTGTTGATTTTGTTTATTTCAAAAGCAATGTTTTCCTGGTTGTGTGTAACAAGTGTCACTCTGGAGGTTTACCATGATTAGTTTGTTTAAACGTGTATGCCTGTTACTTTCTGATATTATGTAGTTTTGAATTTTCTCAAGTGAGACGATGGCCTTGTCGTATCTTTCGGCATCTTCTTGATTCAAATTGCTTAATATTACTTTGATTATGCTTCCCAAACCATTGATTAATCCTCTCTTTAGTTTATATTCTGGGTAGATGCTGTGAAGTTTCTTCTTATGAGCGATTAGTAGATATTGCAAACTATGGTTGAAATTTTGTAGCTGATCGAAGTAGTCCTTCTTGAATTGCTGGGGTAACTGTTCGATATTGTGTTTCAAGTGCAATTATTTCGTCAGCTGAAGGTCTCAGGGGGAAATAGTGGATAAAGTCGTGTTTACTAGTTCGAATTCGTGCTAGTCCCTGCTGGAGATGTAGAATTCCTGTGTTGTTCTTGAGATCCTGGATCATGACCTCTTGAACTATTCTGTATGTACATCGGTAATATAGGATTCATATTAGATTTGATTGGCTGATGTTTGACATTGTTCTTGTGTATATTTGTATTTTGAGTGTCAACAGTGACTTCATTGTCTTTTCTAACCGTTTTAGGAGAAAATCTTGGAATTGATTTATTTTTTTTTGACCAACTTTTTGATATAAATTTCGATAGAAGGTTTGTAGGATATAGGAGTTTGTTGTTTCCCATTCTTTTTCTCTATGGCTTTTTCTTTTTCTTCATATATTTCCTTAGTTTTCCCCTACGGCTTTGTGTGTAGTTGTTGAGCAAAGCTCTATCGATGTCTATGTTAAAACGATCTTCAGTGCCAAAATGTCCATTCAGAATATCTATTGGTTTATGTTTGGTTACACAGTGAACAGAGGTGTTTAGCTTAAGATATCGTATAGCCTTTGTTCCTTAATGCTTAAAGTTTACTTCTTTCTTCTGAGGATTCTAAGGTGATCGAGTATTGTAGAGTAGAAGTGTTCAACTATTCCATTCGACTGTAGGCTATCCGCAGTTGTATAGTGAATTCTAATCTTATGGGTATCTACAAACTCTTGCATAAGTCCATTATTGGACTCGGTGCCGCTGTCAGCTACCATCATGCGTGGCATTCCATGTTGTGTAACATAGATGAGGAGGGCGATTAGGACGTTGATGGAATTAGATCCTTCTATTGTTATAGTGAATAGTGTAACTTCAGATTTTCGAAAGGTAAGTCTTGGAGTCCCTCAAGGGTCCGATCTGGGTCCATTCTTGTTTATCATTCATATTAATGATCTGAGCCGTTTTATGTTACCTTATATGTCATTTTTATTTGCAGACAATTCAACATTTATTATTTCAGAGGAAGATAATACGAATTTAGCCACCTCTCTAGGTTGCGTTGGTAACAAGGCAAATGAATGGTTTTCATCGAAAAAACTAAAATTAAAAAATAATAAAACTGAAATCATGCATATATCTACAAGTAATCAATTCGCAGTTCACCAATAAAACAAAAAATGTGAAATTTCTTGGATTAGGCCTAGACCACTGGCTAAGCTGGCAGTCACATATTGAGCATTTAGGTGAAAAACTTTCAAGTTCCAATTCATTTTACGACAGTTGAAAAATATTACTAATTCAAGTACACTCAAAACCACGTATTTCTCACTCTTTCATTCGCATGGCATCACCCATTGGGATAATTCCTCCCATGTTTTAACAATATTTTGAATACAAAAAAGGCGATAAGTGTGCTTGCTGACCTTGGTTTCAGAGATCATTGTCAGCAGTTTTTTATAAAGTATAAAATTATGCTATGACCGTCTTTGTATTTATTTCATACACTAATTGAAATTCATGGGACACAGTCAATGTTGTCTAGAAATTCAGATATCTACGACTGCAACACTCGTAATGCTCATCATATCAGCCACTCTCGGCTAAATAATACGAAAACAAATTCACCAAACAATAGGCTTTTTAATATCTTGTCATCAATTGTAAAAACCTTGGGCTCCAATGCTTTCAAAAAATATTTAAAAAAGTGTCTCCTCAAACATTGTTTCTACTCTGTTGATGATTACATTGTGCATTGTCGAGGTAACATTTTACTCTGTTTTTATCTTGAGATATTTTTTGTATGTATTTTCTTTTTTGGCGTGCTACAAACATTTTATTGTAATGTAGTTAATTAATATCTATCTATCTATCAGATAGGCTTATCCATACTTGGAAAATGCATCGACGATTGTCAGAAACTTTTGATCGTTTGCTTGGAAGGTATCGAGATGAATTAATTATATAGGTTTCTCTGGCGTTGGTTTTACCACGAATTTTGGTTTCGGAAGATTTCTGTCGTATTTTCTGGTCAGACATAAATTGATACTTTCTTCAACACCTTTCTTCGAGGTAGGCCAATAGTATAGTTTTCGAATCCGGTTTTCAGTTTCATTTATACCTCTGTGGTTGGTCTTTCTATGATGGTATTGATTTATAACGTGCTTTTGCCTTTGGGAGCTAGCGATATCTTCTAATAATTGATTGCATTTTACTCAATCATAGGCTGTGTTCTTGAATGTTTCTCGTACTATGTTACAGAGAAGTGGATAAAGATCATCATTTTCAAAGTACGGAGCATATTTTTTTGTGATCAAGATAATTCTTGAAGAATTTGAAAAAATCTCCGTTTAGATTGTTTATTCCAACTTGAGCATAACTCATTTTCTTATTAACCAAAGGCACTTCGGTAACTGGCGGAACTGGACTATGGTTAACTAGTTTGAATATCACTGGATTGCTGTAGTGATTTAGTGGTCTCTCGCTGATGGGAATTCCTAAAATAGGATTTCCTTGGGCTATATGTCTTGTTGCATTAGAATCGGAATCATCTTCCTTTCCTTGAAGTAAGTCTTCTATAGTTGGAAGTTCTTCCATGTTTAGATTGTTTGATGAAGAGTATTGCTTCTCTCCTTCTTCTAATAACTCCTCAATTATTTTGAGGATCGAGGGTAGAGCATGAATGATTTTACAATGATGATGTGTCATTGTTATCTAGTTTATCAATTTTTTCTTGGAGATATTTGTCAAGTTCATGTGCTCAGCTCTAGAGAGGGCGTTGGCATTAGTATTATATTTGCCCTTTTTGTATGCAACTGTATAGTCAATTTCTTCCAATTTCAGTCGCCATCTTTGGATCCTTCAGTGAGAACAACCAATTGAGAGGTTGGTGGTCTGATAGAATTTTGAATTTCATTCCAAAAAGATACGGGCGGAAGTATTTAGTAGCCCATATTATTGCTAGCATTTTATTTTCTTTGGTTGAGTATTCAATTTCTGTTTCATTCTGGACGCATATGCAATTAGCTTGTCGTTGCCAATTGGACCTTAAAAAAGTACGGCTCTAATAGCAAAGTTGCTGGCATCTATGATGAGGTTGAATGGCTTCGTAAAGTCTGGATTTTGAAGCAGTCCAAATGGCATTCTGAGGTATTCGTATTGACCATTCTGGACGTTAAGTGCAGATTTAGGGATGTCTTCTTCTGCCATTTCAATCTGGTGGAATCCGCAGGCTAGGTCGAGGGTAGAGAAATATTGACATCTTCCTGGTTTGTCAGGATATCAGTGATTCGACATCTATCATCTATTGTATTCTTGTTTATTTTACGGTAGTCTACCACAATTCACCATTTAATTATTCCTGAGGCGAAGACCAGGCTGATTGAGTTGGTCTAACATTGATGCTATTTGTTGTTAGACCTCTTCTTTATGAATGTGTGGATAGCGGTATGACTTGGTGTGAGTGGGAACTTCATCTGCTGTTCTCACTTTATGCTTGATTTGATTGGTGAAGGTGAGGGGTAACTCTAGATGATGGAAGACATCTGAAAACTTTTTGCACAGTCGTTTTATGTGCTCTTCTTCTTCTGGATTGAGATGATAGGTTCTCAGTAGATGTTGGTATTCCTAAGGTATAATGTCGGCAATGTAAAGATGGTAATCAGGTGAATAGATCTCCGAACTTCTTACTGGATCTGTTAGTGGTATTGATGAGTTCTGCCATGCTAGACAATTGGCTGCTGTAGTTAGACTTTCATTAGGAAAAGCTACTTTTATCTCTTTTTCGGGAAGTATGATAGTTCCTTGGGTTTCTTTAACGGTTACTCGGACATGAGTGGTTGTCGGTGGTTCGAGTTGGAGAGAGTAAAATTGGGTTTTGTTACTTTCGTAATATTGAATAGGTAGAATAGAATTTTCTGTAACGAGTTCAGAATCAGGAAAATTGAGTATGGCTTTTAGAAGCTTGAGATTATCAAGGCCTATTATGCCATCAAAGGTTTGGTAGAAATTAAAAAGATTCAATTTGAAATTTCCGTTCTTTTGGAATTAGGAAAATATGGGTATGTCATTAATATCTGGTAACAAAACCGACATATGTCAAATTATTTTGTTCTGTTCTTCACTATTAATAGAAAGCATGCCACTTAATAATTATGTCGGTTATGTTATCAGATATTAATGACGCATGGGTAAAGATACAATAATTCAACTGTATATAGGATAGTTCCCTTTTAACTTGGTACGAATTTAGCTCTATTACGTCGCGACGTCGCGTTGTTATTTTCAGAATTTTACAAAAAATTTGTTGTTTGTTCTTAGTAGTAATTTTGAAAAGTTTCTTCATACCGTTCTGTGGTCTCGCAACACTGATTTTCTTGATGGTAATAGTCGTAAGCTGTTTCATCATCAAATCCGTTAGTATGATAACCACAGGCTTCGTTAGCATATTCAATGTTAAATAATTCTTCGGATGTGAATCTTGGTGGATTTTTCTATTGTTGAAATCTCCAGATTCGGTTCTCAGTCGTAGCTCTAGTGCTAATGCTTATTGGTGTTGGTTTATGTAGCTGAGATATTCCAGGTTTACTACTCCAGGTATTTTGTTATCGAGGCCTACTGAATTGTTGAGACCTTGACGGTCCCGAGAATACTTTCTGGCCTTGTAGAATGAAATTATTTGGTTGCGCCGGTAGTCTAAATCCAAACTGAGCTGGTGGTTGCCATTGTAGTCTGAAAGTTGATGATTGCCATTGTGAATACATAAGACGTGCTGGTGACTTATGTTGCTGGTTAGCGCTCATTGCCTGTTGGTTGTTGGTTGAGAGTTTACTGTTTTCTGGAGATACCTTATATTGTTTTCTTCCTGGATGTACTGCATTTTTGTCGATAGATAGCTTGGTCTCATTGCTCTGATAGTGGATTCTAAGGATTACCGGATTCCTGCTAGGAAAGTTGTTAAAGCTTGTTACTGGAAAAAGCTCTTTTCACTTGCCTTTATGATAATATCGCGGTTGTGAAGTTCTATGTAGTTAGATATTGTATTTAGCAGCCTCATTACTTTCTCGTAGTACTACTTTGACTTCCTTAGCTCCTCCAGTCAGTTTACTTAGTATTCCTTGGAATAGGAGGTAATTTTGAAAACTTTGGGTTTTGTTATTGTCCCAGAAATGGCTTTAGAGTAGAGTAGCGGTATTACTGAAGTTGTACAGCTCGTTGGGATCTCCATCGTATGGGGATAGGATGTCCAGGTGTTTTTGGATTAAATTCAGGCATGATATTGATTTGAGACACTTTTTTTCGAACTACAATGTTTCCCAAAGGCTCTTGATCTGGATAAACGTTAAAAAATGAAGAGGATCACTAAGGGCTCTTTCACTATCCTACTGATTGCGCCAACTGGGAGTTACTGCCTAAAAAGTATCTTTTTAAAGAGGTATTTTATTGACAATAACAACACTACTTATTAACATAATGCGCTGTATCTAATATATCAATCGATCGATATCTAATATATCAATCGATCGAACTTACATACTAAAATAAATGTAAACTAAAAATATGCCATTCTGCAGAATCATCAGTGTGTTGTACGAAGTTGTTGAAACATAGATCAACGTCTGCGGATTTTGACGGAAGCTTAAAGCTCAATACCATGCATGAACCGTGGGTCAGCGAACTGTAACTTGCTCGACCCCCGTAATATTGAAATCTGTTAAAAACTGTTTCGCCAGTTCGAACGATTTTTCGTGCTTGGAGAGAAGAACGGCAATGGGGGGAATGGTAAGTTCCATTGAAGATTCTTGACAGGCAAGTATCGAAAACTCTACCTGGAAAGAACGATTTTGCTGATTAAACGTAGAGCTGGAAATAGTGGTAAGCTGGATTCTTAAAGTTCCACTGAGGTAATTATCCGAGAATTCCATATCCCCCAAATGAGAAATTGCGGCAGTTGAAACGCCCTAATGAGATACTTTCAATGATTTTGAAGTGAAACTTTTTATGGGACACTAGCGTTTTGTCATGAGAGTTAACTCGTCGAGCTAACAAAACTGTTAAACTCCTTGTGAGAGAGGCGGAAAAAATTAACGAAGATTCGCACATAGAGGAGACGCCGAGAATAGTCGCAGGGCATTGTTTATTGATGGCGATCATGTTATTCCGTTTATCAATCCCCACTTCGCTGCGCGAACGATAAAGTGAGAACGCATTCGGGGGGAAAAGGATACCAAAAGCGCTTAATAATTTCTGCCGATATTGGTATAATCCAGTGCGAAATTAATATAGAAATTGTTTACCTTTAAAATTAAGGCGATAAAAACTAGGAAATTTCTTTGCATTGTGTATTTATTTGTATTATTTTGGAAAAAATATGTAATAAAACGTAACAAGAGTATTGAAATATATTGAAAAAGGAAAAAAAGGAAATAAACAGGTATACTTGTCCGTACAGATAAGTTCTGTACTCATTAAAGTTTAAGCATAAACTGTGTTATCTCCTACTTTCCGCATTGAGACCAACGCGCATCGTGGGCGTGTCCACTTTCAAACTTTCAGCTATATTTGCTAGCCTGTACGTAGAAGAGCAAGTAAGTCTCAGTTCATCAGAGAAAGTTGTTGTAACTAGTGTTGCTTTATTTATGGAAATATTTTTTTTTGTAATTTAAAATTATTTTTTGATAAATGAAAATGAATGGACAAAAAACTTCAATTTCAGTCGTTGGCGATGGAAATTGCTTGTTCAGATGTTTGTCTTATTTTATTTTTTCAACTCAAAAATTTCATTATTTGATACGATTAATAATAGTGAAATTTATTCACGATCATTGGGACAATTTTAAAGAATTTATATGTGGAGAAGGAGTATATGATATACACATTTCAAATAATGAAGATTATTACAACCATTTATCGAAACAACGAATTTATGGAGGTGAAGTGGAAATAGCTGCTTTTTTACATATTTTTCCCAATATAAAAATAGTCATACATCACGATAATAGGCCACCTGTCGTACATGGAAATACAACATCTAATTTTCAATTAATATTGAAACTTAGTGGTGTAGTTGATTCTGGGCATTACGATATAATTCAATGTTATAATGAAAATTACGAGGTAGAAAATATTGAAGATCTGAAACATTCAGCACTTGATACAAAAAAATGTATGCGTCAGTCCAAAACTAACAGCGTCAGAAGTGAAACTTTTCATGTAATTCAAAAACTGTCAATGAGTGTACAAAAAAATACATTGCAGCAAAGAAAAATTGACTGGAAATTATAATAAAAATGATTTATAATAAAAATCAAGAAAAATCTACGGACTATCCCGAATTAATTACTACGGAAGTTTCACTTGTACGTACTATTATTTACATATACATAAAACTATATACATATACGTACAAGTGAAACTTCCGTAGTAATTAATTCGGGATAGTCCGTAGATTTTTCTTGATTTTTATTATAAATCATTTTTATTATAATTTCCAGTCAATTTTTCTTTGCTGCAATGTATTTTTTTGTACACTCATTGACAGTTTTTGAATTACATGGAAAGTTTCACTTCTGACGCTGTTAGTTTTGGACTGACGCATACATTTTTTTCCATGCCTGTCGAAAGGTTGGCTTTTGTAATTCAAAAAACAAGGTATTTAAAGTTGTTTTCTTATCAAGCAGTTTTTTACCAGAGTTTGCATTGGTCGTTCTCGTTGAAAATACAGGATAATTGTTTGAACATTTCATGGTTATAAATATAGGAACTTAATAGTTTTATCATTTCGTTCCTTACGGGAAAGCGAAAAATTATTCTAACTTAAATTATTATTAGTATAAAATTATTACATATATAATTTTTAGTTGATTACAACTGTTTTTACCGGAATTCAGTCGAAGTAGAAATATTCGTTTTTGTTCACAAGTCATTAAGTATCGAAAGTTAGTGAATATTAGATTAGAACGGAATTCTGCTAAGTAATGATACGAGGGGACTTTGGAAGGTCAGGGAGAAATAAAGTAATATTTTTTTGATATGGGCCAATTCATATCTTCTACTTAGGGGCTGTTGCTCTAGTTTGTGGCTGGGGTTTGAACCTGATATTTTTCGAGAGGCTGGTTCACTATCGCCCTTTCCGGTTCCCGTATCTACTACATGAGGATCGATTGGAGAGAACCTGGGCTACTTTTAGAAGAATAGTATTTTCATAATTTCCGTCAGTGTAATATATATTTTTTTTTTCTAACATTCCTTAATTTTTTGAGTACAGTTAATGTTTTAGCCTTCATATTTTTTATTAGTTTTTTGGTCAACCGATTTTACTGTTCAGCAACGTTCACTTTCTTTTTTTTTGCTACTTAATTCTTAACTTGTAAATTCTTTCTTTTCATTTATTTGCTGATATAAAATATTTGATTAATTTTATTTTACACGTAAACTTTATAATTGTGAACTTATATATACATTGATAACTGGTTGACAAATTGAGTTATAATATACTTTAGATTATAATCATAGCACCACGACACATACGTAAGCGGCACGCCAAATTCATTGTTATTTATTATATTTTTTCTGTATAATTTGCTATTTTGCTGTTGTCACTCGTTACCTATATAATTTTTCATTGCTCTATACTAATTTTATGTATGTATACCCAGTCGTATTCATATTTTTGATATTTTCATAAATTTTATTGATTGAGTAATCATTGGTTCACTTGGATATTGGCTATTTATCTTACTAGTGTAGTTTTCTTGTAATAGTTGCACACGAACTTTGTGACGATCTATTTTCTTGAGTGTTTAACTAATTTTTTTTGTCGTGAATTTTAATTATAAAATCTTGTACACTTCATATATATATATATATATATATATATATATATATATATTATAAAGTTTTTCTTATTTATTTAAACAGTAAACGGGTGGGATAAACTTTAAACACACGGTATGGCTACTTACGAATTTATTTAAACACTGAACTACTCACTAGCACTTAATTTATATACACTCAACTATTCACTTACATTTAATTTATATACACACAAATTTAATTATTAATTTATATCAACACTTTACTGTTCGCTATGTCGGTGTAGTCTTGTTTATTTGGCGAGATCACTTTAAAAGCTGAACTTAACTCTCTCCCTGGTCAGGCTTTTATATATTAGTGCCTTTTTACTAGATAATTCTAGATTGCGGCTTACACAAAAACAATTTGCTATGGCATTTTCTAGATAAGACTGGTCACAAAAACAATGTCTAGATAAGATAGTCACAATCATAAACAGTTCTAAAAAATTCCTGCGCATCCGCCATAATTTTTACTGTAATACATGGCTTAGACAGAGCCGGATTCAGAGACTATACCAGTGTGCTGTTTCGTAACATTACCCCATCCTTAAATGGAAGTTCCTACTGGAACTTTTATGTAGCCGAGACTATATGTTTGGATCGGCAACTGGCCCCATTTCTACACTTTCCGATCTTATAGAAATAACAGGGCACCCTCTTCATCGGATACTGATAACGGGGGTTGTGGCTGCAAATTAATATCTGGACACCGGCATCTCGAAAGATAATCTCTACCATGTTCCTGATAACTCACCAATCCAACTGGTTACTCGCTATCTTAGGCATAGCCAGTTTCTTCACGCTGGATTCTAGCACATGGTCTCGGAGGTTACGAAGTGGTTCCCACACATCGCGGTAGGTAGATCGATACTTAAATTCATCTTAAGTTACCACGTAGAAGACGGTACCGCGAATTATGTTTCAGTTTCAGTGTCTTGCCAGACGCTGGAATCTGGTCTTCAAGTTTTTCTAATTGCCCGAACTTCTTTCGACAGACGAACGCCAACCCTCGTACGTTTTTGAAACGGGCGGGGATGTTGTATGCCAGTGAATAATACAGGAGAGTGAACAAATCTTTTCGCTGTTCTGACTTGACTCCATATCTAGCTTTGCCGGTACCTCTACACGCGCCCATAAATTCATCGAAGGTAGGGTCAGACACATCTCGAATATGGTTTACTCCTTTCTCAAGGTCATGGTCTCCTTCGAATGGCGATAGTCGGTTTTGGTGAACTACTTTTGGTATTCCGTTGGGGATCTTGCTCATGCGATATAAACCATCATTGATCCTTTTTTTGATTAAGTATGGACCTTCCCAGAATTTTTGTAATTTTGGAGAAAATCCTTTTCTCCTCGTCAGGTTGTGTAACCATACTATGCCTCCTTCTTTAAAACCGCCTTCTGTGGCCTGCGTGTCGTACCAACTTTTCATTCTGTCGCTGGCATCTTGAAGATTTGTTCGACCTAATTCATGAATATCGTCCAGCCTTCTTTTCAATTGGATCACGTAGTCTTCTCCTGCTAGATCTTCTCCAGGCCAACAGCCAACTTCCAGGTCACAAGGAAGCCTCATTTCACGTCCAAACAGGATTTTCGCAGGTGTTTCCCCCATGGACTCATTGACGGCAGATTGATAAGCCAATGCGAATAGGGAAAGATACTGGTCCCAATCTCTCTGATGGTTGGAAACTACTTTGGACAGGTATTTTCCAATAGTCCTGTTCATTCTCTCGACCATTCCATCTGACTGTGGATGTAATGCTGTAGTCCTGGTCTTCTTCATTCCCAGCATGTCACAAATCTCCTGGAATAGATGGCTTTCGAAATTCCGTCCCTGGTCACTGTGGACTTCTAAGGGCACTCCATATCGGCTGATAAATTATTTTACCAATACATCCGCGACAGTTGTGGCCTCTTGATTGGGGATCGCGTAAATTTCCACCCACTTTGTGAAATGATCCATCACAACCAGGATCTATTCACCACCATTTTCTGTCGTCGGAAATGGTCCTGCGATGTTTAAAGCAATCCTTTCGAAAGGGCTTCCAACATTATACTGTTTCATAGGTGCCTTTCTCTTGCGATGTGTTCCTAGTAGCACAAGTCGTTTCTTACACCATTCCTTCACATTATCGGAGTTGTTCATCCAAAAAAACCTCTTACGGATTCGCTGGAGGGTTCTCTTCACTCCCAGATGACCTCCCGATGGACTGTCGTGTAACTTCTTCAGTACCTCAGCTACTCTCGCTCTTGGGATAACTAGTTGTCTCCTCATCCCGGAACCATAATCGTTTTCAAGGACACTTTTCAACAGCCCTTCTTCGAGGACAAGGGAGTCCCACTGAGCCCAATACGCCTTGAGTTTGGGTGAAAATGTTGACACTTCCTGCCAGGTAGGTCGCCGATTTTTTCTTCCATTGCCGGATCATCTTCAGTTGAGGATCATTCTCCTGATCTTCTCTGATCTTGGTGGGTGACCATTCCTCGTTGACTACAGTGGTTCTTGAAACTGCAGCTTCCCTGGATTCCGCCTTGTTGCAGTGGGAGCAGTCTGTTGGGCACGGCCGTCTGGATAGGGAGTCGGCATTTCGGTGACTCACTTCAGCTGGATGTTCGATGTTGAAATCGTACTCTTGAAGTCGTTCAATCCGTCTAGAGATCTGGCCCTCGGGATTCGTGAACTGCATCAACCACTTGAGTGCTGCATGATTAGTCCGGATTAAAAATTTCCTACCATAGAGGTACTGGTAAAAGTGTTCCACGGACTTCACTACCGCCAAAAGTTCTCTTCTTGTGACCCAGTAGTTTCGTTCTGGTTTGGAGAGGACTTTACTGAAATATCCCAGCACACTTTCTTGCATGCCTTGGATCTGTGAGAGCACTCCACCAATTCCTACGCTTGAGTCAGTGTCAAGAATAAAGTCTCCTTCTGGTAATGAATATCCTAATGTCGGCGCCGAGGTTAAATGTCTCTTCAAAGTTTCAAAAGCCGTTTGACAGTATTCGTTCCATTGGAAAGCTCTTGCTTCTTCTGTAAGTCGAGTTAGAGGCTTGGCAATATCTCCAAACTTACTGATAAATCTTCTATAATACGTGCAAAGTCCAAGGAAACTCCTAATTTGATGTTTGTCGGTTGGTTGCGGCCATTGCTGAATGGAAGCAATTTTCAATGGATCCACCGCCACTCCTTCATTGCTCACTATATGACCTAGATAGTGGACTTGGTTTTGGAACAGCTGACATTTCTTCGGGTTTAACATGAGCTGGGCAGCTTGGAATCGTTTGATTACGTCTTCCAAATTCCTCAGGTGTTCGTCAAATGTCTTCCCCAGTACTACGATGTCGTCCAAATAGACCAGGCATGTCTTCCTAGACAACCCTCTCAAGACATTTTCCATTAGTCTTTTAAATGTCGCAGGCGCATTACAGAGCCCGAATGGCATGACGTTGAATTGCCATAATCCTGATCCGGTGGAAAAAGCAGTCTTCTCATTGTCTTCTGGGTCCATTTCCACTTGCCAATAACCATACTTCAGGTCCGAGGTGGTAAACAGTTGTATCTCTCTGTAATTAGTTTTGGTTCTACACTTTCTATAACGAAAAAACTGGTTGTTAATTTCATCAGCATGTTTAATTGCAAAATGTACCTACTGTCTAAAAATGTGTTGAACGTGTTGTGCTGTTTTATATTTTAATTAACTGACACCAATTTTCTGTAACTTGTAATTTTGAAATGTTTTATCATTGTATTGTTTTCATTCAATAAATCTTGTATTTCGCTCCTGATGAAGCCATTAAATAATGGCGAAATATTGGCGAAATATGGGCGTGACGAGCCCCAGGTCCCCAGCTAGGCTCACATCTCACTCCCAAGTTGTGATCCATCCCTACCACCCTTAAGTCCACAATTCTTATCCTCCCCGACGCTATTAGGTTTGCGAGGGCTAGAGGATTCCTTTTTTCTATTCTTTCGACTGTGCCAGAAGAAGATGACACATAGTCCTTAGTCGTCCAGTGTAATGCGACCCGGCTGGCAAGGGTATTAGGGCCAAGTGATACCTGCAAACGGAGCCTAGGGATACCGGGCAACCTCCCTAGTATAAGTGCCATATTCCGGCATGCGAAGCTCTGCCGGAACGGACTCTTTATGTCCCTAGCTATGCGTGGGAACAAAATGGATAGTTAAGGATCAAATTTTGAGGGGAAATATGGGGATAAAAGCAAGTATGGAATTATGAGTCAGGGTATCAAGAAGTTTATGGTGAAAGACAATAGTGAACCGTTGTTGAGAGACAAGACAGATGGAACATTCGTTTCGATTAGAGAGCAAAAGAATTCATTCGCAAGAAGGGACTCTATAAGCAGAACTTCCCCTAGTGAAAGGGTCTCGTCTCGTTACCAGACCTAGATGCGCGAAATCTGGATTTGTCTATTATTGACGCAGCGGAAGACATATGTGAACAGCCAAATGATTTAAAATGAATGGAGCAGTCTACTAAAACCAGCAAATCTAAAAAAGAAATAGAGGGTCCACGAGAATTCATCCAGAAACTTTATAACCAGATTAAGACGCAAGCTAGAGTCATTAGGGACTCGTATGACCCAAAGAAGAACATGAAAGAGGCTGTATAGAAACTAACATTCCAAGCTGAGAAAATGCAAGGCAAATTATTCTAAGAGTGGATGAGATCTAGTGAAAATTACACAAATGAAGATGAGTTAAAAAATTTACATGAAGAAAATAAAACACTTCGAGAGGCGATAAGGAACACTCATGGAAAATAAGAAAGGGAAAATTCTGGAAACAGCACGCAGTGTGAGCTTTGCAGGGAAACACAAATAACATTTGAAAAACGAAAATCACTTCGTGGCGATGGGACGTACGATGCCTTCCAATCTGTACCAGAGAAAGTCTGTGCAGATAAAACCTTTTCAAGGATACCTATGATGCCTGGCCTGAGTATGAATTGGTGCTGTCCTGCTCCAACGATATTGTTGGAGTTAACAACCATGTGAGGAGCGCTGTCAGTAAATATGGCGGTATAGAGGAACTCAAAGGTCAAAGGGAACCTATAGGGGGTGTAGCCTATATGAGACATGCTCTGGAATTTCCCGACGATACGGGATATTTCTCCATCGTCACTAGAGCAATATTTTGTCCTATCATAAGTGATAATGAAACCTGACGTGAACCTCAAGATAGGGATATATTTGATTCCCTCAAAGTAATTAAGATGCTCGCTCTAAAGAGCAACAGGACTAAGCTGGCCTTACCGTTTATTGAGGGAATTACGGGGATAATATTTCACAGAATCACAGAATTTGTCTTTTCGGATACATCCATAGAGGTCGTAGCTTATAATCCTATAATAAATAAAACTACATTAAGCGGTAAATTGGCACACGCAAATAGTGAATTCAATCCAAAAAGACCGGAGATGATGTTTTGATCATAAAAACGGATGGTAAAACCTATGCCGAACTACTGAAAACAGTTAAAGAGACAATTAACCCTACATCAATAGGAGTAGATCTGAAGGAAGTACAGAAAAACAAAAAAGGTGACCTAATGGTAAAAATTCGTAATGGAGCAGGCAAAGCGGAAATATTGAAGAGGGAGTTAAATGACAAAATATCCAATGCTATGGTGTCGGTGTTAGTTTCTAACAAGGGGATTCACATTAAAGGGATGGACGAGGTCACAACTGTACCGGACATAAGGGGAGCAATCTCGAAAGTAGTAAATATCGATCAAAACTGACTCGATATACGAGCCTTACGGCCCTCCTATAGAAATAAACGAAACGTGACTATAATTACAAGCGAGGAAGATGCACATAAACTTCTGGAACTGAAATCTCCAAGGATCGGTTGGGTAGACTGTCGGTTCCTTGAGAGACAAAAAGATGACATATGCTACAGATGTTGGGAGTACGGACACAGCAAAGAAGAGTGCAAATGACCCAACAAGGAGAATTTGTGCATGAGATGCGGCGAAAACAGGCACGAAGCAGGTATGTGCGATAGAACACCCTTCTGGTTGAATTGCAAGGAAAAAGGCAATCAAACGGCAAGTCGTGGTTGTTCTGAGTTCAAAGAACGCGTTCCTAAGAAAAAGCCTAACTTCCAAGAAAACTAAAAATAAATATAAAATAAGCCAAAATGGAAACCAAAATAATGCAAATAAACACAAATAGAAGTCTTAGAGCACTAGACATGGCAGTTGCTACTGCAAGAGAAGAAAATGTGTGCATACTCTTGATTAGTGAACCAAACAAAAATGCCATAAAGGACAGGAAGGACTGGATGTTTGATAAAGAAATTGATACAGCAATACAAGTGCTGGATAGAAATGTAGCAGTCAGGGACATGACCATGGATTTAAATACTTTGCTACAAATGCTTTTACAGTATACAGTTGTTACGCCTCCCCAAATAAGGAAATAGACGACCTTGACAGAACCTTAACAGAAATAGGAATTCATCTTAGAAGGCATAAAGAAAAAAGTATTATAGTAGGAGAAATCATTGGAAAATTTGCACAAAGGGTAATGAGGTATACAGATAGAAAGGGAGAATCCCTAATGGAATGGATGGCAGACAACGACCTCGTCTGTCAAAATCATGGAGATAGACCTACATTGCAGAGAAACCAAAGTTCGTCAATCATCGACATAACGCTATCAACGAATGATATTGTAATAACAAACTGGTATATGAGTGACAGAGAGACCCTTAGCGATCATAACTATATTTTGTTTGAGGTATATGAGAACACAAAATCGGACAATCTAAGTGAGAAAGTAGTCGACAATGGGTGGAATCTGAGGATGCTAGATACTGCGAGCCTAAGCCAAATAGTTTCTAATATTTCAGTAAATGCACCTATACCAGATCCAAAATGTTTTTATGAAATACTCTCGAACATATGCAATGCCTCGATGCTAAAAAGAAAGAGCCACCCAAAAGGTATATTGGTGGTCACAGGAAACCGCAGACCAGAGAAAGGAATGCACAAGAAAAGGAAGAATCTGCACAAGAAGCAACAGAAGATATGAACCAGAAGTAGAACAACAATTACAAGATAAGTACAATGAATAAAAAAAAACAGATGAGGAATGCAATAAGAAAAGCCAATCATGTCTGCTGGAATAATATCTGTGCAGGTATAAACTCCGATATATTGGGCAATGGCTATAAAATAGCTATGAAGAGAATCATTGGCTACCCTCCGAAACCCCAACTGTCGGCAGATACTATGCATAAAGTAGTACGGCACCTCTTTCCAGTACACGAGGAGGTACATTTCGAATGTAGAAAAACCCCTTACTTCCTAGATTTTACGGTGGATGACTAAAAACAGCAAATCAGAAGTTAAAAACAAACAAGGCACCAGGTCCAGGAAATATCCCTGCAGAAATTCTGAAATACCTGATTGACAGCAAGACGGACTTTGTTCTAAGATTTTACAACTCACTTGGTGATACAAAATACTTTCCGAAAGAGTGGAAGCAGGCCCGACTGGTACTACTTGAGAATGGTAAAAAAGCACCAGATGACCCTTCTTCATATCGACCGTATGTCTGTTATATGTAGAAGGGAAAATATTTGACCACATAATTTTAGCTAGGCTTAAGAAGAAACTGGAACGTACAGGCGCCCTTGCTGAAAGACAATACGGCTTTAGAGAAAAAAGGCGAACCGTAGATGCTATCATAGACGTCAGAAGAATTGCAAAACAGGCTTGGAATTTCTCTCCACAAAATAGAAACATATGCGCTGTGATAACTTTAGACGTAAGGAATGCCTTTAATAGTGCTGCCTGGCAGATAATCTTAAATAATCTAAGAAATATAGGAATTAATGAAGACCTACTTGATTTGATAGCATCATACCTCTCTGAATGAAAAATCTTAATCGGATATAAGGGCATGGAGGAAAATATAGAAATAAATAACGGTGATTAGCAGGGTTCGGTTCTTGGCTCTACACTTTGGAATATACTATACGATGATCTGCTAACGATGGACTTGCAGGAAAACGTCACCCTGATAGGCTTCTCTGATGACATAGCAATGGTAGTTGTGGATAAACAGGAGAAAGACCTTATGGAAAAAGCAAATCTGGGAACTCTGCTCGTGTCAAATTGGATGGAGAATAACTCTCTCAGACTAGCACCAGAGAAAACAGAAGCTGTGTTGCTTACTAGAAGAAATCGAGTGAGTCCTGTATCTTTCAACATTCATGAAAATAAAATCACTCCAAAGGGGTAAGTGAAATATCTAGGTGTATGGTTGGACCCAAAGCTTTCTTTCTCAGAACATGTACATCGTACGATTGAGAAAGTGGAGAAAACAGTATCTGCCTTGTCCAGTCTTATGTCCAATGTGGGAGCCCCAAAAGCTTCAAAAAGACGAATCTTAGCTTCTGTGGCTCAATCTCAGATCCTTTATGCCGCGCCAGTGTGGTGCGCGGTTACGTATAATAAACGACTCAAAAGAAAACTAGTTAGCATACAGAGGCCGATGTCGATCAGAGTGGTTAGTGCGTATAGGACAATATCTGCTGTGGCATTGGGAGTGATAGCCGGTATCCTGCCCCCATCGACCTCTTGATTGAAGAAAGAAAAGTGATTTACGAGGGAGTGGACCGAAACGTTGCACGTACATCGTTGAATATATGTTGGCAAGAGCGCTGAAAAACTAGTACGAAGGGACGATGGACTTACAAAATAATTCCAGATATCGATGAGTGGATAAATGGATTCTGTGGCGAAGTCGATTAATATCTGATGCAAGCACTCTCAGGGCGCGGCTGATTTAAGTCGTTCCTATACAAGAGGAATAAATCGGACACTGATCGCTGTCAGTACTGTAAGAACGGGGATGACGTAGAGCACACGTTGTTCCTTTGTCCCAGGTGGGAAGAGATCAGAGCAGGGTACCAAGAAGAGAGAAATAACTTGTTTACCCTTGAAAATATTTCAAGAGACTTAGTTAACGTTGAAAATGCATAGAAAAGTTCATATAAAGTAATAAGAACAATTATCGAGACCAAGGAAAAAGGGATATACTCAGTGAGTTGAACAGCATACCTGCCACCACATCAAAGTAATGCGAGAGCGGTTCCAATGTGGTGTGTCAGAGGAAATGAGGAGAGGTTTTTAGTCGGTAAGAATCCGACACTACCAGTAACAACATCACTGGTGTCTCGTGTAAGATTTTCCTCTTCCCTTGAAAAATTATTTATAAAAGTTGACAGTTACTTGATACATCGTAAACGTCACTCAATAGATTAATACATTATTTTCGAACTTAGTTCAAAAATTCATACGGTTTTCATAAAACTGGGTAAAAATGAGACGGGTTTCGAGAAACTTGAATTTTATTTCATATTATGGGGTTTCAGAAACAAGAAAAACTTTTTATCAAGAATGGCATTTTTCACTAAAACTAATATTTAAACATTTTTCACCTATAGGATAGGATATCCCATCCGTGGACACGTTGTATAATTACACTATCATTGATTTAAAAATTGGAAACAAAACACACACCCTTTTCATTGTTTTGAGTTTTCACTACTGTCGGCAGTCGTTATAACTGCCTATTTTGATGTTTTTTATAACGATAACATGAGTAGATTCCACAAAGTAAGGGATGAAACAGTAAATTCAATTTATTATGATATACATTATTTGTTATTCACACATTATCACACTGTTTTTAAGGATCGATTTGATGGATTTGAATGAACGATAACTTGACATTATCTGCAAAATTTATATTTAAAAATTGGATACTAAACTTTTCATGTTTCTTTTAAAACAAATAATGACAGTCTCATTAAAGCTTAAAACATATTTAATTTCCATTTGTCAGTTGCTTTGTTCTCTGCTATTGTAATTTCGAATTTTATTATTCCATTCTAATAACATGAAACATAGGAAATGATTTCTTTTTGTGTTTTAATGCTACTAGAAAGCAATTAAGGACACTGCCTGAAATTACAAGTTATACCTTTTAGTAATTGGAACGAATTTAACAAACTCACCGTGTTATTATCAGTGATTTGCGTTTGAAGCTTGATTTATTCATAAACTATGTTCAGTACAAGTAAATGGCGTTTTTTATTGTCATTTTACTGGAATTGAGACATAAAAGGAAAATTCACTATTCTATGGTTCATTAGTTTACTATAAATAAAAACAGAATGTAATTATTAATCAATAATATCTTATCTAGCAATGAAGTTCTCGAACAATTGTTGATATTTTGTTATTGTAGAATTTGACAAAAAACGTGTAGTTACAACAATGTCATTGCAACTGACAGCAAAACTTAATTATATGTATCGAACATTAAAATTAAAAGTCCCTTCCAAAACAAAACAAAAACTAAATTTCATCTCTGACCTTTCGAAATACTTTCATGTGACCGTACGTGGAATGAAATTTGTTATTATTTTACCACTTTATAGTACATTCCTGTATACTAAAACCAAAAAATTTGAAAAGTGCAATTACCTTGTAACGCACACATAAAGATGAAAGCGTTGTTGTTATATTTAATACTCAAATTTCTTCATCTTTCTGAATAATTCGGAAATACTTTGAAAACTTCTAGACTAATCATTTTAACATGAATTCTTGAATTTTTCAAAATATTCAGTTATGTCTGTACTACTACGATTTATGAGTCACATAGGAAAATATTATTTTTATGAGATGAACTTTGTATTTCTATCCTACTTTCCAATGTTTTAAGAACATTCGTCAAATAATGGCAAGGTCTGCCTGAATTGCCACTCGAAAGACGGCTGTCTCGCTTTTGCCCATTCTATAGACAAGGAAAGACGAATGGAGGAATAACAAAGATCGGATCATACCAATTGAACAGTCACACCAGTGGCGGAACAATAATGTGAAGAGGAACTACATTTGGATGGATATAAAAGTATTAGAAACTTTCAAATATTTTATTTGTTGGAGTTCTATTGCATTATCTGAAATCTATTAAATATTGTTAAGTATCTAAAGTAATCAAAAATTTCTGATTAGATACCGACTTGAAAGGTTAAACATCTATCCAGAAATAAATTACACATTTTTAAAACCAAAACAATATTTATAATAAAAACATGTATATTACAAATAAAAATTAAACAAACAACAGAAAAATATGAATACATTATATTCTCATCTCCTATTTTCCGGAAAACAGAATCATTTTAGTTAAATGGTCACTAATTGCCATCTTAATTCCTCTTTTCTTCTTAACAATAAAGTATATTCTAATTTTTAGGTATTTAGTGCATATGTCTATTAAAAAGTAAATATGATTAACATAATTTTTTAACACATGCTTATTCAAACAAATCCATTGTTAGAGCTTTGTTCATAACTGCGTTAGTTAACAGTTCAAAGGACTTTTTCCTATGAAGATTTTGTCCAGTAATTCCTAAAATGCTTCCAGAAATTTTACAAATGCGTATAACATCATTTGATCGATTTTATGTTAATTCTGCATTACTGTTACGGGTAATTAAAGAATTAAACTAATTTGCTTAAAGTCCAGTTAATGCCCCAACACATGTTTCACGCATCAAGGTGTTTGTCAATTGTAAAACAACAAATCCAGCTATATACGTGATAATTTGTGCACTACATGTTGACAAAATAAATCGATTCATAATACAGTCACTATCGTTAAAGAGTTATAAATTGTGGTCATCCTTGCCTATTCATCTTTATCAGATTGAGGAATATACAGACAAATGGGATCTGTTTTTGCTGGTCTACAGTACACAACTAAAATGGGAATTTGTTCCAAAGGTGTCAATTACCAATGCCTCCGCTTCTAACTTCTGATCTGATTAACAAACGATTGTAAGATGACTTAAGCTGACAAGCTGTTGGTTTGTTAATCAATCCACCTTTAGATGTGTTAGATGAAAGTATATAGAGAAGTACGGGCACCAAAAAGTCCTTTATAACCTTCCTGTAGTATCCTAGAAGTCCTAGGAATCCTCTGATATCTGTAGCTGTTTTAGGTGTTGTATAATTGGCGATGGCTTTAATTTTGGTCGGGTTGGGTTTTATACTAATTTCTTTTCTTAGAAACTCACATTCGTCTAGTGGGATTTTCAGTCTGGTATCTCGGACACATTGGAATATTTTGGTGAGAGATGTGGTAAACACGATAATATCGTCCATATCAACCAAACATATTTCGCATTGGAGTCCTTACAAGACATTAACCATTACCCGTTGGAATGTGGCAGGTGCATTTTTAAGCCCGAACCGCATTCTTACTCATAATGTCCGTTCTCGGCACTAAAAGCAGTTTTAGGAATATGTTCCATGGATAAGGAGGATAGAGGAAATCGGAGAGAAAAGAGTGAAATCAATAGAAGAGATGTGAGAGGACTGGCCAGAAACAGGTGGAAACTACTCGCCAAATCTAGGGTGGTGAAATATTGGCATCTGCCAAGTTTATCTAATATGTCCGTTATGTCGGGAATTGGATACCGGTCGTCGATGGTTTTTTCATTTACTTTGCGGTAGTCAACAACGATGCGCCATTTAATTTTTCCTAAGAAATCTGGTTTTCCTAGCGAACAGATAGGTCAGGGCCATGGAGATTGCCTAGGTCTAATTATATCTTGATCAAGCATATAGGCTATTTGACTTCTAACTTCTTCTTTGTGGATGTATGGATAGCGGTATGATTTAGTATTTACCGGTATCTCATCCTTCGTTCTTATGTGGTGTTTAACTTGAATTATAAAGCTAAGAGGTGTATCTGGTTTATGGATGATATCTGAATACTTCCTGAAAGGCGGAGGATGTGTTCTTTTTCTTCCATATTAAGGTGGTCCGTGCTTTCTGCTGGTGTTGTTATAATTGGAAATATGTGATATTCTTCGAGATTAGTCTTCTTGCAATCTATCGGTTCGGTAATAGCGAATTCTATTGGCTCTAAGGTAAAGATTGCAATATCTGTCTAAGCTAGTTAGTTTTGTGTGTTGGAAAGACTTTTTGCACCTTGGATTTGTTGTGGTATAAAAACGGTTCCTTTATTTTCTTTAACTGGTAACCTGACTTGCTTCGAGTTGAGTCGAGTAGAATTGCGTTTGTTCCGTTTCAAAATATTTCATAGAGATGATTGGATGTTTCGTAGTGAGGATTGATTTAGGGAAGTTTAATTGTTCATGGAAGACTTTTAAGATATCGAGACCAATAAGATCATGAAGGGCTTCAAGGAACTTGAATAAATAAAACCTTAATTTTTCGGAAGATTTGAATTAGAGAAACGAAGGGATTGTGATGGTAAGCTTTTGTTAATATTTTTCAAAAATGGAAGTAACGGTGAAATTATCATATTTAATGAAATTTGGGAAATAAGTGGAAGCTATTTTGGGGTTAAGGAATGATTTTGTAGGGCGTGTCACGATTAAGAGTTTTAAAAGACGGTTTCGATGTACGGGAGTGCCTGTTTTGGGAAAAGGAATGCAGTCTATGGCAAATTTTTATATTCTTCATGCGAAAAGTCTTGTACCTCGAAGAGTGATAAATCTTCTAGTGGTTGTTCTATTTCGTAAAAGGCTTCTTCGTTGTCGTTTTGTTCCATGTTATACAATTCTTCAACGGTAAACTTTGAAAACTTCAACTGAGAGATTGTTGAGGTACTTGATTTTGATTGGACGGTCTGTTCCCATTTGTGGCCGCTTTCAATATACTCATGGGGGTAGGTCTTGGTTGTTGTGTTGTCCCTGGAGAATAAGGTAAGAACTTGGGTTGGTCAGGTGCCCTAAATTGTTGTCTTGTTTCGGTTCTTTGTTGATCGAACGTGAGCGTTTGAAAGTTTTGGAATGGCTGCCTTGGCAGTTTCTTTCTCTCGTTGGTTACCATCGAAGGTTGGAGAACGTCGGTTGTTGGTGGACCATTGTTTGTGGAAATACTAGAGGTCGTTGAGAAAAGGTCGGTTGTTTCTGGGAAGAAAATATATTTTTAGATAGTGCTGGATTTGAAGACTGAGGCGAGTCATTACCCCTTTGCAAATATCGGATGTTGTTTTCTTCTTAAATATATTGAATTGGAATTGCTAGGTTATAGTTGAGTCCAAATGATCTCGTAAACCTGCTAAAAATGTAGTTAAATCTTGTTGTCTAAATAATTCCATGTTGCTTATTTCTATTTCTGGATTTTGGATATGAACTTCCATGTAATTAATAAGACAGTTTAGAAGTCCTATTGTTTTCTCATGAAACTGCATAGGTGTTTCTTAAGGACCCTGTCGAAGGTTTACTAAATGTCTAGTGAGAGAATTCTCGCTTCTTTGATCTCCAAAGTTTTGAATTATGACGTCTTCCACAGTTTCCCATGTGTCGCATTCATAAATAGTAATTACTTCTTTGACTCTACGAGTCAACTTACTTATAATACTATGGAAAAGGATCTGGCTTTGGATATCCGCTGGTTTATTTTGGTTATAATAATAATTTAATAATAAAGTTGGAATCTTCATAAATTCAAATAGTTTATTTGGATTTCCATAAAAGTTAGGGATAATGAATAAGTTTTTAACGTCGAATTGAGCCATTGTAATATTGCTAATTTCTAGTGTATTATTAAGGTCTGAATCGTCAATACTTAGGTTGCTAAGTTCATTCTGTTTTCTCTATTTATACTAAACTCTATTATACTTGGTAGCGTATCATCTATGCTAAACTGTGAGTCAGAAGATTCTGAGACAGAGGAGTCTGTCATAAATAAAGTGGTTTACAAGATACAGATGATGTTACGGTGCTTTCCTGGAATCCTTTCTATGCTTCAGGATGAACTATCTTGGTTGTTACCCCGGAGCTTGTCCATTGAAGATAGTGGATAAACGCTTGATAACGATGAGGATCACTCAAGGACTCTTCCACTATCCTACTGACTGCGCCAAATACGAATTGCCACTGCAAAACTCACTTTTTAAAAACACTTTTATTAACTATGAACATCAAACTACACAATCAAACTGGTATGACAATATAACTAAATCAGACTGAATATAATACAAAGATATCGATTAATTTATACAAAAAATATTGCTAAATCTGCATCGGATGTTTCATCAAATATACTTTGGCTTTTAGCAGAGTCAGCGTTCCGGTATAATGTCATCATATGCAGGAAGTTAGTGTAATGAAGTTCAATGTACTGTAACTCGCACGTATACGCACTGGACCCGTCACGAACGGTCTGTAAAAATTATTCAATTTATAAATAAACGGAACGGAAATTTTGCGCATGGGCAGAGGTCACCTATAATTACCCGTGAGTGACAATCAACTTAACCGCGAAATTATACAAATCAAAAACAGCCTGTGTCCTGGGTTGATTTGAGATTTAAATTTGTATTGTAATATTCTAAATACTTATATGGTTTGAATCACAATGGATTATGAATTACGTGCTTTCTGGGGCCGTGGGACTACTGTTATGTGCAGAAACATCTGACATCACTAAGAATTCTTTCTTTTGATTGGTCGGACGCAAGAAGGCACTGTAAAAAGATAAAAGTTGGCAAAATCTTCCGTTCCAGTCCGTTTGACATACGTTAGGTCATGCGCTTACGTTCCTTTATGATTAAGGTACATATATATTCCATAGTTCAACTTTCCACAGTGCGACTACGTTTACATTAGACGATGGACACTGCAGACCGTGCCATCTATAGAGCCTGTCGAGTAACTAAAATCGGATAATTCCAAAAAATTAACGAAAACTGTAACGTCGTTAGTAATCAAATTTTCTTGATTTTTATTACTGCGTATGCGCGATGTCATATTGCTCGTCCTCACAGGTTATCTGTTATCGTTTCTACTATTTTTTAATTTCTATAATGTAATATATATATATATATATATATACATATATATATATATATATATATATATATATATATATATATTATTACAAATAGTTGACTTATATACTTACTTTTCATTATTGTTGTGGAATTTAGATGATTATAATTTTATATTTAGAATTTTTATTTAGATTTGGCTAGCTCAGTTGGTTATTATTATATTGTCTTGTAATTTATTTTATTTTAATTATTCGGGAGCATGAAACACTTTCTACTCTTCGAGTCCTGGCATTCAAAACATATTACCTTCATTTAAATAAAAGAAACACTTCACTTATAACAACATTTAATTTTAAATTCAATATTTTATATGTGATAATAATTATTTGAGACGCCTATGGTCACCTCTAGAGAAATTATTTATTTTATATTTTTAACGGTGCGCATGCTCAAAATCCAGTCATGTGTAAAATGAACATAATTTTAATAACGAGAGATGGAGCTTCTGTGGCTCATTAGTATGACATAGAAATAACAATCAAGAAACATTTAGATGGTTTAGAACATACCAGAATTTATGTGAAGAATATACATGAGAATGTTATCAATATGCTGTGGAAGAAAAGTATTAAAAGATTTATATAGACATGGAATTATTATACAATTTATAAACAGATAGACAGATTACATGGAAACAAGTTAAGCATCATCTTATGATAAAATGGCGTACGTACTTTTGAATTATTTATTTATTGAAATTAGGCCTTTTTGTTATTATTAAAAATTTAATCTATTAACTAATTAAGTAAAGTCCGTTTTCTTTATATTTTAGATCGATCATTGCTGTGAATGTTTATCAAAATACGGAACCAAGCACTTTTTGAGGTTTTTGCTTATTATTGGCCAATAATAGTTTAAAAGAACACTGACCTGATGATCTGGAATTGGGATAACTCTTTTGGACCCCAGGAATACTTCTCTGCAGTTCCAATACCAATTTCTGGAGAAATTCTGCTGGTTTTTTTTGCAGAACAACTGTGTCTGATTATCGGTGAGTACTACACAAGATTGTTTTTCATAGTTATATTAAAATTTATTAAGTTATTTAGGGAATTTCATAAAAATTTCGGGAACACTCTCACACACAGTCCACACCTTTCGACGCCACTTCTCATAATCCACGCTTCCTCTCGATTTTCACTTTTTCTCAACAAAACAAAGTCTTTTGTTTGTTTTCAGGTCACTGTCTCCCAAAGTTTGTTTCAATACTTGTTGATTGCAAATATTATCTGTCATTTTGTTTCTAACCAATCAGATATTGTCCTATGCAATTGAATTATTTGATTTGGGTTAACTCAATAGAAAAGTTCATAAATATTCTATTTCACATTTCTAATACACTTGTAGAGAGTCTTTTGAAATTCAATCATACAAATAAATTAAAGTTGGTTATATACATAGATGTTGTTTAAATAGTTCTATCTAATATTGTCATAAACAATCTATTACTGTTACAATTATATAACTTAAATCATAAATCCTTTTATGTATTCTCCATCTAATTCTTCTATTAACTTATTTCTTCTAATGCAATTAATAAATTATTATTTAATCCTATGTTCATTTTACAGACACATATCATTTTCTTTATGTTTAATTGTTTATCTATGAAAAACTATACTCCTTATTCTAATAAACATTTATATTTGTATTCTAATGTAACTACTTATATCTAAAATTCTCTTGACTTGATTATATAATTGTTTCTTTTTTAGGTGAACAGCTGATCACGTTACAGAAGAATTTCTTCGTCTTAGGCAACTTTATTTACATCATTACATTGGTTAGGCAATCTCTATATTTTATGCTATTATTGAGGTAATTTTTTTATTTATTATATTGTTATAGGCTATTATTTAATATATCTTTACATGATATGCTTTTGAATTAAGAAAAGTGTTTCCTTTTTAATTGTGTTTTCTTAAATTATATTATTTTCTTACATTTTCATACTAGCAACATATTTTTATAGAAATAATTCTCTTAATATCTATATCTGGTTCAATTCCCCTCAAATTTAAATTTAAATGATATCCATACCTTGGATATTTATTTAAATTTCAATTTTCTTACTATAAATGATTGATTTTATTTTATACAAAAAATTAACAACTTTATGGCATAATCTTAATTTTTTTAACTTTGTTTCTCAAATGTTCGTTCACATATTTCCTACTACAAAACCTATTTCTTTCAATAACTGTCTCATAATTCTTTCCTTAAAATACACTTGATTAGTATCATGTCAATTTATATTCTTAATATTACTTAATATAATACCTCTCTACTATCATTTTCAGACTAACTTCCATTTATATATCAACTTATTTCTTTTTAATTTCATTATATTTTATTCTTCTATATACTCCTCATATCATATTTCTTTTCAATATTCATCATTATTCAATATAATTAATTATTTCTTAAATTCATATATATATCAATATCAATATCTCATTCATGCATGTATTCTCAAGTAATCTACCAAATTCTAATTGACATCAAACATTACCTCCTATATTTTTATCAATATCATTCATTATTATCTTTTCCTATCCTTTATTACTTACATCTTATTTCCTTGATTTACAAAATGTGAACTTCTATTTGATACTTGAGTTATTTTTAATTTTATCCCCTCTATCCTATACTTTTAATAGTTTCTTTCTATGTAAAGCCAGTATTTCTCCTAAATTGTTTTCTATTATTTGCTATATATATTGATTTGCCATACTCAATTTTTTTTTGAAACTGTTTTAATTATAAGTTTTACCTAATAAATCTTTCTTCATATTATATTATATCTATTTTTTTTTAGGTTCTGAAGAAACAAACGTAATGAATTTAATTGTATCACCAGCTGCCAAATGAAAAACAAAACTCTGTCTAATATCTACTTCATCTTTGTACACTACCTAATATTAAATTTTAAGTCTATCCTTATGACTATTATTTCCTTTTTTCAAGTATTATTCGTAACATAACATCATCTATTCATAATATCTATATACATGTTCCACATTGAACACTCCCCTTTCCAATTGTGTACCTGGATTAATTTGGTTTTCTCTGCCATTTTGCCAATTTCTTCCTCTATTATTATTATTGTTATTACCATAGCGATTTCTTCTCTCGAAATTGTTCTGGTTCCTATGGTTCTCCGGATATCTGTTTCCATTATTCCTCTCTCTATTTCTGTATTGTTCCCCATTTCCTTGGTATCGTCTATCTTCAAAGTTCCTGTTTCCATAACTTCTATTTCCATTACCTTCATAATAATCTTTCCTGAAATTACCATTTCCATTTTCCCTTCGTATATCGTTTCTTATATTTCCATTTTCATTATCTCTTCGTATATCATTTCCTTGTTGATATCTGAGAAAACCACTTCCATTTTGAACACTCCTTTCAACTCTCTGCAAATATCTAGATAAGTTGTCCATTGTTTTAATATTATGAAGTGCTATCGTTTCAGACACTTCTGAATTAAAATGTCTCCCGACATATAAAACTAATTCCTCCTCCTTCATAACAGGTTCCAAGTATTGCGCCATGTTATATAGTTGCATAGCATATGGATTTAAATTTTTATTCCTATTATAATCAAATTTCCCGAAATACAATCTTTCCCTAAAATTAGCCTGATGAAACTCACCCCAGAAATAGTTCATGAATTGGTTCTCAAATTCTTCTAAATCATTTATGCTTTCCTCTTCGTTACAAAACCATAATAGTGCATGCCCAGATAACATCCCTCTAATGATAATCTTCTTCTCCATGATGTACCTCATTCCTTTAAGTTTACTTTTTATTATTTTTATAAACACTTTTGGATGAATGGTGTTTATATTCCCATCAAACTTTACTCCGATATCCATGTTTCCTGTATAAATAACTCCACCTCCATTTCTCCTAATATTGAATTCCATTTCCTCCATGCTTTCCTGTAATTTTCTGTTCATTTCTTCAATTTCTTTGTTAACTATTTTGCCAATGTATTCGTTCCTCTCCTCACATGTTCCTGTTTGTTTTTGTACCTTTGTATCCAAATCCTTAAATTTCTGCTCCGCATTCTGTTGGTAATTCTGCATTATCTCTTCTATTATTTGTTCCTTGAATTTAATATTTTCCACTTCTTTAGTTATGTCTTCATTCTGTCTCATTACTTCTGCTTGAATTGTTCCCGGTAATTTTTCTTCTATACCCCTCTCTAATTCTTGAATGTGTTCTACTATTTGATTTTCTATCTGCTCTCTAATTTTAATACCATTTTCTTGAATTCCATTTCGTATATGTTTGTTTTGATCCTCCGTATCTTCTCTCACCTTGTTTATCTGCTGTCTACATTCTTCATTTTATTCCCTAAGTTTCCTGAATTCTTGAATACTTTCAGTTTTCACCCCTTCTATCTTCTTTTCCAATTTATTCATATTTCCATTATTTTATCCATCTTCCCGTTTAGGCTCCCCTCTATTCTATTCATGTTTCCATTTATATTATCTATTTTTCCATTTAATTCATCCTTCATTATGATCAAAAATTGCATCATGTCCATCTGATCATCTCTACTTCTTCTTCTTTGCATTTCATGTGTCCTATCTTCTTGTTCTACAGCTTCCCCATCTCCTGTCAAAACTTCTTCCTGTGCATCACCTTCCACTTGTTGTCCCTGTTCCAAATATACCGCTTGGTAATCTCGCATACCATGACTTCGTTCTTCCCTTTCTTCTTCCGAATCACTTCCTGCTCCTACCTGCCTTCCATCTCTCAACATCATTCGTTTTGCCATTTTAATTGAGTTTAAAATTTACAGATGTTTCCTAAATTTTTAATAAACCGCCCCACGTTTTGGGTGAGAATTATTAACAAATTTGTTGACTTATATACTTACTTTTTATTATTGTTGTGGAATTTAGATGATTATAATTTTATATTTAGAATTTTTATTTAGATTTGGCTAGCTCAGTTGGTTATCATTATATTGTTTTGTAATTTATTTTATTTTAATTATTCGGGAGCATGAAACACTTTCTACTCTTCGAGTCCTGGCATTCAAAACATATTACCTTCATTTAAATAAAAGAAACACTTTACTTATAACAACATTTAATTTTAAATTCAATATTTTATATGTGATAATAATTATTTGAGACGCCTATGGTCACCTCTAAAGAAACTATTTATTTTATATTTTTAACGGTGCGCATGCTCAAAATCCAGTCATGCGTAAAATGAACATTATTTTAATAACGAGAGATGGAGCTTCTGTGGCTCATTAGTATGACATAGAAATAACAATCAAGAAACATTTAGATGGTTTAGGACATACCAGAATTTATGTGAAGAATATACATGAAAATGTTATCAATATGCTGTGGAAGAAAAGTATTAAAAGATTTATATAGACATGGAATTATTATACAATTTATAAACAGATAGACAGATTACATGGAAACAAGTTAAGCATCATCTTATGATAAAATGGCGTACGTACTGTTGAATTATTTATTTATTGAAATTAGGCCTTTTTGTTATTATTAAAAATTTAATTTATTAACTAATTAAATAAAGTCCGTTTTCGGGAACACTCTCACACACAGTCCACACCTTTCGACGCCACTTCTCATAATCCACGCTTCCTCTCGATTTTCACTTTTTTTCAACAAAACAAAGTCTTTTGTTTGTTTTCAGGTCACTATCTCCCAAAGTTTGTTTCAATACTTGTTGATTGCAAATTTTATCTGTCATTTTGTTTCTAACCAATCAGATATAGTCCTATGCAATTGAATTATTTGATTTGGGTTTACTCAATAGAAAAGTTCATAAATATTCTTTTTCACATTTCTAATACACTTGTAGAGAGTCTTTTGAAATTTAATCATACAAATAAATTAAAGTTGGTTATATACATAGATGTTGTTTAAATAGTTCTATCTAATATTGTCATAAACAATCTATTACTGTTACAATTATATAACTTAAATCATAAATCCTTTTATGTATTCTCCATCTAATTCTTGTATTAACTTATTTCTACTAACGCAATTAATAAATTATTATTTAATCCTATGTTCATTTCACACACATATATCATTTTCTTTATGTTTAATTGTTTATCTATGAAAAACTATACTCCTTATTCTAATAAACATTTATATTTGTATTCTTATGTAACTACTTATATCTAAAATTCTCTTGACTTGATTATATAATTGTTTCTTTTTTAGGTGAACAGCTGATCACGTTACAGAAGATATTCTTCGTCTTAGGCAACTTTATTTACATCATTACATTGGTTAGGCAATCTCTATATTTTATGTTATTATTGAGGTAATTTCTTTATTTATTATATTGTTATAGGCTATTATTTAATATATCTTTACTTGATATGCTTTTGAATTAGGAAAAGTGTTTCCTTGTTAATTGTGTTTTCTTTAATTATATTATTTTCTTACATTTTCATACTAGCAACATATTTTTATAGAACTAATTCTCTTAATATCTATGATATCTGGTTCAATATATATATATATATATATATATATATATATATATATATATCTGCTGTGGCGTTGCTTTATTGTTAATAATTGAAAAGACAATGTCAAAGTGTATTGTGAAGGAGCGTAGTAGTGGTATACTCGGTAAGTATTATTAAAAAAATTAAAGCATTTTTTCTCTCTCAATTAACAACAATTTTCTTTATTTTCATAAAATACAGAATTTTACTAATTTAATCGACAACTTTAGAGATCACGGTTGTTTTTTACATTAGCTAAACTGAAAATTGTTGCATTACTGAAGTAAATATTTCTTTTCAGTTTTGTTCCTCCAACCCAGGAAGATAAACGCAGTGGTAATAAATCATTAATTTTGTCGATGAGGAAACGATGGAGGATATGTTCCCTTCATGTTCAATAACAGTGTTTCTTTAGATATGAGGAAGACGAAGGGAGGTTATTAAGACAGTTTGATTTGCCTTCCCATATGAGTAGAAATTAACAAAAATAGATGGTAAGTTTTATTGTATTCAATGTAGCATGCTATAATTTTGGATATTGAAAAATGTAAATTAAGTGAATGAAAAGACGAGTACTGAGTGTGTAATTTTATTAAAATTCCAGAAAAGCGCTTTTAGCCATTAGGCCATTCTCAAAGTTGTCGACAAGAAAAAAACATACAACATGTGTCAAAAAACATCAAACCCTGTAACTGCTACATACAATGAAATGAAATGTTTGATGTTACATAATTATTTAAGTAAAATTTGTTAAAATTACCCTATAAAGAGGGTGTAATATTGTAATTCATATAACGAAACGTCTAATTTGAAATTATCAACTAAAAGATATGTGTGTACAGCCTCTT
Organism: Galeruca laticollis; assembly: GCA_963921935.1. Lineage (NCBI taxonomy): Eukaryota > Metazoa > Arthropoda > Insecta > Coleoptera > Chrysomelidae > Galeruca > Galeruca laticollis. The sequence goes on along the minus strand of OY998178.1, from coordinate 220,137,376 downwards.
TATAGTGTAATTTTAACAATTTTTACTTAAATAATGATGTAACATCAAACATTTTATTTCATTGTATGTAGCAGTTACAGGGTTTGATGTTTTTTGACACCTATTGTATGTTTTTCTCTTGTCGACAGCTGGAATTTTAATAAAATGACACACTCAGTACTCGTCTTTTCATTCACTCAATTTATATATAAAATGTACACCATACTCAGACAATTCCATTTTTAAATGTACCCATTAAAAAATAATAATCTGGGTTTTATTTTATGTTATAGCTACTCCCTCCACCAGCTATGGGATGGAAGGTATAGACCCCTTGCCGATTTTCATATATAGCCAATTTATGGGAAATGAAAGTAAGTATTAACTTTTGTTGAGGCATTACGTCTAAGTATTTGGTCTAACGGTAACCAAATATCCAATAAAGAGAAAAATTAAAAAAAAAAATAAATCAAAAAATAGTTAAAAACCAAAAAAATCAAGAATTCCTAAAAAATCGAAAACTCCAAAAGGAATTCAAAAAAACCAAAAAAAAATTGAACATTCAAACATTTTTTGATATTTTTTTGGCGTAGTACAAAAACATGTGTAAACTTACTGTTTCAATAGTAAGCACATATTGTTTTCTTTTGTTGATATAAATTTTCAAACATATTTGTGTGTACACTTATTTATTGTTGCTATTTTGTGTGTTCACTTGTAGAAGCTGAACCAGAAACGAGAAATGACTTCCACGAGACGGTGTGATTTTTAAGAGCCCTTAAGAAACATTTTAACAATCATAGACTGCCAGGAGCTGCAGACTAACTTAAACTGCCTTATGCGATGGTTTCATAAGAACGGAATGCTTTTAAATGTAGAAATATACAAATATGCAATATACTAGGATTAAGCTTGTGATATAAACCTATTTAATACTTCCAGTTTAAGAAATAAAGATGTGTTTCAAGTGGAAATGCAATAATAGATATACTATTTTAAATTTTGTACAGTCACAAGTGTTGTTTAGCACTCTTATATGTAATTACTTGGCACCTTGTATTTACAGAGCTGGGCAGTAATTAACAACTTTTCCTTTATTTTAATTACTTTTGTTCTAACATTTACAATAATTATACTCAAATAATTTCTTTCACAGAAAGTTGCCAAAAATAGTAGTTAACTACTCATTGCTAACACTTTTTTTGATTAAGTAAGTAGCAGTTATACTCCAGTAGTTTGTCCAGCTCTGTGTGTTTATAGGAGTATAATAATAAATAAATAAATTGATATAAACTTATCATAAATATTTCACGGTTTCGAATGAAACTTACTGTTTCTACTTAATTCCACAATATATTGAAAGATTTTAAAAATTGACAATTGTTTCGATATTAAATATCATTCTGACGATGATATTTATTATCGAAACAATTGTCAATTATCTTAGAATTTTTAAAATATTTTCATTATATTGTGAAATTAACTAGAAACGGTAAGTTTCATTCAAAACAGTAAAATGATTAGATTCCTCGAAGTAAAGGACGAGACAGTTAATTTCATTATCATAAATAATGTTCTACTTTTATCTTGATTTAACATCATTTAAAAATCTAATGATACTTCAATCTAGAATGGATGTTACTCAAATTATTTTTTCATTATTGCATTATTTTTACATTATACGAGGGCAATTCAGAAACTAACCTCCGGTTGATTGAAAAAAATACACCAAGTTAAGTAAAAATATTTTAATATATACATCTTACAACTACATCTTTGCACTATTTTTCGACATAGTCTCCATAACGATTGAGCCACTTATCGTATCTCTTCACAAGCTTTGAAATTCCTTCTGCATAAAAATCACCCGCTTGTGCCTTGAGCCAGCCTGTGACCACATCTTTGAGCTTTTCGTCGTCATCAAACCGCTGGGACCCGAGCCATTTCTTCATATGCATGAAGAGGTGATAATCGCTTGGCGCCAGATCTGGGCTGTAAGGTGGATGGTTGTAAACGTCCCACTTGAAGGACTCAAGAAGGGCTGTTGTTCTGCGAGCAGAGTGAGGACGGGCGTTATCGTGCAAAAAAACGATACCGGAAGTCAGCATACCACGGCGTTTGTTCTGTATAGCCCGTCGTAACGTTTTTAGTGTTTCACAGTACACGTCTTGATTAATGGTCGTCCCACGTTCCATGAATTCAACCAACAACACCCCTTTGGCATCCCAAAACACCGTTGCCATCAGTTTTCTGGCAGAAAAATCTTGCCGGGCTTTTTTTGGTTTGGTAGGCGAATCTGAATGTGCCCACATCTTTGATTGTTCTTTTGTCTCGGGGTTCACGTACTTAATCCAGGTTTCGTGACCGGTCACGATTCTGTTTAACAATGGTTCTCCTTCGTCCTCATAACGTGACAGAAAGTCTAATGCAGAGGCCATTCTTTGACTTTTGTGGTGGTCGGTAAGAATTTTGGGCACCCATCGTGCACAGAACTTACGGTAACCCAATCTTGCTGTCACTATCTCGTACAAAAGAGTCTTTGAAATCTGTGGAAAATCAGTAGACAACTCCGCCATTGTGAAACGTCGATTTTCACGAACTTTTGCATCAACTGTCTGAACGAGTTCGTCAGTCACCAAGGATGGTCTACCACTCCTCTCTTCATCATGAACGTTTTCTCGTCCACTTTTAAATAAACGTACCCATTCACGGACAACTCCTTCACTCATAACTTTTGGTCCGTACACGGCACAAAGCTCACGATGAATAGCTGCTGCAGAGTATCCTTTGGCTGTAAAAAACCTTATAACAGCACGCACTTCACATTTGGCGGGATTTTCTATTGCCACAAAAACTAAACTAGCGCAGGTACGATGTTCACTCGACTACGGCTTGATGCCGACTGACCTGCTGAGCGTGTGAATGCACAGATGGCGCGCTACTCCCCCCACTACCCGCACTGTGACCAATCGGAGGTTAGTTTCTGAATTGCCCTCGTAGTTTATTTATTGTTCTTCTGTTTGTTAAGAAAAGTACTTTGTGAAAGAAAATATTTGTTGTGTATCTTTATACCAAAATAAGTAAACTGTTTATATGATTATTGTCTTATTTTTCCAATTTAATTAACCATTCATGGTCCATCATTTGATATTTCATTTAATTTAACTCAACATCTAATCATTATTGAGTTAATGAAGTTAAATTGAATGAAATGTTAAATGATGGACTATAAATGGTTATTTTGAAATAAACTAATTGAAATACAGTAAATTTGAATATACAGAAATTGCAGAAATATTTTAACATCACTCAATTGTTTATTCGACAGGCTCTTTAGATGGGCCACAATCAGTGTCTCATCTTTCTGTGGGTTATCTGTGGTTTACATTCCGTCAAACTGTAAATTCAGCTTACGTAATATCGGTGCGTATTTATTTATTTTTTATCATGATAACAATTTCATTAACAATAATGTAATGTTTTTCTTATTTATTAAAAGTTTTTATTACGAGTGGGATACATTTCAAACACTCGGTATATCTACTTACTAATTTATTTAAACACTAACTCACTAAGACTTAATTTATATATACTTAACTAATCACTTAAATTTAATTTATATGCACACAAACTTGATTATTAATTAGCACTTTACTGTTCGGTGTATTTTTGTTTATTTATTTCACGAGATCACTTTATCAACTCCTCCGCTGATCGGTCCTTATTTACATTAATGCCTTTCTTACTAGAAAATTCCGGGCTGCGGCTTACACAGACACAAATAATTTTTCTGGCCTTTTCTAGATAAGTCTTGTCACAAAAACAATGTTTAGATAAGATAGTCCCAAACAGTTATAAAAACACTGCGTATCCGCCATAATTTAAATTTTCATACCTGGCTTAGACAGAGTCGGATTTAGGGTCTATACCAGTGTGCTGTTTCGTAACATTACCCCCTCCTTAAATGGAAGTTCCTCCTGGAACTTTTGTGTAGCCGAGATTGGATGTTTGAATCGGCAACTGGCCCCATTTCTACACTTTCCGATCTTATGAAAATGGCAGGGCACTGTCTTCATCGGATACTGATAACGGGGGTTGTAGCGGCAAATTAATATCTGGACACCGGTATCTCTAAAGATAACTTCTACCATGTTCCTGATAACTCGCCAATCCAACTGGTTACTCGCTATCTTAGGCATAGCCAGTTTCTTCACGTTGGATTACAACACATGGTCTCGGAGGTTTCGAAGTGTTTCCCACACATCGCGGTAGGTAGATCGATCTTGGAATTCATTTATAGTTACCACGTAGAAGACGTACCGCGAATTATGTTTCAGTTTCAGTGGCTTGCCAGGGGCTGGAATCAGGTCTTCAAGTTTTTCTAATTGCCCGAACTTCTTTCGAAAGACGGTTGCAAACCCTCGTGCGTTCTTGATACGGGCGGGGATGTTGTATGCCAGTGAATAATCTCCCGGGAGAGTGAACAGATCTTGTTGTTGTTCCGAAGTGACTCCATATCTAGCTTTCCCTGTACCTCCATACGCGCCCATAAATTCCTCAAAAGTAGGATCGGACACATCTCGAATAAGGTTTACTCCTTCCCCCAGGTCATGGTCTCCTTTGAATGGCGCTAGTCGGTTTTGGTGGACTACTTTTGGTTTTCCGTTGGGGATCTTGCTTATGCAACATATAACATCATTGATCCTTTTCTTGATTAAGTATGGACCTTCCCAGGATTTTTGTAATTTTGGAGAAAATCCTATTTCCCTCGTCGGGTTGTGTAACCATACTTTGTCCCCTTCTTTAAAACCGCCTTCTGTGGCCTACGTGTCGTACCGACTTTTCATTCTGTCGCTGGCAACTTGAAGATTGGTTCGAACTAATTCATGAATATCGTCCAGCCTTCTTCTCAATTGGATTACGTAGTCTTCGCCTGCTAGATCTTCTCCAGGCCGACAGCCAAATTCCAGGTCACAAGGAAACCTCATTTCACGTCCAAGCAGGATTTTCGCAGGTGTTTCACCCGTGGACTCATTAACGGCAGATCGATAAGCCAATGCGAATAGGAAGAGATACTGGTCCCAATCCTTCTGATGGCTGGATACTACTTTGGACAGGTATTTTCCAATAATCCTGTTCATTCTCTCGACCATTCCATCTGACTGTGGATGTAATGCTGTTGTTCTGGTCTTCTTCATTCCCAGCTTCTCGCAAATCTCCTGGAATATTTGACTTTCAAAATTTCATCCCTGGTCGCTGTGGACTTCCAAGGGCACTCCATATCGGCTGATAAATTCTTTCACCAATACATCTGCGACAGTTGTGGCCTCTTGATTCGGGATAGCGTGAATTTCCACCCACTTTGTGAAATAATCCATTACAACCAGTATGTATTTGCCACCATTTTCTGTCATTGGAAATGGCCCAGCGATATCTGAAGCAATCCGTTCAAAAGGGCTTCCAACATTGTACTGTTTCATGGGTGCCTTTCTCTTGCGATGTGGTCCATTACTCGTAGCACAAGTCGTACATTTCTTACATCAGTCCTTCACATCGTCGGAGCTGTTCATCCAATAAAACCTTTCACGTTCTCGCTGAAGGGTTATTCTTCACTCCCAGATGACTTCCCGATGGACTGTCGTGTAACTTCTTTAGTACCTCAGCTACTCTTGTTCTCGGGATAACTAGCTGTCTCCTCATCTCAGAACCATCATCGTTTTCAAGGACTCTTTTCAACAGCCCTTCTTCCAGGACAAGGGATTCCTACTGAGCCCAATACGCTTTGAGTTTTGGTGAAAATCTTGACACTTCTTGCCAGGTAGGTCGCCGGTTTTCTTTCTTCCATTGCCGGATCATCTTCAGGTGAGGATCATTCTCCTAATCTTCTCTGATCCTGGTGGGTGACCATTCCTCGTTGACTACAGTAGTTCTTGAAACTGCAGCTTCCCTAGATTCCAACTTGTTGCAGTGGGAGCAGTCTGTTGGGTACGGCCGTCTGGACAGGGAGTCGGCATTTCGGTGACTCACACCAGCTCGATGTTCGATGTTGAAATCATACTCTTGAAGTCGTTCAATCCATCTAGCAATCTGGCCCTCAAGATTCTTGAACTGCATCAACCACTTAAGTGCTGCATGAGCAGTCCGGATTAAACACTTCCTACTACAGAGATACTGGTAAAAGTGTTCCACGGACTTCACTACCGCCAAAAGTTCTCTTCTTGTGGTTTGGAGAGGACATTACTAAAATATCGCAGCACTATTTCTTGCCCTCCTTGGATCTGTGATAGCACTCCACCAATTCCTACGTTGCTTACGTCAGCGTCTAGAATAAAGTCTCCCTCCGGTAAAGGGTATCCTAATATCGGCGCCGTGGTTAAATGCCTCTTCAAGGTATCAAAAGCCGTTTGACAATATTCGTCTCCAAACTTCCTGATAAATCTTCTATAATATGTGCAAAGTCCAAGGGAACTCCTGAATTGATGTTTGTCGGTTGGTTGCGGCCATTGCTGAATGGAAGCAATTTTCTCTGGATCCACCTCCACTCCTTCATTGCTCACAATATGACCTAGATAGTTGACTCGGTATTGGAACAGCTGACATTTCTTCGGGTTTAACATAAGCTGGACAGCTTGGAGTCGTTTGAATACGTCTTCCAAATTCTTCAGATGTTCGTCAAACGTCTTCCCCAGTACTACGATGTCGTCCAAATAGATCAGGCATGTCTTCCAAGACAACCCTCTCAAGACATTTTCCATGAGTCTTTCATATGTCGCAGGCGCATTACAGAGCCCGAATGACATGACGTTGAATTGCCATAATCCAGATCCGGTGGTGAAAGCAGTCTTCTCTTTGTCTTCTGGGTCCATTTCCACTTGCCAATAACCAGACTTCAGGTTCAAGGTGGAAAACAGTTTGCTGCCGGCCAAAGTGTCTAGCGTATCGTCAATTCGAGGCAGAGGATAGCTGTCTTTCTTCGTCACGTTGTTAAGCTGACGATAATCCACGCAGAATCTCGTAGTTCCATCCTTTTTCTTGACGAGCACTACTGGAGACAGCCATGGACTAGTCGATGGTTCTATTACTTTTTCTTCTGCCATCTCTCGAATCATTCTTTCAGCTTCCTCTCTCTTCGCTCGTGGAAGTCTCCGAGCTGATTGTCTAATTGGCTTAGCATTACCAGTATCGATTTTGTGTTTGACGTCTGATGTTCTGCAGTCTTTCCTCCTTTTGGCACGAATAAGTCCCGATACTGCAAGAGAAATTCTCTCATTCTCTTTTTTTCAGCTCGATCCAAAGATTGACCAGTTACTGATAACATTTGTTGGAATCTGGCATTGGTATTGTCAGTGGTCGTTGTTTGACGAACTATAGACGTCACTGGTACGCAGGATCCAATCTTAGTTTCCTTCTTGATGGTAATTGGGTAATCATTCACGTTTATCACACGTACTGGGATCTTTTTCGCCTATGTAACCAATCCTTTTCCAATTAGTACTCCTTTGCCAACTTCTTCGTCGTGGTTCCTTGGTTCCATCATAACCGGTCTACCTTCCTCCCTGATTCCCTGTAGCCGTGCTACTATCATGGTTTCGCTTCGTGCAGGTAGAACGGTATTCGCCACGTTTCTGCCTTCAGTTCTTCAGCTGAGATTGGTACAAATGTTCTAAATGTTCATGACCATATCGCATATCCAACCTCTTCTTCAGCTGCTCGAAGTCATCCGTTGCTTCCAAAGGTATCATCTGGAGTACATCTAAGGCATCTCCGCGAAGCGCCATGGTTAAGTTCACTGCCTTCTCTCTATCGGACCAATTATTCATTCTAGCGGCTGCTAAAAATTGTTTCACAAAATTGGTCCACGACATTTTTCCATCGAACGTTGGGGCCTTGACTCGGGTAAAACTGCCAATGTCTTCAAACTTAGGTAGTGTTTCTGGCTTGCAAGGTTTCGTTTGCTCGGTCTTTTTTTCTTCCTCTGGCGTGCCTCGCGTTCTTGAATCGGCAATCTTTTCTTCTAACTCCTTGATTTTTTCGTCTATCGTTGTAATCTTATTTTCGATTTTCTCGTCCATCGTTGACATTATATTCTCGATTTTCTTGTCCTTTGTTGACATCTTATCCTCGATTTCAGATTTTAGAGACGAAATTTCATTTTCAATGTCAGGGGCAATGTCGTTTTTCATTAATAAGATATCGGCAGATATATCGTTCTTTAAAGTAGAAATATTCTCGTCCATGTTAGCAGAAATGTCGTTCTTCATAGCACAAATCTTCTCGTCCATGTTAGCCGAAATATCATTCTTCATAGTAGAAATCTTCTCGTCCATGTTCTCTTCCATGGCAGAAACCTTCTCGTCCATGTTAGCAGAAATATTATCAGAAATGTCGTTCTTCATAGCAGAAATCTTCTTGTGCATGTTCTCTTCCATGGCAGAAATATTCTCGTCCATGTTAGCAGAAATTGACGAGATTAAGGTGGAAGCCTCGTCATTAAATAAAACTGTTTCTGGATCAAAGCCGTCATTTTCCAGTGCCACTTTAAGTCTTTCTACTAGTTCACTTTTCTTACCGGACGTTTCCAACTCACGATCTTCCAATTCTGCTCTTAATTCCGCCACTTTCAGATCCCTTAATCTGTTGGCCATTTTTACGTAGCAATTTATTCATATTACCCCACACCTGACACCAATGTAATGTTTTTCTTATTTATTAAAAGTTTTTATTACGGGTGGGATAAATTTCAAACACTCGGTATGGCTACTTACTAATTTATTCAAACACTAACTCACTAACACTTTATTTATATATACTTAACTAATCACTTAAATTTAATTTATATGCACACAAACTTGATTATTAATTAGCACTCTACTGTTCGGTGTATTTTCGTTTATTTATTGCACGAGATCACTTTATCAACTAACTCCTCCGCTGATCGGTCCTTATTTATATTAATGCCTTTCTGACTAGAACATTCCGGGCTGCGGCTTACACAGACACAAATAATTTTTCTGGCCTTTTCTAGATAAGTCTGGTCACAAAAACAATGTTCAGATAAGATAGTCCCAAACAGTTATAAAAACACTGCGTATCCGCCATAATTTTAATTTTCATACCTGGCTTAGACAGAGTCGGATTTAGGGTCTATAGCAGTGTGCTGTTTCGTAACAATAATTTCGTTTTTTTATAATTCTTTTGTCTATTTCTTTCTAATACAGAATATTTTGTTTTATCCCAGATAGTTTCAATCGGATTCCTTAATTTTCGTATTGGTAATTTTACCTTGAATATCCCTCTTTTAATTGAATAACTTCCACATGTTTCCTTTAACTACTGAATTTTTCTAACAAGCTGTTAATAGGATGTGACCGTTATTTTTGTTGTACATATATAACCGATATTAGATTCATGATTTACGCAATAGTAAATATATTAACAGACATTAACGTATAAGTAAATAAGCCGATTTTCATTAATTTACCAAGATTTTGGTATTATTTTGTTTTAGATTCCCCTTCCTATGCCATTTCTCCTTCCTTTTATTCGATGCTGATATTCACTGGCGCTATATGTATTTTCTATAATCGAACTCAAAATACATATATACGCTAGGTGAGGATCAAATATCCAATCGAACTGCGTGTTTTTATTCACAAAAAACTGAGTTATTCGAACAGAATTTTTCCGGTCGACTGTGTAGGGTTAAGAATCCGGCTGATGAAAAAAAAACAGGCTATTTTCGGCAAAGCAGATTTCAGCGTAAACTTCAAATAGCCTTTTAGGAATTACTGGGGTCTGGTATTCAGTAATTGTCTTAATTATTAGGGATTTTTTTCTGGAAAAATCCTTAGTGCAGGCTGGAATATTGAAAAAGAGAAGATAGTTAAATTTCAACTGAATTTGTTTAAATTTGAAGCTGAACAGAAACTGAGATGAATAATGAGTTCATTTTAACCGACAACAAAATGTAGATATTATTATTACAACCAGAAGAAATGGATAACAAATGAAAACCACTCTATTTTTTATACTGGTATAACAAATCTGTTGCACCATCGTTTATTGCTAGTGACTCATTGTCGTACCTATCTGAAAATCTTTAGAAATAACGATTAACCTTTTTTGTTATCACTGAGATGACTGAAAAAATACCTATTGAAATACTTATGTTAAACAGTAGAAGCGTCTCATTAACTGAAAATTAATATGTGAAAATATTGCTTTAAGCCCATATTATAAGCCGGAAAAATAGTAAACATATTGCAAAACCCAGGTATACATTGAAAGGCTCGTCCCTTCCCCTTTTTATATATAATATGTCATGAAAAGGTATTCCTGATATAAAAAATCTTGGTGGTCAGTACTATTTAAAAGTTCGTTCTGTATACTACAATTCGCTTATTTATATTGAGTTCCATTATTCTGTTTTCCTTCAAATATTGTTTGCAACCAACTATATTAAAATTAACTCACAAACAATTTCGACAATAAGCAAATTTGGTGCATCTCTAATGCACAACAGTATGCCTTACGGGTACATCCACGTCATGTCTTTTTAGAAGATAAAAGTCGGCTTCAAGCCGCAATGAAAACATTACATTTTGGCAATATATTCGACTAAATCACTAAACATCCAGACAATTAGATTGCTGCAAAAATTCGTATGGTCCAGGAAGAAACAGGTTACTCCATTAACACAATATATTGTGCTATCAATGGAAGGAAATCCGGAGCTCTAAGTTTAACCAAACATTTTATTCATTTTCATAATTATTTTGTAACTTAATTTCTATTAAATATTATTATTTTGTAGTAATAATTTTATTTAACAACAAACAAAAATATTACTAAATGAAAATAACATGAACTATTTAAAATATATAATAATACGTAATCCGTGTTCGCTTCTACCATTCACCATGCTACTATGTATAGGACTAGGTTACATCACTATCGGTGTGGTGTAAGGCGATTCGAGTGGCGCCATCTTACCATTTATAACAGAGTCTCAGACGTTGTGCGGGACCTATCTACATGAAGGTGGTACTGTAGATAGAGCTGTATAGCCTAGTAGGGATCGTTCTGCTATAACCTCCCCCTCTAGCTTCGAGATCGTCCCGATGAGAGGCTAGCACACCAAGCAGGACGATTAAGGTTGTTGTTTCTTGGGTCTACCTCGTAATCCTTTCTTCCTTAGGGGTGGATTGGCAGGTGATGCTACTTCCTCCGTGGTCATATAGTTCCTCTCTGCACTCGTTAATAAGCGACTCGCATACTCAATAGGGTGTTCGGTTGCTCCCTCCCCCTGGACCAAAACTGCACCGATGGCATAGCTACTGGCGTCGGATTTAATAGTGAAGGGTTCACTCTCATCTGCTTGTTTGAGGATTGGAGCAGTTATCAGACAGTTCTTTAATTTGTTATACGCATCTTGCTCAGTTGTTCCCCATTTCCACGGAGTATTCTTCCGAGTCAAATTTGTAAGAGGTTTTGCAATGCTGGCAAAATTTGCAATAAATCGGCGATACCATGAACAAGTTTGGATGAATCTTAGGAGATCCTTTACATGGGTAGGCACAGGTAAATCCACAATTGCTTGAATTTTGTTGGGATCCATCGTGATCCCATCTGGTGTCAGCACGTGGCCTAAGAATCCAATGGTCGAACAAGCAAAACGGCATTTAGTTCTATTAATACGGAGTTGGAAATCGTGTAAACGTCGAAAAACTTGTTCCAAGTCCCTCAAGTGGTCTTCAAACGTTGAAGAACGAATAATCAAGTCATCTAAATATACTAGAAGTGTTATATGACTGAGACTAATTTTAAACCTATCCATTAATCTCTGAAATGTTGCCGGAGCATTTCTTAGACCGAATGGCATGCGCATGAAGCAGTAAACTCCAAAAGGTGTAATAAACCCGGTTTTCTTCTTATCTTCCTCATGCATTCTTATTTGCCAGTAACCAGATTTGAGATCCAAGGTAGTCATATAAGGTTTGCTCTTTGCTGTGTATAGCAAATCGTCGATACGAGGAAGTGGGTATCGATCTGGTATCGTAATCGAATTTAATCGGCGATAGTCGACGCAGACCCTAACATCGCCATCTTTCTTTGGTACCATGACGACGGGGGAAGGCCACGCGGTTTCACTTTCCTCGATTATTCCATTAGCCAACATCTCGTCGAGTTTGTCGCGTAAAATGGTTTGCTTGGTGACATTAAGACGATAAGGCGCACTGGAAATTGGTCCACTAGTGCCTGTGTCTATTCGATGCTCCGCCCGCGTGGTAGGAGGGCCATGTTCCTCAAATAAATTTGGAAATTCCTGCAGTATTGCATTCAGCTGGTTTCGATTAGTCGGGCATAGCGTTGCGGCTTCGTTTGGTTGCAGGGAGACATCGAAACTAAATAACTCAAGGATTTTTCGCTTGGTGCCTGTTTTCTTTTGTGGCGAGTAAGTGAGAGGTAGGCTGTCACGAAAAATTTCATCTATGTCTTCCGGTGCATACGCATTACTCGTGTGCTTGTTTTCTTTAACATTTGAGAATCTGGAGTCTGGAGCTTCCCATAACTCATCCCGTAAGGGTGACGTGAAAAACTCTAAGAATGGAGATAAAACGTCATCATTCTCGTCAACGTCCGTGATGTTAAGTTGTATTCTAGGATCTGGTACCTTAGTTGGTTCGCTTTCGATATTTAGAGATCTCTTCGGCTTCTTCGATTCTGCTGATTGATCCCGTGGTCTTTGTATTAGTCCTTGGTACTGTGGTTGAAACTCAAAACGCTCGAAAGGCCGGTCTGCGTAGTACCAGCACCGTTGTCCTAAGTCTAACAAGATGCCAACTTTTTCTAGGAAATCTATACCTAATAAGGTCCTGTTGTCCACGGCGTTAGACAGCACGACAAAGTTGATATTATGAGTTCTACCGCCTAACTCTATAGTAGTAAATGTTGTCAGTAACTCTGTTTGCTTTTGAAGTCCATCAGCGAGTGTCATTCGGGCTGTGGTTTTGGTGAATGCACAATTCTTGTCTTTTAAAAGTTTGTAAAGGGTGACGCCAGCTACGCTTGTTTTAGCCGCAGTATCTATATGTGCTTGGCCCTTAATACCACATATTCTTGCAGGAACTGTTGGGACTTCAGGTGTAGATCTTAAAAGCGTATTTATCGAATAGAAGTGGACAGCTTGGGCATCGACAACTTTGCCGACATTAGTGCAATTGGGACAATTGCTGCGGAAGTATCCAGCTCTGCCACATCCGTAGCAGTGAAGGTGACCTTTGTCGGTTTTGGTAGCGGTTGATTGTGTAGGCTCCGTATGTGTCGCAGTCATTTTAGGTTGGTCTTGCTTCTGCCGTTTACAACATTCTTGTATGCTGTGACCTTTAAAATTACAAAACGTGCATCTTAATTTGGTTTTCTTTACCGGTAGCGTATCGGTTGATTCATTGCGTCGTAAAGTAGATGTATCCTTGAGTTCCATTTCTAGATGCTCAACTTGTCTAGCTTTTGTCAGCAAGTCAGTAAACGTAGTGATTTTTCCTCTTGGGATTTTTTCCCTAAGTCTAATGTGCATAAGACCGTAGATTAGATCAATCTGTGTTTCTACGGAATGTCTTCCTTGTGGAAGTTTGGAAAGGAGTGCTCGTTTTTGACAAATAAATTCGTCAGTAGGTGCCGAGATTCCTTGAGGGGACTTGAAGATATCTAGGTAAATTTGATATGCAGGAGTTGCCGGAGAGAAAGCGGCACGGATTAATCGAATAGCATTATTCCAGTCTGTTGCTTCTCCTTTTATGCCTTGCCACCAAGTAGCTGCAGTGTCAGTGAGTAGTAGTGGCAAGCCTTTAATTGCGTCTTGGTCTGTGATTTGTTCCATATCCTTATAGACTGCTATGGTGTTTAGGAAATTGTCGACTATCTCATGACAACGTGTTCCGTCGAATCGGGCCGTGCATTTGCTCAAACTCCCTTTCTTCCGATTATCTGGTTCTGTCCTTATGCCGGCTACGGCTTGTAGAAGCTGTTGGAATTGCTCTGGAGACATCGCCATGGTTGTTTGGCTTGCAGCAATGCGTTTACTTCGACGCGGAATGTTTGGTGAAATCGTATTGGATAAAGTCAACAGCGAATATTCCTGTCGTTATAACTGGAAAAAGCCGGACTGACGAAATTCCAATCTGTCAAATGTGACAGTTTCGATTATACAAGACAAAAAAATGTATTCACGAAACTCTCACTTGCATTCAGGAATCCTTAATTCGAGCTCCACGTCAGGGCGCCAGTGTAGTAATAATTTTATTTAACAACAAACAAAAATATTACTAAATGAAAATAACATGAACTATTTAAAATATATAATAATACGTAATCCGTGTTCGCTTCTACCCTTCTCCATGCCACTATGTATAGGACTAGGTTACATCACTATCGGTGTGGTGTAAGGCAATTCGAGTGGCGCCATCTTACCATTTATAACAGAGTCTTAGACGTTGTGCGGGGTCTATCGACATGAAGGTGGTACTGTAGATAGAGCTGTATAGCCTGGTAGGGATCGTTCTGCTATAATTTGAATTTGATTTGATGCTAATTTATTTGAATGGTTTCATTGTATGGACTTACCGGACCTTCACAAACTGTCTTGCTCTCATTTTAGTGTGCACTTATATTTCAGCTAATCTAAGAAACATCATGAGAGAAAATTGTTTTGAATAAAAGTCTTCTGGAGAGGAGATTACCTTCGAAAAATGCAAACCTTCCGTAGAGAATGTCTGCGTATTTTTATCTGGACGAGACTTGGATAAATCTAGAATATATTAATAAGAAATTATGTGCCGACAAGAACATCACTAGTGCTCGCCAATCATTTTTGGGAGAACATTCTACAAGAATACGGGCCCATCAGACAAAGGTAAAACGTTAATAATCACACATATAGGTATGAAAAAGGGTTTATTGGGGGGTGATATTTCGTGTAGATCTCATTGCAGTGGGTTTCGTAATAGAAATGGATAAGGTTTATTATCATTCGAGAAAGACCGAAAAAACTCCTGATTCGTCGTTGAAAAAGGAAGACATAAAAAACTGGCTAAGGGGAAAAATATAAGCTTTGAAGGAAACATAGTTAAAAACAACTTTTATCGATAAAAACAAATTGAACAATCTGTTTGGAGCTGCACAAAAATTATAGTTTTATGTGCAGGCTACTGCTTTTTCACTATATATACAATAAATTCTCCTTATGTGTGAATTGAACAAATGAAAAAATGCGTTTTATCGCATAAATAAGTTATGCACATTGAAGAATCACTAAACAATGTTAGCACATCTATAAATCATTGATCAGATCAAAACTTGACTACGGAGCGATTGCCTATAACTCTGCCAACAAAAGCCTTCTTCAGTCAGTGGAAGTTATACAAAACACAGCTCTTCGCATCTGTTTGGGTGCCCATCGTACAAGTCCTATCCAAAGCTTACATTGGGAGACTGGAGAGTTACCGCTTTCTTACTGAAGAGAATATCTAAGCATCTCTTATGCTGTCTCTGTAATATAAAACAAAAGGAATCCAGTAGCCCACAACGTCTTATCTGATCGTTTTAAAGCCAAATTTTTATCCGGCTCAACTACTCCTCCTTTCTATCACAGAGTCAAAACATATTTAAACAAAATAAATTCGCATTTCCCAAAAATTTATGACGTCCCATCAATAAATGATCCTCCTCCATGGACAATAACACTCCCTATCCTAGACCTAAGCCTCGCCTACCTTAATAAATCAGAGACTCCAACAGCCAGAATAAAACAAGAATTCCTAAGTGCCTTAAATAAATACGGTAGCATTTATAAGGTATACACAGATGCTTCCAAAACCCAAGATGAAATTGGGGCTGCCTTCTACTCCGAGGACTTTTCGGAATCCTACATACTCCCACCCTTCACATCTATTCATTCAGCTGAATTATTGGCCATCTTAGAAGCACTCAAGAAAATCCAGAAAATCAAGCATAAAAATGTCCTTTTAATATCTGACTCTCAAAGTTCACTAACAGCACTTCGTCAACTGTACTCTAATCACCCTATACCCATACTGATCAAGAAAGAGCTACAGAATTGCAGAAACAGCAGCATACGTATTAAATTCATGTGGGTCCCATCCCATACTGGAATAGAAGGGAATGGGAGAGTGGATCAAATAGCAAAAAATGCATTCACCAATCAACAATCAGAAAGGAACGATTTTACCGTACGTACTGATTTGAAAGCGTTCTACAAGAGCAAAATCTAAGATAAATGGCAGGAAGAAGCAAGACATAACCAACACAAATCATATGAAGTCACTACAAATTCTCACGGCTGGAACTGTAAAAACATAAATAGAAGAGAACAAGTGATCCTCTCTCGTATTCGAATCAGTCATACGCGCATCACACACGACCACTTACTAGCAGGAAAAAATAAACCAATGTGCGAAATGTGTAACAGTGAGTTAACCGTGAAACACCTGGTAATCGAATGTGCGAAATACGACAAGGAACGGAAAAAGAATCAACTACCACTATCACTAAAAAAACTATTACAAGAAAAGCAAGAAACTGAAAAACTTTTAAACTACCTAAAAGACTGCAAATTAAGTAGCAAAATATAGAGACTATAACCAAGCTACAATAAGTGAACTTCCATCATTTTAACTCGCTAATAACCCTACGTGGTTGATGCGATTGATATATAAAAAAAAACAATGTCAATATAATGTATAATAACATATGCCATTGATAAACTCAAAGAAGTTTCATTCTAACTTCTGTAAGGCAGAATTAGAGATGGACTAAGTTCTTAGTAACTATATCAGAAATACACAAGGTTAAATATTTATAAAATTAGAGAAGGTATTCGTTAAAAGTTGAACATTCTAGGACTACTCTAACAGATATTTCTTGAAGAAAAAGATGTTGGAACAGTAGAAGAGACATAACATTTGACGGTTGTTGAAGTATCTATTTTTACTCTGTTGGTAACAATTGAGAATTTCTTGGAACTGTCACATAGTTTTAAATGACACTGTCATTTTTGTATCTAGCGCTGCTAAATTGAGGAATCGTTATTGCTGAGTGTTAAAGCTAGAATAGTAAATTTGGGAGTGGATTAAATTTAAAACGTATCCTTCATGAAGAGATGAACTTAGGAAAGAAATAAAAGATGGGAAACATTGTTGAAAATCTAGTAGATTAGTAAGTCTCGGTAATCGAAACCTCCAGCACTAAGCATCATCGTGGTACAGGTTGGCAAATTAATTTTGGCAGTCGGAAGTTTGGCAACGTCCAATACGCCGTAGCAAAGACGTTTGCAGATTGCAAGAGCTCACTTTGCTGGCAGAATTCGTGAGCTTCGTTTCGACATTACAGTTCAGAGAGAAGAGTGATTACCGGGGTTGTGCAATACTAATTTGTTATGGCGACTTCAGAAAGTAAAGTTGTTCATAAAGAGTTGAGTGAGCAGTGTCGTAAAATAATTATGAACGTTTTAAATTTCATGACCGAAGAGGCAAACAATGGCAAGTCAACAATTCCATTAACAAAGTTTTAATTATTGCAATAAAATGTTTAAACCAAATTGACACTCGATAGTAAATTTTTTAAATCGATTTTCGTACATAAAATATTCATTTATTTTTTCTCAATTCGTGAAAAAAAGCACTTGTTGCATAAATAACTATTTTGTTTCTGTTGACAGGAATATATAAAAGAGCACATGTTTATTTTGTGTAAGATACCTATTTAAATGTAATAGGGTTTTTAGCTTATAATTATAATTATTATACTCATTTCATACCTATCTCTATTACGTTTCGGTTTTATTTTTGGTTTTGATCCATCTTCCGATTTCAGTTACAATTGCGGTTTGGTCATATTGAAATATGTTTGAACTATAATCTAAAAATCGTTTAAAACAACTAATTAACTGAAACGTAATATAGTATTTTTGAATTTAATACTTCTTTTAAATGACCGAAAACCACTACAAAAATTTTTATTTCTAAGAACGGTCACTGAAAACAAATTCAATTACTTCCTCATTTTATTTGAATGAAAATACACATTAGTAAAACTTTTAATACAACAATTTACATCCACATATTTTATTGTCAGGTCATTGTACCAGTTTCTGCTGCTACGAAAGTTAGCCAAATAACGCTTTCCTGTGTTAAAAAAGAAGCTCTGACAGGAAGTAATGCTAACGTAATGTACCTACCAAAAAACAGAGAACGTATGGAATAATTCGACAAAACTGTGCTTAGAAGGTGCATAATAAATTATCACATATCCGAGAAAAAAGTACTCACGTTAAGAAATGAAAAACAACAGAACTTTGTTAATGGAACTTTACGAAATCAGACATTTAGGCCTACTATATTTAAGAAACATAAAGAAGTGCAGAGAACAGAGCAAACCTATCATTTATATGGATGCAACATATCACCTTAAAGAATCGAGCGACAAGAGTAACGAAGGATTAAGAAAACCCGTTTCAAAAGGTAATAGGATCATCATTGTGCACGCTGGAAGCTGGAAGTGAAAATGGTTTTGTACCTAATGCTGGTATTATGTGGAACTCCCAGTCAAAAACAGGAGATTATCATAATGAAATATCGTACGAAAATTATGAGAAGTGGATACAAGAAAAACTTATTCCAAACCTTCCAAAAAACGCTGTTGTGGTAATTGATAACGCCCCATATCACAGTGTTCTAAATGAAAAATTACCTACGACTGCTTGGACTAAACAACAATTTGAAGCTGGCTTTCTGAAAGAAACATATATTACAGTGAACAAATGTTGAACTGAATCTTTATAACGTTGCAAAAATGTACAAACCCCAATATAAAACTTATAAAATTGATGAATTGTTTATTCGATATGGATTGCACGTTTCCAGGCACCCGGACTTAAGTCCGATCGAAAGTGTTGGGCGGCACTTAAAGAATATGTGGCCAAACGAAATGTTACCTTCAATTTTACAAAGGTTAAACAATTCTGTAATGAATTTTTTGACACATTTTCTATAAATGTTTGGAAAGTTAGATGTGACCATGTTAAAAAATTGAAGGTGAATTTATGAACAATGAACCACTTTTAGATACTGTTGTAAATAATATTATTATTAATTTGGTCGAAGACGGAGATAGCGAGGATGGTGAAGTTGATATAGAAAGTGATTTTGAAGAATCATTTGTAGATGCACATCATATTATGAAGAGACCACATAAAAGACATTAGTTTGAAGTAGAGATGAAAGTTTATGTCTCTTGGAATCTATTTATTATTTATAATTTACATCACATAAAATAATAAAGGGTAATTATAGAATTCCCCGTATGGTTTTTGAAGCAATAAATAATTATGTCTGTGGACATAAAACCCCAATTTTCGTAGAAAAATCTAATGGTTTTTATTTCCTTATTCATTTAATTAATCACAAAGAACACATTAATGTTATTTTGTTTTGTAAACTCGATTTTATATAGCATTATACATGTGCCACATTTTATTATTTTTACATCCAAATTCAAAATATTGTGTTACCCTCGTAAGTATTAGTAACCTCACAACCTTTAAAATTTTGCATGCGGAATGTACGTCGCCTGCTCGTCCAGGTAACTTCGTTTACAACGTTGTCAAGTTGTATGGCTTTCTCGCGCATCTTCAACTGCCAAAATTAATTTGCGAACCTGTACCACTTTCTTGCTCCTATCACATCACAACAATATTAGATAGTTCATGTGAGAAACAGATCCTTCGGAATTAAAGCTACGTCATTTTTTTATCAGTAGACACAAACTTTAACCGGATATTAGTTTCCACGGGTATACTTTGCATATTTAACATCTTGCTATGGGTTAGTGTATGACACACTAACAATTATTTAACAGTGCGGGGGTTGCTCCCGTGCAGGGTTGCTAGTCCTCCATCGGGCGCCTCCCCAGGTGGCGGATAGGGGAAAGCCTCCCAGATATGGGTGGTACCGAGGAAATGAAATACTCGTGGCGGACCAAAACTAGCATTGTAGCATCTGATTCAGAATGAGCGGCTACAAACAGCGTCTAACCCAAAATGGGCGGCTGAAAAGAACACTCGCCAACACGCTCGGCAAGCGAGGCGTTTTATATGCCAAAAACCTTTCATTGAATTATGCTAAAATGTCGAATTCAAACAAAATACCCCAGGTGAGTAACGCCAAGCGTGTAGAATCTCACACTGATCTTAGATCAGTCTGCCTCACTTCGGATTCTGGGGAGGCAAAAATTCGATAAACCATAAGAAACAACACAAGTTGAATGTCACCAACATATATATAGCTACATATAATATCAGAACAATGAGCACGCCAGAAGAAGAATTGGAACACATAAAATGGGACATCCTAGGGCTTTGCGAAACACGCCTAACAGGAGAGAAAACCACTACCCTGAAATCAGGACACATATTATACCAAAATAACTCCATCCAACCTAGAGGTCCAGGAGTGGCATTTCTTATTAATAAAAAAATTAAACATATGATAACTGAAGTAAATTCGATCTCTAACAGGGTTATATACATGATCCTCAAATTAAACAGGAGATATAGCATCCAGTTTATCCTCGGATATGCACCGACAAGCCAGGCAGATGATGAAGAAGAGGAAACCTTTCTCGAAGATCTATCAAAGGCCATGACTTCACAGAAAACTCATTATAAAATAATAAGTAGTGATTTTAATGCTAAAATTAGGCAGAAGAGCACAACTGACGCGGACAACGTCGGAAATTTCGGTGTAGGTATAAGAAATCAAAGAGGAGATATGCTAGTAAATTACTTAAATACAGAAAACCTTTACTGTCTGAACACTTACTTTAAAAAACCTAAGCAAAGAAAGTGGACTTGGAAAAGCCCCGATGGGTAAACCAGAAATGAGATCGATTTCATACTTTCGAATAACAGAAAAATTTGCACAGACGTATCAGTACTAAACCGATTCGATACAAACAGCGATCATAGACTGGTAAGAGCATCCCTTAGCCTCAACCTGAAAACTGAAAGAAACAAACTCATCCGTACAGACAACATCCCTAAGGCTGAGGAGCTTGTACATAGGAAAAAGGATTATCAAAACGAACTAGAAAAGAAACTGGAACCAACTGAAGCATTGAATAGGATGGACATAGACGAACTGAACAAAAAAATCACAACCGACATCCACATTGCGACAAGGAAGATTTGCATGAAAACAAAAAACAAAAAGAACTCTAAAATACAACCAGAGACGTTACAACTTATGGAACAAAGAAAGAAAACATCCAGAGATGCACTAAATTATCGGGAACTAAATAAACGAATACATAGAGAAGTAAGAAAAGACATCCGAGTTTATAACACCAAGACAATCAAAAACGTAATAGAGGACAATGTAAATATGAAAGTCTAAAGGTCAAAACTATCCTCTGGTAAACAAATCATCACCAAAATGAAAAATCAACAGGGACACATAATTTCGGACAGCAAAAAGATCGCGGAACACATCAAAGAATTCTACACCCGTCGTTACACATCTACTACACCGGACCCTAGAATTACGAGCACGGTTATATGCAATGTGGGCTCTGAAGACATTCCTGAAATATCAAAGCAAGAAATACAGTTTGCCCTCAAGCAAATGAAAAATAGAAAAAGTCCAGGAGAAGACAGAATCACATGTGAAATGCTGAAAATGGGAGGAGTGGTTATCGAGAAATCTTTACAAATTCTTTTAAATAAATGTCTACAAGAAGGCAAAATTCCCGATGCATGGCAAAACGCGGAAGTGATCCTGCTTTTTAAAAAAGGAGATAACAGCAAAATAGAAAATTATCGGCCAATTAACCTTCTCTCTCATATGTATAAGCTCCTCACCAGGATAATAACCAATAGACTAACAAATAAATTGGACGCGTACCAGCCAGTAGAGCAAGCGGGATTCCGTAAAGGGTTCAGTACTATAGATCACCTACAAGCTATTAGAACACTGATAGAAAAAACAACGGAATACAACATACCCCTTCACTTGGCATTTGTGGATTTTCACAAAGCGTTCGATTCTGTCGAAACGTGGGCCTTTATACAAGCTATGAACGATGCTAGAATAGATTCCAGGTACACAAACTTATTAAAATATATATATATATAAAAATGCCACTTTTCATGTCAAAATAAATGAAGATCTAAAAACGGATAAGATTAAGGTAAATAGGGGAATACGTCAGGGTGATACAATATCACCAAAATTATTTACTCTGGCGCTTGAGAACGTCTTTAAAACATTACAATGAGAAACAAAAGGAATAAATATCGACGGCTCCTATCTACACCATCTTCGGTTTGCTGACGACATTGTCCTGATAAGCAGTGACGTGCACGAACTGAGCAGCATGTTAGAACAACTTAATAATGTTTCAAAAAAGATCGGCTTAAAAATGAACATCGCAAAGACTAAAATAATAAGTAACACCAACGAACAAATATATATAGATGGTACAAAACTAGGAAACGTGGAAGAGTATATATATTTGGGACATGTAATAAAAATAGGGAAAGAAAATCAAACGGCTGAGATTAAACGAAGAATAAAATTAGCCTGGGCGGGGTTCTGAAAAATGAACTATATATTCAGAAATAGCAGCATACCGATCAACCTTAAACGAAAAGTTTTCGATACCTGTATACTACCGATAGCGACCTATGGACTGGAAACAATGGCAATGACAGGGAGGACAGCAAATCAATTAAGAGTGATGCAAAGAGCGATGGAACGAGCGATGCTCGGAATTACTCTCAGAGACAGAAAAAGGAATGAAGATATCCGACCAAGAACTAAAGTCATGGATATAATAAAGCGTACTGCGGAGCTGAAATGGCAATGGGTAGGGCATGTGGCCCGGCAGGATCAAGCTAAATGGACAACCAAACTAACGTACTGGCGACCAAGACAAACAAGGCGAAGCACAGGAAGACCATAGAGAAGATGGCTTGATGATATCAAAAGACAGGCCGGAAACAGATGGTTTCAACAAGCACAGGACAGGACAGCATGGAGAAATATGAAAGAGGCTTACGTCCAGGAGTGGATAAGAAGTGGCTGAGAAAGAAGAATAATAACATTGAGAAGGTACTCGTTACTACCACCGACCCTGTTGAAGGAATTGTTTTGTTCAATCTCCCAAAGTTAAAACAAGTTGGCGATGTGTATGACTTTCAATGAATCAATATGAGATATTTTTCACTGTCCATTTATTGGTGGATAAGGGTGTTACCGTCTGTGTAAATCCACTCTCTGATATTTCGTAACAATGATTTCTTTCTCTGCCTATGCTACCTTTACCCTCGATCTTGCCTTCTATTTTAAGTTGCATCTGTTCAAATACTTTGTGCTGCATTATGTGTTCGAGGTAGGCTATTCTCCTAATTTTGGGCATAGCAATAAGGTGTTTACATTCTTCACAATTTCTCATTCTATGAGTCCAACTTATACGAAGCGTCCGACGGTACATCCACATTACAAACGCGTTGAGATTTTTTATATCTTCTTGTTTTGTCGTTCATGTTTCTAGAAACCAAGTGTAGCATTTTAGTGTCCCTAACCTCGTTGTTATTGATAATTTTGGGTGACACAAAAGAATTCACATATTGAGAAAACCTGCTCTGTCTATTTCAATTCCTTCTTTTGATATCGCTGAAGCGACTGGCTGTTGATGTCTTTGCCCAAGTAAGTATACTGTTGTCGGGTTTTAAGTTGCATTCCGTTTCTTCTTACATATAATTTGATGTTGTCTTGTAGTGATCCCTAAAAGACATTAAAGACAAAAGGACACTACCTTAGAAATAATAATATATAATCTAATATTAATTATAGTATTTAAGGAGCATCGGCCGACCATACTCAATGTCATTCACCAAGGAAAGATTGTTTTTGTTATTTTATAAACAGACATGTATAGTTTACATACAGAGGTCGGCTGTGCAGAAAAACACAACTATGTTTCCTATATAATGGATGTGAACGAACCAGGATGAGATTATTATTATTGTTATTAATACTTTGAATAAGTCGTTTGATATTTATAGTAGTGTATTTTTAAATGTATTAAACTTGAACCCAGTGGTTTTATGAATGTGTCATTGTCTATTCTGTTTCCGAACACAGGTTGCGAGGTAAGGGGTTTCCTCCATAATAATATGCCTTTATGGTAAACGTCGAGTATACGAGGGTCCCTTACTAAGTAACCACCACAGTCTTGTGGATTACTGCCGAATATCATTGTTTTTGTCTTAGCGTATCTTATATTATTCAACTCTTTTCCATTTATTCTGACACTAACACTACAATAAAAGGAGGAAAAAATATGACAAAACCCCTTGATTGTGGCGATGGGCTTTTTCGTGTTTGCAGAAATATCATCTATATATCATCTTAACTAATAATATTTATTCTAATGTAATATTGAAGATTTGAAGACTAAAAAATATGCTGCCCAACTTCTGAGTTTATGTGTAAGATTCGTATAAAAAAGGATGTCTTATTCAATATAAGCACTCGTACTAATGTTGGATGATTAAATTAGTATGTTAATGGCTTGGGGTTACCGAAGGCTTCTAAAAACATAAGAAAAATCTCTTTTATAATAAATTTCCATTCAGTGGCTGAGAGTATCAATTAGCGAGCCCGATGGAACTAATATTAATTATTAAATTATGTTATGATCCTGCTAATGAATATATTATAAAAAAATTTATTTCAAGAATGAAGGAGGTAGATAGGGATTTTTTGTTGTTGATATCTCCATTGATCAGCAACGATGTTTTTTTAATAATTATTAGTTCATTTTTTACCAAGCCAACGATGTAGAAATGGACCACATATTTTAATGTACAATACACATACATAGAGAAGGTGTTTGAAAACAAAAACACATAAGACAGTTGGGATTATTTAATTGACAGCTACTCCTGTTGTTTAGGAGTAAGGGGCTCAAAATTTCTGTATAAAAACGGTTTTAAATTATGTGTGTAATATAGATTTTATCGCGGGGTTGGTTGCAAGATGGCCATTGCTTTGTAGTTGGATTGCTTAGTTGCTTGACTGCTGCTTAATTCTCTGCTTGTGGGTAGCTTTCTGCAGCCGAGTGTCTGCCTCCTCGTAGCACTGCTGGATACGTTAGCACTGTTGATCGCGTGACTGAACTGTTGACCAACCAAATGACACTCCAACAAAACCCAAGCTAAGGTATAGGGATGTGGAATTTTTTCCAGACCCCTGAATCTAAACATAAAATGGGCAATGGGCTGCAATGCAAGTGTTGCTCAAACAGAGGTCACTGTTATCTGCATCGCTGCAAAATATATTACCAAAAGGAACAACACAGGTGATAATATTTAGATCTTTAAGGATAGTAGACAAAAACTACTAGCCGTGAACAGACCACGTTTTACATTGGGCCTAGTATTGGAATGTCTCATGGTCCTATTCGAAGCCTGTAACAGCAACATGGTCACTCTAGGCTGGATCAAGGGCCACGGGAAATTGAAAAGGAACCGTACTGCAAACTCGCTAGCCAGGAAAGCAGCCTCCCAAAAACTCTTGGGACCCGGCACATTCATAGGTCTATCGGTGTCAGCGAGGGCTGACCTATTAACGGAATACTTAATAAGTTTAAGGGTAGATGAGACGACGCATAAAGCTGCAGGCGTGCCAAGTAACTGTTACAGTTATTCAATTCTATGTGTTCGATAGACAGTAATATTAAGAATTGTCATTTTTTGAAGTTTAGTTGTCATTAATTTTTATGAATTTTGTAAAAGGAAAACCGCTGTTAAGTTTTCAAAGTAATACAGTCCATTTTAATATTTTTACTGTTTGTCAAGTATTTTTTAAATAATCACAATTGAATCAGCAAAGTAAAATAATAAATATTTTTGATCCATCGAGTCGGATACAAGTTTTAAAATTACTAGTTTACGACGATTTTTTTCAAGAAAACACGTGGTAATTATCGATCCAAGGCGTGAAGTATCGAGACAATTCCAGTGGCCCAATTCAGGTTATTAACGAAGAGTTCCGATCTAGCGGTAACTACAAAAACAGGACCAACTATTTAGTACAATTCGGATTCAGGTCAGATTGTTCCTTTTACTCTCCTTTTTTGCGAAAATTTGTTATTAGCATTTTTCAATCGAGTATTTGAAGACAATTTTCAAGCAAACTGAGTAATTGCCGTTCAATTTGTATACATTGAGACATAGGTTTGAAATATGATTTGAAGTTTTCAGTTGTTAACAAGTTTGGAGGTATAGATATACTTCCGAAAGGTATTTGCGACCTTTGTTAATTGAATTTTTTATAACTTTTCGAGTTTTGATTACAGTACAATAAATGTGTTAGTTAAGCAGTCAGTTGAAATCATCACAATTTCTTAGTTCTGATCGAAAGTCAAGATGACAGATACAGGAAGTGAAACAATTATAATTAACGAACTTAGGGTTCTTAAACGTAGTAGAGGTACTATGAAACAAAAATTAACGTTACTAGAAAAATACTAAGACCCCTTCAAGTGATGAATTGCCTAATATTAACGACGTAAAGCTGAGATTTGATAATGACTCAAATTTATTAAATGAATTTGTAAAAGTTCAATCAATTTTAGAGACAAAATGTAGCGAGAATGAGTTAGAAGACCATTTTTTTAGAGAGAGAAGAATTTCAGAATAGGTTTTATAAAACACAATCATACTTGAAAACCGTTTTAGATAATTTGCGAGCATCAGTTCCACATGCTATTAGTGAGGTACATTCCGATTCACAGTCAAACATTTCGAATAATAATATTGACCCTCTTCAGAATATGTGGTTGCCTAAAATAAAGCTACCGATATTTTCAGGACATTTTCAGCAATGGATTAATTTTAAGAACAATTTCAATTCTACAATCACTAATAATAAATCATTAAACGATAACCAAAAGTTTAAATATTTAGAAGCCTCGCAAGAAGGCTACGCGGTTAACTTTATTGAAGGCATAGATAACACTGAGCAGCCTTTTAAAAAGTCCTGGGAGTTGTTGTGTGAGCGTTTCGACAAAAAACAGTTCTTGTTAGATAGTCATTTTAAATCACTTTCGAATGTAAAGGGTGTTCAAAAAGAAATATATGCTAATTTTCGGAAAATACTAGATGAGGTATCCAAGCATTTAACTTCTTTAGATGGGATAGGACTCAGTAAAGATATTCTATATGATTCTTTTATAATTCATGTGCTATCAAGTAAATTAGATAGAAATACAATGCGAGATTGGAAAGAGCGCAAGTTTAATGATGATTTACCATCGGTAACAGAATTTATCGATTTTTTAAAAAACAAAGCTGATGTTTTGCAGTGTCTAGATGACACACAATTTATAAGAGCAAGTGGTTCAAGCTATCAAAGCAAGCATAACACGTATAATTATAAGCCAAGTGTTCAAGTAAATTTAGCTAGTAATTACACTTGTAATTTTTGTAAGAAAAACCATTCTATTTACATATGTTCAGATTTTCTAGCGTTACCTACCGAACGTAAAATTCAAGAGGTAGAAAAATTGCGGCTTTGTGAAAACTGTTTGTTACTGGGTCACAACAAAAACAACTGCAGAAGCGGCCCATGTCCCATATGTAAAGTCCATAAGTATAATAAATTGATTCACAGAGAAATTGTGCAATCTACATGGTCGGTTACTAGTGTCAATGATCGAAGTTCATTGAATCTACTGACAAAAGGAGATGATAATTCAGACCCTACAGTAAGTATCAACTTAGTTAATGACCGAAGTCAGGTGTTATTATCAACAATACTATGTTATGTGAAAGACAAAAGTGAACAGTTCCATGCTTGTAGAGCTCTTTTAGACTGTGGGGCCCAAATGAATTTAATTACTGCTTCTTTTTGCATAAAACTCAGGATTTCAGTTACTAGTACTAACTGTTCAATTATAGGGATCACACAAATCCAGTCAGATGTCAACAAAAAATGTACGCCTGATATTTCGTCACGGTTCTCATATTATAAATCAAGTATTTCTTGCTTAGTTGTTCCAACCATAACGAGTCGGATCCCGACATATTCTTTTGATATTAGTAATATTCGTATGCCGAATAATATTGATTTAGCGGATCCTGAATTTAACCCTTCCAAAGGCATTGATGTATTAGTAGGCGCTAATATTTTTTGGAACATGTTGCAAGAAGGAAAAATCCAACTGGGGAAAAACCTTCCTACACTAGTGAACACCAAATTTGGATGGATAATTACGGGTAGCATGCCAATCAAGTTAGACAAATATATTTGCACCCTAGGAAAAGTTCATGTCGCAGAAGACGACCAGCTCAAGAAGTTCTGGGAAATAGAGGAAGTCCAATGTAAAAATCAGTTCATGTCCCATGAAGACACTATTTGCGAATCTCTTTTTGAACGAGATACGTACCGAGCGGGCGATACAAAAGTATCCGGTATGGAGAGATTTGAGGCACTGGAACATAAATTATCTGATTCTAGCTTCAAACGATTATATCATGATTTCATTCACGAATACCAGGATCTAGTTCACATGAGTAAAGTATCAAACAATATTAATTCTAATCTTGGTTATTACTTACCCCATCACGGTGTGCTTAAAGCAACAAGTATCACTACTAAGCTTCGAACAGTATTCGACGACAGTTGCCAAAGCACAACAGGTTGGTCACTTAACGACATCCAGTACGTCGGCCCTAAGGTCCAAAACGACATATTCGACATTCTGGTGCGATTTCGCATGTACGCCTTTGTTGTGTCAGCAGATATTTCAAAGATGTATAGGCAAATACTTATGCATCCAGAGCATAAGCATTTACAGCGAATCTTGTGGCGAGATAACCCAAACGATGAATTTTCTGTTTTTGAGTTAAATACGGTTACGTATGGTACAAGAGCAGCACCTTATTTAGCCATTAAATGTATTAAAACTCTAGCAACACAAAATTGGAGAGAATTTTCAGAAGCCTCTAACACTATTTTGTCCGACATGTACGTCGACGATTTGCTGACAGGATCTAACGATCGTAATGAATTACAAGATAGATGTAAGAACATTTATAATATATTGGAGTCTGCGAATTTCATTTTACATAAGTGGACTTCCAATAACCAACAAGTTGTTTCTAACTTTGCAAAGACAGATATCTCAAATTCCAAATTCAATCCTAAATATAGGTGATCAAGAGTCTAGTAAAACTTTAGGGGTTCAGTGGAATAATAGCTCGGATACATTAAAGTATACCATTAAGCAGTTTTCAACTCATGTTTCTCCTACTAAACGCTTCATTTTATCCATGATTGCTCATATATATGATCCTCTGGGCCTTTTAAGCCCATCTATTATTTTAGCCAAGATACTTATCAAAAGACTTTGGTCTCTCCACATTTCATGGGATGCTCCAGTTCCTCCAGATATATTAAAGAACTGCTCACAATTTCAAAATAGCCTTGAGAGTCTCAATCATTTATCCATTATCTACCTCCGCAGTACAGATAAGTCAGGTATCTATACAATTAATTTGCTATGTTCAAAATCCAAAGTTTCACCATTGAAAGCCATCACTATCCCCAAGCCAGAATTATGCGCCTGTCTTTTAGGAGCACCAACCAAACATGTGGTCAACTCGCTTAAAGTTGACATTCCTATTCATATGTGGTCCGATTCTCAAGTTGCTTTGAGTTGGATTCACCACGAACCCAGTGACTTAAAAGTTTTCGTTGCAAATCGCGTATCAAAGATACAATCGCTATCAAACATCACTAATTGTAAATATGTAAATGGCTCAAGTAACCCAGCTGACCTAGCTTCCAGAGGTATTCCACCTGACAAGTTAATTTCGAGTGTGATTTGGTGGAAAGGTCCAGCTTTCCTGCAATTACCCATTTCTGATTGGCCAAGTGAAGATTTTATTCTCAAAAAATCAGAGTTGATGGAGCTGAAAAAGAAAACCGCAGTTCTACATGCAACGCCGTCATATTCATTCGATTTACTTACTCGATTTTCTACCTTAACTAAGTTAGTACGAGTCACAGCTTATTGCTTGCGATTTTGTTTTTATCTGAGGAATGAAACGCACAGGAAAACTAGTGTTCTATCTGCGTCAGAATTAGAAAATTCCAGAGCCATATTAATAAGACAAGTCCAACAAGATCCATTCTTCGAAGAGTTGAAAATAGTCAAGAAAAATTAAACACTCCCCAATAAACACAAACTTTCATCATTAGCATCCTTCGTTGATGAGCAGGGAATTATAAGAGTCGGAGGAAGATTGAAAAATACATATTTACCTTTCAGTACCAAACATCCAATTTTATTGTCTTCCACTCACCATTTCACGAAGCTAGTTTTTGAACATAAATATCGACAATTGTTACATCCAGGCCCTCAGTTATTACTATCATCTGTTAGACAATTCTATTGGCCAATGAAAGGACGCATTTTAGCCAAACAAATTGTAAAAAATTGTATAACATGCGTTAAGTTCAACTCAGTGCCATTTACTGCCCCAATGTCCAATCTGCCAAATGAATGAATCAAGCCTCAACTACCATTCCAAGTAACGGGTATCGATTACGCTGGCCCTTTTTTCATTCTCAATAAAAAAGGTAGAGGTTCACGATTACCAAAATGTTACTTAGCAGTATTTATTTGCTTCTGCGCAAAAGCAATTCATCTCGAAGTTGTTTCGGATTTCACAACCGACAATTTTTTGGCAAGTTTTGAAAGGTTCAGCTCACGAAGAGGTGTTCCATCTGTTATCTACTCTGACAATGGAAGCACATTTGTCGGAGCAAATAACAAACTAAAGGAATTAGGACATTTTTTGTCTAAGAATTGCAATCAGATTAATGACGAGTTAATAAGTCAATTTAATATTAAATGGATTTTTATTCCCCCACATACCCCGAATCATGGAGGACTGTGGGAAGCAGCCGTTAAAATGGCAAAATATCACTTGAAGAGAGTTTTGATCAATAAAAATGTACCGTTCGATGAATTCAACACTATTATAATACAAATTGAAGGGATACTCAATTCGCGACCATTATTTGATATGTCCAATGACCCAAATGATCCTTCACCTCTAACTCCCTCACATTTTTTAATTGGTCGCACTATAACGTCTGTCCCTAACCATGACCTTACAAATCAACCTGTAAACCGCCTGTCACGGCTACAACATATCCAACAGTTGTATCAGCAGTTCTGGCGACAATTCTCGAAACAATATATTTTCCAATTGTATCAATCATATAAATGGAAAGATGCACCAAGTCAAATAAATCTAGACACACTGGTACTTATCAAGAATGATGCCCAACCACCGTGTATATGGCCTACCGGCAGAATAACAAGACTATTTCCTGGCAGAGACAGAGTATCAAGGATAGCCGAAGTCACTACGTCTAAAGGACCAATTGTGAGATCCGTTAGACATTTATACCCTTTACCAGTGCAAACCGACATTTATATTTGACTTTAATTTAAACTTTGTGTGTTCGATTCCCGCGGGTTCCGATACTATTTTATTGAAGGTGCCCTTCAAAGTGGGGGCTATGTTCAATTTTATGTGTTCGATAGACAGTAATATTAAGAGTTGTCATTTTTTGAAGTTCAGTTGTCATTAATTTTTATGAATTTTGTAAAAGGAAAACCGTTGTTAATTTTTCAAAGTAATATTTTAATGTTTTTACTGTTTGTCAAGTATTTTTTGAATAATCACAATTGAATCAGCAAAGTAAAATAATAAACAACAGTATACAGTTACAAAAAATACGTGACTATGAATAGGCTACGAGCAGCCACGGGTATTCTGACTGGTGACTGCCACCTACGAAAACACTTCTACAGACTGGGTCTGTCAGACACTCCACTCTATAGAAGATGTGAACAAAAAGATGAGACCGTCGAACACATTATTTGAGAATATCCGACTCTCTCTCAATTTAGATTTTCTGTATTTGGCGAGCACATTCTAACACACGCTAGTATGACGGAGCTTACTTCAGGCGACGTTATCGCCTACTTCAAACGAGTAGGCTGGAAGACGAGCTAGAAGGAAATCTGAACCTCAGAAGGATACTTAATGGATCAATTGTAGCCTAAGTGCTGTGGGGTCACAAACCCTTCAAATTATTACAGATACAGATATTGATTTAATCATAAATCAATAGATAACGATACAAGAGATGAAAAATTAAATTTGAAATAGCCGTTGGAAAAAGTTACAAAAAAATTGTGGACAGTAACAAATAATTATGGACATGCCAAGTAGTTGTCGATGAAGATCTGCTCAACAAGTCTTTTCAGAAGATATTGAAACGACGTAGTCCTTATTTGTACGATATTCAGACCACTCAACAATAAACAATGAGTGATTGTGAAGCAAAATCTGGCTAGAATCCTTGCTAAGCGATAAGATGATTACTGCTAATTTCCTAACAACCAATATAATTAAGGAAATACCATTGCAGATGTAACATTCGGTCCATCTACATTGATGGAAACGGACGTCCAGCAATTGCAAATCAAGAGCGCTATGTAATTAAATTCTTAGACTGTTTACGGAGAATTGGTGATAGGGATTTGGAACATAAATACAATCAACGAAAAAGAAATAACTGAGGAAATGCAAAATAAGAGAAAATAGATACTAGGCATAAACGAAATAAATAACAAAAGAAATGGAAAAATACAGCTTAAAACAAACATACTTTATACTATTCTGCAGTAAAATATGCTTAGAGAGCAGGAATAATAATTAGAGAAGACGTGAATCAGCAAGTGATAAAATTCAAACCAGTCAACTCAAGAATAATAGTAATATGTATAAAGATAAATAGAGAGGAGACTATAAATATAATACAGATCTATGGTCCAGTAGAAGAAGCTGAAGGCGACGATATTACGGAACATTACGAAAATCTACAAAAGGAATTAGATGCAGCAAAACAAGATAACGAGGCACAAAAGTAATGGGGCATTGGAACAGCATAGAAGGTACTGAACAATATAGAGGCTTGAGATGCATGGGAGATTATGTAGAGGAAACTGTAAACAGGAATGGGATAAGGATGATAGATTTCCGTAGAACAAATTATATATTAATAGGAAATACGATATAGTATCAAAATACAGAGCAAGAATATAAATTCGTGGCAGACGAAAGAAACACTAAAAGCCTGATAGATTATACATACGAAGTCTAACGAAGAATATACTGAGAATAGGAATAAAAAGAGGAGCAGGAATAGGGTCCAATCAGAGACATGTAGTGGTTGAATGTGCGAAATATGAAAATAAAGGAAGATACGAAATACACCAGCTAAGCTATACATAAGCTTAATACAGAAGTGAACAAAAATAGATATGGAGAATACACGAATCAGGAATTTCAAAAACTAGAAAATGAAAGAGTTGAGTGGACCTTAGAAGATAGATGGATGGCATTTAAAACAATAGTTTTCACAGCTGCAACGTCGATAGGGGGACAGATAATATTGTAATGTTTTTCTTATTTATTTAAACAGTAAACAGGTGGGATAAATTTTAAACACACGGTATGGCTACTTACTAATTTATTTAAACACTGAACTAATCACTAACACTTAATTTATATATACTAAACTAATCACTTAAATTTAATTTATATGCACACAAATTTAATTATCAATTTATATCAACACTTTACTGTTCGCTGTTTCAGTGTATTTTTGTTTATTTCTCGAGATCACTTTATCAACTAAACTAACTCTTCCTGGTCGGTCCCTTATATATTAGTGCTTTCTTCACTAGATAATTCTAGATTGCGGCTTACACAAAAACAATTGTCTTTCTGGCATTTTCTAGATAAGACTGGTCACAAAAAAATGTCTAGATAAGATAGTCACAATCGTAAACAATTCTAAGTAATCCCTGCGCCTCCGCAGTAATTTTAACTTTCATACCTGACATAGACAGAGTCGGATTTAGGGACTATACCAGTGTGCTGTTTCGTAACATTACCCCCTTCTTAAATGGAAGTACCTCCTGGAACATTTGTGTAGCCGAGACTGGATGTTTGAATCGGCAACTGGCCCCATTTCTATACTTTCCGATCTTATGGAAATAGCAGGGCACCGTCTTCATCGGATACTGATAACGGGGGTTGTAGCTGCAAATTAATATCTGGACACCGGTATCTTGAAAGATAATCTCTACCATGTTCCTGATGATTCGCCAATCCAACCGGTTACTCGCTATCTTAGGCATAGCCAGTTTATTCACGCTGGATTCCAACACATGGTCTCGTAGGTTTCGAAGTGCTTCCCACACATCGCGGTAGGTAGATCGATCTTGAAATTCATTTTTAAATACCACGTAGAAGACGTAGCGCGAATTATGTTTCAGTTTCAGTGTCTTGACAAGGGGTGGAATCTGGTCTTAAAGTTTTTCTAATTGCCCGAACTTCTTTCGAAGGACGCATGCCAACCATCATGCGTTCTTGAGATGGGCAAATCTTGTCGTTGTTCTAAAGTAACTCCATATCTAGCTTTCCCGGTACCTCCATGCGCCCATAAATTTATCAATGGTTGGATCAGATACATCTCGAATATGGTTTACTCCTTTCTCTAGGTCATGGTCTGCTTCGAATGGCGCTAGTCGGTTTTGGTGAACAACTTTTGATTTTCCGTTGGGGATCTTGCTTATGCGATGTATAACATCATTGATCCTTTTCTTGATTAAGTATGGACCTTCCCAGGATTTTTGTAATTCTCCTCGTCGGGTTGTGTGACCATACTTTGTCCCCTTCTTTAAAATCGCCTTCTGTGGCCTGCGTGTCGTACCGAGCTATCACTCTGTCGCTGGCAACTTGAAGATTTGTTCGAAATAATTCATGAATATCGTCCAGCCTTCTTCTCAATTGGTCCACGTAGTCTTCGTCTGCTAGGTCTTCTCCAGGCCGACAGCCGAATTCCAGGTCACAAGGAAGCCTCTTTTCACGTCCAAACAGTATTTTCGCCGGTGTTTCACCCGTGGACTCAGTGACGGCAGATCGATAAGCCAATGCGAATAGGGAAAGATACTGGTCCCAATCTCTCTGATGGCTGGATATTACTTTGGACAGGTATTTTCCAATAGTCCTGTTCATTCTCTCGACCATTCCATCTAACTGTGATGTAATGCTGTTGTCCTGGTCTTTTCATTCCCAGCTTCTCGCAAATCTCCTGGAATAGATGACTTTCGAAATTTCTTCCCTGGTCGCTGTGGACTTCCAAGGGAACTCCATATCGGCTGATAAATTCTTTCACCAATACATCCGCAACAGTTGTGGCCTCTTGGTTCGGAATAGCGTAAATTTCCACCCACTTTGTGAAATAATCCATAACAATCAGTATGTATTTGCCACCATTTTCGGTCATCGGAAATGGTCCAGCGATATCTACAGCCATAATTTCGAAAGGGCTTCCAACATTGTACTGTTTCATGGGTGCCTTTCTCTTGCGATGTGGCTCATTACTCGTAGCACAATTCGTACATTTCTTACACCAGTCCTTCACATCATCGGAGCTGTTCATCCAATAAAACCTCTCACGTAGCCGCTGGAGGGTTTTCTTCACTCCTAGATGACCTCCCGATGGACTGTCGTGTAACTTCTTTAGTACTTCAGCTACTCTTGTTCTCGTGATAACTAGCTGTCTCCTCATCTCGGAACCATCGTCGTTTCCAAGGACTCTCTTCAACAGCCCTTCTTCCAGGACAAGGGAGTCCCACTGAGCCCAATACGCCTTGAGTTTCGGTGAAAATCTTGACACTTCTTGCCAGGTAGGTCGCCGGTTTTCTTCCTTCCATTGCCGGATCATCTTCAGGTGAGGATCATTCTCCTGATCTTCTCTGATCCTGGTGGGTGACCATTCTTCATTGACTACTGTAGTTCTTGAAACTGAATCTTCCCTAGATTCCGCCTTGTTGCAGTGGGAGCAGTCTGTTGGACACGGCCGTCTGGACAGGGAGTCGGCTTTTCGGTGACTCACACCAGCTCGATGTTAGATGTTGAAATCCTACTCTTGAAGTCGTTCAATCCATCTAGCGCTCTGGCCCTCGGGATACTTGAACTGCATCAACAACTTGAGTGCTGCATGATCAGTCCGGATTAAAAACTTCCTACCAGAGAGATACTGGTAAAAGTGTTCCACAGACTTCACTACCGCCAAAAGTTCTCTTCTTGTGTCGCAGTAGTTTCGTTCTGGTTTGGAGAGAACTTTACTGAAATATCCCAGCATTCTCTCTCACCCTCCTTGGATCTGTGAGAGCACTCCACCAATTCCTACGTTGCTTGCGTCAGTGTCAAGAATAAAGTCTTCCTCTGGTAATGGATATCCTAAAATCGGCGCCGAGGTTAAATGCCTCTTCAAGGTTTCAAAAGCCGTTTGACAGTATTCGTCCCATTGGAAAGCTCTTTTTTCTCATGTAAGTCGAGTTAGAGGCTTGGCAATATCTCCAAACTTCCTGATAAATATTCTATATTACGTGCAATATCCAAGGAAACTCCTAATTTGATGTTTGACGGTTGGTTGCGGCCATTGCTGAATGGAAGCAATTTTCTCTGGATCCACCGCCATTCCTTCATTGCTCACTATATGGCCTAGATAGTTGACAGGGTTTTGGAACAGCTGACATTTCTTCGGGTTTAACATGAGCTGGGCAGCATGGAGTCGCTTGAATACGTCTTCCAAATTCTTCAGGTGTTCGTCAAATGTCTTTCCCAGTACTACGATGTCGTCCAAATAGACCAGGCATGTCTTCTAGGACAACCCTCTCAAGACATTTTCCATGAGTCTTTCAAATGTCGCAGGCGCATTACAGAGCCCGTATGGCATGAGGTTGAATTGCCATAATACAGATCCGGTGGTAAAAGCAGTATTTTCTTTGTCTTCTGGATCAATTTCCACCTGCTCATAGCCAGTCTTCAGGTCCAAGACTGAAAACAGTTTGCTGCCGGCCAAAGTATCTAGCGCATCGTCAATTCGAGGCAGAGGATAGCTGTCCTTCTTCGTCACGTGTTAAGCTGGCGATAATCCACGCAGAAGCTCGTAGTTCCATCCTTTTTCTTGACGAGCACTACTGGAGACACCCATGGACTAGTAGATAGTTCTATTACTTTTTCTTCTGTCATCTCCCGAATTATTCTTTCAGCTTACTCTCTCTTCGCTCGTGGAAGTCTTCGAGCTGATTGCCTAATTGGCTTAGCATTACCAGTATCGATTTTGTATTTGACGGCTGATGTTCTACCAGTCTTTCCTCCTTTTGGTATGAATAAGTCTCGATACTGCAAGAGAAATTTTCTCGTTCTATTTTTTTCAGCTCGATCCAAAGATCCAGCTACTGATAACATTTGTTCGAATCTGGTATTAAAATTGCCAGTGGTCGTTGTTTTACGAACTATAGACGTCACTGGTACGCAGGACCCAATCTTGGTTTCCTTCTTGATGGTAACTGGGTAATCATTCACGTTTATCACACGTACAGGGATATCCTTCGCCGACGTAACCAATTCTTTTCCAAATAGTACTCATTTGCCAACCTCTTCGTCGTGGTTCCTTGGCTCCATCATAACCGCTGTACCTTCCTCCATGATTCCCTGTAGCCGTGCTACTATCATGGTTTCGCTTCGTGCAGGTAGGACGGCATCTTCCTGTACAGCTGCCAACACCGCGCCGCCTTCATATGGATGAAGGAATACCTCCTCGGAACCCACTTTAATGATTCTGTTTATAAAGTCTAATTGGAAACCATGTACATTCATTACGTCCATTCCCAGAATCACGTCTTCTTCAATGTCAGCTACGATTACCGTATGCATGAACTTTTCTGCGCCAATTCCCAATTGGATTTGTGTCTCACCGTGAACGTTGGCACTCTCACCTGTAGCGGTCCGCAGTCGCAATCTCGTTGGTAAAATCCTCTTCTTGGAGCTGGTCGTATGATAGTTTAAGTTGCTCCCGTGTCTACCAGCAGAGTATATCTTTTGCCATTCACTTCTCCATCTACATATACACTATCGTTGCGACATCTGATAGAAGCTATCAGTATGAGAGGGTCTTTGGAACGGTCATGGGTCGGTGCTGCCCCCTCGTAACCGACCCGTTCTAGTTTTCCTGTGACTGGGGTTCTTGGTTTGCAGGAGTCTTGGGGCGCTTACACGAACTACGTACATGCCCTAGCTCGCCACAATTCCAGCATCTCCTCTTTCTCGTCTTCTTGTCCATCATACTTTTTATTAAACTGATGAACTGTTCAAATCTGTCTTCGTCACCTTCTTCTTGTATGGTCCTAATTTTGTTATATCCTGAAGCCTTCGTTGCTGCTTCATATTCAAGAGCAGCTGTCAGTGCGTCAACTAATGTTTTGGGATGGGCTAAGCGCAGCGTCCTTTGCATATCGGGGTCACGTAAGCCATCAATAAAGGCCTGGATGCCCAGACATTCCATCATGTTCTCTGCTGCTGATGGATAAGCAAATCGAACGAGTCGGACAATATCCACTTCATATTCTTGAAGTGTTTCGTCACGTTTCTGCCTTCGCTTCTTCAGCTGGGATTGGTACAAATTTTCTAGATGTTCGTGACCATATCGCATGTCCAACCTCTTCTTCAGCTGCTCGAAAACATCTGTTTCTTCCAGAGTTATCGTCTGAAGTAAATCTAAGGCATCTCCCCGAATTATTCACACTATCGGCTGCTTCAAATTGTTTCACATAATTGGTCCACGACATTTTTCCATCGAACGTTGGGGCCTTGACTCGGGTAAAACTACCAATGTCTTCTAACTTAGGGTGTGTTTCTGGCTTGCAAGGTTTTGTTTGCTCGGTCTTCTTTTCTTCCGTTGGCGTGTCTTGAGTCCTTATGTCTGCCATATTTTTTTCTAACTCCTTGATTTTCTCGTCCATCGTTGTAATCTTATTTTCAATCTTGTCGTCCATCGTTGTAATCTTATTCTCGATTTTCTCGTCCATCGTTGACATTTTATTCTCAATTTCAGATTTTAGAGACGAAATTTCATTTTCAAAGTCAGCGGCAATGTCGTTTTTCATTAATAAGATATCGGCAGATATATCATTCTTCAAAGTAGAAATCTTCTCGTCCATGTTCTCTTCCATGGCAGAAATCTTCTCGTCCATGTTAGCAGAAATGTCGTTCTTCATAGCAGAAATCTTCTCGTCCATGTTCTCTTCCATGGCAGAAATCTTCTCGTCCATGTTAGCAGAAATTGACGAGATTAAGCTGGAAGCCTCGTCATTAAATAAAACTGTTTCTGGATCAAAGCCGTCATTTTCCAGTGCCACTTTAACTCTTTCTACTAATTCACTTTTCTTACCGGACGTTTCCAATTCACGATCTGCCACTTCTGCCCTTAATTCCGCAACTTCCAGATCCCTTAATCTCTTGGCCATTTTTACGTAGATATTTATTCATATTACCCCACACCTGACACCAATGTAATGTTTTCCTAATTTATTTAAAACGTAAACGGGTGGGATAAATTGAAAACACACGGTGTGGCTACTTACTAATTTATTTAAACATTAAATCACTAACACTAAATTTATGTATACTTAACTAATCACTTAAATTCAATTTATATGCACACAAACTTGATTATATTAGCACTTTACTGTTCGGTGCATTTTTGTTTATTTCTCGAGATAACTTTATCAACTAACTCCTCCGCTGATCGGTCCTTATTTATATTAATGCCCTTTTTACTAGAAAATTCCGGACTGCGGCTTACACACACAAAAACTATTGGTTCTGGCCTTTTCTAGATACGTCTGGTCACAAAAACAATGTTTAGATAAGATAGTCGTAAACAGTGCGTATCCGCCATAATTTTAACTTTTATACCTGGCTTAGACAGAGTCGGATTTAGGGTCTATACCAGTGTGCTGTTTCGTAACAGTATTCATGTTTGGTTTTTTTAATAATGAAGTAAGTTAATTTTTGTAATTATTATATTATTATATGCAGCTTTTTTCTCTAAGTAATTTGTCTCTATTATCAATAGAAGTTATAAGGCTATTGGTGATTCACAGTTTCTTCTTTTTTAAAGTTTTTTTTTGGTATAAGTAGATTTTTTATTATTTAATTCAGGGTTTTAATGAAGTTATCAGTAGCAAAATTAATTTCTCTTTCTCCATAAACCGTTATCCATCTCTCTCTGCTTATTATATCTAACAATTTTCTTTCGTTCAGATAATTTTGGGTCACATGGCTATCATTACTTTCATTTTTATTTTTCAAGTTAACTATTTGTACAGCTATGGAGAAGTGATTGGTGATATTAGTAAGAATTACGGCTGGGTACATATTTTTAATAATGTCCGTATTATACTTTAAAAATATGTGGTCCAGACAGGGTCTCTAGACAGTAGTTTTTCCAGTAGGGTTATTTATCAGGAATCTGAATCCTTCAGCAGACAAGACATTTAGGTAATCTTCCACATCTTTATTATTTTGCTCTTATATATTTATGAAATTAACTGTCTCGACCCTTACTTCGTGGAATCTACTCATATTAGTGTTTTAAATGAAACTCACTGTTTCTAGCTAATTCCACAATATAATGAAAATTGTTGAAAATTCTAAAAAATTCAGAATTTAGAATTTTCAACAATTTTCATTATTATTCAAAGTGTAATCGTTGACAGGAAATTTTTTTCCTTCAAAAAATGTACTCAAATTCGAATGGAAATCCTCCTCCAAAACACTTCATATTGACTATAACTCCAGTAACTTCACCAATCTTGATGAATTCATTTTCATTATAA
Organism: Galeruca laticollis; assembly: GCA_963921935.1. NCBI lineage: Eukaryota > Metazoa > Arthropoda > Insecta > Coleoptera > Chrysomelidae > Galeruca > Galeruca laticollis. The sequence goes on along the minus strand of OY998178.1, from coordinate 220,096,471 downwards.
TCGTCACGGACATATATCACAACTCCATCATTTGGATTAATTCTACTCCTATTACATATCATTCTATATCCACTTAAGGTTAGCGAGTCTGGATCTTTTACTTTCCAAGTGTCTGTAACAGCTATGAGGCTATATGAGTTCAGAACTTCAGACAGATAGAGTTGCAACTCGTCTAAATGTTTATTTAAGCATCGTATGTTATTATGGAAGATTGAGAAACAGTCAGGAGTGCCGAAGGCTTGTTTAAAACAGTTAAGGCTATTAATTTAATTTGTAATTATTGGTTCATTGTCGTATTCGAGTATAAATTGATACATTTGAAAAATTAAAAAAATAATAAAGAAAAATGATACAGTTGAAAAATGGTAAGTGGTAAATGGTATAAAATTAAGTGCGTTTTAGTAGATATTCTTTTTTTATCGTCCTACCATTTGCGGAGCAAAATGTGAAAAAGGAATGATTTATCTTGTAACGTTTTTAATTTTTTTATACTCGAATTTATATCCCAGTGCGTCCTTGGCGTAACAGTATTTTCTTCGGACTGTGTAAAAGATCGTTTTATACTACTAATAAACATAGAATTACCGGAGTATAATACATCTTTGAACGCCGAAAAAGGTTTATTACGGCTCAATCGGGATTTTCAATTGAACAAAGTGACAATTTATTGTACTTTTAATACCGCCCTTAAAAGATGTACGATGAGTACACAATAGTTTTAGAATCACTTTCGGAGAAGGAAGGTACCTTTTTTGAAGTTCTGGGTAGACAGCTTAATTTGTGCATTCACTGCCCGATTCTTTATGTATGGCTTTTTGGAACTAATTTTTACAGTTAGTTTTCGGAAAGAATTTCAAAAAGAAGCCTATCCATTCCCAAGAATCTCGTCACGAGAGTCAGTCAGCGACTGATTCTCAACGCAAGTAGTCGAAAAAGTTCTTGTAGTGTCAGCGTATCATTATCGTATCATTATTTAGTGCCGCTATCGAGATATAGCCTACGAAGATTACTTGAGCGAAGCAGTGGCGATTTTCTTAGCTATTAAGATTAAATTATCGTATCGTACATAAGTATCGGTATTTCCTGTGTTCATAGTTGAATTAAAATTACCGGAGTATATGTTTATAGTGCTTATTACCGACATTAAATTTCCGAAGATTTCCGAGTGTCTGTGATCTGTTCCATCACGCGGTGAGGGTAGATTACTTATTACAAGTACTATTGTAAGTTTTTTTTAAATCGACCTAATCGAGAAACCACGTTTCCGGCGTTGATGCCAGTGTCTCCACTTGAGTAGTAATTTGGTGATTGGATGGAAACAATTGGACTCAGGTATCGTTAATGATTATTTAGTATCTCTCCTACCTGGAGTAATCGCACCCGTTCTTATTCGATGGTGGAAATATTAATTTAGTGTCACGCTATTTCTTTAGCGAAAGAACTATACGGTCAGAACTATTGTATTACGATAACGAGTTTATTGATTACTAATATTGCCATTGTTTTAGAGAACCCTTGTTTATGGCTTATAGAATAATCGTTAGGAAATTCGGCGTGCACGTCAAATCTAGATTGAATTATTTTCCCGATATTGACATAACTTTCACAAAGCCTATGTGTTTTTTGTTTCCTAGTAATTTAATAATATAATATCCTACATTTTTTTTAATAAACGGAAAATAATTTCGTTTATAAACTAATTTTTTAGTTCGCAAACTCTGCGACATTTATCATTTGTATATGTATATGATTTTGATTTGTATATTTGTTGTTTCTTGGAGACTATTTATTTCTCGAACAATTACCGTGTAGTGTTTAGCGATAATTTGTTTTATTGTTTTTATGTATATATCAATTTTGTTTGCGGTACCAGGTTATGCATGTACCCATCTTGTAAATATTTTTGATGTTTTGTTCACTGATGCTGGTAAAACCTGTTAATAAACTGGTTACCTTTCCGGTTGATTAACGTTCCGAAAATAAACCCACGACTTTTAGCTCTCCAACCAAAACAAGAGTGCCATTCGCATACGTCTTGATTGTTTATCGCCCAGTAAGTATCGTTCCAAATAAAATCGCTATCTTGGTCCCATCCAAGGAAACTTGGAAAAATTGGTACCGAACAATTAAGACGGTAACACAATGGCGCCTAACAACGTGAGGCTTTGATCATTTATTTCCGTGTCGAAAATTTGTATTCTGTTGCAAAATTTCAATCCCGTGTCTGTGGAAGTACAGGGGACTCACGTAATTTCCGAAATCATAGTCAAGTAAAGTTTAACGGTTAAAGATAAATAATATCGTTTAATTTTGTCAAATATGGATCGTTTTGAAGTCAATCACCTACTAGTAGAAGAAGTAAACTATGAGTTGGCGATAAGAAGCATTTTTACGGAACGTCCCTTAGCAAATAAACGTAAAATGCTAAAGAAAATTATCGATAAAGAAAAAGATGCGTTCGGCTGTAAAATTGATTTATCGGCTTATTCTACGTCCTATAATGAAGAAATTGATGAGATAACGAAAACAATTGAGTCCATTACCGCGCAAATATCAGATTTCGAAGGAACAAATAATGATTCGGTATAGAAAAGACTATCGTCGAGAATCGCTCATCTATTGGGTCGTGCAGATAGACTAAGAATTGATATTACCGACCCGCTTAAAATTAAAAGTAAAAATGAACTCCGCGCAACATGTTTAATGTTAGAAGAAGATTTATCGTCCCGTCTATTACCGACAAGCTCGCATGACGACGCCGCCTCAACGACATCGTCTGTACCGGTAATAAATGTCGCCGCGCCGATTGTGACCTATGTCAATAAACATTGCCTTGCTGACTGGAATGTAGCGTTTAACGGAGAATCCAAACAGGTTTCCCCATTTTTAGAAAGAATCGACGAACTTTGCGAATCCCGTTCCGTAGACAAACCCACTTTGTTTAAATCAATTACCGAACTACTTAATGGTGACGCGCAGGTTTGGTTTCGTAGTGCCCGCAAAGACATTCCTGACTGGGATAGTTTTGTCCGCGAAATTAAAATTAATTTCCTACCTCCCCATTATGATGACAAAGTTTGGGAAAAAATAAAGTCGAGACCTCAGAAAAAATCTGAATCAGCTCTTTATCTTTTCGGCCCATTTAGAGGTTTTCTTCAACCGATTAACGAATACTCCCGCTGAGGCTACCAAAGTCCGGTATCTCAGAAAAATTCTTTTGCTGGAATACAGTCAACAGCTGGCTCTTCATGATATCGCTAGTGTTTCGCAACTGATCTCTCTCTCTGTAGGAAACTCGAGGAAAATAACCCCACTATCGCTCCCTCTTCTACTTCAAAAGTTGGTTCCTGTCAGTCCCACGAACAGGCTACTCATTCAAATAATTCAAGGTCGTCTAAATCACCTCGGGAAAATATTGCTACCCCCCGGGAGAAAGAAAGTTACCTTTTCTCCTCGTTTTTCTTCGTCTCAGCCCTCTTCATATCGTCCCCTATCTACCGCAAAGAGGTCCGCCGAGAGCGCAATTAAGTGTTGGAACTGTGTTCAACCCGGACAAACCTTTTCAGCATGTACCCAGTCCCGAAAGCTGTTTTGCTACCGATGTGGACATCAAGGAGTTACTACCGCCAAATGTCCGAATTGTTCAAAAAACTAATTCCGAGAGGACGCCCTACCGGTCGGCGTTTCCTCTCTACCGATCCGTTCGAAAAAACCAATTACCGGAACAATTCAGTTTTGAAATCAAATTTCCCCCGTATCTTCTATAAATACCGTTATTCGTCCTGTAGAAACGTCATGGTCACAATGGCTCGAACAAATCAAGATATTTTACCGCACCCCATCGAAGACTTCTATCATTTCCACCCCCCTCCCCCCCGAGTTCACTTGCCCTGGCAGACGAACCCACTAAGGATAAAATTTCGCCCATTCTCTCTCAGAAATCTTCGTGACAACAGACCGTATGTTGAAATAAAAATTTTCAATCGCGTTTTCCTTGTTCTTATAGATACCGGTTGTACAACCACAGTTGTCATCCGCGATGGCATACCGTTTCTCGAATCCAATAACTTGGAAATCCATTATTCCTCCCATAGAAATGTGGCATTGGCCGATGGTATAACGAGAAAAACCTACAAACCCTCACAGTGCTCGTTATAGGTATGCGGGTTGTCTCACGTGGTACAACCCGTGCTCGCCAGTCGACTAGCTTCGAGTCGAAGAAGGGGTGGATTCTTCAAAAAAATTATTGAGTATACATAAAGGGCGCCAGAGAAGTTTTGGCAAGCACCCAAGACTTCCTAAGTTAGCCCACAACTCCTCAGTGGGTTAACAACACACACTACACACTCCAAAGGTTAAACTGATAGGTAAATTATCATAAATAAATAAAAGTCAGCAAATACACCCTGATTGAAATTTTAATTAATCTTGGTGGACCAAAGGTCTCTTTTCAAAATATATGATACAATATCATTACCAAAAGAAAAATATTATAAAAAAAAAATCGTCTGAGCTCAGCTGAAGGCTGTAATCTCAGGGTGCAGTAGAGCTGAGGGCCCCAAACTACACCGATGTCTCTAGATTCTAGAGAATCGATCAAATTGTTCATGTACAAAATTCCAAAAATTACAACGATAATATATTATATATATGTCCAAAAAAACACCAATGTACAGTTACAAGGGTTCACACTTCCGCAATTTATACCAATATAATGGTTGCATAAGCCAGAAATTTAAATTACAACGAGTTTAGCGTTGCTGGAGAATATACAGCTCAAAATTATATACGGCGCAAAATTATATACAAGAAACCATTAGAAATAGGCAAAAAAAAAACTACTAAATACCGCTATACTAGGTACGTACCAAGTGTTCCAGCGTATCTTAATCTATGCGCAAGATTTCAAAATATTTTAAATACAAAATTCAAGTAAGGAAAAAAAAATAAATAAAACTTAATATAAAAAAAACGGTAATTTGTGAAGCATAGATGTGAATTTACTACTGAGTTTAAAGAAATAAGAAAGGAAAACTGTAACCTTTCCTTTCCCGGCACCAGAACAGGAACTGAAATTCCTCCAGATTAATCCAGGCCTCCTGGAACTGGTCTCACCGACCCATTAAATTCCAATCAGCGTTTTTATGTCCATATACTAAAACCCCCCTAAAATAGAGAAACGAATTAGCCTCTACATAGGGTTTACATTTTACCCCGGTCAACTTTTCGACGTACCCCCGTAATATCCCATCATACTGACTATAATAACTATACCCGAAATTCGCAAATAATTACACCTCATGACTTTTAACTGTATAAAAGCCACCTACTCTGAAAATAAAAACTATATGACTGGTTTTTTTCCGCTTAGCAAAAAAACTACGATACCAATAAAAACCCATAATATAAAAACTACGTCGTTGGACACATCCCTGAATGTTTATACAACCCCTGTGATATATTCTTATTTCAACAAAATATAAAGCCATGTAGAATATGAATTAATAAGAATTTATAAAATTATAACGAATCTATCCCGCGAACCCAGATTACAAACTCCAATAAATTACGAATCAAGCAGAATTTCTACGTTAAATTGCCTACAAATCTGTTAATTCCGAGAAAGTATCTTTCAACCATTTACCTTTTATTGAATCCTACCAGCTAACGCCGTCTACGGGAATTTTCCACGTGTTTTCTTAAATCCATCAATTCTACTGGAATCCTTCGGTCATCGGCACCCCCTGGTCCAGTATATTATTGGGTCAGACCTTCGATTAGTTAAATCGAGCGATATTTTCTTCCCCTATGTAAAATTTTTCCGTGAAATAGCGTTATGGCTCCCAGAGCACATGCAAATATCTTTTGTTCAGATGTGTGTTCACACCTTGACGGCAAATGGAGGACTGAAATTTTTAACTCGGTTCCGACAGCGCTGTGACTTCTCTCAGTCGACAGGTTAGCCAAATTAAATTTACAACGGCTCGGCGAATTTTTCGCGTTACAGATTCCCCCCCTTTCGTCAAAGAAAATTAACCCGGAAAGGTTAATTTTCATCGTCAGGCGGTTGCGTAGAGTATGGTTTCAAGTCCTTGCAGTGCCATACTCCTGCCGTAGCTCCATCCTTATCGTGTAACTCATACGTCCACGGAGATACCCTCTTAGCTATCGAGTAGGGCCCTATATACTTAGGCGCTAGCTTACGCGTGTAATACCTCGCAGCATCCGAAAGGACAAAATTCCTCTTCCACACTAAATCGTGCGGGAGATACTCAACATGCCTACGCCGCAGATTATGGCTATCACAAGCCTTCTGATTGGCATCCTCTAACCGTTTCCTGATGTCAGCGAACAATTTCCTAAAACTCTCATTACGACTACTCTCGGGAGTTCTCACACTATCTCCCAGATCTAAATCTGAATTATCAACATAATCGGCCCCAGACAACAGCATAGACCTACCAAAATTAGCGAAATACGGTGTTACCTTCGTGACTTCATGAGTAGATGTTCTAATCGCACATCCTATCTGAGCGAGATGCTCGTCCCAACAACGATGATTATCCGAGACATAGGAAGCCATCATAGTCTTAATCACACGGTTAACTCTTTCACACGGGTTAGCCCTCGGATGATAATTGGCATTCAGCTTGATACGACAGCTATATCGGGAAGCTAAACTTCGGAAAAGATTACTACGATATTGGGGACCATTATCACACAAAATCACCTTGGGTACCCCATATACAAGAAATACTTCATCTTCAATCTTACGGGCAACGGCCGCTGCCGACGCTGTTCTAAGTGGGTATATCAGCACATACTTGGTCAAATAATCCGTAACGACAAGGATGAAAGAATTACCTCGTTTCGACCTAGGAAGAGGCCCCATCAGATCTGTGCAAATCATTTCCCACGGCCTGCTAGGCTTTGGATGAGACGCCATCTTATCAACAGGTTTACCTTGTGACACCTTATGCGCCGCACACACTTCACAACGATTAACATACCTAGCGACGTCAACCCTCATTTTCGGCCAGTAAAAACGCTCAGCTACTCTGTGGAAGGTTTTAAAAATACCCGTATGTCCAGATGTGGGAGGGACATGGGCTTCCATGATTATACGCGACCTAACAGCCTTGGGAACTACCAGTTTCCAAGATTCACCAGGCGACAGCGGTTGTGTGTACTTATTGACAACATGTTTGAAGAGGAGATTATCCTTCACACGCCAATCCGGGAATTTAAGTTGATTACTAGCGACATTCTTCACCATCTTACAATACCACTTATCATTGGTTGTATCAAACAGAGGGGGCGGTACCTCTTCAGATGAAACCTCTACAGACACCTCATCGACCACAGGGACGGACCGAGAAAGAGCATCTGGTACCACGTGTTCACGACCTTTGCGATGTATAATTTGGAAGCTATACTGTTGCATTTTGACTGCCCATCGGGCTAGACGACCCTTCGGACTCTGCAACTTCTGTAGCCACAGTAGGCTATAGTGATCCGTAATGACGGTAAAAGAAACACCCTCTAAATAAGGCCGAAGTTGTTCAAGTGCCCAAACCACAGCGAGACATTCGCGTTCAGTGGTGGAAAAATTCCGTTCTTGGCGAGTAAGAGATCTACTTAAATAACAAATAACCTTGTCACCATCCTCGTGAGGCTGACTCAACACAACCCCTAAACCATAACCACTACTATCGGTCTGTACAACAAAGGGTTTATTAAAATCGGGACACGTAAGAATCGGCGCAGAAACCAAACATTCCTTAACACGACGAAACGAAGACTCACATTCAGAAGACCACACAAAAGGACGATTTTTCCTCAGAAGACCCGTAATGGGGACCATGATGGTTGAAAAATTAGGTATAAATCTCCGGTACCAGGAGAAGGTTCCAACCACACGACGAACTTCCGTAATATTACGAGGAGTCGGTAACTCCAACATTGCCTTCACCTTATCCGGATCCACATGCAACCCAAAACGATCAACTACATACCCAAGATACTTCATTTCAGGACGACAGAACTGACACTTATCCACGCTAACAGTAATTTTAGCATCCGCTAACCTCTTAAAAACCTCTTCGAGTACCCGTACATGTTCTTCGAAAGTTTGCGTACAAATAACCACGTCGTCAAGATAGACAAAAACATGCGGTTCAAGATCATGGCCTAAAACATTGTCTATAAGCCTCTGCCAGGTAGCTGGGGCATTATGTAAACCAAATGGTAGTCGTTTGAACTGGAATAGACCCCTATTAGGTACCGTAAAAGCCGTGTATTGCCTTGAAGATTCGGCTACCGGAACTTGCCAATAAGCGGACTTGACATCTAAACTAGACAAATATTTAGCCTCACGCAACTTCTCTAAAGTATCCGTTACCAGGGGAAGAGGGTAGCTATCTCGAACAGTGACAGCATTCAACTTCCTGTAATCAACGCAAAATCGATAGGAATCATCCTTCTTCCTGACCAACAAAATTGGAGAAGCCCACGGACTATTGCTGGGTTCTACAACACCTAACTGCAGCATCTCATCCAATTCAGCATCGATATGCCTCTGTACAATGGGATTGACCCTATAATATCGCTGCTTGATGGGGGGACTAGAAGTCACTATCACGTGTTCTACTCTATCGGTACACCCTAGACCTTTTCCCATAATTTCCATATTCCTATCAATCACCGCTTGAAGTCTCTGCTGTTCCAAAGGAGTGAGTACCGTTCTAGACGACACATGTTTCACACTATTTATCAACACAGGATCTGCCGAAAAATGCCACTCGTCATGGCGAAGATCTGGGACGACGCCCATCAAATTCCAAAAATCTATACCAAGGATCAAAATATGAGTTAATTCAGGGACAACCAGAGCCTCAATCAACCGCATACGACCCCTCAAAACCACGGGCAACACTACGGTTCCAATACTCTGTAACACATTACCATTTGCCACTGTACAATTAGTCGTCCTACTTTTATCCAAAGTCAACCCTAAACAAGAAATTACCTCATATCCCTTACCTCCTAAAACAGTTCTTGAAGCGCCCGAATCCAAAAGTCCTAATAAAGTTTTCCCTAGGATATCTATCTTAAGATAAGGACGTTCATCATTCGCAGCGTGATCCAGTACGTAATCTATGGCGACACGGAAATCATCGACCGGGGGGTTTTCACTGACGCACTCTACCCGATCATTCAAGCACGTCTTGGTTCGCTTCCCTGGTTGGATCTGGGAGAGCAAACAGGACAAGTTCTAACTGTGTATCCCTCCTTTTTACATTTAAAACAATATTTTACACTGGCAGCCTGCAGACACCCTACAGCCCGATGTCCAGGCTGTTTACAACGAAAACACACCGTCTCTCTAGGGGCGGAAGACGAGATGGAGTTATGTGACGCTCTGATCTCAGCCACTGGTTCCACTTGCGAGGTTACATACGCGAGGTCTGGCTCCAAACAATTCGATCTCCTCGAAGGTACACTATAATTTTCAATAGCCGATTTTCTGGCTTCCAGTCTACGACCCAGAGTCAACAATTCCCGCACACTATTAACCTCTACTAGACCCAAATGATTTTGATAATACGGCGCGATATTCCTCAACAAAATTTTGAGTTGCGTCTCCTCTGAAATAGGGCAAGACAGCCTTTTAAAATAACCAGACATCACAGCCAAGTAGATTCCCATGCTTTCGTCCGGACCTTGAGTCCTCCTTTTGATTTCCTCGAACAGTTTCTCATTGTAATCTACCGATAAATACTCTTCCCGTAATAGATCCACGAACTCATCCCAAGAGTTTACCTCTTCTCTATAAGCTAAATAAAACTGATAAGCCCTACCAGAAAATAAATCGATACCACTAGCTAACAAAATTTCCTTGTCCACATTACGCGAAACTCGATACTCTTCCACTTTTTCCAGGAAGCTCGATAGTGAAATACCTTTGGGATCTCCAGAAAACACCAAACCCCACTTGCTAGGCAAGATCGTCTTAATACTAGACAAGTTCCTCGACGCATTACCAGGATTAGGAAGTGGTCTGACTTCATTGAGAGTCGATCTACGGATAGTTGACAAATTTGCAAAGGACGGCCCAGGTTGAGAGAGGATTTCCAATTGGGGGGGTTGAGATTGACGAGAACGCTCATGTCTAGAAGCCTTACTTCCCAATGATTCGTATAAGGAGAGAGCTTTAGCCATTAGTTCATCTACTTTTGCCCTCTGTCGAACACCAGCATCACCTGCTTCGAAATTAGTCGCACGTTCCAACCGACCTATGACATGCACCAACTGACTCTGTAACTTCTGGAAACTACCACTCACACGAGTTTCGTTGAACTCTTCTACACCGGGCTCAATCTGATCTAACTTATTCTCAACTGCGCTCAAGTCTTCGGCAGCTGTATACGGATACTCTGGCGGATCTATACTATCATCTTCCTTCTCTACCTGCAACGCTAAAGTTAAACTACGCCGCATCTCAGACACCGTGCCACTTGCAATACCACGTATTGTCAACTCATACACAAGCTCATCCTGAACCAACCGATTAACCACAAACCTACGAGACATTTCTTCTTTTTAAGTTTAATCTGACAATCAATCCAGGCAACAAACCAATTTCCAACCTAGCGGAACAATAATTCTTCACCGACACACCTGTACCTCAAATGGTCTCCCTCCAACTGAAACCTAATAAGGAATTTAAAACCCAAATCCAGATACCGAATGTCCAAAAGTCCCTATTTGTCCAAACAATATCTCCAACCCACAGAGTTTCCACGAAGTGTGTACTTCTCGAACCGACGCAACGTTCCTTCCTCAAAAGCGATTCCAAAATACAGGAGTCCACAAGCCCAAGGCACCACTTCCAAACACCGACCCGCTAAGGTTCGAACCCACAATGCAGCCTACAATCGTCGAAAGTCAAATAAACTTACCATAAAGCAAAGTATTTACGAATTCAGTTACTGTTCTGATACTAAAATTTATACACAGTGTGACCCAATATGTAACTCACCTTTTAAATTTACAATATCTATAAATTACAAATATTATACAATAGATAATCAAATAAAATTTTCAAAATTACAATTTTTATTGAAACAATAATATCGATATCAGAAATCTTCTTAGTCACTTGCTACCTGAAAAAGAAGAAAAAAAAACAAAACGCATCAAACAATGAACAATCTGTCCGTTTCCTGTATTGAAACTTCAATTTAATATTTAACACTGCTTAACAAAATTAGGTGAATTTGTTTACCACTTACGCCCCATAAAACAATTCCCTTCAAGACCTCAAACCCCAGATTTACTACAAACACTTAAATCTGGCACTATCAATAACTAATTAAGAGACATTATTTCCAGGTACGCCCCAATAAAACAATTACACTTAAATCTGGTGCTAAAAATAAACTGAAAATAAATCTGCAAATTTAACTTATCAAACGTTCAAGTTTAATCAAATGGCTACAACTGAAATTTTGATTTTTAAAGTTTAAGTTTAATCAAAGATGCTAAAAAAAATTTAATTTCAAAAGTTTAAGTTTAAATTACAGGATATGTATTGCTGACAATAAAAAAAAATACTAACGGCCCCACGTTATGGGCACCAAAACATGAACTGAAATTCCTCCAGATTAATCCAGGCCTCCTGGAACTGGTCTCACCGACCCATTAAATTCCAATCAGCGTTTTTATGTCCATATACTAAAACCCCCCTAAAATAGAGAAACGAATTAGCCTCTACATAGGGTTTACATTTTACCCCGGTCAACTTTTCGACGTACCCCCGTAATATCCCATCATACTGACTATAATAACTATACCCGAAATTCGCAAATAATTACACCTCATGACTTTTAACTGTATAAAAGCCACCTACTCTGAAAATAAAAACTATATGACTGGTTTTTTTCCGCTTAGCAAAAAAACTACGATACCAATAAAAACCCATAATATAAAAACTACGTCGTTGGACACATCCCTGAATGTTTATACAACCCCTGTGATATATTCTTATTTCAACAAAATATAAAGCCATGTAGAATATGAATTAATAAGAATTTATAAAATTATAACGAATCTATCCCGCGAACCCAGATTACAAACTCCAATAAATTACGAATCAAGCAGAATTTCTACGTTAAATTGCCTACAAATCTGTTAATTCCGAGAAAGTATCTTTCAACCATTTACCTTTTATTGAATCCTACCAGCTAACGCCGTCTACGGGAATTTTCCACGTGTTTTCTTAAATCCATCAATTCTACTGGAATCCTTCGGTCATCGGCACCCTCTGGTCCAGTATATTATTGGGTCAGACCTTCGATTAGTTAAATCGAGCGATATTTTCTTCCCCTATGTAAAATTTTTCCGTGAAATAGCGTTATGGCTCCCAGAGCACATGCAAATATCTTTTGTTCAGATGTGTGTTCACACCTTGACGGCAAATGGAGGACTGAAATTTTTAACTCGGTTCCGACAGCGCTGTGACTTCTCTCAGTCGACAGGTTAGCCAAATTAAATTTACAACGGCTCGGCGAATTTTTCGCGTTACAATGGGACCCATATTGAATTCGTTGGAATGGTTGACCTACCGGTTGAGGCTAATGACAATTTCCATGTCATTGAAGCACTCGTCGTCCCGTCTGTCCCAGTGTCTTTCATTGTCGGCAATGATTTTGTTCGACAATTTTCGATTATTTTGAATTTTGTCAATGACACTTGGCAAACTGTGTCTTCAGTCGACCCTCTCACTTGTATCTCTTCCGATATTTCGTTACCTACCCTATGTTCTCTCGACAGCCTGTCTCCTAATCAACGGAAATCCGCTGATTCCGTTATTCGATTATATAACGATATCGATAGCGACCATGGTTTCGGCCGCACTCATAATATTCAACTCCCTATCGACACTGGCGATGCTAAATCCCTTATGAAAAGACCTTTTCTCATGTCCCCATATATGTTGAAAATATTGAACCAAGAATTAGACGAAATGTTACGTTTAGGTGTGATTCGCCCCTCCCAAAGTCCGTGGAGTTCTCCAGTCTTACTCGTCAAAAAGTAAACAGGTGAGTACCGTTTCTGTTTTGACGGACGTCCCTTGAATGAAGTCACTAAACATGACTCTTATCCCTTACCGCATGTCGATCGAATTTTGGCTATGTTACGTGGTGCAAAATATATATCGTCAATTGACCTCCGTAAGGCTTTCTGGCCAATTCCCTTGGATAAATCGTCGTGTAAAAAGACTGCTTTTAGTATTACCGGCCGTGGTCTTTTCGAATTTACTGTCGTTCCCTTTGGTTTGTGCAACAGCGCGCAGACACAGCAGCGTCTCGTAGATGCTATTTTTGGTCCACAGTGCGAGCCAAATATCTTCTGTTATTTGGACGATATCATTATATGTACCTCCACTTTTGAAGAACACATCAGGCTTCTAGCAGAAGTTCGCGATAAATTAAAGGAGGCTAATTTAGTCGTTAATGTTAGGAAGTGTGAATTCTTTAAATTGAGCCTCAAATTTTTGGGTTATATCGTAGGTGACAATTCTCTGAGGACTGATCCAGAAAAAGTATCCGGGATGATTAATTACCCCCGTCCGACTAGCGCTACCGAGATAAAACGTTTTATGGGACTTTGTTCCTGGTATCGACGTTTAATCAAAGACTTTTCTACTTTAGATTCCCCGATAAACGATTTGTTGAAAGGTAAGAAGAAATCGCAAAATATCGAATGGAATTCGGATGCTGAAACATCCTTCCTGAAGATTAAAGAAGCCCTTATTTCTCTCCCTGTTCTAGCTCAACCTGACTTTTCTCTCCCATTTGTTATACAGTGTGACGCAAGTAAGTCTGGTGTAGTCGCAGTCCTCACACAAGAGATTGATGGTGGTGAAAGAGTTATCGCTTATGCTAGTCGCTCCTTGTCTCGTACCGAACGTAATTATTCTGTTACTGAGCGCGAATGTCTCGCAGTGATCTTCGCAATTGAGAAATTCCGTCCCTATGTAGAAGGTGTTAATTTCACGGTGATCACCGATCACCATTCTCTCCTTTGGCTCAGCAATCTCCAAAACCCTTCCGGTAAATTAGCCCGTTGGTCGATGCGTCTCAGACAGCACAATTTTCAGTTAGTTTATCGAAAAGGAACCTCCTATTTAGTACCTGACGCCTTAAGCATAATGTATTCCGAGGAAGTCGCTCCAAATTCCGCTATCGATGCCGTCCGTGATCCCGTTACCGACCCCAATGCTTCGAAGAATGAGATCCACTTCTTGGAGGTCAACATCGATAAGGTTGACCCGTGGTACGAGAATCTTCGCACCAAGATCTCGAATTCTCCTAGTAGTTACCCCCAATGGAAGTTAGAAAACGACATGGTCTTCAAATTCGTTCTGTCTACTCTCCCTTTTTCGACCAATGAAGTTGAATGGAAATATCTCGTCCCTAAGTCCCAGATACTCGATATTATGAGATCCCTCCACGAACCACCTGTATGTGCCCACTTAGGTGTTTTCAAGACTCTAGCCCGTGTTCAAGAACACTTCTACTGGCCCAAAATGCGCCGCGACGTGCGAAATTACGTACGTTCATGCCTCGTGTGCGGTGCCCAAAAATTCCCGAATACCCCCCAATCCGGTTTGATGGGCCGTGAGAATAAAGCGGAGTTCCCATGGCAAATAATAACTTTAGATCTTATCGGTCCCCTTCCTCGATCTGAAGAAGGTTATACTTGGCTCCTCGTGGTAGGAGATTGGTTTTCTAAGTTTACACTCCTTCAACCCCTTCGGAAAGCTTCAGCCACGAATATCGTTATTTTTCTGGAAAACGAAGTCTTTCTTATGTTCGGTGTCCCGTAATATGTTATTTGTGATAATGCCTAATTTGAATGGTGCTCCTCTCAAAAATCTATGTAAGCGGTATGAGGTACAAAAACTTTGGTTTAATGCCGTGTACTCTCCGCAATGTAATTTTGTTGAGCGTTGCAATCGCACTATCGGAACCGCTATTAGGTATTACATTGAGAAAGACACTAATTGGGATAGTGAAATACCCAAAATTAGGCAAGCCCTGAATACCGCCAAACATGAAGTAACGAACCACACTCCCGCGTTTCTTAACTTCGCTCGTCACGTTCCATTATCTGGAAAATACTATGGAACTAATCCCGATACCGCAAAAGATATTGAGATCTTACCTGGTGATCGCGACACTTATGCCAGCGAAATCGAAGGTCTGCCTCAGGTATTTAGGCAAGTACCTTCTAATTTGCATCGTGCATACGAGCGCAGTGCGAAAAGTTACAACTCAAGAAAGCGCCCTGTATCTTATAAGGTAGGCGATAAGGTGTGGCGTCGTAACAAAGTTTTGTCCAGCGCTGCCAACCAATTCGCGGCCAAACTAGCACCGAAATATATTTTTTATAATTCGCGTATAAAAGAGACTTCATTATAACATTGTTTACAGTGTCACAATGAAGCTCTTTGAACACTGTTATAGTAATTTTTAGTGTACAGTTGGTTATTGTATTTAGTTATATTTTTATTTGACATTTGACTTTAACCTTGACACAAATTATAAATAAAATGGTCTAGCGTTGTTCTAGCTAGCAAATTATTATATTAAAAGTAAATTAGGATGATTTATATATTAAAAATATTTATCAATGATTTGTCAATTGTTTATTTTTATATTGTATAGGATCAATAAATAGGTATAGAAAACTCTCGATTTTTGGGATAAATTACCAGATATCTATGTGAAGATGTATTACAGAAATAATTCTGTTCATGATATGATATAAATAGATCGCAAGAGCATATACGAAACAAATAATCATCCTCTTTTTTCTTAAATGGCAGTTTGTTTACAATTTACACAATTATTCGGTTATAATATGTCAAAAGTCAGAAGTGCTGAATGAAACCATCTGTGATTCTGTGATCTGACCAATTAGGAATCTACAGAATTGCCAACCTAAATTCAAACCACTCCTCCTAGATTAAAACAGGGATTATATGAAATTCTATTTTATTTCAATAATTAAATAAATGCGAATTATAAAAAATATTGTGTAAAACTTGTGCCACAATGACTTTCTGTAGTACTCGTGATTTGCACAACTCACCGCTTCGCGGTTCGTTGTGCAAACTTCACTCGTACTACAAAACGTGTCATTGTGACACTTATTTTACAAATAACTATTGTGTACCGTCGGAGAAAAACTCTCTAATCTAGTCTACCGTCTAGAAGGCCCAAATGGTTCAAAAGCTGGGAACTGACATGTTAAAGATTTGAAGCCGTTCAATACTTTTGATCCCGAAGGTCTTGACGCGAGCTCGAATACTGAGGAAAATTAACTCTAACACCCTCCGTCTAACCGCATTCTCTTCTAGTATCGTATACCGTCCCGCATATTTTCTATAGCTTACCGCTACCGCCTATCGTTCCGTTTAGGGGCACAATAAACCTTTGGTTTCAGTGCACAGTAACCCCGTTAAAATCTAATCGTTCCGTTTATTGCGACAATCCTGTCAAGTATCGTATCGTTCCTTGCCGATAATTGTATCGGATCACTTATCGTTGCCGTCTATGATTTTGTTGTCGAATACCGTATCGTATCGCATTTTCATTAGTTGACCCCGGTCGGCTATATCGTTTCTCAAATGTTATTACCTTCGTTTTATGTCAGTTATCGTACCTGTCGTCCTCTAAATGTCTGAAATACTTCATTCATGGTTCTCTTGTCCTCAAAGACCCTCACCGATTGAAACCCTACGTTCCTGTTGCCGCCCCTTTTCATTCCCGTCTCGGAGGAATAAAAACGTTTTCTTCGTTTTGAGTAGAATCTCGCGTACTCGATTCCACTCTTTGGAGGGGGCTGTGTAACGTTTTTAATTTTTTTATACTCGAATTTATATCCCAGTGCGTCCTTGGCGTAACAATATTTTCTTCGGACTGTGTAAAAGATCGTTTTATACTACTAATAAACATAGAATTACCGGAGTATAAACGCCGAAAAAGGTTTATTACGGCTCAATCGGGATTTTCAATTGAACAAAGTGACAATTTATTGTACTTTTAATACCGCCCTTAAAAGATGTACGATGAGTACACAATAGTTTTAGAATCACCTTCGGAGAAGGAAGGTACCTTTTTTGAAATTCAGGGTAGACAGCTTAATTTGTGCATTCACTGCCCGATTCTTTATGTATGGCTTTTTGGAACTAATTTTTACAGTTAGTTTTCCGAAAGAATTTCAAAAAGAAGCCTGTCCATTCCCAAAAATCTCGTCACGAGAGTCAGTCAGCGACCGATTCTCAACGCAAGTAGTCGAAAAAATTCTTGTAGTGTCAGCGTGAATTATCGTATCATTATTTAGTGCCGCTATCGAGATAGAGCCTACGAAGATTACTTGAGCGAAGCAGTGGTGATTTTCTGAGCTATTAAGATTAAATTATCGTATCGTACATAAGTATCGGTATTTCCTGTGTTCATAGTTGAATTAAAATTACCGGAGTATATGTTTATAGTGCTTATTACCGACATTAAATTTCCGAAGATTTCCGAGTGTCTGTGATCTGTTCCATCACGCGGTGAGGGTAGATTACTTATTACAAGTACTATTGTAAGTTTTTTTAAATCGACCTAATCGAGAAACCACGCCTCCGGCGTTGATGCCAGTGTCTTCACTTGAGTAGTAATTTGGTGATTGGATGGAAACAATTGGACTCAGGTATCGTTAATGATTATTTAGTATCTCTCCTACCTGGATTAATCGCACCCGTTCTTATTCGATGGTGGAAATATTAATTTAGTGTCGCTATTTCTTTAGCGAAAGAACTATACGGTCAGAACTATTGTATTACGATAACGAGTTTATTGATTACTAATTTTGCCATTGTTTTAGAGATCCCTTGTTTATGGTTTATAGAATAATCGTTAGGAAATTCGGCGTGCACGTCAAATCTAGATTGAATTATTTTCCCGATATTGACATAACTTTCACAAAGCCTATGTATTTTTTTGTTTTCAAGTAATTTAATAATATAATATCCTACATTTTCTTTTTTGAATAAACGGAAAATAATTTCGTTTATAAACTAATTTTTTAGTTCGCAAACTCTGCGACATTTATCATTTGTATATGTATATGATTTTGATTTGTATATTTGTTGTTTCTTGGAGACGATTTATTTCTCGAACAATTACCGTGTAGTGTTTAGCGATAATTTGTTTTATTGTTTTTATGTATATATTAATTTTGTTTGCGGTACCAGGTTATGCATGTACCCATCTTGTAAATATTTTTGATGTTTTGTTCACTGACGCTGGTAAAACCTGTTAATAAACTGGTTAACATAATAAACCGCGTTTTAGTGAGTACTTCCCAAACCTCCACAGATACACTACCAAAAATACCTAACTTTTTATAATTTCTCTCGCTTATCGCAGTTTTTGAAATTTTTCCTGATAGTTAAAACTTCTGGTTGATTAACGTTCCAAAAATAAACCCACGACTTTTAGCTCTCCAACCAAAACAAGAGTGTCGTTCGCATACGTCTTAATTGTTTATCGCCCAGTAAGTATCGTTCCAAATAAAATCGCTATCTTGGTCCCATCCAAGGAAACTTGGAAAAATTGGTACCGAACAATTAAGACGGTAACAATCTACTGCTGTGTACGGACCCTGAACGAGTTTTTATATTTGATTTGTCAATAGTATCCTTCAGTAAAGGTCGTTCTGGTGTGTTTCCTGAAGTTGATTGAATAGATTTTTTAGTTGTTAGGTCCTTTCTTTCAGTGATTTTTTGGTTGGTTTTCTGTCTTTGGTTTACTGAGAATCTGGGTATTAGGTTCACTGTCTGCTTTTGTAGTGTTTCTTTTGATCCACAAAAAGTCTATTTCTTCAGATGTAACAGATGTAGGTCTTCAATTTTTAAGGACAGTCTGACCTTGACGGCTTCAACAAGTGAGATCTCAATATATTCAAAATCACAAAGAAACAAGTAAACAGTTGTACGAAAAAATAAAGGAACGAAACGAAAAAACTAAACAAAAGGTAATTGAACAGCGTAACATAAATAGATCTAATCCATTAAATTATTCAAAACAAAAATTTGCTTATGTTAAAAAAAATAAGAGAAAAAAACTTCCCATATTAAAACAAACAAAAATAATTCGAGAAAAATGTATTTTGCTTGAAACAAACAAAAGTACATATCATAAGAGTATAGTCCGGAAACCAAAACATAAATTACGACAACTGATACAGGATGTCGACGAGCATGCGAACCCTGACGCTATGCCTGTGGTACTTCAAGCCTATTACATGACCTGATGAGGAGAAGATAAACAGAGTACTAAAATAGAAAATATCCTACTTTCCATACTATTAGGAAATGCCAAATTAGTTTATAGTAAATACACTTTTTTGTACTATTTAGATATGTCAATTAGTTAAAAAAATGAATGCTTTATTTATACACTTCAATTTTATAAATGATAGCATTACAATTCTAAAAGCTTTTAATCCTATATCTTATCACTCCTTAGCATAAAATATGCCAATGAGAACAGAATATTTAATCAAAATAATTCAAGAGAAATTTGATAAATTTTTTTTTCTGGCCAGGAGGCCATTTGGCTTTGGGGCTACACCCCATTTAGCCACGATAGTTTATGGTTTTATTATATTTTAATTAATATACTGTCACTCTATCTTCCATGCAAATTTCCTAAACTTCCAAAATTCTGGGGGAAATGAAAGAAGAAAAACACATAGGATAAACAGGCTTATGTACAAGAGGGAGACTATGTTTTGAGGAAAAGATATCTTCTTAGCTGATAGGAACTTAAGCAAATATTCTGTTGCTTCTCTATTATACCTACAGTTAAACATCCAATGGTTGAGATCGTCGAAACTTCCGTCAAAGTCACATGTATCTGCGGTAGACAATTTAATTTTGTAAAGGTATGAATTAACTGTAGCATGTCCAAAAAGGCATCTGATATACTTAGTATATATTTTCCTGGAAGGAAGGCTTCGTTCAGCTAGAGGGCTATAGGGAAGAGCAGGATATATCTTGCAGTAGGTATTGTTACTATGGTTTGTGAAACCTGCCCATTCAATCTGGATGATTACCATATCATGGACGTCAATATTGAAGAAGCGATTATTCAACAAATCATAGCTGACGAAATCCTCATAATGCCAATGCAACCAGAAAAAGTACTTTTAAAATACCAAAGAGATCGACATCTCGATTTAAAAAAACCGACGATGTTCAAAATTCTTCAAAATTGTGAAATATGTATTAGTAATCTAAGATAGATAAACGACATTGAAATCAACTACGGCAAATCATTCATTCGTCGAAATATTGAAACAAGCAAAGTTATAACATCTAAACATTATCAGAAATCATTACGAAACTAGACATCGACCAGCTTTTCGAAATCAATGAAATATCAAGAAAGTTAAATCCCATTCAAGAAATCGTGAACACCCAGAAACATATGCCAACAAATGAACGTATTCTTGGAACTATATCCATTATCATAATCAGTGGCGGAACTACGGGGACATGAGAGGGATAGAAACCCCGCTAGAACCCTAAAAATGTAAAAAATCTAGTACATAATCACAGAAAACCTATACTTTATTGAAACGTACTCAAAGCTAGGAACTGTAGGCTACAATTTTATAAGAAATACAAAGCTAAAATGCAGTTTTAGGGTTTCGAAATTTGAAAAAATGTCCGGTAGTTTATCAAATGATTAAGAATAATCTTCAGCAACCGTTTACAATAGAATTGAATCCCTCGAACACAACCTAAGTTTTCAAGGTATGATATATGATGTTCGAGAGTTTTTTGTTTGGGTTTGTTGGTTTTTGAGGTTAGATATATGGAGATATTCGAGATAAGGCCCTGAAATAGGATGCAGTTCCTCTGAAGGGCGGCGTTGGGTATTTTTAGATTGGGGTTTGTGTGCGCGTTCGGTGAGGGTTGACGATCGGTGGCGAGTTGAGTGTGTGATTGAGAGGGTTGGGTGGTTGGTTGAACAATTCGGGGAGTAGCGATGTTTATTGAGTTTAGTTAGTCAAAGTTGAGGTTAAGTTGCTAGTTATTACTTTGTCTTGAATTGGAATTGAGTGAATGGCTGGTATCATCATCAAGTGAATCGAAAAATTTCGGCTATACGTCGGCCCATTTGGCTAGTGAATAAATTCACCATGCTACAGGAAAAAACGTGAAAAACCTGCAGCACCGACGGGGGGTTGAGGCTCGCGGATTCAAGTGGAAGTACTTTCACTCCTGATGGGAGTTAAAGCGAAGTGAGCACGCCTAACTATGTTTGTGATAGAGCAGTGGTGTCGATATATGGACGGAATTAAGTGACGAAGAGTGTCGGATATGATGTCCCTTGAGCTGGGAATGGCATTCATTAGGGTGACAGTTAGGATTTCCATTATGATTTTGGTGTCAGTTGAGAGTTCGAAGGGAGCTGGTGGCTTTTCTAGTGTGACAGGGGCAGTCTCTAGGTGGGTATTTGGTGTGGTTAGCCTGTAGGGGCAACGAGGGTGGAGGGCGGCGTGGGGTCCGCCGCAATTTGTGCAGGTAGGAGTACCGGACTTGGGGCAATTTTCGGCGCGGTGATCAGATTGGCCGCAAGAAGGGCATATCGGTTGAGACCGACAAGAATCGGAGGCATGTCCGGTTTTAGTGCATCGATTGCAGTATTTTGGGACTGTGGGCAGCGGGTTGGCATTGGATAGCTCGCACTCGTGTATGAGGCCAAAAAATGAGATGCCGGAAATGAGGGCTTGGTGGTAATGGATTTCGGAGTGTGTGATGATGCGGAACATGGATGTAGGTTTGTTTGTGGACTTGCCGATGATTCGCCAAGTTTGACGAAAGGTAGTTGCTGATCGTGAAGAATTTCTTTGAATTCTTCGAGAGGGATCGTTGCATCTATATTCCTGCAGACGAATGAGTAAGAGGGTGTTAGAGTTTTGGTTGGTTGGGGTGGACGTTGCGTGCAGTTTAAGATGTTTATGGTGATGTTGGGATCACCAGTGCAGTTTTGGATTTTTCTGAGAATTGTTGAAGCTGACATCGTGGAAGAAGTTTTGAGAAGGGCTATTCTATTGAAATTTGCTTTCAGATAAAGGATGTGTCCGTTGAGAAGTTCAAGGGGGTTTAAAAGGGTGTAAAGAGATTTTTGGGTTGAATATTGGGGTGGGAGGTTTTTTGAGAATTAGGGTTTGTGTGAATTTTGTGTTGTTGGCGGGTGTTGATGTGGGATGTTGAGAGGGATAGGGGCTAGGGTAGATCGGGATTTTGTTTTCCCGACGAGGGTGAAATCATCCTCGCCGGGACTAGATGGTTGTCGGACAATTGAAGTAGTGGTGGTTTGGGATCTTACGGAGGAAGCGTAAGACATGGTGGTAGATGGGATGGAAGTGTGTTTTGGGGTTAACGTGGAGGAGTTTTGAGGGTTTGGAGAGAATGAATTAGAGGATTGTTGTTTGGAATGGTGGAGTTCCATATTTTTTCCTAGTATTTCGATTTGTCGGAATCTAACCTCCATTTCGGAAATTAAGCTTTTGCGTGTGCTTTTGGATCTGCTGGTGCGTTTGAAGGACATTTTGGGTGCTTTTAGGTTGGGAATAGATGTGGAATTGGCTGTGAAAGATAATACCAACAGCGGACTCACTGCCGGAGGGAGTTTACTCCCCAGTTAAAGGTGTCCTGACTTATTAGCTTTGCGGGTGTTTTATATTTACCTGTGTTAAATATCCTTCCTTCGTCTGGTGTGGTTTATGTTGAATTTGTTGCGGGTTACTTCAGAATTTCACCAATATAAAAATGTTTCGAAACAAACAGTTGTAACACTTCTAGAGTGATTACTAAGAACTGCCGAACTAAAAAGTTGGACAGAACACCTGGGTTTGCACGGTCTGTTGTTGGAGGCGTCCAAGTTGCCGGTGAAGTCATCAATGAGTTGGTTTGCATCAGTGACCAACTCTGCTAGTATCACCTTCCTTGAGCGATGGACTGGAACAAGTGTCTGACAAATATATGTACACATAACTTATATGAGTCGAATCGAGACAGGCGTCTTTCGATTGGCAGTTCTTGCAGACGTTTCCGCTATTTGAATAAAGTTCTTAAACATAACAAATATAAGTACAACGTTTATTTCATAAAAATAACATTTTTCTATAGATCGTAGGATGACAATCTTAACTGAATTTATCAAAAATCGGGAATACATGTTAAAGTTATTAGTTCTAGAGTTTTTTAAAGTATTCCCGAATTATGCACAAAGATAAAGAAATTTTAGAATTAAATATGACAACAACGCTTCCATCTTTATGTATACGTTATGCGGTCATTGTTTTTTGCAAAGTTTTTGGTTTTAGTTTAGTGTGTTCACTTCTAAGCTACTATAAGCTACTATAAAAATGTTCTCTATTTTATAGCAGTAAGTAAAACGCAAAATCCGTACTACAGCAAACATTAATACAAGATGAAGGGGCAACTAGTTTCGGCTCACTGAGCCGTCATCAGGTCTGTAAAAGGTATCAAGATAGACAAACATCAGAAATAGACAACCTATCGAATTATCTTAAATGTATATATCATTATCTTGAAAAGTATTATAAAAGGAAGGTTGTCACATGTCCGTGGCATCCAGCAGATTCCAATATGTCAGTAGGCAATAAGGGAATTATATTGCAGGGTAACGTTAGTAGTAAAAATGATAAGGAAAATTTACATAATTATATAAAACATGAAACGAATAAAATTGAAATAGGACAACATCAAGAATAGTAATTAAAATTGGATAAATGTATAAAAGGAAAAGAAGAAAGAAAACATGGACATCGTCGTACGACAGAATATATCCGAATCAGGAAGTATAGTATTGTAGTAGACGTAACAGGAAAAAGGGACAATGGAGAGAACCGAATGCGGACCAACAGAAAACGAAAATAAGAAGTGATGCGGTAGTACCCCTCCGACAGAGAAATGGGAGAATATGGAGCATAATTCCCTAATGAGACTGTAAAAAATTATAATTTCTTTGAAACGATTTATAAAGCTTGTCAAAATGGCCCACGCCGTGATGCAAGTGAAGAGAACGGCGAACATAGTTGCACTGTAAGTCTGAAGAATAAGGTAACCCGACACTTGAATAATAATACCCCGGAACAACAGAAATCCACCTCATATTTTAGACAGTCTCAAGTATTTTGCACTTGTGATGTATTTATAGTTAATTTTTATAATACTATGCTTGAATTGTTATTTTCTTTCAAAGTTTTCATTTCACAAATTTTAACTTATGTCACGACGTATTTGAATACTGTTACCTTTCATGTTGATTCTTCTTTTGTTAATTGTCAATGGCATAATATCGATAATTACTTAATGGGTAATGTTAAAGACATATTGTATTTTATATCATTTCTTCACACGATTGTTAGCATGTCTCATTCATCTCTTTTTTAAAAGATTTTTCATTGTGTTGTTGAAGGCTGTCAGTAGTTTTGTCATTTGTCTGTTCTCCAACCACTGCACTGGAACATTATAAAAAGTTTTAATTTAGTAATTTTTGGGGTTGGTTACCGGTGTTCCGGGGTATTACTATTCGGGTTATGGAGTTAACTTTATTCTTCAGACTTACCGTGCAACTATGTTCGCCGTTCTCCTCACTTGCATCACGGCGTGGGCCATTTTGACAAGCTTCATTAATCGTTTCAAAGAAATTATTATTTTTTACAGTCACATTAGGGAATTATACTCCATATTCTCCCATTTCTCTGTGGGAGGGATACTACCCCATCACTTCTTATTTTCGTTTTCTGTTGGTCCACGTTCGGTTCTCTCCATTGCCCATTTTCCCTATTAGGACTACTACAATACTAGACTTCCTGCTTCGGACATATTCCGTCGTACGACGATGTCCATGTTTTCTTTCTTCTTTTTTTTAATACATTTATCCAATTTTAATGACTTTTCTCAATGTTGTCCTATTTTAATTTTATTCGTTTGACGTTTTACATAATTATGTGAATTTTCCTTAATACTGTTATTAATAATATTTCCCTACAGTATAATTCCCTTATTGCCTACTGACATATATTGGAATCTGCTGGATGCCACGGACATGTGACAGCTTTCCTTTTATCATACTTTCCATGTGGATCTGATCTTTGTCTATATTGATGCATTTTATTGGCCTAATGATGGCTTAGTAAGCCGAAACTAGTTGCCCCTTCATCTTGTATTAATATATGTTGTAGTACGGATTTTGCGTTTTACTTACTGCTATTTACCTACAGACTACATTTGAGATGGATAATCTTTTTCATTCGCTATTTTATATTCAACAACAGTTAACGGTAATATTAAGTTTGATTTTTAATAAACATGAACTTTTTCATAATAAGTTTCTATATGCCTCCATTTTACTGCTAGATAAATGTAAAACATATAAAAATGTAAGAGTGAAAATTTTAAGTTTCTAAAAGTATCGCCCTGACGCTAACCAGCAATGCCGTGGTACCAACGAAGGCCTGGCTACGGCCCCGCCTCCTTATTTCATTTTCGGTTTGTTTGGAACCAAGATATTTGAATCTACTCATTCTAAATATCCTCTTCATTACCTGTACTTCTTCGTTTGTGTGTTGTAGTATAAGTATCGGAATTTATTTATTTATTTATGACATGGAATACAAACGGGACGAACCCAAATACAGTATTCATAAGTATATAATTAATAAAATGTAGACTGATAATTGTATATATTAACACTATGAAATTAAAACGCAGCTTCATCACTCAAATACAGCTTTTTTAGTTTACTACAAAAAGTGAAAAATTTATCATGAAATATATCAATGTCAGCGTGGTTACAAACTGAGTTAAATGATTTACAACACCTATGGAGAGGAGAGTTTAAATAATAATTGTTAGCACTGAAATTAATATAAAAAAGTTTAAAATCTCTTGTATCATAGGCCGGAACATTGAATCCAATGAGGCTGGTAATCTCATTTGAGTCAATAAGATTATTAACAATTTTATATACAAATTTAACATCGTTTATTTGACGTCTATCTTCCAGGGGAATTAAACTCAAGTTCCGCCTAACTGAAACAATATTATCCTTAGGAAACAACTTCTTCTTGCAGTACTTTATAAATTTATTCTGGATATGGTCAAGTCTATCGATGTAAACAATATACTGTGGATTCCAAATTATTGATCCGAAACTCGAGACACTATTTACATAGGCCATAAATAGAGTTCGTAATGAATGTGAGGTCTTAAAGTCATGACAAGTCCTGATAATAAACCCCAACGCCCGATTAGCTTTCTTTGATATATAATTGATATGCTGGTCGAAAATAATTTTTGAATCAAAATAAATTCCTAAATCTTTTATCTGTGATACCTTTTCTATCTGATGGTTTTCGATAAAATATTGATAATCAAGTATGCATCGTTTTTTAGAGAAAGTGATCGAGAAGCATTTTTTTAAATTCAAGAAAAGAAAGTTTTTTTTGCAATACGCAACAAGTCTGTTTAAGTCACTTTGTATCAATTGAGAATCCCCAACATTACCAACTTTGAGATACATTTTTAAATCATCCGCATATTTTTTGTACTTAGAAAATTTGAAACATTGAGATATGTCGTTGGTGTAGATATTAGATAATAACGGTTCCAAGTGGGATCCTTGAGGTACCCCTGAAGTTATATCACTGAAGGGTGATACATATTTACCTATGACTACTGCCTGTGACCTGTTACTTATGTAAGATTTGAACCATCTGAGTAGATTACCATGTATACCGACTGCACCAAGTTTATCCAATAAAATAGAATGATCAATTTTGTCAAAGGCCCTGCTGAAGTCGGTATACACAGCATCCACCTGAAATCCTTCATGCATGTATTCTAATAAATATTCACTATAACTAAAGAGGTTCGTTTCAACAGAACGTTTTTTCATAAAACAATGTTGCTCCGCATCAATAATGTATTTAACATCTCTAAACAAATAATCAAAAATAATTGATTCGAATAATTTGGCAATAATAGAAAGTTTAGATATAGGACGATAATTTTCGACTAAATATCTACTACCGGATTTAAAAATAGGAATTATTAAAGGCTGTTTTCCATATACTAGGGAAATAGCCCTCTGTTATAGATTTATTAAATAATATACACAATGGAGGGGCTATTTCGTTAACGCAATTTTTAATGAATAGGGTTGGTATTTTATCCGCACCAGCGGGTTTATCCGGGAGGTTGCCAATTTTATCGACAATTTTGTGTAAGGGGATGTGATACGAAGATATGTAATTAATATTTATATCATTATTTGAAATTGTTTTGCTGGAGTTAGGGTTAGGAGGATTAAAGACTGAACTAAAGTAATTTGAGAAGGTATTGGAGATTAATTGGCCATCAGTAATCAGACTCTTATTACTATCCCTAATGGCATCGATAGTACCAAAATTGCCTTTTTTGGACTTTATAAACTGCCAAATGTGCTTTGGGTTTGTAGTTGTTTGAGATTCAATATTATTTACATAATTATCACAATCTAGGTTAATTAAATACTTTGCCCTACCTCTCAAAAGTTTGAATGTTAAATAATCCAAGTTATTAGAGTACTTTTTCCATTTAACATAAAAAATTTTCTTTTCTTTAACAACTTTGATGGTGCTTAGACTAAACCAATGCGGGAATTTTGACTTATATTTAGGATATTTTGGAACATGTTTGTTAATAATATTCTCCAAATGGCAGTAAAACTTATTAGTGCTATCACATGTATTTAAATTATGAAACTCACTGTTCCAGTCAATAGAAGATAAATTATATCTAATTGAGTCAAAATTTGCCTTGTTATAATTAAATTCGATATCCGAATTGATCTTCTGATTGTCGCGTGTGAAATTCAAAAATTTCATGTTAAACTCCAATGTTGTGTGGAAATGATCTTCAGAAACAAGGGGACACTCACTTTTAATGATATTTTCGATTATAAAATTATTATTCAAGATTAAGTCAGGTGTGTTTTTTGATTTATTGGTAAAATTATTAAATTGATAAAACCTGCAACAAGAAATTGTATCAATGAACAGATTAGAATTAATATCTGAAAAATGTGAGGGTGTACAGTAATTGTTTATAGGGTCTAGCGACCATTTTATGCAGGGCAAGTTAAAATCACCGCATATTAAAAATGTATCTTCAGGGTTATCCTCAATAATAGCATGAAGCTTGGTACAAAACAAGTTCAAAGCAATTGAGTTGCCTGGAGGAATATATATACAGCAAATATTAAACTTGAAACATTGAGATGTGACAGTTACCCACAGATCTTCAGCGTCAGACATCCACTCACCACACACTACACTATGGAAGCTATTTCTCACTCCAATTAGGACTCCTCCTCCTTCTTTATGGGTAGATCCAGAATCTTCCCGGTCGCGTCTAAAGATTGCGAAAGAATCATTCAATACTTCGGAAGAAGCAATTGTGTTATTAAGCCAAGTCTCTGTTAAGCATATAATATCTTGGTCACAATTTGAAAAGTTTTTAAAAATAGTCGTTAGTTTAGATTTTAAACCTCGAACGTTTTGGTAAAAAACCGAGAGAGCCATTGCAAAAACAGTTTATTATAATTAACAGGTAAAAATAAACAAAAAGTTGATTACAGATTGTTCTAGTCGTGTTCAGAAAAAATTCTCTTTACATGACTCTTATCATCCTTCCGCATAAACAGGCCACCATTTCTAATCCAAACATATTTGAAATGTTTCAGCTGTGCTATTTCTTTCGCCTTTTTCAGTAACATTTTTGAATAATTAGTAAGGTGTTCGTTTACGAACAACTGGTTTGAAATCTGATCCACTTTTAGTCCAGGGGCCGAGCTGCCAGATTGACGACGCTTTATTTTGGCTGCGGCTATAAAGTCATCTCTTTTCTTTTTATGCAATAATTGAATAATAATTGGTTTAGGTTTGTTGGGAACTCGAGAGTTTGCTCTAAAAATAGTATCTATATCATCAGCAGTAATAGGGCATTCAATATGTTCACCTACCTTCTGAATAACATGTAGTAAATTTTCATTACTTTTCTCTTCAATTCCTTGTATTTCAACATTTTTAGAACGTAGGTTCTGTTCGAGTGTTTCTACACGAGAAGAGAGGAATTGCACTTCTTTTTTCAGTAGGGCGTTTTCTTTTGATAACTCTTCGATTGAATCCAGCCTCTCGTTTATTTTATTAATAAGAGCTTCAAAATCAGATACTTTGTCGCTGCAGAAATTGACTGACTTCAGCACTTCATTGTGTTGTTTGTTTAGGTCGTTCATCGCTAACTGAATACTCTTAACAATCTTTAAAGTACATTTTGATGTAGATTCTTCCCCAGATACATCACTATCATCACTATCCATATCGTTGTTAAGCGCCAGTAACGATGTTCGTTTGCTTTCGCCAGTGGATCTGCATACAGAACAATACCATGCACCACCATCAAAGCCCCAAACCTCCTGCCTGCTCAAACCCACGCACTTGCCGTGAAAGGATTTCGAACACCGACCAGCACATTTCAGCCCGGGCGTTTTATTATTAATCGAGGTTGAACATTTGCTACAAACCACCATTCTGGCTCACAGACTAATGGTATAATGCAGGCAACGAGTTTTTTCACTGGAAGCAATTAACTATTTTATGAGTATAAACCGATTGAAAATTGAATAAATCAAATTTCACGTGAGGCTTGCATTGATATCACTTCACAAAGTAGTTGAAAAGTAACAATAAGATTGTAGCCAACGGCACGCGAAAAAAACGACCAAAAATTACAACAAAACTAAGCAAATAACTCAGAGCGATAAACACACGTCTAGTTCTTTCAAACTTGGGGAACTAAAAAATAACAACTTATTTGAAAATTTGTTCTTTTGATTATTTGGCTACTTTCTTGTCCGATAAGAATGTAATTCTTTCACTCTTATATTCCATTATAAATTTATCCGTCTCTAATTAAATTATGGTACTCATTGTTTGAAGCTGTTCTCTTGCTTTTTCCGATTTTTTATCATAGTATTTTATTAAAATATCAAAATTTTCTCACTAGTATTCTTGAATTAGAGATATTTCTATCTCCCTCTGACATGAACTTTCAGTTCAAAAAAATTAACTTCGAATTTTTATAACAATGAGTTGAATTTCTTAATTCAACAGTAGTGGTTATTTGGCTTTATTTACATAACAGCAAAATCCATAACTTTCACTGCAACAAATTATACGCTTGCATTTATTAATCTTCATCAAAAATACCTCGCAAATAGTTCCTTAATTTGTGAGGTAAAAATTTTCATTAAAAGTGATCAATACATAACAAATTGGTTCTCCAGTTCTTCGGAAAGTAAGTATGAGAAACTATTTTAATCGCTATAATTATGTATACCTACTTTCATTCGAAGCTTGTGAACAGCCGAGGAGTAATTTATCAATAGATTAATTATAATTCTTGTAGCCTATGGCATACTGATACATTTTGTACCATTACTATGAACTTTTCATAAATAACACACTTTAGTAATATCAAATAATAACAATAACATGTATTATTAATTTCTTGATTAAATCTCCAATTTTAGACTAAGTAACAGAGAATTGATTATGACATGAATCAATTCAGAAAACCGAATGTAACTTTACTAGAACGGTACTTTATTTGTTTAACTTTTTGAACAAGCTAATACCATTTATTAATTTCTTATCAACTAAGTAAACCGAAGTTTGGCAACTTTTTTATAAAGAATATTGAAAATATTTGAGTAATCTCCATGACATCAATTAAAAATTTGCAATCAAATCGGATAACATGAGTCCGAGAAAACTTAGCTGTTTGGTTTAATAGTAACAGTCTCAATGCTCTGTAAATGTTAAGTTTGTCAGTATGCCGGATATATGAATTTGAAAGACATAAATAGCACATCCAAACGAATATCTCTATTTTGCAATAAATTTTGTGAAATACCAGAAAAAAGGTGCATTTTCAAAAATAAATATTTGCGAGATCTTTTTGATGATAATTCATAAATGTATAATTTGTTGCAATAAAAGTGATGGATTTTGCTGTTATGTGAAGTCCACTAACAAATATTTTTGAATTGAGAAATTGAAATCATTGGTCTAAAAATTCGTAGTTAACTCATAATATATGTTTGAGAAAGATAGAAATATCTCAAATTCGCGTATACGAGTGGCATAATTTTGACATTTTAGTAATATAGAGTTATAACACAATCGGGCAGTACAAGGGAATAGCTTCAAACATTGATGTTCCTAATTAAAGTAAAGACGGATAAATTTATAATGGCATATGAGAGTAATGCTTTCTTAGCAGACGAGAAAGTAGCCAAGCAATCAATAGTACAAATTTTCAAATAAGTAGTTATTCCAATGATTATACCACAACACAATAACGAAGAGGTGCAAATCATGAAGAAGAATTTTAGATTGAGCAAATGAATAGCTTCAGGTACCTTCGTTCCAAACTAACTGAAAATGCAATAAGGAGAAGAGTATGAGCAGTATGAACACTTTTCAAAAATATCAAAAGTACTTTCTTGGTGAATAAGATATCGAACTGAACAAAACAACAAATTTTCATAAGACTAGTGCTGAAACATGACCACAATACAAAATCAAAGCTGTAATATGCATAGCGTGAAGATAGGATACCTGAAAAAAACATGTTATCCTAATCTAATATAACCTAATGTTCTTATCACAATTGAAGATGTTTTCCTGGTAGTGAATAAATTAGAGAAGATAAAACAGAGCGAAGAGTATAAGAGGCAAAGATAAAAACAGCAGAAAAAGAAAAAGGTTGAAATATGCTCCGAGATTATAAGGATGGCAACTGAAATAGAGAATTCGATAACAGGTGAACACAGGAATGTAGTATGGAATATGCGTTAGGAATACCTCGAAGGCAAGTGATTAATATTCTCGGAATCTACCTACTTCATATAGTTCGTCAACGTTATACAAAATATTCACTCTTTTATCATATTCAAATTAATTCGAGCAATTTAGAAAATCGTGTTAAAGACAGGTTATTGCGACATAAATAATAACTTTTCAAAACAGATATGAAAGTATACATTGCCTTCATATGTGATGAAACAAATTGAAAAAAAAATATGGGATAAGAGTCGCTTCTGGTAAATAATAAATAGACAAAAAAACCATTGAAAACGGTTAGCAAAGAATACTTACTCTATGAGAAATCGATTATATTAGCATTGTTACAACTAAAAATCTATTTATTGTCAATTGTGGTCCTCTCTACCTGAGATGTTTTATTATTATTTTATTTTTCTTTATCAGATTCTGAAGAATATTTTCTATTTTTTGATTATCTGGAACTCAGTCATAAATTAATGGCGTGAAAATGTTCTTCCTTATAATAACCAGATCCTTTGCTGGCATGAAATATCAATTATCAATAGAGTAAATCAGCCAATTTTTCATGATTAGATAGAGTACCTGCTGGTCCACCAGCAATGTGTAAAATAAATATATTTTGGCTTGTGTTTATCAATGTCATGTAAGTACCACCTAAGAAATGACGGACAAATGAAACACATTATGTTTGCTTAATATCAACTTTATTAAAATCAACAAACGTCAGTAAAATTAAGAATTACTCCCACCTAGCTTCAGTATTTGTCGTGCGTGTATATATTCTTTTCTTATCATAATATTAATATTTCTGTCTTCAACTTGCTGAAAGACATTGTATGAAAGAAGGCGCCTTCTGACAGATAACGAACTTTGGGACGAGCTATGCAAAGACGAATCGAGTGAAGATGTAAGAGCACAGCAGCGCTATTCTCGAAATCGTTCGCAAAGTCACACATAAGCATCGATGCGAACGGTCTAGGTGCGAACGGATGCTAGGACCGGTATTCTTGACTACTCTTCGTAGTCACATGCGAATGTTTGGATTCTCTGCTAAAATAACATTTGGCAACGTAGTAATTTTTGAGAAGTGTCAAATAAAAGACGATATTTTAGGGTTATTTGATGTTATGCTTAGGCTATGAAAGAGAGGGAATGCGTAACGTGTATTTCAAGCCGATAATTCGATATTTGCAATATATAGCAAATCATCATTTATTGCAATAATACCTTATTAAACTGCGACACTTGAATACTCTTATTCGTAATCTACCACTACGACTATAAGAAAAAACTGGATGAAACTAATCAAGACCAATAAACACAACAAATACTTGAAACAAGAGATAAAAAATATAAATCGGAAAATGACAGATATAAGCCACAGATGAAAGTGATGTGTGCGTACGATTTGTCCATCCATCCATCCATGGCTCTACAACCCGGGGTGGGACTTGGCCGCCTCAACAATTCTCGGAGATACGAATGGTGATGACCACTCGCTGTTTTTGTGAGTACACGCAGTTCATGCGACTGGTCGAGAATACCAAATTCACACAACCGTTCGCAAGTGTTAAACATGCGAACAGCCTTGAAACTTGCGAACGGTCAAGGAGAGAATTCTGTATCTGATGAATATGCAATGCAAGACCTAGAGGGAGAAATAGAAAATGAGGCGGACGCTATGGCCTTATTACTTACAGAGAACCGTACCGGATTTTTGGTAGTAATGGTTTCAAGCGGTATTCACAATCATTAGGTGCGAAGAAAACAAGGACCTCTGCAAAAAAACAACGATATCTGCAATACATAAATAAAACGGTACTTTTGTCTTTGTTTGTATTTCTTTATTTTGCTGGAGTTTTAAAAGATCCACATTTTACCCTAGAGGATATGTGGTCCGAAAAATTTTGTGTTGAAATATTTAGCGACACAATGACAAAAAACCGTTCTGAATTTCTTTTAAATTGCTTGCGTTTTGATAATAAAACAACAGATTCGCACTGATGCGAGAAATATGGGACTTATTTATACGAAACTGCGAAAACAACTATATTCCTTATGAATTATGTTACTATCGATAAGCAGCTATTGAATTCCAGAGGTCGATGTCCATTCAAAAAATATACTTAGCAAACCATACAAATGTGGCCTGAATATTATTGTTACGACTCTTTCGCATATTATATATGAAAGTTAAAATTTTGGCGAATGATCACCGATTTCTTAGACTATTTGTCATTTTTTGCGATTGTTTTTATAGAGATTTCCAGGATGGTCGATAGTGTATTGGGAGGTGCAATCGAGAAGTTTCCGGAATAGAAGGCACTAGAAAAACGTTTAATATATAAGAGACTACCTACCAGCAGGAAGAGTTAGTTTACAATTTGTGTCGTAGTGAATAGACGTGAATATAAATAAATTACTGTTAGTGAGTATACAGTGTATTTATTAGTTGAGTGTATAAATAAATTACGTAAGTAGATATACCGTATGTATAAATTTATCCCACCCGTTGTGTATTTAGATAAATAAGGAAAACATTACACTTGTGTCAGGTGTGGGGTAATAAAAATAAATAGCTACGTAAAAATGGCCAAGAGACTAAGTGACCCGAAAGTGACAGAAATAAAGGTTGAATTGGAGAATTGCGAATTGGAAACGACCGGTAAGAAAAGAAGAATTAGTAGAAAGACCAAAGATGGCACTGGTAAGTAACGGCTTGGATACAGAAACATTTTTATTTAAAGACGAGACTTCCACTTCAATCTCGTCAATTTCTGCCGATATTTCTACTATGAAGAACGATATTTCTGTTAATATGGATGAGAATATTTCAACCGTGAAGAATGATATTTTTGCTAACATGGACAATATTTCTGCCGATATCGTATCAATGTAAAATGACATTGATGCTGACGTTGAAAATTAAACTTCGTCTTTAAAACGGATATCGAGAATAAGATGACAACTATGGAGGAGAAAATCGAGAATAAGATGACAACGATGGACGAGAAAATCGAGAATAAGGTGGCAACGATAGATGAGAAGATTGAGAATAAGATGACAACGATGGACGAGAAAATCAAGGCGTTACAGAGGAAGCTTACAGACTTCAGAGCTCAAGAGATGCCAGCGTAAGAAAAGAACACCGAGCAAACAAAACCTTGCAGGCTAGAAACGTTCGACGGAGAGACGTCATGGACCAATTACGTAAAACAGTTTGTAGCAGCCGCTAGAGTGAATAATTGGTCCGACATGGAGAAGGCAGTAAACTTAACCATCACACTTCGGGAAGATGCCTTAGATGTACTTCAGACGATACCACTTGAAGAAATGGATGACTTCCAGCAGCTGAAGAAGAGGATGGATATGCGATATGGTCACGAACATCTAGAATATTTGTAGGTACTAATCCCAACTGAACAACCGAAGACAGAAACGTGATGAACCCCTTCAATAATATGAAGTGGAAATGTCCCGACTAGTTCGATTTGCGTATCCATCAGCACCAGAGAATATGATGGAATGTCTGGCGTCCAGGCCTTTATTGATGGCTCACGTGACCCCGATATGCAGAGGACGCTTCGTTTATCCGATCCCGAAACCAGTTGGACCCTAGAAACACATCCATTGAAGTGGGTTCCGAGGAAGTATTCCTTCATTCATATGAAGTCGCACGATGTTGACAGCTGTACAGGAAGATAACGTTCTACCTGCACCAAGCGAAACCATGATAGTAGCGCAGCTACAGGGAATCATGGAGGAAGTTTCACCAGTTATGATGGAGCCAAGGAATCACGACGAAGAGGTTGACAAAGAAGTACTAATTGGAAAAGGATGAGTTACGTCGGCGAATAGGATCCCAGTACGTGTGATAATCGTGAACGATTACCCAATTATCATCAAGAAAGGAAGCAGGATTGGATCCTGCGTACCAGTGACGTCTATAGTTCGCCAAACAACGGCAACTGACAATTCCTATGCCAGATGTTATCAGTAGCTGGCCAGTCCGTGAATCAAACTGAGAAAAGGAAAATGAGAGAATTTCTCTTGCAGTATCGAGACCTATTCGTACCAAAAGGAGGGAAGACTGGTAAAACCTCAGCCGTCATAAAATCGATACTGGTAATGTCAAGCAAATTAGGCGATCAGCTCGAATACTACCATGAGCGAAGAGAGAGGAAGCTGACAGAATAATTCGAGAGTTGGAAGACGAGAAAGTAATAGAACCACCTACTAGTCGATGGGTATCGACAGTAGTGCTCGTCAAGGAAAAGGATGGAACTACGAGATTCTGCGTGGATCATCGTCAGCTAAACGTGACGAAAAGAGGCAGCTACCGTCTGCCTCGAATCGACGACATGCTAGACACTTTGATCGGCAGCAAACTGTTTTCCTCCTTGGACCTGAAGTCTGGTTTTGGCAAGTAGAAACGGACCCATAAGACAAAGAGAAGACTGCTTTCACCTCCGGATCTGGATTAAGGCAATTCAACGTCATGCCATTTGTGCTCTGTAATGCGCTCGCGACAATTAAAAGACTCATGGAAAATGTATTGAGGGTTATCTTGGAAGACATGCCTGGTCTATTTGGACGACATCATAGTACTGGGGAAGACATTTGACAAACATTTGAAGAGTTTGGAAGATGTATTCAAACGCCTTCAATCTGCCGCTCATGTTAAATCTGAAGAAATTTCAGCTATTCCAAAACCGAGTCATTTATCTGGGTCATATAGTGAGCAATGAAGGAGTGGCGGTGGATCCAGATAAAATTGCTTCCATTCAGCAATGGCCGCAACCAACCGACAAACATCAAATTAGGAGCTTCCTTGGACTTCGCACATACCATATAAGATTTATCAAGAAGATTGGACATATTTCCAAGCCCCTAACTCAACTCACAGAAGAAACAAGAGCTTTCCAATGGGTCGAAAACTGTCAAACGGCTTTTGAAACCATGAAGGGCTTTTATCTTCGGCGCCAATATTGGGATATCCATTACCAGAGCGAGACTTTATTCTTGACACTGACGCAAGCAACGTAGGAATTGGAGGAGCGCTCTCACAGATCCAAGGAGGGCAAGAAAGCGTGCTGGGATATTTCAGTGAAGTCCTCTCCAAACCAGAACAAAACTACTGCGTCACAAGAAGAGAAATTTTGGCGGTAGTGAAGTCCGTGAAACACTTTGTTACTAGTATCTCTATGGAAGGAAATACCGAATCTAGACTGATCAAGCAGCCCTCAAGTGGTTGATGCAGTTTCAAGAATCTCAAGGGCCAGATCGCTAGATTGATTCAACGACATCAAGAGTACGATTTCAACATCGAACATTGAACTGCTTTGAGTTGCCGAAATACCAACTCCCTGTCCAGACGGCCGTGCCCAACAGACTGTTCCCACTGCAACAATTCGGAGTCTAGGGAAGCTGCAGTTTCAAGAACTACAGTAGTCAACGATGAGTAGTCACCCACCAGTATCAGAGAAGATCACGAGAATGATGATTCGGCAATGGAAGGAAGAAAATCGGAAATCTACCTGGCAAGAAGTGTCAAGATTCTCACCAACACTCAAGGCCTATTGGGCTCAAAGGGACTCCTTTTTCCTGGAAGATGGGCTATTGTAAAGAGTCCGTGAAAACGATGATGGTTCCGAGATGAGAAGATAGATAGTTATCCCGAGGACGAGAGAAGTAGAGGTACTGAGAAAGTTACACGACAGACCACGGGAGGACATCTGAAAGTGAAGAAAACCCTTCGACGAGTCCGTAAAAGGTTTTATTGGATGAACAGCTCCGACGATGTGAAAGACTGGTTGAAGAAATGTACGACTTGTGCTACGAGTAATGGACCACATTGCAAGAGAATGGCACCCATGAAACAAAATAATGTTGGAAGCCCTTTCGAATATCGCTGGACCATTTCCGACGACAGAGTGGGTGAAAATTTACGCGATCCCGAATCAAGAGGCCACAACTGTCGCAGATGTATTGGTGAAAGAATGTATAAGCTGATATGGAGTGCCATTGGAAGGCCACAGCGATCAAGGAAGAAATTTTGAGCTAGGTATTCCCAGAAATGTGTGACAAGCTGGGAATGAAGAAAACCTGGACCAGGACAGCGTTGCATCCACAGTCAGACGGAATGGTCGAGGGAATGAACAGGACCTTTGGAAAATACCTGTCCAAAGTAGTTTTCAGCCACCAAAAAGCCTGTGTCCAGTTTTCCTCCACATTTGCATTGGCTTACCGATCCGCCTTCAATGAGTCCACGAGTGAAACAGCTGCGAAAATCCTGTTAGGGCGTGAAATGAGGCTTCCTTGTGACCTGGAATTTAGTTGTTGGCCTGGCGAAGATCTAGCAGGAGATGATTACTTGATCCGATTGAGAAGAAGGATAGACGATGTACATGAATTGGTTCGATCGAATCTTCAAGTTGCCAGTGACAGAATGAAAAAACGGTACGACACGCAGGCCACAGAAGGCGTTTAAAAGAAGAGGACAAAGTATGGTAACACAACCCGACACGGATAAAATAATTTTTTCCAAAACTACAGAAATCATGGGAAGGTCTGACTTAAAGAAGATTAGGATCAACGACGTCATCTATCGCATAAGCAAGATTCCCGATGGAAAACCGAGAGCAGTCCACCAGAACCCACGTGAAGAAACTAACAATGCCCAGGATAAAGAGCAACCAGTTGGTTTGGCGAGTCATCAGTAACATGATAGAGGTTATCTTCCACGATATCAGGTGTCCACATATTAATTTGCAACTATAACTCTCGTTATCGGTACCCATTGAAGAGGGTGTCCTGTTATTTCCATACGACTTGAAAGTGGAGACATAGGTCCAGTAGCCGATTTTTCACATACAGGCTCCAGTAGGAACTTCCTTTTAAGGAGAGGGTAATGTTACGAAATCGCACACTGAATCCGACTCTGTCTACTACTATATATGAAAGTTAAAATGTTGGCGAATGCGCACCGATTTCTTAAAAGGAATATTTATCATTTTTTACGATTGCTTTTATAGAGATTTCGAGGAAGGTCGATTTTGTGTTGGGAGCCGCAATCGAGAAGTTTCCGGAATAGAAAGTCCTAGGAAAACGCTTAATATATAAGAGACTACCTACCAGCAGCGACAATTAGTTTACAATTTGTGTCGTAGTGAATAGACGTGAACATAAATAAGTTAGTTTTAGTAGATATACCGTGTGTATAAATTTATCCCACCCGTTGTGTATTTAGATAAATGAGAAAAACATTACATTATTATAATGTGCGACGCAAAAACGTTTTATATGTGTTCTGCTATTTCCTACACTGGACATGATCCAAACAGAAATCTTCAGGGCAGTTCGATCCAAACGCAATTTCTCATGAAGTTAACGAAAACAATAGCAGGAATGAATCGTAATATTACGATGGATAATTTGTTTTCTTCGGTCGAATAAGCACAAAAGCTACTTGCGAATAAACTTACCACGGTAGGTTTTTCAAAAGACGTTACCTTAGATTCGCACGTATCAGATAAGAAAAAATGCGTGTTGGTAATAAGGCATAAGCACTTTCATGTTGATTTAAATTCAGAAACAAAAAAGCCAGAAATCTCAATGTTTTATTATTCCACTAAAGGCGAGGTCGATGCATTTAACCTTTGTCACTCAAACACATTCTGCCGAAAAACGAGAAGACGCCTCTAAGAATTTTGTATGGTGTGTTGTACGCTGCGGGAATCAATTATTTTGTATTGCATCAATTCCAAACATTGCACGAGGATGATACTCGAATTAAGTTTTTGAAAAGATTAGCTGATGGTTTGGTGCTTGAATATATGAAGCAACGAAAGGAAAATAGACGATTGACGAGAAAACTAAGCCAACCTATTGGCGAATTCCTTGGATTTCCAGAAGAACTGCCACCACAAAACCTCAAAACCGTTCACGCACCTGTGAAGAATATAAATATTCATTTTACTTATTGTTTTTTTATTCAGTATTTGATTTTTATATTCCAAAAGATATATTTTCTATTGTGTCGCTTATCTATTAAAAAAGTGATTTATTTCATTATATCTCGTGAAAAATGTACTAATTATATACAGAATTTAACAATTTAATAATAGTAGTAATATTTTTTTAATGTTTGTTGTTGTTGTTAATGTTCTAGGGTTAATATGTAGGAAATTCTTATCAGTAGTACTATTATAATATCAAGTATCTAAACTACTATGAAATTCTGGAGGTCAGTTAAGTTGACCTCCCCCCCAATAGATATTTTCAACAGAAACGTACTTGGTCGTTATGCACTCTTTGAATTTACAAATTTTGTACTTTGCACCATAAAGCGCTTGTAATGCACCGTAATGCTCCATCAAAAAATCTTTTACACCCCTACCCCCAGTTAGTAGTATCGCACTATTCAGAGTAAAGTGTGCTCCCCTCTCACCCCAAGGACAATTTGCAAAAAAGATATACAGCAGCCGAATCCACTTCTAATGCAACCATATGGACCACCAACAAAAACAAAATCCCCCCTTCCCCTATTTAGTGAAACCTCAATATATAAAGCAAAGCCCCCCCCAATGATAACTTAAAAAAAATGGCATCGGAATCCACTCCAAATTCACTCCTACGCGCCACCAACAAAAACTAAAATCCCTTCTCCTCCTAATTAGTTGAACTTCATTATACGTAGTAAAGTTATCCCCCCCCCCCCCCCAAATGACACAATTTCATAAAACAATACAATGGAGCAAAATCAGGCTGAAAATTTGAACAATATGGCATCTAAGAAGACTTGGAACCAGTAGCAGAGTTTATATTGTCTGACAAAAAAGTGCTAGCAGGTTGGACTAATGCGAAATGGCAATCTAGAAGGCCTCATACATATAAAAACCAATAGTGGCTATGTTACACTATCCAACACTTCTGGATCTGATTTGGTAGTTCAAATACTCGCCAGTGGTTTCTGCGATAGTCAATCTTTTAAGGTCGTTCCTGAAAGTGGCCTTGAGATTTTGCAACTTTGGTCGTGTTGTCAAGCGACGATGATTGAAAGGTCGTAAACCGGTGTCCTATAAAATAATATCTAGGGGTATTATTTGGCGTGTGCCATGGATATTCCGAGATATTTGTTAACCTTATTTGCCATAAATCAAAGCGAACTGGCAGCAATTGTATGTAAGTACTATTGTGAACGAAGGTGTAAGAAAAATTTACAGGTTTCGAGCTGAGTTATGTCATAAAATTTCAATGGATGTACAAATTCAGATGTATTAAATAGGTAAACTTTAATTCAGGACTAAAACGTAGCTACTGTTACGAATGTGCATATGAAAAGATTGAACCTGCTCCATTGTTGGACGTGGAATTGCAAAACATTTATAATTTAGATCAAAGAACATTTTAAGGCGAACTACTTTGTACAATGTCGCAATAATGAGGGGTGCGGAGGGTGCTTACGAAGAGAAGTTTGTATTTAAATCCAGTCTCCTTTTTTGTGGAACCGATATCAACAAGCACGAAAATGTGTGAGGTTAAGTGCAAATTGGAGGAAATACCAAAAAATATTCAAGTGGGTGAGTGACGTTCAATACATTTTGAGTGGTTGTATTTCAAAGGACCTGATTTAGCTATTAGTCACTTCGTTGCCTTCGCACATAGGCCCAACAATATTCGGGAAATGTATAATGATAGATAGTCATCAGAAAAGCGGAAAGTGTTCAACTTATCAAGAAGTAAGGATACAAATAATTATATATAGCTTTTAAATTTAGTCGCATATCAAGTTAAGTCACTAACTGTCACATTTTTCACAAGGATGTAAATGTAAAATTTTGAAAATCCCATTTTTCAAATGTAGTTCAATCGGCAATAGTTGATATATTGAAATTTTGCAGAAAGTTGTTAAACAAGATGTAGAATCTGAAGAGTTTGCTATATTCTGTGCTTAATTTTATGAGAACCAATTCGTGCCCTTTATTATGCATAGAAAATTTAGGGTGTAAAATTTCATAAACAAAATTCCACCAGGGATATTGTCTTGTTAATACTTTTCACCGCTTCTAGTAATTTCGTTAATACTCATTTAGTTTTAGAGATATTAAATTTTTTCTTCTTTTATGGTCAGCAGCCACACTTTACAGTAGAGCATTTTTTCTTAGGCGTTAATGCTTTGTTAGTGCCTCTCAATGATATAATTAATTTTGTCAATGCTTTGAATGTTTCAAAGAAAATTAATCGCCAAGGTCAAGATCTGTACTGTTTCGGTAGTGCTTTTCACTGCTCCTCATTGTATCTACTTTTAGTTTTTTTAAATTATCGCCATTTTTTTAGGTCGGTAACTGAACGTGAAACTCTCTAAAATTAAGAAACTTTACATATCAACTGCTGACTGCACGGACCGCAAAATTTAATCTATTCGCTAAATTATTTTTGAACTATCGGATCAGCAATTTACTCTCCGACTTATATAGATAACCTGTGGTGAATACTTTGTTTAAATACATTGTATTTTTTTCAAAATGTTACTTATTTTTAGAAAATTTGTTTGTATTAAAAGGTTATAACTATTTCTTTTATATACCAATTTGTTTGCTTATTCCTCACATTGGCAACTTCAGGTACGGCGTCATTAAGAACTGCGAGAATAATATTCATATACAAGCACATACAACATGAGATCCTCCCCATCCGATTTAAATTTTTTTTGGATATTTTGTAGAGAGATCAATTGAATAACTTTAAGAGAGATGAAACTCATAGACACCAGCATGCTTTCAATATACACTTAGGCGTTGATTATTAGTCGAAATTCTGACTTTTGACATTTCATAGTACTTCACCGAAGCAGTGCAAAAGGTCACGTTAGTAGATATACTATGTTGGTACTGGCTCATTCCCGGCCAACTGTTTCCAATTTTCGCCACTAGATGGCGCTGATCGTTGGCGGGTGATTCAAATTTTCGTTGGCGGGTATGAGGCGCTGGGGAGGGTGACGATACGGGGTATCGCCATACAGATCACGAAGTGTGTCGACGATCAATATACGCGGTGTCGACGTAAAAATGTCAAAAAGGCACTCTGTTATTATTGGACGCATTGAAGTCGTAGATATACTATGTTGGTCCTGGCTTATTCCTGGCACACAGTTTCCAATTTTCGCCACTAGATGACGCTGATCGTTGGCGGGTGATTCAAATTGTCGTTGGCGGGTATGGGGCGCTGGGGAGGGTGACGATACTGGGTATCGCCATAAAGATCACGATGTGTGTCGATGATCAATATACGGGGTGTCGACATAAAAATGTCAAAAAGGCACTCTGTTATTATTGGACGGATTGAAGTCGAACAAACGGCATTATGTTAGGTCAGTACGACGTTCGATCAATATACAGGATGTTGACATAAAGATGCCATCAGGGCACTCTGTTATTATTGGCCGGATTGACGTCGAACAAACGGTATTATGTTAGGTACGTCACTACGACGTTCGATTAATATACAGGATGTCGACATAAAGATGCCATAAGGGCACTCGGTAGTTATTGGCCAGATTGAAGTCGAACAAACGGCATTATGATAGGTACGTCACTACGACATTCTATCAATATACAGGGTGTCGACATAAAGATGTCAAAAAGGCACTCTGCTATTGGACGGATTTTCATAGAACAAACGGTATTATGTTAGGTACGTCACTACGATGTTCAATCAATATACAGGGTGTCGACATAAAGATGTCATAAGGGCACTCTCTGCTATTATTGAGAGGTTTCACGCGGCGTTTGACGTTACACGTGACGTTTGAGACGTGACGTATGACGTTCCACGTAACGTATGACGTTACACGTGACGTATGACGTTACACGTGACGTATGACGTTACACGTGAAGTTGGACAATACGAGAAAAAATATCTAAAGCGACGTTTTGATGACCCCCATCATGTCATTCTAACGAGGAATCGTCCTATCTGAGCGTGCGTGGGCTCGTTGGAAAGACCTTAGCGTCTACATTATGAGAAAAATATTGAAGAAATTATTATATATGAGCTGTAAATGATAAAAAAAATACTGAGGTGCTTTGATAAAATTCACATAATTCTTCACATTATTTATTTGCTATAAAAAATTACACTGGTAATATTATATTCGGAAACCAGCGTCGGAGGTGTTCCACGTTTTTTTGGGTGCACGAATACAGTCCAGTGGTGTGCCAGGGATTTGGATCTTGGTGAAAGTTTCCCGTACTACAGAGCGTTCCATCAAACTTGCAGACATTCACTATGATTGCAGCAGCATATAAAAATTTTCGGAAATTACTTTATTCAATTTGGAATATTCTACATGTCCTGCA
This sequence comes from Galeruca laticollis, assembly GCA_963921935.1. Taxonomy (NCBI): domain Eukaryota; kingdom Metazoa; phylum Arthropoda; class Insecta; order Coleoptera; family Chrysomelidae; genus Galeruca; species Galeruca laticollis. Next base: position 220,052,054 of record OY998178.1, on the reverse strand, counting down.
GAGTATCAGATACCGTGCACCTTCTTCTCCAAGTAAACAGTAGTTTTCTTATCTTGATTACTCAATGTAGCAAACGGTTGTGGAGGCATAAATATGTAATGACTTAAAATAAATACATTTTGCGGTGAGTTTATCAAAAAATCGGGGGATTCAGGAAATTTTAGAGTTTAAATATTTCAACATTAAAAATATCATATAGGTAAATTTTTAGGTTACCTTACATTCCACGATGGCGCTGGCGAGGGTGACGATACGGGTTATCGCCATAAAGATCACTGGGTGTGTCGACGATCAATATACAGGGTGTCGACATAAAGATGTCAAAGGGCACTCTGTTATTATTGGTCGGATTAAAGTCGAACAAATGGTGTTAGGTACGTCACTACGACGTTCGATCTATATACAGGATGATGACATAAAGATGCCATAAGGGCACTCTGTTATTATTGGTCGCATTTTCATCGAACAAACGGTGTTAGGTACGTCACTACGAAGGTCATATAGGTAAAATTTTAGATTACCTTACCTTCCACGATCGAGTTTCCACGACCCCCACTCCTGTCGCCTCCCTACACTTTTGCCGCCTTCCGCAGCTTAAGTCGCGAGTTTGTCACATTATGTATTTTGTTATGCAATACTGTCCGAAGATAAGCGAAGATAACCGAAGTTCTTTCCACGATCTGCCGATCACTAAACTGGGTATTGCTTTAGCCGCTCTTATTTATAGCAATCGTGGAAATAAGTTCGGTTATCTTCGGACAGTATTGGATAACAAAAGTAAATAATGTGACAAACTCGCGAGTTAAGCTGCGGAAGGTGGCAAAAGTGTGGGGATGCGACAGGAGTGGGGGTCGTGGAAACTTGATCCTGGAAGGTAAGGTAATCTGAAACTTCACCTATATGAAAATTCGGAAGTCCTCTATTGCTCGAGCTATTGGTTGGAAAAAGAATTTGCAGAAATGGACCTAAGTTGTAGAATTAAGATAAAAAATTAAACATACGCCTAAAAGAAAAAAGGGAGGGGTTGTATTTTGTGTGTTATAATTGTTTGTATTCTACTCAACATGCTATTATTGTAAATAAAAACGATTAAAAAATAGTGTTTTGTTACTGTTTTGTTTATCCCTACCAATGTTGTTTTGGTCCTATTTCCTGAATATATGGATTAAGGGAGGTGGTGCGTCACTTAATACATGATAGAAGACACACACCACAGGAGTAGCAGATACTCACACACCATAGAAGACAAGAAGGTAGATAGGTGACACAGAACACAAGTTTTCTTAGGGTTTGCTATACAGATGGATACATGGCAGTTGAGACACGTGACAGATGACGCACCCCACAACACACGTTTTCGCAGGGGTTTGCTGATAGGTTAGCCCCATTGCGCGCAAGAGGAGTTGACACACCACTCATGACGTCACAGAACACATGTTTTCGTGGAGTTTGCTATGTTAGGTTACTCCACTTGCGCGCAATGGGGCTAACCTATCAGCAAACCCTACGAAAACGTATTTTGTGGTTTTCTTACCTATATGACCAAGAAGGTAGATATAGTCAACAGCATATAACAATTTTTCGGAAATTATTCCATTTAATTTGCAATATTCTACATGTCCTGCAGAGTATCGGATACCGTGCACTTTCTTCTCCAAGTGAACAGAAGTTTTCTTATCCTGATTACTCAATGTAGCAAACGGTTGTGGAGGCATTAATATGTAATGTAATGACTTAAAATAAATACAACATTTTGCTGTGAGTTTATTAAAAAGTCGGTCGATGCATCTACATTGATATTTTTAGCGTTGAAATAATTAAACTCTAAAATTTCCTGATCCCCCTATTTTTTAATAAACTCACCGCAATATGTTGTATTTATTTTAAGTCATTACATACAACCGTTTGCTACATTGAGTAACCAGGATAAGACAACTACTGTTTACTTGGAGAAGAAGATGCACGGTATCCGATACTCTGCAGGACATGTAGAATATTCCAAATTGAATGAATTAATTTCCGAAAAATTTTTATATGCTGCTGACTATATCTACCTTCGTGGTCATCAGAAAGCTGGATTTTTAATGAAAAAAGAACATCTCCGTGGAACATCTCCGACGCTGGTTTTCGAATATAATATTACCAGTGTGATTTTTTTATTGCAAATAAATGATGTTAAGAATTATGTGAATTTAATTGAAGCACCTCAATATATTTTTTTATGATTTACAGCTTATACGAGTATATAATAATTTCTTCAATATTTTTCTCTTAATGTAGATGCTAAGGTCTTTCCAACGAGCCCACGCACGCTCAAATAAAACGATTCCTCGTTAGACTGACATCGAAACGTCGCTTTAGATTTTTTTCTCGTAATGTCAAACGTCACGTGCAACGTCATACGTCACGTGTAACGTCATACGTCACATGTCATACGTCACGTGTCATACGTCACGTGTCACACGTCACGTGTAACGTCATACGTCACATGTCATACGTCACGTGTCACATGTCACGTGTCACATGTCACCTGTAACGTCATACGTCACGTTTAACGTCATACGTCACGTGTAACGTCAAACGTCGCGTGAAACCTCTCAATAATAGCAGAGATACATTGTAGTGCTCTTATGACATCTTTATGTCGACACCCTGTATGTTGATTGAACATCGTAGTGACAAACCTAACATAATACCGTTTGTCCGATGAAAAGATGAAAATACGTCCAATAGCAGAGTGCCTTTTTTACATCTTTATGTCGACACCCTGTATATTGATAGAATGTCGTAGTGACGTACCTATCATAATGCCGTTTCTTCGACTTCAATCTGACCAATAATAACCGAGTGCCCTTATGACATCTTTATGTCGACATTCTGTATATTAATCGAACGTCGTAGTGACGTACCTAACATAATACCGTTTGTTCGACTTGAATCCGGCCAATAATAACAGAGTGCCGTTATGGCATCTTTATGTCAACGTCCTGTATATTGATACAACGTCGTAGTGACCTAACATAATGCCGTTAGTTCGACTTCAATCCGTCGAATAATAACAGAGTGCCTTTTTGACATTTCTATGTCGACACCCCATATATTGATCGTCGAGACACCTCGTGATCCTCATGGCGATACCCCTTATCGTCACCCTCCCCAGCGCCTCATACCCGCCAACGATCAGCGCCATCTACTGGCGAACATTGGAAACAGTGAGCCAGGAATTAGCCAGGATCAACATAGTATATCTATTCACGTTACGCGCATATTAGGTTCATCTTTCATGCATACGAAAAATACTCCCTAACTTTACTATGTATAAGGACTCAACAAAATGGGAGGAGAAGAGATATTGTTTTTGTTGGTGGTGCATAGGAGTGTATTTGAAGTGGGTTCGGATGCCATTTTTTTTTAAACTTATTATTGGGGGGGGGGCAACTTTACATATTGAGGTTTTAACTAAGTAGGGGGAGGGATTTTGTTTTTATTGGTGGTGCATAAAAAAAATTCTAAGTCGAGTACCTGTAGAACTACAAAACATTGGAGAATATAAGAGCTTTAAATGTGAAATAAAAAAATGGATTTTATCAAAAAATAGAGACTTTTTCCAAAATATAATAAACAAAATATAAAAAGAAAAATATGTGGTTGTATGTGTGTGCGAATATGTGTGTATGTATGTGTTGAGAATTAATTAATTTATATCTACCTACCCTAAATTATAATTTAATTTCACTGTATCTATTTATTATATCACACACAAGTTGTTGGTAACCTAGTTACTCTCAGCTTCAGTGATTAATTGTTTACTTCTACATCAAAAAAAAATGTTAGTTAAATTTTGTAGTTTGTATATTTCTGTTTTTTTTTTGTTGTGAAATAAACATATATTATTATTATATAAGTGCATTAGAAGTGGATTCGGCTGCGGTATATCTTTATTGCAAAATTTCATGGGGGGGGGGGCAGCTTTACTCTGAATAATGCGATACTATTAACTGGGAGGAGGGGTGCAAAGTATTTTTGATGGGGCATTATGGTGCATTACAAGCGCTTGAAGGTACAGAGTTCAAAATTTGAAAATTCCGATAGGTGAGGGGGGCTAGCGTTCATTTCCCCACTCCCCGACACACAAACAAACAGCGTAGTCTCTTTGGGAATGAGGTACAGAGAAAATCATTCATGGATCATATTGGTGGGTTAGTAGTGCACAATAACCGAATACGTTTTAGTTGAAAATATATATGGGAGGGGGGGGGGTGTTAACTTAACTGATCTAAATTCTAGTTCCCTATCAAAAAATTAATGACGGATAAATATTGTCAGAAAGAATAAACGAAGTTAGTTTGCATCTGTTACGTGATACCGTTTTTAAAATGAAATCAATAACAAACTGCTTGGAGTCTTATTTAAATAGCCTACGCTACTGGTATCGCTATCCAGCGTAACGAGACGTATATGTGTGAGATGATAACTCATTTGATGGCGTTTTTCTTAGTTAGTTTTTAATATACGTGATTTATGCCGAAAAATGGTTGTTTTCTATAGTGTGGTAAAGTTATTTGTTTTATTTTTGTATCGCGTACGCGAGGACGCTTATTTGAGCTCGTGTAGAAATAGCCTTAAGCCTATCTCTCAAGTGTTAAATATTCCTTATTAAATCAATAAATTGCGTTATATGTGAACAGAGTTTTTTCAAGGTGATTTTACCGAACAAAAGATAATTCCATTAAATAAATATATGCATAGAAAATAAAAATACACGAAGCATTAACCCTCTGACAAGGTTGATGGAAGTGGTGCTAGATTTATGAATAACACACAGTATTATGATAAACTATTTAGTTTATTTGACTTTCATATACACTCACAAAATGAGAGCGGCTAAAGCCGTAGGATACAAACATTTACCTAGGAAATATTATTATTAATATTCATCTGATTCTTTTGAAAAATAATGGAACAATACCGTTTAAGTAGACTTGAAGGGTACATAAACAACTATCCAAAAAAAATACAAACAATACCAAACAACAATACACTATATTTTTTGTAGTAATATATCCGTGAATCTATTAATTTTTAATTGAAAACAAGCTAGAAAAATATTTTATGTAATTTCTTCAAATATGAAACAGAAGTAGGTTATGAACTAGTCAAAGTGAATTTTCTGGTGTGATTTATTTACATTCTATTGTAAAAACATGTTTTGCTCATTTTCAGTTTCCATCACCCGATTTAATTATTTTAACTAATAAGCTAGATAATTTCCGAATCTATATTTTGGTTTTGATCTATCTTGTCACCTTATATGACAATATTTCTAATGGAATATGATAGTGGACACTATTTTCTCCAATCTACATACGTTTTGAGCAAGTGGTTGTAATAGAAGCAAATTTTGAGAATGGTATTTTCATTTTACTTCAGGAAAAGATAGGCTTTATTCGGAAATTCATACAAGACACATTTTTCCAGTATGTAACATCGAAGTAAACATGATAATCATTCAAAAGTTATAAACAAAATTGAAGCTATCCTCATTTTATCAATAGTAATGGGTATATTGTACTCTTCCCAAGTATAGATAAAAATGAAATTAACATAAGTTGTCTTTAAGGTGTGCCACACTATAAAATTTGAAATAAATTCTATAAGCCAATTTTTTGAGCACTTGTTCCACAAAACCACAGAGCTTGTCTGCTCTATAAGGTATAACGTCATTTGATAAGTAGTCACAACCGCTTGGAGCATTTTTCCACCAAAAGATTGCATTTTCCAGCAAAATACTACAAACTGTCACTGCAAGTATATCAAGTTGATGAAAATAGACGTTATGGAGAAAATATAGAACACATTTCTTGGAAATCGTCCAGTAGGTTAATAGTTATGTTACCTAAGTGATGATATTGTTTCACAAATATAAAATAGAGCAAAAATATAAAATAAAATGAAGATTTTGTTACTAATAATGTTGGTAAATGAAATGGAGCATTGTCAATGAGCAAAGAAATGTTTCTTTTCATCTATTGGTGCTCCGGTCATCTACGTTACTCTTCTGTGTTTGGTTAGCAGTTTATGAGAATTAATGAAATTTTTATCAGGAAACTTGGTAGTTTTATAGCTTGTTTTCATTACATTGCGCAAAATAGAATATGTTATTATGATAAACTCGTTAAGCACACTCTCTCAAACATACAGCCATTTTAGAAAATTTAAATAAAAATATTTACATCACAAACAAATAAATTACCTATCCTTCAGAATTAAAATACCTAAACTAAATCACTATTGTGTCAAGTCTTGCATTGCAGAAAAATCATACAGACATTTGGAAAAGTAAATGCTAAAAATAATTTACAAAATTTTCGTCAACACTTAGATACTAAGCAATATATTTACAAAGATGTTTTACTTATTTCAATAATATTACTGACTATAAACAGAAGTTCGGTTATTTAACTTGTAAAAATTCTCAAAATCATGACCAAAAAAATTTCATAATCAATAAAAAATTCTGTAATTGATTTTTCAATTCGTAAAGATCGGGGTGAATCACATTTTGAAAATGTATTTCCCTTTGACTAAAATAAAATTGGGATATTATTTGATATGAAATGAGAATATAGAAATTAATTTGGTTAAATTTTTTTATTCTTACTTAGCTTTCGATAAATATTCAGTTTTTAACAATAAAACGATTGCTTGTGTAAAGAGTGAGATAACTGCACGTAGGATGTAAAAACAATAAGAACAAATACAACAAACGTCAGGGTCCAAATTTAAAAATGGGCACGAAGCAATAACAATAAAATATTTACAAAAAAAAACTGCAAGCATGTACCAGTAAAACAAATTCAAAATAAAATCAATAAATAAATAAAAAATACTTATTCAAAAATATATGTAACTATCATGCAATTATTGAAATAAAATAATTTGGATTCTGGAAAATAGGAATCGGTTAATGCAAAAAACTTAAAAATGTGGGAGTCATAAAAAGGAATAATGGCAATCATGCAAAAGCTGTTAACAGTTAGTAAAAATTAGTATGTTACATCTTTGTAAATAGGAGAAAATAGAATTGCACACAAAATATCAAGGTCACACAATTAATTAATTGTATGAGAGAGTAAAAAGATACAAACACAAGGTGTAGTAAGCTATACATATTTTTTCAAGGCGTTCGTTTTTTCCAACCCATCAATCACTATTTATTGAAAGAAACACTTAGTTTTAGGGAAAAAACAAACTACACTGTTATTTCTTGACATTACATCTTGTAACTATATACCCATAACTAATTGTTTAATCAGGTTTAGTAAACGCGACAGTGAGACAAAAAAAGTTCATCCTATCAACCATAAACGAAATTTTTCTTTATTCTTAAGAATAATTATTCCTACAGCTGCACTAAAAATTTTTGCATCACTGATTTTTTCACGAAGAAAAATGTCATACTAAATTATTACAGATTCCGAAGTTTCGCCATTTAGAAATATGAAAAATACAATAAGGGGTAACTGAATATAAATATCATGGTTCCATATGTAAAGTAATTTTGCTAGAAAAAGAAGTTAGTTGAAGTGATAGAAGTGTACAAGGTGAAGGCAAAAAAAATTACCAATTTTGGGTATGCATCTATATCTGAAGCAGAAGAAGCATAAAATTGGGAATTGTTTTCAAATTAAATATCTGAAAATGAAATATACATAAGGAGTATAAAATTCGAAAATGTTAGGCACCGTTCCAGGTTTATTATCTGGAAGTGAAATCGGACTATACCCGGACCACATGTTGATGTCAGTAATGTATCATCTGATATTTACTTAGCTTTGTCAGAAAAAAATACCAAAGAGAAACGAATATATCTAAATCTGTACAAAGTTGAAGAAATATAGAATTGGGAGTTTTGCGTACTATTTCGAAACATGACCGGACTAACATAAAAAGGAAGTAACCTAGTTTCAACAAATTAGGTGGCGTAGACGGAAAAAAACACAAAAAATTAGATTTGGATTTAATAAGTACAAAACAACGCTATGGACCTGCATGTTATCTAAACGAAGTTTAGGACACTGTTTAATATCTGAAAATAACAACGGAATAACTTGGGAGAAAATGTTAACATGAGTAATATGTTTCAAAAATTAGATGGCTTTACCAGAAAATGGTAGTGGTAAAGCAATATTTGTTTTGAGTTTCAAATTAAATATCTTCTGAAATAAAATGGGACGACATATACAACTCTAAATTCCTTAAATATCTAGCATGGATTTGTTTCTTTCATATTGTTGAGTTTATAAATAAGGTTTTTGTTTGTTAATTTAACTGGAATATTGCAATCATCTATTACTGAAAAGAAAATGCAAAAAATATAAATTGATAGGTTGGTTAATACGAAACTCGCCTAACAAATTTTGCAATTTTAAACAAATATCAATAGAATACCAATACTATTTTTTCAAATAGTTGAACGTAATGTTTCAGTGAAACAGCAAACAATTGAGTATTGTTCTTTTAGAGAGTTCATTGAGAGATTCTTGTTAGAAAAATGTTTGTTAAATAGAGGTATATAAAAGTGAAATGAATTAAAAGGAAACGGAAAACATCAAAAAGAAAATCAACATTTTTGTTGTCGTTCACCTCATTAAATATGCGATATGAATTGTATAATAGGAACCAGGAATTTGAACCGTTTCAGGTCCAGCAGTATATCAACCAAATACACTCGACTGCTTTCAACATAGCTTTAATTAATAATAGTAATAATAATATAAATATGAATAGTAATAATAATCGTGTAATACATCAGACTGTGGGGAATCCCACGTGTCACATTCACTTAGCGTTGCTAGGTTGCGTCAGTTTCATCATACTGAAGTCCACAGTTTAAAATATTTCTCAATAAAAAAATATTAATTCATCATTTTTACTGCATTATTGATTAATTGTTCTATTTGAATTTTTGATTGATCGTTAACTATGTAATACTTTTAATTCAGTACAAAAATATTTCAGATATATGACGACATAATATTTTCTTTTAAATTGATTATTCATCTGATTTTCTAGTTATTTCCGATTATTTACAGTGTATAGTTATTTCAGAGAAACCTTTGATCTAATTGTTAGAAATAAAGTAACTTGGTTTGTTTGTATAAACAGAATTTAATTGGCATCCATTTTTTTTCTAATGAAAACACTATCAAATATTTCTATCTATGACTACCATCAAACTTTAAAGACACATCAGTGAACTTATTATTCCAATTAACTATAAAATATTTCCTAATTTCAGTTCACTAGTTAAAATACAATTGTAAATCAAATTCCTGTCTATTTATAATACCAAAATGTGAATATACATTACAGAATTAGTGAAGATTGTTAATTTGAATTTCCAATTTTTAGTTAACCGATATTGGTTTATTGGTATGACAAAAATTGTAAGTGCAAAATATCTTTTCGTTGTGTACCTACCGAATATTCAGGATTTTAAGAATGTTTGAGATATATGAACCAATCACTGAAATAATAACTAGGAAATTTTATATGAGTGCATGTAAAAAGAGAATTAAATTGTTTATTGATAGAAAACAAAGATGAGCCTGATATAGAAGAGGATATGGAGATAATCGAAACTGGAATTTAGATAATGCATAAGAAAAGATCGAGGAGAGTTGAACAAACCTTGTAAAGATTAGTATAGATCTAGAAATATACTTATATACACTTGAAGAAAAATTAACAATGTCATCTAAAGATAAAATATATGACTAATCAGTAACAGACATTGTACTACTTGAAGCAGCAGAAGAAATGTTATTGGAAATATGTTATAGATGATAAAATGAAGGTATAACTAGGTTACAATGGAAGTGTGTTCTTAGAAAAGATCAACACTTACAGACAAGAGAAATAAAATGATACAAAAATGCTATAAAATTATGAATAACAATAGAAGTAATAGAAATACTGACATTGAACATGACATGACATCAGTATTCCGGTTCAGATCTTTGAGTTTGTGTATACACAAAAACTCCTGATTGCCCTAAATATATTTTAAATATTACACAAATGAGTTGTCTGTTACAAAACTTCTACAAATCTGTTAAGTAATTAATACATCTATTACTGTAGTAGTTTTCGTGTTTTCATCTTTTCTACCAATTCTAACGATAAGTATTATAAATAAAGGGGTATAATTTAAAATTAAAAGCATTACTGCGTGTACTTTTCAAATTTCCAGTTATGATATGCTGAGAATATAACTCAATCAAAGATTATATTTTGAAAAATGACTAAAACTTACCTAATAACAAGTAGTTCTTCCAGTTAATGATACGAATTCTTCGAGAATCTATTAAACATCAAACTAGAGGTGTTTAAGTATTCAAATTATTCAAAATATGTACACAACTTGTAACGGTAGATGATATCAATGTGTCAAGATAGCATTTCGTTTGTTTTTAAATTTAATTAAAAAAATAGTTCCGCTTCTGGTCTTTATTAAGATCGATTAGTGTAGTGTGGCAGACATAAACAAGTGATAAATTGAAACAATAAAAAAATAAATGCTATATAGATTTCAAAAATATGTAACATACAGTGGCTGTTAATGAGATTTGACGTATTGTCAGAATGTATTTCAATTATGTATACAGGGATACTAAGAACATTAAATTACCATTTTGTTCACGATTCAATTGAAACACAATATTAAAAAATCTAGAACTAAGAACATAATTTATGTTTAATGTGACAATCCCTTGAATTAGAGATTCATGGAAGAAAAGTACTATGACGTTCAAGGTCAAGGAGTAGTTTCAATGTTCTTATATAAACACGAGATATTCCAAATATTTTCTATGAATGTCCAATATCTTGAAAAACAGTAATTAAGACTGGAAGTTTTCTTGATAAATCACGACTCATTGGTCAACCTTTCCAATAGACGATAGTTAAGTAAATAATGCCAAAAATGTGTTAATAAAACATTCAAAAATATTTCGAAAAATTCTAAAGTGAAAAACAGGTCACAACTCTATCAACAATTTCTAAACGAAATTTTTTATAGTATTAGAAAGTTCTTATTCCGAGATGGGTTACTAGGCTTCTTAAGTAGTTAACAGTATTTGATATTAATCAAGCTCTGCAATGTTTTTTTGAGAAGCAAGTAATTATTGAATAATGCCAAATTAGGCTAATTTTTTTTAATATGCAATCAGAAGACTAAAAGAATAAGAATAAAATGATATTTGGAAATGATCCCAAGATTTTTCAGGACGTTCCATTTTCTGTTATACTTATATATTTAAAACAATGGTTTTCAATAATTAGATTCTACGTTTTGATGACAAGTGTTTCATGAAGAGACTAAAGTTCAATCAAAGGTAATGATTCTGTCCATAATATTCTGGGGCCACAAATGTTAAATGTAACTAGTCACAAGTAAATTGTGTTGACGAATTGGCAATGAAAATGTTACTTAAATAATTTCTAATATTATGACATCCACTGTATGTTAACAATTGCAATGGAATTGGAAATATTTTTTTATACTGGTTCTAACCAATTGTACAAGCTAAATTTATAGATTTTATATAATTTGAAATTGATAAATTGGTAATGAAAAAACAGTTTCGGTGATTTTGGGAATTTTTTTCTCAACTACGTCCTTCAAATTGATTTCAATCTTAATAAAAATAGTGATAAGAATAACAGTTAGAAAATAACTTCATTTGCTTGTGCTTATCATCGATTTCGTTTGGCGTATACATTTTGACATAAGAACGAAAAATAGAATACGTGGACCTTCAGATATGGTTTGCGCTAGATCAACAATCACACTTAGTTCCAAAGAAACTCACTATTATGCGAGGCAGGTCATACCGAAGTATTTCCCATTTTTGAGTTATTTTGGATACGTAACCTAATATATTTTAAATTTTTAATATATATCTACTACTATATATACGTACAATGCCGGTGGAAACCAACGGTTAAAACATAATAACTATATTATTACTTAAAACACCATAATCGATTATTATTATTAGTAGGAACCAATTTTTTTTACTGCTGGATAGAGGTGGTGGTTGAAGCATTTTTATCCCTCTTAACTCTTACCAGCTGATATATTCAGTTACATATACATAAATATGATAAATACACCATTTGCTTCATCAACTTTAATAATTAGTGTAATAATAATTAATAAAAGTTTCTTTGTAATATTTTAATAATGAATAAAAAATGCGGCGACGCCCGTTGCGAGTCTTTCTGAGGAACTGTCGAACGTCGCCGATAGGAACTTGTTTTACTGGGCGCTAAGCCCACTGGACCCTCGAAAGGGTACCGCATGCAGTATCTACAACGTTAGGAACATTTTATGTCGCAATTTGATATACACAGAAAGTCAGGAACATGCAACTGCCTGGAGCGTCCGGAGACCTGTCAGCAGAAGCCCTCAACGAAGTATTCGAAATCCATCGTCTAAACACAAAATTTATTTCAACCTCACATAAATGTTTTACCTGTAACTTGCCTTATGTTCAAAAAAGTAGAGCCAATACAAAACGAGAAAGTTGTTCATAGAGGCATATTATTTTATGTTTTTTATTAAATTTGGAAATTAAGTTAAAGCACCAGGTACCTTTATTATAGCTAGGATAAGTTATATTTTGTGAAATTGCATCCATGTGCTCTAATCAAATCTATGGAGAATGTTTCAGATAAAAACTGTGAAACATTAGAAATGACACATTATTATTCTCAAATTTAGATATGAATTGTAAAATTCATAATCTTATTTTCACTAAATTGATGTAACATTGTTACGAATTTTGGAATTACCCTGTATTTAACCATTTTGTCTGGTAATTATAGAAAAAATCGTGAAGTTCAATTATATTTAATTTATGTTTTCGATAAAAACATTTATTAAAATAAGTTTATTATGGGATAAAAGTGCTATTTCTGATATTTGACATTTTGTATCTGCAAATAAAACTTAAGTTCGGTTAGTTAGAGTTCAATAATGGACTAATATTTCACAAAATATAACGGAAGTCCGTTACTCAACAAAGATTTCTGGTCCTTTGTGTGTTTGAAAAATAACATTTTTTCGAAAGCAAAGATTATTTGTTGGAAAAATTTTAAGTAAGTTAATTCTGTATTTTATTACTGTCCCCAGTACCCGAAATTAAATTAGTCATAGGCGTACGAATTATTTTTCGATATTTTTCTGATTTCTTATTGAAAAGTGGATCATTAAAATAAAGATATAAAGTGGCAACATAGGTTCTTAGGTACCAAAGTAATCCAAAATTTGGTTTTAGGAATGATTTCTAGCAACAAGCTAGGTAAGGATATTCAAATACCATATATTTTAGATAAACGGTTCAAAACTAAATGAAAAGACCAATATTCCCATTTACAAAATAACAAAGAATGTATTCCTCAAGGATGCATTTTGTACCTGCGCTTCAGTTCTTATTTACATATGGCAAACCAGGACTAGAAAATATCACCATGATCCCTATTCAGAAGACACAGAGGAAATACAAAAAAAAACATCGAATGCTTTAAATAGTACAAAAATGAATCTAAATATGATAAATCTGAGCTGTATAGAGATTAAATACACTATTACTAACAAAAAACAAAGCATTTGACAAATCTCTTCATTCTGAATGTTATTTGGAATTTTATTCCAATAAAAACGAAGAAATCATAAACAGAATATAACGGGCAGTGAGAAGCTGTGAGATAAAGGTAAAAGTAAAATCTTGATGTAACACTTCGGCTGAAAATATTGTGGATAGGGCGAAAGTGACGCAAAGCTTCAAACGTTTTTGAAAGATTAAATGCAAATATGAAATTGACAGGAAGAATATATTTTATTGATGAAAGAAAAAGACGTGATGGTGAAAAAGTGGTATTTCTCAGATTCCTCTATAATTTCTAAGAACATTTTTATACTTGTTGACTTCATAGTAGAATGGATATTACAAGCAAGCCAGGAGCATGCCCGATCACAAAAAAAATAAGTTAAAGAAAATTGACATATTTATACAACGAATATTTTGTGAAAAATACTTTATAGTTTCCAATACATATTCCTTTTTCGTTCAACTTTATGAGTCGCCTGTAATACCAAATTCCTCTATACTTCTCGAATAACGTTATAATAATAATGACAAAGTGAAGAATTTAGATTAAAAAATAAGCTATAAGTGAAGCATTCTGAACAAAAATATGAACTCTTTCTCATAAAATCAGTCATAGGAACTCCATACCAAGAAATATTATAGCGCAGTGAACAAGGCAAAACAAAAGCACTCTTAGAAAAGAAATCAGAATTGAATATTTATAGATTATTTGTATGACTTTCCATAAAATAAGAAAAAACTTAGTTATAAATCTTCTTGAAATATTTTATAATTGTGGTAATCAAAACAATAATATGTGATTAATTTATTTTCGAAAAGCAAAAAATTAAGGCAGATTTTTGTCGAGTTTTTATTCACTAACCTGTAATTTGTATTTAGATGATGTTTTCAGCATCTTCGAACTAATTAGTAACTATACGTTGCCATAGGAATCATCTGACCTACTCAACTATACAACATATACATAACTACACTGACACACCTACTTTAGATTTCCACTTAAAGTTCTAAAAAATATATGGTACATCAGCCGTAAACAGATGAATTTTCGAATTGCTTCTGGGGGTGATTCTGTAATAGTACTTCTAGCAATATAAAATTGAAATGACATTCGGGTCAAAAAAATTAGCAGGAAGATAAGTTTCTGCTGAAATTTTTGGTGGAGATCTCAACTTTATACCGCTTTTATTGGAATGAGTTACTTTGCTAGCTGAAGTGACTCAACATCACCTCACGATCTCCGGGAACTTGAACTAAAGCTTTCACTCAACTTTATTCGTAATTTACGAACAACACTCATCAGTTAATTAAATTTAGAGATAAATATAAATTGCGATTTTAACATCTTGAAACATCTGTTGTAAATATCAAAAATAAGCCAAAGTTATAGTTTAAAATATCTCAGAGCCATATCTCACCAGTGTCCGCTTTTTCCAAGTAGGATTAGAAGGAATTTCTAATATATTTACCACTTAACAAAAGCAGAAAATCATTAAATCAACAACAGATAAAATAAGAATTCATAATACTAATAATATAGTACTAGTTGGGTACACGTCACTGGCAAAAGAGGAACGAAAGGTAGAAATTGGCGAAACAGTGGACGAGTATAAGAGCTGAAAATGTGGTACAAGGAGAAGGCTAGTCAAAATATGGACTAAGTGGATTGGAAAAGATAAATTAGATCAAAACAGAACATAAAAAACAGTGCAAAATAAATATGAGATGTAAGAAGAAATTGTGAATCTCTTTTTCATTCGTCATGCTGTAATGACTTCGGAATATGTCTTTGATGTATCACAATTTATATTCTGTTTGTGGATATAGAATGTAACCTCGAAATAAGTTCATTGATATTTAAAACCATAATTTAAGCAACTTCTCATATACTTTTATTTAAATCAGATGTTTTGCGTCATTGTATTCGGAAAGAAAAAATTTGTCATAAAAAGATTTAACGGAACAACTTACAACAAATGGAAGATGTTAACGCTTTACACTTTAAACCCTAATATTGCACGAAATACAGCAAAACCAAGACACAAGAATAAAGTTTCGTGAAAGCTAGTATAGTTCCTGATTACTTAAATCGGTTAGTGCCCAGTGGTTATAGGTTGAGCGACATCATTCGGTGTCAAAAACCTTCTTTTTGGATCAGCAGGTTGACAAAAAGTATTCGAATTTGAATCAATAACTTGTTGAGGTGACTCTTGAGCCGCTCTAGCAGCTAACAGAGTAATCTGATTAACAACATCTTCCATTTCGTGACTCAACGGAGATTCCGAAGGAGGTGGTAGCAAAGAAGCCAATTTGTGATTCATAATGCTGCCGCAACTGCTAACTTTTAAGTGTGATTCACTTTCGCAATGTTTTTTCAGGTCTAATAATGATTTAAATCGTTCGTTGTTGCAACTTTTGCACTCGTATCCGGTTTGTACTATACGGAAGGCCCCCCTACTTTCCTGGTTGCCTCCGTAGCATTGTCGTTGGTGTGTCAGTAAAGGTGATTCGCCAGGGAAAGCCAAACGACACTTCTTACAAACAAAACATACTTCTACGTCAATATCGCGCACTGAAAAATCATGAGGGCGCTGGAAAGTATCCGGAAGTTTTAGTGTGGTAACTCCGGGCTCGGAATTACCGGCTGCCACTTGTTCTAATACTGGAGTGGGGAGAGGGAGGAATGATGGACCGGAACCAGTATCTAGTAGTAATCCCCCGGCTCCGCCTGAAACAAAAGAAAATGCGTTTAAAATAATAATTTACATAATTCCTGATTATTTATTGATAAGGATGGGTACCACCACACCTATACACAACAAGCTTTTGGAGCACAATTCTCAATATTTTTAACATGAGGATGACGATCGAACCATGTTACTATAATGTAATGTGATCTTAGTTCCGATATGGTGATAGGAACATATTTGCTACCCCCAAATGTTTTAGGCCTGTAATATGGTCGTAAAAATGACGTGTTTTAAAATAAAATGGAAATGCTTCCATATATAGTAGAAATAATCGATATTATATATATATATATATATACATATATATATATATATATATATATATATATATATATATATATATATATATATATACATATATATATATATATATATATATGTATATTGTGGCGTTACTTTTTATTAAGTCTTTTTTTCGTTTGGACGCCTATATGAAATAAGAAAAAATAATTGTCCAAATTTTCTTGTTAACTGATATCTTTATGAAATGTTGTTGATACTTTTTGTTCTACCCTTGTAGGTATTATATTTGAGCATGAGATTCCTCTCAAGGCGTACAGGCTATGGAGATTAGTAAACTCTCGAATATATACAAATAATCATGGTTACTCTATGCCCTCGACTGTACTGTATAACTGTACAATTAGAAAAAAACTGTTCATTAAAACATCAAAAAAAGAAAACAAATACATTTATTTACATAGACACATTTAAAATAGAGGTGATGAACGCATAAAAATATCCAAAAACAATTTAATAGATGTGAATTTTTCTAAATGAAATATTTAACTAGTGAGAGTTCGTTACGTCAAACTTAACCTTGCAATTGTATTTATCTTGAGTGATTTTGTTGGAATAAATATTATGGATTGAATTTAGGGTAAGTACTTAAATTATGGATAAACTAACCACGAGATAATATATTTATTTGTATTCATTTTAGGTGTCCACTTTTAATTAACTTGCAAATCACCTCTGCATCAAGCAAATCACAGTGGGTGTGTGTATTCATCTGCTAGGAACTTTTCTTCCGGATAACAGGTAACCCACAAAAAAGGTGTTATTAAAAGAATAACTATACTCTCCCGTATAGGCCTCTGATATAGATTTTTGTTGTATGAAGTTGAAATTAGTAACTTCCTACGTCAACTTTCCTTTCTGACACTTTCAGACAGATAAACAAACTTGATGATATCATAGTCATCTTTGATAAGCTACGTCATGGAAACAAATGACTGTGGAGCAAAAATGAAACACAGCTCCGTCTACCACGTTCAAATACAGACTGCCGGGACAATTTTGATTAACATAACCTCACTTATTATATTGAAAAAATATGAATTTTTCCAAAAATTAATTTTAAACATATTAAAATTAGAGACTACAATCTACTATATTAGCCAGAGTGTGACCTTTTTCCCCAAAATTGTTATTAAGTCTGAAATTTTAAAAATAAATTTGAGGTTGACAGTTCTTGGTATTGAATTTAAGCTTTGAGTTTTTTTTTATTAGATACACTGTTTTCACCCTATATCGCTGTTTATAGTGAAGCACTTGACTACTATTCAGTACTACTTCCTTCTGGTCTCACGGACTTTGTGTTAAATACAAATATTTCCTATCTTATTTAACCTCTTAGATTTGCAATAAATTACAATGTTTCGATATTAAATCAAAGTTTAAGTCATTTCAGCTGACATATTTCTTAACAAAGAGTAATCAGGATTGTCCATGCATAATTTAACCCATCTTTGTTAGTTAATAAATTAATTATAATACACACGTTATTATATTACTACCTAGAACGATGCATGTCATCTGTATGGAAAATTTATAACAATTTAGACTGTAATATTGTATCAATATGAAAGAATGCATTATAAACATAAATAGTATTGACAATAATTTATCTTGCTCTATATGAAAATCTAATATTAAGAACATTGTTCTTAAACTCATAATAAAATTGAGGATTATTTGAATGTATCATCAAATAATATTATTAAGGAGTAATATGGTTTGTCTTTATTATGGGCAGTTTATACTGTTCCAATATATATATATATATATATATATATATATATATATATATTTATGTATATATATATATATATATATATATATATATATATTAATACAGATCCTCTATTTGAAATTTAAAAGAAAAGTAGAACATAAGAAAATTCATTTATATTTGGCTGTCATACTTTTGATACACACTGTGTTATATGTAAATTCACTAATTTTGAAAGATTCAGTAGAAATATCAAATTTGACATCTCAAATTTTGATGACATTTATGTAGAATATATCTAATGATAGATAGAACATATTATGATTTGGAAAAAATATTTGAAATTTCAAAATATAGAGGTCTCTGCTAGCAACATTACAAGTGTAATAAAAGAATTCAAATCTCACTTGTTTATTTATAATCATAGATTAGTAACTTTTTTAAAAACAAGACAATTCAGTAACCAACGGAAAGGAGATTTATTTATTTTGCAAAAGTTTAGTCAGTTGTGTTCGAATCCCCGAAGAGGCAACATCATAATTAGAGTTGTCTCAATTTTGTGGTAGATAGTAGAAGTTGTGTATCTATACAACCAGATTCAAAAGCCATTTCATTATAAAGCCAGTGCGTGCATAATTCGAATAAGAATTGCATCGTGTGTAGTGAATGTGGTACGAGATTTCTAAATAAAATTTAGAAGGTATCTTGAATTCTAAGGTCATTTAGAATTGTACGAGTTGTCCAGTCATTATTTGGTGAGTCCGATCCAGTTTTTTTACAAGAATTTCTCAAGAAATAATAAGGCCTAGACATAGATGCATCTATTAGATTTTTGATTGCAAACAAAATTAATAAGTCATATAAGGAAATTCACATAAGAGAAGAAAAATTTTGAATTAGACAAATTTGAGTGAAGCTGGTATTTGACATTTATACACGTCAAGATTTAAATCCACGATTGGAACTTTCATTAAACGTTTTTCATTAGATTAATTAATAGCATATAGGTTGTAGTAATTTTAATTTTCGTAGATATTACGATTGTTGTTTCGTTTGTAATAATTTTGGGGAATAATAATTTGTTGATTTGTATCTGGTAATATAATTTAGAAGTTTGCATTCCTACTCAATATAGTCTTTTTATAACATAATTTCGGAAATTTGAACATTTTTCATTAAATAAAACTGTCGATCAAATCAGTGACAGTTGATAATTTTCATTGACAGAAATATTGGAAACGTCATCAGATATTTGAAGTGCCTTTTATAATATTAAACATACAGTTACTATAGGTTCTGAACAATAGTGAGACAGATAATTTGGAGATACGTATAAATTTGAATAAATTTTGAATAATTAAATTTTTTCAACAGTTTGATCCCACCCTGAGAGAGGAGTAATAGGTCGATGATACATATAAATTCATTTTTAGAAATACTAAATTAATATTTATTAGAGCCGGGAATATTTTTGACAACTACTGTCAAAGTTGAAATTTCGTACATAAATTTTTAAGTTGCATGTACAAGAATTGTCGCTGCGACAATATATAATTATAATTATATAAAATTCAATTGGAATATAACAATTTGTCACCACAACTTGGGCAAATATAAATTAAAGAAAATTGTAATATATTACAATATATATATTGATTATATTTTATTATTTATTTAATACAGTATTATTTAATATAGTATTTGTTTTACCTCGGCTAGCTCAAGATGTTAATTTTTTATTAACTGTTATATTTATATTTATTTATCTCAGTCGGAAGTATGAGACTCCTCCCTTTGAGTTCAGGATGCATTAATACCAGTGATTGACAAATTTAATTCAAACCTTACCTTTTTCCTTGTAAAATTTTTTTATGAAAATTAATTTCTGAAGTTTCTCCTATATAAAATTATTGAAATATGTGGACGATAGAAAATTTTCTGATGGATGTGATGAGAATAAAATACCAACACTCAAATGTAAACAATTTAATAAATTATTTTGAAAATTTGCAATAAGATTTAAACATTGAAAATTGTGTTTTTGTTCCACCCTATATCAGATACATTTCTCGGTATAAGAATGTTCCTATCAGTGCGTCGGCGCATAAATCTGAACGCATGCGCTGTTATAATTGAAACGATAGGAGGATACTCTTCTCCCCTCTATAAGAAATAACTTTACTGTTAAACACACTACCAGCGCGTCTATAATGGTGAAACAATTTTAATGATATAAACTTTAAATAATCAATTACATATAAGTATACTTAGTTAAAATTATGTGAGTGAGTTGAAAGTGAAGACAGTAATAGGCAAATAGTTATTCATGCTGAAGATAAAAGAAAGAATGAGAGGTTATGTGAAAATTCATGATGTTCGTGAACATATACAGTGAATTATATTATATCAAGTAAGTACAAATATTATTATTAACTAAAACTGTTTAATTCTCAATTGAGATAAAATTATGATGCATCATATGATAAATGTTCTTGGCCATTTAATGAATTTATTTGATTTGAACGTTCTAATAAATTTTTAATGTTCACTTTCTTTATAAAAAATTATATGGAATTCCAATGAATGTAATTGTGAAGACACAGACCTTAATATTGAGTTCTCTGCCGGGCTGCAACTCGCATCTCCAAATTCTTGTATATATCTCTCAGGAGATATTCACTTTCTACACTTCTTCATCCTTACACAGGATTATAAACAATAGTTAAATGCTTTGATTTACCTTTGATTGTGTTTTTTAACATTTATACCAATTTCTGATAAATTTTTAAACAAAGAGTCTCTCTATCGACGCTTCCTCTCCATCACCCGAAAACTTCCTTCTCTTGTTTTCAAAATCAACAACCTCCTCGCTTGATTAATCCAAAGCTCACTTATCTGTTATTTTGAATAAAAAATTGTCATTTGAGTTCTAAATCTGAATTATTTAATTTAATTGTTCTGGAGGATATTCACACTAGTTCACTATTATTTCTATTGTATTAAGGAATATATATCATGTCCTTTTTTCATAATACAATAGCTAATTTACATATAAACATGTTGTTTAGATATTTTTATAAATAATTATTTTTACAAAACTACAACCTAAATTATTAATTTATCTATATGTAATTGATCCTTTTTTTCAATTTTCAATCTTATTTTATATTTATATCATATAAACTATTGATTATTTTTGTTTTTGATATTATTTTTCAGTATGCAATAAATAATCAATAAAATTAAGTTGGCAATTATAAATTTACTAAGATTCATTACTTCCTGTTTATTAATTTCCCTTTCATAAGTTTGAGCTGCGTTCCATCTATCTTTTCATATACAGTTTTCAACTCTTTATGAAATTATAAACTTTTACCATTGGAACATGTGTAATTATGCTAATCAAACACTAGACTAAATATTCTTTTTTTTAATTCTTTTAGGTTTCAAGTTATAATATGGCAATTAATATCTACAGATATTCCTACAGCAGTGTTCAGCACATTGTGGAACTCATTGACTTTGACATATATTCGGAATTACTTGTGCAGGTAACTTTTTGTATTTAATTAAATAATATTGTGTTTGGTATTGGTTCTTATAATCCTTTTTAAAATAATCACATTCATATTTAATAAGATTAATACATATTTCACTAATTTTTATATAACTTTATACTTAAATTGTCATTTTCTTGCTAATGGTTGTGTCTACTGACACACCTCCCGTGATAATCTATACTTTTTATGATAATTATTTGTGTAAATTTGTTTCCAGAACTAGGTAACTAGTTCAATATATATATATATATATATATATATATATATATATATATATATACATATAGATATATATATATATATATATATATATATATATATATATAAAAGAAGATGTAGGAATATCGCGTGATATGTTAACAACAACAACAAAGAGATTCATGGGCAATTCACGCAAAATAAAGGGCTACTGAAATAGAGTGGTAACGGTTACCACTCTATTTCAGTAGCCCTTTATTTTGCGTGAATTGCCCATGAATCTCTTTGTTGTTATATATATATATATTATTATATATTCTATATTCTTTAATAATATATGCCCCACGTTTGGCTGACAAATTATTATATTTCGATATTTTAATAATTATATTATGATTTTATCTATATGAATTTTTAATTTGTTAATGTCACAATTTATGATTGTATCTACACTCTTGTGAATATGCCTTTACCACTGAATATAACCTATTGAATTTTTTGACAGCAGTTGTCAAATTAATATGCCCGGCTCAGATGAATATTAAACTTTATATTGTGAAAGATAAATCAATACACAATTGACTCACTCACTCTTATCTCAGGGAGGGATCAAAGATTTCAAATAATAATTCAAATTTATAAATTTTTAAAGAATTTTCCAAATCACGTATTACACTATTCCAAATCTAGAGTAACTGTTTGTTCAATATACTACAAGACAAATAAATTATCTTATGACATATACGAATTTACTGTCAGGAAATTAACCAAATGTCACTTGTTATATCAAAATTTCTATAGCCTGAAAATTATCAAATACTATGAGAAATTAATATGAAATGAGTACCAAAGAGTGATTGGAATTCAAATTTATATAATATATTATCAAATAACAAATTAAAAAAAATTAGAACTTTTCAAAAATATTATAAACGCAGAAACAAAGATAGAATTTTCTATCAACCTTAAAATTAAGACAACCTATAATTAGAAATCTACTCGCTAAATAATTTATCAAAGTTCAAAATGTTTGATTATATACTTGATGTATATCAATGTCAAAATACGCAAATTTCCGTTTAAATTGTCTATTCCAAAATTATCTTCGCTTGACGTTGAATTTTATATTAGTAACGTTACTGTAATTTCGACCGAATTTATTACCATAAGATGCATCTAATTTTGAAATATTTTTAATAAAGGCCTATTAATTCTCGAGAAATAATGTAAATAAACTGGACAGGACTCACCAACTAGGTACTGGTTAAATCGTTCGTATTCTAAACCGTGTTTAGAATTCAGGAACAACTTTCTAAATTAATAATTTAGAGATCGGAAAATCACTTGCACGTTATCGATGTAATTCGTTGCGAATTATACACGCACTGGCTTTACAATGCAGGATTTGATGATCTGATAATATTCATATAAATTACTATGATATTTTTAAATAAATTTGAGACAACTCTTATTTCGATGTTGCCTCGTGGGGATATCAAAATCAACTTACTAAACTTTTTATATAAATAATTCTCCTCTCCTTTGGTTACCAAAAATTCTTTTTTTTTTTTAAATACAAATTTACGTTCTCCTATAACAAAGAGAGATTTTCATTCTTTTAGTATAATTGCAATTTTGCTTACAGAGACATCTGTATTCTTGTTTTCAAATCGTTATAAAGTATATTCTGCATTAATGTCATCCGAAATTGGAATGTCAAAATTTATTTGTATATTGAAACTTTCAAATTATTGATAATACAGTGTGTATCACTAGTATTACATCCAAATATGCACATTTTTCCTTATTTCAATATTTTCTTTAGAATTTAGATAGAGGATATGTATTAATATATATATATATATATATATATATATATATATATATATATATAACAAATACGTGGCCATAATTAATAATGCAGCTTGGAATGCTCAAAAAACGTCAGTGTCTTAATTTGTTCGACACCCTGTAAACTGAGATTTTCCGAATACCCTAGATATTTTCACCTTCACAAAATTAAGAATGGAAATAAAAAAGCACAAAGAAATAAATAATAAGGTATTGGCACGTTTTCTCATTTAATCTTAAAATATCCTTAAAGTCATATTAATTTTATCTATTAATAATCAGAAGAATAAATGCTTTGGATGACGATCGAACCAGGTGTGATTTTAAATAAAATTCATCTTAAATTGAGATATATAGGCGTTATTTAATTTGAGTATATATTAGGACAATCTTTATGAATTCTGTAAACTTATTAGGCTCACGACCAAGTTGGTTGTTTGAGCAGTATATAAATAATCAGAAATTATCACTACGAAGCCGGGTCGTTCTCAATAAAATAAATTAGTGTCTTTTGAGTGGGTAGCTCAGCTTTTAAACACTTTTGAATCAGAGAGAATCTAATATACAAACATAACCTCACGCAGTGCCGTAACAAATGGTCGTTTCCAAAAAAAGAACAAGTTGTGATTTTTGATGTCGTTTTGAATACAGTAAATTAACTAATGTGTCAAATATATGTTAAAGTGTATCTGATAAATGAGTGGAAATATTAAAATGTTCATTATACAGACACCAAATATATATCAAATGATTACAAAAAACGGAGAGAATATTTTATTAGTAAGAGATGGGAAAATACTTAATGTATCATCATGCATAGAAAAATGCAGAATTTAAGGTAAAAAATGAAAGATACAATGACACAAATAATCAAAACAACTCTTACAGATTGAACTAACAAATTGCTTCGATTATTCTTAGCTAAGCTTAATCCCAATCGGTCGTTAAACAGCATATGACTAGTTTGTTTAATAAGTTTTGAAACAAAACTTTCAAAGATGACGCGATTCTTTGCGACCCCTGTGGACGAAGTCATCATTGAGGATACCATTATGTATAAATAAGCCGCAATTAAAAGTAACTAGATATGTCTGAGTGAAGGAAAGAAGACAGTAAGAAAATAGTAAAGTTCCTTTGACCATATACCGCAACGAGTATTGAAATGTATCCAGAAAAGAAGTTGGTTTTTCCTATAAACACAGGCAATTGGTTTAGAAAACCAATGAGTTTGTACTTAAGTAGAAGCATCTAATTACAAGTCGTCTTATGTCTTTAGCATACCCCTCATATGACGCTCTACAGCTTTTCTTTGGATTCGCTCTATTCAATTAGTTATTAAATCTATGAAATCCATTTTTGAACCTGTAATATGGAATATTTTAATAATATACATCCTTGCATTATTTGTATTTAACACGTTTTTTCATACCTCCAACCAAAAAAGTTTCTAATTCTCATTCATTGGACACACATCAATATACAAAAAAAACTTCCTGATGAAATGACATGGGTAAAACTATCTTTTTTGACAAACCGTATTTAATTGAAATAAATACTGATGGTTTCATTCCAAGATATTTATTTCTATTGCTGAAATAAAGAGAAGAGATCGCAAGAGTTCTCAATTAAGTTCGCTTTTTTGATTGTTTATATATCTATGGCTTTTCTAACTTAAACCAAAAATTTTAATTTGGAAAACAAGCATTTCAATGCGTGAATAATATGTCTTTCAATCATTAATTTCATTTAACTAGATTTCTTGTCCAAATCAACTTATCTTCGGACGTCACTGATCGATACAAATTTATACAAGCCCATGTAGCACCGGATCTACAATCGGTCTAGAAATTTATACCTGAAATCTCCAATGATTTCTTCTTTTGTAGTGACTAGTTTCTTTTTCCTACGTCTTGGATAATGTATCGACAACTAGCTTATCTACCTTGTAAGATTCTAATGGAGTAGGTATGTTGTTTATTTTTATACGTTTCGAGCATTGCTAATGATCGTCGGAAGGAAATTTTATGATTTTTAAATGCCTCTACACTTTAAAAAAACATTTTTAACCTTCCAAATACATTTCAAGCGCTTGAAATGGTCTAACCGAAATACCAATTATTATTATTTAAGGAAATTTGATTTAAAACAAGGTTCATGAAAGCCAATTATTTCATAAAATGAATTTGCATCATCAAGATTGACTAGAAATTGCTAAAGTCCCTTGATTCCTCATATTGGAAATTATTAAAGTGGACACTGGTTTTTATTTAAGATTTAAGTTCACAGCAGAGGCAAACAAATTTTAGTGAGTAGATATTGACCAAGACCAATGTCAATTGTCATAAACTGAACAACTCTTTAATTATTCAATTAGTTAATATTAAATACTGCATATTGATGATGTTCAAAACATGTTAATATTTAGAAAAACAAAAATTGGGAAGATAAATCTAATAAACGAGTAAAAACCCCACCAAAACATTGCAAAACATGTGATAACAACTTTTGCAAAATTAGAAATACTCAATCAAGAGCAATAAGAGATAATTCATGATGTTCGATTAAATTGAAGGCATTATAAGGAAGAACAATCATAATAACACCAACAGAACTCTACCAACTGTCTAATATTGTATATCCAACAAGCACAAGAACAGCAACATATAATCCACTTATAGGATACACATCAAATAAACTTTAAGGTAGTCAGACGATCAAAAAAGCGGTCACTATATCATATCTCATGATTAAATAAAATAAGAGATAATAGATTGTCGATAGAAAAAGTAGGAGGAATATGCTTGGAACTACTTTTTTCATATCAGTACCGTAGCCACGACAATATTTGCCTCCTTACAACAAATGTTAAGCACAATATTTCATCTGTAAACATGCGCACGCAACTAAGGCTCCATCTCCACCATTGTGTGTAATAAGTTGAAGCAAATTTTTTTGTGAATAAGAGTTTTAAAAAATGGTGTGGTACAGTACGACCAGAAGTATATAGTGTTAAATAGAAGATCATCAATAAATATAAACAGTTCAATCCCATACTCTAGACCCCGTTTTATAATTCAAGAAATTTAGAGGTTAAATTGTTTTGAAACTTGACTGCTTTCCACATCCTTCTGATGTATATGTAGTTACGTCTCAGGTCTCTTGATCTGCTTTTCGAGAAATTAGCGTGGAGTTTTTGCTTTACAAAAGCAACTGAACTTCTGTACAAAAGGTATTAGAGCTTGGTGCTAACAATCCTTCTACGGAAAAAAGATATTTTATGGCCATCATATCTTCATTTATAAAAAATTATTACAATAAATTCCTCAATATGACTAAGTAGAGGATTATTAAAGTATATTAGTGTTACCAGAAACCGGAGTACTTATTTGAGAACCAGATGATAATTTGTCATAAGTGCTTTCTCATTTCTTTCCAATTTGTCATACTTTTGAACATTATAAGATTGACCGCCAATATCCTTGACAATCAGAAGCACATATCTTCTTTTAATAGTCAATTCTAAGATAATTTTTCGTATTGTAATGTTTCGAATCAATTTCTTTTCCTAAAACGCATTTTAACTACTGAACCAACTTATTCATATCGCTCTGTCCAACTCTAGAATCCATCAGGCCGAGAAAGCTAGGGGTTATAGACCAAAGGGTTCAGGTCAGCATAGGACGAAATGGTTCGAGCTAGTGGCGTTGAATGTGAGCGATACAGGTGGATTTCTAAAAGTAGTTATGAGCTCTCATAGTATGCTCCTCTTCAGTGATTCGCAAGGCTACTCATTTGTGATTTTCGTTTACTCAAACGCATATCTTCCTTTCAGAGTTCCTACTCTTTGTAGTTAGGATTAGGACATTGTATAATTAATAATTATTAATAATGAAGAAAGGTGTAAATATGAATAATCCCGATTAAAAACAACAAGTAAACGGTTTTAAAAATTAAAACTAACTTTTCCACAGTTATACACTCCAGAGGCGATGCTAACAAACCGAAATTCCTCCAAAAATGAGGTAAATGTGGATGTATAGGTTGCTTTGTACTAGCTCTGGTGAGCTCAAAATCAATAGGGTTCGTTTACCAGACGCCCTGAACAATATCCAATCATAAAATTGGTCACTTGTATATAATCCGGAGGCTCCGGAGGCTGTACAGTGGAAACAAACCAAAATTTTTCAAAAATGACCAAGAGTGTAATATATCTGGATTTATAGGTCCAGTTGAACTGGCACTGGTGAGCTGAATATCAATAGAGTTCATCTACGAAATGCCTTGAACAATACCCAATCATAAAATTGGTGATTTTATGCACTCCGGAGGACTGTATCGTGCTAACAAGACAAATAGTGGACAACTACATACACACACAGAATTTATTTTCTAAAAACCCATTTTTCGTGTTTTTCTCACTGAAAAACGGGAAAATAACTAAAAAAAATCGAAAATTCTTACTTTTTTGGGATAAACCAATACTTTTCTCGCATCGTAGATAGGGTTGACGGAAAAGTAATATACATATAGTAAACTTATATAAAATGATAAGTAAGTACATGATTTTTATATTGTACATACGTTCTAATTACACTTATCCCATTATTTTTATATGAATACGCGTATTTTAGAGTCTTATTGAATAGAAAACATACTCGAAGAATGCACATACATATTCTATGGTTAACGTTGACCTCTTAGAAAGCCAATAAAGCCTTACTGCCAATTAAATTCTAAATAGGCGTACGTTTGACTGGAAATTAACAATCGCGAATTACCATAACAATAATACAATCTCAATTTTTGAAGTGAGTATTTGATTGTTTTATTTATTGTTGCAGAAGTTAGTTCAATGTATGATACTGATAACTAGGTAGGTATATTTTTTATACGGAGTGTCGTTTTCGACAATTAACAGAGCAAGACATTTTGGCATGATAGGAAAAAGAAAGTTGCTGTCTATTCATTTTGTTTTGTTTCTCTAATTTGAGGTTATGAATAGTGTACATACTTATTGTTAATATTGCTGAGAAATCGCGTATTAATTTAGTAAGCTCCCGGTAATGTTGCTTTTCACAGTTTTTTCATTGCTGTTCTCCAATTGTCTGTAAATTGTGCTATTATATAATCTAGAAACGCGACACAGAAGCAGCTTGCTTTTTTCTGGAGTAGGTCGAACGAATGGTTTTATATCTCGATGCGATGGAGCTATAAAATCTTATCTACTTCGAATAATTGTCAATACTGTATTCTACTAAAGGATGTCTCTTATTTTTTAGGAGACTAGAAATAATGGATTGTCTATAAATGGTATTCCACAATCGTAGTAAATTGTTACATTTGGTAAGAAGTAGGTTATATCTAATAACACTAGTAAGTAAAAAATTCTTAATGCATCTCCCTAATCTCTATGTGGCGTCTCCATAGCAGTTTGTGATCCAAGCGGAATCTGAGATATTCAATTGTACCTACTCGCAGGGAATTGGATGAACGTGAGTCAAAAAATACTTTACCTACGACCACCCCTATATGTAGTCAAAAACACACAGTCGGCAATCAATGTAGGACGTCTATTATGCACGGTAAAACACAACGCACGGCTGTAAAGTAAATCGCACAGCTTCCCTAGCAACTATCAATAGACGTTGTGATTTTATTCAAAATTTATTATTACCATATTAGACGTTGAATTTTATTCTATATATAAATGGTAGATAACAGTTATTATATATTGGATTGCATTTAATATTAAGAGTTATCTGGAATTATATAATAATTTGTTCCTCCCTCCAACCCGCTTCTTTTAGTTGTCTGAATGTATCATAGTATTAGTAAACAAGCATCAGCCGTTAAACCATCAAAATGAAGTAGGCCGTGATAGCGATTTGCGAACCAACCTCAAAAACTGTCAATAAACTTAGCATTTTATTAACCTTACAAGTATTATAATAACATTATTAATACAGGTACAAGTAGGTCGTAGGTAAAGTATAGTACGTAACACGTGTTGTAACGCATTATACTCACTCACTTTTCCATTCGTGCGTAGAATGCTTCTTACAAAACACGTTACGTAATATATTTGTTACGGGTTCAAACTGATTGAAGTTAGTTAAAACTAAATTAAAAATTTCAATTTCAATCACTCAGTTATCACATTGTTTGTTTACTAAATAATATACGAAATTCTTCTTTTATTGTTCCCTCAAAAATCCGGAAAAGTTCGGTTCACCTCATTCAGGTAAAATTCAGCCATAAAAAGACAAAAAAGTGGAGTGGAAAATAAAAGCATAATGACAGTAGATCAATTTGATAGATAAGTCAAAGTACCAACCTTAATTACTTACTGGTCTTCCACTAGCCAGCTTGACTCTTTGGTAGGGATAGCCCTTTATGTTTAGACCGTTTAAAGTGAGGGACCAATAAAAGAAGAATTTCGTATATTATTTAGTAAACAAACAATGTGATAACTAAGTGATTGAAATTGAAATTTTTAATTTAGTTTTAACTAACTTCAATCAGTTTGAACCCGTAACAACCCCCCTCTTTCCTGGAAAAAGTTTTTTTTCCCAAAAAAACTTGACAATCCAAAACAATTTTATCTACAATCTTATTTAATCTATATCAGAGTCCGAGTCAGAATTTGAATCTTCCGGCGGATGAGCCTTTATATCCTTGGCGTGCCAGGCACCTTTGGAATTTCCCTTTTCGTCCTTTAGCTCATAGGACCAGGGTGAACAAATTTTTGAAATAATAAATGGACCTTCAAATTTTGGAACAAATTTGGCTGTTATGGACCTTGCCTTATCAGAAAGAGCGTATCGGCGTTTCCATACTTTCTGTGCTAGACTAAACTTCTCGTCTCGTCGACGTAAATTATACCTCTGCTTGGTGATTTCATACGCTATTTTGATACGACGTCGAATGTCCTGGAAAACTTCCAATAAAGCTTCAGAACGAGTCAGAGGATCGGAATTAGGCTTCTGCGATGTGGCTAGCGGGTGAATATCCTTTCCAGATAACTGGATTTCGCGACCAAAGACAACAAAGTTTGGACTTCGTGGGGTTACCTCATGACAAGATGTGCGTATAACGCAGGCAATCTTCTGAAGGAACTTATCCCAGCTCCGATGGTTTTCAGCCACATAAGATGTCAATGCCGTCTTTATTACTCTATGAGAACGTTCTACTGGGTTGCTCTGAGGATGGTAGTTTGCAACGTGAAAAGGGGTAATGTCGTATTGTCTAAGAATATCCTGAAATACCGAGCTAATGAATGATCGACCATTATCCATTATTGCCTTCTGGGGAGCACCATAGACAAGAATTACGTTATCTTCGAATATTTCCGAGATGCGTTTTCCAGTAGCTTGCCTTAAAGGGAATAAAAGTATATATTTACTAAATATATCCTGTATGGAAAAAACGAAAGAATATCCAGATGCCGAACGAGGTAGAGGTCCAATTATGTCTAAGCTAACTATTTGAAATGGTCTTACGGCAGTTGGGCCTTGACTAAGCATAAGTCCAGCGGGAGCTTTTTGAAGAGGCTTAGTTTGGAGGCAGATTGGACATTTTGCAATGTAGCGAGCGACATCTTGCTTTTGTTCAGGCCAGTAATACTTTCTACCAATCTTAGTTCGTGTTTCATATACTCCAAGATGACCTGATGTAGGAGGATCATGATGTGAAGATATTATTTCCGTTCGTTTCTCCTTTGGAACCACCATTAACCAACCATCGCCATCTTCAGCTAGTTCTGGATAGGTAACATCGACTTTTTTAAATAGTTGTCCATTTTCCAACCGCCACAGCGGATATTTGGCTGGTGTATCTTGTATTTGCTGTCACATTTTGAGATACCATTTATCTTTGGACTCCAAGTCGATACTTTCAATACGAGGTACAGCTCTTGAGAGTGCGTCAGGAACAGTATGGTTACTACCTTTACGATGGACTACTTCAAACTCAAATTGTTGTAATCGGACTGCCCATCTAGCGATTCGTCCTACGGGGTCCTTAATGTTATTAATCCACTTAAGAGCGAAATGATCTGTTATGACAGTGAATTTAACGGCTTCGAGATAAGGACGCAAGCGCTCTATGGCAAACAACACAGCCAGACAGAAGTCAGAAGCGTCAGTTTGGAAAATGAACCGTCGTTCAAAATCTGGACAGGAAAGCAATGGAGCGGACACTAAGTATTCCTTAAGAGCCTTAAAAGAATTATCACATTCAACACTCCAAACAAAAGGCTGGTTCTTTCGAAGCAGAGTACATAGCGGGGCGATCAAGGACGAGTAGTTGGGTACGAATCGTCGATACCAAGATGCAACACCGATAAGTCGACGAACTTCGGTAACAGAGTTGGGTCGAGGGATTTGCAGGATAGCTTCCACCTTAGTTGGATCTATCATTAGTCCACCAGCGCCTATAATGTAGCCAAGGTATTTTAGTTCGGACTTGCAGAAGTGGCATTTATCTCTATTAAGAGTCAGTCCCGCTTTGGTGATTCGAGATAAAACTTCCCGTAGAATATCAAGATGTTTCTCGTAAGTATCCGTACAGAGGATAATGTCATCCAAGTAGACAAATACATATTTTTCTAGATCTACACCTATGACCTGGTCTATGAATCTTTGCCACGTTGCTGGGGCATTGTGGAGTCCCATCGGCATTCGCCGAAATTGATATAGACCACGATTAGGTACAACGAAAGCTGTCATTGGCTTAGATTCTTCCGAAAGCTCATCCGCCGGAAGATTCAAATTCTGACTCGGACTCTGATATAGATTAAATAAGATTGTAGATAAAATTGTTTTGGATTGTCAAGTTTTTTTGGGAAAAAAAAACTTTTTCCAGGAAAGAGGGGGGTTGTTACGGGTTCAAACTGATTGAAGTTAGTTAAAACTAAATTAAAAATTTCAATTTCAATCACTTAGTTATCACATTGTTTGTTTACTAAATAATATACGAAATTCTTCTTTTATTGTTCCCTCACTTTGAACGGTCTAAACATAAAGGGCTATCCCTACCAAAGAGTCAAGCTGGCTAGTGGAAGACCAGTAAGTAATTAAGGTTGGTACTTTGACTTATCTATCAAATTGATCTACTGTCATTATGCTTTTATTTTCCACTCCACTTTTTTGTCTTTTTATGGCTGAATTTTACCTGAATGAGGTGAACCGAACTTTTCCGGATTTTTGAGGCCAAAAAAGAAAAAAGGGAAACACTTTCAGAGACATTTTATAATATTTTCATGTATTGAAAAGCCCGCAAGGTGATATTTTATAAACTTGTCTATTTAAAGCCACTCCACCTTCGGTAAGTCTACCTAACCTAACCTAACCACGTTTCAACTAACCACCATATTCTTTTAACTCTTTTAGGCTTTTTTTGCTTTGGATTTGGATCATTTACTGACAGTAATACCATTGCTGTGACCATCTGCATGGTTCACCACAGCTAGACGTCCGGATAGCCCCTTTTTAATATAGCCAGACTACCGACCACAAGTAAGAATATAGTTATTATTTTGTATAGCATCATTCGCCTATCGACTATTGAGAAACTGACTTCCACTCCACCATAGTAGAGGACTCCGCCGAACTAAGATTTTATATGTGTTCATAAAATAACATTTAATATCTACTTACCTTGTGAACCTATCAGTACTAATAGGGGAATTGCGTATAGTGTGAAACCGTAAACAATTTCAACTTTCCTTAAATATCTTGTCCCCTCCACTATTCTATTGCAAAATAAAACGTTAAGAACTGTTACACAGTACCTTTCAGGGTAATTAAATGTGAATGATATTGATTTACCCACCCCTTTCTCCACTGTAACTAACTGGTCATCAAACTGGTTATATTTAGGACTATAATCAACAAACATTTATTTGTTACCTATTGATCATGTAGGTAACATATTAATACGCACGAGGTGGATACAATAATTATTCTCTATAGTCGAAATATTCATGTGAAGAGAAAATAAAAATACCTGTATCCAATAAACTGTTTCCAAAAATATTTCCTTATCACACCCAATAAGGTAAAAATTTATATTTTCAAATTAAGTTTCAAACAATTACGGCATATTTAGTAATGTCATGTTTTGAATAAAAGTACTTATACCAAACTATGTATTATGTTAAAACCTTTCCACATACACATGTTTCTATAATAGTCCAGTGCATTTAGATCAAAATCGGCCGAATAGCAGAAATTTTTCGGCACAGCAGATATCGAGATGCGGTTTTCTGCATTGTGTTCAGGAAGGTCCCAGAAAACGACTGGAGGAAGTCTGGTTCATGTATTTTTTGAAAAATGCTTTCTGAGCCGGAAAATGCATTTTCCAATTGCCTCATTACTTGCACTATTATAGGAACGACTGCAAACTCGGAAAAATCGCTCGGAAATAGTTATTTGGGGGTTTTCGGGGCTGCCGGACTCGATTCTGGCATTGGAATTAAGCGGGGGTGCTCGAGGGAGGCTCTACAGGGGTGTCCGGGGGCTGATTCGGGGGCGAAATTGGAGAGTCCATGTAAATAGCTCCAAAATCCTTACTCGGGGTTTTCGGGGATGCCAAATTCATTTCCAGCATTAGATTTCACCGGGGGCGCTAAGGGGTCCCTATGTGGGTTTGTCTGGGGGTCATTTTGGAGAGGAAATTGCATAGTCCATGAAAATCGCTCCAAACTCGTTACTCGGGAGTTTTCGGGGATGCCGAATTCAATTCTGGTATCAGACTTCCCCGGGGTATGAATAATAAAAATTTTGAGTGAATATTAAATAAATAAATATTACACATGTGGCGTCTCGTAACTGATGTTCAAAAATAAAATCCAAAATTCTTGTACATTTTTAAAATATATTTTCTAATCTATGACAAGGGCAACCGCCCGCTCCCAATGTAGCTATTCTCCAACTTTCTCTTTTCTCCCATGCGTGATGTCAGACGCGTGGTATTTCTATGTACAATGTCACTGCGAATGACCTTCCAAATATTTTTCCTGAGCTGTCCACTATCCGACATCTCAGAAAACCCCCGAGTAACGATTTTGGAGCGGTTTTCATGGACGCTGCCATCCCCCTCCTAAGACAACCCTACAGGGGGCCCGAGCGCCCTCGGGGGAAGCCCGAGCGCCCTCGGGGGAATCTTATGCTATACATGAATTAGGCCTCCCCGAAAACCACCGTGCAACGAGTTTGGAGAGATTTTCATGGACTATGCCATTTCCCTCCCAGAATGACTCCCAAACAAACCCACAGAGGGACCCCCGAGCGCCCCCGGAGAAATCTAATGCTGGAAATGAATTTGGTATTCCCGAAAACCCCCCGAGTAAGGATTTTCGAGCCATTTTCATGGACTCTACAATTTCGCCCCCGAATCAGCCCCCGGACACCCCTGTAGAGCCACCGCCGACTGCCCTCGGGTAATTTCAATGCCAGAATCGAGTCCGGCAGCCCCGAAACCCCCCGAGTAACGAATTTGTAGTGATTTTCAGGCATGCTGCCATCTCTCCCACTATTCATCGCCCGCGCACCCCCACAGAGTCGCCCCCAGGTAATTCTAATGCCAGAATCGTATTCGGCAGCCCCGAAAACCCCCGCGTAACGATTTCCGAGCGATTTTTCCGAGTTTGCAGTCGTTCCTATAACGGCGCAAGCAAGGATGCAATTGGAAAATGCATTTTCCGGAACAGAAGGCATTTTTCAAAAAATGCATGAACCAGACTTCCTCGAGTCATTTTCTGGGACCTTCATGAACCCAATGCAGAGAACCGCATCTCGATATCTGCTGTGCCGAAAAATTTCCGCTATTTTTCCTAACTTCCCTGGACTATAATAATGAGAATAATTATCAACTTCCCGTCAAAATCGGGGAATTTCTGAGTCGATGACCACATGTTTCAATAATTAAATTGATACAATGTGGATAGCTGTCGATAATTGAGTTAATTTCAATATTGTGAAAATTGCAGTTAATATTTTAAGTGATTATGAATATTCCGTTATAAAATTGCGATCGTCAAAAAAGTAATAGCTAACAAATGGAAACGTAAATTCCGGTAGAAAATGAATCACTAAAGTTATTGTAGCAGACCTTGGTCTTTTCAAACTTTCCCAGTATCACAATATGTATACTCAGATTTCTTACTCCTCTTAGCATCCTCTGGTTGCATTTTCATTTCGATATTGTGTAAGAGTATGCCTTTGTTGGACCTCAACTGACAAATTATATTGCTATTTACTTGGAAGAATATGCATGGATCTTTGACGAATTCATTGCCCAGTCTCTTTTCCGCCATCTCAATAATTCCTAAGATTGTCTACACTACCTTCGCTACAACTATTAAGTTTCTGTACCAATTGAGATACATCGAAACCTTTCTTTGACTAATGGAACAGCCAATTTACCTTATAATTTCTATGTAGTTATAACCCAGGTGAAAAATATTACGTATTTCCACTGTCTTATTCAATAAATATTAGTTTCTTAGATCATTTTCTAAGATGACAGGATTACGAATTTAAACGCTTAGAGCTCAACAAGTGAGACTACAATGAAAAATTGAGATTCTGCTCAAAAAATAAGATAGCAGAATTCGATTACTAGATCTTATTGTCGTTTTGAAGGAGGCAGTATCTTGGTTAGATTAGAATTCTCACTGAATAATGAAGGCTCATAGGTACTGTACCGTCAATTTCTCACTTTTTTAATAATTCAATATAATTTCATTAGCAAATTAAATAATATTCTCATGGTATCGGCTCACGAGGCACGATAAAAACCTACAATTGTAGGCCAGAGATGAAAACACTATCATTTTCATTTTTCAGCAATCACACGCTGGGCGAGTACAGTAGCCACACTCTTAACATCTTTGGATTTACAAAGTCATAAAGATCCAATCATGCACACGAATATTGATGTCATTTGACTCGTTAGATTTCGATTCATTGCACCATAACCCTCTAATGTTACTTTTTCTACTGTTTGCTAATGCAACTTTTGCAAGTATTTAAGGGTAAAGTTAGCCTGTATTTACCATTTTTGGAGTGTGCCTAAAATTTTCCTAACAAATTTTTTGTTTGTTTTGTATCTTACTTTAGCATAGTTACTGTAGAATTTGAAATTCAGCTACTATTTGGATAGTTTTAGTTTTGATTGTGTCAATTTAGACATATTTACCCGATTTTGCTTTTGTTATATAATCCTTACGTAGATTATATAATTGTTTTTTTGTCATAGGAAGAAGGATAAATATATATTTTCCTTTATCTGTTTTTGTTTTCTTTTTTGGAAAATTAACTTTGGACGTTAAACAATTGGTTTCATCGAACAATGTTTTGACGTTTCTCAACAATTAGGAAGATAAAGAATTTTTCTCTCTGGTGACAAGGGATTGTCGACAGATGTAATGGAAATCCGTTGACCAAATGCTTCCTTGTATAGCGTGTAGTGATAGTAACTGTTTTTTCAGGTGTGCTTATGGCCGAGTTGTAGTAAAGTTATCTGTTACTTTTCCTTATCAAATACAGTGATGCTGGATTAATATGTTTTTGTTAGTTTGAATTTGATAGTAACTTTGTTTTCAGTTGTGCTTATGGCTGAGTTGTAGTAAACTTATATGTTACTTTATCTTGATTAATCCAATACACTGTTGCTGGATTAATAGTTTAAATTTAACGTTCATGATAGATTCCTACTTATATATACACATACAGCGTGCGGGACCGAAAACGAAACAGAATCGCATATCTTGAAGACAAATTTTTTTGGAGAAAATGTAAATAGTGTCGATTTTTATTTCGAGGGGGACATCTTTCGATCATATCCTCAATTATACTACATCTTTCCCCTCCCCAGTACCTAAACTTTTAATACGTATCTATTTCTGAAATAAACATTAACTTATGCATAGAATATATAGTAATATGAAAATACAGTTTGTTAAAATCTTGAACAAAAGTAAACGAAATTGTTGCATCAAAATTCATTTAGTTTTAAAAGAAAAAATCGTCGTTGTTGGAGATTGTAATTTAACTCCCTAGGTAGATTTTGGTACGTGATAAATTCTTGATTTTTAAACATTTTATAAGTTTTGAATAACTCAACGTTCACAGTTTTTCAAGGGAATATTCGTAAAACGTGATGTGTTCAAAAGTTTTATACCATCATTAAAACTTTAAGGGATGTTCATACCGATATTTACTCAATCTAAAAGTTTTTTTGCTGTTACACATAACAGACAGACATAACTCATTTATTTGAATACATTTTCATATAAATTAGATAATACCAATGGAAACATTTCAGACCATTTTCTTGATTACGATAGATCAGTGAGATAATTATTAGCAACGAATAGGTCAAGATTTTGGTATCATGGGAGGCGAAATACGGGAACAGAAATAATATTCGCAGTTAAAGCAAGAAAGTTACAATACTTTGGCCATGTTTCGCGTGGATAAAAATACCAACTTCTACAGCTGATAATACACGGTAAGATCCAGGGGAAACGAAGCATTGGCAGAAGAAAGATGTCATGGCTGAGAAACCTCAGAGAGTAGGTTGGTTGCAGCTCCAATCAAGTATTTCGGACTGCAGTATCAAACATTCGTATAGAAATGATGATTGCCAACCTCCGTAGCGGAAATGGCACGTAAATAAGAAGAAGGTGACTCATATAGCTGTGCATGTACGTTTGCATTTATCATATGGCTAGTTGCATTTATTGTATACCACACATCCAAAAAATAACCAGCACCCTCTTAGATACATATATACAAGGTGTCCCAAGTAAAATTTGCACCTTCCAATATCTTGAGTTTTGTTCAGATTTGGAAAAAACGTCAAAACGGGTCAATTTTAACCTAAAGCGGGCTCAATTTTCATAGTAGTTTCAAACTTCTCATTTCATCCTTCTATCGTTCAGAATCACCCCTTTAAAATCCTTAATAGAGAAGGGATGTTAATTGACACATAATTCTGAAGCTGCTTTCATAGTCTATGCAACCCCGTTCTTCTTTTATTTTGAACGATTCTTTTTCCAGGAAAGTGCCTAGATTATTGTAAAAGAAAACAACAGTAGTTCTTAAAAAGAAATTAAGTTTAACTTATGTACTGTTTAAAGTGCCACCTCCAACTCGAATACAATTGTACAGCCTGTTCTCAAATGCTTCTCTAATTTTTTGGAACATTTCTGGTATAATTAAACAGTATACTGTCACGATTCTTTGTCAAATGTATTGAAGAGATTCAGATCCGAGAAACGAGCATCCAAAAAGTTGCGAACTCGTACATCATATTGGTTCCATGTTGGTTTTGAAGGACATTCACATCATCTTCAAGTGTTGGTGAGATATTAAAGGATCAATTAGGTCTTCTAACAGGTCCAAGTAAATGTTACCAGTCAAATTCCAATCAATAAAAAGTGACCCCTATAATGTGGCCGCAAACATTCAATTTTTGGAGGGTTTGTGTATGACCTTCTCTAAAAATATGTGGGTTGGTATCACTCCAATAACGACAATTATGCCAATTAACTTCATTCAACGTAAACCTACTTTCATCGGAGAAACAAATGCTGTAAAGTAAACCTGTCTCATTATTCAACCGCTGAGCAGAACTATAAACTTCGATCCGGATCATCTTCGTTGAATTCTTGATTTATTATAATCTTGTACGGATGAAATTTATGTTTTTTGACAATCCGCTGAAAACTACTTTTTGTTATACCAGATATATGAGCAATTTTGCTCAATTATTGCAGTTAACCCTTAGAAGATGACCAAGAACAGCTACTTCAACCTCGTCATTTCTGATAGGACGCTAACAATCATGTTTTTTGTTTGAAACAGAGCCAGTTTATTTTTAATTAAATAAGTAACATACAGCTTAGAGTCTAGCTGCGACACTAGCACACTCATTATTTTTATAATACAGTTTCACTAATTCAACTCTTTCTTGGTTAGAATAAACAATTTTAAAGAGTGTGATTTTAATAATAACCGAGTTGATCAAGAACAACTGTGAATAAACATGAGAATTTTACATTTTATCAAATTCAACAAAATTTTCTTGTTATTTTAAGAACTAAAAAAAACTATTAGTGTAGATAAGAACATGTTTTACTTCATAAGAAAAATGGTAAAATTTTGAACGACAATGTTCAGGATTGAAAATTTCAAAAATCCCAATGATCCTGAAAAAATTTCGATTTTTCCGAAAGAAAATCATTCAAAGTAATAAAAAAAGAAGATTGCATAGACAATAAAAGCAGATTCTGGGCGCTAGAGGGACGATAAAGGTAAAAATTCAGCCACCTGTAAGTTAAAATTGACCTGTTTTGGCACTATCTCAAAATTTGAACAAAACTCGAAATATTTGGAGGTTCAAATTTTAGTTGATTGAATTTAATGATGCCTAAAATAAGACACCACAAAACCTGTTAACTCCCAGAGAAGAAAACTGTTCAAAAGTTTCTGAAGTAACATACATACATACAAAGATGAAGAATTCACTCGACATCTTATATAGAGCAAACGTACCTGGTAAAATACATTATAAGATTCACTGTACTGCTTAATTGACTGTTTCTCTCATCTCTTCTATCCCGTCGAAGCAAACTTACGTCAAAGAATCATCGTCCTTGATAAGGAATAAAATTTCTACAAATCTCATGGGTGATTAGACTCATGTGGATAACTAAATATGCATGCGCTACAAAATTGATCGAAAATTACATATTTATATTGAACATTACAAAATTCTTCTGGATGCTCTTTTCAATTCCCAGTTCACAAAGTGAAATAATTATAACTTCACTTTTTTTCATTTCATTCTCTCGACGGCATTCTTTTCTTACAAAATGAAGTTTAAAAGGAAATTTTCAAAGGAAATCCTTTCCGGATAGATTAGATTATATGACTCAATTATTCAAATCATTGATAATTGGAGTTTTTCGGTGATCAATCACCATTGGAAACTCTAGAAGTGTTTTAATTACATTTGCAACATCGAGATTCGATTCGGAAGTAAACTCGCATTTATAGAAACTTTTTAATTTTCAATAAAGTCGTTTCGGTGTAGCAAATAAGCGAACAGATATTTTATAATTCAGAAAAAAACTGGCGTCGGAAGCAAAAATCCATATCTCACCCTTAATGCAAGCAACCCCTCGCTATTATAACTCGTAGAGCGAAAAAGTAAATTTTAAGAAACCCTCGAGATCCCTTCTGAGTAGCCCTGCTATTTATTCGACTTGTATTCAATCATTGTCGTGTTAGAGCTATCTAGAACGACTGCAATTAAATAGGCAATTTATTTTTTTATGTGACTACGGATTTTTTAATCACAACCGCGATGTAATTAAAAAGTGACTGGAATATAATTTCGGCCACATTTATTACACTTCCACCCGTCGATTTATTGTTAATGAAACTCATTTTTTCTTCCATGTACTTCGACTACTGTCGCGACGTTTATAATGTATCCCTCTTTCATTACCAAAAAGACATTTAAACTTTTTGATGAAGAACTTTATAATGTAATATATTTCGAACCACAATAATAATAATAATAATTATTATTATTATTATAATAATAATTATAATAATAATAATAATAATAAAGGGTCTAAAAGGTAGTGAAGCGTCTCGTACAGCCTCTCCTATCAATTCCTGCTCGCACCTCCACGTCGGTAGACCCTGGTAAACCAACTCTGGAGATTCAAGATCGGGTAACCAAGCCCCGGTGGCGGATCTACAGCAGATGGGCAAACGCGAGAGGGAGATCAACCACCTGCAGGGGTAATGGGGACATCTATTACTCGGGGAGCGGCGACCCCGCGGGCACCGAGCCACCCGCCCTTAGGGCTAACCCC
Organism: Galeruca laticollis; assembly: GCA_963921935.1. NCBI lineage: Eukaryota > Metazoa > Arthropoda > Insecta > Coleoptera > Chrysomelidae > Galeruca > Galeruca laticollis. Next base: position 220,010,106 of record OY998178.1, on the reverse strand, counting down.
CCTAATGGGGTGAAAAGCTGGTTTTCGACAGAAAAGAAAACAAAGCCTCGGACGAGCGTCGTAAAGGTCGGGAACGACGCGGGATTACACAGCCGACCACTTCAGTTGACGACACAGGTAACGGAACAAAGGACAACAATCAAGCTCTAACTGCTCATGATTTAGGACAGTCGCAATCTGTTCCTCCCAAGAGAAAGTCACAAAGGCTAAAATGGACGAAACAAAATAATATAGATATTTTCAAAGCCTTTTTTAGAGCCACATACTACGAAACACAGGGTCATAGAAAGAACTTTTTCAAAGAATTTAAGAAAATATATCCTCATTCTGACCAAACAAAACATCTGTGACAGGAAAAGAGCGATAGAGAAAAATGGATATTTAACTTCAACAGAAATCAACACTATCAAGGAACAAATAAGATTAAAAGTCCAGGAAACAGATATACAAGAAACAGAAAAAGAAAACCTCAATGATACAATGAAGAACTGGGAAAGAAAATTAATACTTAACCTACCTAACAAATACATAGAAACAACATACAGATCAAGAGAGGAATTTTCCAAGGTGACACATGGAGCCCGAAGTGGTTCATCCTAGCACTGAACCCACTAAGCAGCCTACTGAAAGCAACCAACAGCGGATACAAGGTCACCAAAGACTATAACCTATCACATCTATTCTACGTCGATGACATAAAGCTCTATGCCCCAGATGAATACAAGCTATCATCATTATTAGAAACCACTGCAACTTTCTCTAAAGACATAAACATGAATTTCGGACTAGATAAATGTGCGTCACTTATAGTGAAAAAAGGGAAAATAACCGAAAGAAACAGCATAGACCTACCCATAAATAATATAACATTCCCTGCATTAACCGAGGGCGAAACATACAAATACCTGGGAGTAAAGGAAACACTAACACACAAAACCAAGGAAATGAAAGAACTCATAGAGAAAAACTACAAAGATAGGCTAACGAAAATCATGCACACACAATTAAACGCAAAGAACAAAATCAAAGCAATAAACACCTGGGCAGTACCTATATTGACCTATTCCTTCGGAGTCATACAGTGGACTAAAACAGACGTACAGGCACTAGATAGGATAACAAGGAAAATACTTACAAATAATAGATCATTACATCCAAACTCATCCATCGAGAGATTATACCTACCAAGAGGACAAGGAGGTCGAGGTTTGGTGAATATAGAAGCTACACACAATATTCAAGTACATAGTCTACAAACCTACTTCAATAACAAGGAAGCACACTCACAACTGCACGTTGCTATCAAGCAAGCAGACAAAAAATACACACCACTGAGTACGCATACCCATTTACAATAGACAGACAAGAAAACATTCATGAGAAATCTAACACAGACATGGGAAGGTAAAAAACTACACAGCAGATATAAACATGATCTCAGTAGGCAACACTAACTATCGACTAAATGGCTAGAAATAGGACAACTATATACAGAAACAGAAGGATTCATGTGTGCTATACAGGATCAGGTAATAGCTACAAAGAATTATCAAAAGTATATAACCAACATGAACATAGAGGATGACAAATGTAGAATATGTGAAGCAACGTCAGAAACAATTCAACACATAACATCAGGATGCTCCGGTCTAGTTCAAACAGAGTATTTAAATAGACACAATCTTACAGCAAAAATCTTACACAAACATCTACTTCAAAAATACCAAATAAAAACAATAGAAGATCCTTACTATAAGTACAAACCTGATCCAGTGAATGAAAACCAAAATTTCAAAGTTTACTGGGACCGACCAATTGTAACAGATAAAACAATAACAAATAATAGACCAGATATAATAATTATAGATAAAATAAATAAAATCACAAAACTAATAGACATCGCTCATCCCCTGGATCACAACATACAGAAAAAATTAGGAAATAAACCGAACTAGCAGAAGAAATAAAGGCAATGTGGAAGATGGAGAAAGTTCAGATAACCCCAGTTGTCATTTCAGTAACGGGCCTCATACCACCAGAGTTACTTAATGAATTCAAAAAACACAACTTACCACAACATACAATACTAGAAATGCAAAAATCAACTATATTAGAAACGTGTAGGATAGTAAGGAAAATTATCAAATAAGTCAACAAGGTATGAGTTTTGCGTGAGCCCTCATACTTTTAATCCGTGTAAACGTGAGAAGAAGGAGAATAATAATAATAATAATAATAATAATAATAATAATAATAATAATATTAATAATAATAATAATAATAATAATAATAATAATAATAATAATAATAAAACTCATTTATACTCCAAACACGCACTCTCTCGTAGGAATTGCTAATCAAATTCTGGAAAGTCAATTGGATGCAGATATGAACCTCGAGGAAATACATCTTCACGTGTATTGCGCAGCTCTAGCAACAATCAAAGCCAACAAACAAAAAATACTAAAAGCACCTAAGACACGTACGCCTCAAAAACCGAGATGGGATCAAAGACTTTGTACCAAAATCGAGAATTTGAGAAAAGAAATTGGTAGAATTCAACAAATAGCAAATGGGCAAAAATCCAAAAAGCTGCTAAATAAAATCCCGGTCCAGATTAAACAACAGCTGGAAGGAAAAACAACAAATGAAATAAAAGCAATTATAGATGATACCTTAGATACCTGGAAACAAAAACTTGCAGTTGCTTCTAAAAGATTAAAAAGATATCAGGAGAGCTACCAACGCAAAATCCAAAACAACTTCTTTTCAAAAAATCAGAAGGGCTTCTATAGATCGTTTAACGAACAACCTGGTTCTAAAGGACAACCGCCAAAGAAGGAGGATTTACAGACATTTTGGGAAGGAATGTGGTCGAAGGAAATCGAACACCAGGAAAATATACCTTGGATCAAATCAGAAATTCAGAACAACAACCATCTACATATGGAAGAAATAATATTTAGATTACAAGATCTAAAAAAGGTAATAAAAAACTTGGCCAACTGGAAAGCACCAGGGAACGACGGTATCCAAAATTTCTGGTACAAAAAACTTACGGCTACCCATCATCACCTGACCAACCAATTTAATATCGCTCTAAGAAACCCTGACCAACTACCAGACTTCCTTACAAATGGTGTAACTTATCTTCTTCCAAAATCTGATCAAACCCAAGATCCTTCTCAATATAGACCCATCACGTGCCTTCCTACAATGTACAAAATCTTCACTGCAGTACTATGTGATGAACTGTACGCATACCTAGAAACTAATGATATTCTAACTGAGGAGCAGAAAGGGTGCAAAAGAAAATATATGGGCTGCAAGGAACAAATAACAATCGATAATGTGATATTGGAACAAATCAGAAAGAAGAACAGAAATCTATACATGGCTTATATAGACTATCGGAAAGCTTTCGACTCAGTGCCCCACAGTTGGTTAATAAAAACTTTGGAAATTTACAATATACACCCTGTGGTGGTTAGGTTTCTAAAAAGTACTATGAGTAATTGGAAAACAAAACTCAAAATTGACCTAAATCACACAGAACTAGAAACTGAATCTATCAGTATTAAAAGAGGAATCTTTCAAGGAGATACACTTTCCGCTCTATGGTTCTGCTTGTGTTTAAACCCATTATCACGTGGCCTAAACCACACAGGATATGGAGCAACTATTAGAGCGGATCGAAGCTCAACAACCATAAGTCATCTATTCTTTATAGATGATCTGAAACTATATGCCGCGTGCAAAAAACACCTAGAATCCAACTTAAAACTCATGCACCAGTGGAGCACAGATGTCGGAATGTCGTTTGGTATGGAAAAATGCCAAACTGTATCGGTTGAAAAGGGAAAGCTGAAAGAAGGAGAACCTATAGAACTAGAGCCAGGCAAATATATTGAAGCCATGACAGACAAACCCTACAAGTACTTAGGAATCCTTCAGACACACAAGATAGAACATAAAGAAATAAAAGCCATATTAACCACCGAATTCGAAAAACGCCTTTACAACCTCTTAAAAAGTAAGCTAAATTCAAGAAACCTCACCACGGCCATAAATAGCTACGCCATATCCGCTCTTCAGTACTCCTTCGGAATAATTAAATGGACTCAAACGGACCTGGAAGCAGTTAACAGAAAGATTAGAACCGAGCTAACAAAACATAGAAAACACTATCCAAAAGCGTCCGTCGAAAGGGTAAATTTACCTAGAGAAAAAGGAGGTAGAGGAATAAAAGATGTGGAAGCTTGCACTCAGCAAATTGCAGGCTTGAGGAGTTTTTTCCGCCACCAAAATAGTCAACTTCATAAAGCCATAGTGAAAACAGATACGGGTTATACACCTTTAAACCTAAGCATGGAAAACTTTACGCCCTTTAATACACGAAATGAGGAAGATAAAATTAGAAATTGGCGTTCAAAAGAATTGCACGGAAGATTCATTAATGATTTACAGAAAGACACGATAGATCAAGCTAAATCGGTTGAATGGCTTAAAACTGGAACGCTGTTCCCAGAAACTGAAGGTTTTATGGTTGGTATACAAGATCAGGTTATAAAAACGAGGAATTACCAAAAGTATATCTTGAAGGAAGAAATACCAACAGATAGGTGCAGAAAGTGCAACACAAGTCAAGAAACGATTGAACACATTCTTTCTAGTTGCCAAAGCATAGCTGAAACTAAATATCTAGAACGACACAACAAAGTTGCCACAGTAGTATACCTAGAAGTACTGAAAAAACTTAACCTTGATCCACAAAACAACGAGCCATATTACAAATATAAGCCCCCTCCAGTTATCGAAAATCAGTATGTTAAGATCTACTGGGATAAAACTATCATGACGGACGTAACAGTACGACACAATAGGCCGGACATCACAGTCATTAATAAACAATCCAAGCAAGCTCTGCTTATTGACATATCGATCCCAAATAATTCTAACACAGAAAGCAAATACAATGAAAAACTAAGCAAATACGCCGAGCTAAGGACCGAAATAAAAGAATTGTGGAATCTTAAAGAAGTCAAGATCATTCCAGTTGTTTTATCCTGTATGGGGCTAATTCCCAAGAAACTAAGTACTTCCCTCAAAGACATTGATATTCCTGAGTCAACCTACCGATTAATGCAAAAATCTGTAATCCTGGATGCGACAAACATTGTTAGGTCATTTCTAGAATAGTGACACCCAACGAAAGTCTTGCTGTTGAGGCCGACTGTCGTTGAAACACGCCGGGTGTAAATCCGGTGACACAAAAAGGAAAATAATAATAATAACCCCTTGTCATTACAGTAACTGGAATGGTGTCGAAAAATTTCACTGAGTACCTGAGAAAAATTAATATCGATAAAAAAACATTTTCACAGCCATGCAAAAATGAGTCATACTTGAAATATGTAGAATCGTTCGAAAAATATTGAACATACCCGGAAATCAATTTTAAAGTCAGCTTTTGTAGTGATTGATCAAGAGATCCCACTATAAAATACTCCCCCGAAAGGGGAGAAAAATTGGAATAATAATAATAATAACTATAATAATAATAATGAAGGTCTAAAGGATAAAGGGTCTAAAGAATAATGATTCCTCTCAAATCCTACTCGCACCTCCACGTTCGGTAGACCCTGGTTAACTTAGCTAGATGGCCTCAAGATCCGGTAACCAACCGGGATGGCGAGAACTGAAAGCTGAAGCTGACGCGAGAGGGAGAAACAACGTATTAGGCCAACCTCCTAATAAGTGAGAAAATACGGTTCCTGAACGACAAGGACAAGCCTCGGACGAGCGCCGTGACGGTCGAGAACAGCGTAGGAATCTATTGCTCGACCGAACCAACGACGATACAGTTAATTCTAATCAATCAATCAACCAGCATCAAAAAACAAAAATCTTCTTTAGATCAGATATTATAGGAGATGGCAGTTGTCTCTTTAGAGCAGTAAGACAATTACTATACGGCCATCAAAACAGACACAAAAAATTAAGAGAAAAATATATAAAATATCTCAAACAACATTGGGAGGAACTTAAATCATTTGCATTAATCGAAAACCAAGAACTCAGTAACATAGACAATTACTATTCCCTTATGATGAAAATAACAACATATGAAACAAGTTTGGAGATTTTAGCATTATAAGAAATATTAAAGTTAAATTTCCATGTATACTCTTAAAATAGAACAACGAAAACAAAAAAGGTAATAATAAGTAACAAACTAACAATTATAAACAAATCAGAACACGCTACAACAATATATCTGCTACTATTAGGCAACCCATCAGCAGGACATTTTGAACTCATTACACCAGAATACAATACAAACCACACAAAAGCTGGCATTAAACGACAACTGTCATGCGTTATTACTATGAAGCAATAAAATTGGAAACCATTCAGACAGGATACAGACGTAAATTACACACACTTTTCCTGGAAGCATACCCTGAACTGTCCAACACCGTAACAGAACAACGCCTGAGAGATCAGAAAGAGGTAATCTTGAAAAACAGTAGACTTACTGCTATAGAACTAGAACTAATGAAGATAGAAGTCGCCCGTGAGCTTAGCGATAACAATGGCAAACTGTGGGAGGAGAAACAACAGATAGCGGAAACACACAAATGCTTCCACAACCCATACCTGAGAACACAACAGAAACCAAACACAAAAAGCAAGGAATAGCAAAACCACTTAAATCCCTTATACACCCAATAAAGGACGAAGACTCACTACTAGATGAGGAAATGCAAACGAATCTATCATATTGGCAAGGAACAAACCTAAACTTAAGAAGTCCCATCCCAAAACTAATATTTAAGCCCAATAGCTCCCAAATTATTAAAAAAACAAACATTCTAATCTCTAAGTATATAACACACAACAGCACATTGGAAAACATTCACACAATCATATACACAGCAGCAGTCACAATAATCAGACATAATGTCCAAAAAATCCCGGAACAAGTAGGGAAATCAAGAAAAAAACATGAACCAAAGTGGCCAATCAGAATAGAAATTAAGATAAATAACCTAAGAAGGGATATAGGACACATTGCTCAACACAAAAATGGAAACAAATCTAAAAAAATGATAAATTCCATAACGAAAATGATTAAAAATTATCCGACACAGACAGAGCTAGAAACCCTAGACACATTGAAACGAAAACTAGCCATCTACGCCGGCAGACTACGCAGATAGAAAGAATCCAATGAAAGGAAATATGCCAACCTATACTTCAACAGAAATGAAAAATAATTCTATAAAACCCTAACAACACTAGAAAATAATCCAATAACTGAAAGCAAGAATTAACACATTTTTGGTCAAAGATATGGTCTACGTCCCTACGACACATCGACAATTGTAACTAGACCAAAACAGAAACAGAACGACACAATCACATACAAATACAAATGGAACATCACATCACCCAGGAAGAACTCTCAGAGACCATCAAACACACTCACAACTGGAAATACCCAGGAACAGATAAAATACAAAAATCTTGGTATAAGCAGCTTACATCCACACACGAAGCAGTCGCCAGAGAAATAAACAAAATCATACTGGACACAAGCACATTCCCAAATTTCCTGACACGAGGCAATACCTATGTGAAACCGAAAAACAGAAATACAAAGAATCCATCCAACTATAGTCCACTAACATGCCTACCTACACTATACAAAATAATAACAGCTACCATATGTAAAAAAATAGACGAACATCTAACAAAACATAACATACTAACGGAAGAACAAAAAGGTTGCACAAAATTCAGTCAAGGATGTAGAATGATTAATAATACATTCGATAATTGTACAACAAACCAAAAAGGAATGCAGGAATCTACACACGTGCTACATAGAGTATAAAAAGGCTCTCGACACCATACCCCATAGCTGGTTAACAAAAATCTTAGAGATATATAAAATAGACACAAAAATCAAACAATTCTTAACGAAAATAATGAAAACCTGGAGAACGAAAATTACCATAACTTCAGAATCAGAAACCATACAGACAGATGAACTGTACATTCGACAAGGAATCTGCCAAGGTGACGCACTAAGTGCTTTAAGGTTCTGTATGTGCCTAAACCCACTCTCAAATGCTCTAAATACCTCCCAGTACGGCTTTAACATAAAATATCCAAAAATGGTACAACATAAAATCAACCACCTACTATACATAGATGATATAAAAATCTACGCACCAACACCAACACAACTTAAAGGACTGCTTAAGATCATAGAAACATTTACAACAGATACACAAATGGAATTCGGTATGAGTAAATGCAAAACACTAAATATCGAAAAAGGAAAATGGAAAGAAATGAAACACAAAGAAACCCTAAACAACGAAATCCTAGACAACATGACAAAAAACGAAACATACAAATACCTTGGATTCCAACAAAGCACTAAGATAAACCACGCCGATATAAAAATAGATTTGAAAAAACGATACAAACAAAGATTACTGGCAATATTGAAAAGAACACTCAATTCCTGTAATCTTTTCAAAGCCATAAACACATATGCAACCCCAATATTAACAAACTCTCATCAGACACAGAAAACACCATCCCAACTCATGTAAAGAAAGAATAACACTTAGCAGAAAGGATGGAGGAAGAGGTATGATAGATATTCAAGAATTACATACAGGACAGATACAACAGCTCCCGAAATTCTTTCTAAATAAACAAACATCCTCCATCAAGCAGTTTGCAAAGCTGACAAAAATTATATACCACGATCTATCAACATCCAATCTCCCAGTGTATACTTATACTCCATCTCAAAATATTGAAGAAAAACTTATTTCATGGAAACCAAAACAGCTACATGGAAAACATAGATACAACATAGAACATGATCACATATCAAAAAAACTCTCTTATAAATGGCTTACAGAAGGAAGATTTTTCCCTGAAACAGAAGGCTTTCTCATCGCAATACAAGAACAGGTCATAGCCACATAGCCACACGAAATTATCAAAAATATATTATAAGAGACCCAAACATACAGACCGATAAATGCAGAAAATGTCACCAATTTAACGAAACCATAGACCATATAACCAGTGGATGCAAAGTCTTAGCAGGCACAGAATATACCGAAAGACACAACATGGCAGGAACAATTATTCACTAAGCCCTTGCAAATACGTATGGACTCATAACAGATACAAATACACCCCAACCACAATCATAGACACCAACGAATACAAACTATACTAGGATGTAGAAATCCGTACAGATAAAACAATAAAATGCAACAGGCCGGACAACGTTTTCTAAAATAAAAAAGAGCAAATCACCTATCTCATAGACATATCAATTCCTAACGACCCCAACATCCAAGTAAAATACAGAGAAAAAATAGCAAAGTATACTGAATTAGCCATAGAAGTTCAGACAATTTGGAAACAGAAAAAAGTAGAAACCATACCGTTCCTCATTTCAACCACAGGCATCACCCCACACGCCTTTAATTCTCACCTTGAACAACTAGGTCTTCACCCAAATACCCATACAAACATACAAAAGTCTGTCATCCTAAAAACATGTAATATTGTGCGATCTTTCCTCAATTCAAGCAATAGACTCTCAGACGACCTGGTACAACCTGTCTTCCCAGAAAACAAACAGCACTTGATTAAGTGAGAAGAAAGAAGATATTAATTAAAATAAAAATAATAATTATAATAATAATAACCCCAGTTGCCATTTCAGGAACGGGCCTCATACCACCAAAGTTACTTAATGAATCCAAAAAACACAACTTACCACAACATATAATACTAGAATAAAATCGCATACTTAATAGATATAGCTATTCCCACGGATAACCACACAACAAAAAAATATAACGAGAGAATGGAAAAGTATACACCTTTGGCAATAGAAATAGAAAGAATCTGAAAGCAAAAACAAGTAAAAATTATACCTTTCGTAATATTTGCAACAGGAATTACACACAAGGCATTTTCCCAGCATATTATAGATCCATTACTGGACACAAATATACATGAAAACATACAGAAAGCCGTAATACTGAAAACATGTAATATAACCCGAACATTCCTCAGAATAACATAGTAGCAGTTAAACCACTGGGCAGACTTGGTACACACCCGTCTACCTAGGGAAAAACCGGTCAAACACCGAGAAAAGAAATAATAATAATAATAATAATAATAATAATAATATCATACCAAAAATACATAGTCAAAGACCAAAGCCATATAATAACGCAGTGCAGAATGTGTGAATACAAACATTAAAATGTTGAACACCTCCTTAGCGGTTGAAAAACACTTGCTTCTGGAGAAACCCTACTGGACACAATAACGTAGCTAACATCGTACATACATAAGTTGCTCACAAACTCAAATTAACTGCGGCGAAAACACCATACTACAAATACACACCCCAACATGTGTTAGAACGCGACATGTTGATGCTGTACTGGGACAGAGATATCCAAACAGACAGGAAAGTACAACACAACAAACCCGACATACCGGTATTCAATAAAACTGAAGAAGAAATACTCTTGGTGGATGTTTCAATTCCAGCGGCTGCTAACATACAAAAAAACAACATGGAAAAAATAGAAAAATACTTACCGTTGTGCGAGGACCTGATAAAGACATGGCTGGCGAAAACGGTCAAAACGATCCCATTTATCATTGGAGCCACCGGAGAAGTGCCAAAAGATCTGAAAAAGAACCTAGACAGCCTAGGACCCCAGAAAACCCTTTTCTACTATCTGCAAAAAGCGGTCATTTTGAGAACGTGATGAATAAAAATAGATAGGAAACGCTGGGAACCTTGCATCTCACCTTGCCGGTTCCAACGCTAAACATTCAGTTAACGTGAAAAAAGATATTACATTTATTGCTTCTGAAACAATGTTACAGCAATGAGTAGAAGTCATAAGTAATAAAAATCTACCATTTAATATAAAAAAGCGCAATTTTAATGTACTACAAATATATTCTGCAATTTTCCCAGCTTCAAAAATTGTTACACAACTTAAGGCATGCAGGAGTGAGCAAGCTAGCGAAGGTTGGTTCCATTTATAAATAAAGTGGACAAACAGTATATAAAAAATATTTTCCCTATTATGTCTATTGCAAACAGTACATTATAATTCAGGATCAATAAACTATTCAGTCCCATTTAACGTAAATTTAATTCTAAAATAATTCGACATACGCAACTGGGCAAGAGTACGGTAAACCGGAATAGGTAATTTTAAAAACAAATATGTGCTAGGTTTACAAGAGGAAGGAAAAGAAGAATAAAAATACATGAAATAATAACGAGTCGCCATAGTTACATATGATTCATGTAAATATGCAAAATATTTGGCAAACAATACTTTCCCTTGTGAACCAAAAGGATGATTTAAATAATTCCATATATGAACACAATGAATTTAGATAAAAATACTCTGCATTATCCAGTTATACTTCATATCTGTGGAATTAACCCAACGCAATTGTTTTTAATATAAAGTTTTGGACATCGATGATTATCCATTGTCACTCACAATAAATCCGATAAGGTTGCAGTGGTGGAGGATGCTTCGGCGCCATATCCGTTCAAATAAATCTGCAAATCTAATCCATTGTCATTGTTTTTAGTATACGGTTAAGAGACATTTTGAAAATTTTAAATGCTAGCTTGACTCTTCCAGTCTCTAAACGAATTATAGTGTGTCTAGATATTTTTTTTATTTATGTATTTAGTGTTCATGGCGTAATATAGTTTGTTTCTTCTTGCATTTCTGTTATTTATATCTGCGTATTTTGTCCCGTTTTCGTCTATTATTATTCCTAGGTATTAGTAGTGTTTAACATGTTCCAGTGTTTCTGTATCCATTTTTCTTGGTGTCTTCCTTCCCAATCCCTTTTATTTTTGTATTGGTTTTGTTTATTTTCATTCTCATGTCTACTACTACTGTATGCCACACCTTAATGTTTTCTAGTATTTTTTTTCAGTTTTTGCTATTAGTATCACATAGTCTGCGAATGCTCCCTCACTGATGTTAACTTTTTGTATTTGTGAATGTCCCACGGATATTTTTTACTTAGTACAGTGCATCTCTTTGTGATCTCATCCATGAAGATGATGAATAATAATGGACATAGGCTTCCCCCTTATCTTAATCCCATATTTGTAGTGAGGCCTTCCGAAGTCTTGTTATTTGTTATGACTGCATTCTCATTCTTTTCGTCAATATTTTGTATTATCCTTATATTTCTTCCGTTGACTCCTTTTTTTCGATCAATATTTCCTCCTCGTATAAATTATATTATTCCACAGTTTCATGCCATTTTTTCGCTTTACTTGGTTTGATATTTCTCTCGACCACCACGATGTTTGTTTCACATTATATTTTCTTCTATTCATTCCATATATTTCTCTGGCAACATTTAATATAAAATTTTTATTCTTTAATTCTTCCACATTTTCATTTATCATTTCTTTATAATTCAGTTTCTAATTTGCTTCTTCTCGATATTTCAGTGCGATGATTTTGTTTCTTAATAGATTGTATGTTTTTCTATATTCATATTTTATTTTTTATTTTTTTTTTCGTTGTGATTCGTGGGTAGCTTCTTTTTTCTATATTTAAAATTTGTATTCTACTACGTAGTGGTCGCTGCCATTTTCTGGTACTCGTTTTACTCTTATATCTTTTGTTGTAATTTGTATGTTTTCGTTCTATTACTACTGCTTCTTAATTCTCGAGTGTACTTATGAATATATTTATGTTGAAAGAATGTATTCGTTATTTATCAAGTTGTTGATTACGCAGAAGTCTAACATTCTTCTCCCGTTATCATTCCTGAACCTTTTACCGTCATTTCAACTAACTGTTTTATATTCTTCAATTTGTAGGTCCACCCTGGTATTAAAATCTCCTGTTATATACAATATCCCTTTGATTTTTCTATTGCTTCAGTCAATTCGTAATTTTTTGTTATCATCTTCGTTTCGACCATATACTGCTATGATGGTTTTCTTTTGGTTATGCTTCGTTTTCATTTCTGACCATGATTTCCAACTTTGTTGTATATTAGTATAATGCTTTTGGTCAAGTCGGGAGATAAATTTTTCATTATATGCACTTTTAAAACCTTTAGTATTTATGCCTATAGAATCGCAGTGAATTTGATAATAATCGCGACCAGCAGGTTTATTCTAACTTAGAAAAAATTATAAATTCTCCAATGCATCATCAACCCAAATAATATGATGAATGTGTAACTTATTCTGATCTAAAATCTAGGAACAATGCCTAAATGTTAAATATGTTGACATTTTGCATAATGCGATATCTGAAAAATTGTTGATAGTCCCAAACAGAAATTGATTTGACAGCGGAAAATTCAAGAAAATGGATTTTTTCAAATTATATCAAGCCGAATGAAAAGCCGTTGTAATTTTTTTTGTTTTTTTCTGGTCAATGGATACTGGACATGATTACTACATTGTTATCACACAACTAAGAAGAATGGGAGATTCAACGCCCCGCTATTTGAGAAAGCATACAATATAAATTTTTTATTTTTAAATCTAATTCAAGAAAGAGGATTTATTATAAGAATAGGTATAAGATAATAATGAATTATTATACCAAATAATATTTAATAATTTATATCTTTTAATATAATAACTCTTCTTTCTTGAATTCGATTTTATGATAAAAAAATTATGACGTGCGTCAATCTTTATAATGTATTAAGTTTATGTAATCTGCTTCTTCAAACAAGCGAAAATTATTCGAGGACAAATCAATGTTGTTTGGACTTTTTTCAAATATAGCATTAGTAGCAAACATGTCAATGCAACCAAACATAAATCACCAGGTTTAAGCACAAGTAGACCTACTATTTAAATATTGGGAATTAATAATCCTACTGTATGGAGTACTTTTGAATACATCCTTGTATAATATATAATAATTTATTGTAACGTACAATTCTTTTAACCTTTCTAGGTCAGTCTGTGTGTAGTCACTGTGGGTGTCACGGAGTTAATTCAATTTGTCGTAAACAAATTAACTCATTTGAAACTTGAATCATGACAACAATTAGAAAATCTGTCCAAATTATAAGTCACAGTGTTTAAAACAGGAAGAGTTATTAGGCGGATGTGACGTAGTAACTAATTATAGTGTGAACCATGCTTAACAGATATAATTAGTATCTTAATAGGGATACAGTAGTTAAGATAATTACTTTAACAATTTACACTGTATCAATTGTGACAGTAGGTACTCTGGAGGCGGTTCTGGAATGTCATTTAAAAATACAACAACGTCAAAATGTTTATTGTGACCCTCTTTAACTACAAAATGTTAATTTGGGAGAGACAGATAACCAATTTAGTATGATTACTTTGCATAAACGTCTGTTATTATCTGATCGTTACAGTGGACATGGCATTCTTTATTTTGTGTTATTAATTAGATTATTAAATGTTTGTCGGACGGGTTGGACAGTGTTTTGAGAACTGCCATCGGAAATTACAACTGAAATGTTATATTAATTATACAAATGTTGTTTGGAAGCTTTTATTTTGTAGATTTTTTACTGAAGCGAATGAATTAAAATTGTCAAAAATATGTTAAACAAGATTTCAACAGGCAATTGGCCAATTAAACGAAAATTATTGCATTCCCTTCAATGTAGCCACTTTACGAAATCTAACTCGAAGAAATGATACATAAATAACTTTTTAATGCTTTCTCAGTACTTTTCTATTGAGTTTTGCAATGAGAAAGGAGACATCTAAGGAATTCGGTTGTTGACATGATCTGCTGAGTTTTTGTCTCGTTCAAAATGGAACCTTGTCGGACGGTATGGTGATCAAATTATCAATTAAAATGTTTGTATGCCTTGTACCACTCTCACCAAATCTGATAAATTAGTGAATTAGAGCTATTGCACTTTACATTCTTATTTATATCTATATAAATAATTTTGTTTATTTATTCATATAAAGTTTACTTTTTGAAAAATTATGAAAAACCTATACCTATTACTACTAAAGATTTTTTCCTGTAAGTGCAGCTTTGGACAACGATTTTACAATGAAAGTACAGAATAATAATATGTCAGAGTCGGTGTCGAACCTTTGTACAGAACAGTTGTGCGCTCCGAAACGATTTAATTAGTAGTTAAAAAGTAATTAGTGTATATTTCAAAGTGAACCAAAACAAACAAGAACATTTACAAGGTAAAACAAAAACTTTTTGTATCGTCACATAGTCATAAATATATACATTCCATACCTAATTACCATCGGTTATCTGTAAATTCCAAAGGAAGACAGGGCCGCACTTAACAGGCAGGTCCATGTCATTACTTAAAAATGGATGAATATCCGCCTTTAGGAACTTCAAATGGGGGAGTTCAGAACATAGCAAGCACATCATCACTGCCTTATTCATATATAGCCAGCCAAAGCAATTCAACCTTCCCCAAAAAACAGCAAGCAATTGTATTTAATGCACTGGACAATACAAAATTGGAAGAATATATATATGCGGTGGGAGATATAATTACGCCAAAAAATATTTTGTTCGCTTCTCGGATTTCTAACAATAGAATATGTATTTACCTCACCAATGAAAAAATTGTTAACGACTTCGTATCTACTAATAATGGAATTATCACAGTTAACCATCAACGTATTCAAGCACGAAGATTACTAAACCCAAACATACGATTGATTATTTCAAATGTGTGTCCCTCCGTACCACATAACATCATTGAAGCTGAGCTTGTTAATATGGGACTGAATTTGGAAACTCGATTGAATTTCCTTAAGATTGGCACACAAAATCCGGAATATAAACACATTTATAGTTTTCGTAGACATATTTACATCTCTCCTCCTGATCAAATCATAATACCTGAATTTCTGGACTTCAATTATGATAATACATCTTACCGAATATTCCTATCTTTAGACAATGTCTGTTTTACTTGTAAACAACCTGGTCACACTGCAAATAATTGTTCTCACTCTAAATTACTTCCAAATAAGGTATTACTGGACTCAACTCCCAAATCTCCAGTATCCACAAATAAAGTTAAACCAACAGATATCCCTACTCTTGCACATTCACATTCAAGCTGCATTTCTAATCAAGATAACCTCATGGTTCCTAACGTAAGGGAATGCTCTAACAACCATATAAGTATAACAAATCTAGATATGGAGCCAGATTTTAATCCATTAGATAAGCCATCAAACACATCACTTGAAATTACCAAATCCCCAGAGCAATCGCAAAGGCAATCAAATTTATCACTTGACATTCCTAACGAATCTGAACAAACTAAGACGATTTCTGCAGCTTGTAAACGTCAAATCTCTACTTCACCTGATTTAGAAAACCAAAAACCTGATGAAGAATCTTTTAGACGTCCGAAATCTTCAAAAAAATGTAAAACTAAGAAAAACGCAGAAGAATTAACTCACCTTTTAGAACCTATAAAAGATCTCCTAGTTACTTTCAAACCACCAAATTTTATGAACTTTACCGAATTATGTGATTTTATAATAAATGCATCTGGGTCTAAGCATGCTGCAAGCATAGCAAAAAATTACACCAACGACTTACACAATCTGAAAAATCTACTTACATTCGTTCATAAAAACATCGATAACACATCTGTAAAAAATAATATAACAAGGATTAAGAAAAAATTGACGGAAGAAGCTGACCTAACATCAACTGACGAAGAAAGCGATATCTCTTCTCACTCTGGTTTTTCTAGATAAAGTAATGGCTTACTCAAATTTTATTCTTCAGTGGAACCTAAATGGTTTTTACACCCACCTACCGAACATACAACTCTTAATTAATGAATTGTCACCGTTAATACTTAGCCTGCAAGAAACTCACCTCAAAGGAAATAAGCTTCCTAAAATTAAAAACTACACCATTTTTTGTAAAAATAGACCAGTTCAAACAATTGCTAGTGGAGGAGTTGCCATGCTAATCAACAAGCAGTGTTTTACGTGTCATGTGCCTCTAACCACAAAACATATATTATTGGATTGTACAAATTTAAGTGTTACAAGAACAGTTAACAACATTCCGTCTAACATGAACCGCGCGTTAAGTGAAAACTGTGAAAAAGTGCTCAAATTTCTAAAAGACTCCAATTTTTATCATAAAATATAAGTACCTATTGTATGTTTTTTTTGACTATAAGTACCTATTTGTATGTTTTTTGAAACCCCGCTCATAACCCTCGAGGTTGATGCGGTAAAATAAAAAAAAAAAATAAAAAAAAAAAAAAAAAAATATGTCAATTATATTTTTTTCACTACTACTGCTTTGTCGAATATATTACCCATCTGTTATCGTTCTTTTGTGCAATAACTATATGATCTAGATTTTATAACCGTCCTTTTCCTATATTCTCTATCAATTTCAATATATTTTCCAAAAATCTGTTTTTACCATGTTTCTATTTTGTGAATGTCTATTAGTTGTTTTTGTTTCACTGACCTTATTATTGATCTTGTGATCTAAATCGCACACATTGAATTGCATTGAAAGTGTTCTGGTGACCAGAACAATGTTTGTGAACGGAACCTCATATGTCATAATACCTGGCACAAGGTTTTCGAACGTAGAACGTACCTTCATATTTTAGACAGAACGAAAGTAATGTGTGAAAAGGACAGACAGTTAACCAAAGTGAGAAATAACATAACCACGAAAAACAATGATTGTGAAGTTTTCTAATCGTTTTCCACCGTTTGTGGTTTTTATAATTTGAATTTTAACTTTACTTGTAACGTTCATCGTTCATTTTGTGCCTATAACGGCTTACTTACGTCTAGCATATTTGAATCGAAACTGCATAAATCCACTATTATAAATAAACCTAGTAAAATACAGTCCACTTGGTTTTACATACTGCTCGTGTCCCAATTATAAAATTGCAAATATATATTAATTACAGAATTGAAATAACATCAACGTATTTATTTTCGTATGAAAGAATTCATTGAAAGATATCATCGGAATCTGTTACAGGAAAAACTGATCATTGAGCGGAGTGAAGCCTAAACATTGACATAAAGCTACTGCTATTTGTAGTACTCTTTGATACTCATGTTTCTACGGCGATAGCCTTTCTCTGTGAAAAGATTGGAACATAAAATATTAGAATACTATATTGTTCCAAAATTTCTTACAATGAATTGACAATTTATTTGAAAACATGACTCTCGTAAGTTAGTTCCTGGAATTTAAAAAAACTTAGCAGGAGCGAAACTTTTTATAGTCGTCCATAGCCTATCCTACAAGAAAAATATTTTCAATCTGATTGAAAACCCTCTCCACAGTTTGTCTGCCAAGTCTTTGTAAGTTGTTTTAGTCAGCGTCTTCATCTACGCAATTCCAACTGACATTTATCAGCTGCCAATTCACTTGAACTTTGCGATAACTTAACTGTTGCAGCATATTTGGAAGTTCATTTGTGACTAATTTTTGAGAGTCAAAGCGAAACACTACGTACTACTATGATCCGACTATCCGACATTGGCATTCTGTATATTTGATAACTGAAAACTTAACCATGACAACTAAGCGAATTCTGAATACAATGAATACAATTGACGTACATAATATGGCCAGAATACGCACAGTTGATAGAAAATAGCGATGCTTCAAACTATAATTTTTAGATCGATATATCTTGGAACGGTTCTTACAAGACCGTTTTTTAACGAATTGCAGGTCATTTCTAATGATTTTCTTATGTTATCTCCCAATGTTTCATGTACTACCTTTAACTGTTCATAACGTTGCGTAATTATTTTTGTTGAAATTAATTTATCTTGTCGTGTCTCGTTATACCACTGATTATAATCTTAAGTTAATTCATCGTTTTAAACGATTTAAATTCAAAACCGCCTACAAAAAGCCTTCATAAAAATGAATGGAGTCATAATCACAATGGAAATAAATCACACAACCCTTCCGCGTCGAAACAACGCGAAAACTTGACTTTATTACGATTTAACCCCGACGATAACAGAACATCAGCTTTAAAACTCAAATCTGTTCAAACAATATGACAGTGGTTAATTAGAAAGTAAAAGACCTATTAACTCAACCCTTCTCTTTAAGCAACAAGTGGTTGAAAGGGTTAGCGAATGTTAATTTAACAATTAGCCCTCGAGTCGTGCTCCAGTCGTAATTAAGAGCAATTAAACACAGCAAGTGGTGAAATCTCGGCCATCGAGCCGTCGCTGGTGCTATTTTAATTAGGGCTTTTCGCCACAGTTTTGAGAGAGCTCCCTGTCGACGAGAATGTAGGGGAATTTCTCGCCAACAACATTTCACAAGTCAGAGGAACATTAACGACAGAAATTTTCTTTGATCTTTTACGATGTAATCGCCATTAATGGGACCACGAAAATTCAATTTAACCATACATATCATATTTTCATCAAAATTTATACATCATTCTAATAGATCCTTTGACCAAATTGTCATTATTTATGAATTTTGACTGACGGATAGTGCAAGGTTCACAGCTCAAATCTATAGGGGCATACATATTTCACATATTATCTCTATAAAGAGAAGTGGTGTAAAATTCTCCGAGAAATCCACAAAAAACCGTGAACAAAATGGGCGCTTGACCGTTTTCTATGTTAGAGACTGGGTAGAAGCTATAAAAGAGATAGAAACCAGGATAATAATTAGTCGTGGCTTGTCAAGGTTTTGCATATTTACAAAGTACACCCCACCCTGATTACTTTTCTTGAAGCACTGGCGAACAAACCATCATTTGCTATTAAATTCATATCCGTAGAGGAGTCCACGAGAGCGAATCGTTAGGTCCACTTTGCTTTCTTTAACCATGAATCTAATCTCAAATTAGGTCAATAAGACAGAATACAACTTTAAACTCTGAGCGGATGGGAACGCGAGCTGCACAGTCTCCTGTTTTATACAGAGAAGACATTAAATTATTTGTTTCAAGTCGACCGTAACTTGAACATGTACTTAATGTTGGAGAAAAACTCCTACTTGTGGAATGTACAAGACAATAAACATCGAGACGGATCATTTTTTTATACTTCCGGCTATAAAAAAGGTAGTATACGTCACACAGGCAGATAGTTTGAAAGCTCTTACGGTACAAAGTACTACTTTCTATCTCCTGAACAACAGCTCTCATATTGTACAGGTATTTCTGAATATCTCCTACTATGGTGCTCCTGCCCCAATATTGGACCAAATTAATACCAATCCTTTTAAATATACCCACTACGTTAGAAACCAAATTTATAACTCTACCAATATGTCGCGTCATCTCTGTTGATTTGATGATCAAAAACGCTGGAAAATACTATTATAACCTCTATTCCAAATTTTTCTGTATATGTACAACTATTTGCGTATTAGACTGCTACATCTATGTCACCTTGGGATTTCAAAGGTTATTCATAACTTATCTACACTGCCCTTCTGCAATTTTTTGTATGAATATAATCAAATATCAATAATAAATAAGTGATAATAGTCGTCAGTATTTGATATTCGTATGAAAATAAAAGAATTCCTTTCATTAAATGCATTCTTGTACAAACATGACAATTACAACTGTTTGCCAAATTATTTAAAACGTATTAAATAGAATTAGATATATCATCTAGCAAAAATTATTGTCGCGCAATAACTGAAAAAACGTGAACATGTCAATAGAAATTATTATTTTTATTATATTCAGTATCAAAATTAACTTTTGATTCCGTAACAAATCCCAAGTTATAATAGGCCTAGAATAACAGAAGTCTTCTACCTCTAACCTCGTAGCGTCGGGTTCGTGGTTGTTTTAATGATATTACGATATTTATCTCGTGCAGGTTTATGTTTTTATTATTATATTACCTTATAACAGCCTTAATGTGGTTATTATTATTGCTAACTTTGAATGTCGCTTTCCTCTGACTGACACCATGTGATGAGTTCTTCAATCTTATATTCTACATAAAGGAAAATAATTTCACATTGGGTCATCCCTGATGATGAAAACGAACGTTTTCGAAAGCTTGGATAAAATACTATAAAGAATTCTCTTTTTTCCCTGTTGCTGCAATCCCCAATATTTCTGAGTTATACAGGATGTCCCGGGACTAATGGGAAAAAAGTCAGGAGCGTATAATCTGAGCCAAAATAATGTTAGTACTTCATATAAACTTTTTCTATGCAGGCCCTCGTTTTCGAGTTATAGGCCTTCAAAGTTTTAATTTTATTTTTTGTACTAGTTATTTGATCTTCATCAAATTTACGGCAAAGCTATAATGTACGTGTATGTTTATTTTGGTAAGGTAAACAGATTTACAGTAGTGCCTTGAAGCCAGGGACGGACTACTCGCAATGGTTAGTAATCAAGGGATGACACACCCTGTATAAAATTAACGATATTGACTTCCCCACACATTAAGCTAACGAAAAGGTACTTCTGTTGGAATTCGATCAAATAAGCCCTTTGGCTAATATTTACAGTTTAACTAATGCACTACGTACCTAACTAACTTATTAATACCATGTCCAAGATTTACCTACAGTACTACAAAAAAATAATTTAACGATAGCAGAAGATAAATAACATTAACGACTTATTAATTCTAAAGTTGGTAAAAACTTTTTGAAAGTGTTTTTACCGTTTCTCAAGTAACCATAGGATTAGTTGTCAAACGTTGTGTAGAATAGTTCGTAGTCAGTATTTGTCAATAATTCTAAGTCCTTAATTTAACAGTTACAATGACAGAATTCACTTTTATTGAGTACGCAGATATGCATTTGATGTATGGACTGGATTCTCGAAACTGTTTAAAGGCCAGAAGGCTTTATGCTGAACATTTTGCAAATAGAGCATTGCCAGAAAGACGAATGTTTGAGCGTATTGATCTCAGGTTACGAGAAATAGGTATGAATAAGTAAATGTAATTTTCCATGTATACGAAACAAAATTTCAAATTTTAGTTTTTGCCAAAGAAAAGTTGGAGAAGGTCCAGTACCAAGCGTACGTACTGTGGCAGTTGAACAAGACTTGTTAAATGTAGTTGATAAAGAACCATCAACAAGTTTACGAAAATTATCAAGAAAACATAACGTCTCGAAATCAGTTGTTTATCGCGTCCTAAAAGAACAGTTATATCCTTTTCACATGGAAAAAGTACACAGTATGACAGTGGCTGATTATTCTGTACGACTTGAGTATAGCCAGTGGTTTCTGCGACAACAACAAGCAGACAATACATTTATTAGTAACGTTCTGTTTACGAACGAATCCGGTTTTACCAGAGATGGAGTCATAAATTCTCATATTAAGCATTTATGGGATGATGTGAATCTGCATGGCATTATCCAAACTAGGAGCCAGCATAGATTCATGGATAATGTTCGGGTAGGAATAGTTGGCAATCATTTGATAGGGCCATACTTTGTTGACGGTACTTTGACCGGTCAGAGATATTTGGAGTTTTTGCAAAATGAGTTATGGAACCTTTTTGATGATGCTCTACTACAAACTCGTAGAAATTTATGTTTCATGCATGTTGGGGCCCCTCCTCATTTCAGTTTAGATGTACAACAGCATTTACACACAAGGTTTCTTAATAGATGGATTGGTCGTGGAGGCCCTTTTCAATGGCCACCGCGATCAGGAGACGTTAATCCTATGGATTTCTGTCCCTAGGGTTATCTCAAAAGTAAGGTATACGCAACACCTGTCCAAACAAGGCAAGATTTAATAGACAGAATTGTGTTACACTGCAATGTTATTAGAAATCATGAGGGATTGCTCATTCAAGTGAAAAGAAACAACCTTCGTAGACTTAGAATCTGCGTGGAAGTGGGAGGAGCTCATATTGAACATTTATTAGAATAACGTTAGTTTTTGTTGTTGTTTAGGAATTAGTTTTAGTGTAATGTTTTATAACACTTGTGTTTTTTGAGGTTTTCTTAATGGTTTAATAATGTTGTGTTCGTAATTTTGATTGAAAGCAACTAATTACGTTGTTTGCGTACCTATTCAATTCCCATTAAATAAGTTGTTAATGTTTTCATCATCTGCTATCATCAAATTATTTTTTTGTAGTACTGTATGTAAATCTTGGACATGGTATTAATAAGTTAGTTAGATAAATTTGTACGTAGTGCATTAGTTAAACTGTAAATCTTAGCCAAACGGCTTATTTTATCGAATACCAACAAGAGTACCTTTTCGTTGGCTTAATGTGTGGGGAAGTCAATTTCGATAATTTTATACAGGTTGTGCCATCCCTTCAAATTTTTTGGATCACCAACCATTGCGAGTAGTCCGTCCCTGGCTTCAAGGCACTACTGTAAATCTGTTTACCCTTCCAAAATAAACATACACGTACATTAAAGCTTTGTCGTAAATTTTATGAAGATCAAATAACTAGTACAAAAAATTAAAATAAAAACCAAATTCAAAATTTAAACTTTGGAGGTCTATAACTCGAAAACGAGGGCCTGCATAGAAAAAGTTTATATGAAGTACTAACATTATTTTGGCTTAGATTATACGCTCCTGACTTTTTCCTCATTAGTCCCGGGACACCCTGTATATATGTATATATACAGTGTGCGGAATTAGTGCGAGGAAGTCCAATTACTCACTTGTTGTGAGAGATACGAAAAATTTTTATCTAGATAAAAGTTAAGCCATATCTAGGACCATATTTTGAAGATATTTTCAAATATACAGGGCCACCCATATTGGCAGGATGAACCTAACTTATCTTTTTTTTAAATGGAACACCCTGTATATTTCCACATTTTTTTATTCCCCTCGATTTTCTTGTTTGTGCGACATGAGGTATTGCAATATTATACGAGGTAATTTAAAAGATATAAGCATTTTTTTAGTAATTTCCTAGTAACATCAACACCCTGTAACATTGTATAGATTTGATATCAAGAAATCTATTTACGTTTAAACGATTTTTGATATAGTTAACTATTGTCCAAAATTATTAACATAGCGCGACATTCGTTCTTTATATACAGGATTGGTCATAAATCGGAATGATCATTTACTGAGTCTTTTTAAATGAAACACCCTGTATTTTAGTATCGTAATAAAATGGTATTGTACGGCACTTTATAATTTCTTAAGCATTCTCTATACCTAATTGCCCTAATTTGTGAATTATTGATAATATTTTCAGCCAAACATTATTTCAAACAAATAAGTGAAATTTTATTAGGTTGACGGTGGAAATATTTAACCAAAAATAATTTTCGAAAAAAAAAATCACATAATAATCTAGTCTGATTCATAATTGATTAACATTAGGTGAATTACCAAAACACATGAGTACTTAAGATGGGTGATGTATAAAACATTACTAACATCACACAATATTCTAGTTGGCTATGAAAATAATAGATTATGGGTTATTGCAGCACAAGTGTAAGCATCATTATACAAAATCCAAATTACTAATATTCCCAAACTTGATACCCATTATAAAAAGGGAATTAACGTTTAATATAGTTACCTAACAAAAATAACAGAAAAACCATCAATAACTCACAAATCAGGGCAATTAGTTATAGGGAAAGCTCAAGAAATAATAGTGCCGTACAATACCATTTCATCACGATACTAAAATACAGAGGGTGCTCCATTTAAGAAAACTCAGTAAATGATCATTCCGATTTATAACCAATCCTGTATATAAAGAACGAATATCGTGCTATGTTAATAATTTTGGACAATAGTAAACTATATCAAAAAGCGTTTGAACGCAAATAGATTTCTTGATATCAAATCTATACAATACTACAGGGTGTTGATGTTACTATGAAAGTACTAAAAAAGTGCTTATTTCTTTTAAATTACGTCGTATAACATTGCAATACCTCATATCGTACAAACAAGAGAATCGAGGGGAATAAAATAATGTGGAAATATACAGGGTGTTCTATTTAAAAAAAGATAAGTTAGGTTCATTGTGCCAATTTGGGTGGCTCTGTATATTTGAAAATATTTTCAAAATATGGCTTAAATTTTATTTAAATAAAGTTTTTTCGTATCTCTAACGACAAGTGAGTAATTGGACTTCCTCGCACTAACTAAAGCCGCACCCTGTATATATATATATATATATATATATTAAAAATGGATTAAAATTTCTTAAAATACACGGTGGGTCTATACGAAAGATAAATTTCGGATTTCTACTATACACCTCCGTTTAAGTCAGAAATTTAATGATTTCGACATATCAGTCTGACCGTTCTTCGAAGAGAAAAACAACTACTTTCCTGGCTAATATCTTGCAGGATATTGAATTACATCCCCTTCGAAGAACGTAACGTCGATCGACCCTTTTGTCGATACAAACATCTGTGGTGATTCGCAACGTAAGGAGACATTTTTTTAAAAGTGTTTTCTTCAGTAAAATACGGTAATTCCCGTTTTATTTTTGTCGAACTGTCGTATTGCGACTACCACAATAATTCTAATAAGGCCGCACCTAATACATATGAATAAAGTGAAATTATTTTGTAGTTGCTGCAGTAAATTTTACCAAGACTCGCAGTAATTCCAGATAATAAAATTTGATTTCAAATTGATGTGTACCCTGCCCAATCCATGACTTATTTCCGTTATTCTCACCTCTTGTTACATTATTATCCCACAAATAAGAACAGCGGGAATAGTGTTTCTACCCTGGTCTCTCAGATATTAATATCAATAAGTTAAAATAATGAGCATTAAGAGATTTCCAATGAAGTAATATGTTAGTGAAGAAAAGATGCTAATACGATCCTACTTATAATCCCCAATTCGTTTCAATATAACTTCAAACGAATTCTTAATATTTTGATTGAACTTATGCTGTTTGTGTAATCACTGCTGCACCTTGCTACCATTATTTGTACTAATTGCCGTTATCTGGGTACAAAATTTAGAAATTCCCACACGTTCTTCCTGGAGTATTGGTCAGAAAGTTGGAATAGCGGGATCAGGATCAATAATTTAAAGCTAAGGCCGCGGGTTCTTTTTTTAAGAGAATAAGGACTCGAGGGTGTGCTTTCGTGACTCATTTTTTTTCTACCCTTATTAAGGGGTGGCGAATATCTGCACATAAAAAATGCAACCCCTATGAAACATCCTTTCTAAATTATATCGGGAAGACTTTAAAGGAGAACGAGAGCAAATTAATTTATATATGAATTCGAGGAGAGATAGAAAGAAAAAAATACTTATCAGCAGTAACGTCAGCGTATTATTAACGATTATTTTGATTGGGGATTGTTATTGTGAGAGATAATGAGAATTTTTTGATTGTTTGGGGAAATAATATGATTGGGGATTTTTTTGCCAACAATGATTTTTCACCGTCTCCCGAAAGAAAATTTACGAGCTCTGCAAACTTCACAATAAAAATTGTTAAGGTGATGATAAAGGAGATTCTTTTGTTATGGTAATACCACCTTATTTATCTTCTCATGATAATGTAGAATTTACAAAATCTTCTTTTGTTCCTGTTCGCCGTTTTATGCATTGTTATTTCATACTTAATTTGTGGTAGAAATTGCATTTAGATAAAACACCAACAGTGAAATAATTTATAGCTGAACTGTTTCTATTACTGACTACTTCCATCGTATTAATTTCCACCAATCACAAACGCGCAATTTTGAATTACAAATGGTTTCTCGATGGAAAAACTGTATGACAGCACCTGTCAGCAGTTTTTTCGAGTTCACTCTCGGTAAAACTTGACAGCTGTTGTCATCAAAAATGACAATACCTTTGAAAACAAGTAATTATTATTATATTATTAATTTTGTAGTATTTTGTAATTAAATAAATTACCTGACATTTCTCAGTTTTCAAATTCATAACTAGATATTTATTATGTATGCATGTAAAAGAGAATGTTTTGTAAGCTAAGTGCATGCAGAATATTCTGTTACTAGTGAGATAGTCTTGTCAAATGTCATTCGGGCATCTAATTTTTGCTGTGAAAAAAATCGAAAAAACACAACGCAAAGTAATATTTTTTTTAACAAAATGCATTCGTGCAGGTGCAAAGGCCTCTTCTTCGACTCGGATTTTTGTTGCCACCAGCACTCATGCTTTTTATTAAAATATTACTTAGCAACGTGTTTTTTCGATTTTTTTCGGAAAAATTAGATGCCTTAATGATATCACTTACGAAAATATCCTAAGGTGTTTCAACTAAAGATTCTTACAATTTATTCTTTAATACAATGAAGCATCCGCTGATAAATTCCGAGTGTAAGTTAAGGGAGCTTATTTATTTTGATCTTATTGAGAAGGATAAGAATATTGCAATGACAAAAAAAATTCTTAGATCAAAAAAGATTATAAGATGAGTCGAGATGGAATATTAAAAAACCAAAAGATGTCTTCGATGCAAAATATATAAGGGAATTAATACTGTTGGAGAATATGGATGAGGGACAAGTAAAATCAAACAAATATTGTACATAAGCACACAAGATGACTAAAACTGTGAGCTAGACTGCAGGATAACATATGGGTTAAAAAAACACTTAAAAGTGGGAAGACAATAAAGAAGAGGGTGGCTAAGGAAGAAATGTTCACTAGAGATCAAATAAGATCTGAGGAGTGTGGGAGCTAATGACTGACAAACAGAAGAAAGGGAGAAGGTCTCTCGTTCTGAAGCATATTGTTATATATTCTTACTCTCAATAGTTTCTTCTCAGTTTGTAACACCACTAGACCAGCAGAAATTTATATACTAACAGATTACCTCTTGAATTCTTCGAATTGAATAAAAAATCTTAACAGTAATGGTTTAGTTAAAAAACACTTTACTCACTGAATATGTAATTGTTAAAAGCTTGTTATGACCCTAACGTGCTTAAAAGTAAAGTATTACTGACCTTTGCTAATGAGGCCAGTATTGGTCCGTAGTCGCATTGAGATGGATCGTAGGCTGAAATTACGAAAAATTAATTAATTAAATTAAATATTAATTTAATTAATATATTATTAAAATTAATCACTCTCTATTACATATAAAGGAATATTGGTAAAAGTTTCACAAAAAGCATTGGATTTTTTTAAGCACGCTAGAGTCGTGGGTGTACAATAAACTTATATTCTAGAAAATAACCAACTACTGAACATGCTTAAAATAAAACAAATACTAGCAAAATAAAGAAGGAAAAAACGCAAACAATACAATACAATAATATTATTAATATATTCTTCGAGAGTTTAGAAAATATTAAATACAGTATTTCCTTCAAATATGTTAGTCATATAACAAAACAAGTTAATATAAATTTGGATCAAATGAGACTACCACGTTCTTAATATTATTGTTCCTCATTTCATCCATAATTTTTTTTCAATCAGGAGCATGACGACACAAAACATTGCTGGAATATATTAAAGTTGTTTAGCTGAAGAATATTACAAAATTATTGAGAAAAAATCATAATAGAGCAAAGCACAACAACTTAATCTCAAGAATAGGGCTGGCTAACTTAAGACTGGATCAAAATATCCAAAGGAAATTATGAGTTTTTTTAGAGTTTCCTGTTAAGAAAGTTCAAATCAATGCGAAGGACTGATACTAGAAGAGAAGAGAAGGCAAATCACATATGATGGTAATATATCAAATAATATTTCAAAGATATTATCATAGCAACAAACACAATTTCATTTAAAACAGAAAGTAATGTATCAAAATTGTTAAATGTAGAAACAAAAATATCCCCATTAAAAAAGTCTAGTATATACAGGGTACAGGGTACAATAGTTCGTACCAAAAACTTGGGAGATTATAGAGGGACTGAAAATAATGATAGTGTTTCATAAACATTTTTTTCTTTGCGACCTTCGTTAACGAACTATAGGACTCCAAAGTTGGGAATTGAAAATGGTTTTTTAGTTATAATTATTAAATGGCTTATTGGAAATTAGTAAAATTTTCACCGTTTATAAACACCATAGTTGCACATTTTTTTGCGTTATAAACAAATCTAGGTACGGACTAAGTTCAATGGTGGTTGCGGCAATTTTTTGATAAATATATCTTTTTTCAGTTATATATGCAACAATTGACTTATTTGAACATTTTTAGAGATACCAAGTCCACTTGTGACATCCCGATAAAATTAACGGTTTAAAAGGTACGGGGAATTTTATGTCGCACTGCACACCTATTGGCACATTCACATTTTTTTAATTTACGACCAGGAACCCTCCTGTATTAAGAACTAACACCAACAAAGGTTTATGATCAACGCATGGGCAGGTATTACAGGCAACCGCTTAATTGGTCCGTATATCCTTAATGATCGCTTAAACAGTCTTATTTACAATATTTGCAGGATATGCTGTCAATTTTATTAGAGGATGTACCTTTACAAAAGCCCGAGTGTATGTCATTTATGCACGATGGAGCACACCCTCACTTGTCATGAGGTACGTGCCCATCTAAACAATATTTTTCCAGATAGGTGGAATGGAAGAAGAGGCCAGCACGTTCGCCAGATATCAACCCATGCGATCTTGGGGGTTATCTTAAAAATTTTGTCTACAGTACACCTCTAAATGCAAGAAATGTATTATTTGATGAGATACGTTTTCACTGCGAAAACATCCGTAATAATCCTGGAATGTTATTCCAAGTACAAAGATATATTCTCAGAAGACTGAGGAAATGTGAGGATGTAAGAGAAGCCCATATGAAATATTTGTTGTAATTTATTTTTAACCGTTTTAATTTTTTTAATATCAATAATTATTTGTGTACTCATTTTTTTAATGTGTTAATAGAATGTAGTTATTAATTTTTCAGGGTTTAATAGTTATTTTTTGCGCGATGGATATTTTTTGTTTATTTACAGCATCGGTTGTCAGGACGGTGGGTTGTATTTACTGGTTTCTAAGTCCAACACGTCGGTAAGTGATTTACTTACCGTTCAGACGTCGGTAAGTAAATTACTTACCGACATCTTAGCCCTACATACATTCAAGTGGTCCTAAATAATATATTACTTCATTCATTACACAAAAGGAACAAAAAAAATAAGACGATTTATATTTTTTAATGAACAGAACAGAACAGAACAATATAAAAGGATTAGAAATGGGTCATCGGAAGCTTCATTTAAAAAGCTTTTAACCTGCCTTTTGGCAAACACGGCAGCTTTCCTAGGTCTATGTCCAACATTTTCCTCTTTAGATAGGCAGCCAAAGTATGAAATGTTGAAATATCGATAGCATCTTTAAAAAAAAATAGTGCTTTTCAACATAGAATATTCTGCTCAAAGACTACCAGGCGATTTCAATGTCTCATTTCGCCGAACAAAATATGCCAACAACACTTTTTCATTAATACTGGCACCATTCTTCTCCTCACACCAATTCTTAAACATTTTGTAGACTTTTTCATAGCGATTCATGGATTTTTCTGGGATTATTGCTTCACATGCCATTTGCCACGCGTTTTCTACTTCAGTATCACTCTCACTCATTTTATATTAGTAAATTAATCGAAAATTCAAGTTCAAAGTATATGCTTTAAAATATAATCTTAAGTTTCACAGTAAATGCCTTTGTTTGTTGATAAATAATATCTTGAAAACACTTAGCAACTGCCCATCGATTATTAAATTATATCATTGGCAAGTTGTCTTTTAACCAAACCGCCAACACACAATCGGATTTCAAGACACACAATAATTGCGACTCACTGCCTGAACTTTCCGAAGATAGCGCTCGTATACAGACTTCAACATCCAGAAAGAAAGGAAGAAAATATATTTAAATAAATTTAATTCCTCGGATCATAGTACAGACGATGATATCTCTGAGGAGCAAGAAACAAAACGTACAAAAGCCATACCAAAAAACATTACGAAAAATAACACATGTACCCTCATAGTCATAGATGGAAACGTATCTCATTACAGAGACATGGCAGATAAATAAACTCAAAGGAAAGGAAATTGAAAACCCATTTGAGATCAAATACACAAATTATTCATCCATTGAATTGATGAAGGACGTACGAGACACTTAAAGCCACATTACAGACGCGAAGAGAAAACTCTTGCGTCTATGCTTCGGGGCCTTGCAGAAGGTATCCAGAAGGTATCCAGATAATCGAAAAAATACAAATTAAAGACATCTTTAGGATGACAACAAAGGGACAAACAAAACCGTGAGGGTCATTGAAAACACCAGAGTTGTATGGGGATACAGAAGTCAGAAGTCAGAACAACCCCATCAAAATACATCCCAGCTCCCCTGCCACCCTTGGACCAAAAAAACTAGTAATAACCCAGATTTATCTAGTCTTCTCTCTAAAAACATCCTTCAAACCACCCCTCAAAACGTTCACCATCAACCCCGATCAACTAGAACCATTAGCCAACCTAAAAACGCTAGCACAGACATAACCAAATTCACCGAACGGAATAATATGTTGAAAGAGCTAGATTCATCAGTCAATATTGATGAACTGACAAGCGCCGTGTCAGATCTACTCCAGGAAATGAGACAAGCTTCTAACAAGATAGAAATATTCACAATTTACAACTTTATAACTGTTATCGACAACTATGACCACTAGGCAGGTAGGTGGTAAAACAGGATTTCAAAGAAGATACAATCTCAAAATAAGTTTCTGGAATATACGAGGAGTTCTTAACAAACTTTACTTAATCAGACATGTTCTCGACATCCATAAACCTGATATATCATTTCTAATCGAGCCGTTTTTCAAACCAAATAAATCAATTAATTTCAGAAACCGCAAATATAGTTTCTGTGGATAAGACCGCCCCTCCGATGCCAACGGTGGCGGTATCGCATTATTATTACAAAAGGTGTAAATTTCAAACGTTTGCCACAATGTAACACATCAATTGAGCATATCGCAAGCCACTTTGACAACAAAATTAGAGCAGTCGCTGCTTACAACCCACCTGACAACAAATTAAAAGAAATATATTTTCATAACATCACAAAAACTCATAATAAAGTTCTCATAGCTGGCGATCTGATCTTCAAACATGAGATCAATACGCCAAATACCCCAACGCAAATGGAAGTACTCTGCTGAGATTCTGCGATAACTCGGATTGTAATATATACAACACTGACGAATCTACATATTTCCTTTACGCAAACTACACACCCAGCACACTTGACATAGCAATAGACAGAAACATAAATAATATATCCACAATAAAAACACTAACCGACCTCAACTCTGACCATGATTCCGTCCTCATCCATCACAACATACACAATCCCGACAAAATACAAATAGATGACTACAGCACCACAAATTGGAGCAAATGCAGAATATATCGAAAACATCACAATAACAGATACAATGAAAATCACAGAACATTTAGAAAAAAACAACGGAAACATTCGAAATACGATTATTGCTGCTACGTTAAAACACAAATCCATAACACCCTCCCTGATTATATCATTCAGATAATAAACGAAAAAAACAGAATAAGAAAAAGATGGCAACAAACCAGACATCTCAATGAAAACACATTATTAAAACATTACCAACGTTCAATAAATCACTTAATTCGATAATACAAAAACGATGATTGGTTTTTAAATACATTAAATCCAGAAGACAATTCGCGCTGGAAAATTACTAGACGTTGCAGAAGCCAACACGAGCAACTAACAAAAATTGTAAATAATGGAGAAACCATAAACAACAAAACCGAAATCGCAGAAATATTAGAAGAGAATATTACATAATTAATACATCTAAATTCAATAAACACATTAAACACAAATAATTCAACATGTACAGCAATATATAACACAATACAGCAATTAAAAAACAAAACAGCCCCCGGATCAGACGGGATACACAACTTACTAATTAAAAACATATCTAAAAAAGCAATTGGGCAACTAACATATCACAAATTATGGTAGTGTTTTTAAATGAAACTCAAGGTTTCTAGTTAATTCCTCAATATAATACAAGTTATTGAAAATTCTAAAAAATTGACAATTGTTTCGATAAATCAATATCATCGTCAGAATGACAGAAGTTACATTTCATTTTATGCCTACCTGATGTTTAGTAGTTAATTTTGGCTAGACCAAGAAGTAACCTAACTTGTGATTGGCTTAATATATGTTTATAGAAAAAAGAAGAAGATGTGATATTACAAATATTGAAGCTTAGATATTATTAGCCCTATGGTGATATTCTGGATATCATTTTTCCAATTAAGATCAGTATAACTGTGCAATGATATAGAAAACCAGGAAAACTATATCTGCTGATCTTTACAATTATCACTTAAGAAGACAGTTTATTAGTGGAGAATTCCCTAGATTTAACTGTTCATTGACAACTTCATATTGTGGGTTTCTTAAATGTCTTCTAATTTCCAGTTCTTCAAGGAAATCCAGTTCTTGTTTCTTTTCACAAATATGCAGTACTTCTAGTTCTGTGTTAGGTGTCAATGAATGATTGGTGTCAAGTAGATGTTTTGCGTAGTGGGATTTATCTGGTTGTTTTAATCTGTATGCTCGTAAGTGCTCACTGTATCGTACTTCAAAATTCCTAAGGGTCTGACCCAAATAGACAGCATTACATTCTGGACATTTGAGTTTATATATACCTGACTTCTTTAATAGTGGTATTTTTGTTTTTACATTTAACAATTTTGTACTAACGTTACTTTCTGTTTTAAAAGAAATTGTTGTATTCGTTGCTGAAGATATTATCTTTGAAATATTATTAGAAATATTTCCTGCATATGTGATGGTTTTATAAGTTTTAATTTCATCAGCTTGTTTAGGATATATTAGTTGTAATGCCACTTTTTTCTCTTTTTTACTAATTAGCCTATTTATCATATCTAATGGATAACCGTTAGATGTTGCTATTTGTCTAATTGTATTAATCTCTCTATCAAAATTACATTTGTTCATAGGAACTGAAAAAGCTCTATGTATCATTGAATTATATCCCGCTAGTCTGTGTGAGACAGGGTGATTAGAATTGAATGGAATTGTCACATCAGTCTGTGTTGGTTTTCGGTAAATTGAATAATCAAGTACATTATTAACTCTTTGAATTTTTAAATCAAGAAAATTGATTGAGCTATTTTCTTCAATTCAATTCAATGAGACATGTTTTGAAACATCGGCAAAGAATCTTGATCACGTACTAGAAGCCGCACAAATACACATGAACACAAAAATAATAGCATATTTTCGAAAACACAAACTAGCTATCAACGCATCCAAAACACACTATTTAGTAGTCAGGAGAATTGCTATGAAGAATAGTTCATTGCAATAGCAACTTCATAAGGCCCCGCAATTCCCTAAAATATTTATGGTATACTATGCAAGGTAACACCAATGCAAACGCTCACATTATGCAACCAATATATAAAGCTAAAATTGCAATGGGCAGATTATACCCACTCATATGCAGACACAGTAAACACATATGTCAAAACAAAATACGGATATATAAACAAATCATTAGACCGATACATACGCAGCCCCAGTATACTACACAGGCACAAAACACAATTTTTTAGAATTTTCAATAACTTGTATTATATTGTGGAATTAACTAGAAACCTTGAGTTTCATTTAAAAACACTAATATGAGCATATTCCACGAAGTAAGGGTCGAGACAGTCAATTTTTTACAAATTATGGTATTGAAATTAACTGTCTCGACCCTTACTTCGTGGCATCTACTCATATTAGTGTTTTAAATGAAACTCAACGTGGAATTAGCTAGAAACGTTGAGTTTCATTTAAAACACGAATTATGTTATTGTTTTAAAACAGTAATATGATTAGATTCGACAGAGTAAGGGTGGAAAGAGTAAATTACAAATTATGTTATTAGAACTGGACAATACCCAGATATGCCCAAAATTGCCAATATCATACCCATAATCAAAAGTAACAAACAGCCCTGTTATGTGGATAGCTATAGACCAATATTGTTATTAAACAATATGGCAAAGGTAATAGACAAAATCATACTAAAAAGACTTTATTGACAAATATACTATTATACCCCCCGAGCAATACGGTTTCAGAAACGGGCATAGTACAGTTGCGAGAATCCTTTCAGGCAAAAAACAAAGCCATAATGATAACAATTGACATACAAAAAGCTTTTGTCTCCGTATTGCTCGAGGAATTAATCTGAAAACTAAATTAGAAATACCCAATTACTTGATTAAAATAGTTAGATCCTATCTAACCAATAGAAAATTCTATACTAAAATCAATGACTGCACAGCTGGCCCATTCTCAGTACAAGCTGGAGTATCGCATGGCTTATCACCTATTCCAGATTCAATCACGATATCTCAACCGCACCCCAAATACTAACCGCCATGTATATGAGACATGTTTTGAAACATCGGCAAAGAATCTTGATCACGTACTAGAAGCCGCACAAATACACATGAACACAAAAATAATAGCATATTTTCGAAAACACAAACTAGCTATCAACGCATCCAAAACACACTATTCATTAGTCAGGAGAATTGCTATGAAGAATAGTTCATTGCAATAGCAGCTTCATAAGGCCCCGCAATTCCCTAAAATATTTATGGTATACTATGCAAGGTAACACCAATGCAAACGCTCACATTATGCAACAAATATATAAAGCTAAAATTGCAATGGGCAGATTATACCCACTCATATGCAGACACAGTAAACACATATGTCAAAACAAAATACGGATATATAAACAAATCATTAGACCGATACATACGCAGCCCCAGTATACTACACAGGCACAAAACACAATTTCTACTCCCTGCATGTGGTACAAAACAAAAACAAGTGTTTGCGGATGGCGATTAAATACAACTGATATCCTAAACTTTCCCAAAACACATGTTTACATAACTACTATCAAAGACTTTATAACTAAAATCTCGTCTAACTTTCTGCTTTCTGCCAGAAGGCTTCGTAAAAATCTCAAAGACGCAAACCGTGCAGAAGATATCCGCGATAGTGGGTGTAGGCTTCTATATGGCTGGTTAATTATATAACAAGGTTGTTTAACTCCAATCCTATATTCTTCATACAAGGTGTAAATCAGTCCGGATATATAAATAATTAAATATAACTAAGCCAACGTCAATCATGTTGCCTCCTCGAAAACTAATCCCCCAATCAATTTTGAGACACTGTTTTTCAGTTGCTTTTCGGGGAAAACTCAGCCAAAAGATACTAGGATCCACAAACTCATACCAGGGACAAAGTTAGGTAAACAATCAAACTGAATGGATAATGCTGAACAAGCAAGGAGCTAATTCTCCACCACAGACGCTCGCAATATACTGAAGAATCGCCAGGACATCGGCCTACATTTGTTTATGTATTTCTCTCATATATTGTAAACGGGGAAACAAAAAAACTGATGAAGAATATTTTTATTAATAATAAATTGAATAGGGATATGGTACAGCTCTTTCGCACGCCCATTTCAATAAGAAGTTCTTTAGTAAAAATATTGTTTAGCATTATAACCTTCATCTGATTATATAAATTATGCTTTCAGGAGTGCACATAAATGTAATATTTCCACAGCTGTGACAGTTCACAGAGTCAAGAGCTTCAATGTAAGATATGAAGTATATATGTAATAATCTCTGGAATCCTCAATGAATTAATTAATATTGAAGAGTTATTCTCGTTTTATTCCTCGGTTCTTTGTTCATTCGTTAGTTGGGTTTAATTCACTTATCGAGTATGTGTACCAGCACCATTTTGCTCAACTGTTGGATAAATATTGCTGTTCAGTAATTGTTATAATTTATAGGTGATCCCGTTTTGTATACTAGTATGAAGATGTATTCACAACACTCAGTAGACCATTGTACTTCATTCAACATTTACCGACCAAAGTTTTACATCAATATATAGATGAAAACTGATTAGTAACCAGAATTTGATTGATCTGATGATCTATCTTGAAACATGGATTGTCTCTAAGAACAGCAACTGCCTGTTAAGCAAATGGGAAGCAGTAACTGTCCAAAACGAACATTAAATTATATATATATATATATATATATATATATATATATATATATATATATAGGCGTGAAAATACCAAGAAGACGCCCCAACTTAAGATGGGACTACGACATAAAGAAACTCGCAGGATCAACTTGGGGCCGCATAGCTAGCAATAGACAACAATGGGCCCACATGGAAGTGGAATATATAAATATGTAAAGGGAGGCTACACCATAACAAAATGGTTGAATAAGCTGCATATGATGATGATAATATATATGTATATGTATATTATAATTATACATTATGGAAGTTACTATGATAGTAACTACTGGAGGGAAACAGGTTCTTTTCCCGAGGGAATTACCATCTAGTATCTTCCGTGGTGCATACAATATTTTATTTATTACGAATCCATCAAGATTTATCAAAGTGAACTGGTTTATAAACAGGCTATTTTATGTTAATTTTATGGCCAAACAATTGCATTCAGTATTAACAATTTTCGTGATTACCAAGGAGTTGTGTATTCATCACGATTGTTCACTTGTTATTGTTTTCGTCAAATTTTCCAGGAGTTTCCTAAAAAATGAGAGTATTTTCTGAAAAATAATACAACATACCGACAAAGCTCGCTCTGCTCTGGTCGCGGGGAAGTCTGAAGAAGTGTATGAGAAAGTATACACTAGATTTCAAGAGTGGTTGAACAACAATCACATTGAAAAATTGAAACCACTGGAAGCACAATATTATTGGCTTACTTTGATAATATCTGAAAGCTAGTAATTTCGCTTGTTTATATGCATTTAAATTTGTACTCCCAAAAGTATTCTCCGAATTCACTGTGACCAAATGATCTATGCTGAAATCTATGATATTACTTCATAACCTACTCGACATTAAACAATTTATTGAATTGGAAGCTTTTTTAAAAAAAGCAAAGGATACGAGCCGCCAACATGTGGTCGGGACGATATTGTCAATTTCTTACAGAATGTACCTGGCAAGAGTGTATTGCAGAAGGTACCTATTTTTTGCATACAATACTTCAATTAATAGAGCTTATTACCTATTTAATTACTTATTGTAGGTTATTTTGCTTATGAAATACTTGGAGGATGTCGAACTCAGGAATTGATTGATTCATTGATTGAATGAAGATTATTGATATTGAAGTCAAGGGTTCTGTTACGGTGGTTACCGTTCCTCAGAGTAAAATATATATTGTAGACAATTTAATTATTGTAGAAAAAGATTTCGCTGCGTCATCTTTAGTGAGAAAATATACACAACTGCTCACTTCAACCGGTAGGAGAGAACACGATTGGAAATGTCCCATTTAAAGTTGCACAGTATATGATTTGCCGAACCCCAAATCATATACTGGGCACTGTTCACGTCGAACTTTTGCTACGGTGTTAGCAGATGCAGGTACAAGTATGACGAATTGGGAGAGACAGTTGAAAAACAAAGCAGCACGAATATTAGCTGGTACATCATCAAAAGATGGTGGAAATGCTGCCTCAACGTCGACTACTATTGTCAATTTTGATTTAGAAGAAAATTCCTATCTGTCAAATGGCTTAGGAGTTAATTTTTGTGGGAAATTGATAACTGCACCATTAGTATGTGCAATTCATCAAACGTTGCCCAATTATTTCTAGCGGAAGTTATGAATCTATAACTCCCGCCTATAACTAGTTAGATATGTTTATGTTTGTTGTTGAAGTGGCAATATTTGGAAATAAAAGATTCGTGAGAAACAAAATACGTTTATATATTTCTAATAATAAAACGGAAAACAATTCTGAATTATGATGTAGTATACCGTATGTGTGAAATTTCTGGGCAGATCTCCAAAACCAAAGTAACATTAATTATGTGGTGGAAATTCCTCTGGCAAATGATTTCTTGTGCGACGCTGCAACTCTTTATAACAATATCCCAACACTATTCTCTCGTGTGTGCGGTCCAAAAGGGAATAGAAATAATAAAACTGAAATCCATAACTGGCCCGATTAAAAATAAAAGGAGACTGTAGTTTTGTATACAGTTGACGGTGTTTTTTTGATAGATTCATGTCAGGGTCCCTTATTCGGAACTGTATTGAATCCAGGTAACTACAGAAGGACAAAAGACGGATTTCATTTCTTTTGTTAATCCCTTAGGTACTGTGGGTGCGCAGGTAGGAAGGTAGAGCATATTCTCTTCGAAAATTAAAATTTTTACATTCACAAATTTTATTCTGAAGTAATGCGTTGTTAATACTGGATAAATGACAATGAAGAATTTTTGTATTATTGTCGAGTTTCATGACAATTCCAATTATGGTTCTATTATGAGCACCTACTCAGGTTTGCAAGGATAGTTATTTCGAATTTTTTTAAATTTATAAGTGTGGTCAGGGATACGCAGTTGAACATTCAGGAATATGGGAATAAGACTAAAAAAAAATATTGAGTCAAGATTCTCAAAATAAATATTTTTTACAGTCCTTCGGTAGTACATATCAATTGAAACGATAAAGGGAAGATTAGCATGACCATATGTAAAGCTTGTGAATGGTTTTTTTTTGCAATCGCATCTTACTAAAATTATACAGCGATACAATCAAATGACATCGCAAAATACCTGGATTATAAGGTACAATATTACACAAATATCTAAATCCAAATCACAAAAGCGAATGTTGCAATGAGTAAAATTCCCCCGTTAAGTTGCAAAAATAGAAAATAATGATCTATCAATAATTTTGTTTCCGTTACCTTTGTACAGGTGACATTGCAGGTATTCTTTTTTGGTGTCATAAACATAATGTTTTTCGTGAACCTATATTATTTGAAGAAAAACTGCTGACATTAGTATAATTGAAGCTCGTTATTGATGTTTAATTTATCTTTATGTATGATGAATGTCGAAAAAATCATATCAACTGTGCGATTTGTCTTTCATCAACGCAATTTTTATTCGAAACGTATCCATCTTTTCGATTTAGATGCATAACCACGAGAACGGCGGCATTATTAGGAAAATTCAAATTCGAACTCCATTTAAAATTCCTACCACGGCATTTCGCGATATATAAAATCCTTGCAATTCAGAGGTAACATACAGCGTCGTTATGGCACGACGT
Source organism: Galeruca laticollis (assembly GCA_963921935.1). Lineage (NCBI taxonomy): Eukaryota > Metazoa > Arthropoda > Insecta > Coleoptera > Chrysomelidae > Galeruca > Galeruca laticollis. Next base: position 219,969,806 of record OY998178.1, on the reverse strand, counting down.
AATCTAAACAGCGTAGCGGCGCAGAGCCACTCCTGGGGGGCATCGCTGGATATACTCGAAAACTAAAAAAAATACAATCTCCCTATGAAGCCAAGCATGTAATGAATTTCAGTGCTCTCTATCGTGTACGGGATTTTCTCGCGACTTCTGCGCCCTTCCCTGTGCCCTATCTGGTCCTCACAACGTTCCGACTCGCTGGGATCTTGATCTCGAATACATTGACATATGAGATGCTCTAAATTGAACTCAAGATACGCTAAAATCCCCGCTGTCTTTTCTACCGCCCTGCTGCCACCCTCAAAGCACCCCGTTTTAATATCGAACTCTAGGAATATTTTCATACATTAATTGGCGATGCTCATCTGGATACGTTATGCAATATTAAATTTCAGAAAATAGGTGCTTTTATCAGCCACCCGATGAAAAGTAGTTATATCAAATTGTTTTTGTTAGTTGAGATCAATTTTTAAATTTTCTTTACCTTTTTTCTCCTTTCAACCAAACTGCTATTTTTTTCAGTTCTCACTTTTTTCAAATTAATAGTAATTCCCATTTTTATCAATTAACTTAACCATATCCAATGATACAGCAAATAAATAATCATCATACAAAACTCAAACTGATGTTTATTAGATGTTTAAAGCTCCAATTATTCATAGAAAATTAGGTGAATCACTTTTCGAATGATTTGCCATATTTGAACTTAAGCTACCGACGTTTATGTAGGAACATATATTTTGGACACTAAGTACATTGAAAATAAGGGTATTTATTACGATAATATTAATATATAGAGCTCTACATTAAATCGTCACTGTTACTATGCTTAGCGGTAATCGGTGAATGAAACACGAAATATTCATTATTCAACGGAATATTTATTTTTCATTCAAATTTAACCTACCGCCTTCAAAGCAGGACTAGTAGGAATAAAATACCTATACTTGCGTCAACGAATACTACATTCATAATCAATACATTTTCAAACACGTATTCAGGATTCAACTTCAGTAGGTGCTGTCCTATGGCTTCTATCGACTGAAAAAGAGGAAGAGATCGGGTGCCTCCTACTGTTAATTTGAATTTTGGAAACGGAAGAGATAGCAAAGTACTATAGCGATTGTTTGACCAGATATTCGCTGGCAATGATATAATAGTAGTACCCTAACAATTTGTTCAGAAAGTATTTAAAAAATGGCTATCGTAGTTTTAGACTGAAAAAGCGCCATGAACCGATTTATTTCGTAGAATTGAATTTTGTGAAATAGTTATGGCAAAAACACAATTGGTTGCAAACTTTTCAAAAAATATTTTGTTCGCAGATGAATCGACTTTTACCATACACGGTGCACATAATTCATGCATTATGCGATATTGGTCCAGGACAAACCTACATCAACACTACAATATAGAGCTCAATATCCACAAAAGTTAAATGTTTTGGGCAGGAATATTAAGTGAACATTTAATTAGAAATTTTTTTATTGACAGCAATGTAACCATACCAAAATATTTGAATGTACTACAAAACCAAATTACTCCTGCCCCCATACAATTAGGTGTCAACATCAATTTGGTACCTACATGACGGTTGTGCATCGCATAATTATCGATTAGCAATAAATTTTTTAAATATACATTCTCCCAATTGGATAATCTCCACGAATGGTAACATTACATGACCTGCTAGATCTTCATATTTGGCGCCCAACGAATTCTTTTTCTGGGGTTATGTGAAATCGAGAATTTATGGATTCCAGGAGAACAGGGCCAGTTCTCTGAATGAACTAAGGGAATAAATTTTACAAGCCTGTATGGAGATAACATCTCAAACACTCACCCATGTTCGCCAAGCATTTTATAACCGACTCGGTTACTGTTTAGCTCAAAAAAGGAGGTAAATTGAAACTTTTGATTCAAATTCATTAAAGAATTACGAAGTTTTTTTTATTTCTAAATCTATTACAGAACATTACTTTTCATTACTTTTATTTAAAAATAATTAGAATTCGATTTTATTTAAGTTGGTTATCGAAAGCGTTTTTTAATTTGCACTGTGTGTATTTACAGAAAGTGTTCGTTTCTCATTTGAAAACAAACATAAAAACAGTGAAACTATTTTTATTGATAGAAGAAAGCGATACAAGTGTTCGGCAAACATATTTCCACGTTGCCAAATCTTAAAAAAGTAAAGGTTTCAATCGCTTTCAAACTGAAAACTAGAACAATTTCAAGCATAACAATAAAATTTTACAACAAATTGATCAGATTAATTATCTTGATATGCTACAACCTCTCGAATTATCGTAATTAAAAACTTCTTATAACTTGTATTAGAACCATGCATTTTACAAGTAATATAAATGTACAATCGAAAGCCCGCAACCGATAAATTTACTTCAAATCGTCAGTGAATAATTCTTTCACTATTTCTGATATCCTGTTAATACCTACAATTAATTTATACTTGTTTTGTAACACATTGTGGTCGCATACGGACATGTACCTTAGCACGTTTCGCAACTTTTGCTCCGTTATGATATCCTGTTGGAGAAGAATTTATCTTTGTTTCTTTCTAACACGTGCGATTCGTATTCGGATATTCTAGTATCCTTATTTTAACTATAATAATCTACTCTGACATTAGATGCCTCTCTCTAACACTTTGGTAATGCCATGTGCCTCTTACATTTTGCCGTGACTATGAGGCGATTATTGTTTTACGTTAGAATTAACTGAGGAATGATTTCTGTTATTATTAAAAAGAAATATTGTATGGGCACTTATACTTTCAACGTGTAGATCGAAAATGAAGAGAGTGGATATATAGAAATAGAATTGCGGCTCTAGACGAAATCGTTTTATCAGGAGCGTAGGAGTTACAGGCGATTCACGTTAATCGTTCAAAATGGAATATTTGCTATTTTATAATGTGTATAGTATTGAGTTGCAATAATAAATTATTTCAAAAAGTAGCCTATTCAATGTCACTATCGTCGATTTATTGTTTTTCATATTATAACCATCAACATTATTATATTTTCAACCTATTTTTATTGGCTTTATAATGGTTGGAGCGATATTTGGGAAACAATTTATCAGTTTGTGCAACGTTACTTCTTTCGCATGTTATGATACACTGTTAAAGAAAATAGGTGATACACTGAATATACTTGTTTCTTTCTAACGTATTATCGCTTATGGACTCTGTGTTAAACCCCACGTTACCAAAGAATGTTCCTAGCACTGTATAACTTGAATGTAATACGTTTATTCGTTTCATTCATTTATGACATTAATATACTAACAAATAAGTTCCTCTTGTAGAAATGTAGCATGTTTATCACCAATAAACGAATTGTAGGAATTGTAGATTTTTTTACCAATGATTCAGGTAATAAAGTTGAAATATCAAGTAAGGACATACTAGTAAAGTAATACATGTGACAGAAGCTTGTGTTCTATCCAGAAATCTTAAAAAGTGTTTCATTTTCATTAAAAAGTACAATTTCATCATATTAGAAAGTTTTTCTCAAAAAATAGTCTTCACTGAAATGAAGTTTACTGAATAAAGATGGAAGAAAATGGTTTCGTTACACAGCAGTTATTTTATTGTATATTTATTGCTACTTCTGCATTATTTATCAATTATATACTCACTAAATAATATGACTAAGAAAAAAAATGCCCTTCACCAGTTCCCATTCCAAATTCAAATATGATATTCTAAGTAAACGCCACTGTTTTCATCAAGCTACAACATGATATTTACATTCGCGAGGGAGCAGTCAAGTTAAAATTTTAATATACACGATATTAACTGACTAGAAAGGGCGTACGTCAATTTCTTCTTTTTGTTAAAGAAACCAATATGCCCCCGGTCACTTGGTTCCGTAAAAATCTATCGAGATTAAGCAATTACAGGTTGCAGGATGTAGGAAATTTATTGGAAAGATGTCAGGCGATTTGTTACTTTCATAATAAGAATTATGTTTACTCTACATGGAGTTTATGAACCAGTGACTTAGAATTTAAGTAGATGAAATGGAGCACGTTAATCTATTTCTTTGTGAAAAAGTGAGGAGAAGAGACTAAGTAATATAAGAAAAATGGATGGATAATTGCACAGAGGTTCCAAATTATTCAAGATAGAAATATAACTATAATTAAATCTCACAGATGAGAATGTTCATGAACAAAACATAAAAATGTTCAATTGAGCTCCATACATGTCGCTTACAGACATTACAAATATCAATTAACATAAACCTGTTCTAATAATTTTTCCACAGGCTAGACCATGCATAGGTAACTCTTATGAACCAGCTTGTTCCATAAGAGCTGTTTGCGACTACACTCGCCAGAGGCGCTGTAATCACCTTAAATTTGAGCGTTGACAAATCTGTAAAGAAAAATTCCTCAGTTTTTCGTCAATCATCTGATCCATTGCTTAAAGTTACTAATATGTAAGAGATATAAACATATTTTTTCATTATCATAACATAAGACTTGGATGATATTTTGGATTTGAATTTTAACTTATCTTTCAATATATATACTACAGAAGCTATTCAAGTTGTATTTTTTAATTAAAATAAAAATCATAAGTTTTCAATGATAATTTTGAGATTTGGCAACATCACAGCGGTTTTACGAGAACACAATACGCAGGTGCATCGATTTCTCGCCCAATGTTTATCCATAAAGGATAGGTTAGGTTGATTTATTTTTATCAACAACAATACCTATAGTCCAACTCATTATCATTATTATTCCAATTAGTGTTGTACCTATTGAGACTAAGTTGAATTTTAATTTTTGTGTGTGTTTATTAAACTGATTTAACCAAACCAGTCCAATATGGTGTTTTCTTGATGTGTGCCAACATGCAGAAGCCGGGGTGACACTGTGAAAATGCATCGATTTTCCAAAAACTATGAAAATGTGAGTACCGGCGTTACTTTCAATATTAAAGCTGTGATAATTATATTAGCAAAATCTGTAATATGTTATTTTTTTCACTACTGACATGAGAAAACCTTATTATTTACCTCATTTGTCTAATGAGAAATAGCTCAATATTTACCTAAAACTTTATTTATTTATTGAAATGAACATGAAAAATAAACTCTTTGAAATGTCCTAAGACAATGAAAATGGTCAGAAAATATGAAAATTATTTAGAATAATAGTAGAAATGACGTTTATTGAATCCCCTCAGTTTCAATGATTTTATTCAATGCTTTGACAAGTATTCCCAGCTGATATTTCGATATCCTTGAATAATTGGGGAAATGACTAATTTTAAAGTAAAAATAAGGTCTTTCGGTATTAGTTCGGCCATTAGTAGTGAAAAAAATACTATATATACTTCGGTTGAGAAGACCATATTTGTATATTATATTAATTATTATCTAACTTGTAAATAAACGTATGTAGTGAAACAGTTTTTTTCTTCATGAATTCCTAAACAATCTTCCAGTTCCAGAAAAAAAATTTAAATTTTATATGTACGGTTACCGCTTTTGCTTTATTTCTGACTACACTCGCCAGAGGGCGTGGTAATTAGTGAACCAAACTCTTTATACTGAGTTGCCTATCTATCTATTGAAAGTCAATCTAACCTAACCTATCCTTTATCTATGGGCTAGACTTGGCTCAGCTTCAATTAATTAAATAGTCTTCAGTGTGAAGCAAAAGCCAGAGGAGAAACGATTGGTGAATATGAGGCGTTCTACAGTAGCACCTGCTTTGAAACGTATTACTTTCTATTTGTGTGTTGATTATTACTTTGCTTCTCGAAGTATGCATGGGATGAAATGAAATGTCCACTACTCTGTCAAAAAGGTGCATCCAGAATTTGCAATTCCCGAAAACCGAAAGATTTTCTTGCGAACCTTAATTTTGTTTTTCAGGTAAACATTTCCCACTTGGTATTAAAAGAAAGGAAACAATTATAAAACTTATTCAATTATTAACAATATACAGTAATGAATATATTTGGAAACTGCAAAATATACAGGTTGATTTTTAATTGGGATGAAAAAGGAAGGATTTCCAGAGACTAAGCAAAATTGAAGTTCCAGAGAAATTTATGGAAGGTATAGACTGGCATGTAAAGTTGTCTCGAACTGTTTGTTGGAACGAGTAAGCAATTCATTGAGTGGTTAAGGGTCGTTTATGAATTTAGAAAGCAAGATAACATCATTTGTTGTCGATATAAAGACATGATGTGGTCTTGTTAAGGCCGCAATGCAAAGCGGTCATGCAGATGCATTATATACCTAGTGTACGAAATTAATAAGATCTTGGTGTTTTTAAATGAAACTCACGGTCTCTAGTTAATTCCACAATATAATAAAAGTTATTGAAAATTCTAAAAAATTGACAATTGTTTCGATAAATCAATATCATCGTCAGAATGACAGAAGCTACATTTCATTTTATGCCTACCTGATGTTTAGTAGTTATTTTTGGCTAGACCAAGGAGTAACCTAACTTGTGATTGGCTTAATATATGTTTATAGAAAAAAGAAGAAGATGTGATATTACAAATATTGAAGCTTAGATATTATTAGCCCTATGGTGATATCCTGGATATCATTTTTCCAATTAAGATCAGTATAACTGTGCAATGATATAGAAAACCAGGAAAACTATATCTGCTGATCTTTAAAATTATCACTTAAGAAGACAGTTTATTAGTGGAGAACTCCCTAGATTTAACTGTTCATTGACCACTTCATATTGTGGGTTTCTTAAATGTCTTCTAATTTCCAGTTCTTCAAGGAAATCCAGTTCTTGTTTCTTTTCACAAATATGCAGCACTTCTAGTTCTGTATTAGGTGTCAATGAATGATTGGTGTCAAGTAGATGTTTTTCGTAGTGGGATTTATCTGGTTGTTTTAATCTGTATGCTCGTAAGTGTTCACTGTATCGTATTTCTGAATTCCTAAGGGTCTGACCCAAATAGACAGCATTACATTCTGGACATTTGAGTTTATATATACCCGACTTCTTTAATAGTGGTATTTTTGTTTTTACATTTAACAATTTTGTACTAACGTTACTTTCTGTTTTAAAAGAAATTGTTGTATTCGTTGCTGAAGATATTATCTTTGAAATATCATTAGAAATATTTCCTGCATACGTGATGGTTTTATAAGTTTTAATTTCATCAGCTTGTTTAGGATTTCTTACATTCTGATTTTATCCAAACTCGTTGAGCACATTTTATAGCTTTTTGTGCTTGTGGTGTTTTAGTGTGACATTTTATATTCACATAATTCGGTACATTCAGAACTCACATTCCAATTACATCCAGTAGAATTTGACTGTTTGGATTACAAAATTAGAGAAAATGTCAGCACGATGAAGCATATGAAATTTAAGAAACAAGAAAAGAAGCTACAGAATCTTGAACACACACAACATAAAATTCAATACTCAAAACAACATGAAACTGTAAGTACCTACATACCAACACACTTTGCACCACGATTTGAAAACCTTTCAGACACTAATTTTACAGATAGTGAAATAGAATTTTTAAATAAAGGTTCAAAGTACAGCATACCACCAAAATTTACGAATAATATTAAACAAATTATAGCTACAGAGTCAGAAATAGCTTTAAAATCTAATTCAAATAATTTTCTTTATGAGAAATTAAAAATTGCCAATTTAATCAAAAATATTGAACCTTCAAAAGTTAAACGTCAAACAAAAAATGACATTACAGTTTTAAATGCAATAAAAAAGAAAATAGAGGATAATAACCTAACAGTTACAAAATCTGATAAGGGAAACACAACTGTCATTTTGACGACTGAAAATTACAATTCCAAAGTATATAACTTTATAGAATCCAGCGATGTAAAAGGTCTTAAAGCAGACCCAACAAAAAAGTTTTCTAATAATGTAAGGGATATTGTTAATAATTCAAATTATCTTTTAAATGATTACGAAAAGAGGTCCATCATACATAAGAATCCTCATTGTCCACAATTATATGGAACAGTTAAATTACATGAAATAACGAAACCAATTAGACCTGTAGTCTCTTATGTTAATGCTCCTAATAATACGAGGGCAATTCAGAAACTAACCTCCGATTGGTCACAGTGCGGGTAGTGGGGGGAGTAGCGCGCCATCTGTGCATTCACACGCTCAGCAGGTCAGTCGGCATCAAGCCGTAGTCGAGTGAACATCGTACCTGCGCTAGTTTAGTTTTTGTGGCAGTTTGAAATGTGTGCTGCAATAGAAAATCCCGCCAAATGTGAAGTGCGTGCTGTTATAAGGTTTTTTACAGCCAAAGGATACTCTGCAGCAGCTATTCATCGTGAGCTTTGTGCCGTGTACGGACCAAAAGTTATGAGTGAAGGAGTTGTCCGTGAATGGGTACGTTTATTTAAAAGTGGACGAGAAAACGTTCATGATGAAGAGAGGAGTGGTAGACCATCCTTGGTGACTGACGAACTCGTTCAGACAGTTGATGCAAAAGTTCGTGAAAATCGACGTTTCACAATGGCGGAGTTGTCTACTGATTTTCCACAGATTTCTAAGACTCTTTTGTACGAGATAGTGACAGCAAGATTGGGTTACCGTAAGTTCTGTGCACGATGGGTGCCCAAAATTCTTACCGACCACCACAAAAGTCAAAGAATGGCCTCTGCATTAGACTTTCTATCACGTTATGAGGACGAAGGAGAACCATTGTTAAACAGAATCGTGACCGGTGACGAAACCTGGATTAAGTACGTGAACCCTGAGACAAAAGAACAATCAAAGATGTGGGCACATTCAGATTAGCCTACCAAACCAAAAAAAGCCCGGCAAGATTTTTCTGCCAGAAAACTGATGGCAACGGTGTTTTGGGATGCCAAAGGGGTGTTGTTGGTTGAATTCATGGAACGTGGGACGACCATTAATCAAGACGTGTACTGTGAAACACTAAAAACATTACGACGGGCTATACAGAACAAACGCCGTGGTATGCTGACTTCCGGTATCGTTTTTTTGCACGATAACGCCCGTCCTCACTCTGCTCGCAGAACAACAGCCCTTCTTGAGTCCTTCAAGTGGGACGTTTTCAACCATCCACCTTACAGCCCAGATCTGGCGCCAAGCGATTATCACCTCTTCATGCATATGAAGAAATGGCTCGGGTCCCAGCGGTTTGATGACGACGAAGAGCTCAAAGATGCGGTCACAGGCTGGCTCAAGGCACAAGCAGGTGATTTTTATGCAGAAGGAATTTCAAAGCTTGTGAAGAGATACGATAAGTGCCTCAATCGTTATGGAGACTATGTCGAAAAATAGTGCAAAGATGTAGTTGTAAGATGTATATATTAAAATATTTTTACTTAACTTGGTGTATTTTTTTCAATCAACCGGAGGTTAGTTTCTGAATTGCCCTCGTATATTGGCAAAGAAGCTCAACAATATACTCAATACTTACGGATATGAATCTCAGTACTCAATTAGAAATTCAATAGAACTAATCAAAAAGTTGAAAGCAATCAACTTGCAAGATAACTATAAACTCATTTCGTTCGATGTAACTAATATGTTTACTAAAATTCCTCCTAAAGAATGTCTAATACTTGTACGAAAATTACTAGAAGATAAAAATATTAATCCAGGAATAATATCAGATATACTTAATTTATTTGATGTATGCATTAATCAGAATTATTTCACTTTTGACAATAAGATATATATTCAAAATGAAGGTTTACCAATGGGAAGCCCTATATCACCTATTTTAGCAAACATTTTTATGGACAATTTAGAAAGAAAGATCTTTGAAAGTAATATTTCGAAAAATATTTTATTTTGGTATAGATATGTAAAAGACATATTAGCTTGTTTTATGGGTAGTGAACGACAATTAGATGTATTTTTCAACCACATCAATAATTTACACCCGAAAATTAAATTTACATTAGAAATTGAAGAAAATAGCTCAATCAATTTTCTCGATTTAAAAATTCAAAGAGTTAATAATGTACTTGATTATTCAATTTACCGAAAACCAACACAGACTGATGTGACAATTCCATTCAATTCTAACCACCCTATGTCACACAGACTAGCAGCATATAATTCAATGATATATAGAGCTTTTTCAGTTCCTATGAATTTTGATAGAGAGATTAATACAATCAGACAAATAGCAACATCTAACGGTTATCCATCAGATATGATAAATAACCTAATTAGTGAAAAAGAAGAAAAAGTGGCATTACAACTAATATATCCTAAACCAGCTGATGAAATTAAAACTTATAAAACCATCACGTATGCAGGAAATATTTCTAATAATATTTCAAAGATAATATCTTCAGCAACGAATACAACAATTTCTCTTAAAACAGAAAGTAACGTTAGTACAAAATTGTTAAAAGTAAAAACAAAAATACCACTATTGAAGAAGTCAGGTATATATAAACTCAAATGTCCAGAATGTAATGCTGTCTATTTGGGTCAGACCCTTAGGAATTTTGAAATACGATACAGTGAACACTTACGAGCATACAGGTTAAAACAACCAGATAAATACCACTTCGCAAAATATCTACTTGACACCAATCATTCATTGACACCTAACACAGAACTAGAAGTGCTGCATATTTGTGAAAAGAAACAAGAACTGGATTTCCTTGAAGAACTGGAAATTAGAAGACATTTAAGAAACCCACAATATGAAGTTGTTAATGAACAGTTAAATCTAGGGAGTTCTCCACTAATAAACTGTCTTCTTAAGTGATAATTGTAAAGATCAGCAGATATAGTTTTCCTGGTTTTCTATATCATTGCACAGTTATACTGATCTTAATTGGAAAAATGATATCCAGGATATCACCATAGGGCTAATAATAACTAAGCTTCAATATTTGTAATATCACATCTTCTTCTCTTTTCTATAAACATATATTAAGCCAATCACAAGTTAGGTTACTCCTTGGTCTAGCCAAAAATAACTACTAAACATCAGGTAGGCATAAAATGAAATGTAACCTCTGTCATTCTGACGATGATATTGATTTATCGAAACAATTGTCATTTTTTTAGAATTTTCAATAACTTTTATCATATTGTGGAATTAACTAGAGACCGTGAGTTTCATTTAAAAACACTAATATGAGCATATTCCACGAAGTAAGGGTCGAGACAGTTAATTTCATTAATAAGATCTGATGGAATTTGGACTAGAGAGAGCTGAGGGTGGAAACACGCAGGAATCTGATGAAATACTATTTTTGTTTTAGAAACATTGGTGTTGTCGTGGTAAAAATAGGAAAAATCATTGACAATTATGTTGTAATCCCTTCTCTATCTAAATATATTCTACAAATGAATGTTTATAAGACAACGACATGTATTCAAGTGTGCGATAAAACCCAATTACATAACGTTTGATGGTTTTAATATTGATCTAATCCAAAGAATATCAATTAACCGGTTATCTCAGACTGATTTCATTATCACTAGATCTTCATAATTTTTGATGATTCAACATAAGTGACACATTAGTATTCTAGAATCAACTAGTAATGTTGTCAATGAAATGGTTAAACCATAACTGATTTAAAAGTGACAACAGGGAAATACCTAAGCACCGTGCCGCCGTTACCAAACAAACCTTCGTACCTGCCCTCAAAAAAGTTGATACTGGTGAAGCAATTTCAAGTGAAACCATTTATTGCCTCATTTTCCCGTATCACTCTTTTTCACTTGTTTGTATAACTCTCATATCAAATGTAGTTTGCAAGGAAAAAGTCACTGACAACACTTAAATTCGAATAAAAGGTATAAATTCATATTGTTCTTTAATTGGTGTTATTTCGTTATCTACAGCAAACATTGATATCTACACGTCAAAAAACTCAAAATAAAATGAACTTTTCTTTGTTTTGAAAAGTTATTAAAGAACTAAAACAAATTTTAAATGCATACCATATGTTGCTTAGACTATTCATTGTGTTAGTTTTTCGAAAAAAATAGTGGTTTCGAGCTGTAATTAAGGTTACAGGTAAACGCTATTAACCAGAAATTAGTCGAATGTTAATTATAATTTAACTATTGTAAGAAAGAAGAAATTGCCGTGAAAGTATTATTATTACTACAACGCGGTTTAGTTTTTACTTCTCTTGCCAAATGTTACATTTCTTCAAAAATTTAACAACGTATAATAATTCTAATTATAATTTTAAAAAGTGGAACGTGTACCAAACGTAATTATGTCTTTTGTTCACGAATATGTTTTTTTGTTAAGAACTTCTGTTTAAATTATGCTTTCAACATAAAAGCGGTCGTCGTATACAATTACATGACACTACAGAAACGTAATTAACAAAATAAGTTGCTCAATCGACACAAGAGATTAAAAAAATTATATTTTTAATTTATGATGTATGATTAACAGAAAAAAGAACATTCGTGTAATTACCAAATTACTATTGAAATATCAAAACAAAAATACATGTTTGAATTAAACTTGTTGTCAATAGATAGTGTGTTAAACAAATATACTCAGTGACATGGAAACCCGAACACCCAGTAAAAGATATTTTATTTCGGCATTGGCATACATATTATCAGGAAATACATAATATGTAAATGATTAAAATTTCACTCCAATCGGGTGAGAATAATCCAAATTTCTGGTCACCAACAATAATAATGGGTTGAAGCTCCACGATTTCTTACAGATTCCCTAATCAAGTAATCAATATCCTTCTGGGGTATCTCATTCCATGCCACCTTCTTAACCTTCCACCGACTATGTCCTACACATGTTCAATTGGAGACATCTCCTGCCTTGGGGGCCAAGGCAGGAGATGAATTTGATCCTGATGGAAGTAGTTCAACGTTCCAAGTTTTGTCGGGCTATATGTGGCAGAGTCTTAGCTTGCTAAAAAGCTGGATTTTGAAGTGTTCTGAGGTAGGGAATCAGATGAGGTTCCAATATTTATTGAATGTATCGATGTGCAGTCATATTGCCCCTGATGGAGACTGGAGGTGACCTTTGCACTCCATATCATAAATCCAACAGTGCAATGTACATAACGCTCAATAAAAAATTGAGGGTTACGACGTTCACCTCGTCTCTTTCTCGCCTCGCTCAACTATCATTCATGCCTAGGCAGAACCGGGATTTACCTCTGAAGACGATAGTGTTTCATTCCTGATTCCATACTAGTCGTTCTTGGCACCATTGAAGTCGTTTTCTTCGATATTCCAAAGTTAAACGTAACACCAACTGAGGTCGGTATGAAAGAAGTACAAACCTTCTTATTATTATATACACTTTCATGTTCTGCAAACCACTGAGTAGCTATTGCCGTTGTCGATGAGAAACGATCTCTTAGAGCTAATTACCTTATACTCCATTCGTTTAGCGTTGGAGCGTAGGATAATTAACTGACAAAACAAACAAGGCGATACAGGGCGGCTCTCTCTAAAATGAAGGTAGGTATACTCGCAACTACCCGTTTATATAGTTTTATGCTTGACCCACCTTGTACCTTCATGAATCTGTAACTTTTTGTGTACATTAACAATACAACCATAAAATATAAATGAGGCTTAAGCTTTGAACTCTATATTCAGGGAGAATATAATAGTGTGAATGATGTTTAAAAATTTAAATATTATGCTTATATACAAAATAGAAAAGTTTATAAAAAATTAATCAAATAACATATAAGTGTTTTTAAATGAAACTCAAGCTCTCTAGTTAACTCCACAATATAATACAAGTTATTGAAAATTCTTAAAAATTGACAATTGTTTCGATAAATCAATATCAATATTGATTTATCGAAACAAGTGTCAATTTTTAAGAACTTTCAATAACTTGTATTATATTGTGGAATTAACTAGAGACCTTGAGTTTCATTTAAAAACACTAATATGAGCATATTCCACGAAGTAAGGGTCGAGACAGTCAATTTCATTAAATAACATATATGTTGTTATTCATAATTAGTTAGTCGAGGCCATCTTCACTTGATTCATCATCGGTTTCAAAAGATATAACAAGTGGTTCTATAGTTTTCTAGCTCCCACATCTTTTGTTCCTCTTTAATTACGTGTTATATAGCTTTTTTGTCAATTTCCTTTTGTAATTTTTTATAATGATCGCAATAAACTCTGACGAACATCATCAAGCTTAAACATTGTATTGTAACGAGCCACATATTCTTTCATTTGTGCCCAAATAAACTCGATCGGTTTCAATTCGCAGTGACATGGAGGCAATCGAAGTACAGTAATTCCACGTTCTTTGGCAATTTCATCAATAGTGTATTTCTTAAATGCTGATGTATTCTGCCTAGCCAACACTAAAAGTTCTTTCTTTAGTATATCACTGTTAGTAGTAGTTCCATTTTCAATTAACCAGTCTTTTATGCACTGTTTTTTACAGTTAGCCGTGGTTAACAGTTCTTTTAACCTTGAACCAATATCCAAAACTATGACGGAATTAATAGGAATTAAATCCAACATTTGATAGAAATTGTCTTCAAAAACATCGGCATTCATTTCTTCGTGGTAATCTTTGGTAGACTTTGAATTATCTTCAAGCAAGCCACCATGTACAAAATATCCGCGGAGAAAGCGGCATATGCCGTTCTAAGTAAATAAATCTCCCTGCTGCACCAACGCGATATTTGCCGCTTGGTTTATACGGCATTTTTAATGCCTACAAGTTTGGCGTCCCAGCAGAAATTGAAGAATTACGAATAATGTCCTTGGTAAAGTTTTGGCGGCAGATCTGTTCAGACTTGCTTACAAGCCACACGTGTATGTGAAACGGTGAAGATTTCAGTGTTTTTATGTGTTCTGAGAGCGTTTCATTCAATATAATGATTGTCTTGTGTTAAATTGTGGTACTAATAAAGTATTCAGATTGCTAATTTTCGAATTCTAAATAATTTTTCTGATAACCTAACCCCATTCTATCACTTTGTTGCAAACAAAAAACAAACAAATCAATATAAATAAATTAATATCTACGGATCCGCTTAACCGATTTTTTTGAAATTTGGCACAAACATTCTTTGATGTCCGAAGATGACGTGATTAATTTTTTGTGTAGGTAAATTGTTGACAAAGGGGGTAGAATGTTATAAAAAGTTATCTCATAAACCATAGTAGTTAGCGAAATATGGTTTTCATATTTAGATAGACATTGAAATTTTGAACAAGAAATAAGGTGTTTTGTTTTTGGTTGTTTTTTTTTGTAAAAATCCATCTAATAAACCATAGTAGCTAGCGAACCACGGTTTTCACATTAAGATGAATAATAGCATTTTGAACAAAAAAATTGTGATTCTTTTTTTTGGTGAGGTGTTGGCAGGAGGATAGGAATGGTGGTTGATAAATTTTATATCATGAACCGTCGGGAGTATAAGCTAATTATTTATTGACAACAAAAAGAAGAAGGTTATAATGGTACTAATGGTTGTTTATTTTCTTCCAGGGCAAATGCCAGGTTAGTACAGCTCATGGTCGAAGTAAGCTGAGGGGAGACTGAACAGACATCTCAGTCGGAACCATATAGCAGCGACAATGATATTCAAGATACAAAGTACTCCCCCCCCCTAGCACTAGCGCGGCAAGTGAAGCCCAGGAACAGTGAGTGAGTGAAATTAATTTTGATAGTACCGGTGCTGGTTTACAAATTGATTTTGAAAATTTGGCTCCAAGTACTGTTGAATGTTTCAAGAAATTGTGGGATGATGAAGTGATGTTTTTGATAACCACTTCAATGAACAATTAACGAGAATTTCTCCAAAATACCAACCGACCACAGAGAAGATATGGCAAGTATGCTAACGTGAAAATAACATCTCCTAAGTAACATAGTTCCTTGGTTCCTTTCTTATGCATTTTACAAGGTGAAAACAAGTATCCTTCCATCAGAAAAATGTTCTCTATGGACCCGCTCTATCATTCTCCTGTATTTCACTACAAACCATCGGGTCGACGTTTTGAAGAGCTGCTGAGATGTTTTAGTTGTGCTCATGGTTACTACCATCCTGACGATAAACTTGATAATTTATAGCGAGTAGAGCCATTTTTAGATAAATTACCTCTGAAATTTAGAAATGCATATTTTCATGAAGAAAACTTGTCCCTAAACGAATCTCTTATGCTTTTACACGGAAGATTGAGCTGTCGACAATATATAAAAGGAAAAAGAGTACCATATGGCGTAAAATTTAATTAGTTCTGTTTGCACTACCGATGGTTACGTTTTGAATCTTCAAAACTACTCTGGAAAAAGTGGTGAGGCTAAGGTGCTCTTAACACTTCAGACTCTAGTACATTCTTTACTGGAACCTTTTCTAGATCGTGGACACCATGATTTATGGAAACATTCTAGAACAGTGTTAGTACGTCTAAAAAGCTTCTAAAAAGAAAAACGCATGTTACTGTAACTTTGAGAAGAATTGCAAAACAAATTCCACTGTAATTACTGGCCCCAAAATTAAGTAGGGTCAACATGTATGGCAAAGAATTAAGAATGTCTACGTTTCGAAGTGGATAGATAGGCCTGAAGTTTTAGCAATTACTACTAAATATCATCCTCAGTTAGTAATTGTTCAAAATAGATATGGACAAGATAAAGAAAAGCCTGTGGAAATATCACATTATAATGCAAACATCTCAGGAATCGATCGTAATGATCAGTTACAATTCTTCTCCCAGGAAAAGTCTTAGATGGTACAAAAAAGTTATGTTCTACCTTTTGGACTTTATACTTTGTAATTCTTATTATATATGTAGAAAGTTTGTTAAAATACAAACCTTCCTACAGTTTCGAGAAGATGCCATAAAACACTACCTAGACGTAACCAATACACCTGGCAGAAATTTAGTTCATTCTGGGCCCTTCCTTGGAGGAAAAAGAAGATGCAACGAGGAGCTCCTTCACCAAGAAAGGAAAGATGAACGACTTCAGCATCAGGCTATAACAAAATTCCTAAAGCTAATAATCCTCAAAAATGTCACTATATGAGATGTATGCACTGTGCAGCGCAGAAGAAATGAAAAGGGACCATATTCTTATGCAAAACCTGTTCTGAAAAGCCTCCTCTATGTATAGTACTCTGTTTCGTAGCCTATCATGAGCGGAAGAACTAGTTACTACCTATTTATTTCTATTTGCTTTTCAATAAATATAGGTTTTTTTGTGCTTTAATTATGCGACGGCTATTGTCGTCTTTGTCCCAATAAATCAATTTTATGTTCGCTCTGGGACAAGACGGTATTTGCCGCTGGTTATTTTTTCATTTGAAATTCATCCCCACCATATTTGAAATATATATGAATTTTTAAATGATCCTAGCTTCTCTAGTTCATTCAATATTGTCATGCGTTTTCCACAATCATCATTTTTCGTTCGGGTCCGCGAACGTGTTAAATATTGTATTGTAACGAGCCACATATCCCCTCATTTGTGTCCAAATAAACTCGATCGGATTCAATTCGCAGTGATGTGGTGGCAAACGAAGAACAGTAATTCCACTTTCCTTGGCTATTTCATCAATAGCGTATTTTTTAAATGCTGATGTCTGCCTAGCCAACACTAAAAGTTCTTTCTTCAGTATATCACTGTTAGTAGTAATGATAAAGCATTATTCAAAACTAAGACGGAATTAATAGGAATTAAATCCAGCATTTGATAGAAATACTCTTCAAACACATCGGGATTCATTTATTCATGGTAATCATTGATAGACTGACACACATTCAAGCAAACCACCATGTTCAAAACCTTCGTCGCCCCCAATATCCGTTATTATTAAAGACGACATTTCCCAATTGGAGTATTTGAACCCGTTGATAAACCGTCTAAAAAAGCTTGGGTCAGATTTTTAATCGATTTGTCTTGCCAGACTTTTGTAAGAGTGTGTGCTTCATTCAGTCAGGTTTCATCTGAATAGAATATTCGTTATCCGTCTGTTTTCAATTTTCGTATTTCCTGCAAATATTTCCGTATCCAACAAACTATCTCTTCTTTTTCCACTAGTGCTGATCCACGATCCTGGCTCCGCCAAACGAAATTTAATTCATGTGAAGTTTTCCATAATTTTGTTCTCTTTATTATTGATAAATTTTCTTCATCATTAAACCATGTCGATTATTGGTATTTGGTTATCAAAGTATCGCCTCGTATACCGGACGGACCAGTAGAATGACGAAAAATGCCATGAATAAGGATAAACTATTTTGGAAACATTAAAAGAATTGCCTGTTGGAATATAACATCGTGGAACAGAAGATATCAGGAAATCATGGTTGAAATGAAAAGAACAAGATCGATACATGCGGCGACTCAGAAACAAAGAAGAAAGCAAATGGGGCCACATATATACTAATGTACAACGGAAGAGATAAACAGGAAATAACACAGTCGGGGGAGCATATTTATATACAAAATATATGCACAAAACATGGAAGAAATAAATGAAATTGACTGTCTCGACCCTTACTTCGTGGAATATGCTCATATTAGTGTTTTTAAATGAAACTCAAGGTCTCTAGTTAATTCCACAATATAATTGTGGAATTAACTAGAGACCTTGAGTTTCATTTAAAAACACTAATGGAAGAAATAGACCACGTGAACTATAGAATATTGAAAGTATCGATGAATATAGGTCAAACCACCATACACCTAATAAGTACGTACGTACCAGACATTTCTAAACCAATAGAGGAGTCAGAGATATTCTATAAGGAACTCCAGATCACTGTAAGAACGATTGACAATAAGCATAATTCTCGGAGATCTAAACGCACGTATTGAGAGTGACTACCAGGGATAAAGCAAATGTTCAACGAGCCAATAATTAATGGAAACGACGAACTACTAATAAACCTCTGTGCACGAAATGAGATGAGAATAAGCAACACTTTTTTACCACACAAGGACCAGCACAAGAACACATTCGATAACACCAGAGTCCAACGACCTATGATCGATTTTATAATCACCCTGAAATCGAAAAATGTAGTAATCGATCACACCCTAATACTGTGCAAGATGCTGCTATTGCGTCAGCAAACCGGCAAAAAGAAAAAGGTGCTCATCGAAAAATACAACACACGCATACCCTACAAAGATAGACTGACTAACAAGCTAGGAAAGTGCAACATAACAACTGAATGGGAAGTTGGACAGCTGTGGCTGAAAATTAAAAACTGCATAAAACAAGCTGCTGAACAAGCTATAGGGAAGCGCACCAAGCCATGGTTTTGCCAGGAGGTGAAAGAACTCCCAAAATAAAGCAAAGTAGTTATTTAGAATACAGGAGCCTACGGATAGTGGAAATATGTGCAGACTAGAAACATAGTAAAATGGGATAAAAGAAATTAAACGAGAATATTGAATCAAGGTCGCCACCGACATGGAACACGATATAGGTATACGGAGCACAAAGGACTGTATGGAAACTGCTTAGAAGCAGCAAAAAACCAGTTAATGAGTATGTACAAACAAAAGGAGTATATATGGAAACACCGGAGGAATACTTCAGAAAATTCTATAGGAATCAGTTGACTCCGAAGATCACGAGGATACACCTAACAGTACGATCGAGGAGACGGATATAATACTAAGAATGAGAAGCTGAAAAACAGGAAGGCCCCGAGACAAGACAATATACCTAAAGAACTACTGAAGTATGGCGGATATGAACTTACTAAACACCTGGGCATACTGTTCAACAATATCCTACAAACAGCACAAATATCACAAAAATGGCTCCAGAGCTTTATGATACCAATCTTTAAAAAGGGACAGAAGGCATGCCCAGACAATTACAGAGGGACCACACTATTATGCACGACAATGAAACCGTTCACAGGGATTCTGAAGGATAAGTTGGGGCTCCACATAGAAAACCGAGAAGAACAACAGGGGTTTAGAAGAAACAAGTCCACGACATACGCAATTTTCATATTCAAACGCATAAAAGAAAAGGATATGGAGTTCTACACACCCGCATATATGTGCTTCGTAGACTTGACAAAAGCGTTTGACATTGTACGCTTCATTGACATCATCAAGACCCTAACAGAAAAGAACATCCCAACCAACATTATAAGGTTGATTCAAAGTCTGAACATTCAAAACACAACAAGAATGAAGTCGTGAGACCAGTCATCAAAAAATATCCTGGGAGGAATCAGATAAGGTGAATGTCGCAGTCCGTCTCTTTTCAACATCCTCTTGGACAAACTAATAGAAGGAGTAACCTCTCTTAACTTGGGATACAGGAATAACAACAAAAGTTTTAGCATGATAAGCTACGCTGACGACGTGGCAATTATCGCAGAAAACGAAGACGACCTCCAAAGGCAACTTTTCAAATTCTACTAAGTCAGCCGGCAACTTAATATGATATATTAATCTGTTAATAAGAACAAATGTATGACAATCGCTAAAGAACCGGTCCGATGTAAACTTGTAATCGAGAACGTAGCCGTAGAACAAGTATCACAATTTAAATACGTAGGAGTACATTTATTAAGTAGCCACGATCTAGTTAAGGACCTATGGAGCCAAATCAACAAAGCCGCGGCGGTTTCAGGATTCCTACGAGAGATCGTAAGTGCAAATGAATACATGCACATAGAAAGCAAAGTGAAAATATATAAGACCTATTATGACGTACGGCATAGAGGTGCGGGAGAAAATAAACAAAACAAAGAGTATGTTACGAGTGGCCGAGATGAAGACCCTAAGAACAATTATTATAGAAAAAACAATAAGAGACAGAGTGAGAAGCACGGAAATCCGAGAACAATGTGGAGTACAAGACGTGGTACGTTGGGGAAGACAAAAAAAGAGAAATGATTCAGTCACGTAAGTAGAATGGATGAAGACCGAATACCCCGTGTCGTGCTGGAGGAAAAACTGGTAGCTCGAACACAAGATATGGAAGGGCAGCTAGCAGTCAATATCTCAAGAAATGCTACACAGGCGAGAGCGGAATTGACAGAACGTAAGGTCTAAGAAGAGGATAAGAAGAAGATTATCAAGGTAAAATGAGTGAACCTTATTCCTAATAACATGTTTAACTATCTCGTCGATTTCGCTGGTGGCTTCTTAGCAGGTTCCATAATTAATTATACTGCTTTTAATGCTTTAAAACCTTGTAAATGGTAGTTTCTCCAATTCCTGTCATATTGGCACATTTCAAAACTACACTACGAACTTTACACGTTGAGTGCTCGTGCAGGAGAGTGTCACACACGTTTAGCACAACTATTTTTACATGTGTCATTAAATCTTCACTTTTGAATTTCACCGGATTAAACCATGTAGTTGATGTCCACAAAAATTCAGAGATTTAGTTCACTTTTCTTACTGTTCTGCTCCTGAGAGTTCACAGACCAAAACACAATCTACTGATAAAATTAAAAGAGCCCATTATGGTTTATGAAGATTAACCTTTCTTATAGCATCACTCCGGTAAATTTTGCTTCGCACGCTATATGAATAGATTATTATAGGCTACGATCTTGGCCCTATGTTGTCGTCCTCACTAATCCTGTTCCTCTGGCTCTTCGAGTTCAGCTATCTTGGTGGCATGCCTGATAACATCTGACAACATTATCCACACAACTGTTTATTCTACGGAATAATAGCTCAGTTTTCCAAAGACCAACAATTCGACTCCTCTCGGTTATCTGTTGATAATTTGCATTTCTTCACACTCTAGGCACTTGTAAATTCTTGTAAGGCAACGTTTAAAACCATTGTACTCGAGTAAATTCTGTTCTGATATCGGAATGAGCCGTTTCGTCCAATACTTACAGCAAATAAATAATTTAATAAAAACAGGTATGTTCAACTAACAGTGTTCAAATTATAATCTTATATTACAGGGCCGGTTTAAGATTTACAAGGGCCGGGGCTAAAATAATGACGGGGCCCACTTAATATCAATACGTTAGATTTGTGGTATCAACACATCAAAAAATACAGAATGATTTCCAAATGATGGGGCCCTCTTGGACCTGGGGCTTGAGGCTATGCCCCCCCCCCCCAAGCCACTAGCTTAATCCGGCCCTGTTATATTAACCCCTTACCGCATGATTTTTTTTTTGCTTGAAAAAAATATCAAGGACCGGAAATAATATATATAAAACCGGAAAAATAGAAAAAAAAATTTATTTTGATTTTGAAAAGATATGGATATGAAATAAGGGTATGTGCCATTTATGGCACAACATGTGATTAAGAAATGGTAAATTACTAATCATTATGAAATGCAAAAAAACAATTTCGGTCTTTGTTTAGGCAAAGAAAAGCTTGACATTTCCCGCATTATATGAAACTTTTTCCAGTACATCCAGGGTATTTGCACCTTTGTCTCTGATTTTGCCAATGCCCCCAGTGGTCAAGCTTATCGGTTCTAACTTCCTGAATTGGGAAATCTGTGGTTGGACCACGATGCTTTTTTGCCTGTAGCTCACCTTCAATCGGTAGTTTTGGTCGACCTCTTGGTTTAATAAGGGATTTATTTGCTTTAGTTAGGCATTTGTAGATTGTAGGGGGGTCGTACAGGCTGTACAGCCTCACAAGCATTCAGCAAGAGCTAATTTAAAATCCTTCAAAGCCAACGGGACCTTTGGATGTGTTCGCTTCCAAAGAATCCAAGCGTTGACACATGCCAGATCGATTAGGTGAAAAAATATTCGCATATACCACTTCTTTGATCGTAGTTTTATTCTATAATAACCCAACATTGAGTCAAGAAGGTCCACTCCTCCCATATATTGGTTATATATGGAAACTGCCTTGGGACGCGGTATAGTTATATATGTCTTATCTTTTTTGCTAAATCGTTGCACCTCACTGACAGGAGTACTACCAACATAAGTCGACATCATAGTCACAACTTTGTTATCATACCAACAAGTGACGGATACGGGAACACCATCTACATCTGCAACCTTTTCAATTATAGCACCACGACCACTTTTCTTCATCACCGATTACTTTGGTATTTTCAAGTTTGGTACTAAGCGGGACACTGTTGAACCAGTTATCAGCAAATATTTTATAATTTTTATACCTTGGTACAGTCTTTGTAAGCCGAACAACTACATTCGAACTAACTCCTAAATCAGGAAAATTATTTTCTACTATATTACTTTGTGCTCCAGCGTAAATTTCATAGTCATATGAGAACCCACTAATACCACTAAGCACAGAAGCTTTATAACCCCATTTATGGGGTTTCTTCGGGTTATATTGTTTGATGTTGGATCTTGCTTTTGTTGGAATTATCTGTTCATCTACAGCCATAAATTCCTCTTTAGGAACTTGCAACAATCGTTCACGGAGTTTACTTAGTAGGGGCCTTATTTTGAACAATTTGTCATGTCTATTGTTACCAGCTGGTATAAAATCGTAATTGTTATTGAAATGTAAAAATCCCTTAATTTTTTCAAATTTATTACATGACATTACATCTGCGACTAACGTGTGCTTCAAAGCTGTACTCCAATACATCCTCGTAGCTGGTAAATGTGCAACAGACATATAAATAACGATACCAATAAACTGCTCTAAATCTTCCACTGTTAGAGCAAGTGGTTTTGTTGGGCATTGTTGGGTGGAGTATACACATGACTGGTCAACTATGTAGTCTGAAATTTCATTTGTTATAAAAAACTCAAAAAATTGAATAGGAGAATCCAATTCAGTTATTTCTGGAGGCAGGTCCAAATTACCTGAAAATGCAGTGTCTGCATCAGAAAACTTTAGTTCTTCATTATGCCAATCTAATAATTTTTTTTCTTTTTCTTTTCCTTTAGTCTCTCTAGTCTTTCACTGAGAGGCATATCATCCTCACTATCACTATCACTCATTTCAGGAATAGGTATATCGGTAGTATTTCCATTTTCCTCAGTATAGTCGTCATGTGATTCAGTATCAGGAACTACTCCAAAAGTTTCATCATCAGAATCTGACATGTCATCCTCACTATTATCTGGAATATCACGAACGGTTGACTTATATCAGCCATAAAATAATTTTGGGTCCATTATGTACCTAAAAACCAAATAGAAAAAAATGTGTTGGTTCAGTCATATTCATGTCATAATTGCATACTGTGACATATATGGCACAGAGAAAATATTGGCAATAACTAGTATCTAATATATAAAAAAACACAAACTCACCTCAAGAATCTATCACCAAAGCCACACTTTCAACTTACAATATTTTTTCAAACAATAAACTTCAATAATATTCACAATACACAACTTGTAATTGTCAATTTCTCAAACGATCATCAGCTGTTGTGCGCCATTAAAAAAATGTATTGTAACTTTCGAATGTATCCACTAGATATCGCTACAATGCTATTGTCCCATGCCATAGTTTATCAAAGTAATATCTGTGCGTCACAGAGTGTGTTTATAAACACAGACATATTTATAAATAGACTAAACACGCTTTGTGCCATAAATGGGCCAGTTTGCGGTAAGGGGTTAAGACTTTTAAGACAAACATGTACGTGAAATATTTTTGAAATAAGGTAATTTTTACTAGGTTTCTATGTCAATGAGTATATGTGAAGAAATATTGATAACCAAGTATTAGTCACAGTTACGACTTGTAAGAAAACAATAGATTTCAAATGCTTTTCAGCAGCTGATTGGTAATAGACAAACAATAAGTTAAGAGAAATGAAAATACCAAAAAATTTCGAATAATCAAAATAGCATATTCAGACATCGAAAAATTAATAACATACATTTGAATCCTGAATACATCTATAATCTGCCTTACGAAACTCATCCAACTATATTTTTTGAGCATCAATTTAATTGAAACAGAATGTTTTATATCGTTATTATTTTTATGTCCATCTCCATAGATATAGTGAGGATTTAAATAATTAAAAATCAAAAACACTTAATAACTATTAAAATAAACCCGAACGTGAATGAATTTAGATTGAAGAATGTGTAATCACCGAAATTTATCACCGAATCATTGAAATTCAGTGTTCGCGGCCTAAAAACGTGCCGGATGTGAATTATTTGTTTAGGCCGGGATAAGGGGGTGTTTCTTAGAAGCAGAACTAATTTGTAACACCGCTTCAGGTAGATGAAAAATGCTCACAAAAGAATGAATGAAACTTTCAGCAATTTCCGAGAGCCCTGAATAGGTAAAAAGTGACTGTTGAACGTGAAATGAAACAAAATAAAATACGTTGTATTATATACCTCAGAATTAAAACCAGCTTTTTTATCATTTTTCAAGATTAGTGACATTTCTGGAAACGTATTTTATGTTTGTATTTACTCCTTACTGATATTTTCTCTATCTTCATGTATTTCATTTGTTCTATAACATATTACCCTACGCGTCATTTCAAGAAATCTGGTTCTTCTTTTCTGTTTTTTTTAATGTTTTTGCTTCATACACTCGTTCAATTGTCTATTGCTTCTCATTTTCTTTATATGCAAGAAAGGTTATAGTTTTTCTAATTTTGTGATAAGACTAACCACACAATAACGTATTGATCGGATATATTATCACTTGCTTTTGATTTGTTTTCTTTTCCACTAACAGAACAACCTCTATCTTTTTGGTAGTATTTAGCGTTTAGAATTTTGTTCATACTCAGCCTCCTAAATTGAAATTTCCAAACTTGCTCAGTTTCGTTATTATTAATTTCGATTTTTCAACGCCATACTCTGGTCCCAGATTATTAACATCTTTGTTATTCATTCTCATGATCTTCTCTTTACAAAGTAGCAGTTTGCACTTTCTATCGGAACTACACGTGTCTGAACCATTTATTCTTTCATTTCTAAATAATCTCAACCATATATATATATTTGTTATTGTCTGCATTTATAATGGGAGAACAGATGAATATTTTGTGTTGTATGATCTTTACTTATTTGAAGTAATTGATATTTCTAACAGCAAATTTCTTGTAACTGATCCTTTTAATAACCTTTCTATGCTGTAAATGTTTTTGTTTGTAGATTTTTAGGAATGAGTTGTTGATTTAGGTCATGTTGTTGTCCTTTTTGAGCTCTCTCTCGCTTATTGCAATGTATCAAGAATTCCAAAAATTTAATAAGATCTATTTCTATTTTACTAACGAACAATTTTCATAATTTGATTTGTTTTTGATTTTCCTTACTTTTGAGACAACAGCTTATATCATGCAAACATTTATGATGTCTCAATTTGTTTCTTCTCCATGTTTAAGGTTTCCAATCAGGAATTTTTTAGCGATATCAAGAAAATATTAAATTTGCTCTCGGAGAGCATATTCTGATCAGCCGTCCAAAGGAGGTAGAGGAGACACTGAAGCTGGTGTGTGTTTCAAATACCTTATTATTATTATTATTCATGAAAAATCCCGGGTGTACTATTCAAATAACAATATTTTATAATAGTAAATCAAAGCTTATAAACGTTTTTTATTCAATGTATAAATTATACACAACAATAACGACATTGTTAACGAAATTTGTATGAAACAGTTAACGTCGGTAGAATTTTTAAAAACCACTGTAGGCGATTTTACAGCAATAAATGTGATTCTTACGCTGCTCACTAGATTTTATAATGTATAACTTAGTTAGCGAAAGGTTGTTTTAAATGACCAAAGTTAACCAATAATTTAAGTCTATAAAAACTGGTATCATTGTTCTGTAGCCATAAATTTGAAGTTTTCACATTAAATCCTTTTCAATTCTGAGCTCTGAACTTTTTTGTGACTAGAGATTTAAGGTTTTAAACTGAATGGACTGCATTTCTTTATATTCAAATGAGGTACCGGCTCCCATTTTACACCCCCTCCCCCCTCTTTCATTCACAATTTTATCTTTTCTATCATACACATTACCATTCTTATACTTTGAAATTTATTCTTAATGGCTGGAATTTCAAATAATCAGTGAGCACTAAACGTCTGAGCTTTTCCACGTTTTCAATTTGCTTACAATTATGTTGCTAATTTTCAGCTTCCATAACTGCATTTATACAACACATATTCATCTAATCAAATGAAAGAATGTGTTTTGAAAGGAATAATAATTATTAATTATTTGCTAATTATTGGGATAATAGATAACCTGTTCATAGCTGGATGTATTAGAAAGCATAGCGAGAATCAGAACAAGATCATACAAACAAGTTGGAATCTTCCATAACATATATACCTAATGCACATAAAATACTATCAAGAATCAAGATTGGAAGCGAATGAGGTTAAATTGGATCAGTTGTAAATCTAGTAGGTCACTTCAAAGAAACTAGAAATAAATCTATGTTTAGGCCAGACCATCAACCAAAATAAAGCTGTTTTTAAATAATTCCACTATATAATGAGAAAATGATCAAAATTCTAAAAAATGTTGGTAATGTTTCGATATTTTGAAAATATTATTCTCAGAATAATAGATGTCTCATTTGATGTGATGCCTTTCTGACGTACAATAATTAGTTTTGGTTAGACCAAGAAGTGACCTATGTTGTGATTGACTTAATATATGAATAAAAAAAAAAGATATGATATAACCAATATCAAAGTTTAGATATTAGTCCTATGGTGATATCCTAGATATCTGTTTTTTTTTGTGATCAGTATGTCTGTGCAATGATATAGCAAACCAAGGAAAACTATTATCTGCTAATATTTTCAAATATTACTTAAGAAGACAGTATAATAGTTGAGAACTCCCTAGATTTATCTGGTCATTCATGACTTATTCTGGGTCTCTTAAGTGTCTTCTAATTTCTAATTTCTAAAGGAAATCTAGTTCTTGTTCCTTATCACAAATATGTAGTGCTTCAAGTTCTGTGTAAGATGTTAGTGAATGTTTGGTGTCAACTACATATTTTGCGTAATAGGATTTATATGGTTGTTTGAATTGTAAGTGTTAATTGTATCCAATTTCAAAATTTTGAATTGTTTGACCTATATAAACAGCATTACATTCTGGTCATTTAAGTTTATATATACCAGACTTTTTAATGGAGATTACATTCTTTCTGTTTTAAAAGAAATTGTTGTATTTGTTGCTAAAAATACTATCTTTGATGTATTACCAGCATATGTATTTCCTTAGTTTGTTTAGGAAATATTAGTTGTAATGCCACGTTTTTCTCTTTTTTATAAGATTTTATTTATTATCAGTCCAAAAACCTCACGACGAGGTGAAAATAGATGACGCAAGTACACCCCTTACAAAAGATGTGCTATATCTGCTTATAATCTTTTTAAAATTAAGGTGAGCTATGTCTACATAGACACACTTTATTCCTCATTAACTTGAATGTTTAAAATAATTGATGTACTTGCCTTCAGCCCTATTTATATAATGTTACTGTTTGTTTGTGTTCTTCCCAGTTTCATGTTAATGTATTCTGGTTCTCAACCGACCTTATTGTAGTACAGATAAAAAAAGCTTTTTGTTTGTCTAGTAGTTCTGAGACTTCAAGCGAAACAGATGTGGTAATTTCTTTGTAATGCGCTTCGATAGTATAATTCGGCGGACCCCTTTCTTTCTAATGTGTTTTAATAATATAAACCGGACGGGGCCCTTTCTATACTATGTGTTGCGATACCTATAAATCGGATGGAGCCATTCTTTGTATTGTATTTTGGAAGTATTGATTGAATGAAGCATTCTCTAAACATTGTAATCATATATATTTTTGGTAGTGAATATGTAGCTATAGCATAACTTTATTTTAAAAAGATTATAAGTAAATATAGTACTTGTATCACCCTATACATCGTATGATTTGATATCATATCTTTTGTAAAGGTTGTACTTGCGTCACCTATTTATACATCGTCAATGGGTTTTTGGACAGTCATCAGTACTTTTTGTACAGCTATTAAATTCTATTATCATATACTTAAGAAAAATAATATACAATTTTTCAATAGTTTGTTAGAGGTATGCAGTATTAAGGGAATTTTTTTTCGTAAGATCTAGGGTTAAAAACTGTATAAATTAAAGAAAAACTAGAAGAAATTTTAAAAAATCAAAGGGGGACCACATATTTTGGCTGTAATTCCACAACGGCACACCAAATATATCAAATAATATATATCTTTGGAAAGGTCTGAAATAGAGCTAATAAACACATCCATGTTTTTTTCTCTATCTGAGGTCAAAACCGTACCTATGAATTGGAAAAAAAACTTAAAATACCCATATTTTCGACATTTTAGATGGTCGTTAGGACTCCTTAAAGATTTTTTCAGGGATCGTAGTGTAGTGCGATCGTAATAAATTTTCGAGCTCTATCGTGCTGCAAAGTATCATCGAAATTGTTAGAACCATTACAAAGTTGCCACAAATATATATATTGTACACACGGCTTGAGCAACGCATGTTATATATTGTAATGTTTTTCTTATTTATTTAAAACGTAAACGGGTGGGATACATTTTAAACACACGGTAGGTTCACTTACTTAATTTATTTAAACACTAAACTAATCACTAACACTTAATTTATATATACTCAGTATATTCACTTAAACTAATTTATATAAACACTTAACTGATTTATATTCACTTGTTTATCTTACGATGTCAAATTATCAACTAAACTCCACTCTCTCGTTTCCTTATTTATACTAGTGTCTTTTTTACTAGAAAATTCCAGACTGCGGCTTACTCAAAAACAAATGGCTTTCTGGCATTATCTAGATAAGACTGGTCACAAAAACAATGTTTAGATAAGATAGTCACAAACAGTTATAAAAAACCTGCGTATCCGCCATAATTTTACCTTTTATACCTGGCTTAGACAGAGTCGGATTTAGGGACTATACCAGTGTGCTGTTTCGTAACAATATTTCAAAATTAATACTGACACTAATTGTCAAATAATTTCTGGCTATCAAAATTTTTATTATATTGAAAGATAAATTTAATTTAGAACTATTCTTATTACTCTCTTCTCAGCGTGGGTTCAAGTCGCTATCAAAAATAATTTCTTTTATAAATTTTAAAATTAATTTCAAAGTATTATCCAAATTTACGGTTGGTTTCTCGGTCGGATTCTCAAATTCAACTAACTATTTTTTGTCAATAAATAACCACATTATACTGTGGTTACAAACTTTCCTCATTTAAAAGAAAAACTAAATTTGTTTTTTTACTACAAAGAGTTTTGGAATTCTTTTATTATCACTACATGCCTGCAGTGACCTCTGTTTTCTTTAATTTTGAATATTTATATAAATTGTGACAAGATTTATCTATTATTGAATACATTCTATGTAAATGTCATCGGAAATTAAATTATGCCAAATTTGACATATACTGAGTCCTTCAACAATATTGATTTCATATGAATAAATGATTTTTTTTTAAATTTGAAATAAAGGGAGTGTATTAATTTATATAAAATCTACCTAAAACGAGGGTACCTGTACCTTAGCACCCCTAATCAAATTATTGTATATATATATATATATATATATATATATATATACATATATATAGTGATTTCTATTGGCTTGACATTTACAAGTCGTAAGCAGTTTGTATTGGGCTTTTTCGGTGTGGTGGTTTACTTGCGTCACTTGGCAACTGTCGTTGTCTGTGGTATCTAATGGATAACTGTTGTATATGGCTATTTGTTTAATTGTAATAATGGAAACTGAAAATGCTCTGTGTATCATTGAATTATGAGCTGCTAATTTATATCACAAAAGCTTATTGAAATTGTATGGTACAGTCACTGAGTGTTAGTTTTCTGTAAATTGAATAATAAAGTACATTACTAACTCTAATTATCTTTTAAATGATTATAAAATGTATCATAAATAAAAATCTCCACAATTACATGTAACCATTAAATTATATAAAGTATCGAAACCAATTTGACCTGTAGCTTCTTATGTTAATACTCCTAATAATAAATTAGCGAAAAAACTAAGCACTATACTTAAAAATTACGGAAAGATATCTAAATAACCAATTAAAAATTCAATAGGACTAATCAAACAATTAAAAACGTACAACTTACAAGATTTGATGTTACCAATATGTTCTCTAAAATTCCTCCAGAAGAATGCATAACACTTGTAAGCAAATTACTAGAAAATAAAATTATTAATCCAGGAATAATATCAGATATACCTTACTTATTTTATTTCATGTATGTATTAATCAGAACTATATAACTTTTGACGATAAGGTATATATTGAAAATAAAGGTTTAAGAATGGGATGCACAACTTTGGCAAACCTTTTTATGGACTGTTAAGAAAGGAAAATATTTGAATGTAACATTTCAAAAAGTATCTGTTAGGTGTAGATGACATATTAGCTTATTTTGTAGGTAGTGAACGACAAATAGATGTATATTTCAAGCATATTAATAATTTGCGCCCAAAAATTAATTTACATTAGAAGTTGAAGAAAATTATTCAATTAATTTTCTTGATTTAAAAATTCAAAGAGTTATTATTGTACTTGATTATTCAATTTACAGAAAACCAACAAACACTGATGTGACTATACCATATAATTCCAATAATCCCATGTAAAATAAATTAGCAGCATACATAGAGCATGCTCAGTTCCTGTGAACAAATATAATTTTGATAGAGAAATTAATATAATTAAAAAATTGCCACATCCAACGGTTATCCATTTCAAATAATAAATAAATTACCCAATTAAAAAGGGAAAAAAGTGACATTACACCTAATATTTCCTACACAAAATAAAGAAACACAAAATTACAAAACCATCATATAATATGTTGGTAATATTTCTAATAATATTTAACAACAAATACAACAATTTCTCATGAAACAGAAAGTAATGTATAAAAAATTGTTAAATGTAAAAATCAAAATATTCCCATTAAAATAGACTGGTATATTTAAACTTACATGTGCAGAATGTAATGCTGTCTATATAGGTCCACCAATTCGAAATTAGACACAATGAACACATCCATATACATATTAAAACAACTAGAGTAATCCCATTACGCAAAACATCTACTTGACACCAAACATTATTGATACTAACACAGAACTAGAAGTACTACATATTTATGAAAATATATAAGAACTAGATTTCCATGAGGAATTAAAATGTAGAAGACGCTTAAGAAACCCACAATATGAAGTCATCAATGAACATATTAATCTAGGGAATCCTTCACTATTAAAATGTCTTCGTAAGTAATAATTATTGTAAAGATCAGCAGATAATAGTTTTCCTTGGTTTCATACATCATTGCACAGTGACCTAAAATGGAAAAAGATATCTAGGATATCCTCATAAGGCTAATAATGCATCACTTTAAATGTATCTTCTGTTATTCTGACAATGATATTTCATGACATCGAAACAACTGTAAATTTTTCAGAACTTTTATCATTTTCTCATTATATAGTGGAATCAATTAGAAACATGAGTGAATTCCACAAAGTAAGGGTTGATACAGGAAATGTCATTAACCAAATAACTAAAAACCCTGTTATGATCCTGGAGATCATAATTCTGGAACCAGAAAATTACGAAAGCAATAAAATTCGTAATTAGTAACTCAAATTAGGTTTATGAACAATTTAAATGATATCGAGTTAGAGATCTTTCTATCGCTCTTAAATAAAGTATTTATATTCAAACATTATTTTTAGTCTTATAATCACTTCATTTTATATAACAAACGGGAATGCATTCTTGTGAATTATCTAATTGATCTTACATGAACGATATCGATGAAAAATGTCACTTTCGGAATATTACATCATTTTATTAAAATATTATTTTTGATCTAAGCAATTAATCTGGAATGTGAAGTGCTTTATGTAAACAATAAGACACGTATTAATATAAATATAACGTTCATAAAACAATCATCAAAACCGGAACAATATTTTATTCATTCAAAACTTCTGACAAAGATCATTGCGGACAAAATCTCCTCAACAGTGCCAATAAGCGAGGAACAGCAAGGATTCCGAAGAAACCGCTCCACTACCGATGCATTATTCATACTCAGGCAACTAGTTGAAAAAGCTTTAGAATATAACTCTCCAGCCTATCTATGCTTTATAGATTTAACAAAGGCCTTTGATAGAGTCCAACTAAAAGACATCATCACCATCTTGTAAAGCAGTAATGTCTCGAAAGAACTCACAGAACTTATCAAGGACTTAAACACAAACACAACAACCCAAATAGAAACAAACTCTACCTTAACGCAGCACCTCCGAACTACAACTGGTATTCGCCAAGGCGACAGTCTCAGCCCTCTGTTATTCAACGCAATCATGGATCAATTAATAAAAACCGTCAATAATACTGGATTAGGATATCGAATGGGAATACATAGAGTAAGCATACTATGCTATGCCGATGACGCAGTACTTATTGCAGAGTCAGAAGACGACCTCCAAAGAATGCTATGCTGCAAGCTTTTAACAGACAGGCAGAAAAACTTAACATGCAAATTTCTACAAATAAGACCAAATGCATGACCATCACAAAGGAGTCTCTACGGTGCAAATTGTTAATAAAGAACAAAACTATTGATCAGAGAATGTCATACGAATACCTCGGATGCAAAATTACAAGCTCAGGATTCCTGGAAGAAGAAGTAAGGAAACAAGTCAATAAAGCTGCCGCTATATCAGGACACCTCAAATATCCCATATGGAAAAACAAACATTTGAGCATTGAATGTCGAGAATAAACAAAACCTGCATACGACCGGTGATGACATATGGTGCGGAAACCAGAGCTGAAACATCGGTAACAAAGAGAATCCTACGAATTACTGAAATGAAGACCTTAAGAATGATAACTGGATACACATTGAGGGACAGACAGAGAAATGTAGACGTAAGAGAAAAGTGCCAAACAAACGACGTTGTCAGATGGATACGGCAGGTAAGAAGAAAATGGAACCAGCATGTCAATAGAATGGACCCGACAGAATGGCCATAATAATCCGCAACAATGTACCCCATGGCAGAAGACCAACTGGACGTCCACCTAAACGTTGGCGAGATAGTTGGCAGTCAACCTCGCAAGAGTTGCTTAGACGAGGAGGAAACCGGAACTAAACAGGCGATTTCGCCTTCTAAAGAGGAAGAAGAAGAAGAAGAACAAAATTACAGAGGAAAAATCTTTAAATTGGAGATAATGGCGGATAGGGATAAAATAATACTATATTACACCAGTTAAGAATAGATAAGGTGCCCTGGGACCAGTTGTAA
The DNA here is from genome assembly GCA_963921935.1 of Galeruca laticollis. NCBI lineage: Eukaryota > Metazoa > Arthropoda > Insecta > Coleoptera > Chrysomelidae > Galeruca > Galeruca laticollis. The sequence goes on along the minus strand of OY998178.1, from coordinate 219,935,524 downwards.
GACATTTTAAAGAAAATTCTGTAATAATTTTTAGAAACATACGGCTTCTAAAGACTGTGGAAGACCACAAAAGGTCGATTACAAAATGAAAAATATTTGTGTTTCCACTGGTAACAGATATAGCCATATCGTATGAATTGGGGGTAGGTAAAACTGTTCAAGGTACGTTTCAAGCTAAAAAGACTTGTATTAAACAATTGTCAATTTTTTTAGAATTTTCAATAACTTGTATTATATTGTGGATTTAACTAGAGACCTTGAGTTTCATTTAAAAACACTGTATTAAGCTAGTTGAGAACAGAGTGTTGAATACTGCAATACAAATTTATTTTTTGTAATTGATTCCTCTATATTTTTGATGTTTTAATGTTCTTCGGAATGAAGACGTTCACATTGCAAAATATCGACATAGGGAGAGAAATAAATTTAGTCAAGGTTTTTATTGAAAAAGAATGGGTGATGTTCATTTGTTCTTTTTCTTTCATTCAAGAAACTGCTCATAATAGCTGGCAAAACATTTATGCCCGATTTCACCAACCATTTCCTAAAGTTAGGTAATACCTATATCAGATTTTAAAATTTTTAAATCCAATTTACGTTTTACCACGCGCTAGGCAATACCTAAAAGTGATAATATTAGGTATTTCCTATCATTCTTACGTGTTTCTTAGCACTTCGTACAACGTAAATTGCATTTAGAAAAAAGTCCCAATTAGGTACTAGCTAACTTTATGAACTGGTTGGTGAAATTGGGCATTAGTCTACTACTAAAAACCGGGAAGAAGCTTCTCCAGATAACAAAAACGATGGGTCTATAGGAGATAGAATGACTGTTACAGAAAAAAAAATCAGAAAAGTTATTGAAAATACATCAACAAAATGTACTTCTATGATACTTTTTATTTGCTTGAGATCGATATTTGGGGACAAATGAGATACATAATTGAGGTAGGCAGATTTTGGCCCCTATTGAGAAACCAAGTGAGGTGGAAGTATAATTAAAATATGTTAAAATGAGACACACTGGAACAACTACAAACAAGATGGAAATTGTTAATAGAGAGAAGCAATATGATGACCAAGAAAGCAATATGCGGAATATGAGAATTACGAAAATAGAATTGGTAACTGTCTGATCATAAGAAATGAAGAATCAATTAAAAAGCAAAGTTATAAGTCTGAAGATTCTTTGGTAGGTAGGATTGGAAAATAATAACATGCCCAAATGTATTCCTTAAATGTTACTTATAAACTGAATGACTAAGGAGTACATTGTAAAGTCGGGAAAATAATCATAAAATCAACAACCTTTATGTTAACTTGTTAGTTAAAAAAGTCATTATTAGTAATAATTATCCATACGATCCAAAAGTATTATTGTTTGTGAAATCATGTGCATTCGTTTGTCCATGAATCGTTTGGTCTATAATACTATAGAGAAACTTTACATAAAGCTAAAAAAGATTTTGGGGATTCAATGCAGTGATTTATTTACCAAGTAACATTTATTAAAAATACTTTAATAGCTAAAAAACACGGAACATTAAAAGAATTTCAATAGATAGGATATCTGTCTTATAATATGAAAAATATAAAGATACATTGGTGAATGCAAATTTTTTCAGAGGTTATTATGCGAAATATTATATATGTGTTAATCGCACGAGTGATAAGTATTAGAAAAGAACGATTTCATAAAATGTCCATACAGAGCCGTACGTTGGTGCCTATTCAATAATTTCGTCAATAAATTGAACCGATATATAAAAGTAATACTCTACAGTACTAATAGGGATCGAGACCGAACTATAGAGGCAGCACTTCTGTCGAAAGTAGAGCGCCCTGGTGTTAAATAAGAAAAACATTGTGATGTGAACAGTATAATAAACAACCTACAAAATGCAAAAAATGAATAGATCTTTTTATTTTCTTTGCCAGGAAAAAGTGTTGGTATGTAAGATGGGTGTAGGGGATTATATGATTTTTGATTATTGACAAAATGAGCACTGCAAATTATTGTATTTTTATTTGGTTCCCAATCCCCCCGATGTTTTCTGAAATGCAATTAAAAAACTTGAAGTGATTCGTTTTGTACAAATGTTTACTTTCTTCCCCTCAATAGTATTTAATTATTTGAACTTATTATATAATATTATAGTCAGCAAACACATAACCAGTTTTTTATTTTATATAATCAATGAAATCGTACAGAAAACAACATTTTATTCTCTCAATAATAATCTTTTATTAATGTAAAAAAAAAGTTGAGAGGTGTCAAGGGACACCCGGATGGAACGAAGTTCCTTTCGATTAATTAGTGAAGGAATTGTAATAAAATTTTATTTTTTTTATGAAATAATCGTCGCGACACCACACTGTTCAATGCGAAATAGAAATGAAAATATCTGGCTTGCTTTCTATAAGAGAGAGAGAGACAGACAGACAGACAGAGAAACATGCGCACGCCGCAAAGCTTACAATAGCTTACAATAGCAAAAAGTGTCGTGACAACTTTTCGTAAGAATTTTTTCCGTCTAGCCCCCTTTTACTTCACTTCACTTCGTTCCAAAAAGCAAAAAAAAGAATTTTTCAGAAAATAAAAATTCCTTCCCGGCGGGGAATCGAACCCCGTACTCCCGCGTGACAGGCGGGGATACTGACCACTATACTACCACTTTTATGACAGCTTTCATCGAAGGTGGACGTGTGAGCAAGTTATCTAAATAATTTTTCGAAATTAATTAGCAAATACAGGCCCAATACGTCAAATAAAAGTAGAACTATCTCATTTTAAATAAAATACTAATAAATAGGGATAGTGATAACAAAAATCACGCAAAAAACTTATACTACCACGTTAAAACTGTGAAACGTCAACAAGATGTCAACATGGAAAGAAAGTGAAATAAATGTAATTCAGAAATACCTAAACAATAAGGAAGGTCCCATTACCTCAGAAGATCACTTGGTCATAAGGCAGACAATCCCTAACCGATCAATAGCAGCAATCAAAAAGAAATGTCTTGAACTAAAACATAACCGAAACATACCACCAAAGCAGCCAAACAAATGGACGAAAGATGAGGAACGTAAATTAATACGTGAATATATAAACAGAGAAGAACAACAGGTAACAAAACGTGTTAAGGCAATCCTCAATTCCATTCCTGGTAGAACAGAAAAAGCAATAGCCACGAAATTAAGAGAAAAATACCCAAATATTTATTATATGAAGAAAACCTCACTAGAATCGAACAGTAGTAGTAGTGAAGATGAAATAAACGAACAAAATAAAACAAACAATATAATTGCAGTTGAGGAAAATAATACAATCATCACTATTGACAATGATAAAACAGATAACTTTCAAGAAAATATAGAACAAACACTAACAGAACAACCCATTGAAGAATTTGATGTAATCGAACTAAATAATATAAAAACAAAATTCAAAAATATATACAGATCTACCCCAAAAATAAAGAAAAAGATCAAAAAATTCTATATAAGACGATGCCACCAAAGATATGTCAACCATGTAAACGAGATATTGAGAAGCAACATTACCACCATAGAAAATAGTACATTATCATATATAAACAAAAGAAGAGACATCAAAAATCAATATATGTAGCCGGTGTTCTTTTAAGAAATTACATTGCTGGAAAAAGTAAACAACCAAATCCAAGCTACATAGAAACAGAAAAGAAAATGAAAACACTAGAAAAAAGAGTGAAAAATGCAGAAACAATAATAAATTGGAATGGAGGTACATTCAGTAAACAACTGAAAGAAGAAGCTGAAGAAATGAAAAGACTGAAAATGAAACCCAAACAGTACATTACATCTACAAATGATAGAATTAAAATTTTAAAAGAAAAAGCAGAACATCAACGAAAACAAGCAGAAACTCAGCGGCTGAGATATATTTTCAATAACAGACCATCAATGAGGACACTAGAACAACCGATTAAAAGAAGCCCAGACCCGTCGAAAGTACCTATTAGAATTTTATCAGAAATTGTATTCTCAGTTTGATGACACACATGATACCCCCATATTGAACACCTGGCTAGGAAAACTTCAAAAATACTCAACGGGGAAAAACTACAATCAACAATTAGATGAAACAACTATAAAATCAACTATTGAAGTAGTAATAAAGAAAACATCACCTTGTTAGAGCCCCGGCAGCGATTACATACCAAATTACCTTTATAAAATATTACCTAGTGCCAAAGAATACTTAACAAAATTCATCATTAAAATACTACAAGGCAAAGAAAACCTGACAGAAACAGATGTAAGAGCAAATGTAATACTAATTTATAAAAAAGGCGATGAAAAAGACCCTGTCAATTATCGCCCCATCGCTCTACTAAACACAGAATATAAAATATTAACAGGAACAATAACTGTAATTCTTAATAATGATCTCCCAGACTGGGCGATTCCGAAAGAACAATTGGCAAGAAAACAAACATGGGGTACAATACATGGAATGCTTCAAGACAAGGCAGTAACACAATTAGCTAGAATGAGAAAAAAAACACTACTCAGATTGGTTTGACTTTAGAAAAGCGTATGATTCCATTTCACATAGACAACTTAAAAGATTAATTGGAAAACTTCCCTTAAATATGAACATCAAAAACGTTTTAAGAGGATCCATGAATTTGTGGTCGATCCAAGTAAGAACAGACAAAAAGAATACAAAACCCATTTACATTAAAAGAGGAGTTTATCAAGGCGATTCTATAAGTCCTTTACTATTCATTCTAATTACTGCGGGAATCATAGAACACATAAAAACCAATCCCAATATCAACAGATGTACTAAAGGCCAACATACCATTTTAGCTTTTATGGATGATATCAAGTGTCACACAAATACGAAACAGAGCATGAAACTAATAACAAACGAACTAAAAAAAGCTTCCGCTGAAGTTGGATTAAAACTCAATGAAGGTAAATGTGGAGGAATGGCATGAAGTTTCAAGAAGAGGAAGATGACACTCCATTTCTTCCAGATGTGAGAGAAGGCTATACGTACCTTGGTTTAGACCAACTAGAGAGAGATACTGACAAAAATTTAGAAAACATAAAAACAAAAATAACAACAAAAACCACAAAAATATTTGAATCAGAACTTACTTCAAAACAAAAAATCGAACTATTTAATAGCACGATTATTCCAGCAGTAATTTATATTATGGGTAATATGTTTCCAAATGAGAAAAGAGCAACTACATTGAAACACTGCAGAGACTTAGATACCATGTTTAGAAATCTGTTAGTAGAGTATAACTTGAAAGGAAGGACAACATCAAATGCTCGAATTTATCTAACTTCACAAGAAGGAGGATTAGGTATGAAATCCATAGAATTAGAAACGGAAATTCATTATATCAGAAAAGGTGTTTACTTACAATCCCATGCAGACATGACAAAAACATACGAATCTTACAAAAGTCTGCAAACTACAGGATGGAGAAACCCCATAAGTGACCATGACTTCATTATCGAAAAATATGGATGCGAAACCACAGTTTACCCATTAGGCGAATACAAGAAGATATGCGAAAACATCATCAAACATATTAGAGCGCAATATAAAAATCAACTGTTACAACAATGGACGGCAAACATGCATTATGGTAAAGTTGTAACGTCTGAAAAGAAAAAGATTACCTTTCCCGCCTATTCATCCCCTTATATAGACGGTTGGAGACTGTCACTACTCCATTCTGCGGCAGAAGAACAACTCCATGGACTTGGCTCAATTCCAAGCCGCAGGAAAAATTGTAGGAGAGGATGTAAAAATGCCGAAACAGCTTATCATGTTTCATCTTCCTGCCCAACAAACATGTACATATCAAGACATGACAACGTTGTACATTGGCTACTCAAAACCATCCTTACAGTTACAGATGCCCCTGAAGATATTAAAAGAGGCCTTCAATTTGGAAAAGCAACCCTAACTGTTGACTACCAACAAAGACAAAGAAATATAACCATAAGAGCTGGCACAAAAATATTAACTGAGAAGAAATTATATCATAACAAACCTGATATTATGATAAAATTTTCAAATCCAGATTGCATCATTCTCATCGAAGTGTCTGTTGCGCATATTCAAAATTACAGACTACAAGAAAAAATCAAACGAACACGTTATGCAATCAACTCCACCACCCAGATTGACAACACAAATGTTGATACGATTCTTCGTGATCTAAATATTGTGAATGAACTTGAAAGAATCCATCGATGCCCCGTTTACTTAGGAATATTCATTGTAGGTTGCTATGGTGAGATGATTGAGACTGATGAACACAAAAATTTCACAAATATCCTACACAAAGACCTAAAAATGGAAGAAAAAGAAATTGAACACTTAATCAACAAATGCTGCTATAGTGTGGCCATATCTACTTCTCAAATTTTGATGAAACTCTTAAATATAAGCAATTAATTGTTTGTAAGTTATGACGTCTAACATGTTTGGATATTATGTTTGTATAAGATATGCTTAAGATTTTTATATAATTTAGATTAGTTTTATAAAGAGTGTTATTTAACATAAGTATAAAACAATGTAATCAATAAAAAACTATACTACCGAGAAATATGTTTAGGAGATTTCAAAAGTATTATTCATTATACAGCAAGCAACTGAAGTATATTATTTCAATTTTTGTTGTAGAGAATCTCAACAATTAATTAACATAATAAAGACAAAAAACTATACTAAGTAATATTAAAATATGATTTGTTTCTGAATTTATTGAAATTATGACGCGTACACTTGCTAAACACACAAAATGTGGAGATTATTAATCGTATGACTTGGTTGGAGAAACATGCGCACGCCGCACAGCTTACAATAGCTTCAAAAAGTGTCGTGACAACTTTTCGTAAGAATTTTTTCCGTCTAGCCTCCTTTCACAACGCGCGATAAGGAACTTCGTTCCAATTAGAACTTTTCTAATAGCTGCCAACTGTAGTATCATACTGATTATACACAAAATAATAGTTAATAAAATGTTTTAATTAGAACATTTTAATTACATATGGGTTTTTACTGCATTTATCTATTTTTGACGTTTCAAGTTTATCCACGCAGTGTTCAATGAATTTTCGGAGAAACTATAAAATTTCAACTGCGTAGTATATTTATACAGCATATTTGAACAGGCATGAATACAGAAAGATACTTTTGATGACGACATCACAAACATTTGATATTTAAAAAATGAACGTTTAAAAACGCTTAATATACAAAACTACTAATAGTGTTTACATGATATTGTTTGTGTTTTTTCACGGCAGATGGCATAAACGTCATCTTTCTTGGTCCCTATAGGCATAAATGTTACAAACGATACAATACTCTAATATAAAATTGATCAATTATAGTTTTTGTAACTGAATCTTAAAAACAGCATACAAGTTATTCATACTGTCACATTTTTTTTTAAATATCGATACTTCATAATCAATTCTAATTTCTATATGTTTCTATTTCTTTTATACAGATGGAGAGGATTTCCACAAAGAGGAAAATTGAAAAAAATACATAGGAAACTACATATGTAGGACATTTTTGATCCATCGAAGTGAATATTAGTGAGAAAGCATAAAATGAGAATAGGAGAGAAAAATCTGGACCAGAGCAAATATTTACCATATTTTACCACCAATCGATTGTTGGATTCATTTTTTAACAGTTTTACATAACCTAAACATATTGTATGATGCCAGCTATGGACAATTGCTTTTCGCAGTCATTTCGTCAAACAGACTAGTGTAGTCTAGAGTTTCTGTATTATCCCAGGGTACGGGTTTTCGAATTGCAGGATCGAACCCAGAGTGAGGGTCGATCGTTGCAAAAGATGCTGGTTATACAACCACCAGACTGAAGAGTGTAAGGGTCCGGATCGCAGAAATTGCTGCTATAATTGTGGACAGGAAGGACATCTGTCAAAAGAATGCAAAGATAAACCATTCTGCCCAGTTTGCAAAGAGACGCATAAGTCAAATACCGGAAAATGCATTAGCTTCCGTAGAGCTCTGAGTACGACTAAAAGAATGAAACGTCAAAAACTTTACTCCAGTAATGAAAATATTACAAATTAACGCCAATCGTAGTGTCCCAGTCCATGACATTGCTGCACTTACTGCTTCTAACAAGAAATGTGATGTTATTTGCATCAGCGAGCCCAATATCAAAAAGTGTGAAACTGGAAATAGAAATGTATACGTAAGCCCTACCAAAGACGCTTTAATTGTTAATGTAAATAGCTCCATGCCTGTTTTAAATGTGTTTAGTGGGAACTGTTTTGTGTGTGTCCAGTATACGAACTTGTTTGTAATGTCAGTGTATATCTCCCCAAACATCCCTTTTCAAAGCTTCCAAAACTGCTTAGGGGAGTTGCAGGATATAGTTCTGCGCCTTCGGCATGGGAATAAAAACACACCATTTGTGATAACTGGAGATTTTAACTCAAAGAACGAAGTCTGGGGGGGCAGAGTAACAAACCGTAGGGGCAGAGAATTCTTGTCCTGGTGCAATGCTACGAACTTAAATGTCATTAATGATGGACTTGTCCCCACGCTTGTTAGAGACACTGGGCAATCATACATCGATCTTACTGTGGTGTGTGACCGAATACAACGAAAAGACCCTCAGTGGACGGTGCTTGTGGATTCTGACGTGACGGAGCACAGGTTTATTTTAACCGAACTCTCAACCGTGAAGCCTGTAGTCAAGAAAAGGAAAACAAGGTTTGGTGAACCGAATAAAGAATTACTAGTTCACATGTTTAGAAAAAAGACCAGAGATATGCTGGATTCTACGAGTGTTTCTGATCTGGTGAGTCGCATCCGCAAGGCTTACCAAGAATGCACACCGAGGGTTTGCTGCAATGAGGACTATCGCTTGCCTTACTGGTGGAACGAGTCAATACAAGAGGCCATCTTAGATGTTCATCATAAGAGGCGTCTCTTCCAGAGAATAAAAAATGATCCAAACCGGCGTGAAGAAAAATATAGAGAATATAAGACTGCAAAAAATCTGCTAAAGACTGAAATCAAAACATTGAAAAGGCGAGCTTGGCAAAACCTTTGCAATGACCTCGAAGACGACATATTTGGCCAGGGATTCCAAATAACAAGAGCTCAATTGCAAAAAATGCCGGCTCGTGTTGAAATGTCAAGAGAGGAAAGGGAGAGACATTTTAAGGAGTTGTTTGTCACCAACTGCCCAAATAGAAAACAGCGACAAAAAGAACTAACTGTGATACAAGACTGTGATATGCTCAAACACCAGGAAATATTGGATGCCTGTGATAGTATCAAGGTTGGCAAAGCCCCAGGCCCAGATAATATACCATCTGTGATAATAAAAGCTGTGATTAATGGTAATGTCCAATTTTTTGTGAATTTTTATAATTCGTTTTTAACCAGGCAGTGTTTTCCAGGAGAATGGAAAAGAACCAAGCTATCGCTTATCGAGAAACCAAGAAAGTCACCTGACGACCCTGCAAAATATCGCCCAATTTGCTTAATAGATGAAATTGGAAAAGTCTACGAAAGACTCTTAAATACCCGGTTGATTGCGGAATTGCAAAACAAAATTAATGGCTTCCACGAAAACCAATTTGGATTCCGTAAAGGACGGTCTACTTCACATGCAATGGAAAAGATTCAAGACATGGTAGCAGCAAACAAAGGAAAACATTGTGCATTAATCTTGGTGGATGTTAAAAATGCGTTTAACACCGCATCCTGGACAGTCATCAGCGACCAGCTTAACAGAATAGGGGTGAGTGCATACCTTAAGAACATTTTAAATTCCTACATGGATGAAAGAGTAATTATCCTGAAGAGGGACCTTGAAAGACAAGTTTTTGGTGGTGTTCCACAGGGCTCGCTTCTCGGCCCTAGTATGAGGAATATTCTATATAACGAAGTGATGAACCTTCCAACGCCAAATGGAGTAGTAATATTGTGCTATGCCGACGATCTAGCGGTATTCGTAGCTTCTCGGACCTCCAACCAAATGATTGATAAGGCAAACCATACTCTTGATCTTGTATTTCAGTGGATGACTCAACATCATCTAGAGATTGCTCCTGAAAAAACCGGAGCTATTCTTCTTAGCTACAAAAGAAAGACCGATGCGATAAAATTTAAAATGCAGAGCCAAGAAATGAAACCCCAGGGAACAGTCAAATATTTGGGATTCCACCTAGACCGAAGGCTAAATATGACAAACCACATCCGAGAAACCTGTCTGAAGGCTGAGAAAACAATAAAGGCTCTAAATTGTCTTTTACCAAATATAGGAGGACCAACAGCACCGAAGCGGCGAATTCTGGCGATGGTGTGTCAAAGTGTAATCTTATATGGTGCGCCAATTTGGGCCCTTAAGACATATTTAGAAGTCAATAAAATGAGACTTATGAAGACACAGCGAAGCATTGCGCTTAGAGTCTGTTCTGCTTACTTCACCGTTTCAGGTGCATCTGCAATGGTTATTGCTGGTCTCATTCCACTGCACCTTTTGGCGGAAGAGAGGAGGAGAATATTCCAAATGGCTGGTGTAGCTTCTGTTATCCAGAAACAGATAGAGAGGGAGATGACTCTGCAGCAATGGCAGGAAGAGTGGCAGAGCGGCCCTGAAACTTGGACCAGACGCCTTATCCGGAATATTCGACCTTGGCACAATAGGAAATGGGGGACAGTATCCTACCATCTTACTCAGTTCCTCTCAGGCCACGGTACTTTCGGCACTTTTACTTTTAAAATTAGAAAAAAGAGAGACGAAAGTTGCATATGCCGCGGGGCAGCTGTAGATGACCCAAATCACACTGTCTTCGAATGTCCTCAATGGGCAGAGAAGCGCCAAGAACTGTGCTCAGATTTAGGGGAAATAAGTGCAAGCAACGTCATTGACAATATGCTTAAATGTGAAAATGGGTGGAATAAGGTAACAGATTTCATAACCTATGTGATAAGCGCAAAAGAGAAAGTTGAGTTACGAGCCCAGGAAAATGCAGAATATTAGGCAATATTCCTTTCTTTCTTGAGGAGATGTCCTAACGGCGGGTCCAAGAAGGAAAGTGGAAGTTCTTAAAAGAGGAAAGGGTTTTAGTGGGTCGGGGGTCTCCCCATCCCCACACTCCCCCAAGCGACGAAACACCAATGCCTGGGGGGTCTGCTAGCAGATTTCCTAAACCTCTTTAAAAAAAAATAAAAAAAGGGTACATGTATATGGAAGGAAAAAATAAAGTAAAATGTGAGATAGTAAGATTCAAAGTTGGGAGTACAACTTACTTCAACAAATGTGGGGATAGTTGTAGCATTAATGAATAAGGGATCGCAGAAAGTAGGAAAAGGGAAATTACGAATTACGGAAACATATTGTGTGAAAGGAGCAATAACAGGCAGAACAGAGTAGCAGAGAAAAATGATAAATATAGACATTGGGAAAAACAGAAACATAAAGCGTACATTGAATAATGAGGAGAATTTCGAGGTATGAATGAATGAAATTAGGAAAAATGTCAAATGCAAATGAAAAGTGAGAAATACAGAGAATTTTTGGATGAAGTAATAATTGAGATATCGGCAAATGGAGGGAGAGGCGCATAAAACTGGATTAAAACAGAAATCTTAGCTCAGAACAGAAAGGAATGGAGGGTTAATTCAAAAAAATAATCCGATTACATGAGATTGAAAATAGTAGGAGTGTCGTAAATTTGATATATTCTATTAATTGAGCAAAAATTAGATTTCTTACATTAATTGGTGATTCAGGAAGAGTTTGGTATATATAAAAAAGTTTCGAACAGGGTACACCACTGGTGTGTAGTAGTCTTTGATAATCCATCGGAGGTTAAATTGTGGGTGGTTGAGAGGAAACCACGTACCATCGCGTACAGGGCATTTTATATTTAAATGTTGCATGATTAACTCGTATTAAATAAACGTAACGGACTCTTAAAGGTTTAGTTATAATTTATTTTTTATTGTCTATTGTCTACGGAACATCTCACGCCATTATAAACTCAATTTCTTCGATTGTAATAAATCTTTCTATACATAGTTCCAATTTTTATTTCACATCTGCGTTTTGTACTTTGACTCGCATCCATTATTCAAAGTGAATAATGCAAATTGTTGGTTAAATTGTCCGTTTGGTGACAAACAATGTTGTATATGCACATTTTGGAACAATACTTTTCAGATTAACCAAACGAGATAAACGATTCTTTAAATAAACACTTTTGTTTACGTGCCGGTTATGACAATGAAGATGAGGGAATTGTTGTTTGAAATCTGTTTCAATAACACTAGCGAACATTTCAACTGCAATATTTTACAAAAAAAAATATATATTTGGAACCAATGGAAATGAACAATATAAAATAGGATCACAAACAAAATTAACAAAAAATATCCATTATGTCTTTAGGAGAAAAACAATTTTGATAAACCAAGTCAGCTAAACACTTAGGTATGCAAGAAAAAGGAGGCTAATTATTGTAGTATTTTATCGGCATGATACTAAATTATTTCAAATTATTACACCAAAAAAGGTGACGAAAACGACCACGAAAGTCCAATCTGATGACCCTAAGTATAAAAAAATTAAAAATCAATTATGCAAAGTGTATGTCTCAAAGTTCCACTGTGCAGAAACTTGTAATGTTGATATAATTTGCTGAATATGTACATCTGTTGTGTTTATGAGAAACCACAATTATATTCCAAATTTCAACTTTCTATGTATATTGGCATATAGATGTTCTGAAAATATTTCGAGAATTTAATATAATCAGTGCATTAATAAACCCCAATAACCAATTTATAAAATAAGAGAAGCACACAAATTTCAATAGTTATTCTCTCATGAGATTTAATTCATCAATTAGTATTAACCCCGCTTTTCGCAGCTGTTTCTATCAAAGATTGATACTTTCGATATTTACAATAATGGTCGTGGAGCTAGATAAGCTGGAGTACTGTAATAAAATTAAATCTTACAATATTGATTAAAGTGAAATAAAATATTTAAAGTAATTCAACTGAAACGTTTAAATGGAGTACTATACAAATGGAACTACATTTATTTGCAGAAAGAAGTTTGTCCGTTAATGTCAGATCATGACAGAATTTTAGATCATTGTCATAATTTTTCACATTAGTGCAATTAGCTTTATCTTGATTTCACTGTAATTTTTCAATTTAGCCTATAAAGAATAAATGCTTGATAAAATGGTACTGCATAAAAAAACTGTCAAAATTATACGAAAATTTTCCCAGGACGTTGATATTTTATGCGGCTTTGATAAAAATATTCTCTTCAACACTGAAAATCTTATTTTGAATTGATCTAAGCATAATGCTAGGTCGCAGGGTGCTAGATTTATGTACGGTAGTCAGCATTGTTCAACGTTCCTCCAAAGGTTCGTACTGACGTGAAAATTACGCCGAACAACGAACAGAACGGCAATCGGAACACTAAGTTGGACGGGTCTTCGAACGTGTTTGCAAATAGATTCGAAAATCCTGGCCATTCAGCCAACGGTTGGCGGCGTTCCCATCACTGGTCGGATTTTTTCTCCGACATCGAAGGAAGTGCGCGCGAATGCATTTGCAAATTTGGACGGGTTAAAATAACACGACAGACGGATATTTGCTGGAGAGCTCTGTTTTGTTTGTACACAATGGAGTATACACAACAAAAATGACTGGCATTAATTGATTATTATCAAAAAAAGATTTTAGTGGAAAGCACATTATAGAAAAGCTGCTATATAAATCTCCTGTTGCTAAGAAACGGAGGGTTACTACTAACCTATCTTAACTTGATATTGGTCGTCTTAGCAGGTGCAGTGTCCTGTTTTTGACCTACAGTATAATCTCGATAGTCCGGACCTCCGACAGTCCGACACACCGAGTAATCCGACCCTCTCGCGAGATCCCAGCTAACCTATACCTCGCCTTATCTCAGTATTTCTCTGTCTCCTGCCTAGTAGGGACGGTTCTTTTCTTTTCGTAGTCTCATTTGCGTCGTGTTTGTGTTGTTTGTCTTCTTCCGATATGTCAAGCGAAAACATGAAACTTAAAATTTAAGAGACAAAGGCGACATTTTGAAGAACCTTGACGAAGATGAAACAATGAAATCCCTTGCTCAAAAGTATAGTGTAGGACGACCGCTATCTACGATATAAGAAAAATTGTAAGAAAATAGAAGAATTTATGTAGAATGCGGAGGCGGGGAAAAGCAATAGGTTCACTCTTCGACACGTAGATTTTGAGGATAGCGATGGATAGCTAGATACATTTAAAAGGCGTTTTAGTATAAGGTTTCTTACTATTACAGGAGACAAACTGCCATCAGATCATTCAGCTGTCAAACCTTTCCAAGATAAATTTGCGTCTAGAATTCAAGTGTACGGTCTAAGTTTAGAACAAGTCTACAATGCCGACGAGATTGGACTTTTTTGGAGACTGCTAGCTACCGAACAAAACTTTCGTTCCTAGGAATGACTTTCATGCTGTGTGCCTATGTCAGTGGCACCTATAAATTAGATCTGCTTGTGGTCGGGAAAAGCAAAAAAGTTCGTGCATTTGAAAACAGCTCAAGCATTCCATTGATTTATAGAAACCAATACAAGGGGTGGGAGACCAGAGAAGTCTTTGCGGGTTGATTCGAGCATGAATTTACACCTAAAGTTGAGGCATTTCTAAAAAACTACCAAAGTTACCACTGAAAGCTCTTCTAATTTTGGACAAAGCACCGAGAAAGTCTGCAAAAAGTGCTTTTAAGTTGAAGAACAGTTTCATTGGAGTTCTTTATTTATCTCCCAACAGTACCTCCTTATTACATTCAATGGATCAAAACGTGATCCAATATGTGAAAATTAAATATTAAAAGAGCCTGCTTTACATCGCCATAATCCATGATGAAGACATACTGAAAATAATGAAAGGAACAACTGTAAAGGATGTCGTTTTCAATTTGGTTACTGTTTGGGAATATCAAACAACATCATCAATAATTACATCGTGGGAAAAGCTATGGTCGATGCACCTTTTATTATACTTAGATCCTCAGACCGAGGATGTCGGAATCAATGTCATCAAAATATTAAATTCCTCTGCTTTGTCAAGAATTTATGAAGACCCTACAACGGAATTTGCTCGACAAGATTTTCAAAACTGGTTGATCGAAAGCTTCGACTAAAATTACTACTCTCTAGCGAGCTAACAAGAGTCGAAGAATCGGACGATATTCAAGAAATTCCTACAACCTTGATGGTGAAACACGGAGAAGCGGTCACTTCGTTGGATAAAGTGGACAGAAGATAATTGTGATTTTTATATAGTGATATTATGATGTTAATAAAATTAAGGAAGTTTCTATTAGTTTTCAAAGGTTTTTACTACGAGTGTTTTCCTTTTGAATAATTTTTGAATGAAACATATATTTATTATCCTTATAACAGTTTACAGATTGTGCTATAAAAGAATAAAAATGCAACAATTTTTCATTTTTTATTTTTGGTGCTATTTTCTTCACATCCAGCAATCTGGCATTTTCGGTAATTCGCTACCTCTCTGGTCCCATATGTGTGTGTATACTGTATTTTGTTTGATAAATAGATGAAGCCTGAATGTGTCATCCTCGTAAAATTTTTGTAATATCCACTCACAGCTTGAAACTTTAACTTACAAACTTGCAATTTTCTGCACTTCTCTGTGCATAAACATTTGATTGCCACCATCTTCTTGTTCTTTGCGATTTTTTCTGCGCAGTAAACGAATAATAAATATAAATGTACGCTGCTGCTGCTACACATTTTTCCGTCTATACCGGCAACTACTCTTTGAAAACATTTATGGGAACAGCACAAACGTTCCGTTTGTTGGTCTGTGCATCGAAATCAAAACAGCCCAGTCCGTTTGCCGTTGTTCGCCGTTTGGTTCGTCCCCCTTTAAATTACAGTCTTCAAATTCATTTTTCTTCTTGCTATATTTATTTCCTGGCCTGTCTCTTACTGGTTTATCTACTAAAACTTCGTGAACTTCTTTGTCTCGTTCTGTGTTTTCATTAAAATTTCTCTCATGCATACAAAGATGAGCAGCTAACTCATCAAAGGTCGTATCATCATCTTTTTTTAACAACATCCATGCCGATACAAACGTTTCAAAACTAAAAGGTAAAATTTGAAGCGCTTTACAAACTAATAAAATGTCTGGAAGTTCTGGAAGTTGTCTTGCTTCAAGACCCACATTTATTTCAAATCATACATTTTTTAGCTTAGCAATGTGTGTTGAGACATCCTGGGTACATTATAGATTAAAAATGTCAAATTTCACGAATATGATAGTTATTGTAGAATGCTAGTCATTCAAGACGTACTTCATTCGGCAACTTTTACCGGTATTCGTCGTATATGCACTTGATTTCAGAAAGTTCATTAGGACGTTAAAACTACTTATACTTACTTACACAATCCCGATTTATAATTGTGAAAATGTATTCTACAGTATAGGATGACAATAATTTGGAGATACGTATAAGAAACGACTCTCCGTTTCACACAACCCCCGAACTAATATAAATGTGATAAAGTCCAAATTCGCTTAAAGCTAGCAAAGATCTGGGCCCTGGCTAGGGTGGTATTGTTAAATACTCTTTGTGTGAGGTGTTTGCTACAGAATTACGAGAGGATCATTGCCAGTCGCCCATTCTTTGTCCAAAAAAAGTATTTTTCATGCAAAATTCCCCTAACGACTTATTGTACTATCGATGATTAATGAGCTGGAAATGTGCTTTATCTCGAATTAATTTATGAAAAAAATCTCCCCCGGTTATTAACAGCGATTTCTCATAACGAAATTCGAAAAATTAAACTAGTGCAGCTTGCATAAACACAAAACAGAAATCAGGTAACTTGTGAGGTTCAACTGTTTTTTTTTAAATAATTATTAGAGTGAAAATAACAATTTACGGAATAATAACCAGAGGAATTGTATAGCCAAATATGAGAGAAATAATGTGTAGTTTTAATGAGATATATTTTTGAAATTCTGTGTGCTATAATCATAAGTGCTTATCCATTTTAATTCATTAAATATTGAAAGCTAACATCAAAAACGTATTAAATACCAAAACACATTCTTAATATAATGTTTAAAGGCTTAATTCCAAATAGTATACTTCATTTTTAAGAATTTTTGTCTGTAATCCAGTTTTAATAAAAGGTGGAATTCACATAAATGGCAGAAGACCAAACAATTCATAAACTATAAAACAGAAAATGGTGTCATTAACAGGAGATAACGATAGGCTATTTGATCAAGGACCCATATAAAATGTCATAATTTGTGTTCTGGTATGCCTAGTGGCCATAATCAAGATATTTGAGATTCTCCAGTTAACTGAGACGTTTATCGCTCTTGAAGGAGGAAGAAATATGGGACGTAGTTTATTTTCATTGAATTGTGTTATAAAATTAAGAAATATTGATACCTATCAAAATAAATTTTTCCATATTTACCGGATTTCTATTTATATTTTGATCTCATATATCTTGTTTTCATTAATTTTGATAATATTGTAAATCCATATTCATTGGACAACTGGAATTTTATAATTTTGGGTAGTTCTGTATTCTCTTATTACAAATAATCTACTCCACAAAAGTTTATGAAGTTCATAATTATTGTTTTATTCGCCCAGGTTTTGTCTGTACTATATATCTATTGAATGACTAGTTTTAGTTGTTTCAATTTGATCAGTTTTTAAGTTTAAGGCAAGTTGATTTCTGTATTTTCAAAAATTTTACATCAGTTATTGGTTCCACTTTATTCAGTCAACTGTGATTTAAATTTAGATTTTTATTTTCAATAATGCCTAGACATAAACTTACTGCGGGTGAAGCTATTGAAATTATTGAGGCGGGTAGATATAGAGCAAATGGAAAGGTGAAAGATAGACCTAGAAGTAGCCGACCAAGGGTTACCGCCCCCACACAAGCTCGTTTTATGACTGTGTCTGCCCGTCGAGAACCTCTGAGAACTTGTCGGATCATGCTCCTGGTGTTTCGGTTTCAGTTGAAACAGTATGTCGAAGACAGGATGTGCGGAGAGGAAGAAGAAACTGCAAAGCAGGTTATCTTCGACCATCATACTCTGTGTAGAAAGATAGCTCCCTATTTAGGTACAAATCAGAAGAGATTGCAGGAAATTATAGTCCGAGCAATCTCATTGTTCGCTAAGAACTTAGGATGGGACTTTGCTTAGCATCTACGACTGGGGGTGCACAATAACCATTAGGGCCCTATCCCCCTCATGACTAAAAAAAGACTACCACAAAAAATATGTGGATTCAATGAGTTATCGTATATTCATCGTAATATTCACTTAATTCTGGAAAATGTCAATTCCGACAACGACTCATAAAAAGAGACGAGCCTGGCGATCATCCCCACACCAATAGATGTGAAATTAATACGATATATTTTCACAACATGGTTTTATTCTTGATCGGTCAGTCATGAGGTCATGATGACTGATTTTGAAATCCTCTTCTACTATGTAGGTACACATCTGCTATTTCCGAAAAATACATTATTTCAGCAATCAACTAATTTTTAACGAAAATTATTGCATTTTGTTCTATCTACTTTGAATTATGTGCGAAAGCGCATGTTACGTCACTCATCAGTTTATGTTTAACTTAGAACGTCAACAATAAATTTTTCGCGTGTCAAGAATATGAATGGAAAAAAGAAAAAGATTGCAAATATTATAATAGTGGCGTTCGATTTGCAAGCTCAAGCAGCTTTCACTGCTCGGGCTGTGTACTCGATAGTGACACGACAAATTTAAATTGAACGCTTGTGAGTGCACCATATAACCTCAAAAAATAGTTTCTATCGTTAGTTTTTTGAAATTTATGATTTTGGTTTCTTATTTCATATGCCTCTGACATGAATGAAATTATTGAAAAAATCATAATCAATAATGGTATAATAACACAAATCACAAACGAAGTATAACCACAATGTGCCCGAAACGCAAATAAAATTGTTGGTGCTCGAGGGGAAATAGAAGAAAGTTTGTGGGTCTGGGAAGGCCTGTAGGCTTCAAGCAAAAGTCAAAAAGAATGCGAACGTTACACTCGAGTTTGCTCGAACGCCACTAATATGTAAATAAACTGATAAGCTAACCTGAAAAATCATTTATGATATAAGTTCAAAAATGGCTTGTGAGAATTAAATGTTACTCTCAAGATTAATAATAATGTACTTACAAGAAAATTTTCACTTTTCGAAATTCAAACAAGCAAAAGTCTTTATTTGATACTAGAAACTCTCCCAACATCAACAAATCAATTGTGGCCAAATTAGAGCTATTTGTCTTATATGAAATGATGTAGGAATCGATCGAAATGCGTAATCACAACAAAAGATCAAGCAACAGAGGTAATTGATAGACATAAATTTACAATTTGCTAAAAATGTAGGGAAAATTCGTTCATAGTTATTTGAGGTTTAGACTGTTTTGTTTTATATTGTAACCTATAATAAAAAGTGAAATAACAGTAAGTAGAAAATAATTTTAGTTAAAAAATTATATCCTAATAGCTATTTTAGTGTAAAAATGTAGAAAATACTTCCAGTTCTGAGGAAAGCGATACTGCTGAGCCGAAAAAAAGTAAGCAAAATGAAGACAACAAATTAATCTTAATTTGCATTTTGATTTATAATAACAGTACATTTTTGTCAAAAGTTTTAAGAAAAACGCATTTTCATTTATCAAATTTCAGTGTATGGGAAAAATAGGAGAATATAGTTTTATGAATAGGGAAAATGTGGCGATTTTTGTGTGGTGGTAGGGAAGGGCTCTTATAAAAGGTTATCATCACCGATTTACTGAGACAAATTTGCAGTGAATCCATTGAATAGGTTTCAACACCCGCAATCCCATTTAGCAATTTTTTTTCTCTGGAGCATTTTTTCATGTCTATAAACAGCCACTGATCACTGGAAGCCAGATCCAGATAAGACGATGATTGGCAAAGTATTAGTAGCGCAATTGGTTCAATTTGACCATCTACTTGTGAAACACTGCATTGTCAGGGTGGGAAAGCATTTATTTCTATTCGCAGCCATCGATAACACTATGTGATACTCACTATTACCAGGACTTTTTCAAATAAGTCAATAAACCAAGTTCCATATGTATCCTAAATTACGGAGGGAAGACAAAGTTGCTGACTGTTGTTTGAGTTTTTGGTCGCTTTAGAGGAGCTTTCACCCACTGCTTTGCACTCAGTCAAATATCTTTCTTATATAGACGTCTAGTAATGGACCTGGGATGTGATAGTCAACCAAAAAAATTTGCTGCTTAAGCAGATCTAAATAGCCCTCTGAATTGTCAATGTGTTTTTGTTTTAGAACGGTTGTAAACAAAATTGCCAGCGTACCTTTCCCATTGAGAAATGTTCATGTGAAACACTGCCAATTCAACTCTTTTGCTACCTCACACAACTTCAATTTAGGATCAGCCAAAGCGATATCATGTACTTTCTCAAGTTTTCTGGAGCCACTCCCGATTTCCGGCGACTTGGCGTTCAGGACACCACTTACCTCTTCATCGTTTTTGTTGATATAGCAGAATCTCAATAAGAATTATCAAGTCATTACTTTCCTTAAATATTATTTTTTCATTTAAAAACAATGTCAAATAAGCACACTATTTTTTTTCCATTAACTGTTATCAGAAGAAAAATAGTTGCTTCAGTGATACCAATCTGCTTTCTAACAGAATGCCTGATTGACAGGGACTTTTTATACATATCGTTTGAAGGCTAGGGCCACTAGAATAGGCATAGGAAAGGTCTAAGTAATGTGTTAGTAATATTTCCGTACCGATATACGAAATATATTAACAGTTAAATTATCAACTTCTTTTCGTCCTCTCAATGTCGACGTGTTGATATTTTATGACTGTTGTTGCATCTTCAAAAATAATATTCCATCAAATATTTCACCGCGAACAATCAACAGGATTTAGTTACAAACTAGTAGGTGCAGGTTCGTTCACCTATACGGTATTTAGCATTTATATAACGTGTAGAATTTCTTAGTATAAACCATTTAATTATTTTACCTAATAATACATTTATGATTTTGTGCTTCCTACCTGATTACGGTAAATGAACAATTAGAATTTAATTAAAATGACATAATACGCGAAGAAATGATACGTTGCTTTAACAAAAGGTAATTTATACACAGAATATATTTTTTGTAAAAAAACATTTTATATAATTATTTAATTATTCATCTAATGAAACCTTGACAGAAATAATTATGAACACATAATAATTGTTTAAAATTTGTCACGGTATTCAGTGATCGTTAGATGATTGAAGATACTATTTATCATAAGTTGTTGGATGAATTTTGTTTAGTTTAGTTTTTTAGAATAACCTTCGACTGTTATACAGCTTTACCAATAAAGTATTTTGCCTTAAAAAGAATTGATCATTTTTATCTATTTAAAATTATTAAATTATTAAGTTCGAATTCAGTCATTTAGGTTAACTAGCTTTTCAATTTTATCGGAAATAATAAATTTATGAATTGGATATTCGTTACTTCAAGATTTAACAGCTGGTAATAATGTATATACTTCGAAAACAATTTTTATTTGATAAACACCATTAGTGAACCATATAAAAAGTAACTTTATTCCGCTAAACAAGTCATTTATCGACAATAATTTTCTTTTAGATGAGTAGAATGTCATCAACCATATTTAATGTTTTCTATTTTCTCTAATAATCCCTGGAAAAGAAACAATTGAAATCTTTTCTAGGAAAACCATAGGTAAGTTACAAAAGATGATTAGAGAGGTAGAGAGCACTGTAATCAAGTTTAAAAGTGAGTCTATAAACAACTAGTGCCGCTACTTTAGACAAGAGATACTCGAGAAAAACCAATTATTGTATCTAAGTTAAATTGCGATGACAAGAAGAAGAAATGAGTTGAACTTTTGACTAAATTTTAACAATTCATCTACATTTTATTCGTGGATTTTTTAAGCTATTCTCATTATTCATCAATGTACATTTTCTAATTTAAAACAAGCAAATAAAATATTTTTTCCGTCGACCGTGTTTTTACAGCCGCTACTAACGTTCTCAATTTCAGTCAAAATCATACATTAATGACCCCTATTATTGCATGATTTTCTGTTAATGAACGATTTTGATGATTTCCATGGTAATCAAGGAAATCAACCAAATTAAAAAACGTTAAGATAAAACGTTGTTCGCTGTCATTATTAGTGTGTTGTGTTTATTTTGTGTTTATAATTGTGAAATTTAGTGTTGAATTCTCCCAAGAAATGGAGGTGGATGAAAATTTTACATTAACTCCGCCGGAAGTTGCTGAAAGTGCTAATTCAGAATCATCAAGTTTACTACCGGAAAAGAGCAGAAGTTTGTATGAAAAACCGTATGCCGAATTTATATCATGGTGCAATTAGAAACAAGTAAAGCATTATTCAGAGACGGTTTTGTTGGCATATTTCTCAGATATTGCAGAAAACGGCCTAATTGCAGATTTATGGCCAAAATACTCAATGCTTACATCGACACTGATTTTGAAAAATAATATTAATATTAACAAATTAATAATGTTTATCAAGAAGAAAAAAGAAGGATGTATACCGAAGAAGTCAGAGGTGCTCGAGAAAAAACATGTACAAGCATTTATTTCTGACGCTCCTGAACACCTGTATTGTAACCAACGCTTACATTAAAATGCGATTGATGATCTCCAACATTAACGCGCTCGATCATTAATCGCCTTCATTAATGTACTTGTTGGTTAAACAACTATTTCTAAAAGAAACTAATTGTTTCTATATAATTCAATAAGATATAGAAAAAAAGTTGTTTCGATATTACTTTCATCGCCAGAATGATAGAAGTTACATTTCATGTGATCTCTACCTGATGTTTATCAATTATTTTTGGCTAGACCAAGAAGAGACCTTCCTTGTGATTGACTTAATTTACATGAATAGAAAAAAGAAGAAGATGTGATATTACAAATATTAAAACTTAGATATTATTAGCACTATGGGGATATAATGGATATATTTTTCCCACTTAAGATCAGTATAACTGAGCAATGATATAGAAAACCAGGAAACCATATCTGCTCATCTTAACAAATATTACTTATGAAGACAGTTCAAAAGGGGAGAACGCCCTAGATATATCTGTTCATTGACTACATCACATTGTGGGTCTGTTGAGTGTCTTCTAATTTCTATGTCCTCAAGGAAATCCAGTTCTTGTTTCTTATCACAAATATGCAGTGTTTCTAGTTATGTCTTAGGTATCAATGAATGTTTGGTGTCAAATAGATGTTTTGCGCAGTGATATTTGAATAGTTGAGGTTTTTACTTGATAAAGATCCATACTGAACGATGGAATAAAACCATTTAATTTGTTTAAAACTTCATTTATTTGAACTAATGTTCAATTTAAACTGGTAGACGCGTTTTACTAACACAGTAGCTTTCTAAAAACGAATGAAGGTTCATTTAAAAATGTTTTAATATATACAGTGCATAAATACAGAATTCTATTATACTAATATTAACAAAGGGTATTGAAAGAAATTACCTGGAAATTCATTTATTAGGAATGTTTATAGTGAATGAATTTTCGGGTAATTTCTTTCAATACCTTTTGTTAACATTAGTATAATAGAATTCTGTATTTATGCACTCTATATATTAAAAAAGTGAAACGAGTCAACCAGTTTAAATTGAATATTAGTTCAAATAAATGAAGTTTTAAACAAATTAAATTGTTTTATTTCATCATAGTGAGATTTCTCTGGTTGTTTAATATATGTACTCGTAAGTGTTCACTGTGTCCAATTTCAAAATTTCTAAGAGATTGGCCCAAATAAACAGAACTACATTCTGGACATTTAAATTTATATATACCAGTCTTCTTCAATGGGGATATTTTTGTTTTTACATTTAACAATGTTGTACTCACAGTACTTTTTGTTTTAAAAGAAATTGTTGTATTTGTTGGTAAATATATTATCTTTGAAATATTATCAGCTTAAATGTGATCGTTTCGTAATTTTTTATTTCTTCAGTTTATTTATATAGTTGTAATGCCACTTTTCCTCTTTTTGATTAAGTGATTTGTTTATTATAATGGATAACCGTTAGATGTTGCTATTAGTTTAATCGTATTAATTCCTTTATCAAAATTATATTTATTCATTTGAACTGAAAATGCTGTATGTATCATTGAATTATATGCTGATGATTTATGTGACATGAGATGATTGAAATTATATGGAATAGTCACATCAGTGTGTGTTGGCTTTCTGCAAATTGAACAATCAAGTACATTATTTACTCTTTGAATTTTTAAATCGAGAAAATTGATTGAGTTATTTTCTTCAACTTCTAATGTAAATTTAATTTTTGTGTAATTTATTAATACGGTTGAAAAATACATCTAATTGTCGTTCACTACATATACAGCAAGCTAATATGTCATCTACATATCTATACTAAAATAAGATATTTTTTTGGCTCATGATCAATGAAAATCCTCAGTTTTTATCCCAAATTTTTGAACCGACAAGGCTAATTTCCATAGCGACGTGGTATGAATCTGCATTATATGCATTACAGGTCTGCAGAGAACTCCCACTAGATGCGAGGAGTTCAGCATCAAGGACGTTGGAGTATCAAAATATGAAGTGGTGTAATAAGGAGTACAATTATTGGACCCTATTTTTTATCAGGTCCTAATTAGTATCTCCTTTTGGAGTTTCTCAGAAATGAATTGCCTGTGCTATTTGGACGATGTGCAAGTGCAACCAGGCAAAATATGTTTTTGCAGCTAGGCGGCTGTCCAGAACATTTTTTAATTAATGTGCGAGAACACATAAATCAGACATATCCAAACCGATGGATAGAGAGCAACGTTACTTGACTTGACATGCCTAGATTTTTATTTGTGGGAACGAATAAAAGATATTGTTTGCCAAACTAGGCCTATGACCAGAGACAATACAAGGATTAGAATCCAGAATAAAATCCGTTGCCTATTAATCGCTGTAGTGGAAACTGCCGTTTTTTCTACAGGAGAAAGGCTCGAACAAGGTATAAAAAATAATGGCAGGCACTCTGAGCATCTAAGGTAGCACTAGAATGGCCATCTTTACAGTGGGAAGCTAAATAAATTTGTTGTAGATTGAAGTATTATATTACTATGAATATCACTGGTTTGGAAAGAGACAGAGACTTGTGGTTTTCAATATTCGCATTGACGTTTAAACGTCTTTATACCAGTGTAATAATATCATTGTCATTGCATTTTAATTTTCTGAGAAGAATCATAAAATATGTTGAATTTTTATAAGGCACCCTCTGGCGAATGTATTAAAAATAATGAGGGCATTTCGCGAAGTGCTGCTGATAGAGCAAGAAAAACTCTTTCACATGACACAGAGTTCAATAATTTCCAATAAAGTTTTCCCGAGATATTGCATTTTTTCAAAATAAATGATCGCTTGGCCACCATCACCGTTTAAGAAGAGTGAGATACAAGAGTGAAACCAAAAATATTCATAACAAACATGATATTCATTTTCAGTGCAGCTAATCTTGGCAAATTGTAGAGAAACCTCCTCTCTTTTGAATTACTAATAGTATTACGCCAACTAGCGGCCATATTACGAACTTTTGAATATTTTCCAGTGATTTCTCTTGGCCGCAATTATCATAAATATTTATTCCCGAATGTCTACGGTGTACTGGTTCCGAGATACAACCGCTTATCTCGCTCAGTTAACATATAATAACGTTAAATTATTATATTAGGTATATTTTACCTTCCCGCAAAAATGCGGGAAAGCATTTTTTCAGACACTACTGCGGGAAAGCTATTTTTCGGGAACTAGTGCGGGAAAGTGACACTTTAAAACTAAAATGCGTACGGGAGAGTGGGTAAAAACATGCGGGAGTAGAAAATTATTTTCTTCTAATATAACAAAACTTTTGGCTTCAATCGTACAAACTGAAGACGAAAAAAGCCTACTTTGTTGAAACATCAACTTTAATATGATAACATATTCATTATTTCGGAAATTTGTATACCAAAATCATCATTGTCAAATCGAAAAATCTTTCTCCAATGGCGAGATGTTTTTATACCATTTTAGATTTGATATTGTAAATGTTTTTGTCAGATTATCAGTATTCACGACAAATGTATTTATTATTAAAAATTTACCCTTCGGTGTTCCGAATGAATTTTTCTTGCGTCGAATTCATGAAAAACGAACGTGATGGTATAGTTTCACGGTTGAACGATTGAACGTTCCATCCCTTAGTCGGTGCCCCTCTCGAAATTGGGCGATACAAAGGGTGAAAAACAAAGTAAGTTGTGATAATCAATCAATATTTCCAATAACATCGTTCGCCTACGGCTTCTTATGTTGGAAGAAGAGTTTTGTTTAACTAACCGAGTGATTTAATCACCACCAAAGCGGAAACACTGTGTCTTAACAATTTAGCTACTGAATTAAAAACATTGTCCAGTGTGTGTTTCTTCAGATCTTTTTTTGCCGACTCTTGTTATTATCATGTTTTTGTATCAAGGTGAGTTGATTCGATCTTTAGTATAAAGCATGTCATAAATTAATATGTTCCATCAATTGTAATGAGTTTAGTTCAAGGACAGAATTAATAATGAAAAAGTATCAGAACAATGGTGATAGAACCTATTTCTATTATTCTTAAGACTACTTCACAGCAAAATAAGCTGCGCGTATAACAAGATCGTCATTTCATCCTCTTTTTATCGCATATTCACAATGGGTGTGTTTGACAGAAAAAAGTGCTGGTGGGTATATGTGTGGTATAATGTTTATATATTATGTCTTACCAAATTTAGATGAAAATCGTTATTTTTATAAAGGACAAGTAGTGCTTGATAAATTCAGTTGAACAAGATGATCAGCAATGCAGCAGAAAATTCTCCCCGTCATCTCATGAGAGGATTAACCTTTATTCTAATTCCAAAAATATATTCTTTATTGATGAAATAATTTCGTTTATCGAAGAAAAGCTCTCGTCCGAACTGTATAGATTTCATAAAGCACACATATAGCTTGTAGTATTCTTGATCTCCCGCGCCCTTATTCCAAAATAACATTAAAAAATCAAATCATCTTCCATATTTTGTTCCGGGATACGCTGTCAAAGTGGAGATGGCCATTTCTGATGTCACAAATGTCAGTTGCCCTTTTACTATCAAAGTGGGGGCGAAAATTAGACATAGGAGGGGAATATGTCGGTACATATCGGAACATAATTAAAGTAGAAACTTTAAAATCACTAAAACTGAAAATAATGCATTGTTATTTTAGATAACAACGAGTACATTTAAAAGGTAAAAAATGTTTTCAATGACAATTTCCCAATTAAATTCGAACCCATTACAAAAATTAATGAAGAACATCAAATCTTTACTAAACAACAACAACAAGCATTCTTGTATAAGTCTGGAATACGCATCCGACCAGTGGTAACCTTTGTCATCACTCCAGTTTCAAAACTAACAATGTTTATTTACAATTTAATTCACTCTTTGATGAACTTCAAACCAGCCAATTCGGTAACACTCTTGAATTAATTAATAAGATTAAAGGTTTTCACATACCAGATGGTTGCTCGATGATTTCGATCGATGTGAGTAGCCTGTACACCTCGGTGCCAGTATCTGATTCGATACCATTGGTGTGCATGAACTTGAAATTCTCAGGTATCCTTTCTTAACACATACACTCAATAATGACTTTTCTAAAACCTTGCCTTTCGTAAAAATGTTTCATATTCAATAACGTTACTTATGAACAACGCGATCGCTTAGCCATGGGTAGTGGCTAAACACACAAGTAGCTGCTATCTTTATGAAATTCAT
This sequence comes from Galeruca laticollis, assembly GCA_963921935.1. Classification (NCBI taxonomy): domain Eukaryota; kingdom Metazoa; phylum Arthropoda; class Insecta; order Coleoptera; family Chrysomelidae; genus Galeruca; species Galeruca laticollis. The sequence continues at coordinate 219,907,455 of OY998178.1, read as the reverse complement.
CATCCTAAAGAACAAAGAAATACTCCTATACTTTAGATATGACGACGACATCTTTTGTGCAATCAAAGGCAACATAACAACAGATCAACACATTTTAAACAACATCAACAAGATTCACACTAACATCAACTTCATCTTGGAAACTGAAATGGATGGATGCTCCAGCTTCCTGAACCTCTGCATACGTAGGTGCGGCTCTGGGTTCGGCTTTGGGGTTTACATGAAGCCTATTCAAATGGATCACGCTATACATGCTGATTCCAACCACCCTCTTCAGCACAAAATAACAGCTTTCAATTGCTATATTCGCAGGCTCCTAAACAAATCTTTAGATACGACAGAGTATAACAATGAACTTCACACAATTAAACAAATTGCGGTTAATAATGGATATCACCACTCTATTATCGACAATCTTCAGTCAGAGAAAGAAATCAACAACTAGCTTATCCATCTATCAGAGACATACTGTTTTCACTTTTGTAATTGTGAACGTACCCAGCCATTTGTCTACCCCATCCTCAAGATATCCTCCTCACTTGACCTTAGGCGACAGATAACACTAAATACTACCAGTTGTTGTGTGTTGTTTGATCAGCAGAACTCAATTGTGAATAGTTACCGTGCCTGGCAGATACATACTACCCAAAACATTAAAAATTGTAATGCTTTTCTTATTTATTCAAAGTATTTATTATGATGGGTGGGATAAATTTATATTCACGGTATGTCTACTTACTTAATTTATTTATTCACTTAAGTATTCACTAATTTATATTAACTACACAGTATATTCACTTACACTAATTTATCTGAACACTTCTGTTTATTTATTTAGACTCAATTTATATAAAAACTTCACTATTTACTAGTTCACTGTTTATTCCACGAGATCAAATTGTAAATTAACCCTCTCGCTGGTAGGTAGTCTTTATATATAAGGTGCGTGCTATTCCGGAAACTTCTCGAATGCGGCTCCCAAAAACAGTCGACTTTCCTAGAAGTCTCTAGATAAGACTAGTCACCAAAAATAATGATAACCAGTTCGAAGAAATCCCTGCGCCTTCTCCAAAAGTTTAACTTTCGTACATAGCTTTAGACAGAGTGGGATTCAGGGACTACACTAGTGTGCGATGTCGTAACAATATTATGTTTTTAACTTTTTAAAATGAAACTGACGGTTACTACATAGTTCCACAATATATTGAAAACATGGTAAAAATGTTAAACAATTGACAGTTGTTTAGATATTACTATCACCGTCAGAATGACGGAGCGCCCGAAGATGAAGATAATGTTACTGTTTTAAATGAAACTAACTGTTTATAGATAATTCCACAATATATTGAAAAAATGTTAAAAATTCTAAGAAATTGACAATTGTTTCGATATTGCTATAGCCTATATAGAAAGGACAAGGAGTAATAAATCATTCATTTAAGTAGATTCCATAGACGTACCAAAATATATTTTAAGAGGGTATACCGTAAGGTTGTATTGAACGAATGAGTTGCAGCTATGCTAAAGAATATACGATTTAGGTCAGAGGTAACGAGATGTACTAATTTTAATAGAAAAAAGTGATAGAGGTAGAGGTCATTCGGAAGCAAAAAATGTAGTTCATTATAAAAAAATTCTACAACTTCCTCAGGACTAAGATACATAATACCGAAATGTACTTTTAAGTATTCGCCAATTACAGAACCTTTCTGTCTGTACTCTTGTACCAAATGATACTCCTGAATCTTACGAAACCAAGCTTGATAGAGATGAAATTTACAACCAAAAAGAATTTGATCTCTGCCAAAACATTCATATATAGCGTTATGAATGCTTAGTTCAAAATCTACTACGACTTCTTTAGGTTGAAAATTTAAGCCTACTTCTTCACATTTTTGTCTTAAAATTAAAAACAAATTTGAATATGTTTGACTTGATTTGTCCGGCAGCAAACAAAAAACAAGAGGTACGTAATAGCCGTTTTTAAAACCATGAATGGTAAACATTTGGTAAAAAAAGTTGAACAGTATTTAAAAGTCCCATCCATCAAAATACAATCCGAATTACATAAAAAATTAAGGTTGGAAAAACAGGAGAACACAATAATTTTAAATACCTGGTCTGCTGTTAATAGAAATTCCTCTTCTCGGTTCGTTCGTAATTGTAATTCACGAACACTATTAAATACTTCTTCCTGATTTTTAGGCAATAGTGTAAGTGCATCAACATCCTTCCCCTAATCCCCTAAATATCGATCAAAACAATGAAGATTTCTTCAAAATATTTAATTCAAGAAATCTTTGAAACTTTCCAGAAATATACATAATTCTATGGGCCTCCGATTTTATCTATTATAAACCCTAATGACTCTAATAGGATTGAACTAAATGGTTGCGGCACAGTTCGAACATTTCAGTAATCCTCAAATTGATACAAGTCAGGTAAAATTTTATTTTGTGGCAGAGTTCGGATATGCCCGTTTATTCATATTTTTTTTAATTTGTATTACTCCTATATGTAGTGTTTGGGGAATTTTTTTCAGAAATTTTAAATGGCAAGTGGCCTACTGTAATCGGCTTAATACGATTACACCTATTTACAGATTATTCGATTATTGAGAGGGATTTTCCAAACAAACCAGTTTTCTTAGAAACATTATCGGGAATTTTATTTTAAAAGAAAGTAGGTACATTAAATCAGTACTTAGTATTAGTTCTTTGAGTAAAGTAGTATGAAGTTGTATGGTTGTCATAATATTGTAAACAGTTGGAATATATTTAAAACATTTGTTGAATGTTAATTGTGCAAGTACCAAACAATGTCGATAAGCCAAGGACCATCTAAACGACCAAAAACAGGTCCATTATCTTTAAATGAAAAAACTCTGATATTGAATTGTTATATATCATTGCAAAACAAGGATCCAAGTGCAAGTGTTGATGATATTGTGGAATTAACGGCTGCTATGTTGTGTGTTGCTAAATCAACAATTTATAGATTACTAAAAGAAAGCAAGAATGGAACCCTTCAACCCCCTAAAACTCCTTCAGGCCGAAAACCAATTGAGATCGATGAGTCATTAAAACAAAGACTAAGGCGTAAAGTCCATGGATTTTACTTACGAAAGGAACTTCCAACACTTGACAAAATTATGACATCAGTGCAAGAAGATACGGACTATCCAAAATTCTCCAGAATTACATTATGCAAACTTTTGAAAGATGTGGGTTTCAGATATACAAAACATAATAGAAAATCTCTCTTGATAGATAAACCGGAAATAGTTTTTTGGAGAAGAGACTATTTAAGAAGCATTCGACATGCCAGAGAACAAAATTTGAAAATCTTCTACTTAGACGAGACATGGATAAATGCTGGATATACAGTTTCCAAATCTTGGCAAGATGAAAACATTAAAAGCGGAAGGCAGGCATTCGTGGAAGGTTTGTCGTTAGGTTTGCAGTCACCATCTGGAAAAGGAAAAAGACTTATCATTGTCCATGTTGGAAGTTCTGAAGGTTTTGTTGATGGTGGATTATTAACTTTTATTTCAAAACGCACGGGGGACTATCACGAAGATATGAATGGGGATGTCTTCGAGGAATGGTTTGTTCAAATGTTGGATCTGATTCCAAAAGGGGCTGTTATTGTTATGGACAACGCAAGTTACCATTCACGGTTACGAGAAGCATTGCCCACAAGTCGTTGGCGTAAAGCAGAGCTTTTGGAGTGGCTTATTTCGAAAAATATTGAGTTTCCAAAAGATCCACTAAGGAAAGAACTTTACAGAATTGCAAAAATGAACAAGAATAAATACAAAACCTACATTGTAGAAGAAATGGCTTCTTCTCGTGGTATATCAGTTCTTCGACTTCCCCCTTATCATTGTGAACTTAATCCCATAGAATTAATATGGGCTCAGGTGAAGGGGGAAGTTGGAAAAAAAAATACTACTTTTAAAATAAACGATGTTGTGAAATTGTTTGAGAGTGCTGTAAGTCATGTGAGTAAGGAAAATTGGACAAACTGTATCGAACATGTTATCAAAGTAGAGGCAAATATGTGGAAAATTGACAATATTTGTGATGATTTAATCGACCCTATTATTATTAATGTCAACAACGATTCTTCCTCTTCCGAGTCGGATATAGAGTAAAAGTAATAAATGTATTCCAATAATTATTTCTTTTCATTTTTTATTATATTATTATTTAAAACGTATTTTTTCCCAAAATACACACCACTGCATTGCGTTATTGTTTATCTGCTAATCCTTTAACAATGAATAAACCTAAAACTTTGCTACAACTGAAACAAATACGGGGTCGATCTACCTGGTTTTTAGATTTACGGAAGAAATGTAATTTAAAGTAAGAGATTTATCAAAAATTTCATGGTGCTCCCTGTAAAGGTTTTGCATACTTAGTTAGGGTTTATTACTCCTCGTACTTTTTGTACATACTATATCATCGTCAGAATGACACAAGTTACATTTCATGTGATGCCTACCTGATGTTTAATAATTATTTTTGGCTAGACCACGGAGTGACCTATCATGTGATTGACTTAATATATATGAATAGAAAAGAGAAGAAGATATGATAATACAAATATCAGATATTCTAGGCATCACATGAAATGTAACTTCTGTCATTCCGCCAATGATAGTAATGTAGAAACAATTATTGTCAATTTTTTATAATTTTTACCATTTTTTCAATATATTGTGGAATTATTTACAAACAGTTAGTTTCATTTTAAAAGTAATGTTTGTAGATTCCACAAAGTAAAGGTCGAAACAATAAATTTTTTCCACTACTAGCTGTGAACTTGACAATTATTGTGTCATCTAGCCAAATGAGAAGTTGAATTTCTCTATTAGTGATTAATAATTTTTTCTATTGTTAACGTAGGTCAATAATGGACAAATTCAAGGATAATAGCTTAACAGAAACTAGTGCAACATAATTTTGTATACCCAGGAGATTGTGTTTAACATATTTACTGCTTGAAATTACCTAACAAGATAAAATTATTTCAAGAAAACTGTCATTAGTTTAAAATTCGCGCTCAACCAAAAATTTCTGATGACATTAAGAATGCGTTCATAATATATGGGTGAGGTGAGGAGCGAAAACAGTGCCAGTGTCAGTCAGATGACGGAGTAAATGCCTAGAGAGAAATCAGTTTGAACGATTTGTAGATCGACACTATCAAAATTTGACATTGAAATGTGTTGTTTATTTTCCGTTAATTTTAGAAAAACGAGGATCCAGGAATGTTTTTATCTTCAACATTATCACCAGTGGAATTTGAAAAATCTCCTGTTGATAGAAACTGGTAGCTAACCTTGACCCACATAGAGAAATAATATATTACTTTCTCTATGGTGAAGCATATGTTAAATGTTTTATGAACGCTCACTTTGTACCCAAGTGTTGTGAACGCACTACCCCTGTAATTGTTCAAAGTTCAAAGTAAAACATAAACCACGTTTTGTGAAATTTTTGGATGTGATCGTATAATTGGATTCGTTAATTCGTTGCACTTAATATTGGTGATTATGAACTATAGGAATAATGGTATTCTATTGTTGTGTGACTGACTGTCGTAGTGCTTCCAAGCGATGTAGAGACGAAGTCTTTCACTATAATGATCCTAATTTTGTAGCAAAAATTATGAAATGTTTAGACGAACTAGAGGAAGGAGAATATTCTTCACTAGATGAGCCCATAGACGATTCGGACGATGATTCAGATTACTGGAACAGCCAGAAATACACGATAGAAATGATGACTCTGATGAAAATGGATATTATAGCGAAACAGATTTATATTGGTATTCAAATTAGAACTCCTGCCCATACCACGAAAGACAGACCCAATTCATTACCGAACTATTTCTTATTCAAAAATGGTTTCAAATGGAGTACTACAGAGCCACCAACGCGGCTGAAAATAGCTCAACATAATATTGTGAGAGGCATTCCAGGAAAGAGTAGTACTGTACGAGCGTTAGGTCCTCAACCTCAAGTGGAAGATATTTTGTCACTTTTATTTGACCAACAAATAGTTCAGGAAAGTACTCACTGGACCAACGTTAAACCTGATGTTGTTAGGGCAAGAGTGAAGGAACATCAGAAAATTAATTGTCTAGCGACAGATAAATTGGAAATAAATGCACTCTTTGGTCTGTTTATGTTGACAGCAATTTATAAGTCTAACTGCGATGACGTGCTATCATTATTTTCAACGAGATGTACCAGACATCCTATTTTCTGCGCAGTAGTGTCTGAAAAGAGTTGGAATCCTTATAGGTGCTCTATACTTTGACAATACCAGGACAGAAAGGAAAAAAAGATGAACCATCTGTGGCGACCACACACATTATAAAAAACATTTTTGACTTCTGGTCTTTCAACCTAACATCATTAAAACTGACATATTAGTTGCGTTCGTCTGTATCAATCCCGAAAACGTTTTTAAATGGCAAAGAACGTAAATGACAGATATCTGACAAGCATCCGTCAAACGAGATGTTTGAGTGTCAAATTTGTCGGTGCGTTTTCGAGAGCTTATCGACGCTAGAACTTCGGCACAAAACGGACACAATAACAAATGGTTCGCTGTATCATAGAAACCAAAAAATTATTGAATCAACAACGACGTTCATATTATACATGTAAAATAATTTTAAATTCTTCAAAGTCAATATACATATTGTAATGTTTTTGTTATTTATATAAACAGCGTACGGATGGGATAAACTTTAAACACACGGTATGGCTACTTACGAGTTTATTTAAACACTACACTATTTACTAATTATATACACAGTATATTCACTTAAACTCGTAATTTATATAAACAGTTCACTAATTTATATTCACTTATTTACTTGTTTATCTCACGATGTCAAATTATCAACTAAACTTATCCGCTGATCGGTCCTTTATATATTTTAGTGCCTTTTTTACTAGAGAATTCTAGATTGCGGCTTACACACAAAAAAACAATTGGCTCTCGCATTTTCTAGATAAGACTGATCACAAAAACAATGTTTATATAAGATAATCGTAAACAGTTATAAAAAAACCTGCGTATCCGCCATAATTTTAACTTTCATACCTGGCTTAGACGGAGTCGGATTTAGGGACTATACCAGTGTGCTGTTTCGTAACAATATTCACCCCGTCTGGCTTTTCGATCAATTTATTATAAACGTACATCTCAACGGAGATTTATTTTAGCATTAACATATTCAACGAAGCAATAGTTGTGCTAAACCAGCCGCTGCTAACACAAGTATATATCAACGCTTTATAAATAATTGTCAAATACTGTATTCCTTGGGGATTTATACTTGCGTTGATGAAATGCTTATCTCTTTTCGAGGGCCCGCCAAATTCAAAGTTTACATACCTGCAGAACCAAATAAATATGGCCTCAATGTTTTGTTACTAACAGACGCCCGTACTAGTTATTTTTATATTGTATACATTTATTGTGGAGAACGAACAGATAGCTTAGGTTTATCGGACGAACAAAAAAAATTGTCGTTTCCAAAACCAATACCCGTTCTTAGATTGACTCCCCCAATCGTTAAATGCAGTAGGAACATTACTGCCGATAATTAGTTTTCATCCATGGAATTTGTGCAAGAACTGCAAAAGCGAAAATAGACATATGGTGAAACAAACGAGAGTTTTACCCCGACAAAAAAGGTAAGATTGGTTCCTAATTGTATGGATTCACTAACGATATTACTTTGCTGAGTTACGTATCCAAGCTTATTTAACGCATGCACCACACCAAAAGTATGGACTCAGAAATAAATAAACCAGAAAATGTAGCATTTTATAATACGACGAAAGGAGGTGTTGACTCCTTGGATTACAAATGTGCCAATTACTCAACTAATAGGAGAAGCCGACGATAGCCACTATCAGTATTTTACATGTTGGTAAATATATCAGTGGTAAATTCTTACATTTTGTACTCAAAGATGTCTCCCCCATTACGCGGTTTGCTTACACGGAAAATTTAGCAGCTTTGACTCTTGTTAGACTTCATCTGAATCGTAGCCTTTTTATTCGTAATCTCCGATCAGATCTAAAGGCTCTAATTCTTAAAGTACTTAGGGATAACACATTACCGCCTCAGAAAGCTGCTGCAACCGATAAACTCAAAAAAGCGAGAATGCAGCATTTGTCCATTTACAAAAAATCGAAATAAATGTATCAAAAATATGAAAAATCCATTTGACTGGAATGTTCTAGGAAGTTATGTGAACCTGTTTTATTTACGTTGTTTTTTACTCTTGTATGCTTTTATTTCTTATGTATTATAACCAATAAACGTTTGGACATAAATATCGTAACTTATTTCTTAAAATATATCGCTTATGCCATTTTTTTAAAATTACGTGTCTGAAAGACACGTACTTCTCACAATAGACTCAAAAAACGATACTACTGGTTAAGGATTAATATAAAACTTCAAATTCTTTATAATAATGAATTAGTTATTATCAGAAATATGAGAGAGAAAAATTGTACAAAAATGGTATTTATGTGCTGAGGTGTGGTTATTGGGAAGGGTCATATGTAGGAAGGACCTGTAGAGCTTTGGAGATACGTATAAGGGAACATATTAAACGTCTAGATCCATCAGCATTTGGCTTCTATATTAAATACAACAATCATTCAGACACTAACTCAACACTTCTTAAAAATGTTAACACCAGAAACTTCAACCTATTCGATTTTTACGAAGACATGGAAATAACAGCTGAGATGAACAACAATAACAAATGCCTCAATACACAAGTCAATTTAAATATAATTGTTACACCACTACACATATTTTTACAAGGCCTTCATTGATGATAATAGTGATAGGGTGTTTAAAGTCTCATTTAATAAAAGCACAACTATCTGATATCCACTGAGCTCGACGCTCTCACTGGAGGGCCATTGGGACTGCCTCCAAGTGTGTTATCTTTGATAGGCAGTCTGTCTGTTATTGTTTTTGGTAGATGTTGAATGTCCGGCCGGATGGACGAACTCATTTTCCTAATTCCATATAGTTCAAATCATCCCATGTCACATAAATTAGCAGCATATAATTCAATGGTACATAGAGCTTTTTCAGTTCCTATGAACCAATGTAATTTTGATAGAGAAATTAGTACAATTAAACAAATAGCAAAATCCGACGGTTATCCATTACATATGATAAATAAACTAATTAATGAAAAAGAGGAAAAATTGGCATTACAACTAATATATTTCCTGAGTAAACTAAAGAAGTAAAAAATTATAAAACCATCACATACGCAGGAAATATTTCTAATAATATTTCAAAGATAATATCTTAAGCATCAAATACAACAATTTCTTTTAAAATAGAAAGTATTGTGAGTACAAAATTGTTAAATGTAAAAACAAAAATATCCCCATTAAATAAGTCTGGTATATATAAACTTAAATATCCATAATGTAATGCTGTATATTTGGATCAAACCCTTAGAAATTTTAAAATCCGATACAGTGAACACTCACGAGCATACAGATTAAAACAACCAGATAAATCCCACTACGCAAAAAATCTACTTGACACTAATCATTCATTGACACCTAGCACAGAAATAGAAGTACTACATATTTGTGATAAGAAACAAGAACTAGATTTCCTTGATGAATTGGAAATTAGAAGACACTTAAGAAACCCACAATATGAAGTCGTCAATGAACAGATAAATCTATGAATTTCTCCACTTTTAAACTGTCTTCTTAAGTGATAATTGTAGAACAATAGATATAGTTTTCCTGGTTTTCTATATCAACGCACAGTTATACTGATCTTAATTGGGAAAATATATTCATGATATCCCCATAGGGCTTATAATATCTAAGCTTCAATATTTTTGATATCATATCTTCTTCTTTTTTCTATTAATATATATTAAGTCACTCACAAGGTAGGTTCACTTCTTGGTCTAACCAAAAATAATTATTAAACATCAGGTAGGCATCAAATGAAATGTAACTTCTGTCACTCTGACGATGATATTTAATATCGAAACAATTATCAAATTTATTAGAATTTTTAACATTTCTTCAATATATTGTGGAATTACCTAGAAAAAGTAAGTTTCATTTAAAACAGTAATTTAATAATTAATAACTTCATAGTGACCGCACTGAAGATGGCATAATGCCGAAAGCGCTCTGCAAAATTAAATTTCAAATAATCTCTGCAAAATAAAGCAAAAGTTGTTTCCTTCAGAGAAATTTTGAGATAACTATTTAATACATTTTATCAAAACGAACTGAATAGAATTAAAAATAATACACTAGAATTAAAACACAAAAATTCTAACTATCTTAAATTATTGTATATAAACGAGAACATCTCCAGTGAAACGGAGTCTCCACAAAATAAGTTAGACACATATAATATTCCAAGATAGTGTTTGGAACCAATCGATCTCGACACCATAAAGATGTGTCTAGGATTGACCCAGACATCAATCAAAGACAATAAAATGTGTATAAGAGGAGATTTAAGTAAGTGTCTAGAACCGAATGTAGAAAAGTGTATAGGAAAGAACATTTATAAGTCGATAGAACCGATAAAAAGTGTCTAGGAAATAGCACAAACAAGTGTATAGGAAACTAATAATAACACAACAGATTTCGAAGCCAAAGAAAAGAGTCTAAAACCCGGTACACAATCTACTCTAGCTCTGAAACTAGCAATACCAACAGGCCGAAGTACTAATTCTAAACACCCTCGACTGAAAAATCGTCAGAAAACAGATACTTACTCCCAAATCGAAATATGGAAGAGGACACGATAGGTTACTTATCCAGCGAATCCTCCGAACAAACTAACAACTCTCAGCAACTTCCGAAAAATATTCAAGTGCTACGGTTGAATTTTTATTATTGGAATTGAAATAAGTATTATATATTTCAAAAATCTATAAATCTGAAATCAATAATGTTACGCTTATTGATTTCTCACCACTACCCTCACCCACAATCACGGATCCGTACCCAACGGAATATACCCGTCAGTCCAAATTTGAAATTATTAAAAGAAACAATACAAAACACGTTGCAATACAAAACTACGCCACAAAGTAGTTTCATAAACAAAGTGTACGGGACGACGATCAAAAGTCTAAGTTCATAAATGTTCCCCACGAACAACGCATCCTAGCCGTCTGTATAGACAACTCCAAGTATACCGATGAAATCAATAGAATCAAAAATAAGACCTTACAATTAAAACCAAAACAGTTGGATTACCTAAAATTAGTATATATTGATGAAAACATAGACACTCCACCAAACAGCAAAAATACGAACATTAAAATTATATAATGCCAAACCCCACAAAATTAATTTCCATTCATATCCCATCAGTCAACCCCTGGACACAGAAAAAGCAACCAACAATACAGTCTAGCCTCAAAAATAACAAACAAACCAATTCCACAAAACCCCATTCCAACCCCTAGAAGCAACCAAACAACAAATATAGAGGCCACAACGGACATCAATCAATTTGCACAACATTTTTAATCGTAATCGTAATCAAAAGGTAATGTTAATATCAATTTGCTTAGTTAAGTTAAATCTCGTTGGAAAGTTCTTCATTCGCTGTGAATTGGATATAAGATAATGAACCGAACCACTTAATCTACCAAGGTTAGTTAATCTAAAAAAAAACAAAATTCAGTAGACTGATTTCCACTTGGAAAACCTTCCGGTTAAGAGGATTCAAAATATACTCTCTATTTAATATCATGCAAACGTAATTTACTACGACTTCTCACAATTTGAAGGACGAACAGTTCCATTTATTCGATTTATTTTAGAGTAAGAATATATGAGATTTAAAGGAATGTTGATACCCGAACGAGGGTGTTAGTCCTATTACATTACAATTCTAGAAGTCCGCGAGCAATTGTAATCCCCTTGAAGGATTTGTCATATCCAAAAAGAAGCTGGGCGACTTTGCTACCAACTTATCTCCACGTCCAAAATAAATTGGAATATTTTAAATTCGCGTTTCTATCTCTTCCGGGCATCGGCCATATAAAGCATGTGAGGGTTTAAGACAATTTTAATACTTTATTATAGGAGGTCTTACTGAAAAAGATTGGATATTGTTCAGTTTTTTCCATATATTTTTACGTGGTTCTAGAAGGAAGCAGAAAACAGTTTACACAGGTTGATTCCACAATGATCCGTTTCACTGATACATTCCAATGAATTTTGAGTATATCCATAACACATAAGCTTATTTCCAATTAAATGTTCCATTTATAATTTTTGTTATCCAAAAAATTGCATTTAAATGTTCAAATAAATCAAAATTCTTATGTTCCAATTCCCTCCATTTTATTAGCCTATTAAATATATTTGAAATCACTGCGTTAACCATTTATGAACAAACAAAAATAATACTATTTATTTTAATAAATGATTCACCCACAAAAAGTTACTCCCTTTCAGTTTTATTCAATAACTTCGAAATTCACCATGTAAAAGAACTATACAAACTGTCAAAGATCTAAAATTGAAAATTTGTGTCTGATATTAAATCAAACGCTCTAGTTTTCTTTCAATAATATCAGTTACAATCGCGTCGAAAAGGGTGATTTCTAAAACATGAAATATGTGATTTAGGGGTGCACGTGCAGTAGTGTTAACGTCCTATTTCAGTTAAATGAAAAAAAATTTAAAATAAGCCTGCAACCCCATTGGCAGTAGTGGGTTCGGTTTAATCCCAAATGGCCCAAAGTATTATTATATACTCAACCCAAACACGTCAAATTATTAAAATTTTGAAATATTTTATTTAGCAAAAATGTTGTTTTTGAATAATGTTCAAAATGTCGACTACTGACTTCTTGGCAATAAAAAAGTCTTGAATTAAATCATTCTTGAATGAGTTCAAGTGTCTCTCTGGAAATTAATCTGCATTCTTTACAAATCCTATGATTTAATTCTTCTATGTTATCAATTGGCGTACTATAAAACAAAAAGAAATCTAGTGGGTTCATATCAGGAGAACGAACCAATCCATTGGAACACATCGTCCAATCCACCTACCAGGATGCTGGTCATTTCAATACTGTCTGACTGTTCCATAATAATGGGGTGGAGCATCATCCTGCTGAAAAGTTATTTTCATGTAAGAGAGAGTGATAAAACCTTATTTCTGTATTAGTTCAGGTACATCTATGAAAAGTTTTGCATTAGAAATAAAGCTTTATTACTCTCTTGTACGTAAAAATAGAACTGATAAAATAGTTTCACAAATGATAAAATCAAAAATACTCGCCTTAAAAACAACATTTTACAATATACAAGAGACATTCATAAAATCAATATGACTATTATAATAAATTATAGTAGATTTGGCTCAGATTTTTGATATCTTGTTTATCGTTGACTGCATTGTTGTCTTTTTTATATGTATAATTTATTTTATTGTTAGTTTTTTGTAATTCGAATCTTGGTATAAGATATTAGTGTTATTAAAGTCAAATTTATGTTTTTCATTTTTCTCATGTTTATGAAACGCAGTGCCCACCTAATCTACAATGCAATATGTACAATGTTTATATATAATGATTATTGAAGAAAATATAATTATAGTAAACTGATGCAGTCCCTGGAATTAATTTTATAATACTAAGAATACAATCATATCTACGTACCCTTGAAGAGTTCTTACATATGATAGGAGCCAAAGCTTTTGTAACGAATCATCAAGGCTCTTCAAGTCAAGGTGGAAGTATTCTCAGAGAATTTCCGATTGATTTATCAATAATGGCTAGTTATTCTCACCAATTTTCCTGAGAACATTGTAGAAAATAATGTATCTAGATTTATGAATAATTATTGCGTTGATAAGAAATTTACATGCTAAAGTGATGTAAATAAAGTTCACAACAAACTAGAAAAATTGCAGAATAATGAAATGGACGGTTTTGGACATTTATGGACGAAACAACAGATTTACAGTCGACTCCACTCATTTCCTTTTAATAAAAACGTATTCACATGTTATACCAAGTGCCTGACACATATTGAGCAGCAAATATTTATGCAAAAATGTTACATGACAAGGCATAATAGATTTTTAAGTGGTTGTTTGATGTCTATGCAAACGGCAGACAACTGGAAGGAGGTTATGGTTTTAATTGAAGTAAATGATGAGTGTCCGGAAATATAATGAATTCAAGCTTGCTCTTTGGAAGATATACTATGAGCTAGACATCCTACAGGAGATACACGATGAGATGGAATGTTGTCTCCGGCAATATTCGCAAATAATACTATTTACTTCTGTTTATTGTAGGTTTTGAATATATTGATAGTCGACCATTTAGAATAACAGGTAAGATAACTACACCGAGGTACGAAATCATAATCTTGACAAAATTCAAAACGACAGTTCGTTTAAGAACCACTAAATTATTCATTATATTGTATATACAGTTCTATAGCTTCGGATTCTTCTCTTTAGTGATGAAATTATTAATTTTCAACATTGTAATGAAAATATATTTCCGTCTACCTCTATCCAAAGTATACATTTCCTGGCCTCATTGTAGGGAGCAAAGTCGTACTTTTCCTCCCTAGTACGTTATCAATGAAATAATTTTTGCAATTTCGAGACTTAAGTGGTCACTTTGGTCTCAAATGTTAGAAACTATGTTAGACCCAAGGGATATAAAGGAACAGTTAAAATCCCCGATGCCTGGCCAAGCATTTTAAAAGTCCATCCTCGATGCCCAGCCCAGTATTTTAGAACTCTATCCTCCATGCCCAGCCATGTTTCGTAAAATAAGTAGTATTTATTAATTCTGTTTGTTAGTTTCATAAATAAATTATTGAAAATGTTTTGTTATTTTAGGCAGGCGGAAAAATCATATGTATAACATTGTTGTAAAGTGCCTTTTCCTCCCTCGAATGATTACTGTTTTTGCCCAAACAAAATTACGTGATATTTTCCAAAACCCCTTCTCACCCCCACATGAGATTTAGTGAGATTTGGTTTGACCCCTATCCCCTATGATCCGCTTACGCAATGAATGAACGCCTCCTTTCCTGGGAAAAGGCACTTACAAAATGTTAATTTCTTAATAAAACTGCATATTATTAAAATGTCCAGTATACTTTTGTTACCGGTTCTTGCAAAAAGCTTGCTTATTTAAATGACTTATGTGCTTGTACTAATGTTCTAGGAAATCCTGAATTCTAAGTAATTGTGATGGTTAACGAGATAATTTTTGTTTGCCTAATTTTTTTTTTCTTCAAAAAGCTTCATCAAATCTCATCCTTTAACAATACTAACTCAATCCTCTTCTAATTGGGATTTGCAGATGGTAGTTTTGTTTTGAATAGTTTATCTAAACTGAAAAAGACATCTTAATCCGCCTTTCAGGGTAAAATACATACAAACTAAAAAGGTCGGTCCTTTTCATTTTTCGCCAATCAACTATAACAACAAACAGTTGACAACAAAACGAAAGCATTTTGAAATATAACAGTTATATTTTCTAGCCGCCATTGAAGACAAAAGAACAATTTTAAAATTATATTGCACAGTTCCGACTATTATAAACAAGGGTGTCCCTTTTGAAATTACACTCATAAAAGAAAAAAGATCCCACTGAAATTACTGAAACATTTTATAAAACCTCATGTTAAAATGTCAAGTTTGTTTTTATATTGATTTAGAAAACCATTTTTGTGAATTTATTCGGTATGTCATTCCTTTTTTTGAACTAGTTAGACTATAAGACACAAATTATTTGAAGGGTAACCATTTGAAAAGACGCACACACTCTCGATGTAAATACCCGTTCCAAAATGTATGAGACAATAAATCGATTTATACATATTTCTCTTTCCGTTCTTCCAACTATTGTAAAGGATCTAATAATTTGAAAGTTTAATGAAAAGCAAAAGGTCGTAAACCATAGTATTCGTTTCGTCGCGATACTTGAGGATACCTCTATACCTATCAGAAGTTGTTAGGTAATCTGATGAAATCATTTCAAACAAAACATCGATCATTTTCAGAACAGAGGTCTTCTACGCTTGAATTTTGTAAATTATCTGTGAATCATAGTTTTGGTTTTCGAATATGGAACTGACTTTTTGCACGCATTGCTTTGTTGATGAAATTCCACTAATACGACTATTGCAATTTTGAAGATGTGACAAATTTTTCATCAAAATTTCAATTAATTCGATCTACTTCAAACTCGGTGCCTGTTCAAATTGAAATAATTTATTACATAAAACTATAAAATGAGAATTTTCCCGAACAATTTCTACTACATTTGTCTGGCTGTAAGGTAAACGAGAAAAATTCTAATGCAATGAGCCAATCGAGAGGGACTTTGCTGGAAAAGTAGGAAAACTCGCTATTTCCTTGCACCTTCCCTAATCAAGGCGTAGTCGTTTTCATCGAGTGAACAAGAGAGTAGTTTTGTGCTAAATTTCCTCCTTGTAGATAATTATCGTGTTTTCTGGTCCAATCGAGTTGGCTGGTGGCGGCGGCTAATTGGCGGATGTTATACGTGCACATTGGAGGCGGCGTCGATTAAGACTTGCGCTATAGTTACCGGCCCCGTTCAGAGAAACGGTATCGGCGTTGCCAATTATCAGTTAAAATGTAAAACTTCACGTATTTTTCACGAATACAATCAGTAACGATGGAGTTTGAAATTCTTTAGAAAACATAACCTTACGGTGATCTTTTTTGAAATTCGAGTAAAGAAGAAAATGAAACTCTACCTATATTACGTTTTTAAGTAGCAGTAATTTCCAGTCAACTTTTGTGATACTGTGGTAGATATGGCTCATTGCTGAGAATAGTATTTTGGTTAAAATTATGGGCTGTAAACAATACGAAATCGATTGCTTATGGCGCTGCCAAAGAGCCTAAGAACAGATTCTGATTTAAACAAATATATTTGATACAAACGAACATGTTTTGATAACAATCTGACTCACCTATATCTTACTATTGAAAATTAAAAAAAAGAATGGGTAGTATGCGTCAAACAAATATTTCAACTTGGAAGTTTATTTTTTGGTTAGTAACTAATTTCAATTGAAAGCTGGTGTTAAAATATGAATTAAATCTCATTATAGATCTCAAACCAAATCTTCCTGTAGATAAAACAATTATTACTTGTCCTCCCAACCCTATCGCGAAAAGTATTGGTTTAGCCAAAAAAATTGTAATTTTAGCTTTGCTTTTTAAGGTATTTTTTCATTTTTCGGAAATAAAAAGAGGAAAAATGGGTTTTAAGAAAAATCTCGTGTGTATGTCGTCGTCGTCGTTGTCTTCATCGGCCACTTTTTGTAAGTCGTGTTAGCACGATACAGCGAAATGAGTGCCTACAAGTGATCAATTCTATAATTAGGAATTGTTTAGGGTATCTCAAAGATGAATCCTATTGATTGTCAACTCACCAGAGCCAGTATAACGGGTACCATAAATCCAGATAAACCACATTTTTGGTAATTTTTGGAGAAATTTCGGTTTGCTAGCACGATACAGAATCCGGAGTGTATACAAGTGACAAATATTATGCTTGTAGCTATATTGTTCAAAGCGTCTCACAGATGAATCCTATTGACTTTCAGCTCACCACAGCCAGTACAACGGGTCCTATTCATCCAGATATACGACATTTTTGGTCATCCTGGAGAGATGAAATTTAGTATTTCGACCATTACTCTGTGGAATCTACTAATATTACTTTTAAATTAAACAATTCAGGAGAAAAAAAAAACGTTTATTTCACAGTTCATATCCATCATATGTGATAATAAACGTTGTTTAGGAATATCCTTTGGTAACATGAAATTTAACACAGAGTCCATAAGCGATAATGTGTCAAACAAGTATATTTATAAGACAACTGAGGTTAGATCCAAAATATCTGATGTGACCAATGGAGTGAAATCACTAAGTACAAAATCAATATCAACCAGAGTTAAAAAATCTAGTCATAATTTTTCGGTGAACAAAAAAAATGACATTGCCTCCAACAAGTGTCAAAATAACTCCGATGTTTTGCAGTCAAATTCAAAATTGGAAGAGAATGAAGACGTAGAAGCAAATAATGGGTCAGAACTCGATAGGGTCGTAGTAACTGAGGAATCAATAAACATCAATTCCCTTTCTAAAAATAATCCTAGAGTTACCAACTTCTCTTCATACATTTCATTTTCGATTAAAGATTTTCAGAAAGGGGATGAAACTCAACAAGAACAAAAGGACACGTCTAAAAATGATGTAGATAACAAAGTGAACCAGACCAATGATCTATCGACATCAACCAATCTTTTCATAACCACAATATCTACATCCAATTCATTGGCAAACAACATCCTTTCAAATTCCTTATCACGCCGATCAAGTGAGCAAGACAATAATAGAATCCGAGATTATTCGTACAATCATAGTAGTTGCGAAAGAGCTCTTAACAATATCTCCACAATTAGATCCATAAAGGGTATTCCCCAAAAACCTTTGGGTCTCAAAGGCCCCAAAAATATTGGTAACACATTTTTCATGAATAGTATTATCCAATGCGTATCAAACACAAGGTGGCTATTAGAATATCTTAAGAAGGACGCATACATAAGAGATATTAACATAAACATATCTAGCATGAAAGGAGCACTAATTAAAGCATTTGCTGAAGTTATTCAAGGGCTTTGGTCAGATTGCCCCGTAGACCACCAATCTGTGCTTGCCAGTCGACTAGCTTCGAGTCGAAGAAGGGGTGGATTCTTCTATATTTCTTTCGATTTCAAAAATAGGGCGTCAGATAAGTTTAAGCAAGCACCCAAGACTCCTGCAAACTAATCTTCAACTCCTCAGAGGGTTAATACACTTTTCCACACTTAAAGGTTTTGTCAGGTAAGCTTTTAAAATGAAAACAGCAAATATTCCCTGTTTCTGATTTATTATTGGACCTAGTGTCTCTTTTACAAGTTTAAGTACAAAATTTACAAGTAACAATTTATTAAAAATTACCACTAAGTTAGACACCTAGACCTAGCTGAAGGCTAAAGTACCAGTAATATATAAATAAATATGAGCTGAAGGCTAGAGGGTATTCACGAGAGAATCCTTAGTTAAGCACTCAGAAGAAAATAGACAGTCGTAAAGTTCGTGTACAAATGATCAGGAAATCAACGATTGTAAGACAAATAGTCTATAACCAAGTGAACCAATGATCATACAATTTAAAATTCATATAAAAATTTCTGATACCCAAAACTAATGATGAGAACAAATACATGACCGCAAAAATATAGGTATAAAAATGTGTAAAATACAACAACTACCAAATATATGTAAGGCGTATAGCCAAGGTACGCACCGTTGGTATACCAATACGATATCTATTTATTAAGTATATCTATATA
The DNA here is from genome assembly GCA_963921935.1 of Galeruca laticollis. Taxonomy (NCBI): domain Eukaryota; kingdom Metazoa; phylum Arthropoda; class Insecta; order Coleoptera; family Chrysomelidae; genus Galeruca; species Galeruca laticollis. The sequence goes on along the minus strand of OY998178.1, from coordinate 219,887,966 downwards.
TCCATAGATAAACTTCTTCAAAATGTATATATGTATATAAAAAAAGGAAAAGAAATTAATAAAATAATCAAAAAATACTAATTGTAGCGAAGATACAAAAAAAAGTTGATTAATAATGTTAGCAAAAAGTTACAACGCTGAATGCAACTGTTAAAAAAAATAATATAATATAATATATTAAAAAAAGCGAAATGAAAGAAAATAACTTTACAGGTAGTTACAGGATACAGTAGTCGAATCCCTCGAAGACGACGTTTCTAAAACGCCAGCCCTCCTGGTATTGGTCCAGTTGGGTAGGAGATCAATCCTCTGGAAAAACCCCAGCTATACTAAGCCTCCAAGTCCTGCAATCACGGACCAGATTCAGGAAAAAAAGAAAAATAAAACCCCCCCAAAATTTGAAGTTCCTGAACTTGAACTGAGTGGGTAATCATCACCCTTCGTTCCACAGTCTCAGTGGGTGGCTAAGAATTTTGAAACTTTTCAGTGGTAATGGCCGCTGGCAGGTAAGTCTTGAGTTACACCTCCACTCGCGAAGATAATTCTCATAGGACTTCCTTCCTCGTCGAATTTACGAGCGGCCACCCTTCGTAGAAGGTATACCAACCGATATTTTTAGCGAACGGGCAATTTTACGCGTTACAACATTGTCGCTTATGGACTCTATGTTAAACCCTATGTTACCAAAGAATATTCCTAGGACTGTATACGTGAAGAATTTATTTTAGATGATCCATACAATGTAACATGGAACTTTCTTCATTCCGAAACAATAATTTGTCATTATTTCCATCTTCCGTCTATTGTGGTACTTTATTCTTCGTTACGCAAAGGGTATTATTTGGTTCTTGATAGGAAATGAAAAAATCTAACTTGGTACTCTTTTCCGTTGACTACAGAATTTTCAAGTTATTTTCAGAATATTGTAAGTCGTGACGCCATTCAAGCATGGGCATAAAAACATAATGCTGGTTTATAAAACGTAATTTACTTTGCCATAATGTTAGAATATTCATAATTTGAATAAAATAAGTAATAAATTAGTTATGAAATATATTGAATAAAATTTTTTTATATTTTATAGTGTTATGCACTTTGAGTTAATGTCAGCTATTCTCTGATACTAATTATGGCCTCATTCGTAAATTAAGAGCATTTGTGAATACAAATATTAAAATATGTTCACCATTTTGTTAATCTAGGTACAAATAAAACAAGCTGATCAATTGATCAAAATTATCTTAGATACAAAGAATAAAACATTAGATGAATCTTACTTGCAGGTAATACCTACTATTTGGATTCATTAATAATAAAATACAGATTGTGCTACTTCTGGGCAAAAAGAAAAGTTATTTTTAGTCTAGCCAAAAATAACTACTAAACATCAGGTAGGCATCAAATGAAATGTAACTTCTGTCATTCTGACGATGATATTCAGTTATCGAAACAATTGTCAATTTTTTAGAACTTTCAATATTTTTCATTATATTGTGGAATTAGCTAGAAACATTGAGTTTCATTTAAAACAGTAATATGAGTAGATTCCACGTAGTAAGGGCCGAGACAAATGAATTCATGAACATTATTATTAAAATATTTCCTTTAACTAATTCCAAATTGTTATTATTAAAATTCAATATAGGTTATAACTTTTACAGTAGGGAAAGAGGGCACTCTAGTGGATGTCAGTACTTGTCCTTACAGATGGCACATTTTTACGAAGCAATAGTCAATTTGTTTTGATATGCTGGATGCAAAAGCGAGAACCGATCTATTCATTCATTTCATTTTTAATAGCAAAAATTAAGACTTGTGTTAACATGGTCAACGTTTTCTTATGTTATTTTTTAGATGAAAATCGCATGAGGTGTCGTTGTTCCTTCGAAAAACGCTCTAAATTTACCTTACAACAGCCTCTTTTCACTACAATTTCTAAAGAGATTTATACCCTCTAGTGATAAATACTATAAAAAACAGCAACTGTCCATATTCAAACCAGTGTATAGTTCATAACAAGTTATGTTTTCCTTTTTCCTAAACTATTTGCAACTTTTAATAAATTCAGCTGGAATTTTCCTTATATGATAACTTATAACGGCAACGTTGCATTTTTCATTTATCAATTTCCAACTGAAGGTCTATTACTTATTTAACCCAGAACTGCCCTTATTGCTGGTTTTATGTAAGGTCTCTATTAATATCAAAGTGAGCGTTGGCTCAGAAAATTAAACACGAAATTTCTGAGGTTCATTACGTACTTTATCCGAGTTTTAATATTTCAGGACTCAGAAATTAAATTCCTTGGCAGGATAAAAACCAAAATAGATTGATGTCGGACTGAAAGGATCGTTCACAAATTTACTGCTGGTCTCGGAGATTTTGAAAGGTATGGCGTGATTTACTTATACCGGTAAATGTTGTTATAACAAATCCCAAATTTAACTTTGACAGATTAGATCAAGGCAACTATACAATATAAAATCATGCAAATCTTTTGAGGATCGATATGTAATTTCTTAACATTATTCAGTTCACATTTGATATTTTGAAGTATGATTTTTCACTGAGAGTATAAAATGAAAATTAGTAGAGATATCGCAATTTTGAAATCATTTCAATTTGAATCACCATCTACGGTAGGGTTTTGAACTGAATTCAAGTATAAAATGATTTTTCTCCAAGTAAAAAACATTTAAATACGTTCTTGAATAGCTGATAAATCACGATTTTGGAAACATATCGAGTATTTTTCTCATTGAGTTGATTAATTTTGTTATATAAATATCAAAATAGGTACATGGAGAGCTCGGAAATAGCAGCTTGTAGATATATATCTCCATTTCCAGTCGACTTTTGAACTATATGGAAATATAAAGAGATATTTCTTGTTGGGTACATCAATGTCGCCATCCACACTTTGCGTTTGAACTGAATAAGTGCAGAAAATATTTTTTCCGTAAAATATTCTTCTGTGTTGAGCAGGTATATTTTGATATAAAAAAGTTCAAATGAATACAAATTTTAAACGTTGTATCTAGAGTAAAGTGTTGAACATGATGGGGAAAAATATTTCATTTTTTGTAGGCAAGTTAATATGGAAAAAAAGAAAGGTGTTCATAAATATACTAAATATCATACGTTTAGGAATTTGTCCACTTGTATCGTCATCTGCAAAGGACTTCTGATGCGAAAAGATGAATTACCATGGAAAAATGGAAAACCTGACTATAACTAGCTGGGAAATAGTAATAGTTGTCAATTTATTACTAGTTAAATATTTATTTGGTGCTTGAAGTTTTCCATGCACCATAAATGTATACAGATTCTATACTTACATTCTTATTATCTGACATTTCACCAGGACTCAACATTTTGTTTAATAAATTCTAAACACAATTATAATATTAGGAAACGAAATAAAGTTTTGTTAGAGTAAGGTGAATATTTGGAGTCACTAATTAACATTATAAAAATTTCACTTGTAACTATTCGACTTTTGACGAGTGAAAATCTTATATTCCGATCGGATCAATTTCTGACATCACCCTGTATAATTTGTCGCCAAAGGAAACAACAACAGTTATAGATTGTGGTATTGTCTTTAACATTAAAATGTCAGATTCACGAAATATGGTATACTTCTATTTTTTCCTACTACCTTAAATAATCATGTTTTTAGCAAAAAATAAATAAAACGGCTATTAAATCCTAAACCACGACAGGTGGCTATATAATATCTTATTGATGATCACTCTTATCTTTTATGAGGAACCCAGATTCAAAAATAATGTACAGGGTGTCCCATTAATTGATTCCTGACCATGAGCACACTGTATACGTGAAAGGTATATAATATAAAAATTCCCTTAAAAGCAATGCCACTTTGTATATAACTTTTTTTGCTCTAAATAGAATATCGTTCGTGATAAGAGGATATAGGATCTTATGTGGGACACCCTGTACATTTACAGCAAATTAGACATATTCATTCTCTAGTAACCTTAGTACCATTATTATTTTGAAATTTCTCATATATTTTCAAATGTTTGAATATTGTTACTTCTGCCTAATTTTTTCTATTTTTGTTTCCATTGTGTTCTTCCATTTTAATTCCAACTGTACATGAGAAACAACAAAAAATTACAAGCATTAAGGGGAGTAATAAGGGCAACAATCCCTTTATCATTCAGCAGAGAACAAATACCTTTGACATGATTACTTTTTTACGACTGTCTCTCCTTTTTTCTCGTTATCCCAAGAGAAAGGAATTCTTCTCTCGCGATTGCACCTACCCAGGCTAGCTAGATATCGCAAAACCAACTCTGGTCATTAACAATTCATAACGCTCACCGCGTTATAGGATGAGGATGAGGCGGCTGGGGACATGCGAAACAACTTCGGTATAAATAAATTAAAGTTATCTTCTAGGAGCACTTAGCTTGAATATTAAGATGTACAACAATGACAAATGCTATTTTTTCATAAAAAAAATTATCATAGTCTGTTTAGAAGGTAGAGAGAGTAACAAATGAGTTGCAGTTATAAAAAAACGATTCCAATATTTCAAGACAGAAGTACGTACGTAAGTAAGTGCCAAGCATACACTAGCTATAGCTGTGTAATTCGCATGCTTTGTTGAATTCGGCATCTATGAACAATTTAGACAGTCCGTGTCTTTCATTATTATAAAAGTTTTGATTTTCATTTGCCTAGAAACAGATTTACCCAACAGAGTCGACATATAATGAATAACATTTTGGGAACGTTGTATAGATAATATTTGTTGTAAGATAAAAATATTTTCTAAATTATCCACCGCATGGTGCCACCAATTAACATCAGAGAATCAACGAAGAATCCGTATCTACCTCTAACAAAGTGCCAATCACTTGGAGTATGTGATTTCGACCTTTGATACCAAGAAGCTTGATTCCGTACGTTATTCTGCAATTATTTCAATTTTTTGTTGCGATAGTTGGTAGTCCAACTTTAATAAGTACAAATTTGTTTTATGAGCAATACCGACACTAAAGGTGAAGATGTGGAAAATGAATTGAGCAGCTGATCAAAACCAACTCAAATATGTTTGCAAACACATATCAATATGGCAATTAGCACCAGGATCTTACAGAATTAAAATAACAGATCAAACTCAAATGGACCAAAAGTCCACTTTACTAGCAAAAGCTTTAAAACTCTACTGATTTCAAAAAGAAATCAGAAATTTTCCAAAAAGATACAGGAACTAGTGATATACGTACAGATTTAACATTTCAACAAAATTTAATAAATTCAAAGTCAATAACTTCAACACCACAACAGTCTCAACCTGCGATTAGCTTAAATTCAAACAGTCAACAAAATTTAGTTTCAGACTTAGATAATTTACATTTAGATCCAAAACTGAATTTGAAATCTTAGGGTATAACTTTTAAAGGGAAAAATGATAGCTTAAGTTTAAATGCATTCTTTGAACGCATTGAAGAATTACGTTCTTCTAGAAATATCTCAAAACATTTGTTTAAATCAGCTTTTGAATTTTTCGAAGGTGATGCTTTAGTTTATTATAGAGTAATAAAGCATAATAACATTAGAACCGGCAACACGCTTATTTGGGAACAAATTAAAAACAGAACTAAACGGGAAACAGAAAATATAGCTATTTATGTTGCATACATGATTAACTTATTTAATAGACTTGCATGCCCAATGAGCGAATCAATTCAGCTTGAAATAGCAAAATAACTAGACCAGAATATCAAGTCAAAATAGACTTGAAATCATAGATACTTTAGATAAACTCATAGAGGTTTGCAGAAAAATAGAAGACACTAAAAGGCAGATTAGCAATTTCATTCAAAAGACAGCCAACAAAAATGCTATCCAACAAGATTTAGAAAAGGTTAGACAACATCGAACAAGAAAAATCAGTGAAATTTTCAAGCAAAAAGTTGAAGAAGAGAGATTCCAGAAGTTCATCAATTAGCAGAACAGATAATTCAAATGGAAGACATGGGGAAACACACGTACATAGGAACTCACACCGAAAACGCCATGATAGTAGACTAGCAGATCAGGGAGTAGGAATAGATGTAAAAAGGACATCAGTTGTTCGGAATTAAGTTAAGAAGATTCACATACATGCAATTTCAGACACAGGTGTCAAGACTCCTCCAGAAACTGTTCAGGACCACATAGAGAGCACAGAAAAGTCCATTTTAATAGTGTTGTAAATAGAAATAGAGATAGAAATTATCCGAGGAATAGTAGAAGTACTAGTAGGGAAAAGAGAAGAATTTTTAATAGAGATTTTAGGGACAATAGCGGAAGTAGACAACAAAATCAAGATAGGGATTATAGAAGTAGAGGTTTTAGTAGGAATATATCATGATAGTGATTTTAAATGAAACTCAAGGTCTCTAGTTAATTCCACAATATAATACAAGTTATTGAAAATTCTAAAAAATTGACAATTGTTTCGATAAATCAATATCATCGTCAGAATGACAGAAGTTACATTTCATTTTATGCCTACATGATGTGTAGTAGTTATATTTGGCTAGACCAAGAAGTAACCTAACTTGTGATTGGCTTAATATATGTTTATAGAAAAAAGAAGAAGATGTGATATTACAAATATTGAAGCTTAGATATTATTAGCCCTATGGTGATATCCTGGATATCATTTTTCCAATTAAGATCAGTATAACTGTGCAATGATACAGAAAACCAGGAAAACTATATCTGCTGATCTTTACAATTATCACTTAAGAAGACAGTTTATTAGTGGAGAATTCCCTAGATTTAACTGTTCATTGACAACTTCATATTGTGGGTTTCTTAAATGTCTTCTAATTTCCAGTTCTTCAAGGAAATCCAGTTCTTGTTTCTTTTCACAAATATGTAGTACTTCTAGTTTTGTGTTAGGTGTCAATGAATGATTGGTGTCAAGTAGATGTTTTGCGTAGTGGGATTTATCTGGTTGTTTTAATCTGTATGCTCGTAAGTGCTCACTGTATCGTATTTCAAAATTCCTAAGGGTCTGACCCAAATAGACAGCATTACATTCTGGACATTTGAGTGTATATATACCTGACTTCTTTAATAGTGGTATTTTTGTTTTTACATTTAACAATTTTGTACTAACGTTACTTTCTGTTTTAAAAGAAATTGATGTATTCGTTGCTGAAGATATTATTTTTGAAATATTATTAGAAATATTTCCTGCATATGTGATGGTTTTATAAGTTTCAATTTCATCAGCTTGTTTAGGATATATTAGTTGTAATGCCACTTTTTCCTCTTTTTTACTAATTAGCTTATTTATCATATCTAATGAATAAACGTTAGATGTTGCTATTTGTCTAATTGTATTAATCTCTCTTTCAAAATTACATTTGTTCATAGGAACTGAAAAATCTCTATGAATCATTGAATTATATGCTGCTAGTCTGTGTGACACAGGGTGGTTGGAATTGAATGGAATTGTTACATCAGTTTGTGTTGGTTTTCGGTAAATTGAATAATCAAGTACATTATTAACTCTTTGAATTTTTAAATCAAGAAAATTGATTGAGCTATTTTCTTCAATTTCTAATGTAAATTTAATTTTCGGGTGTAAATTATTGATGTGGTTGAAAAATACATCTAATTGTCGTTCACTACCCATAAAACAAGCTAATATGTCATCTACATATCTATACCAAAATAAAATATTTTACGAAATATTACTTTCAAAGATCTTTCTTTCTAAATTGTCCATAAATAAGCTAATAAGTAAAAAAGAGGAAAAAGTGGCATTACAACTAATATATCCTAAACAAGCTGATGAAATTAAAACTTATAAAACCATCACATATGCAGGAAATATTTCTAATAATATTTCAAAGATAATATCTTCAGCAACGAATACAACAATTTCTTTTAAAACAGAAAGTAACGTTAGTACAAAATTGTTAAATGTAAAAACAAAAATACCACTATTAAAGAAGTCAGGTATATATAAACTCAAATGTCCAGAATGTAATGCTGTCTATTTGGGTCAGACCCTTGGGAATTTTGAAATACGATACAGTGAGCACTTACGAGCATACAGATTAAAACAACCAGATAAATCCCACTACGCAAAACATCTACTTGACATTGACACCTAACACAAAACTAGAAGTACTGCATATTTGTGAAAAGAAACAAGAACTGGATTTCCTTGAAGAACTGGAAATTAGAAGACATTTAAGAAACCCACAATATGAAGTTTTCAATGAACAGTTAAATCTAGGGAATTCTCCACTAATAAACTGTCTTTTTAAGTGATAATTGTAAAGTTCAGCAGATATAGTTTTCCTGGTTTTCTATATCATAGCACAGTTATACTGATCTTAATTGGAAAAATGATATCCAGGATATCACCATAGGGCTAATAATATCTAAGCTTCAATATTTGTAATATCACATCTTCTTCTTTTTTCTATAAACATATATTAAGCCAATCACAAGTTAGGTTACTTCTTGGTCTAGCCAAATATAACTGCTAAACATCAGGTAGGCATAAAATGAAATGTAACTTCTGTCATTCTGACGATGATATTGATTTATCGAAACAATTGTCAATTTTTTAGAATTTTCAATAACTTGTATTATATTGTGGAATTAATTGAGTTTCATTTAAAAACACTAATATGAGCATATTCCACGAAGTAAGGGTCGAGACAGTCAATTTTTTCGATATATCATGAAATAGTGAAATAGGAATAGTTCAGTTAATAGACAACGAGGTAGGGAAATAATCTGTTACAAATGCAAAGGAACAAATCATTTAACTAAACATTGCACATTAAGAAGATTAAGATTGTATACGTGTGGTACAGAAGGATATACTAGGAACACTTGTCGTAATTGTCAGGGAAACGCGAAATGAGGTTCAATGTTGACAGAATTGTAACTTCACAATTTACATCGGTTAAACTCTGATAATTTTTATTCTGATACTAATGATAATACAGAAAGCTTAGAACTAGACGATAATAACGCAGTCTCAAACAGTTGTAGTATTGTAGTACAGGAAAGTTATGTAAATAATGTAGATATTTTAAATTACAATAATTTAGATTATTCATATACAGAGGTAGAGTTAAATGTATTTTCAAACAAATTAAAACGGTAATTAGATTACATGTTGGAGTTGGCTTCTGAAGGTGAATGTCTATATTTATTTCAACATAGATGGGACATATATTAAAGGTCCTATTGGATTTTTGCACCCTTACACCAAAAATTGGGCCAAATCTTATAATTTTTTTTCTTGCCAAATGATTTTTTATATCAGCTTAAAATTAGTTGGAAAATAACTATGTACCTATATATAAAAATTGTATCTGAATAAATTGCAGTCAATAAATTGAAAATTAGTTGGAAGAATGTTTCTTTGTATCAATTGAAAATAGAAAAAATTGGATAAATTTTATAAACGACATGGTATTTTACGTGATTTCAAAATTTTTTGTGATTTAAATTTGATTAGGTACATCAATTGTTTATTAAATGGAAGTTCTTGTTCTTTCTAAAGTAACTTGAGACGTGTACATGGCGCAAAGTTTTACTGACATCCTCAGATGTCCGCAAGATTGGTTTAGTGTCTTTGAAATCGACATTTTAAACATTCCGGAAAATATTTTGTGAGCTAAACTTATTTTTATGGAATGTGATACTCCAAATTGTTCCAAACAATCTACGTTAATTTACAAGCATATTTTTACAATTAAAAAAGTTGATCACGATTGAAAACTATTGTCAGATATCCAATTTTACTTCTATTTTTTTATTATCTTTCGTTCAAACATTGAAAAATAACTATTTGAAGGATTCATTATATTATTATGAATGTTATTTACTACTTATTAGATAAATTGTTTATCTTTTTATTTGCAAAATAAACTATTATGATATGTATGCAATAACTATTCAATTGCAATGTACATTGTTGCATAACTTAATAATGAGCCGGAAGGTTATCATGTCTTTCAATAAAATAGCTGATTACAAGATTTATTTATACCAAAAAATATTTTTTCATGACAGAAGGGCAATATTGGATATCTGACAATAGTTTTCAATCGTGTTCAACTTTTTTTAATAACAATTTTCGATTTTGTAAAAAATAAAAGTACTTTACTCTTGGGTGAAAATCATGTTTTTGGACGAACCTCGTATATGACTGATAAAAGTTGTCATCTGATTGTTGAATTTCACGTTTTAGACCATGCAAAACTTTTTATGAAGAATGACTTTTTTCAGTAAAACTAAAAATAAAAAAGTTTCCCATATGGTTCCGACTTAATTGGACACATTGTATATAAAATCCATTGTATTCGAGTGTGTTACCGTTTCTTCAGTACGACAACTATTCACTAATTTTGTATATTTCATCTTTTACTCAATTTTTGCAAATGAAGTAGCTTATAAGTTGTAACGGGTTTGTTTTAACACTAAGACTGCCAACTCAATTTTTTTAAAAATATTAAACGATCATTAGATTCTTTATTGGATAACGTAACTATCAATAATATAATATAAAAATTTACCTATTTGGCATTTTTTTGTAACACTTTACATATGCTTCTATAAGTATTTGCAGGTTGTGAAACGTTTTTTATGTATGGATTTTAACAGAAGTCTTCTAAAAGTATTGTTGTTGTTATCTGTTTCTGTCAGCCCAGAGTTTTAGTGATTACTCTGCCATCATCTTCCTGGTGAAATGGTGCAGGCTGTAGCCGACATATCATAACATCTTGACAGTAATTTTATATTATCCATCACTATTGATTGCTGGGTAAGTTGGTAAGTTGTATCCTCTGATACATAAACGAGCGCCGCTGTAAATAGAGTAGTTTTAGTCATACTTATTTTCTTTAACTTACATTCTCGGGGTATTAACGGGCCTTTCTCTCCCTTTGAGTTTTCACTGTAGATATAAATAACCGTGGGACTACTGATTTTTGTTCTGGTTAGGGTGTTAGCCACAGTAGTCCGAAAAACTGCCCGCTTTAGCTGATACGTGCTATAACTTATTAGGGTTCGGATATAAACGACTCCTTGACTTGCAGTCTAAAACATATTACTAGTCTTAGGTTAGAATAAATTAGTGGATTAACTTACACATACTTCTCATTCAGATAGGGGTATGTTTAATCTTCATTTGTTTACCACGTGGGCTTCAGTGAATATTTCCATATTAGATAACTTCACGTTAGGACATGGATGTCGTTCGGTATGGTATACTTTTACCCATAATACGTTAACTGGTTAGACTCCATCTGATTTGAACGGTAATTCAGGGCATTTTGGGCTTTGTACATTAACATCTGCGGGGTACTATGATTATTTGAATCCATTTAAATAATTTCTAATATGTAAGCACTTTGTTTATGTTGTGTAAATTGAAATTGACAATTGCTCGATGACAGATATGCCTTCAATAAGAGCGTCTGTTTGTAGTATCGCACTGGGAGCAGTCGAGGTCTCTGTGACATTTGCTCTATGAGTTTAAGAGTCATAGACAATTATATGTACACACAGATTTCCTCTCTGATGTGCTCGTAGATGATATGTGGACATTTACTAGTAACATTTTTTGAGTTTATTCTACTCTTGTTCTATGTCTGATGTGGACTGTTGTTCTATGGTCTGCGGTTAAGACGAATTCATGTCTGCTGGATTTCTATTGGTTGGAAACTTACTCGAGTCTGCGTTGTGAAATGAGCTTTAGGGACAGGAAGAATGTTAACGACACATTTCAATTTGGTTTTTAGATTTTGAAGATGTCTAGGTGATTTCCAGTCAGTGAAACGGTATCTAATTTTATATCTGGTATTCGAAACCATCCCAGTTAGGGGAGATTATTAATACAGTCTTAATTTATTCGGGAAGCTATTGGTGATAGTATTTTTGGGAGATTTCACGAGATTTTGTGGATAATGTTCGATATTTGGAAACCATGCTACCTGACTCTTTGAGAGGAGATTATCAACTGGAATCCTAGTATCTTTGATACAATTTTCAATTCTGTATGGATGAGAAGTTTGCTGGAATCTATAGAAAAATTGGAACCCTCGATTAGAGGTAAATGAAGTTTTATAGTCATTTTATATAGGTTATCGAGAACATTTTCACTCATTTCTTATTACAGAAAAGGGACTATGGGTGGGCTTAAATTGGTAACTATAAGTATTTTTTCAATCTGTTGTAAATTAGTATAATCTTTTTTGTACAGTTCAGAGTAATTTTTTTTGGTTTTATAGTAAAATCAGTCACTTTGTACATAAAAACATCAATTCTTTTTATGACTGTCACCCAATTGTGTTCTACTTCAGATAACGGGTTTCAAATAGCACCGTAAAACGGGGTTACTTCGACAGCGGGGGTAACTTCGACACGTATAATACCATGCATGTTTTTTGCATACAAATTGACTTTTTAGTGTTTTTTCGGTTATCCATTTATTGTTTATTGTTACGAGTATCACTATTATTATCATTATTACTATTTTTTTGTTTTTATTATTATTATTATTTCTAGTTTTGTTTTTCCTCGTTGTTTCAGGTAACACGTACCCAATTTTTTTGTAAGATGCCGCGCACCTACGTCAAAAAGCTGGGAGGTAGAACGTACCTCAACTATAATAAGGAGAGCTTGGAGAAAGCCATTGAAGCTGTGAAGAAAGGCATGTCCAAATCTAAAGCAAGTCTAAAGTTTAAGGTTCCAAGAACAACTTTGATCGATGAAATTAGTGGAACCCATCTTTTAAAACCGGGTCGTCCATGTATACTGACTGTCGAGGAAGAACAGATGATAGCAAAAACCTTTGGTGCAGTTAGCAACTGGGGCTTCCCCATGACGCACCAAGATATTCGCATAGTTGTGGCAAAGTTTGTAACGAAGCAAGGCAGGGATATTCCGGGATGGAAGAACAACGAACCAGGTTTGGATTTCATAAACAAATTTGCTGAAAGAAACAACCTGACAACCCGGTTGGCTTCAAATATCAAACGTCAGCGCTCTGCGGTGGGTAAACCGGAAATAAAATAATTTTTCGACAACATTAAAGACAACTTGGAACATGCGTTACCGGAACATGTCTATAATTACGACGAAACTAACATCACTGATGATCCTGGTGCAAAAAAAGTATTGGTGCCCAGAGGAACTAAGAGAGTCGAGCGAGTTCAAGAGCACTCTAGGACATCGATCAGTATAATGATTTGCGGAACAGCTAAGGGCATCCTGCTTCCACCCATGGTGGTCTACAAAGCCCAACACTTATACGAAAATTGGACGACACGAGGTCCTGCGGGCACAGTATATGAGGTCACGCCAAGTGGTTGGTTTGATATGACAACATTTGAAAAATGGTTCTTCGATATTTTGATCCCTCACATAAACGCCAATAGCTCCCCAGAAGAAACAAAGGTTGTGATTGGAGATAACCTTGCGTCACATTTCTCTCCTCGTGTCGTCGAATCAGCAATAGCGAATAATATCTACATGACGCCTCTGCCACCAAATTCGACACATCTGATGCAGCCTTTAGATGTGAGTTTTTTTGCGCCCATGAAGCGAAAATGGCGAGAAGTCTTAGATACGTGGAGGAAGGAGTGTCGTCGGAAAAGAAGCATTCCAAAAGAACAATTCCCCAACTTGCTGAATCGCTTGTGGTCTCATATAGCAGAAAACGCTTCCACAAACCTGCAATCTGGCTTTAGGGCAACAGGGCTAAGCCCATTTGATCCAGAAAGAGTTTTCGCCAAACTTCCTGGCAACGAATTGAGTTCCGAGAGGGTGCTAGATTCCAGTTTACTAGAATTTCTAAAGGAATCTAGAGGACATTCTAATGCGCAGGCAACGCCTCGCAAAAGAGGAAAGAAAATAGCAACACGGCCAGGTCAACAAATGCAGATGCCAGTTGCAACAAGCACTCCATCCCGCTCGGAAGCAGCAATGGAACAAGTTGATTTACCAGAAATTGTTCATGTTGAAACAACTTCCATCACGCAAAACCCGAAGAAAAACTCAAAGGCAAGTCGCCCTAAACCACTGAAAATAAAAATCGTTGAACCTGATGCACCTGGACCATCGAGAAAGAGATCCACAAAAAAAGTCACTGATTCTGATTCTCTTTGCTCTGTATGCAATGTTCTTACGCACACTATACTGTAGACAAAGACTGGATTTGTTGCATTTCGTGTTTGAAGTGGGTGTGCGGTATTTGCAATCTTGGCTCCAATGACCCTCAATATGAATGTCCTGCCTGCAATTGCTGTTCCATTTGTCTAATAGAGTTTTCCGAATACACGAACCAAAAAGCTTGGATTAAGTGTGTGACTTGTGGAAAGTGGGTTTGTGGACACTGCAACGGGGGTTCCAACCAAGCGAGCTACGAATGTGCCTCATGTTTCGATGATGATTAAGCATTTGTCCCTGACTTGTTCTTAGCATATTTAGATTTTTTTTTACTTGTGTTACCTACTTTATTTAAGAGTTTTTGTTTAGTTAAAAGGATGTTTTTTAGTTTAGATTTATATGCCAAATATGCCTTACCAAAGTTGCTAAATATATAAATGATTTTCTGCAAGTATTATTTTTAACAACCCATTTACTATAATTATTATTGTTATTATTATTATTATATATTTATTTTTACATTTTTCGGTGTCGAAGTTACCCTGGAGAAAGCTAACTTCGATTTTATGCATAATTCTGCATGGTGTCGAAGTTACCCCCAACCCGGGGTAACTTCGACACCAAAAAGAAATTTAAAAAAAAAGGTGAAGGGGGGGTGGGGCCACAATAATTTTTTTAGTGAATAGAACCAAGGCTTCAATTGTTACAATGGAATAGGAGCCAAGGTTGTCAAGCGTATAGTTTCCTTTACAGAGCAACAAACATGCCAAAAACCTGTCGAAGTAACCCCGTTTTACGGTAGTATGAATGATGTAATTGAGTAGTTAGCAGTATACAGCATGTCACGTATAAGATATTGACACATGTGTTAGCAATATTCTTAGTTGAATAGTTGACAAGGATCACTGTGTTTTATATCTTTACGTACTGCGTGTAATCGTTATTTTTTTATATATATGAAGGTCATTTTTTTATTTTGTTAGATTGGATATAACTTCTATTCACATACTAATTATTCATGTTTTTTTAGAAAAAGTTGTATGTCAGTTAGTAGAACACTAGGGAAAAGTATTTGTTTTTAACATAAATTGTAAATATAGATTTTTTTTGAACCATAGGCGGTACTTCCGAATATTAGATATTGAATTGTTAATCGATATCTTGGGAGGGTTATGAAGTCGTGCCTCATATCTGATGCACCTTGGTCTTTTTAGGGTTCTTCTTCTATTTGTCAGCTTGGGGAGATTGTCTTACCTTGATTAAGATACACAATATGTAACTTGACTCTGGTTCTGGGAGGCTGTAATAAGAGGCTGCCAGAAGTTTAACTTATATTCACACCTGGATTGGTGGCGTACTTCATTCTCTCTGGGAATCCAATACAGGGAGCAGTAGGCTTATATGAAGAGGATGTACATATTGATAAGTGTCATTAATTACCTTTTTCTTATAAATTCAGTAGAAGTTGCGTTATAGTTTCAAGGGGGGGCATTATTTAACTAAGGTTTTCGGGATTTTACTAATAGAACTACATTATCATTATACTGTAAAATTTTATATTTGTATGCCTTTTGCTTTGGATCCAACGCAAGGTACGAACATGTAACACAAGGTTCTCAAATTTATGTGATAATATTTCAGCTATATTTTTGACTTTTACTGTGAATAAATTTTATTATTATGGTCTATATTGTTACACTGTAATACAAATATTCTGAATATCTAAAGTTTTCAGGGGACATGGGGAATATTTTCAATTAACTTGTGGATTTTAATGTAAATACATATATTATTGTGGTCTAAACTGTTACAATATAATACAAATGTTTTGAGTATTAAGTATTTTGGAAACTCATAATAAAGGGAATGTGAGTTAGGTTGTTCTTTTAGTTTTCCCCTCATATTTGTCAAGTTTAAGTTGGGAAAAATTTCTTTATGGCTCAAATAAATTTGAATGGCGCCTAACATTTTTTTTTAAATTTAACATCCCAGATTCAAGGTGTTTACCCACTCCCGTCTCCACTTGAGTGAACCGGAGCCACATCGGTTGACATCTGGGACAACCGAAACTTCAAATATAAACAATAGTTCATTATAAAGTTTCATATTATTTAATTCAACCTGATGATGAGTTGTAGTGAATCAGAATTCTATTTGTGTAAGTCTAAAACGATGGGAATATAGAGAGCACCTCCAACCTATATATCCAAAAGGAGACCAGATTAAAACATCAAAGACATCTAGAAATACGCTAATGGAGAGATCCAGCAAAAGGAAGGAAACCTTATCCAAAACCCATCATATGGGGATAATATTACTACTGCTACCCATTCCTCACTAGACGTTCTACAAAAGAATCAACAGCCAATAAGCACAAAAGTTGCCTTTACACGTTCTCAGCAAAAACAGAGATATAATCCTACTTCTAAAAAATAACTTTTAATTCACAGTTTCACTTTTGGTTTTGTTTTGTTTTTAATCTTTTAAAGTGTAGTTTTCTGTATATTATATACTTTTAGGTTTTATCATTATCATGAACTTATACAAATTCAGCTGTACATCAGTAAAATTGCTATGTTAACCAATTTATTGTCACTTTGATATTACTATTATTAATTTAACGTTTACCTTTATTAAATTTTTAATTATGGTTTAATTGCGATATTTTAGATATGTTGTTATTTAAGATTTGTCACATTAATGCAAGATCCATATTGAGTGATTTTCCCGAGTTTAAGAGAGCAGTACATGAAAAATATGATATTATTACCGTATCAGAAACATGGCTAAATGTAAATATATTGAGCGACTCGATCTCCCTTCCTGGTTATCAGCTTTTCAGGAAAGATAGAAAAGATCAGAGAGGTGGAGGTGTTGCCATTTATATCAAGATAAAATTTAGAGCAAAAATAATAAATAATTTACCAACAAGTAATATTGAACAAGTATGGATTTCATTTAGTCTGAATCATCTAACATATGCCATCGGTTCCGTGTACAAACCACCTAAATATTCAGCTGTGAACTTTGTTACAGGCTTGGAAGAGGTACAGGGAAATCTTACACCTACATTTAATTACCTAATATTCACTGGTGACTTAAATATTGATTTTTTAAACGTTGTCTCTAATTCTTACAACTTAATTAGCAATGTCTTGGAAGTCTTTAATTTGAACCAAGTTATTGATCAACCCACGCATATAACAGCTAATTCAAGTACACTCTTGGATGTAATAATTTGTTCAAGTAACTTAAAATGTGATAATATTCTTGCTGTTGACTGTCCAATCATCACTTAGTTACCTGCTCCTTTGGCTAAATAAAACTCAAGATGGCCCTAAGTTTTACACTTATAGAGATTTTTCAAATTTTGTGCTCAATGATTTTTGTGCTGATCTGATTGCTACCAACTTTAATGATGTCTTTCGAAGCAGTACAGTGGATAACAAGATTGAGTGTTTTTCTAAATTATTTTTAGACGTCTTTAACCGTCATGCTATTATAAAAACAGTTAAAATAACAAAACCTAAATCACCGTGGCTTACTTCAAATCTTAAGCTAATGATGTCGCTAAGAAATAAAGCTTTACAAAGATTTAAAAAGACTAAAAACTTGGCCCATTTTAATTATTATAAAGATCTCAGAAATTTAACAAATAGGACAGTCAAACTAGAGAAAAAAGCTTATTTAGAGTTCAAACTAACTACACAAACGAAATCAAACATCTGGAAAGAGTTAAAATCCCTTGACATTTATGATAGAAAGGCCAATTGTGTAATACCTCCCCACTTGTCTGACATTAATAAAATTAATGATTATTTTGTTAAAATAACTAATACCGTGCAAACACCCGATAATGATCTATTAAACTATTTTAATAGTTGACTGTCTCGACCCTTACTTCGTGGAATATGCTCATATTAGTGTTTTTAAATGAAACTCAAGGTCTCTAGTTAATTCCACAATATAATACAAGTTATTGAAAATTCTAAAAAATTGACAATTGTTTCGATAAATCAATATCATTCTGACGATGATATTGATTTATCGAAACAATTGTCAATTTTTTAGAATTTTCAATAACTTGTATTATATTGTGGAATTAACTAGAGACCTTGAGTTTCATTTAAAAACACTATTTTAATAGTAATATTAAAACTAATGCAGGTAACTTCGTATTTTGTGAAGTAACTGAAGATGATGTATATCACAAATTATTGTCTATTAAGTCTGAAGCTATTGGTGCTGATCATATCAGCTGTAAAATGTTATTATACGTTTGTCCTTTCTTGTTAATTTATTTGAAGCACATTTTTAATTTTATTATTTCTACAAATACTTACCCAACAGTTTGGAAAAAGGCTTTTGTGGTTCCGTTACCTAAGATCTCTTCACCTATGGACTTCTCCGATTTACGTCCAATTAGTATTCTCTGTTGTCTATCGAAAGTTTTTAAAAAACTCCTTGACAAGCAAATACGTGACTATTTAAACGCATTTCCGTTACTCCCGCCATGTCAGTCCGGGTTTAGGCCAGGATTTAGTTGTACTACTGCCCTATTAAAGGTCACAGATGATATCCATAGAGCAACTGATAACAATTTGTTAACTGTTTTAATTCTTTCAGATTATTCCAAGGCCTTTGGCCTAATTAATCATAATCTCCTTTTAGCTCTTTTAAAGTACATTGGGTTCTCACCTGAAGCAGTGTCGTTGCTTCAAAACTACTTACACAACAGATGCCAAGCTGTGGTGCTGAATGATACTGCCTCAGGATTTCGTTATACTCAAACTGGAGTACCTCAAGGGTCAATCTTGGGCCCACTCCGATTTGTAATGTATACTTCGCTATTCTCCTTATCTCTAAAGTTTTGCACAGTACATACCTACGCAGATGACACTCAACTCTATCTTACTTTTCCAGAACATGACATTCAAGCTTCCTGCAATAGCATTAACAAAGATATTGAATCGTTAATAAATATATCCAGAATGTATTGCTTAACTGTTAATCCCATTAAATCCAAAATGCTTCTATTTGGTCGCACCTCTACAAAAAACCGATCTCGTAATCACATTAAAATAAAAATTGGCAGTGGAGATCTCCGGCTAGAAAGTTGTGCCAAAAATTTAGGCATTCTCATTGACGAGTCGTTCAAATTTAGCTCTCATGTGTCCGATATTGCTAGAAAAGCTTATAATAGCTTAAAATTATTATATGCAAATAAAGATCTGTTAAACAAAAGAACTAAAAAAATGCTTTGTGAGTCAATTGTTATATCACATGCTAATTATGGAGACACAGTTTATGGGCCATGTTTATTTAAATATGATGAGACAAGATTACAAAGAATTCAGAATTCATGCATTCGATTTATTTGTGGATTGTGCAGAAGGGATCACATTTCTTCACATTTAAAAACACTTGGATGACTAAATATGAATCAGAGACGTGCCTTACATGCTTGCACTTTATTTATGAAAATTATTAAAACTTATACACCCGCATATTTATGTAACAAAATAACTTTTAGAACTGACGTTCATGATATTAACATTAGACATAAGTATAAACTGACTCCACCTATCCACAAAACCAAATTGTTTCAGGGCTCTTTTTCGTTTTATATAACTAGGCTACTAAATAGGATACCCAATTAATACTTAACATTTTCATTCAATAAATTTAAGTATACGGTTTAAATGGATTTAATTAATGGCAGGCTTAAACTAGACTAACGTTTTTGTTGTTTATTTTTTAACTATTTCAGTGGATCTTGTCTTGATGTGCTTGAACTTATTCGTTAATTTACATTGTTATGTACTTTTTTATATTTGTGTTTTTGTATTTGTAATTCACATAGTTGTGTATATTTGAAAGGTTGAGTGGAAGAGCAGAACATGGCTAATTGTTACAGATTAGGTAAGCTCCTGAACTCTGCCTTTTGACCACGTTTTGTAATGTAATTTTTAGTTGCTGTAAAACTTGTGTGGTCAATAAAAGTGTGTTATTATTATTATTATTATTATATCGTCAATTGAAATTTAGAAATAATAATAATTTTTGTTTTATGTATTGAGACTCCCAATATATTGTTTGTTATTCATATAATGACAATTTTCATCGGCATAGATTGCATTTTATAATTTTAATTCTGTCAAATGCTATTAATTTATGGTACCTCGAAGGGTTTTTGGAAGTCGGAGCTGATTTATAGGTAGTGGTCACTTTGTCCATGAACCAGTTCTATCACAATAGAACCTGTGAGAAAAATAATTATACACAGCAAGAAAAAAAAATGTAGCCATGTGATGCAGTCTGTAAAAACGTGAAAGTTAACATAAAGTTAAAATCAACTAGTTTTTACTGAGGTGGAATATCTAAAAAGGATACATCGTTTTGAAACAAACGATCGTCAGTTGATGCTGAACTGTCGCCCATCAATAACTCTTACAATATATGTATACCTCGAAAATTTAGAATTCAGCTTAACAGAAACGACGGATGTAGGTACCCGAAATTAACGATATTTTTTTTTCAAGACTGGACCTTGACTTTAAATTTGGCATAAAATGAAAATGAAGCATTCACGAGGTATCGACATCGCCGCGGCCATTTTTGAATAATTAGCAATTCTAAACTTTCATTTGTTTATTCCTCAGAATGCAGACAAAGGAATATCGGTGACATATTTAAATATTTAAATTGCGAGTAGACGATTTAAACCAGTCTGACATTTTTATGTCCATCATTTTAAATGAGAGGCTCACAGCAGGCTGTAATTTATTACCAAGATTCGAATGTGAAACATATTCGAAGTAACGACAATTTTTAATTACCATTTTTCTAGACTTGATGGACATCTTTATAATCGAATTTATAAGAGAAAATTTTGATAACAGTATCTCACAAAATACTCCAGTATAGTTACGTGATAACCAGTACATACATAAATACGGTATGGCACTACAATGCTCTCTTCACACGTCTCGACACATAATAGAACTGGTTGAAATTTTTCATAGTAAATTCGTGTAATATTTTTGAACAATTCGAAGATTGTCAAACATTAGTTTATTTATCAAAAAAATTGAAAATAATTTAAGTCATTTGTCATTTCATATGGAATACAGTTCAAAGCATGATGTCACACGCAGCACGCACCTATCCATAAAATTGGCGTTCTGCTAGGCAGCGTATTGGGGTCATTGCTGTATACTACACTACCGACAATTATTTGGTCCAAAATATTTACGATAGTAGTACTGAATCGGCTTTTACTTCAACATATTTTCTCTCTCTGTCTTTACTTGACTGTTCAAAGAAACACATCTCTGGTTCAGCTGTTCGGATGTTTTGGTTTCAACTATTTCAACTTTTTGTTATCACGGAGACCATATCTCTGTTTTTTAGATTGCATTCAAACAAAACTTGCTGACATAAGTATTTTCATTTGAGTGTTGATTTTTGATTATTTAAGCGTTTCATAAGTGTTTTTGAAGAGAATAAACTGTTAAAAAGTATCTACCCGATATAAAAAATTATAGTTATGATAATGTACATTATCCATCAATCCGTATTTTTATTTTAAAAACTACGTTTCAGGTTATGTTTACTGGATTATTTGATTAATGTGAAAATATAAGATGAATAATACTGATTGTTTGTTCTAGTATCATTAAAACATTGTCTTGAAACCCTTTTTTAATGATAATATGGGTTTGTTAGTGAAAAATGCTCAATTGAAGTATCAGAATGAAGAAAAATTAAAACCGCTCTGAAAAGACAAGAATTACTTAATCCATTTTGATGATAATATCATAGTGATAATTGAATAATATAACTATTATTATCTGATACAAGGTGCCTTACATATTGCATGAAAGGACATGTGCTATTTAATAATATGGATATCAAGTGATAGCATTCTGGGAAATGCTAGAAATCAAGAATGGAAGAAAAATTAGTATACTTTGAAAAACATTCTACTTTTCAAAATTTGTACCATTTATATTAACATAATAGAATGTTTTCATAATTATAAATTTTTGTTTGTTTCATGATAACAAGATTAAGTTGCAGAAAAGTTGCACATTTACATGATTGAAAATAGGCCATTTAGTATAAAAACACAGAACGTCTTGTCAAAACTTTGCTTCAATCTAACCATATTTGTATCAGTTTCAGAGTTACTGTTGGTTGCTTTCAAATTTTATTTAACATGTAGGCTCTTTTTACAACTACGTGTGTAAATATATTCAATTTTATCTAAAAGCTAATAATTTAAACAAAAAGTTTCCAAATTTCTTTATTACACAGAGAAATAATTACTTGTAATACAATGCCTTACAGTTAATAGAAAGAGGAAAGTAAGGTAAAGTGAGAAATTTCAATAGCAAACGTTTAAAAAAACTTACAAAACAACTGTAACAACTAATAAAAAATGTAAAGCCAAAGATATGTATTGACAAATAATAATGAATATATCGTAGGGAGATTGATATATACAGTACAAAAGAAAACATACAATCGACATATACAAGTTTGCTTCTACCTTGTTTGCAAATATTGATCATGTGTGTTGTGGAGATTGGAAGTGAAACATTTTTCCTTCCTTGTATTAAAAAATAGTTAGCTCATTTTCTTTTTTCCATCTATAAAATGACAGATACACATATGTTTGATAACCTGAATGGTAAATAACTTTTTTGTTATTATATAATACATTGTTATTCGTATTATTACTTTCCCGTCTAACCCATCTAATATGCGAGAAAAGTATTGGTTTACCCCAAAAAAAGTTGGAATTTTGGATTTTTTTTGAGTTCTTTCCTGTCTGTATGTCGTCGTCGTCGGCCATTTTTCGTAGCATGTCTTGTTAACACAATACAGCCTCCGAAGTGCAACAAGTCAACAATTTTATGATTGAATGTTATTCAGGACATCTCACAGCAGAATCGTATTTTCAGCTCACTAGATCCAGTACAACGGGTGCTATGGTACTTGAAGTACGACATTGTTAGCACGCTACAGCCTCTGGAGTGCAACAAGTCATCAATTTTATGATTGAATATTGTTCAGGACGTCTCACAGATGAACCCTATTGATTTTCAGCTCACCAGAGCCAGTAGAGCAGGTGCTATAGTACTTGAAGTTTGTAATTTTCGGAGAAATTTCAGTTTGTTAGCACGATACAGCCTCCGGAGTGTATACAAATGACCAATTTCATGATAGGATAATATTCAGAGCATCTCATAGATGAATCTTATTGATTTTCAGCTCACCAGAGCTGGTACAACGGGTGATATGGTGCAACATTTTTGGAGAAATTTCGGGTTGCTAGAACGATACAGCCTTCATAGTGTATAGAAGTGACCAATTTTATAATTGGATATTTTGCAAAGTGTCTAACAGGCCAAACCTATTGATTTTCAGCTCACTAGAGCAAGTATAACGGGTCCAATAAATCCAGATATACTACATATGTACAACCTATTTTCTCTGTCTTTCTACTCTTGACGATTCAAACAAACATATGGATATACCTACTATGAGCTTCAACTTATATTACAATATTGAAAATGAACTGGGAAAGGATAATACAATTTTAAACACAAATAGATATAACATGTAATATTTTTGGTATGTAAAATATAAGATTATCATGGTCAAAATCGTTTTAGGAATGGGAAGAACCACGGAAAGGGCTGGTATGGAAGAAAAAGAGAGGGCTACAGAAAATGGACAACTTTGTTTGGATGGCACACCTTGGATCACAGTGTATGTGGATGGTGCTTGGAGTAAACGATCCTATCGCAAAAACTATAATGGACTATCTGGTATGGTAGCTATAATTGGAAAATATACGGGCAAAGTACTATTCATAGCAGTGAAAAATATAAGTTTTGTGCTATATGTGCCAGAGCTTCCAAAGACAATGTAATTGTAAGAAAACACAACCGCTACAAAAATTGGGATGAATCGGCTCCTGCAATGAAAGCTGATATGGTTATGGAAGGATTTAACTGCAGTGGAAACATGCGTGGTGTAAGGTATTGTAAATTCACAGTGGACGGTGACTCCAGTGTATACAAGAAAAGTATATAAGTAGTTATGGAAGTAACGTTAGAAAATTGAATGTACGAACCATGTCTTAAAAAAGTATGGAAAACACCTCAGGGAAATAAATAAAGATGCCTGGATTACATTAGCACGAAGAAAACTAGTTACTATGAAAAAAATTGAGGTCTTGATAAAATGAGCAAAAACTTCAATATACGAACATGCCAATCAAGAATTTCCATACATTGATATCTTGAAACAAGATGTAAGAAATGGGCTACACCACGTATTTGGAAATCACTCGTCTTGCCGTTCTGGTACGTGCAATTCTGTGGGAGATATTACAGCCAAAACGATTCCACAGCTGCTGTCAACATCTATATTTGATCACCAGAATGGTACATTATTTTTATGTTTTTATATAACGCATTTATTTTAGGAGCACTTGACCTTGTTGCAAGAAAATCACACCTGCTGATAGAAAAGCAAAACAATAATAAAGCAGAGAGGTTCATGAATATTGTAGCAAGATTTAATGAAGGAAAGATATTGAATCTTGTACAAAGGGGGTTATATTAAAGAAGAGTCCATCTGTCAGATCTGAGGCATAATGCATCACATATTGGGTGGCACACAAGTCCCTACAAAAATGTGACTAGATGCTCCCCTGGTCAACATTTCGAAAAAATTCTCTCCCAACAGGCAAATGTTCATGAAAAGAAAAAGCATGAAGCTTGTAGCTCGAGACAAAGTCAAGAGCTACAATCATGCTGAGTGTAACAAACCTGCTTTTTCTCTACAATAAAAAGTAACAACTTTTTTGCACCAGTGCAAAAAGTTGAAGTATTGACACAGTAGATAAAGCAAAAAGGCACTTTCATATTTAAAAATATTATGCCTACTGCCAATGTCTATTTAAAATGTGTTTTTAGATGCAGGGGCAATTGAATATAACTAATAGGAGCAGATGTTACTTTGTTGTGTATGTCTGCGATAGTATAGATCTGAATATAGAAGAAATAGAGATAGAAAAATAGGGGCCGAAAAAATGCTTCCGAAACTTAAGCAATTCTATACAGAATGTATAGCTCCTGAAGTAATCAGAAATCAAATAGGAAAACGGCAGAAATGTATTGACTCCCCTCATGTCAAACAAGCAATATCAAAATATGAGAAAAGAAAAGTCTGGCAAGACAGAATCCAGATGTGGACGCTGATACTACTCCGTAAGTAAAAAGAGTAACAAAACTTATTTACAAAAAATCTAATTTCTTTTCATTTCCAGAACTGACAATTTCACTAATATGGAACCTGCTGAACTGTCTCGCAGGTCCATTAATATTTCATAATACAGTTTCGTGATACCCCTCCGTAAGTAAAAACACTAACAAGACTTATTTACAAAAATCTAATTTCTTTTCATTTTCAGAACTGACAATTTCACTAAAATGGTACCTGCTGCAACTGCCCCTCAGGTCCGTTCGTCTTTCATAAAACAGAGTTTCCTGATAATATTTCGTAAGTAAAAACACTAACAAGACTTATTTACAAAAACCAAATTTATTTTCATTTTCAGAACTGACAATTTCACTAAAACGGAACCTGATGTAACTGCCCGCACAGGTCCAAATAATTTTCATAAAGCAGTGTTCGCTATAACTATTCTGTGAGTAAAAATGATAACACCTACTTAGATGAGGCTTCTAATTTTCTTATTTTATGTACAGTTCTAATTATGTAACTAAAACTAAGCTTGATGTAACTGCCCGTACAGGTCCAAATACTTTTCATATAGCAGTGTTCGCTATAGCTATTCAGTAAGTAAAAACTAAAACGAAGCTTGATGTAATTGTAACGGAAAGTTTATAAACTTTATTGTTTTTTTTTGTCTGAGGATTAGGAAAATAGAAGATGCAGTTCAGTTGCCACGTTCATAAAAACAAAGAAAATGTATTCAGCACTTATATATATATATATCAAATTTGGAATATGGCTTCAAAAATAGAATGAATTATTTGTATACTTTTGCTGAATTGGGAGTTAGAAAAATAATTTTGTAAATAAACATATTATTTATTTAATGAAAGCATTTAAATAATATTTTTTCAGTCTTTATAGCTACACGGATCAAGACTTCAATATGTGGATGGCGGGTCACCACCCCTTTGTGAGCATAGAATCATAAAAATGGATATTTTTATAAACTTTTTATTTCCTTTTTTTTATGAGGAGAAATGGTAGAGAAAAATGGAAGATGAACTTCAGTTGCCATGCATTAATAAATATGAAGACAAATACATTAAATTTGTAATAATAATTTTTTCAATATTTTTATAAAATATTTTTTATTTGTTTCTTTTCAATAAAAACACACCAATTTTTGCTGTAATTTTGTTGAATAATTAATAAAGGTCAATGAAAAAGCGGACGACATGTCTGTTTATTGCGATAATAAACATTTTTATAGTTTAACTAAATAAATAGCATTTCTTTGCTACAATTCATTTGAATGATTAAGAGGGGTCAGTGGAAAAGCAGACATTCTGTATTACAATAAATATCAAAACTACCTACTTACTTACTCTGTACTTCAAATTTGTAATACTACAATTAAACAAACAGATTGCCTAAATGATTCGATTTTATTTTCAATAAAAGAAAACACTTTTGCAATGGTAAAACAGGCATGTCCGTTTATTACAAACTGGGGGAAATGCAAAAAGTGTAACATTTCGATACACCTGGAATAATTGAAGATAAAAAATATACAACATTTTTATTCCTACGTTTCAAAAATAAATGATTGTATTACATCTTGAATAGAATACGAAATGTCTATTTTGTTCTTCATCTGTCATTGAAGTTCTATACAGCGCCATCCATCAAGACGGTGGAATGGTTGAACTAAGGTACAAAGTTGTTCGTTTGCAAAAATTTGCAAGCAACAAATCTCAAAAAATACAATCATTTGAGATCTCATATTTTCAGAATCGAATTCTCTAGGCTTCCTTTTAGAGATCAGGTTTTGGCGTTCAAATTGGTGACCACAAATTGTCAAAACTGTCAAAATCACATCCTGACTTAATGGCTTATAACTTTTTTATAACAATATAAAACTTACCAAAATACCTGATCCCCAAGACAAAGGTCCAAGTTATATTGTGTTAAAATTTCAACACTTAATTTCACTGCGTTCTTTAGATTTGTTGTTTACAAAATAACTTAAATTTTGTTGTAAGTCATAGGTGCCAACTGTTTTCAGGTTCCTAAGACGTGAGGCCCTCTTAACTACAAGAAGCACTTGGTTCTTATTAAAATCTTCTGACAATACTGTTGTAATAGGTTTTCATGAGGACAAAAATTTATACTGTGTTGTTTTTAATTTTCAAAAATAGTTTTAAATAGTAGTTTAGGAAAAACTACCATTGTCGTGAGCACACGCACAAGCACAACATTTGCTTATTGTTAACTATACACAAATTGCAAGTAAAGAACAGAAATGTCGGAATTATCTCTTCGATTATTTTTTTCGTCTATTAAATATCAGTCATCTTTTGTTTCCTGTTTGACAAGACCAATCAACACGCTCTATTAGCGACTATTTGCATGGTACACGACTATTCAGCATGATACTTATACTGTGCATCTGACAGTACTCTAAATAAATGCATCTTAAACGTCAAATTGAATCAATCGTGTTGAAGCTGTTGAAGTGTTTGAATATAAATTGGTTTGGAAAAACCAACGACGAAGAAATAGACAGGCTAATCGTGGCGAAAATCCCCGATAATACAATGAGGAGTAAAAAAAGCGTATGGAAACAGTTGTTTTGCGAGCATCGTCAATATGAATTGAGTGAGTCGAGACCATTCACAAAACTAAATGATATTTTTAAAAACTGGGCCCGGGGTCCGGTGCATTTCGCGACCCTCCGAATTTTGAAGCGATTTTTTTTTACTAGAAAGCCCTATTGTTATAGAACATTTTAAGAGAACAAAATTCTTGGATTATGCACTTTTGAAAGAGAAAATCGCAATTGAAAGTACTAAAAAACCGCCATTTTTTAAAAAAATTTGACATTTATGTCTAGATATCAGATGGTCACAAATTTTAGGAGGAGAAGGAGATGTATAATGTTGCCAGTTCTCAATTCCGTGACTCGTGACGGCTTGGAAATAACTTACACAAGATTTAATTATCTTCATGATCTAAAATATATTGAAACTGTACTTTATTGGACGTTATTTCTCTATGGGTCATACACAGCTGTAGAGTGCATTGTACAACGCTTGTTTAAAGCCCTTTAACACCAATTTTAATCATTTTTACTATAGCTAATCGTGAAAATGCCTGCTTTTTGTTGTGTTGCGAGATGTGGAAAACGTGGGGAAACAGACAACGTGAAGTTTTTTCGAACCGGCGCGCATTTTTCAAAATCTGTCGATAGCTGTTCACTCAATTGGGTATATACTCCTAATAGTATACCTATTTGAGCACGTATTATTTCATAATAATGTGGATAATCATTTGAATTATTGAAGATCGGATTTCCGTTTGAAATAGGAAAGCAGATTGATATCGCGAGCGAAGCGAGCGCGCCGGTTCGACGTTTCGCAATTCGCGCGCGCGAATTGCGAAACGTCGAACCGGCGCGCATTTTTCAAAATCTGTTGATAGCTGTTCACTTAATTTATTCATTTGTAAATTGGGTATATATTCCTAATAGTATACCTATTTGAGCACGTATTATTTCATAATAATGTGGATAATCATTTGAATTATTGAAGATCGGATTTCCGTTTGAAATAGGAAAGCAGATTGATATCGCGAGCGAAGCGAGCGCGCCGGTTCGACGTTTCGCAATTCGCGCGCGCGAATTGCGAAACGTCGAACCGGCGCGCATTTTTCAAAATCTGTTGATAGCTGTTCACTTAATTTATTCATTTGTAAATTGGGTATATATTCCTAATAGTATACCTATTTGAGCACGTATTATTTCATAATAATGTGGATAATCATTTGAATTATTGAAGATCGGATTTCCGTTTGAAATAGGAAAGCAGATTGATATCGCGAGCGAAGCGAGCGCGCCGGTTCGACGTTTCGCAATTCGCGCGCGCGAATTGCGAAACGTCGAACCGGCGCGCATTTTTCAAAATCTGTTGATAGCTGTTCACTTAATTTATTCATTTGTAAATTGGGTATATATTCGTAATAGTATACCTATTTGAGCACGTATTATTTCATAATAATGTGGATAATAATTTGAGTTATTGAATATCTGATTTCCGTTTGAAATAATCAAGCAGATTGATATCGCGAGCGAGACGGGCGCGCCGTTTCGACGTTACGCAATTCGCGCGAATTTTTCAGTATATGGTCTCGCTGGCACTAAACCATGACTGAGCAAATTCAAATGCTTAATTTCGAATTCTCGGAAGACAACACATTATGGTTTGGGTTTACGTTTACCACTTATCACAACAATCGTTGCCATGATAACTGATTCCAGCTAAGTGAAAGTTGAGCTATTGAAACTAATCAAATTTAACTAATAGAAATCTGAAAATTGGTGTAGTTCAAAACAAATCCAAATTTACTAAAATGAATAAAATCTAATCTTAAATAACTATCTAAAATAAATATTTTCGTTAGTAGCGACTAATAGCTAAATTAATACATACCAAATAAAAATAAGTCGTTCCTCTCAATTAACTTCCAAGAACATATGTCCCTAAAATAACGGTAGTACTGAACTACAACTTTCTTGCTACAGCCAACTGACATAGCACTAGACCCCGACCGAATTTCACATACCCATTGCCATAACAAATATAAAATTGTTCGAATTGGCACTTTACACTTTTCAAAAAAAGTTCCCTTCAGTAAACTAATTCTAAGCTTACACTTATAGCAATTAAAACTATGTCCCAAAACACCCACCCTCCGTTTTTGAAGAGAACATTGTCTTCTACAGCGTGCAGTAGGACATCTTATATTTCGCGGTAACAAATTCACATATTGGAGTCTATTTAACAATTCCTCATCGTTTAAATTAATAAGCGAATTAAGTTGGAAAAAGTTTTCGACTTCCATTTTGACTAAGTACTGTCAAAATACCATCATAATGTTATCATTTGTTTTTCACTTGCGACTACTAACAACCAATGATATGCCAATAATAAACTCAACAACAAGAACAATTTTATCATGGGCCATAATCGAAGGAAAGTGTATCTAGAAATAAATAAACAGTACATTCTAAGGATATTTATTATTTCATTCTTCATTATTAAGCAAATACTTTTCTAATATATTCATATATCTATTACAACACAAAATTAATTCAACTGAAAGAAAATAAATACTATTTGACAACGCCGCTAAAAATCCCATGATGACAGAAAAGTATCCTAATTAGTGACCCTGGTTGCCTAGACATAAGATGTCAGTGTCTAATTTATAACCTATAAGTGTGAAGTGAAAATATTGATGCCTAAGAATATTTTTTTAAAATTGGCAAAATTAAAGTGTTTTCTTCCGGTTTTTTTTTGTGAAATAGACTCATATTTAGTTCAAGATAATAACCTTAACAATTTAAAGTGAAAATATTTATCGTAAAATAGCATTAACTAGTATTGAAAAAGTACCATTTTTCGAACTAAATTCGTGATTTTTAAAGTAATTACTGAATGATCCAGCGAAATTTTTGTTCTAATCTACTTCATTTATGGTAAGCTATCAAAAAAAATTAAAATTAACTTAAAATTCGGAGGGTCGCGAAGTGCACCGGAACCTGGGCCCGGAATATGGAAAAGAAGATGGGCAAGAAAATAAAGAATAGTGTATGTGGAATTCTACAGCTAAAATTCTTCAAGAGATGTATTTCATAAAAATATATCCATTTCGAAGTTCTTGAGACGCACGCAATGCCAAGAGACGGAAATTGCAGAAACATCAGGAACACGGAAACGGAGTTCAGCGGCCTTAGGTATAGAAAATATGTTTGCTATTATTGAAAAATGCGATGAAAAAACTTCAAATGGACTTCATGGCTTCAGTAGAATTAGAGTGGCGTGAGTGCAAATGTTGTTCACCTTTAATTGAACATTTCAAATTTGAAATTCCGTATGATGGTAATGAATGGGATAGAATAAAATCCAATTTTTACAAAAATATGTCAAGGAGGAAACCATAAATGAGCAGAACTAAACCCACAGCACTGTCCAGTAAGATTGTTCAGAGAATTGATAGGAAAAAGAGAACCAGGATTCACATGTCCAAGTTTGTTCCCAACTCCAAATCCATTCTGGCAAGTAGGAAACTCATAATGGTACAAGAATTCGCCTGTTGGGAAAAACGAACATGGAAAATGGACTAAATTTGGAGCAAAGTCTATTGGTTTAGACAGCAACCAAATGAAAATTACAAACCATTTTTTTAGATCACCTAAACTTACTCAACAGGAGAAATCCGGAGTACCAGTGCAGCAACTCATTCAAATTACTGGCAACGATAGTACTTCGTCAATTCAAACTTACTTGCAGATGGATGAACAACATCACCAGGGTATTTTGAACAGATTGAGAAATCAGAATGAATGTGGACCGTCTACGGTTAATACTGCCAGTTCTTCAAAAGCTGAACAAATATCACAAATTACAATTGGTGGAACTGTCACATACAATAATTGTGTTTTCAAATTCAAATGATAAATTATAAAGCTGGTGCCGTTTTTGTTTAGATTTTGTTGACATTTTGAATACATTATTCCAAATTGTTTCATTTTGTGAATATGACAGATATAAAGAATTGGATTCAAGAAATAAGCTTCATAAATATAACATAACCTTGATAAATTGTCGACTATTTTTATTGCTGCTAAATTTCTCTTGTATTTATTAATTTTACTCGACATTATTTTGGCATTAATAATCAGAGATGAAAGCCAAAATAATGTCTCTCGTTAAATTATTATGAGATACGGTCGAAATTTAGATGCAACAAAATAGTCGACTATTTATCAAGGTCTTATATTACCCTTGACTATATAACTAATGTTTCAATAAACTAATGAAATCCGTTAATTTCGCCTAGTTGCCGCGTATGAAAGAGAATATATTCTTGACGATACTGTATAATCGTTTTGGTGTTTCGCCACCTGTCAAAATGTGAATATTTTCATAGTGACGTTTCTTTAACATTCTCGAAAAAGAAATAACAGTCAAGCTTAGTGAAGTTTCGTTGAATTCTTCAAAAAGTTTACATCAGAAAATAGCTTTGGAAACAGCATGGACAATATATTTCGATCATACTAACCTCTTCATTCGACATATTTCACGAAATACCTCTCATGACTCGGAAGTATAATCGAATCTTGTCAATGCTATATTAGTGAATTTCGGTAGTAAATAAATCAAAAGAGTTATTTTTTTTCTTAAATAGACGAGTAATAGAAATGTTTATTATAATATACTTCCATTGGGCGATGAAAAAATATTAAGGTTCATAATTACTTTTTTCAATGAAACTATTCCTAAATGATTCCACAGCATATTGAAAAAATGGTAGAAATTCT
The DNA here is from genome assembly GCA_963921935.1 of Galeruca laticollis. NCBI lineage: Eukaryota > Metazoa > Arthropoda > Insecta > Coleoptera > Chrysomelidae > Galeruca > Galeruca laticollis. The sequence continues at coordinate 219,855,148 of OY998178.1, read as the reverse complement.
AAAATATTGACAACTGTTTCGATCTCACTATCTTATTTTTTTTTTCATTTTTGCAATACATTGTGGAATTATTTAGAAACAGATAGTTTCAACTAAAATAGTAATATGAATAGATTCCACAGATTCGGGATCGAAACAGTAAATCAACTGTCTCGACCCTCACTTCGTGGAATCTACTCATATAAGAGTTTTAAATGAAACTCAATGTTTCTAGCTAATTCCACAATATAATGAAAAATATTGAAAATTCTAAAAAATTGATAATTGTTCCGATAACTGAATATTATCGTCAGAATAACAGAAGTTACATTTCTTTTGTTGCCTACCTGATGTTTAGTAGTTATTTTTGGCTAGACCAAGAAGTGACCTACCTTGTGATTGACTTAATATATGCTAATAGAAAAAAAAGAAGATGTGATATTACAAATATTGAAGCTTAGGTAATATTAGCCCTATGGTGATATACTGGATATCACTTTTCCAATTAAGATCAGTATAACTGTGCAAAGATATAGAAAACCAGGAAAACTATATCTGCTGATCTTTACAATTATCACTTAAGAAGACAGTTTAATAGTGGAGAACTCCCTAGATTTATCTGTTCATTGACGACTTCATATTGTGGGTTTCTTAAGTGTCTTCTAATTTCCAACTCTTTAAGGAAATCCAGTTCTTGTTCCTTATCACAAATACGTAGTACTTCTAGTTCTGTGTTAGGTATCAATGAATGGCATACAGATTAAAACAACCAGATAAATCCCATTACGCAAAACATCTACTTGACACCAACCATTCATTGACACCTAACACAGAACTAGAAGTACTATATATTTGTGATAAGAAACGAGAACTGGATTTCCTTGAAGAGTTGGAAATTAGAAGACACTTAAGAAACCCACAATATGAAGTCGTCAATGAACAGATAAATCTAGGGAGTTCTCCACTATTAAACTGTCTTCTTAAGTGATAATTCTAAAGATCAGCAGATATAGTTTTCCTGGTTTTCTATATCATTGCACAGTTATACTGATCTTAATTGGGAAAATTATATCCAGGATCAACAAACAAGACAAACACCATGCTAAACAACATATCAGATGAACAATGGCTACAGCACTTTCGAGAGTTACTTACCGAAACAAGAGAAGAATTTCTGGATGAAGAAAAACCCACTATTTTAGATGGAAACATCCAGTTAACTATTGAGAACGTAAGGGAAGCAATAAAAGGAACGAAACTAAAGAAAATCCCCTGACCCCGGTGGAATATATCCTGAGTTGATCAAATACGGTCCATCAAAACTATTAGAAATGTTTCGAAGCCTCTTTGAAAGATGTCTAAATGGAGATACCATACTTGAAGAATGGAGAGAGTCTTATACATCACATATATATGTGAAATATGTCATTTATATTATAATTATATTTAAAAAACCTTTACATTTACAACTTTTCAATGATTATTTGTATTGAATTTACTTAAAATGTTCACATTGCCCTGAAGAAGTGTCAAAAGGACACGAAAGCTTGGCGGCATTTTGTGAATAAAAGATCTTTCGTTTATTTTTGGACTGAAAATCCCCGTTATCCCTACCTCTATATTTATATATATATATATATATATATATATATATATATATATATCCATATATCACCATAAGGCTAATAATATCTAAGTTTCAATATTTGTAATATCACATCTACTTCTTTTTTCTATTAACATATATTAAGTCAATCACAAGGTAGGTCACTTCTTGGTCTAGCCAAAAATAACTACTAAACATCAGGTAGGCATCAAATGAAATGTAACTTCTGTCATTCTGACGATGTTATAGTATGTACAAAAAGTACGAGGAGTAATAAATCATTCATTTAAGTAGATTTCATACACGTACCAAAATATATTTCAAGAGGGTATACCGTAAGGTACATTTTGTATTGAACGAATGAGTTGCAGCTATGCTAAAGAATATACGATTTAGGTCAGAGGTAACGGGATGTACTAATTTTAATAAAAAAAAGTGATAGAGGTAGAGGTCATTCGGAAGCAAAAAATGTAGTTCATTATAAAAAAATTCTACAACTTCCTCAGGACTAAGATACATAATACCGAAATGTACTTTTAAGTATTCGCCAATTACAGAACCTTTCTGTCTGTACTCTTGTACCAAATGAAACTCCTGAATCTTACGAAACCAAGCTTGACAGAGATGAAATTTACAACCAAAAAGAATTTGATCTCTGCCAAAACATTCATATATAGCGTTATGAATGCTTAGTTCAAAATCTACTACGACTTCTTTAGGTTGAAAATTTAAGCCTACTTCTTTACATTTTTGTCTTAAAATTAAAAACAAATTTGAATATGTTTGACTTGATTTGTCCGACAGCAAACAAAAAACAAGAGGTACGTAATAGCAGTTTTTAAAACCATGAATGGTAAACATTTGGTAAAAAAAAGTTGAACAGTATTTAAAAGTCCCATCCATCAAAATACAATCCGAATTACATAAAAAATTAAGGTTGGAAAAACAGGAGAATACAATAATTTTAAATACCTGGTCTGCTGTTAATAGAAATTCCTCTTCTCGGTTCGTTCGTAATTGTAATTCACGAACACTATTAAATACTTCTTCCTGATTTTTAGGCAATAGTGTAAGTGCATCAACATCCTTCCCCTAATCCCCTAAATATCGATCAAAACAATCAAGATTTCTTCAAAATATTTAATTCAAGAAATCTTTGAAACCTTTCAGAAATATACATAATTCTATGGGCCTCCGATTTTATCTATTATAAACCATAATGACTCTAATAGGATTAAACTAAATGGTTGCGGCACAGTTCGAACATTTCAGTAATCCTCAAATTGATACAAGTCAGGTAAAATTTTATTTTGTGGCAGAGTTCGGATATGCCCGTTTATTCATAATATTTTTTATTTGTTTTACTCCTATATGTAGTGTTTGGGGAATTTTTCTCAGAAATTTTAAATGGCAAGTGGCCTACTGTAATCGGCTTAATACGATTACACCTATTTACAGATTATTCGAATATTGAGAGGGATTTTCCAAACAACCCAGTTTTCTTAGAAACATTATCGGGAATATTATTTTAAAAGAAAGTAGGTACATTAAATCAGTACTTAGTATTAGTTCTTTGAGTAAAGTTGTATGGTTGTCATAATATTGTAAACAGTTGGAATATATTTAAAACATTTGTTGAATGTTAATTGTGCAAGTACCAAACAATGTCGATAAGCCAAGGACCATCTAAACGACCAAAAACAGGTCCATTATCTTTAAATGAAAAAACTCTGATATTTAATTGTTATATATCATTGAAAAACAAGGATCCAAGTGCAAGTGTTGATGTTATTGTGGAATTAACGGCTGCAATGTTGTGTGTTGCTAAATCAACAATTTATAGATTACTAAAAGAAAGCAAGAATGGAACTCTTCAACCCCCTAAAACTCCTTCAGGCCGAAAACCAATTGAGATCGATGAGTCATTAAAACTAAGGCGTAAAGTCCATGGATTTTACTTACGAAAGGAAATTCCAACACTTGACAAAATAATGACATCAGTGCAAGAAGATACGGACTATCCAAAATTCTCCAGAATGACATTATGCAAACTTTTGAAAGATGTGGGTTTCAGATATACAAAACATAATAGAAAATCTCTCTTGATAGATAAACCGGAAATAGTTTTTTGGAGAAGAGACTATTTAAGAAGCATTCGACATGCCAGAGAACAAAATTTGAAAATCTTCTACATGGATAAATGCTGGATATACAGTTTCCAAATCTTGGCAAGATGAAAACATTAAAAGCGGAAGGCAGGTATTCGTGGAAGGTTTGTCGTTAGGTTTGCAGCCACCATCTGGAAAAGGAAAAAGACTTATCATTGTCCATGTTGGAAGTTCTGAAGGTTTTGTTGATGGTGGATTATTAACTTTTATTTCAAAACGCACGGGGGACTATCACGAAGATATGAATGGGGATGTCTTCGAGGAATGGTTTGTTCAAATGTTGGATCTGATTCCAAAAGGGGCTGTTATTGTTATGGACAACGCAAGTTACCATTCACGGTTACGAGAAGCATTGCCCACAAGTCGTTGGCGTAAAGCAGAGCTTTTGGAGTGGCTTATTTCGAAAAATATTAAGTTTCCAAAAGATCCACTAAGGAAAGAACTTTACAGAATTGCAAAAATGAACAAGAATAAATACAACACCTACATTGTAGAAGAAATGGCTTCTTCTCGTGGTATATCAGTTCTTCGACTTCCCCCTTATCATTCTGAACTTAATCTCATAGAATTAATATGGGCTCAGGTAAACGGGGAAGTTGGAAAAAAAATACTACTTTTAAAATAAACGATGTTGTGAAATTGTTTGAGAGTGCTGTAAGTCATGTGAGTAAGGAAAATTGGACAAACTGTATCGAGCATGTTATCAAAGTAGAGGCAAATATGTGGAAAATTGACAATATTTGTGATGATTTAATCGACCCTATTATTATTAATGCCAACAACGATTCTTCCTCTTCCGAGTCGGATATAGAATAAAATGTAAGTAATAAATGTATTCCAATAATTATTTCTTTTCATTTTTTATTATATTATAATTTAAAACGTATTTTTTTCCCAAAATACACACCACTGCATTGCGTTATTGCTTATCTGCTAATCCTTTAACAATGAATAAACCCTAAACTTTGCTACAACTGAAACAAATACGGGGTCGATCTACCTGGTTTTTAGATTTACGGAAGAAATGTAATTTAAAGTAAGAGATTTATCAAAATTTTCATGGTGCTCCCTGTAAAGGTTTTGCATACTTAATTAGGGTTTATTACTCCTCGTACTTTTTGTACATACTATAGCAATATCGAAACAATTGTCAATTTCTTAGAAGCTTTAACAATTTTTCAATATATTGTGGGATTATCTAAAACCAGTTAGTTTCATTTAAAAAAGTGAGTAAATTGTATCATAATTCGTTTGTATGCGATGAAGCTGTGATGCGTGCGTACAACGAATCGAGGGATTAAGAGAGATAGAAGAATCATATTCTTTCGCTTTCCAATGGAAACACTTTGGGGCGCTAGGGATACAGGATACAAATATAGAATGAAGTGTCATGAAAAAGTAAGTTGTAATATAGTCCGGACACCGGACAACTCCCTAAAGACTGGCTGAGATCCACGTTCATCACTCTTCCAAAGACGGCCAATGCAAAATTGTGTAAGGACTACCGACTGATAAGCCCCATGAGCGATTTTTTAAAACTCTTTTTACACATCCTACATACTAGGCTATATAAAAAATGTGAAGCAGCCAGTGGGTCCAGTCAGTTTGGATTTAAGAGTGGGTTTGGCACGAGAGAAGCTATATTTAGTTTACAAACACTGGTTCAGAACTGCCTCGACCAGAGAAAGGATGTATTCATGGTGTTCATTGACTACGAGAAAGCGTTCGACAATGTGAAACACGACCTGTTGATAAGATACTTACAGGAATTAGGACTAGACAATAAGGATATCAGAATAATAGCTAGCTTGTACTGGAACCAATCTGACGAAGTAAGGTTTCAAAATTTTTGAACCACCGAAGACATTGTAATAAAGAAAGGGGTAAGGCAAGGATGTATTCTCTCACCTATGCTATTTAACCTGTACGTAGAAAGAGCGTTTGCCGAGGTAATGTCAATGTGTACAATTGGTATAAAAGTAAATGGTATCCCAATTAATAATATTAGATACGCGGACGACACAGTAATCTTAGCAGACAACGCAAACGACCTTCAAGCACTTCTGCATATGGTTCAAGAGAAAAGTGAGCACCTGGGCCTAAAAATTAACATAAAGAAAACCAAGTTTATGGTGGTTAGCAAAAATAACATCCCCGCCACCCCTTTATACATAAACGGCATTCTAATAGAGGAAGTCACTAAATTTAAATACCTGGGCTACCTCGCTACCAACAAATGGGATCCAGAAGTCGAGATCAGAAGCAGAATTGAACAAGCCCGATCAACTTTCCTTAAACTTAAAAAATTCCTAACAAATAATGATCTCAGCTTTCAACTCAGATACAGAATGGTTAAGTGCTATGTCTGGTCCGTCCTGTTGTATGGTGTCGAAGCCTGGACTCTTAAAGCAACTTCGATAAACAGATTGGAGGCATTTGAAATGTGGACTCTTAGAAGAATGTTTAGGATCCCTTGGACAGATCTGGTAAGAAATGAAGAAGTCCTTAGAAGAGCCGGTCTGACCAGCCGTTGACTATTCGACGCCATTAAGAAGAGAAAGACTTCCTATCTGGGTCACATCCTGCGTGGTCCTCGTTACGAATTCCAACGTCTTATCCTCCAAGGAAAAATCGAAGGAAGAAGTGGAATAGGAAGAAAAAAACTTTCATGGCTCAGGAACATTCGACAATGGACAGGAATACACGACTTTATGTCTCTCCAAAATGCTGCTCTTAATAAAGAAATCTGACAGGATGTAAATAGACGGTCGCCTATGCAGGAATCTGCTTGGCACTTTAAGAAGAAGGATATAGTCCAATAAAATGAAGATTCAAATTGTCAACCAAAAGGCAGGCCTGCATTTTTGGATTAAGTTCATTTTATCATGCATTTAAAGGATTTTTATATTAATAAAATGTTAAAAATCATGGGAGGGGGTGTTAGAAAATAACTAAAATAATTAAAAACTACCCTAAAAAGAATCACTTTTTTCAAAATATCTCAAAAACATATGCAAAAAGGTAGAGCTGTAGTTGGACAATATGGCCTAGAAAACAAAAATCAAAGAGGACAAAGATTAATCCAGTATTGTGAGAACAATTTAATCATCAACAATACATGGTACAAACTCTCAATTCCATACACTTTTAAAACAAACTTTCCTAGTCACTTTTAAAAAAAAATTTACTAGACATCTTTTCTACCCCCAACTCAATTTCTCAGTCAACACGCACTAAACCATCCAACACACCCCCAACTCAGCCCTGAAAAGGAAACCTATCCTATACCAGGGCATCACAAGAAAAGTTCAACTTCTCCCATAAAAAATTCCAATTCAACAAAACTCACTCACGAACTTCTCTCTCTCTCTCTCTCTCTCTCTCTCTCTCTCTCTCTCTCCCTCTCTCTCTCTCTATGGTACAAACTGCCATATCGGCACATATGCATTTGGAAATCGCCTCAAGATAAAGAAGAACGCATTGTAGGCAATCAAAAACACTACAATATGATTAACTATAGGTTCAGGAACTTGATAACTGGAGTTACTACAATGCTAGGTGCTGATATTAAATAAGATCACACGTTACTTAAATATTTCACTACTTCTTGCTAAAGCCAAAATGAAAAATGCGAGGAACATATTCGATATTAACTGCTCAAAAAGGCTGATATACAAAATGAATACTCAAAATACTAAAATAATCAACTTGCAACCATAAATTCGGCAATGACGTAAAAGGAGTTTTTGAAACCTCAAACAAAAAATTTCTCCAAAATGATGAATACGCAACAAAGAATTAATTGTTGACCCGAGAAATATTGGAGCTAATGGAGGAACGAAGGAAACGCAAAATTCGAAATGACAGTAAGACATATAAAGATCTACAAAAAAGAATCAGAAACGAAATTAGGAAGGCGAAGGAAAAGTTGCCTACCGGAAGATGCTGAACATTTCAACCGTCTTAACGATTATTTCAACCTACAAAAGAAAGTTGAGGAAATAACTGGGATTTACCAGAAAAATCCAATCCAGACTATTAGAAAAAAGTGGCTTACCGGAAGATGTGAAGAAGCTGAACATCTCAATCGTCTTAACGATACTTTCAACCTACATAAGAAAGTTGAGGAAATAGCTGGGATTTACTAAAAAAAATGCAACACAGAGTATTAGAGATGAAAACAACACAATATGTAGCAGATGAGGACAGCATTTCGGAAATCTCGAAGGAAAACGCAAGCTTTTTAACGATAACAGACCGAATAATCTGTCGGTTTAAAGAGAAGTAACAGGACCAGGGATATTAGAAAGTGAAATCAGACATGCAATAAAGTGTATGAAACATAACAAAACTCCAGCAACTGACAATATGTTTTCTTAGACGTTGCAATGTATTAATGAACAGAATATAAAAATAATTGTCAAATACTTAACGTTTACGATACTGGACATCTACCGAAAGACTGGCTTCGGTCTACATTTATTACTTTACCAAAATCAAGTAGTGCAAAAACATTCAAAGATTACCGTCTCAAAAGTTTAATGAGTCATTTCTTGAAGCTTTTTTTGCGAATTTTACATACCAGACTATAAAAAAGAAGCTAGCGGCATTAGTCAGTTTGGGTTTAAGAACGGCTTCGAAACAAGAGAAACAGTATTCAGAATACAAACATTGGTACAAAACTGCCAAGATCAAAAAAAGGATGCTTTCATGTGTTTTATTGACTACGAAAAAGCTTTCGACAATGTTATACATAATGTTTAAAATATCGTATCTTGAAGACTTGGTACTAGATGGTAAAGACATACGACTAATTCGCAATTTGTACTGGAACCAGACAGCAAATATTCGATTGAGCAAATTGTCAACAAAGCAGTTGGATATATAGGCCAATCTACAGATATTTTTTCATGTGAAAAGTGTTACAAGAAAACCACTGCGCCACTGTTTCGAGAATTGTTTCATTTGAAGTAGTGAGATGTTTCTAACTCGACTTTATTATTCAGGCATGGTCCGATTTCAATTTACAAAAAGTAGCATTTTCATAATTCAAAACGTTCCTCTTGGTTTTGCGAAATTCCTATTTGTTGCTGAGATTTTCGAATGGAAAGATCATGAAATACGCGCTGCGCAACAGTATTACTATATACATGTAGAGATGACAACGATTAATTGAAATAGAAGAATAATCGATTATTTAATAACAATTCAAATATTAATAAAATGATATACAGTAACTCGATTATTCAAAAATAAATCGATTAATTCTTATTGTCTACTTGAAAGTGACATACATAAATATTAAGGTTATGAATAATGAAGTCAAGCGAAAAACATCTCACTATATCATATGAAACTATTCTCCAAACAGTGGCACAGCTGGTTTTCTTCTAACACTTTTTACACAAAATGATCATTGCAAATCTCTATAGCTTGGCCTAGTAAAAAAAGGAGTTAAACAGGGAGGACTGACTGCATTTTATCACCGATGTTATTTAATCCCGAAAAATTGTTTTTTGAGTAAACCTCAGATAACCTTATAGGCATTAAAATTAACGGGAGACCCAAAAACAATATTTGATATGCAGATGGTACAGTTAAATGAGGAGAATATTGAGTGTCGCTATTTAAGGGATGTATGTTAAATCAAAATTGGGATCCAAAACAAGAGATCAAATTCAGAATAGAACAAGCAAGAAGAACCTCCATTAAACTCGGAAAATGCTTCACAAATAAAAATATTAACTTTAAACTGAGATACACAACTCTCAAATGTTATGTTTGGTCAGTTCTTCTGTATGGTGTAGAGGCCTGGAATTTAAAACCAACTTCTGATAATAAATTACAAGCAGTCAAGATGTGGTGTTTCCGAATGAAGCTAAGAATATCGTGGGTAGGCCACATAAGAAACTAAGAAGTTCTCTTAAGAGTCGAATTAAAAGATCGCGTGCTTTATGAAGTGATAAAGCGGAGAAAAATATCTCATTTAGGACATGTTATCAGAGGAAAACAATATTATTTCCTGTGCCTTATTCTTCAGGGTAAGATCGAAGGACGAAAGAAAGGAATAGGAAGGAAAAATTGTCTTGGTTGCTGAATATTAGGTACTGGATAGGGATGCAGAATTTTCAAAACATTCAAACTGCTGCATTTAACAAAAACATGTAAAAACAGAAAACGGACAGCAACGCAGGAATCTGCATGGCACTCCAAGAAGAAAATACGGCAATGGACGTCATTGATTGCTGCATTGATATGATTCGCAAATATTTCAAAAATAGATCAAATAAAACCCAGTCTACGGACAAATTACACACTCTTCAATTACACAGTCCCTGTTGGAGAACGAGTCGCTCCAACATTGTAAAAAAGTATATTCGCCGAGAGCATAGAGATAAGTTTTATAATTCCCATCCCATAAACATATTAAGGGAATGATTGTGTTGGCTGAACCTACAAAATTTATAAGTTAAATGAAGTAATAATTAACTGGCGCATAGATTTATAACCGGTATCGCAAGGAAAATGGAGGATGTTTGAAAAATTGTTAATACATTTGTTCTAACAATTTTCGGATCAGTGGTTTTAAATTTTTCTTGCCTATCGTTATCGCTCGTCACCAACAAATAGTTTAAATAGAAAAATAATACAGAGGTATCTTCTTTCCAGTTTGTGAGAGGTTCATAATTTTTACTCGTATTCGTTTAGTTGTATATATTTCTTACAAAATATTTTTTTTGTTTTATTAGGGGTGAATAACAGGTCTGTATGCATGTGTGTTTTAGATTAAAGGAGCAAAGTCACAGTTATTGTTTTTTTTTTTGGAATTTGTAATCTCAAAAGGAGATACTATTTGTTATAATGTATTTTAGTTAAATTTGTCATTAAATGTATTAAAAGCAGTTTGATATGTTTAATTAAAATCAGTTAGTTTTTTTTGTTTGCAAAAGTAAAAAACAATAATAATTTTTAACAGCATCCATGATGGTCTATTTAATTTCGACGACTAAAAGGTCAACCCGTCTTTAGCGTTAAAATCAAAGAGTGATTGAAACATCTCCCATCCAATCCATTTTTGTGATTGACCTTCATTCCTATAGTAGGTATGTCGAATAATTTTCTTTATAATCCCAATAAAAAAAAATATTAATTGAATTTTTGCCTTGAAAAAAACCCGATTGACAGTATCTAATAGAAAAAATTATTATTTCTCCGATTCAAATGTACTACAATTATATTAACTGTATATTAAGATCCGCACCAGATAATGGAACTTAAATAATGTTATTGAACTCTTGAATAGGTATACAAAACTGGTTTTGCAAATTATATCGCACTAAGTTCCTAATTGACTCCAACGCTTGATACTTGTTTGCAATATTATGGGAAACAAATTAGATACAGTCATTTCGATAATGAATTCAAGCATTAAAATTTTTAACTTAAGTGAACCAATAAAAGTTTTGATCTCTGTCCTTCAACACGGGGACACTATGTTAAACTCAACTTATAAAGGCGAAATTCGAACAATGGTATAAGGCAGCAAAAATTGGGCCAAGTCTTATAAAAAAAATTTATTTTTTAGATCAGCTTAAAATTAGTTGGAAAATAACTATGTATATATAAAAATTTTATCTGAATAAATTTCAGTCAATAAATTGAGAATTATTTGGAAGAATGTTTCTTTGTAAGTATCAATTGAAAATAGAAAAAGGTGGATAAATTTAATATAAGACATGGTATTTTACGTGATTTCAAATTTTTTTGTGATTTAAATTTGATTAGGTAATTTGATTGTTTATTATACGGAAATTGTATTCTTTCTAGAGTAATTTGAGACGTGTACATGGCGCAAAGTTTTACTGACATCCGTAGATGGCAGTTTTGATAGTATTTCAATTATTTTTGTAGTTTAATCTTTTGATTCTCTCTGTTGTTCATTTAGTGATTCGTTTTTTCTACACTATCTTCAAAATATTTTCTCAATTTTTCGACTATTGTTTAAGCCAACTAGGTAAAGTGTGGCCAGTCTTTTTTGATAATATACATATATATATATATATATATATATATATATATATATATATATATATATATATATTATTATATTTTCAAACCTTTGAATATAATTGCCCACGTTTGGAGACAATTTGTAATATTTCAATTCTTTAGATATACTTGCCCTACGACATGGACATAAATTATACTATCTTGTCGCAGCGACTATTATTGTGCATACCACTTAAGTACGTATTGAATATCAAATTTGACAGTAATTGTCAAATTAAACATGCCCGGCGCCAATAAATATCAATATAAAGATGAATTTATGTACAATCAACTTATTACTCCTATCTCAGGGTGAGATCAAAATTGTTCAAAATTAATTCTTCAAATTTATTTGTTTTTTTAAGATATTTCCAAATTAAGTGTTTCACTATTATCAAACTCTCAAATAACTGTTAATTCAATATAATAAAAGGCCCTTTAATTATTTTATGACATTTACTAATTTACTGTCACTAAAAATTTCAACCAAATGTCACTGATTAAATTGAAAATTTTATGAATGTAAAATGATAAGTTCAATGAGATTGGATACTGAATGAATACTACAGGTAGTTAGAATCAAAATTATATATTATACTATCAGATACGCAAAATTAACAAAATTGTTATTCCCAAAAATTATGATAAAAGAACAACAGTCGTAACCTCTACAAAAATATTAAAATTAGAATACAACTATGCTAAAATTTAACCTAATGAATTATTATCAAACGTTCAAATAATAATTTACACTTGACGTGTATCAATGTCAAATATCGAAACTTCTCCTCAAAATGGTCTATTCACTTGATGTTGTAAATGATATGTATCAATAAATTTGGTATATTTCAAATTTTTTATATAGATGCATCTTTTAACTGTATTGAATTTAAGGCCTGATATTTCTCGAGAAATAAATTTAAAACTGGAGAGGACTCACCCAATGGATCAGGAAATCTTGTACTTATTCTAACGTATTTAGAATACTGCAACTTTCTAAATATATACGATTTAGAAAAACTGGAACCACATACACTTTTACGATACAATTCTTATCCGAATTATGTACGCACTGAATTTATTATATGGGTTATTTATCTGATTGTATGATATGCAATTTATGCAATCTACCAAAAAATTCGAGACAACTCTTATTCTGATGTTGTCTCTTCAAAGGATAAAAAGCTACTGACAAATTTTTACAAAATAAATAATTCTCCTTTCTGTTGGTTACCGATTTTTCTTGTTTTTAAAAAAATTACTAATCTATAATTTTCAATAACCAAGTGAGATTTTGAAATTCTTTTATTACATTTGTAATCTTGCTAGCAGATACCTCTATATTTTACAATTTCAAATATTTTCTCCAAATCCTATTATGTTCTATCTATCATTAGATATATTCTACTCAAATGTCATCAAAATTATGAAATGTCATGTTTGATATTTCTACTGAATCTTTCAAAATTTAGGAATTTACGTAGAGTACAGTGTGTATCGAGAGTATAACAACTAAAATTAAATAAATTTCCTTATTTTTTACTTATTCTTTGAATTTCAAATAGAGGATGTGTATTAAATATATATATATATATATATATATATTCATTTGATTTCTTCAACCATTTGTTATAATATTGAAAAGTTTATTTTCTTGGGTTCGTAGGTTGTTTGAAATAATTAGAAAACGATTATATTTCACATTTTTCTATGGAAAATGGATATACATAATGTTAACGTTTCGCTTCTTCTTTGGAAGCATTTTCAAAAACAATACCATTGTAAAAAATAAGGGACGGATAAAATATTAGCAGATAGATAAAAACATAACATTAGTAGGTTTCTTAAAAACATCAATAAAAACATAGCATTAAAATCGATGTACTCATCTTAGAAATATCAACGGAACTGTATCATACGAGGTAGGTTGAAATGAAATTAGTTAATTAGCTTATGATAAATTTGACTTAAGTTTTTAATATCTGGTCTATCATTCACAGAGAACTTATCTTGTTTTATGTGTATCATTTCTTTAATTGATAATTTTTGATGATTGGTGTCTTGAGCTAAAATTTTTGTTTTTTTATAATCAAATTCATGATTATCAGTGCTTTCATGTTTGTGTAAAGCGGCTGATGCATTTTTTGTATATTTGTAACCATTAATTCTGCTCTCCAAGTATTGTGTAGTCATTCCTATATAATTCTTTGGACAATTCATGCATGGTATGGAGTATATAATATTTGATTTCTTATTATCTTTGGTTTTGTTTTTTAGTTTAGTAAAAAGTGGCGATAATGTGTTGTGGGATTTATGGCTTACATTGATGTTATGTTTTGATAAAATGTATTTAAGTTTTTCTGATAACTGATGTGTGTAAGGTAGGGCTATATATGTATCTTTTTCTTGGCTTGATTTTATTTGTATGTTTGGTTTTATGTTGTTATTGTATAATTTATATGTACGTTGTTTAATGATTTTATTAATTTGATTTTCTGGATATTGATTATTTTTCAGAACATTTTTGAGTTTTTTCATTACTTCAGGGCGATATTCAGGTGAAGTTAATTTTATAGCTCTATCCGTTAATCCTATAATAACACTGTTTTTTTGTGATTTGGGATGGCATGAGTTATAATTTAGATACCGTCCAGACCATGTTTCTTTTGTATATAGTTTGGTTTTTATTTTGTTATTAGTTTATAAAAGTGTCATGCCTAGAAAATTTATTTTGCTGTTGTTTTCGATTTCTAAAGTGAATTGGATACTTGGGTTGAATTTATTAAAAGCGCTTAGGAAGGTATCGCACGGAATTGCAGCTAAACAGTTATCAGCGTATCTTTTAAAAATGCTACATCAAAATTTATATCATTCAATACTTTTTCCTCTATATATTCCATAACGATTTGCGCTAGACTTGAAGAAATTGGAGATCCCATTGTACATCCGTTTAGTTGTTGGAAAAAGTTATCATTGTATTGAAAGTAATTATTTGTTTGTATAAGCATAATGCCTTCTAGAAATTCGTCATAATTAAGTGATGTATGTTGTTTGATCGAATCCCATTTATCTTTTAGTACATGTGTTATAAGATCATTTGGAATATTTGTGTACACTGAGATGACGTCTAGGGATATGATTTTATAATTATCAGGAATATGTACTGTATCTAAGAGCTGCTTAAGCATAAATGAATCTTTCACATAAAAATTATTTTTGGTTATTTTTGATAGACTGTATGATAGATATTTAGATAGTTTATAAAAAGGTGATTGGATGTATAACACTATTGGACGCATTGGCATATTTGGTTTATGTAGTTTTGGTGGTAAAGCATTGTGTGTTTGTAATTTTTTTGCTTCGTTTGCATTGATAGAACCATTTTTTAACAGTTTTTTTATAAATGTATTATTTTTGCTTTGAAACTATTTAAGGCGTAAACAATGTCCCGTATATAAATTGGCATCTGGTAATTTTAAATATTCAGCAATTATTTTTGTCTGATTACCAATTCTGTTAATTCCGACTACTTTCTTCGAACATTTTCCTTTTTGGTAATTAACAAAAAATTGTTCTATATCTGATGGTCTAAGCAGAATATATTTTTTTGGAGACCTCGTAAAACATACAATAAATTACAAGTGAGTCAATTGGCACAAGAGATCCAGTACCTTTATAAGAAAAGCAACCCGAGAATATATTTTTTAACGGATGTTTAAGTGTTTGGTCAATATGAGCTGCCGTTAGTTTTTCGTTGTCACTTTTTCTTACGTAACGAGATCGCTGCCCTTGTACCAAAAAAAAAATGGCTCTTATCTGAAAACAACACATTCCTCCAATCTTGGACAGTCCAACTCTCATTTTTTTCCCCAACCATATCATTTTTCATCATAGGAGCAGTTAACAACTGTTTATTTTGAGGTATTTCTGTTTCATTCTATTAGTGGTTTTCGAAGAGTGGAGTCATGAATAATAACCCCAGCGTGTGCTGAAGTGGTTGACTTGTTTTTCTTGAGTTTAATTTACTTTCTCTTATTAATAAAGCTTCATCCCTTACTGTTGTCTTTCTTTTTCTTCCAAATTTCCCTTTTCTATTCACGTCAATAGTCCCAGTGACTCTTTTTTGCTTCAATATCTTGTTTACGGCTCCTAAACTTACATTACACTCCTTAGTAATATATCTTTGTCATTGATGTGTGTAGACTCAAGGTAACAATCTTAGAGCACTTTCTGGGAGTTATATCCACCTTAAAACATTAAAATCTAGTACAGTTCTAGTTCAGCTTATTTCACCAAAAATTAAATAATTCAGAAAACAACTAAAATTCAATGCGTCTTTAGTGTGGCACTCACTGACTGTCAGAACTGTGAAACAAAACAGCCGCTACAATGACATAAACGTGTTACCACCAACTGCGATAAACAATAAAATTTCAAAAGTTATGATGTATTCACATTCATTCGCACACTACTGTAGTATACTAAATTTAGTTCCTGAATTTCAAGTAAAAATTCAATAATGATATATATTGGATTGAAAATTCACTACATAACACTCAAACTTTGCTAGATATTTCCCACCAAATTGTGATTTTTTATTTATGAATAAAATATAACTTAAATGAAAAAGTTCTAGGATTGTTGATTCACTCCAGTCTATTCTTAACGAAATCATGAATTTTCGAAAAAAACACATCTCTCATTTCCGTTTTGAATCAAATATTTGCCGATTTTTTCTCTCCCATGAACAGTATTAAAAGATTTTGATGATCTAATCAGGGATACAATAAGTGAATAACCGTTTTATCCACAGGTGCTCCAAAATTGTACATATGATTGAGCCCTTCGAATTTGTTCGAATAAATCAGAGCAGAGACTATTGTGATTGTAAATAAAACACTATTCCGTAAGTCGTACTCAGGATTTTACTACACGCAGAACAAATTAAATGAGTTGGTATAGTCGGCGTAAGATATTTAGTGCGAACTTTAAGATTTCTGCTTTTCGTTTGACTTGAATACCGTCATAGTCCGATCAATATTATAATTTATAAAAATAGGTAACAAAACTTTTTAAGTTAAACGGTTTTATGTTAAACATACATTGCAATGTTTAAGATAAATGTACTAAAAACCAAAAAATAATAAAATAGATACAGTCGTGGGAATTATAAACATATGCATAGACTAGACTAAAATAAAACCGTGGGGCACGTCAATTGTCTACATCGTTGATTAAAATTTTTGTTTTGTAATGTTACACTATAATTAGGCAGTTGTTCAACCGACAATTGACGTGCCCCACGGTTTTATTTTAGTCTAGTCTATGCATATGTTTATAATTCCCACGACTGTATCTATTTTATTATTTTTTGGTTTTTAGTACATTTATCTTAAACATTGCACTGTATGTTTAACATAAAACCGTTTAACTTAAAAAGTTTTTTACCTATTTTTATTTTTTGGTTTTTAGTTTTTATTTCGCATTCTGTTTAATTCATTTAGTGCTTCATTATTGCAAGGTTTCTTGCCCGTTAGTTTATTGCAGTCCAACTCATTGGTAGCGGCGGCCATCTTAGATTTCAATTTTGCATAGTAAATTGTATTCTACTTGTTGAG
Source organism: Galeruca laticollis (assembly GCA_963921935.1). NCBI lineage: Eukaryota > Metazoa > Arthropoda > Insecta > Coleoptera > Chrysomelidae > Galeruca > Galeruca laticollis. The sequence goes on along the minus strand of OY998178.1, from coordinate 219,837,728 downwards.
ACCTTTCATTTGATACCCATGTTGATGGGATTGATAAAACCTACGTTATCCGCCATTTTGTAGAGGCCGTTATCTTGGATTTTAATTTTATATAGTATATTGTATTCTGCTTGTTGAGCCCTTTCATTTGATACCCATGTTGATGGGATTGATAAAACCTACGTTATCCGCCATTTTGTAGCGGCCGCCATCTTGGATTTAAATTTTTTATAGTATATTGTATTCTGCTTGTTGAGCCCTTTCATTTGATACCCATGTTGATGGGATTGATAAAACCTACGTTATCCGCCATTTTGTAGCGGCCGCCATCTTGGATTTCAATTTTTTATAGCATATTGTATTCTGCTTGTTGAGCCCTTTCATTTGATACCCATATTGATGGGATTAATAAAACATAAATTATCCCATATTTTGTAGCGGCGGCCATCTTGAATTTATAATGATAACGAATAAACATAATTGTATTGTCACCAAAATCCAAAGTGTATACAAAATTTCAGATTATTCGGTTGACAGGAAGAGGGTGAAATTTGAATTACTAAATTTGACCCAAGAATAAAACCGTTTAAAAATGCTTATTTGACGATATATTCATTTAATATTATAATTTCAACTAATAATCGTTAAAATGTATTTAACAATTTTATAATTATTAAATACATTTATCAACTGCCTAACGATTATTTTTAACCCGCAATTATGGAGGGCCTTCCTACTTTTAAGATACTTAGCGTTATGTGTAGAACAAAATACATTCCTTTAAACAATATTAACCTATTTATATTTAAAAACATCTTAAACATAACACCAGATAATTAACACTACCTTATATCTCGTTTTATTAAGAAGAATTAGGAATATAAATTTCAAATAACTTATTATTTTTCCCATCTTTTACTGAACTATAACTATATTTTGAGAGGGCAATTTTTTCGAACACAACAGATGTTCACTTTTCAGTTGGTAGGCTCATATCAAGAAAAAGTGTAGTTTTTCTGAGGAATTTGGGTAAGTATACATATTTATTATACGCAATTATATTTTTAGTTAAAAATTAAGTATATACAATGTTCTGTCCAAAATATTGTGTGTAACAACAAAAAAAAAATTAAATAATTGTGATCAAAGTGAAAACAGGATTCGACGTCATTTAAATTTGGAAACACAGAAAATATGTTCCAATGTGCATAAGAATCTACGAGAAAAGTTTGGTTTCGATGAAGAAACAGAATAAATACAAGCAGTATCTGATTTAATAGAAGTTCCCTTGCCAACTATACGTAAAATAGCCAAGATTGGCCTTACGAACTCCAGAAGAGAAGTGATAAGGGATTGATATAACCTTTAGAAGTGTCTGTAATAAAATTATTAAAAACCACCAGATATGACTGTTACAAAAGTAATGAGTTAGCAAAGACTGAAATAATAAGAAATAAATTGACAAATGCCGGCCGTAATGTAAATGTCTGTAAGAAAACTATTGAAAACTGGATTAAAAAATTGGGATTCAAATTCAGAACGATTAATAAACGTCAAACAGCCATAGAAAACAGAATAACTAAGTATAGAGAAGAAAACCGGCCAATTGTCTATTTGGACGAAACTTGGTGTGATATACTCGACACGGTTAAAAAAGAATGAATTGATGGTTCAAAAATTTATACGCCAACAATACCTACAAACAAAGAATCCAGACTTATTATTGTGCATAGCTGTGGAAATGAAGGATATGTTCCAAATGCCTTAATAAAAGTTTGTGGGAAAAAAATGGAAGATTACAACGTTGACAATCATAAGAGCTAATATTTTTGAAGAATGGTTTGAATTCACATTGATCCCAAACTTAGAGACAAATAGTGTTGTAGTTCTTGACAACGCATCTTATCATTCACAACAGCTCAATAAAATACCAAATAAAAGCGACGAGAATATCGAACTAAAAAATTTTGTAGTGGATAATAATTTGTACATTGAAGATTCGTATACAAAACAACAACTGATTGAAGTTTTACAGAAAAAGAAATGTAAGAAACGTACTAGAGAGTATTGCTGAAAAACATGGACACTCTATATTGAGACTTCCTCCTTATTTTCGTATTTTCAATCCCATCGAGTTAATTTGGGCACAATTAAAACAGAGTATTCGGCATAACAATACATTTCCTAAACTTAATACGAAAGTCGTCGACCTGATTGAAAGAGAAGTAGCTAATATTACCAAAGACTGGCAGAAAAGGATTAAAAAAGTAATCAAAATTGAAGATGAGTGTAAGAATATTGGGGGAAATATTATTGATTGATTGATTTACAAGACGATAATGATAGTGAAGCAGATTAAGTGGGATAAGGATTAATAGAGTTTTTGGAAGAAGAAAATTAATTAAGTTTAATATATTTTTCACATTACTTATATAGTAGTGACAAACAGGAGTTAGACATAATATTTATTTTTAAAGAATTGTTTTATTTATTGTTATAAAATATATTCTTTTTTTGTAATTTTTTCATAGAATTTAGTTTTGTCCAAAAAATCGAATGGGATACAAAAATGGCTCAGTTCACGTCTGGTATGCCGTTTAAACCGGACGCCGTTTCAACAATTACGTAACATCAAATATCTTATAGCTATAGGCAAGTAAACAAAATATTAATATATTCCAGAGTTTAGTTCCGCAACATAACTTAAAGAGGAGATACTATTACAATGCTACACAATATGGTGTACGACAACGATACCACCAATTCAGTATTCGTCAATTTTATTCTGATTTTGCTTGTGGAAAATTCCCGTTTGCCTTGCATTTGAAAACACATTTTTCATGATTTCCAAATTATAAATATAGTGAGTAGGAACGGGCAAGGACGAGTTGTCTCCCGTCTTGAGCAGGTAGTTTTTTTATAGGTCGAATTGTCTCCCATCATAGGTCGAGTTGTCTCCCAAGGTAATATACATTAAAAGGTATTAATTTTCACAAAGTACACCGTTGTTGCCAAATCAAAATTTTTATTTTTAAAAGTACGTTGAACTATTGATACCTTTTTCTTTTTGTAAAATGTCTCTCAGGATATGAGAATCATTTAACTACCTTGAAATAGAAAAGTAAGAAAATAATCCTTACATTAAACATTAAACATTAAAAGAATGTTAAGTTAATCCATCAACATTTTACAAATCCAAAAACAGGTAGGTACCATTAATTTCACATTATCGTTTGAAAGTACTTTCCCCCCTTCGCCTTATAAAGGGTGGTATTAAAAATAGTAAACCATATTTCACATATTCTTCACAAGTTTCAGAGGTTGTAAAGTTTGTTTACGAAGTTGTTGAATAGTTAAAAGTGGTACAGTGAAACTATACGTATAATGGAGGCTACAATAATTAAAAGTGAAAAAGGCAAAGATTTGTTAGTGATCGATGGGTTTAAATTTTCATTCCACAAGTTATTAGCAGAGACACTCTAAAAAGATGGCTTTGTGCGTCCAGGAAAACGCAGTGCAAACTTTTGTTAAAACAAAATTGGACCGTCCAGAAGTGATCGAATCTTCTTTAAACCACAACCATGAGAAATTATCAGAAGAACTTCTAAATAGGCAGACTCTAAGCAATGCTGTAAAAATTAAAGCAATAGAAGATGTTTCGGCAAAACCAATGGGCCTAATTAGAAAGGAGGTAAGAGAATCCCATTGTGAAACTATTACTACTCATGACGTTGAAAGGATGAGAAAAAATATGTATACTGCTAGGTCCAAAATTGCATCAAAACTTCCAACTAATATAGTTGAATTTCATAGTTTATTAAATTCTGTTACTTTAAAAACTAATAGGGACGAATATTTTATTCTTAAAAATGATGAAATAAATAATATAGTCATGTTTTCATGTAAAACAAATATTATTGCTCTAAAAGAAATAAGTGAATTATATGTTGATGGCACTTTCGATTATTGCCCTAAATTTTTTTTACAATTGTTTACCATTCATGGCTTTAAAAATAATCATTATATTCCTTTGGTTTTCTTTCTTCTAAAAAATAAAAATACAGTATCGTATAAATTAGCTTTACAATATTTAAAAGAAATATATCTATCTACAACAGGTCACGACTTTCTTCCAAAAACTATAACTTCAGATTTTGAATTAGCAATACACAAAGCAATTCGCGAAATTTTTCCAAAAACAGAAATTAAGGGATGTCTATTTCACCTAGGTCAAAGTTGGTATAGAAAAATTCAAAGTTTAGGACTTTCTACCGAGTATCAGTTAAAAGACAATTTAGAAACAGATATAACTAAATACCTTACTTATATTTTTGGTTTACCATTCCTTAAAGCAGAAGACGTTGGCGATTGCTTTGTTCTTGATCTCATTGCAATTCAACCAGATGATGAGAGGGTGATTAAATTTAATGACTATTTAGTTGAAACTTACATAGATGAAATTTCTACCTTTCCTCCTAACATTTGGGCTGAAAACTCTTCTTCTTTAAAAAGGACAACAAACGCATGCGAATCTTTTCATTCGCGTTATAATGCTTCATTTTATAATACACACCCAAATTTTAACCAGTTTATAAAAGTTCTTCTAGATTCTCAAATAGATACTTATATTGAGCTTCAAAGTATTGATACCGTGGTCAAAGTATATGATCGAAAAGTATTAATGAAAAAAAAGTTTTTGGAAGATAATTTAGAAAAATTACAAGACGGCAGGATTACCAATTTTCAATTTTTAAAAAATATTTCTTTTAAATGCAGAATCTAATTTGTATTATAAGTGTGTAGAGTGAAAAAGTTTTTATATCATTTTTGTAAATATTATTGTCTTGAAATATATAAGTATATATATATATATATATATATATATATATATATATAAGTAAACCATTGTATATTTTCCTTTGTTTTATTATAATAAAATAATTATAATTTCCTACGTACTGTTTTATTTTAACAAAATTAGGAAATACCATTCCAAATATTTCGTCAAGGTATAAGTAAGATCGATTTGGCAACAACGTTTAGATTTTAAGGTATTATAAGTACTTATGCTAATTACGGATTAAAATCATCCGGGAGACAATTCGACCGTCACCTTTTTGAGAGCAGGTAATATTTTTATTTTGGGAGACAATTCGACTCCGCAGAGTAGGAACTATATCTTTGTTTGTAAATAATAAAATACTCTTCAAGAATTGTGGGTATACCCAACAGTATTATTTAATTTGGTTTATTTTGACTATTTCCTCATAGGGATCAGATATCTCCTATTGATGTTCTATCTAATGCGTTCACGAACTTTCAATATTATTTGATCAACAAAAATATGATTATAAAATAAGCCACATTAATAGCTTCATTTAAATTAATTTGTTTCTATAAAAAATTCACTAATTATGAGACGGACATTTTATAAAATTTTGTAACTAAGATGGCAGACAGTTTTCTTTCTACATAAATCTACAATGTATTCACACCGGCAAAACTCTTGAACCCCCTCGTAAAATAGAATTCAAAGACTATATCAGCATAATTAAAGAATTGACGTTGTTTGTAATGCTGCAAAATTGGGCAAAAAACAAACTGTTTTTGTCACGGCAGGTATTTAAATGTGTCAATTGGCTTTAAGTTTCAAAACAAACAATTTTTATTTATCGAGAAATGCCTGGACAATCATTTTCAACTTTAGATAAGAATAATCTGTTTACACCAACAATTTTGGTCAAATCATCAAATTTCCTAAACACTTAATATACCCAGATCATCTTTTATTCGAATAATCCGGAGATACTGGAAATGTGGATAGGAGACCGGCTGGTGGACGTCCAAGAGTTACAAATGCAAGAGAGGATCGCTATAGCCAATTTTGTACGACGCAACCGCAACATAAGGGTCCTGTCGTAAGAACACATTTTAGACAAACTTATGGGTAGGCTAATTTCGGGACGTACACTTCCATGAAGACTTGGTGGTGCCAATTTAAGATCGAGAATACCTTCAAAGTCTCGACTTACTAGACAACAAATACCCGCCCGCTTAATGTGGGCTAAAGACCATATAAATTGGCTTTTAGTGCAGTGGAGAAACGTCCTTTTCTTCGAAGAGTCCAGGTTTGGATTAGCTAATCACAGCCGACTTACGAGGATATGGAGACAACCAGGACGTGCAGCACCACTAACGTTTCATACAGAACTTGTTCCATTTCAGGGGGGGATCGAGATGTTTTGGGGAGGTATTATGTATGGTCGTATGACAAGACGTATCCACATACCTCAGACGTTGACAGGAAACATCTACTTCAAAAACGCCATTAGCCCAATTAATCGCCATATAAGAGAAGACCTGAAGGAGAATTTTATTTTTATGGACGACAATGCTCGACCATACAGCGCGCAAGAAGGATCCAACATGTGTTGGAACAAGCAAATGTGCAAATATTGAATTGGCCAGCAAACTCACCGGATATTAGTCCAATTGAGTACGTTTTATAACGGTTGAAGAAGAGTGGAACACAATTCCACAATAACAAATCAATAATTTAATTATTTCAATGCCGAGGCGGGTCCATTCACTACTCCAGAATAGATGAAGCCATACTGGGTATTAAGGTTGCCATATTTTCATTTTATGTGCAATAATTTGAAAATTTGCAATTTTTAATTACATTTAATTAGAATAATTTGTTTCCGTTCATTCTAGAAAATGTGGGGGATCCAAGAGTTTTTCCGGTGTGTTTATTTGTTAATAACTTTACTAGCATCCAATCCGATACGTCTATAAATAATTCGCTATGGCAAACAGCACCAGTAGTTGAGTATTTACAAAGAGGCTAACCAAAGTGATATGAAATATTGATATGAATAATGTAAAATTTCAGTTTTGTGATTACTGAGATTTGGAGTGTTAATTTATCTGTGATTATTGCACTTTGACTGTGAAGTGAAATATGATTATTTTATTAGTTAAGATTTTTAATGCGTCTGTTTCCTAAAACGTATTAATTTTATACGTCCCACTACGTGATGTTAGCAATATTTCTGGCGGCTTCCGAAGGGATTCGGCGGCAATCCATTGAATCCGGAATTTGTATTTCTGTTAGGAGTGAACATTTTGGACATCCGCTATAAAATATTCTTCACTTACTCGTCAAATTCACAAAAACATTAACAATTCTATTTTTCGGTAACAAAAAAATGTTTAGTATATGTTGTATGAGAAATTCCAGTCAATAATTCAGATTATTGAAAACGCCCTGTGTTGATCTTATTGTATCCTCTAAAAATACTGCCATATTTTTTTCCAATGTGTTTTCTATAATTGTAAAAGTTTCTTACCTGTTCTCTCTATAAACTGCAGATGTTTCTCCCCAAAGTTGCAGGCATTTTATATTCCATATCAATTAAATATATTTGGTTTCACTTTTTTGAATAAGATTGATTAAATAGAAATACTATTAGTTAATGAACTGACAAGAAATCTTTTTTTTAAATAGAATAATTTGGCTTTTTTATTCTCTACTTCTCTTTCTAAATTCATGTATTTTCTCACTGGGTTTAAAGGTTACGACAAAAAAATGGACAAATATTTAAATAAAATGATTTCATTAAAATATAATTCATTACAGTTATTTAAATTATTCAAATTTATAACTTATAGGAAGCAGCTTATTCGTCTATTAGGAACTTACAATTAACTGTATAGAATATATACAAATATTTAAACAATATTATATAATACAAAATAATATCACAATTTTTTTTCGGCATGGAACTAATAAGTCTCTTTCTTCTTTTACTTTGATTCTGTTCCCGACATTTCAGATTCCGTTCCGGACATTTTCAGACATCTCCCAAGATGTGAAAATTTAGAAAAAAATTTAGCCTGAAATAAAATTAAAACAAAATAAAAATAAAACCAAAAAAAAACAAAAAAAAAATTTAGATAAATCATATAAATAAATAGATAATTTTTTTCTACTACTACCTTGTGATTCTAAAAACATTTTAAATTTATTTCATCTATCATTTTTAAATTAATTTTGAAAAATGGGCAGTACATTTATGGAGTTTTTGAATCACTTAGGTATACTCTAAAGTAATATTCGCTGTACTTGTAAATTTTGAACAAACATTTTGCAAACATCCATCCCTTTGAGAATCATATAATAGCATAAATACAGTTGACTTTTTTAATTGAATAGTTTGTTCAACATTTACTTCTTGGAAGGAGAAAAATTGAAAAATTAATACAAAGAAATGGAAGATTATTTGAAGGATTCGAAAATGACTGCAAATGTCCGAATATATTGCATAATGAGAGCAAATTAAGAAGAAAGAGTTGAAGTGCCTATTCTATATTACACACGCAGTAGATATGCCAAGTAACGTTACTACTATATCATTGCGACAAAAATCATAGGACAAGAGTACTAATTTGATAACAGAATGAAAATCTAAATTTTTATAGAATCAGCTATAACTTATATTTTTGAAATAGTCCAAAGGAAATTTAAAAAGTACAAAAAGGCCGTGTTCTTAAAAAGCTGAAGTAATAATTTTCTGAGCAGAATCCGGCCTGGGAGTTGGTCTATTGAGTAGAGTGCAAGATACAATCACTACATTTTTGGACTGTAAATCATGCTTTGAAGGTTGGATGATATTGTTTCCATCATTTTTTTCTAATTGTCAAAGTGAGTCGATTTGAGGGAAATGTTCGTTGTCAGTATTTCTGTGTGAGTTTTTAGTTATATATAATCATATCTGCTTACACCAGTAATCAAATTATCAATTGTTCATCTAGTGATTCCTCTCCTGGTTCACACGTCATTTCCAACATGAAGGTTTAGATAAAGATTATGAAATTTTTTACAATAGTGAGTCTAGTAGTTTTAATTGCTATGAAAAAAGGGAAAATATATATGTTGAAGGAATTGGAAGCGAAGATTAGTTTGCCGGTATGTTTGAAATATACAATAAAACTATAATAGAAAGTAGAAAGCTTCAGATATTTACCGATTATAATATACAACAAATGATGATGGTATAGTTGTAATAATTGTTTCATCTGATCATCTATATGATGTATGAATAAGTGGAATATGTCGCGAACGCTGATAAATATCTTTCGGAAGACATTTAGAATTTTTTGACCGTGAAAATGGAAATAAATTATTTCTTATGTAAATAACTTGAATAAACACAGCGACATAATTCATTTAAACAAGAATTCGCCGGTACGAGCCTAAAATGTCTTGAATACCTGACAATTCTTTTAATGGAAATTAAATAAAAAAAAATAGCTTGCAAATTCCGAGAAACAGTCGTCAGTCACCTTGAAAAGGATTTTGTAAATACATACAAAATTTCGAAACTAAAATATTTCTGTTTTGTAAAACCGTGTCAAACAATGCAGCTGTTTATATTATCGGTAATGATAAGTAATCTCAGGTAGAAAAACGTAAAAGGGACTTTTCTGGGTATGTTAACAGTGAATTTCTGTGAAGTAACACCTGGCCAAAGAAAGAGATTAAAGTATACAATGAACAATGCCAAGAACGCCAAATGATATTTCGAAAGAATAGACTTTCGTCTATTTCGAGTAAAAGATTTTTTTAAAGACTTTGATGAATTACTCGTATTACAAATCAAATTGGTGTTACTACCGAGAAAACGTCAATTGTGAATATATGACCACTTTTTTGTCACATGTCAAAGATCTTTCGTCTTAAATGTGCAAACATTTCTTCAATAGTAGGTAGATGATTTGATAGAAATTTATAGTAAAATCTGTACAATAATTAAATCAAAGAATTTACGTTGATCGCACAGAAAATGTATTCCTATTATACGAGGCATTTGAGATGAATACATTATCCACCATACCTTATATTATGATTCCTTATTGAATTCAATGAAGGTTGTCTACGAGTCTGCTGTTACAGTCTTACGATGCAATTGTTGCTCTGGATCAGGTAGAATGGAGGAGAGAATTTTTGTTGTATTTGTAAAATGTCACTTATAGAGAAGGCTAATCAAAACGAAACGGTAGAAAAGCTGAGTCAATATTATAGAATTTTTTTATTGCCCGTTTGATCTAATAATTATCTGTTGCATAACATGAAACAAACAATAAATTATAATTGTATGCCATTTTCATAATGCGTAAAGATTTAGATTGAAAATAAATCCATCTACCGTTTATATTATCAACAGGCAATAAAGGAGTAGTGACATTTCAGTACACTATATTTTTCTTGTATAATTTACCTGATACTGTTTTATTACATTTGCCCGAAGAAGTAGAGCTTTTCTCTTGATTTTTCCAAACTCCATACCAATGCGAGTAAGAGTTGTTCAATGTACATAAACTGTATTGTTAAACAATGATCCTGATGTCTTTATTCTTATTAGTCTAGTCGAGAAGTGAGTTTCCTGCGAAAAATCGTTAGAATTGTGCCAAAAATATGAGCAATAGCTCATTCGACGCGGAATGAAATTTTGAGAATTTTTTTTCTTTATATGAAAATTTCAATTATTTATTAACAAAAAACATGTACGACAAAGAGGCATCAGCGTTTTGTTAATAACTCAAAAACTATAAGTGAAAACGATAGTTTGATACTTAAAGAGGAGGAAATTTCCTAAATAATGTCTCGATTCCCGGCACTCAAGGTTAATAACAAGTAATTTATATTTAATGCTGAAAATAGGGTTCCGCGCGGCCGGCACTGCATGAAATTTTTTTGTACAAAATATTCATTTAAAAATTTCTCAAAGTTATCTTATAATATAGACACTTGAAGGAATCAAGTCTCGTTGGAAAAGGATTTATTCATCGATTTTTCGAAAAGATAAGACATTGTTAACAAATATTTTCCGGTACTCTGTTTTTATTCAAATCAATATAAAAGTTTGAACAATAGCTTTAAAAATCTAATTCTTCTTGGAGCCTTACATACATATGTACTTAATAAGAATATGCCAGAAAAAATCATAAGAATTATTCATTTTGTTAATTATTAATGAAATTATTGTTGTAACAAAATTTTTTGGTATGTTTTATATTTCCGGTATAAATTAATTTAGGCCCAAGATTTTGTCAACCATTTGTCTAACAAAAATTTATAAAAAAATAGAGTAACTGAATGTTTTGAAAAAATTTTCATTCGTTTTGGTAAATTATGATTTTTAGAGAAAAAAAATTTTCAAACTTATCAATTTGTTGTGACAAATTCAGAATATCGATATAATTTCTTTATTAAGGTAAAAAAAATACTAAATCAACCATATATAACAAAAATCATAATTTAATAAAACAAATATTTCAAAAAAAAAAATACAAAACATTCAAATACTCCATTTGTTTATAAAAAATTTTAAAACAGATGTTCGAAAAAAAGTTTGACCTAGATTTATTTGCGAAGTCATTAGAAATGAAACCAGATATATAAAATATACCAAACAAAAATTTTATAACATAAATATGATATTTCATTTTTGGTTAACTATAAGAATTCATATTTAACAGAACAAACAATTGTTACAAACTGTTTTAGTGTTTTAAATGAAACTCAACGTTTCTAGCTAATTCCACAATATAATGAAAAATGTTGAAAATTCTAAAAAATTGACAACTGTTTCGATAACTGAATATCATCGTCAGAATGACAGATGTTACATGATGATTAGTAGTTATTTTTGGTTATACCAAGAAGTGACCTGAAGTGACCTACCGTGTGATTGACTTAATATATGTTAATTGAAAAAAGAAGGAGATGTGATATTACAAATATTGAAGCTTAGATATTATTAGCCCTATGGTGATATCCTGGATATCATTTTTCCAATTAAGATCAGTATTACTGAGCAATGATATAGAAAACCGGGAAAACTATATCTGCTGATCTTTACAATTATCACTTAAGAAGACAGTTTAATAGTGGAGAACTCCCTAGATTTATCTGTTCATATTGACGACTTCATATTGTGGGTTTTTTAAGTGTCTTCTAATTTCCAACTCTTCAAGGAAATCCAGTTCTTGTTTCTTTTCACGAATATGCAGTACTTCTAGTTCTGTGTTAGGTGTCAATGAATGATTGGTGTCAAGTAGATGTTTTACGTAATGGGATTTGTCTGGTTGTTTTAATCTGTATGTGTCCACTGTATCGGATTTCAAAATTTCTAAGGGTCTGACCCAAATATACAGCATTACATTCTGGACATTTGATTTTATATATACCTGATTTCTTTAATGTTGGAATTTTTGTTTTAACACTCAACAATTTTGTACTTACGTTGCTTTCTGTTTTAAAAGGAATATTTCCTGTATATGTGGACATTACATTCTGGACATTTGAGTTTATATATACCTGATTTCTTTAATGTTGGAATTTTTGTTTTAACACTCAACAATTTTGTACTTACGTTGCTTTCGGTTTTAAAAGAAATATTTCCTGTATATGTGGACATTACATTCTGGACATTTGAGTTTATATATACCTGATTTCTTTAATGTTGGAATTTTTGTTTTAACACTCAACAATTTTGTACTTACGTTGCTTTCTGTTTTAAAAGAAATATTTCCTGTATATGTGATGGTCTTATAAGTTTTTATTTCTTCAATTTGTTTAGGAAATATTAGTTGTAATGCCACTTTTTCCTCTTTTTTATTAATTAGGTTATTTATCATATGTAATGGATAACCGTTGGATGTTGCTATTTGTCTAATAGTATTAATCTCTCTATCAAAATTACAATTGTTCATAGGAACTGAAAATGCTCTATGTATCATTGAATTGTATGCCGCTAGCTTATGTGACATTGGGTGATTGGAATTATATGGAATTGTCACATCAGTGTGTGTTGGTTTTCGGTAAATTGCATAATCAAGTATATTATAAACTCAAATGTCCAGAATGTAATGCTGTCTATTTGGGTCAGACCCTTAGAAATTTTGAAATCCGATACAGTGAACACTTACGAGCATACAGATTAAAACAACCAGATACATCCCATTACGCAAAACATCCGCTTGACACCAACCATTCATTGACACCTAACACAGAACTAGAAGTACTGCATATTTGTGATAAGAAACAAAAAGTGGATTTCCGTGAAGAGTTGGAAATTAGAAGACACTTAAGAAATCCACAATATGAAGTCTTCAATGAACAGATAAATCTAGAGAGTTCTCCACTATTAAACTGTCTTCTTAAGTGATAATTGTAAAGATCAGCAGATATAGTTTTACTGGTTTTCTATATCATCGCACAGTTATACGGATCTTAATTGGAAAAATGATATCCAGGATATCACCATAGGGCTAATAATATCCAAGCTTCAACATTTCTAATATCACATCTTCTTCTTTTTTCTATTAGCATATATTAAGTCAATCACAAGGTAGGTCACTTTTTGGTCTAACCAAAAATAACTACTAATCATCAGGTAGGCATCAAATGATATGTAACTTCTGTTATTCTGACGATGATATTCAGTTAACGAAACAATTGTCAATTTTTTAGTATTTTCAACATTTTTCATTATATTGTGGAATTAGCTAGAAACGTTGAGTTTCATTTAAAACACTAATATGAGTAGATTCCACGAAGTAAGGGTCGAGACAGTTAATTTCAGAAACTTTTTTGTTAAGTACCTACGTAAGTAGAGCTCCAAGAAGATTTAGATTTTAGAGCTATTACTGTTTAAAATGAAACTAACTGTTTTTAGATAATTCCACAATATACTGAAAAATTTCTAAGAAATTGACAGTTGTTTCGATATTAAATATCATCGTCAGAATGACAGATGATATTTATTATCGAAGCAATTATCAATTTCTTAGAATTTTTAACGTTTTTTCAATATATTGTGGAATTATTAAGAAACAGTTAGTTTCATTTTAAACCGTAATATGAGTAAATTCCATAAAGTGAGGGTCGAGACAGTAAATTTCATTTATAGCTATCGTTTAAACTATTGATGCAGATACAGAGTACCGGAAAAAATTGTTAATTATCAATAGCAACAAATGATGGAAAACAGTTTTTCTACAACTGCTATGAAAAGTAGAGTATTTCTCATAGCTTACTTAATTTCAAATCCATATGTTGCTCATACTGTGAGAAATATCATTTCTCACGGCACTTTGTCCACACTAGAAGGGATCCTCGATGCATAACCTCTTTCAGCAGGCGATCCTTGATGCATATACTTTTTCTACAAAACTATTTACTTGTATTATTTAAATGTGTGCAGCTGTAGAAAAAGTATAGTCTGCAACATGTAGGAAGAGTACTTTTCTTACTCGTGCGTTTGCGGCACTCGACCTTCAGGCTCGTGCCACAAACTTCCACAATCGAGAGAAAATTTGAACTTTCTCCACTTGTTACACAATATACTATTTCCTACTAGACCTGATTCCTTAAAGTGTATAGAGTATACGTTAATTTTTAAAAAAATTTGAATTGAGTTGAACTCTCTCTCGATTCGATGCGCCCATGCAGTAGCGCCCGCGTGGGACCCAATTTTCAGCACTAAATATAAATTACTTGTTACGAACATTGAATTTCGGGGATCCTGACTTTTTTTTTGGAAAATTTCATTCTCTTTGAGGATCTTTTTTCAAACTATCGGCATCACTTATTGTTTTTGAGTGATTAACAAAAATCTCCTTTCTCGAAATTTGATACCGCGTCGAATGAGCTATCGTTCAAATCATTGGCACAATTCTAACGATTTATCGCAGGAAACTCACTTCTCGACTAGACTACGTACTATTTAATAACCCTTAGGTCTTTTGCTGACACAATTCTATTTACCACCTTGAAAAAATTTATCGAATACAAAAACGATAGTAGATTAAAAGAGGAAAATCAGAAAACTGAAAACTGATTTTATTATGCCATTCACGAGAAGGCATTGAAACCTAGAGAAAATAGATGGAAAACGCCCCATAGGCCGAAGAAGGCACTTATGGCTATTGAATTCGGGTGATAGTATAAGTGAAACAACACCAGTGAGGAGAGAACATCAGTTACCAAAATGATGAGAATGATTGTCAACCTCCACAGTAAAGACGGCACTTGGAATAGTGGACGATGGACGGAGATGAAATGTCTGAGGTAGTTGTTAAAATGTAATGGAATATAGAAAGAGATGGTACAATTAGAGAAAAATTTGAAGTAAAGCAGGAAAATGACAGTGGAAAGACAGGCAAAGAAAATATTTTGTTCAGCTTAGAGCATAGCATTTTCATATTGCTTGCACATTATTGTATGGTGCACTGCCTGTATTATAGAAAGAAAATTTATTTTATAGTGAAGTAGCGGATCCTAATGGAATAAAATAATGAAGAAAGGAGAGATCCAATATAGTGAATGCTCCAGTTTAGTGTAAAATGCCATTATAGTTGGGGCTAGTCGCATGGGACTAAGATTCGGATTTAGGATATAGTTGTATACAAAACTAAAGAGATAATCCCTATATGCTGTTATATAGCTAGTATAATACATTTCTTAAATCGTAAATTTGCAGTGAATTTAACTGTTAAACACATTTTTATTGTAATAATAATAAAATTCGCTAATCAGATTCGTAAAATAAGATACTTATATGTTTATATATTATAGGTATCTCTACAATCTTATACTCGTAAAGACTGATGTTCTTGATGTACAGAACATCTACAAAAATGAGGATAAGTTCTCGAGAAGCCCATATTATGTTCAACTTGAGTACCGGCAGGGCAATATAATCAGCGTGCAAGTCAGTCCTAATGAAAGCGCATCTCAAAATGTTGTGGCATATAAAACGGAATCAAGTCTATAAAAAGTCAGTAACCCAGATGTATATAAGTTTATAATCGACCGTAAGTAAGTGGATTCGCCAATGAAAACGCGTAATACGGGTAGCTATAGAAACGTAGTCTTGTTTGTCTTATTGCAAAAGTAGAATGAATCCGTAGTCCCGCCCAGTCTCCACACGTCTCTCTTCGTACAACCAACTCTTTTCATCTTCCAGTTTCTCTATATCGATACGATGTTAGTATATACGGAGAGATTTTTTCTCATTACGTTTAAGTGGAATTTATTACTTGAATATCAGCGTTCGGCGGCAAATCTTTTTTAAGGAACTCGGGGTTGAAGCCAAGAAGATATGTCAAATCGAAAACATTCTCATAAACTGGTACAATCATTAAAAAGATATACCAAACGTTTTCTATTAACATATTGTTCCGACAATATCTCTAGAATATCAAACTATATATTTTGCATATAATATTTTAGGAATGGTATGAGATATTCATGATTCAGGAATAAAGTACAGTTGAATATTGTGCCATTTCCTGACTGGACGAACACCCAAAAAATGAAAAACACACAAATTGGTATGTGTGTACCTACATGACTAACATCAAAGTATCTGTACCTACTTAACCTTTCTCGAATAGTTTAGATTTCATATTACCAATAATTTCTATTCATTTGATATTTGACTGAAATTGACTGTCTCGACCCTTACCATTTGATATTTGTTTTTCCCCAGATGTTCTTGAAGCAGGGACCTTCCCTCGGAAATATTTATCTGGTTTTTTTTCTACTTAAAAACAATGTAGTTCCATTCTTCAATTCAAATTTCCAGGTTTTTTTGTGTGAATCAATGTACACTTCTCTCAGCTTGTATTGAAATTTCATTATTTTACTGTATTTTTTATTTACTTTCATTTTCTGTATCGAACTTTAATTTGTTAAGACTTTAGAGTGACTAAAATTGTAAAATACTTGTAATACTATCTAGACATCTTTGAATCCGTCAAATATTATTAATTTTTTTTGGCTGACACATGTGTTTATAGGCGTTTTCAATAATCTTAATTATTATTTCAAGTTCGTTTGTGGTTAAGGAACGTTAAAAAATCCATTTACATCATTTTTATGAGACACGTAAGTCAAATTACTGGGCGGGGTGTATTATTATTATTTCAAGTATTCCATACAGATGTAGAAATATCTATATCTATATGCATATCAATTTCATAAATTACCAAATTTTAGTATCGTTAAAATATTTTCTATTCAAATTACATTTGAAAAAAAAAGCGATTCATATTTTGTAAAAATGTCTACAGAAATATGTGGTATAAAGGAAAAGCAAAGGAGTTTATTAATCGTATATTTTATAGGAAAGAAACCATAATATGATTCTGTTATAAATGTAGTAGATTATAGAGAGTTTTCAGTTTTGTGTTTAAATTACAACCTACTATCTTATTTAATGCAGATTCTGTGTTAGGTACCAGAAAAAAATTGTGGTAAAGTGGAAAGCTCTAACTAATTCTGTGTGAGGTACCAGTGGCAAGATCAAAGCTAAACTATTCACCGGTCTTTTTTCCGAAGAGTGTCAGCAGAATTAATGGAAAATGATGAAGCTATTAGTTATGAATTTAACATTTGCTCCAAATATAATGTGACCACAGATAAAATCGTGTGTATTGCACGGTTGTATTATAGTGAACCAATTTAATCATGAAACAACTTATTACTTTGTTGGAATAATGTCTTTTTATTGAATGACGTAGAATCGGCTTAAGTTGGCTGAAAAAATAGAATTAATTCCTGTGAAGGGAAAATAAGAAATTACTTTTCGCACAGCCTCAATATAATGTGATGAAATTTACTTCGTCATAAATTATACAAATATATCAAATTTACCATTTCTAACTATGGATGAGCTGAGAAGAAAAGAAAGAACTCTTCATCTACTAAATGACCGTATTATAATTTGAATATATATATATATATATATATATATATATATATATATATATATATATATATATATATATATATATATATCGAAAACAACGTAAGTTCTTTCTCGACCGTCTATCGTTATTTAATTAGTTTTTGGAGTATCGGGATCCGGTCTGTGCATACAATAAATACAACTCTTTTCCTTTTAAATCTCTATATTTCGCAATTATTTTATTGCTTCATCAGGAGTTAACTAAAATAATATACGGTCACATACAACTATAATGAAATGTCATGATAAAACACACTTACAGATACATATAAAAAAGTACCATATGTAGAAGGATTAACAAATGCTATTACAGCTATTTTTAAACCGTTTCCAACTATAAAAATCGCCAAATGCAATGTAAGAAGTAGTCGATCGATATTTACAAAAACAAAAATGTGACTCCACTTCAGTTTCATTCGCATGTGATTTACAGAATTCCTTGCTCGAATTGTCCCAAATGTTATATTGGTCAAACGTCTCAATGGCTCAGACAACGGTTGACACAACACAGAAGCGACTGCCGATTAGGAAAAAATGTGTGTGCCACGGTAAATCACCACCAAACCACCGGACATACACTGGATTACGATAATGTTGACATAATCCGACATGAGAATAATTATAGAAGGAGGCTGTTCCTTGAAATGTGTGAAATTAAAAAGCAACCACATGTGGTCAACTACAAAATAGATGTGAACTAATTAAGTACCATCTACTCGAACCTCCTTAAAATTTAACATTCTGGCTGTTTTTCTTCTTTTATCGTTGACTTTCACTGGACTATTATATAGATTATAAAGAAGTTTTCATTATAAAAAGGAAAAATTATAAAAAAGAACAAAAGAAATAATTATCGTTTTAATTTATTGTGATCAGGTATTTTGTTTTCATTAAGAATTTCAAGTTTTAAAGTAGTACATGCCTCACTTGCTGGTGGAGTACCTCATGTAAGATGCTGGTGATTGCCTTTAATTTTAACTGTGTGCTGATAGCGTTTATACTCTGATCTGTAAGTGTGTTTTATCATGACATTTCATTATAGTTGTATGTGACCGTATATTATTTTAGTTAACTCCTGATGAAGCAATAAAATGATTGCAAAACATAGAGATTTAAAAGGAAAAGAGTTGTATTTATTGTATGCACAGACCGGATCCCGAAACTCCAAAAACTAATTATATATATATATATATATATATATATATATATATATATATATATATATATAAAAAGATGTAGGAATATCGCGTGATATGTTAACAACAACAACAAAGAGATTCATGGGTAATTCACGCAAAATAAAGGGCTACTGAAATAGAGTGGTAACCGTGGACATGCATGTTTCTGGCTCATTTTGCCTCTTCAGCATATATATATATATATATATATATATATATATGCTGAATTGTTTTTGCTGTTCTATAGAAACTTCCTCTTTTTAAATGTCGTTAGTAGATAATACATGTGTTAAATTCGCATCAGACACACTTATCTATTAAAATTTTTATCAGCCACGCATTAGGATACAAAACTTGCAACCAGTTATCTATTGTCTATGAAATATTTGCCGATTTATCGATTTTAGTTCTGATAAACCGTATCTCTTGAGTATTTTTTACGTATACGTATTTAGCGGAGCCGTAAAACGCGCAGGGTAAAAAACGGCACATGCGACTTTTCAGACAACACGACACACACACATACATACAACAGCAATATTAGCAATGGATTTGGTCTTTTGTTCATTTAAATTTATTGCCCATCGGAAATACGAGCCCAGAACCAATCATGCTGATCGATTCACAGAAGACTATAAATTATATTTCAATAATTAACATAAAACGACAATGGTTGGCAGTTGTCTGAAGCCCATTTGATTCATACATAATTAAAATTATAATATAAGCCCGATCGTCCGATTTCAATCCATCTCGTTGTGTTCAGCAAACAATGAGTTTTTCATACGATGATGGTTACAATTTATTGAATATTGGATAATATTAATTTTAATTCACAGGCGATCTAAGATGAAATAATTTTCATATTACCTCAAACAAAGAATGAATTCGGGTTAAACCGCTACGAAATAAACACTCTGTATATGAAGAACTAGTAAATAAATGGTTATTTATTTTGAGTAGAAGATTGGCGAATATTATCTAATTTTCAAACTAATCATCGACAAAAATCTGTATACAGGGTGAGCTAAAATGTAAACTTATGATTTTCTTAAATTCCATTTGAATTGTCCCTTCATTTTTGTGAAGCATTCCTCATGCCTAAGTTCATTACTTTCCGAAATATCTTTAGTAATATTTCGATTATATAAACTAATATTATTTAATAAACATAAGCCATAAAAATATTGAATGAAAATAATTTTGAAGTAAATGTTGGAAGTGTCCACCTACAACGTCTATGCAAGTTTATATTCGATTTTCAAATAAATTTGCTACATTTGTAAGTTAGTACTATCAGATGCTTCTCTTTTTCTATTTTTCATTTCATTTGCTGTTCTTGTTAGACACGGTATTTTATATAGTCTCACGTACAAAAATCAATTTTTTATAATCCTATCCGGCGTCCAGGAAAAGTATTATTGAAGTGGATGTAAATAAGGGCCGTGTGATGAACTGGAGCACCATCGTGTAAACACCAACATCATTGCCGAATATTAAGTGGAACAATTTGAAGTAATTGTGGCAAATGATTCTCAAGATAATCAAGATATTAGCATCATTCACGCGACCATCAAAGAAATGTGGCCCAATTACGTGGTCTCCAAGGATACCACCCCAAACATTTATAGACCACCTATTTTGACTATGAGTGTTTACCATGTACGGATTGCCTGTGGAGTGATAATGACAATTATACCCGTTCGCCTTTCCATTTTTGTGAAAAGTAGCCTCATTGACAACAAACAAAATCAAAAAAAAATCTGTCAACACGGATTTGTTGTTGAGGCCACATAGACCAATAATATAAGAGACGGTTTGATGCATAGGTGGCAAGTGGCACAACATTTCTGCGCCGACGCGCGCGCATGGAGTCTCTGCAGTCGCGCGAACTACTAAACTGTTTAACATAAACAAAATAGAATAAAACAATTTAAAATATTATAAATGACATTGAATTTCAACATATTGCCTTTATTATAAAATAACCTAGTATATTAACTGTTAAGTCCTTAAAAATGAAAATATACAAAATCAATCTTACATTGGTTTGTGTGAATACGGCTTGTGTTCGTCAAAGTAAAGTGTCAAAACTAAAAATATGTTTATATTGGTTATGGTTGCAAGTTTTAAGGATGAATAAAATTAGTATAGTTTTGTTCAATTTATTTAGGTTTTCCGTTCTAATAAAGTGAATAAAACTACGTGAACCTTTGAAATGTCATTACCAGGTATAATTCGTCATAGTTGTATTGCAAAAAATTGTTAATCGTGAATATTTTTGGCCACTTCGCAATTTGGGTTTAAGAAAACAAGATTTTTAAAATTTTCATCTGAGATTAATCAAAGAAAACAGTGGTACAAAATTTTAGAACTTATACATCTAATGATCAAAGGTTATGTGAAGATCATTTTGATGATGATCCACTTTCAAGTACTTGTCGCAAAAGACTTAAATTTGCTTTACCTTTTCAATCCTTACATCATACCACATGGTAATAATATCCAAGCTTTTTAAAGTACAGTATTTTCTGTAAAAAGAAACCTTAATTTTTGTGACATCGATAGTCGAGAACTACAACACAAATTGTGAAGCAGATGATGTAATTTATTAGATAACTTAGTCTTTTTAAAATTTTCATAATTAACCAAAACTATTCACTTCTAAAACTATTATTGAATTGGAAAAAATTGAATTCCCGTTCTTAGATACATAACATTATTCAAATGTTGACACTAAAACAATAAGCTATGTTTCTGGTTTCATACAACTTTTAATTGCGAAGAATGAAAGGCTAATTTACTAAAATCATTAAATTTCTTTCAATACTGCATCACTTTGTTATTATATTTACCACTTTGAGTTCATGAAGAAAATATTACTGAAAAAAATAAACACTTTGCAAAAGGTCATATAAATTTTGATTCATTTATCTGTCTAGAACATAAATCATACGTATTTTCTCAACTCATAAAATTTTGTGTTCCCTTATTAATTAAAAAATATAATGATGGTAAGAGGACTAACAAACAAAAATATTTTTTTGTAACTTAAAACGTACTACTTTTAATTTACTCTTTGTTTCAGACCTGTTCCTGTCTTCATGGATATGGAGAATCTAGTTTTTAACTTCTTTTTATCAAAATGTTTGTTGGTTTTGTTGTCAATAATTTTAAAATAACAATGTGCAATTTGATGTGATATTGGATTAATTTTCTTAAATATAATGTAATGTAATTTTAGTAGAAATATGTTATTGTGTGATTAATAATTTTTTTTATATTATGTGCATGTTAATAAAAAATTTAAATGTTTGCTGTTTTCTTATTTATCTAAATTATTTGTCTCAAACTTGTTTATTATAATTATTTCATTACAAAAAATGAAATATAATTATTTGGAATGAAATAATTATATAATAAACAATTTTATGACCTGTAAAATTTACCAACCCATAATCCAAACTACCAAATTTAAATATCCCGCCTGTAAGAATTAGTTCTGCACCCCACAAGGGGTGCACTCAGATCGACGCGATGCCAGCTGTTTGTACGGGAACGAACACTCTCTTATTACTTTCTCTATGTGAGGCCATTCGCAAAAAGCTTAGGCCAGATTTTCACCGGATCGGACTCGATCACAGTCGTCAAAATTTCGACCGCGCGACGAAGATCGTGCACATAAATGCAAACGCGTATGTGTTGACTGACACGATTTCAGTCAGGTGACATTGGTCGTGCATGTCGCAGATTGCAACGTCTTTGTCGGCATTCGGTCTACAACCGGCGCTGTTTTGTATACTATTTGTGCGATGGAAGATACAAGGTTAAAACTGTCTTAGGAAATGCGGTACATAGATTTGCACTTGTCGTAGTGCGGATGTACGGATACACCCAAAACCGCGACGGCATTTTCACAACACAACATTTGAAGAAAATTAAAAATATTCTAGAAAATAATGAATTTAGGTAGGTATAGAGAATGCCCCACACAAATGAAAGGACATACCAAACGCAATTTAAAAAAAATATAGCCGGAACCATAAGTTTACTTTTTAGCTCACCCTGTATTCAGATGTTCGTGGATGATTTCTGTTACAGTTTGAAAACTAGACACTAGAGAGATATTGCCAATTGCAATATCGCATACGGTGCGGTATTTTTGTTGCGCTATTTTAATAACGCTCTACCTAAAATTGATTTGGAAATAACAGCTATTTCCATCAATGTTATTTAATAACGTAGCGCTGCGTTATGTAGGAAGTAACATAACCGTCTCTTTTTCTGTACTTATAAGTTTTTTAAAAGTTAAAATCAAAAACCAAATAATCTTACTATTTGAATATTTAAAACATATTATATGTAATTAAGTACGGTTGGAATCTCTGAAACGGTGATCTTAGCTGGAGCTAATGAAAATGATATTAAATATATGATTTTGCATGATATACATTGAGTGGAGCAAAAGCAAATAGAAGATCCCCAAGGCTCTATTATTGAGTTTGATTTGGATAATATGCGAGAAGATTATGTAAAGAACAAGTTTAGGTTTGAAAGGGAATGTATTTATAGGTTGGCGGAGGCTCTTGGAATCCCTGAAAAAATGTATACTTCTACTCGTAATTCTGTTAGAGGTTAGTGTTAGTATAATGAGATACAAGAGCAAAAGTAAGTACGTTGCTTTATCTCCTTTACGTATTTATTTTATTGGTACTTTTAAAATTTACTGGACTTTGCGTACTTTTGAAGAGAGTTGCATATGCGGGGAGGTTAAACGATATTCAACATTTGTTTAAACTGTCAACTGCGCAGGATAATCAGCTTTTCCGGTGCGCCAATTGTTTTGGTATCAGATCGCGTCACAAAAACGTACTAGATTCATGATCTGCGTACTAGATTCAATGATAACTGTCAACTGTGTTTGTAAGGCCAGTTGTGTTTGTTTAGGCTATTTTGTCACCTCACAGGAACACTCATTATGTTTTGGAAACTAAGAATAGTAATAGTATATTACACTAAAAGGGCAGACATTTTGAGATTCCTGCTTTGTCTCGGGTATTCCGGAGCGCAGTGCAGTACTCTCAAACTCTCTGCCCATGT
The DNA here is from genome assembly GCA_963921935.1 of Galeruca laticollis. NCBI lineage: Eukaryota > Metazoa > Arthropoda > Insecta > Coleoptera > Chrysomelidae > Galeruca > Galeruca laticollis. The sequence continues at coordinate 219,813,649 of OY998178.1, read as the reverse complement.
AGTGTATACTATTGTTCCTCATACCCTGCCGAAAGGGCCGAGGGAACTAACTAGCGCCTCTAGTATTAGTGTCAGTGTATCAGTAAGTTCCTTCGACCCACTGTAGGAGGGCGTATGCGAGTTTCTATCAATGCATAAATGTTAGGATTTCTGTCTCACAGACGAAGCCGAAAGTATGTCCTTAGGGCCGTCTCTACTAATGCAGAAACGTTAAGTTTTCTGCATCACAATCGAATTCGAAAGTACGTACTATAAAGAGGGCATGGTAATTAGTAAAGAAGCGAAGAAGTACGATCTAATGATCAACAATATATCAATAGAGAGGTTATCACAGTCTGCCTACTTGAGAACTATTATCAATGAGGACTGAGACCATTCACAGGGGATTAGGTGCAGAATCGGGAAAGCAAGAGCCGCTTTTAATCAAATGGCTAAGTTGTTCAAATGTTACAGCCTCATCGATATCAAAATCAGGCTCAGGAATGGAGTCATGGATAATAACCGAAGCAACACAAAGAAGACTCGAGGCCTACGAAACGTGGTTTTACAGGAGAATATTGAGGGTTTCTTGGGTAGACAACGGCTGTGATAGAACGAATGAAGAAGGATTTGGAAGACATGAAAACCATCAAGAGAAGGAAACTAGAATACCTTTGCATATTAGGAGAAACGAGAACAAATACTGCCTTTGAAAATCCGTTCTACAAGGGAAATTTTATTGTAAAATAGGACCGGGAAGGAGAAAAATCTCATGGCATAAAAAATTGGTTCTCAAAAACTACCACCGAACTCTCAAGGCAGCCGGGAACAAAGTGATTAATCCAGGATTATCGTCAATATTCGAAACGAATAAGCACCCGAAGAAAAAGATAATGCTACTGTTTCAATTGAAACTAACTATTTCTAGATCATTCCACAATATATTGAAAAAAAGTTAGAAATTTTCAGAAATTGACAATTGTTTCGATATAGCTATCATCGTCAAAATGGCAGAAGTTACATTTCATTTGATGCCTACCTGATGTTTATTAATTATTTTTGGCTACACCAGAAGTGATTGACTTAATATATATTAATAGAAAAAAGAAGAAGAAATAATATTACAAATATTAAAGCTTAGCTATTATTAGATAATGTTGTTTAGTGTTGATTATCTTGTAAAATATATATTCCCATCACCATCAATAAAGATATTGTTCATGAATTTATTTCTTTAGTTTTTCTATTATTTAGCAGCGCCATCTCTAAGAAACAATTGTTTTACTTTATTTATAGGAACGTTCTAAATTTAGAAATAAAATTGATTATTATTGTATTCTCCGTCACAAAATTACTTTTACTCACTTCAATATAACTTTAAAACTCTAAGAGAATCATATCTCGTAGAGATCATCATCAATAAACCTTATTTTGGAAAAAACTCTCATAAATGTCAGGAGATAAGGGATAGATTCGGTGAAAATCTCGCTAATTATGTCAGGAACTATATGCCCAGAATGACAAATGAAGAAATCCAGGCGATAACAAATAGGGTAGGGAATTTTCGTTATTACTCAGAATCGGGCTAGCTCAGGTGAATGAAACTGTTAATTGTTGATGTGAATTCTTGGAACCATTTCATTAGATCTATGTCCTTTTGGTTAGGTTAGGTTATGGCCGTATTATTTTTTAGTTTCAAGTTTTTCAAAATTAAGTGTGTTGATTAAAATAAATAGAGATTCAAGTCGGAAAACAGCAATTAATCTTACTTTTAGTTGCCCAAAAAAAATGGAGGCAGACACAAGTACTAGTGATATGTATAATCAACCAATATTGTTAAATATCGTTATTTTTTTAGTCCCTCTTTTCTGAAAATTGAAGATATCTTCATCATATTAAGAAAACAATAATTTTCTTGAACATGCTTGTAGTTTCTATCATCCTATTCTTTATTTTCACAGAGGAAAAATAACCTTAACATTTACAATTGAGTGGACAATGGACTGAAATTTTATGATATCCATGAATATGAAGCATATAATATACGGATTCTTTCAAATTTGTTGTTTTACATACTTTATTGAAAATAATATGTATAGACACTACACCTGACGTGGTCTCTGGTAAAAGCTATAAAATATTTTTTGCCTGTTTACGTATACAGAAATGATAATAATTGAAATAATAGATATAACAAAAAATATGTGGGATGAACACTAGCAGTTAACAACACGGGAAAGGAAAATTAGACATTAAAAAACGTAATCCCGAAGAAATAAAGAAGAAGCTTGGTTGAGAATATAAATTAAAACGATTACAACAATGAAAGGAGCAAATGAAATGATCAGAATAATAGTTCAAGATTTGAAGTAGGCCAATAACAATGATTAAATATGACTTGGAGAAACTTATGAAGATAATTCACGAGAAGCAATGGTTAGAAAACGATTTGGCGTTAGCAATTATTATAAGGATTGGATAGTTCAAAGCGTATCATAATAAATATTTTTGATACATTAAATTATTTTTTATATATAATGGTCATTATTTTTTTTTATTAGGGACAAGTGTCCGAAACATGGCATTAGTGTCTACCATCAACACGCATCCGCAGCAATGCAGCAATAATATTTACTCAGTAACCTCTCAATACCATAAGATAACTGAAAATACTGTGTTTGAGCACCATGCAAGTGAGAGAAATGAAGCAGTTGAAAAGCCCAACCGATAAAGCTTCTTCTAGTTTTTTAGAGTAACTGTGTTAGGCTAATACATTAGACACAATACTTTGTGAATGGTTTTTGCTTTCTATATTGATGATGAATTAAACTTGCTTCAGTGCACAAATTAACGAAGAAATAAATTCATCATTATCCGACAGATTTATGAAAATATTATTCCATATATTCTTATTAAAAACAACTAACTCTTAAAGAAACACAGTAATTTAAAATTAAAATATACATATGAAAATAATTTTCAGTTGGTTTGAACGGGACTCCTCGGGCGATTAAGTCGATTATAATAATGCATACCTTATGTTTCAAAAGGAGCGTTGGTGTGAAAAGTATTAGTAATAATACACTAGAGTAGGTACCTATATGCATTTTTTCCAAGATTCAACCTCAGTTTGATTTGTTGAAATACTCATTTTAATTAACTGAAAACATGCGTATTATGTAAATTTTTATAACCAAATCACAGGTTATTTAATAATAAAATATGTCGCACACGGTGTTGGTAGAGCCCAAAGGCATACAAACATATAAAATAATAATTAAATATACGTACTCTTAAAAAGGTACTTATAATTAGTCATTGGTTATACTGTTCTTGAAATTATTTCATCGGCGGTATGCAGGAATGGGTATTGACAAGTAAGAATGTTAAAACCATAGAGAAGACGTCTTCTAAATAATAAGAAATTGACTAGGCTCCTTAGATGATTTAGGTGATTATGAGACGATAAAATTCTTGTATGTAGAATAATTGGGTTACTTAATAACAACCGGAGTGATTTAGATGTGTTAAATGATATTACCAACGTATTGGAGTATTTGAAATCAATTAGTTTGTTAATTAATTTACTTGTACTGAAACTAACTGTGTAATATACTGCTAACAAACCTCAGTAGTCAAAGCGTAATGATATAGAAGAAGAATGGTGACGAGTATTGTAATGAAAAAATGAATAGAAAAAGTAAATAACGAAGTGAAGGGATCAGAATAAGAAATATGAATGAAGAAGCAACAAACTGGAATGGTGCCCCAATGGTAATTTGAAAATTGAAAATATATTTCTAGAATAACTGGATATTGCCTATATGATCAAAAAATTACATGAGTATGAGAAATTGAGTTTAGATATAAATCCAGAGAAAATTAAATATACAATAGGCATTGAAGGGAGCAGCCCACACATTGATGCGATAACAGAGAATGACAACGCATATAAATCCTGGGTATGACGATAGAGGATACAGTAACGAATAATAACTAGTCGAATCGGTCATGTACGAGTAGCTAGAATACAATTAAATAGAGTACTAAGGAATAAAATTCACAGTTTCGACCCTAACTGTGTGGAATCTACTCATATTACCTTTTTAAATGAAACTGTTTCTGAATAATTGCACAATTAATGAAAACATTATAAAAATTCTAAAAAATAGACAATTGTATCGATATTACTAAATTTTTAATGTTTCGACTCTTATTACTCATATTACTTTTTTAAATCAAACTGGTTTTAAATAATTTCGCAATATATTAAAAAAAATCACAATAGGGATTTTGACTAATTTTTGAAATTGATTTTATTAATAAAAATAGGTATAAAAATTCCCGCTAAAACGCTCCATTCCGTGTCGTGACATTATCAAACTATAATCGAATCTCGAATTCTGTCAAAGTTAACTAATCTTGACTGAGTTCTTACGACTGACTCAAATAAAAGCCGTAATGAATAATGAATAAGTCGTCTTAAAAATGCTGTGCAGTGCCGATGTGCAAAAGTACGTCAATGAGAACACCACAAAAACTTTTCATAAACGTTCCAAAAGGTGCACTATTTTGTAGAAAAGAAAGACTTGCCAGCTTCATTGACAACAACAAGTACCAGTTATTTTTGAGAAGATCACTTTAATGTAAGTTGTAAACTCTGATAAACTACAAATATAAATTTGAAATCATTTTAGATATTTTTTGTTGGCACAAATAAAAAGTCAATTATTCATTAGAAGTTTGATTGTTTACAGAGCTAATGCAAAGTTTTATTTCGTTGATGTAGATGATAAGTAGTTCTAAATTTGATAAGAGTAATAAAATGAGTGAGGTATATCTCTCATTTGTAATAAACTATATCAGTGTAAAATTATAGGTAGATACAAAGACATTTTCACGTTTTCAAGCTCCGCACACAAAAATCTATGTTTCTATAGTAAAGAAACTTGCACCATCATAGAATCGATCTTGGTAAGTTACTACCATTTCTTTTTGATGGATCCAGTCTCCATTGTGATAAAAATCGTTAGATATTATCGTTGTTCTAACAAATTATCATAAAAATAGTTCATACTTTTAACTTGGTTATGAGAAATAAGTCAACTTATTCGTGCAGTGACATAATCGCGCTTGATTGGTGTTCGCAGTCACATGATAATGGGTAATAAATAAGGTAATTTAAAGGGATTTTATTTAATTTAGGACAAATAATTAGGTTCCTAAAATGTTATTTAAGCTTTCTAAAAACTGTCTTTAGTGTGTAAAGTATAACTTCACATGAATTTGTAACAACTGTCAACATCCCTATTTAAAAGTGACAGATACAATATTAGATGTTATCTATGGACTTGTATTTATAACAATCACACATGATTTAAAACAACTGTCAACATCCCCATTGTTTCGATATTGCTATCAACAATTTTGTACTCTCATTACTTTCTGTTTTAAAAGAAATTGTTGTATTTGTTGCTAAAGATATTTTTTTAAATATTATTAGAAATACTTCCAGCATATGCGATGGTTTTGTAATGTTCTATTTCTTTACCTTGTTTACGAAATGCCACTTTTTCCTCTTTATTATTAAGTACTTTGTTTATATGTAATGGATAATTTCTCTGAAAAGTACAGGGTAAAACAGGGAGAGATGACGCACCTTTTGGAAAATTCGCCGGAAATCTACTGTTTTGAACTGAACGTGGTCCTAAAAGCATAAATAATTATTTAGGTATTAAACTTTTATTGCATAACACCGACATAAAATTATTAAACGACGTCAGGATCGCATCACATGAAATGTAACTTCTGTCATTCTGACGATGATAGTAATATCGAAACAATTGTCAATTTTTTTGAATTTTTACCATTTTTTCAATATATTATGGAATTATTTAGAAGCAGTTCCATTTCAAAAAGGACTATTGAATAGGAACAGGCATAGGAGAATAAAGTGGGAATAATTAAAGTTACGACATTAAAAGCATAGTTCATATTGGACAAAAATCACAAATTATAGTTATTGAAATGGACTTTTTGAAGAGGCAGGCAAACTAACTATTAGGCCAAGCTACAGAGATTTTTCATGTAAAAAGTGTTAGGAGATAACCAGATACGCTATTGTTTGGAGGATAGTTTCATATGATCCAGATGTTTTTCACTCGAATTTATTATTCATAAGTTTGTTATTGTTTATTGTTGATTTTTGCTTATAAAATTAAAACTGTCAGAGTGATCGTTATAGGGTGAATAAAGAAGTTATAGAGAATGAAAACGCGAAGAAAATGAGAGGTCGAAAAACTCGATCGAGCCGTTAGTTTAGGAAAAAATCGAGGAAAACCGGCCAAAATGCAGCTTTTAAAAAAATTTATAACTCGGTTATTTCTTGAGTTGTAGCGTAGATCCTCCGGCCAGTATTAGTTTTCATTATAAACTTTATACGTGCAAAAAGCAGGTACTGTCCCCTTCATAATTTTTGATCTGTGGCAATATGAACTTTGTATTATGCAGTTTTCCAGCAGGCCTGAATGTGACAGGTATACGACAGCAGTTTACAAAAACGATTTCGAAACTGGAATTTTCATACTTCAAAACATTCATCTTGGTTTTGCAATATTTTCATTTGCTGCTGATATATTAAAATGGAAAGATCATAAAATTCGCGCGGTGCAACATTATTACTATATACATGTAGAGATGGCAACGATTAATTGAAATAGAAGAATAATCAATTAATTCATAGCAATTCAAGGAATAATCAAATGATATACAGTAACTCGATCAATTATTATATTGGTCTACTTGAAATTGACATACAGGGTGTCCCGGGACTAATGGGAAAAAAGTCCGGAGCGTATAATCTGAGCCAAAATAATGTTAATACTTCATATAAACTTTTTCTATGGAGGCCCTCGTTTTCGAGTTATAGGCCTCCAAAGTATCAATTTTGAATTTGGTTTTTATTTTGATTTTTCGTACTAGTTATTTGATCTTTATCAAATTTACGGCAAAGCTATAATGTACGTGTATGTTTATTTTGGAAAGGTAAACAGATTTACAGTACTGCCTTGAAGCCAGGGACGGACTACTCGCAATGGTTAGTGATCCAAAAAATTTGCAGGGATGGCACACCCTGTATGAAATCATCGAAATTGACTTCCCCACACATAAAGCTAACGAAAAGGTGATCTTGTTAGAATTCGATAAAATAAGCCGTTTGGATAATATTTACAGTTTTATTAATGCACTACGTACAAATCTACCTGACTAACTTATTAATACGATGTCCAGGATTTACTTCCTTTTAATCAAAATTACGAACATAACATTATTAAACCATTAAGAAAACCTCAAAAAACACAAGTTATAAAACATTAGACTAATACTAATTCCTGAACAACAAAAACTAACGTTATTCTAATAAATGTTCAATATGAGCTCCTCCCACTTCCACGCACATTCTAAGTCTACGAAAGTTGTTTCTTTGCACTTGAATGAGCAATCCCACATTATTTCTAATAACATTGCAGCGTAACACAATTCTGTCTATTAAATATTGTCTTGTTTGCACAGGTGTTGCGTATACCTTACTTTTGAGATTACCCTAGAGAAAGAAATCCATAGGATTAACGTCTCCTGATCGCGGTGGCCATTGAAAAGGGCCTCCACGACCAATCCATCTATTAGGAAACCTTGTGTGTAAATTCTGTCGTACATCTAAACTGAAATGAGGAGGGGCCCCATCATGCATGAACCATAAATTCCTACGAGTTTGTAGTAGCACATCATCAAACAGGTTCCATAACTAATTTTGCAAAAACTCCAAATATCTCTGACCAGTCAAAGTACCGTCAATAAAGTATATGGCTCTATCAAATGATTGCCAACTATTCCTGCTCAAATAATAACCATGAATCTATGCTGGCTCCTAGTTTGGATAATGCCATGTGGATTCACATCATCCCATAAATGCATATTATGAGAATTTATGACTCCATCTCTGGTGAAACCGGATTCGTTCGTAAAGAGAACGTTACTAATAAATGTATTGTCTGCTTGTTGTTGTCGCAGAAACCACTGGCTATACTCAAGCCGTGCAGGATAATCAGCCACTGTCATACTGTGTACTTTTTTCATGTGAAAAGGATATAACAGCTGTTCTTTTAGGACGCGATGAACAACTAATTTCGAGACGTTATGTTCTCTTGGTACTTTTAGAAAACTCGTTGATGGTTCATTATCAACTGCATTTAACAAGTTTTGTTTAACTGCCACAGTACGTATGCTTCGTACTGGACCTTCTCCACTTTTTTTTGGCAAAAATATTCCAAAAATTAAAAATTTTGTTTTGTATACATAAAAAATTACATTTACTTATTCATACCTGTTTCTCGTAACCTGAGATCAATACACTCAAACATTCGTCTGTCTGGCAATGCTCTGTTTGCAAAATGTTCTTCATAAAGCCTTCTGGCCTCTAAACAGTTTCGAGAAGCCAGTCCATACATTAGATGCATATCTGCGTACTCGATAAAAGCGAATTTTGCCATTGTAACTGTTAAATTAAGGACTTATGAATTATTGACAAGTACTGACTACGAACTATTCTACACAACGTTTGACAACTAATCCTATGGTAACTTGATAAACGGTAAAAACACTTATAAAAAGTTTTTACCAACTTTCGAATTACTAAGTCGTTAATGTTTTTCATCTTCTGCTATTATTTTTTTGTAGTACTGTAGGTAAATCTTGGACATCTATTAATAAGTTACGTTTTACCTCGTTGTGTACTTATAAAAATGGTGAATGTTTAAATTAGTACGTAGTGCATGAATAAAACTGTAAATATTAGCCAAACGGCTTATTTTATCGAATTCCAACAAGAGTATCTTTTCGTTAGCTTAATGTGTGGGGAAGTGAAATTCGATAATTTCATACAATGTGTGCCATCCCTGCAAAATTTTTGGATCACTAACCATTGCAACGTCCCTGGCTTCAATGCACTACTGTAAATCTGTTTACCTTACCAAAATAAACATACACATACATTATATCTTTGCCGTAAATTTTATAAAGATCAAATAACTAGTACAAAAATTAAAAATAAAAACCAAATTCAAAATTAAAACTTTGGAGGCCTATAACTCGAAAACGAGGGCCTTCATAGAAAAAGTTTATATGAAGTACTAACATTATTTTAGCTCATATTATACGCTCCCGACTTTTTTCCCATTAGTCCCGGGACAACCTGTATATAAATATAACCTCAAAATTATTAAATGAAAAGAAATTACATGTGCAGTTTTCTAAAAATGAGTATGTTTATGGTTTCTTTGAGGTATTCTTTATAATTTAGACGCAATTTTATTTAAAAATATTAAAATAATGTCACTGCCTAAAAGTAAAGTTTGGTTACATTTTGAGAAAGTTCATCGAATACTATATTAGTCGATTATTTGATAATAACTGCCTTACCTATATAGATGCTTCTCCTTGCATGCTGCTCTCCCCCACACTTCAACTACACTCGCGCGTTCAGCCGTTTCTTATTATGTTCAGTATAACATATTTTTCTTTCTTTTAATGCAAAACATACTACTTTCGAAATCGTTTTTGTAAATTGAAGTGGGTCCATAACTGTCGCATTCAGGCATGCTGGAAAATTGCATAGTAATAAATTCAAATGGCCGCAGATCAAAATTATGCATCTGACAGTGCCTGCTTTTTGCCCACCCACGCTACAACTAAAAAAATAACCAAGTGATGAATTTTTGAAAAAACTGCAGTTTGGCCGGTTTCCCCCGATTTTCTCCTAAAGTAAGTTGTTCGGCCATCACGAGTACCCTGACAGTTTTAATTTTATAAGCACAAAAATAAAAAAAGGGATTTTTTGCATACAATTGTTAATAACAACGTTATGAATAATAAAGTCGAGTGAAAAATGTCTCACCATATCATATGAAACTTTTCTCCAAACAATGGTGCAGCTGGTTTTTACACAAAATACTCACTCCAAATATCTGTACCTCGGCCTACATAGACAGTAAAATGGTGATAGTATGGGCATATTCGGAGAATGTAAAATGTGCGTTGGCAAAAAATATGCCGGCACGCTCTTGACGATGAGGAAAGGAAGACGTGAAGAAACTACCGTAAAACGGGGTTACTTCGACAGCGGGGGTAACTTCGACACTTATAATATCATGCATGTTTTTTGCATACAAATTGACTTTTTAGTGTTTTTTCGGTTATCCATTTATTGTTTATTGTTACGAGTATCACTATTATTATCATTATTACTTTTTTTTTGTTTTATTATTATTATTATTTCTAGTTTTGTTTTTCCTCGTTGTTTCAGGTAACACGTACCTAAATTTTTTGTAAGATGCCGCGCACCTACGTCAAAAAGCTGGGAGGTAGACCGTACCTCAACTATAATAAGGAGAGCATGGAGAAAGCCATTGAAGCTGTGAAGAAAGGCATGTCCGAATCTAGAGCAAGTCTAAAGTTTAAGGTTCCAAGAACAACTTTGATCGATAAAATTAGTGGAACCCATCTTTTAAAACCGGGTCGTCCATGTATACTGACTGTCGAGGAAGAACAGATGATAGCAAAAACCCTTGGTGCAGTTAGCAACTGGGGCTTCCCCATGACGCACCAAGATATTCGCATAGTTGTGGCAAAGTTTGTAACGAAGCAAGGCAGGGATATTCCGAGATGGAAGAACAACGAACCAGGTTTGGATTTCATAAACAAATTTGCTGAAAGAAACAACCTGACAACCCGGTTGGCTTCAAATATCAAACGTCAGCGCTCTGCGGTGGGTAAACCGGAAATAAAAGAATTTTTCGACAACATTAAAGACAACTTGGAACATGCGTTACCCGAACATGTCTATAATTACGACGAAACTAACATCACTGATGATCCTGGTGCAAAAAAAGTATTGGTGCCCAGAGGAACTAAGAGAGTCGAGCGAGTTCAAGAGCACTCTAGGACATCGATCAGTATAATGATTTGCGGAACAGCTAAGGGCATCCTGCTTCCACCCATGGTGGTCTACAAAGCCCAACACTTATACGAAAATTGGACGACAGGAGGTCCTGCGGGCACAGTATATGAGGTCACGCCAAGTGGTTGGTTTGATATGACAACATTTGAAAAATGGTTCTTCGATATTTTGATCCCTCACATAAACGCCAATAGCTCCCCAGAAGAAACAAAGGTTGTGATTGGAGATAACCTTGCGTCACATTTCTCTCCTCGTGTCGTCGAAGCAGCAATAGCGAATAATATCTAGGTACATGACGCCTCTGCCACCAAATTCGACACATCTGATGCAGCCTTTAGATGTGAGTTTTTTTGCGCCCATGAAGCGAAAATGGCGAGAAGTCTTAGATACGTTGAGGAAGGAGTGTCGTCGGAAAGGAAGCATTCCAAAAGAACAATTCCCCAACTTGCTGAATCGCTTGTGGTCTCATATAGCAGAAAACGCTTCCACAAACCTGCAATCTGGCTTTAGGGCAACAGGGCTAAGCCCATTTGATCCAGAAAGAGTTTTCGCCAACCTTCCTGGCAACGAATTGAGTTCCGAGAGGGTGCTAGATTCCAGTTTACTAGAATTTCTAAAGGAATCTAGAGGATATTCTAATGCGCAGGCAACGCCTCGCAAAAGAGGAAAGAAAATAGCAACACGGCCAGGTCAACAAATGCAGATGCCAGTTGCAACAAGCACTCCATCCCGCTCGGAAGCAGCAATGGAACAAGTTGATTTACCAGAAATTGTTCATGTTGAAACAACTTCCATCACGCAAAACCCGAAGAAAAACTCAAAGGCAAGTCGCCCTAAACCACTGAAAATGAAAATCGTTGAACCTGATGCACCTGGACCATCGAGAAAGAGATCCACAAAAAAAGTCACTGATTCTGATTCTCTTGGCTCTGTATGCAAATGTTCTTACGCACACTATACTGTAGACAAAGACTGGATTTGCTGCATTTCGTGTTTGAAGTGGGTGTGCGGTATTTGCAATCTTGGCTCCAATGACCCTCAATATGAATGTCCTGCCTGCAATTGCTGTTCCATTTGTCTAATAGAGTTTTCCGAATACACGAACCAAAAAGCTTGGATTAAGTGTGTGACTTGTGGAAAGTGGGTTTGTGGACACTGCAACGGGGGTTCCAACCAAGCGAGCTACGAATGTGCCTCATGTTTCGATGATGATTAAGCATTTGTCCCTGACTTGTTCCTATGTTCTTAGCATATTTAGATTTTTTTTTACTTGTGTTACCTACTTTATTTAAGAGTTTTCGTTTAGTTAAAAGGATGTTTTTTAGTTTAGATTTATATGCCAAATATGCCTTACCAAAGTTGCTAAATATATAAATGATTTTCTGCAAGTATTATTTTTAACAACCCATTTACTATTATTATTATTATTATTGTTATTATTATATATTTATTTTTACATTTTTCGGTGTCGAAGTTACCCTGGAGAAAGCTAACTTCGATTTTATGCATAATTCTGCATGGTGTCGAAGTTACCCCCAACCCGGGGTAACTTCGACACCAAAAAGAAATTTAAAAAAAAAGGTGAAGGGGGGGTGGGGCCACAATAATTTTTTTAGTGAATAGAACCAAGGCTTCAATTGTTACAATGGAATAGGAGCCAAGGTTGTCAAGCGTATAGTTTCCTTTACAGAGCAACAAACATGCCAAAAACCTGTCGAAGTAATCCCGTTTTACGGTATGGATCTAGAGGATTATGAATCCCATATCTTGAGAAGTACCTTCTTATTGACATATTTTAACATCAAAATTTTCATCTGTAAACTTAATTGACCTATGTCGATCCAAGGTACGAGTGGTATACAATTCATCCAAAGCTCAGAACTCGAGAAAACGGAGAAGTAGGGGGGAGCTAGTAGAAATAATTGATGAATAAGACATCACTGTCTGTGCTATACTTAACATTTGAATTTTAGTCATTTACTCTATAAAGATAAGGTTCATATTTTGTTAACGGCCCTCTGTCTATGATTTTATTCATAGGCGCAACTCGAAATATATTAAATATAACGGGAAATCAAGATGAATAGATTGTAGGAGAACGAATATACTATTATGTACCGGGTAAAATAATATATTACCGTTAGATTTCACATAGTAAGGGTCGAAACAGTAAATTTAAATGGAATATATGATAAAATGAATTGTATTGTCTTCAACCTTACACTCATCATTCTAATTAATTCACCAAAACATTATTCAAGCGCATTTTCAAGACTACTCTCTTTTATGACTTCTTTTGAGTGATAAAATGTCAAATGAGCTGTATATAGGAGGAATACGGTGATTGTTCGATAGGTTTTGGTTCGAGGTTGTGACCAGAATTGTGAGATTGTACTTCATATTTTTCTACAAATTTAATCTTTTTGTATGATGTTCTCAATTTTCACACTCGAAATTCTATTTGCAATGCAAAAATTGAGAGGTATTCTTGATTCGATCTATTACCGTTATAAATGAAACTAACAGGTTCTAAATAATTCCACTATATAATGAGAAAATTTTAAAAATTGACAATCGTCAAGAGTGACATAGTTACATTTCATGAGATGACTAGCTGATGGTTAATAATTATTTTTGACTAGACCAGAAAATATGATATTACAAATATTGAAGCATAGATATTATTAGCCCTATAGGAATATCCTGGATATCTTTTTTCCCGTTTAAGATCAGAATAACTGTGCAATGATATAAGAAACCAAGAAAAAACTATTATCTGCTGATCTTTACAATTATTACGTATAAGAAGACAGTTTTATAGTGGAGAACTCTCTAGACCTATCTGTTCATTGACAAATTCATATTGTAGGTCCTTCTAATTCCCCAAAGAAATCTAGTTTTTGTTTCTTATCACAAATATGTAGTACTTCTAGTTCTGTGTTAGGTGTTAATGGAAGTTTGGTGTCGAGTAGATGTTTTGCGTGATATAGATTCTCTGGTTGTTTTAATTTGTATTCTCGTGAGTGTTCATTGTGTCTAATTTCAAAATTAATAATTGTTTGGCCTAAGTACACAACATCAAATTCTGGACGAGTTTGTACATACCAGACTTTTCTAATGCTGATTTTACATTTGATAATTTTGTCCTTAGAAGACACATAAGAGACCCACAATATGAAGTCGTCAATGAACAGATAAATTTAGGAGTTCTCCACTATTAAACTCTCTTCTTAAGTATTAATCGTAAATATCAGCAGATAATAGTTTTCCTTGGATTCCCATACCACTGCACAGTTATACTGATTTTAAGTGGAAAAAAATATATCCAAGATATTCCTATAGGGCTAATAATATCTAAGCTTTATTATTTGTAATATCATATCTTCTTATTTTTTTCTATTCATATATATATTAAGTCAATCACAAGATAGGTCACTGCTTGGTATACTCAGAAATAAGTATTAAATACCAGGTAGGCATCCCATGAAATGTAACTTCTGTCATTTTGACTATGATATTTTATGATATCGGAACAATTAAAATTTTTTTAGAATTTTTATCATTTTCTCATTATATTGTGGAATTATTTCGAAAAAGTTATTTTCATTTATAAAGATAAATGAGAAGATTCCACTCTGTAAGGGTCGAAGCATTAAAAGTGTTATTTATTTGTAATATCACATAATAAACAAAATTAATAACAAATGACACTCAAACTTCGTGTGGGTATAAAGTTTTGAAAATTTCAACGATCGGGCCTTACACTTTTTTGACTATATATTCCGTACCTGATTTTCAAACGACAGTATTTGCTTCCAATGTTATGTCTTCTAGCATTTTAATAATGGCAACATTTTTAGTATGAGGCAACATTTGATTTATTTATTCGTTTAAAGTGTTCAACTTTTGCCATAAAAAGTTATTATTACTCCATTTATACTTCCTATTTTCAAATGAACAGTTTTGCAACGTTATTTTTTTCATCACATATAATATCCCATCATTCTACGTCCATGATTCTCTTGACGAAAAGATGGCCCTGGGTTGCGCAACTCCTCCACGTTACGAATTCATATGAGAAATACAAAAGGGGAATGAAAAATTAATTCATATTTCTCATTTCCAGGGGATAACAATTCGTGTAGTCTAGCAGGAAATTGGTATTTTACGATATAAATAACATGCTATTAGCTTAAGTAGGCTGTTTTTATGTGCTATGAACGCAATTGTTCTTAATTATCCAGTAAATAATTGTGTTATCACAACAAATTTTTTTTCGGAATTTTGAATTGAAAAGTTTATATTAAAATGTTTCCAGTCAATTAAATGTTTGCCACATCATTTTAATTTTAAAGCTATTTCTTTCCTGAGTAGTTTATTCGAATTCTAATCGTATATCTTCCGAATCAACACAGAAGACATGCATTTTATTCTTAAGAAGACGTTATAGAAATTGAATTTACTGTTTGGACCCTTACTTTGTGAAATCTACTAATAGGCCGGGAGCCGGTGACACTACAAGTGACGTCATCGGAACCATCAATAATTTTAGATTATCAATAGTAAAAAAATAATACGAACAGACAGTAGTTCCAGTCCATCGCTTGAGGAAGATGATATTGCAGAACTGGTCACTGATACAAACCAATTCACAGTCAACTTCACCGGCAACGTGGACGCCGCGAACGCCCAGCCAACCCGCATGTCCTGCCGAACATATCAGTTCGACAGTTCAACAGAAACACTAGGAAGTGTATACAACTGTTTCTCTAGAAACAAATATTATTTATGAAAATAATTTAACAGTGCTTATTAGATTCCAAATCAAGTAAGCCACACCCACTAGAAGAAGGAAGGACATTTAGCACCTATGTAAAGATAAAATTCCGGAATGGCTTCTTATTTGTAATTAAAACCTGCATATCGATTCAGTTTGTTATATTTGATAGGTCACAAATAACGAGCCCGATATTGTGCAGAAAAAAAATTTCTTATGTCGAATCATTTAAAGGTTTCATTCCCGATCGTCTACTGTCTAGCATTGGCAAGCTAGGTCTCCATAAGAACAAAAGACTACAATTATGAAAACATACAGTTCGCTAATTTTGCAATATATAATCATAGAGCCTAGACTTACTTGTGTTTTTGCCAGGGATGGGTGAATATTATTACCATGTGTCGAGTATACATAGATTAGTACGCATTGGGATTCTTTGTTCGGACTCTTTGTTGCACGAGACGCGTCTAGGATTCATTTCTAGCATCCGGGGCGCTCCCCAACAATGAATCTTGCATCTTGTGTGTTGCGTTTTAGTATTTTTATAATCCTATCCGAAGTGGAATTCTTTACACAATGTCATGCAACGTAAACCTCAAATGGTGTGAACCTCTCTACCATTTTCCAACTTTCCTGATTGTTTATTTTCCGCTTTTCTGTTGATAACAGTGATAATGTGGTCAGATTCCACTATACTATTCATTGAGGATTTGCAAATGCGGCGATTCTTGTGAATATAAAGATGGGAGAAAAAGCAGAAGCTGTGACTGAATTAACCCAGAAATATCATGTGACAACATCGGAGATCCTTGAATAAACCACGCATCCACCAACACGGTGGTTTTTTGTCATAAATATTTTTACACCGTACAGTGATGTATATTGCTGCTGCAATCCCTGAAAGCGCGAACCAAACAAATAATCCCAATGCGTACTAGCCTTAAGTGTAATAAAACTGATAATAATAATAATAGTATTCGAGTCAATAAAGGAAGAGGACGACAGTTTTAATGTCAATTACTGAGCTGGTTATTATTGATAATATTATAAATATCAAAAGACGTTATAAATTATGTAAATAATAATAGTGGTTATATCGAACGTTTTTTGTCGCACCTATAGAATTTTACTCGTGCCGATCGTCGGATATATGATAATGAATATAGAAGTATACAACAATGTATCAGAAACCAATTTAAGCTATTCTGAAAAATGAAGTTTATCGGATTCGCCCACATTACGAAATTCATTGAAAAAAGTTCAAGTACTTCCGGCTGAACGAAAACTTCAAAGATAATAAATACATTATTTAGATTTAATACGGGTCTCTATTTACCATTTTGTACCTAATTCCAATAAATAGTTACCATTTTCTGCATTCAAAAAATCAGACGGAATACACTGTTATTGACAGGTGATTTTGTTGAAATTTTGATACTAGCAGATATTTTTAGGAATTTAAGTAGTATTAATCCTGTCAAATAAGACTAAAAAATAGGGGTGAGATTACAAAAATTCCCACTTGGCTGAATATTGGTAGGATTGTTCAATACACTATTATAAAGGAAATGTGTAAAGTCCTCATTGATCCGGCAGGTGCAAAAAAATTTACTCGGGGTCAAAGGTCACAAAAACGGGTTTTTCGCGATTTTCAGTAAAATGGTAAGATTTATCATAAAATTAGTTCCGACAAAAATTGTAGATCAGATAATTATCTATCAAAAATGTCTAAATACTTTTTTTCCTAAGAGCCACCGTTTTTGAGATATCACGATTCAAAAAGTTGAAAGAGTTGTAATCGTCATAATATGTATAAGTACACCACGTATATACATCACTGAAGCCGTAATACAAGCAAAAATATCGTTCTATCGGTCGGTGTGACTTACACATATAAAATATGAAAATTTCGGGTAAAAAAAAACCCAGTCCTTTATTTTCTATTTTCTCGATTCATTTCAATGTTGAAAGAAAAGTTTAGTGCGGAAAATATATTGGTAAACCAAGCCAATAATGATGCTGATGTGATGATAATTGAAACAGCAATAGAACAATTCAATTCAACAAATACAACTATTGTTGTAGGTGAAGATGTGGACTTACTCGTGTTACTCACTGCTCGAACTCCAATCAAAAAAACTATTTTTTTCTTAAAACCTGGAAAAGCTCAACAACAATCTGTAATATACTCATCAAACAGTTTATCGACTTTTGCAAAGTGTCAAAATCATGCAATATTTTTACTTGCAATAACTGGTTGTGATTCAACATCTGCATTTCTCAGGAGAGGTAAAACAACTGTTTTTAAAATGTTTGAAAAACAAAATTTAGTTCAGTGTGCTGAAGTTTTTAAAAAGAGTAATTCAACTCCACAAGAAGTTATCACCAACGGAATTCGCTTTCTTCTCGCTATGTATGGAGCTCCTAAAAAAATTACGTGCTTAGATAAATTCAGATATGCATGTTTCGTTAAAAATACTCGAAATAAAAAACAAGTGCAGTTAGCATGTCTTCCTCCAACCTCAGCGGCTGCTCATCAACATCTTTCTCGGGTATATTACCAAGTTCAAGTGTGGCTTGGTAATCAGTGAGACCCAAAAGACTGGGGTTGGAAGTTGGTCGACAATTCATTAGAGCCAGTTCAAACTTTACTTCCACCTGCACCAGAAAAACTAGTAAACACCATTTTTTGCAACTGTAAAAAGGGATGTAGTGCTAAATGTGGTTGCAAAAAAGTTGGACTGTTTTGTTCTGTAGCATGTACAAACTGTCAAGGCCGGTCATGCTCCAATGTTGAATTGCCAACAATTGAAGATTCATTTGATGTTGACGAAGAGACATGCGATGTGTCATTATTGGGACAATTTATTAACACCCAGAATGAAGAAGATAAAGAAGAAGAAGAAGAAGAAGAAGAAGAAGAAGAAGAAGAAGAAGAAGAAGAAGAAGAAGAAGAAGAAGAAGAAGAAGAAGAAGAAGAAGAAGGAGAAGAACAAGGAGAAGGAAGAGAAAATGAACAAGAACAAGAGAAAGTAGAAGTTAATGATAATTTTGATTCAGACGGATAAATTTTCTTATTTTTTGTAATTTACACCCCTTTCATCATTTTCAACCCTTGTCAATATCTACAGTTATTCAATAGTTTCAAATTAAACAGAATCATAAAAGATCAGTAGAATAGGCCTACCGGGGAAACCACATTAAAAAAAACGCGCTAAGTACACTACCTCAAAGGTGGCGTGGAAACGTGTGCATATTATGACGATTACAACTCTTTCAATTTTTTGAATCGTTATATCTCAAAAATGGTGGCTCTTAGGAAAAAAAGTATTTAGACATTTTTTATAGATAATTATCTGATCTACAATTTTTGTCTGAGCTAATTTTATGATAAAACTTACCATTTTGCTGAAAATCGCGAAAAACCCGTTTTTGTGACCTTTGACCCCGAGTAAATTTTTTTGCACGTGTCGGATCGATGAGGACTTTTCACATTTCCTTTATAATAGTGTATTGAGCAATCCTACCAATATTCAGCCAAGTGGGAATTTTTTTAACCTTGGATGTCTAAATTGACCGGACTATATATATTATTATTACATCATAGTTTATGACAACGAAATATCAATGATGAAAATGCGTGAAACGAATAATTCTTTGTATACACATCAAGCTATTAGCAAAAACCAAACACAAACAATTCTTTTCAATGTTTTGGATCGGACTATCGTGTAACATGAAAAGAAAAATGAATTTTTTTAAAATATAACAGTTATAGCATCAATTGAAAAAGGGCAATCACTGCTTAAATAAATATGATTAGCCTATTTTGAATATCTACAGAGTGTCGAATTCTATTATTAAGATACCGCAATAATTTATATCCATAAAAATATAATGTAGTGATAAATCGAAAGACTTTAATTTCATTTAGAGTATTTTAGATATTGATTCAAAAATTATTGAACACCACGTTTTAGCAGCGCGTCACGATACAAAACTGACTGAAAAGAATGCAATAAATAATTCTCAAAGCCCAAACTAATAAAACAAAAAAACTACTCACCATTTGCACCGAACATCGCATGATGAACATACTGGTTCTGCACACCATAATTTGCATTATTTCCAAGCTGATAGAACTGCTGGAATATATTGTCTGGACCTTCTTCTTGTTCGCTTTTCGCTACGTTTCCCATTTGGACGCCTGCCATTTGCAGCAACTGATAGTGGCTGTTGTTGTTGAGATTCTGTTGTGGATTCGTTGTGGAGTCTGCGGAAACAGTTCCAGAAGCCCCAGGTAGCGATGGCACTGTGAATTCACTCTCCGGACCAACGTCTTTATTTTGATTTTCAAGATGCACTTTCACGTTGTTTATGTGAGATTTTGTGAAAATATGATCTTGAATGGAATATTTGTGAGAATATTTGAAATTGCAATACTTGCAGTCATCAGGAATTGTATTATTTTCACCATCTGGTTGGCATAAAGCTTTTTGTAAAACAATCTTGCCTTTCTTTTCTTTTGCTCGAGCATTTTGAAACCAAACTTGTATAACACGTTTTGGCAGACCAATTTCTTTGCCAAGATTTTCACATTCTGCCATAGTGGGAGTTTTGTAATCGTGAAAAAGGATTTTCATTACTTTTATTTGTACTGATGACATTTGAGTTCTATATCGTTTATTCCCAGCCTGTGAACCACTGCTATTTAAACCTTTGTGAGTGTTACTCTGAGTACTGCTTGCTGGTGATGTAGGATTGCTTTCGTCGTCGTAATACTCAGTAGTTTCAGACATAGAATCGCTCCGTTCATCGCATAAGGAACGTTCGCTGAGATCAGTCAATGGACCTGTATCGCATACATTTCTTTCGTGGTCCATAGATACTTTCATGGGTCGAGATAAATCAACTGGTTTTGAAAGATCTAGAGGAATTTCTCCTTCAGGTTTCTCTGATTTTATTTCGCTTTTATCACCATTGGATGATGCAGCGTGAGCTTGTAATTCATTTATGTAACGTTTCATACTTTCTTCGTAATATTTTTTTATTGAGTTTTCCATATCGGGATGTAAAGAAGGGAAAAGAGGTGGGATCATGCTAGAATTTTGTGGTTGATTTTTGTTTTCGCCTCCACCGGAACTCAAACTTGGAGCTGATTCAAGACTTGCTTCTTCGTCTGGCAATGCGTCAATATTAATTTCACCTCTAGCACAGTGGTCTGCGTGTTTCGTCGTCAAATGTGATTCTAAAGCAGATTTTACTTTAAATAGTGCTGGACAAAAAGGACAGCGTTTATTTATCACTTGAGCATGAGCTCGAAACTGCCCTTTTCTTTCTCTTGCTCTAGTATTTTGGAACCAAACTTGCACTACTCTTTTTTTTAAACCTACTTCTCTTGCGATATTTTCTAACATCTTCCTGGATGGATTACTTTCGACTTGATATTTCTGATAAAGGTAATCCAGTTGTTCTGGTAGGATGGTGGTGCGCAGCCTTTTATCTTTGGGTTGGTCTGATGTATCACTTTCAGCATCAAATTCGTCAATTTTTCGTTTTTGTCCAGCAACATTGTTCAACATGCTAATAAGGGGATGTTGGAGATTTTGTTGGGAACTGACATTGTTTTGTTGTTTGCCGAGGTCTCCCAAATTGGCATTCAGCTGTTGAAGTTGAGCATGTTGCTGGAGAATCCCAAAAGGGGAATCGGGTGGGTATGTTGGAAAAAGATTGGGGTTCATTAAATGCACTAGCTGATGCTCCCTCCATAATTCGAATCGAGGGAAAACTAAATTACATTTATCGCATTGAAATGTTGTTTCTTTTGATTCAGAAGGTGATGGAGATGTTGGTGGATAATTGCCTTGACTAGGCGTGGGAGTAGTAGGGGCTGTTGGATGATTCGGACTTTGTGTAAGATTAGATTGAGGTAGAGAAGGTACATTTGTTTGTTGAGGTAATTGATGCTGTTGGGATTGTTCAACTGTTGTACTAGAGTTAGAATCTTCTGAACTTAAGACTGCTGCAATTTGTGCGGCTGCAGCTTGTGCTTGTGCTGAACGTTTCGCGTCTTCTTCTTTAAAACAGTGTGTTTTTTGGTGTCGAATTAGTTCATAGTACCTTTGGAATACTAATAAACATTTTTTACATTGATAGTTTAATCCGGGTGTTCTTTGGAACCTATTCGCTCCGGTCTCATCTATACCTGGAGCTGGTTCGGCTGCTGGTTGATTTTCATATACTTTCCGAGCTTTTTGTCTTGCATTTTGGAACCACACGACAATTACTCTTGGACTGAGATTTAGTAACTTGGAAAGGTACTCGAGATCGTCATCTTTTGGATAAGCGTTATTTTCGAAGAATTCTTGTAAGACCTTTATTTGATAATCTGTAAATCTGGTACGGTTCGCCCTTTTACCGGTTGATCCTCCAGATCCTTGACTTCCAGGATTACTGTAATCTCTACTTGGACTCAAACATCTATTAGGAGTGAGGGGTAACATTCCTTGGAGATTATTAGGATTGGGAAAATTTTGTTGATTGAGCTTAGGTGGTGGCAACATGGGACTAGTTAAACCATGATGAGAGGACATATTGGTCATGTTCATGGTAGGGGTGCTAGTGGTTAAAGTGTCGCCCAATTGAGACGCAATTATTGATGTTAAGGTAAGATTGTTGGGTGTGGAGGGTTGTGAAACGCTCTGGTTGTCGGAGCTGGCTATTGAAGTTGCTGGACTCTGCGCCTGCTGCAAGCTAACCGGTAAATTGAATATATTTGGTTTTTCATCAACATGTTCTTGTTTATCTTCATTTATCTTAGGAAAGTCATCGCTTGGTTCGTCTTTCAACTCAGTTTTTATTTCTTGTTGTTGGATAAGTTTAGGCGATTCTTTGAATTTGTTTTCTTCCACGCTGCTACCTGAACTGTTCAATGGCATCACTTTTGCTTCTCCTGTTTTTTCGTACTCTTCTAAATTGAGAGTAGTAGAGGGAGGATTATTAAAATTATACGGACTATCTTTGTTGCGTTGTCTTTCTTTGAATAACGTGTTTCTGAACCAATGTTTGATTACTTTCGGAGGCAAACCACTCTGTGACGCCATTTCATGAATTTGATCTTCTGACGGTGAATTGTTGATGTCGAAATGAGCCCGTAAAATTTTCAGTTGATCGTCTGTTATTCTCGTTCTTGCCCGTTTTTGATTAGCGGCTGCGTTGACAACCTGCAGAAATAAGAAATACCGGTCTATAAACATTCCACATTATTATACAGATTTATATGTACGAAACGGACGAATCGTAACTGTACGTAGTCTTAATAAATTGTTACAAATTGACTATAAATCAATTACGATAATTATCACAATGCAAGGCTACATCTTCCAAACAATTAAAATAATCGAGTAAGAAAGAGAGAGATCGAACGCAACTCATAATGTATTCTATAGACCAGGCGTCGTAGAAATGGAAATATACTGTTGATGAAAATAAAAGTTATTCAAATAATAATTTACTAATACAAACGATCAACTTTTCAATCATAGCACAAGTAGACGAATATTATTTGTTTGATTACCAATAACAAAACTACCTATATGAAAAATATTTTGAGAAATAGTATACAAAACCATTTCCGATACACAGCCACATTGTACCAACGTGTCGGTATTTCATCAAATCAATTCTCTTTAAAGTATTAAATAATTTTTTGAGAAAATTGAAATTCCAACAAAAAAGGGAATAAATTCGAAAAATGGTGCTCTAAACATTCTACTTTTAATTTTTGTGTACCTACAAATCAATCCATTTAATAAATAATCAACAATAAACTGATATTTAAAAGAACAGAGATAAGATGTTTTTGTCGGGGTTTACCTGACGCCTGGCCTACAATAAGAAATGTGTATAATTATTTTATGTTGACTGATGATAACCGAAATAATAATCAACGATAATTACTGAAATAGTGAGTGGTAATTAACAGCTGACCAACTAACGTCGAAAGGCCAAATGTGAAATCTGTTAAAATTAAGTATCTTATATTTTAGGCCATCTATAAATAACATCTACAATAATTATCACTTTATTTCATTACGTAGAAGATATTTAAAGGAATTAAAGTACCATTATCTGTCAGGAGGTATAAAACAAACATCTTTTCAATTTTTCAAATATATAAACAAATAATGATTTATACTATACTTTTTATCATAATACATAAGTAGATGTATTTAAAAAAAAATGTGTAAAAGAAGATGGAGAGGAAATAAACTGAAGTTGTAAGCGCACCTGATAAAGATATATGGAAACTGAAGCAGACGTTTACAAAAGCGACTTAGAAAATAACATTATAATAACACAGAAAAGAGTTGCTCAGAACATATTTTAATATTAGATTTCAATTAAAGATTTAATAATATATTTGTTGTCAATAAATATGAAGATTAAAAGTCACATAAAACATCCTAAACAAATTTTGGCAGAAACTGTTTATAAATTATTTATAAATATGTAAAATATCCAAAAATTTCATTAGATTTAATTATCAACTATTGTATTTCAAATAATTTTTTGTCCCACATACCAAAACTGAATAGAGTAGAAGTCGATAGATAAATTTAATTTACACCTACTCACAAGTTTAATACGCCTACTAAATGTTGAATTAATGATTTTAAATTTATTGATGGAATATTGAAGTACAGTTAACACATTATTGTTAATTCACTTAAGAGAATGCTTAAAAAATCGCGACAAAAACAACATATTAAAGGACTTCTGACAAATATTATTTAATATGATATTTTTACTTTTCCTCCCAACCTTATTCAATATGCCAGAAAAGTATTTGTTTACACCTAAGAAAGTAGGAATTTCTGTTTCTTTTTAGTTATTTTTTCGTTTTTCAGCGTGAAAGACATGAACAATGGGTTTTTAGAAGAAAAATTCTGAGTATGTCTTCGTTGTTGTCGACCATTATTAGTAACATGTCTTGTACGCATGATACAGCCACCGCAGTGCATACCATTCACCAATTTTATGCTTGGGTACTGTTCAGGGCATCTCACAGTCGAACCCTATTGATTTTCAGCTCACCAAAGCCAGTAGAACGGGTCCTATAAATCCAGATGTACCACATTTTTGATCAGTTTTGGAGAAATTTCGCTATGTTAGCATGATACAGCCTCCGGAGTGCATACAAGTCACCAATTTTATGATTGGGTACTGTTCAGGACATCTCACAGGCGAACCCTATTGATTTTCAGCACATCAGAGCGAGTATTACGGGTCTCATAAATCCAGATATACCACATTTTTCGTCATTTTTGGAGTAATTTTGGTTTAGTGTTTTTAAATGAAACTCACGGTCTCTAGTTAATTCCACAATATAATAAAAGTTATTGAAAATTTTAAAAAATTGACAATTGTTTCGATAAATCAATATCATCGTCAGAATGACAGAAGTTACATTTCATTTTATGCCTACCTGATGTTTAGTAGTTATTTTTGGCTAGACCAAGAAGTAACCTAACTTGTGATTGGCTTAATATATGTTTATAGAAAAAAGAAGATGTGATATTACAAATATTGAAGCTTAGATATTATTAGCCCTATGGTGATATCCTGGATATCATTTTTCCAATTAAGATCAGTATAACTGTGCAATGATATAGAAAACCAGGAAAACTATATCTGCTGATCTTTACAATTATCACTTAAGAAGACAGTTTATTAGTAGAGAACTCCCTAGATTTAACTGTTCATTGACAACTTCATATTGTGGGTTTCTTAAATGTCTTCTAATTTCCAGTTCTTCAAGGAAATCCAGTTCTTGTTTCTTTTCACACATATGCAGCACTTCTAGTTCTGTGTTAGGTGTCAATGAATGATTGGTGTCAAGTAGATGTTTTGCGTAGTGGGATTTATCTGGTTGTTTTAATCTGTATTCTCGTAAGTGCTCACTGTATCGTATGTCAAAATTCCTAAGGGTCTGACCCAAATAGACAGCATTACATTCTGGACATTTGAGTTTATATATACCTGACTTCTTTAATAGTGGTATTTTTGTTTTTACATTTAACAATTTCGTACTAACGTTACTTTCTGTTTTAAAAGAAATTGTTGTATTCGTTGCTGAAGATATTATCTTTGAAATATTATTAGAAATATTTCCTGCATATGTGATGGTTTTATAAGTTTTAATTTCATCAGCTTGTTTAGGATATATTAGTTGTAATGCCACGTTTTCCTCTTTTTTACTAATTATTATTTTACAGATAGTGAAATAGAATTTTTAAATATAGGTTTAAAGTACAGCATACCACCAAAATTTACGAATAATATTAAACAAATTATAGCTACAGAGTCAGAAATAGCTTTAAAATCTAATTCAAATAATTTTCTTTATGAGAAATTAAAAATTACCAATTTAATCAAAAATATTGAACCTTCAAAATTAAACGTCAAACAAAACATAACATTACAGTTTTAAATGCAATAAAAAAGAAGATAGAGGACCTAACAGTTACAAAATGTGATAAGGGGAACACAACTGTCATTTTGACGACTGAAAATTACAATTCCAAAGTATATAACTTTATAGAATCCAGCGATGTAAAAGTTCTTAAAGCAGACCCAACAAAAAAGTTTTCTAATAATGTAAGGGATATTGTTAATAATTCAAATTATCTTTTAATATATTACGAAAAGAGGTCGATCATACATAAGAATCCTCATTGTCCACAATTATATGGAACAGTTAAATTACATAAAATAACGAAACCAATTAGACCTGTAGTCTCTTATGTTAATGCTCCTAATAATATATTGGCAAAAAATCTCAACAATATACTCAATACTTACGGATATGAATCTCAGTACTCAATTAGAAATTCAATAGAACTAATCAAAAAGTTGAAAGCAATCCACTTACAAGATAACTATAAACTCATATCGTTCGATGTAACTAACATGTTTACTAAAATTCCTCCTAAAGAATGTCTAATACTTGTAAGAAAATTACTAGAAGATAAAAATATTAATCCAGGAATAATATCAGATATACTTAATTTATTTGATGTATGCATTAATCAGAATTATTTCACTTTTGACAATAAGATATATATTCAAAATGAAGGTTTACCAATGGGAAGCCCTATATCACCTATTTTAGCAAACATTTTTATGGACAATTTAGAATGAAAGATCTTTGAAAGTAATATTTCGAAAAATATTTTATTTTGGTATAGATATGTAGATGACATATTAGCTTGTTTTATGGGTAGTGAACGACAATTAGATGTATTTTTCAACCACATCAATAATTTACACCCGAAAATTAAATTTACATTAGAAATTGAAGGAAATAGCTCAATCAATTTTCTTGATTTAAAAATTCAAAGAGTTAATAATGTTTTTGATTATTCAATTTACCGAAAACCAACACAAACTGATGTAACAATTCCATCCAATTCTAACCACCCTGTGTCACACAGACTAGCAGCATATAATTCAATGATACATAGAGCTTTTTCAGTTCCTATGAACAAATGTAATTTTAATAGAGAGATTAATACAATTAGACAAATAGCAACATCTAACGGTTATCCATTAGATATGATAAATAAGCTAAGATTAAAACAACCAGATAAATCCCACTACGCAAAACATCTACTTGACACCAATCATTCATTGACACCTAACACAAAACTAGAAGTACTACATATTTGTGAAAAGAAACAAGAACCAGATTTCCTTGAAGAACTGGAAATTAGAAGACATTTAAGAAACCCACAATATGAAGTTGTCAATGAACAGTTAAATCTAGGGAATTCTCCACTAATAAACTGTCTTCTTAAGTGATAATTGTAAAGATCAGCAGATATAGTTTTCCTGGTTTTCTATATCATTGCACAGTTATACTGATCTTAATTGGAAAAATGATATCCAGGATATCACCATAGGGCTAATAATATCTAAGCTTCAATATTTGTAATATCACATCTTCTTCTTTTTTCTATAAACATAAATTAAGCCAATCACTAGTTAGGTTACTTCTTGGTCTAGCCAAAAATAACTACTAAACATCAGGTAGGCATAAAATGAAATGTAACTTCTGTCATTCTGACGATGATATTGATTTATCGAAACAATTGTCAATTTTTTAGAATTTTCAATAACTTGTATTATATTGTGGAATTAACTAGAGACCTTGAGTTTCATTTAAAAACACTAATATGAGCATATTCCACGAATTAAGGGTCGAGACAGTTAATTTCATTAATTTTGGTTTGTTAGCACGATACAGCCTCCGGAGTGCATAAGTGCGGAAAAGTTAATTGTAATCTTTAAAAACGTTTATTTTATAATTATTTTTCTGCAATTTAAAAGAATTTGAGCAACTTTAAATCAAGAGAACCAGGTTGATACGACGTTCACACAATTTTATGATGTCATTTCACATGATTTTTTCAATAGTGGGCCACAATTGAAGATACTGTAACTAGGACAGGATCTATCGCCAATTTTCAGTCTGATCCTATGCAGACAGCGACTCGAAATCAGCGGGTAAACTAAGCTACCTGCTACTCACTTCAAAACCTTCCCAACGACTATCTAGACTTCTTGGATTACTCTCCAATATGAAGTACGCCAACTGCACACTTCTTCGCCACTATCGACCCTATATTTACCTCTTATAGCACACTCTCGTCACGGAACTTGCGTAAAACTGTGAAAAGTGAAGTACGTGTGACAGGTTTTCTGTGGTTTTCCTGTAATCTAATGAAACTCAAATCAAGCTAGCCAAATGAACTAAATTAGGGAATAATGCAGCCCCATCTGCTCCCACATCTAATCCTAGCGCGATATTTCAAGGATCTCCACTCTAACAGCTCGATCTTCAAATCTAACACTGGCAGACCTTCTAGCATATTTCGTTTAATGACACTCCTAACCCACACCCTTCAGAGAAAATTGTCCCATATCAGGGTTTTCGATATTATCAAAATATTTGTTAAACCTCAACAAACCCTAGAGTTAACATGTCCCAATTGGAACTAGATCATTCTTGGTGTAGGCAGCAAACGAGGAAGATGGTTATATACACATCAACACGGATTAGAGATATTTCCATAAATGTTATACAATTTATTTGTTTATCGATATCTCGCTTTTTTATTTTATAAATACTAGTTAGAATATCCTACACGCCAATGCCCTCGATAAATATTTTAACAAAAACGTGATTAGAATAAAACTAAAATAATATTAAAAACCTATATTTGTAAAGTTTTTCATATCGAATGTTTTTTAAATGTTTCTTCAAAGTAAAAAGCATTCACTACTTAGTAATATTCAATTAAACATGGATATAAAACATTTAACAGAAAAGCAATCGTTGAGAACTATAGGAATGTGGTGCTACTCAAGTTGTTGTGTCAGATCGCATAGATACGACTCAAAGTATCAATAGTCGACTCTGGCAAATATATCGTGACAGAGGTAGTGTACATGAAGGACTGGACTCACAGCGATTAATAATCTCAAATCATGAAGTTTTTTAACGATACGTGCGCCAAGAAATGTAACTGTCACAGCTTCTCAGTTGGTTTCTAATCTCCAAGGTGTTCATAACATTTCAATAAGTGCCCAAACTGTAAAGGACAATTGCATGAAGCCAATTTACATGCCAGAAGACCTCTAAAGTTTCTACCTTTATCCCGTGGCAATCGCGCATCAAGGTCAAATTGGACTCGCGAACACGAAAACTGGACTAAAGAGCAATGGTCGAGGATACTGTTTACTGACAAATCCAGGTTTTGATTTTATCCAGATAGTAGACGAGTAAGAGTATGGAGACAGCCGGGATTAGTATCACGTCTGCAAACAGCTCAGGAGATGCACAGTTAACGAGGTGGTACAGTGACGATATGAGGAGGAATCAGCACAAGTGGAAGAACTTGCTTCTTTACAAGGGTTTCTAAAAGCAGTTTATCATTTAAGTCCTATACTCTGGCCTGTTGTGGTTCCATATGCTGCAGCAATTGCGCCTCAATTTCTATTACTACAAGACAATCAATTAACGCACTGGATTTTCCTGCCCAATCTGCAGACCTCAATATGATTGAAGATGTGAGGGACATGCTACAATGGAGAGATACGCCTCAAAATGCATTTTTTAATAACCAGCAGGGGATTATTAATAATCTTCGGAGGGAACGGGGATCTCTTGATCAAACTGAAACTGATAACCTCATTTTCAGTATGGGTAGAAAATTTAGACCTGTCATTAACGCTAGAGGAGGTTATAAAACATATTAAACAGCCAGATCCGCCATCTTTCACTTGATTATTAGATCAGTGTTTTTAAATGAAACTCACGGTCTCTAGTTAATTCCACAATACAATAAAAGTTATTGAAAATTCTAAAAAATTGACAATTGTTTCGATAAATCAATATCATCGTCAGAATTCTAACTAGAGACCGTGAGTTTCATTTAAAAACACTAATATGAGTATATTCCACGAAGTAAGGGTCGAGACAGTCAATTTAATTATTAGATAGCTACTGATACTACTTTTTTAGATTGTCTTATAAGTTTATATTGATTTTGTCATTAAACATCCTATAAAAATTTAAAGAAAAACTATCCAAATATTGTTCTTCTACAATTTGTTTTTAAAAATATCCCTGGACCATGTTGATGTGTTTATATAGTATCGTGCAACAATACCTAATATTTTCTAATACCACGTGTCTAGTAGACATATAGAGATAATATTAATTCGAAATATGGAAAAAAGTGTTGTATCTAACATAACATTTACAGAAAAAATCAAATGCCAAACTTTTCAACGAAACACGTGAGTT
Organism: Galeruca laticollis; assembly: GCA_963921935.1. NCBI lineage: Eukaryota > Metazoa > Arthropoda > Insecta > Coleoptera > Chrysomelidae > Galeruca > Galeruca laticollis. The sequence continues at coordinate 219,783,007 of OY998178.1, read as the reverse complement.
CCAATACTCATTAGATCATAATATTCGAATTAATGTTTTTGGGAAATAATTTTTATCTGGCTTGATAATCATGATTTTCTGTTCCAATTTTTTCTGTGGCTAATGACCATTTATGTCTAGGTATCTAATAATGAATATTCTGCGAATTGTTAATAACAAAAAATTCCGTTTTGAACATCTATCAGGTCAATTATATAATCAATGCCGTAGAGAAGATAAAAACGTGGATATTCATGTTCTATAATTTTTATTTGTATTTTTTTTTTCATTTTGTCTGGTTATTTAAGTGAAAAAACCTCACAATTTTTAACTCTGAAATGTGTAATGGATTACAGTATAAAAAATTTCACAATATTCAACACTTCTCAGCTATTTGCAGTAAAAGGATTTGAGTCATCTAGAAGATATGTGTGATATAGATCGGAATATATAATTGGATAGTAGATTGAACGTTTTTTGCCATGACGTTTAGTAAAAATAATCAATATGTTTTTATAGGCGGACTAAATACAATACCGTTCTTTCGATCATGTTGTTACCAAAAGTATAGTAAAGATCTTACAAAGATACACAAACAGTTAAAGGGCAGGTAAGAAACATTTATCTTTGCCAAAAAGGAATCGAGTCTATAAAAGTAGGTGTAGGTAAAAACATTTACGATGACCATAAAATATCTTGAACCGCTGAGGTTATTAAGTACCCAAAGTATAGGTACCTACTCGCATTGTTTAACATTGTATTAATGTATCCAAGTTGAAAACATTGTTTGCATCTAAACAAATATACCTACCAAGAATTATTTGCCTGACTTAAGGCAAAATATTGATTTTGATAGATAATATTGAATTCTGATAAATTTCCAAGAAATTTTAAACTTCATCCATTTGAATTCATTGTTCTGCATAGGTCTATTTTAATAATGGTGGACAAAAGAAATTTATTTGATTGTTAATCTGAAACTAAATGAAATATATTCAATATCAATAATTGAATAACTATCTTTGACGTCATGCAAGTCAAACATAGACAATTAGAGAAAGCTCCAAAATAATTATGAATCCTTTACCGTTCGTAGGTTGTCTAATTTTCTAGTTTCTATCTAGTTGTATAATTAGTCTTCTTCATATCCTGGTCTTCATTATTATTTTCAGAATTTGGCGGCAAATCTACGCCTCAAATAATTCTAGTTTAACAATGCCTCTGATCCATATAATGGTAAACATCTGAATTAATGTCAAAATTATTGATTATCTATTCCGAACTGTGAGTCCAGACCCGAAAAAATAAATAGTGGATGTGGCAAATGAATTTGGACAACAACCTTCCTCCTTTAATATGCAATCTTTGATATAATGCAAAAAGAAGAGGACGCCATTGAAAATCTTGGTTTTAATTTTTTCAGAAGTGATCGTGAAATTTGAGAGGACTATATTCAGATTTTTTTGAAATTCGGAGGCTAGTTAGTAATTTATATGTTAAAAAGTTTGAAATATTATTTTGAATATTTGATTCAGATTACAGACATCTTAGGAATTTTGTTTTTTATTTAAAAAAATAAAACATTCTTACTTGCAACTAGAATAATATTTTACTTCTTTATTCGTTTATTATTGGAGTTGAATTGGCGATCTTATTGAAAATGAATGATTTAATTCTTTAATTTTTGACCATAAACCAATTATCGCTCATTTTATAAGTACATTGTTTAAAAAAATCATTTCTGCGAAAAGTGCTAGTTTGAAGGTGAAGTTAATGCGATATTTGTGAATTCTCAACAAATTGGTTCTCATGAAGCATCTCTTAACGTGACTCTGACATCGTATCCCTATTTTTTATTATATAAATATGACGGTATCGACCTGTCAAAGATTCCTTGAAATAATTGTAAGTCATTTAATATTCATTAATTATTCCACTATGTCCGCGAATTGTTGATTGAGAAATGAATTTCAAGGTTATGTAATATTAATTGATTTAATTATTTTTTTCAAAGTTATTGAAACAAAGGTTCTGTTGACTAAGTATGAAATGTAGTTGTAAAATAGCGTTAAATTGTTTATGTAACGTTAATAATCAACTCACGAATTTGATATTTACTGGTACAAACGAGAAATTAAGTTATAGTGTTCAACAGAATGATGAGAAAGTAATTGTTTTTTGTAATACTTAAAACACTTGGCAATAAGATATCAATGTAATTTTTATATTTTACTGCTGCATTTAAGAGTTTGTTTGATAATAATAAATTTTAATTGTTTGAATAATTGATAATTATAGAGAATAGATTAATGCGTCAGATGTTTTACAGCGAAATAATTATAATATAATGAATAATGAGTTTTAACAGAAATTCACAGTAATCACCACTCTTCAGATGTTAATTGAAAAAATTATATGAATAAACCTACTATTTCAATAATTAAACGTGATTACGTTTAACTCATTAATAATGGGAATTACGCAACATAATTTATACAGTATGGTTTAAGAAGTAAAAATTATATAACTATGATGTGAAAAATCAAAATATATTTAAAAACGTCCAATGTAATATTTACTGTTTCGATACTTACTCTGTGAAATCTACTCATATTACTTTTTTTAAATGAAACTAACTGTTTCTAGATAATTCCACAATATATTGAACAAATGGTAAAAATTTTGACAATTATTTCGATATTGCTATCATCGTCAGAATGACAGAAGACATTTCATGTTATGCCTACCTGATGTTTAATAATTATTTTTGGCTAGACCATGAAGTGACACCTTGTGATTGACTTAATATATTTGAATAGAAAAAAGAAGAAGATATGTTATAACAAATATTAAAGATTAGATATTATTAGCTCTATAGTGATATCCTGGATATTTTTCCCCATTTAAGATCAGTATAACTGTGCAACGATATAGAAAACCAGGAAAACTATATCTGCTGATCTTTAAAATTATTACTCCACTTTTGAACTATCTTCTTAGTCTTAATATCGAAACAGTCAATTTTTTTAGAATGTCTACCATTTTTTCAATATATTGTGGAATTATCTAGAAACAGTGAGTTTCATTTACACAAAAAATAAAAAAAAATATGTGTTAAAGTACGAAGCGTGCATTAATGTAACGATGGTTCGTTATGAGGCACACTGTATTAAGGATCCTCTAAATAATATAAACATCTTTAGAATGTTTATTGTTTGACTATGTTCATCGTTTTTTCTAAGAATTTTAGATTGAAAAGATAGGCACTATTTGATTATAAAAGGGATCTTGCTGTGTGCTTTTCTAGCGCTTACAATAAATGGAAAAAATATTCTAAATAAATTGTACCTGCTATTAATAATTGGAATTTCTTGGAAATATTACTTTAAATTTTAGTTGTTTTCAGGTAAATAAGTTGAAATCGTATTCAAATTATTCAAGAGATTTGTGAATATTTTACTTTCTTACTGCTATTATATGAAATAGTTGAAAAACTCAGTTTTGTAGCACTTAAAATGTGTAATAAATTTAGAACAAAATTCATGGAAAGTGTAGGTTTGCAATTGGAACAATTACTAAAATAATGGCTAGCACAAAAATATAACGGATTACAAACTAGATATTAAAAACTTATCAGCTACACAATAGGATTGATAATTTGGACATAATTTTAAGTACTCGTTATAAATAATTAGACTAATTTTGTGTTCTTAAATTTGTGTTTTTATGGGAAATATTATTTCAACACATTCAATTATTTGTTGAATATAATATTGACTATTCTTAAACATGAGGAACTATTATAAAGTGTTGACAAAACAATTTGCCAATATTCTAGTTTCTAGCTCAGGGAGACTAGGATGAAAAGTAAATTTTTTGTCAATTTTTAGTTTTCAACAAAATATTCTAATTATAACTGAAAATTTATGCAAACTCAGATAGTTAAAATAATATTAGAAAACAGCTGAACAAGGAATTATACATTATTATAGCTTAAAATTTAAACAGTATTTCAAAATATGTTTGTTGATTTGTAGGGTTAGTTGGAATGTCAGAATCCAACAATATTTTGGAACAAATAAATTTTGCCTCTTGATATTTTCCAAATATTGATCTCACTTTTTAAACCAGACTGTATTTTTTTTAAACTATCAATTAGAGAAGATTTTAAATAATTATAAAATACTTACTGCTTGTTGTTGCATCATAGCCTGTTGTTTAGCCATCATTCCAGATTGATCTTGAGGTCCAAATTGCGAAATTGGGTCGAATGGCGGCGGTGGCATCATCAACGGCACAAGAGGTGGCTGTAGATTCATAGCTGCTAGAGCGTTTAATCCAAGTGGCAGTCCCATACCCATCATTTGCATCATTGGATTAAAATTAAGTTGTTGAAGTTGCATCACATTTAAGGCCGCCTGCATTTCTGACATTTGTTGAGCTAGTGCCACTGGATTTTGTGCCATACTTTGTGCAATCATAGCTTGGATGTTTGCTGGCAATGAATCTGTACTGCTGGCCGGTGTTGTGGAGGATGTCGGAGTCGAGGGGGCGGTTGAGGTGGCTTCAGGTGGTGTTTGTAAATTGAGTTTCGCATGTAAAGTTTCTTTAGATTCGTCTGGCTTCTCTGGTGTTGAAATTTCAGCGGGACTGGACGTCGTAGCCGTCGTGACATTGGACGGTGTCGCACCGGAAGTTGAAACACTGGGCAGGGTGTTGAGGGTGGAGGAAGTCGCCGCCGTCACCACCACCGTTTTCTTTTCATATTCGGTTTTGAACTGTTGAGCATATTTTTCTAAGAATTCTAGTGGCACTAAATCTTTATGAACTTCTTCACAGTGAGATTTTAACACCCACACACTAGAGAACTCTTTATTGCAATGTTGGCACGTAGATTTACTTACTTCAGGTAGGTTGGTTTCGATATCCTCCTCGGACTTGGACTCGGTACCGTCTGCGACTGCTACCGTCTCGGCGGCGGGTTCCTCCGGAACGGTTTGGACTGGGGGCGGAGGGGATTGCTGTTGCACTTCACTTGCGGCGGCGTTTTCTTCGGCTTCTCGTTGTTGTTGCTGTTGTTGCCGTTGTCGTCGCTGGTGGCTTTCGTTGTATTGCATCACTAAATCGAAACCGAAACTTTCTAATAAATGTTTATACATGTGCGAGCCGGTTTTTTTCGGTATAATATTAACTTTTATACCGCCTTCCGGATTATCGTTCGGAGGTGGAGTTTTAGCTTGACTCGGTTCATGCGCCCCCTGATAAATCGCCATCGGCGTTGCAAACATACAGTACAGCTGCTGATGGGCACTCAACTGATCTTGCGAACTAAATAGCGCACCGCACTTAGAACAACTCATCATCCCTAAGTTACCTGTGAGCCCAGGTGATGGTGGGGTCGGAGAGGGTTGTTTGTCCCCACTACTCGGCGTCGGACTATTTTGTTTGGGAGACTGCATGGCTTCGGGTTGTTCTATGAGTGGTTTCGACAGGTCGATTTGACCGGACAACGCTAAATCTTGCAATTTACTCGCCCTCGTTTGATGTAAGACACTTCGCATGTGAATATCTAATGTACTGCCTTGTGTATACGCTACTTTACAAATATTGCACCGATATCTTTTTTTGTCATCTTCTTCAGACGACGTACTTTTTGGCGTTAATATTAGATTTTGTGGTTGCGCACCGGACAAGACGGGCGAGACTGGTGGATTATTATTATTATTTTGATTTTGTTCTTGCATTGCTCTCTTTAATTTATGCAAATGACTCACGGAATTATAATGTACGAGCAAAATATTTTTTTGTGTGAAACTTTCTTTGCACACGTCACATTTGTAAGGTCTGTTTGGATCTAGATATTTTTCCATTGGATAACTTAATTTTTCACCTTTTCTATGCAGTAACGTTTTATTGTGTGCGGTTAAATAGCTTTGTCTTGTGAATGCCACTTTACATCGATGACATTTATATTTTCTGTTGGGATCATTATAACTATCTTCGGCTATAGCTTGACTGTTTAGATAATCTTCTAAAAATTGTTGGTCCTTGTAAATAATGCTATCGTCTGAATTTTCACCTTCATTCTGATTGATCTCTTCTAAAGATTGGCTACTGTTCAATTCTTTACTCTCGTCACATTCTACAGAGTCGTCTTCGGTACGTAGCGATTCCTTTTTTAAAATTTCATTTGTAGAACTATCTAAAACTTGTCCTTGTAACCCCGCTAATAACAAAGGATTGTTCATTAAACTTTGTTTATAAGCATTCAGTTCTTCATCAGTTAATTCTGAGTGTACACTTTCTACGTGTTTATGTAGAGCAACAAGCGATCTAAAACTTCGTCCACACAAAACGCATTTTGTTGCATCTCTAATTAAATGGTATTGTGAATGCAACTGTAATTTTTCTAATGTTTTAAAAGCTAGAGAGCATTGATTGCATCTGTATTTATAAACATGTTTTTCCGAAACGGACATATTCGCAACAGAATTTTTAGCGTGAACTTCTTTGAAATGCATTTGCAAAGTATGCGCTGTGGGAAAAAATTGATTGCAGCCTTTTTTCCAACAAAGATAACCTGGCCCACTGGGCGTTTGTTTTATTTCTAAATGTCCCGTCTCGTTTTGATGGTAACATAATTCGTCTATATTACGAAACGTTCTGAAACACGTGCTGCATCGTTCCGATTCAGATTCGGCATTATCGTCACTATTGGGTGAAAGTAAATCGACGTCATTTTGGGTAATATCTGTTTTTTCGAATTTGTTAGATTCTTTGGAAGACACTGAGTTTGGTGATACTGTTTGATTCGGTGTAATTTGCGACTGATTAATTGAATTGTTCGGCGTCGGTGTCCGAGACGTCTGATTTAACCAATGACTTTGATCGACAAGCATGAGTAATCGTTGCAGACCTTCGCTATTCACGGAATGTATCTGCATTACGTGTCGTTCGAGTAATATTCGATCTTTAAAAACATCCTGACACAAAGGGCAGTGTAAAGAGGGTTGTTGTTCCGGCATGGAAGTGTTATTTGTACCGTGTTGGGCGAGTATGTGCGCTTGAATGCGCATTTCAGAATCGCTAGTATAATCACAGAAAGGGCACATGTGTTGAGAATTTCCACTCTCGCTATTATTCGCATCGTCGTTGTCTTCTCGTGGTTCGGATTTAACTTGATCTCGACTCGTTTCGATCTGACATAGTTCCAAATTGATACTATCTCTTCGCTCTGTTGGAGAATAAAAGAACATTTTAGAGGTAAAATTCGGGTGGGTATTGTTACAGTAATGACAGAGATTACCGGTAACTTTCAAAAAGCTTAAAACACCGGGCCCCTGTGACAATAAAAACAATTGTTTGGCCGCTGCTATTGTGTTTAAAGGCCTGAGGCTCGAAACCACGCCTCATCGGCAGGCTTACGTTCGATAAAATGTATACCTAATTATATGGGCTAAATATTTTTAATAAAATCCCCGCAATTACTTGTATCAAGCATATGTTAAAACACTTTTGGCTACGCCTCAAGTGTCGGACTATATTACAAAAGTACGCCAATTATCTTCACCCCACATTTCCACAAAACGACATCTTTATTATTACTATATAAAGCGTCTTCGAACATTTCTTTTCAACATAATATATCATTACTTTCATTTATATTTACGATGAAATCACGCACAAATGTTCTTAATAGATTTCTTTGTTACATACATGGATTCATGCCATAAATTGATTTTCAACTAAGAGAAATAGTTTGAATCACAACTTACAAAAATGTCGTCGTTGTTGAATGAACAGACAGAATTGACAATAAAATACAAAAGAGTTAAGGCAGAGGAGACGAAACGAAAGAGGGCCACATACTAAGAATGAAGAAAAACAAATAGCATAAGATGCAAAGTGATAAGCCAAAACTAAAAAAGTAAGGAAAAATTAAATATATTTGGAGTTAATAGGGATTCTTTGATTACCTGTACATTAACATGCATGGAATAATCGCATTTGATTAGATGTTTTACGTATGCTGAATTGGTGCTTGTATAACAATAGGAACATGAATGATTCAAAAACTATACATAACAGATTATTAAATATATGCTTCATTATCTACCCTAGAGGATGGAATATTTTCTGATGCAGTATGTCGAAAAGTAATTGCCTTCTCCGTTGGAGAATACAATTATTATATAAAAGTATAGTGCTTCGAATCTATTACTGCATATTTTCTAAGTAAACCACAACTTTATAGTATATAGTATTTATACAGTGCGCTTGGAGTAAGTGTAACCCCCCCTCCCCATTACCTTCTTTATTTTTATATAATTTGCGAAACGCTCGGGCAGGACGATTTTGTCCACATTTTTGCTTTCCTTGCAAATATTTAAATATACAGGGTCATACTTGTAAGAAATATGACGTTATCGATTTTTTTTTTAAATGGAAACCCACAATTTTTATAGCGGATTCAGAAAAAGCACTTTTTTAGTTACGATAAGCTAATTATTGGTTATACAGATTGTCCGAAACTGATTTAGGCGTGCTCTAGTTTGTAAACCTATTATATTCAATGAAGTAGTGGATACATTCGTTAAAATAGTTGTGAAATACTTTTTGGGAAAAAACGCTTGAAGATGTCAATATTGGATCTAGGAATTTTCTTCGAAAGCAATTCTTAGAAAACAATTCTTCGAAAATCAATTCTTCGAAAATGCGATTCTTCGAATACCATATTCTTCGAATAAACAATTCTTCGACTAATAATTCTTCGACAGCTTTATTATTTGGATTTACTAAAATCTGGGATAAGTTTTCATTAGACAATAATCAATATTTCTCGCATGATATATAAACGTATGATGCGGAACATACTAATAATAAATGAGAATTATAAGGTCATTTTCTTTTTTGAGAATACCTAGGAACTGGAAATAAAACACTACTTTTTTTATTTGTTATAATTATGTCAACATTTTATTAATAAATTACAGTAAAAGTTTACAGTACAGTAAAAGGTTACAGTAAACATTACAGATAAATGACATAAATACTATCAAATACCAAGGTAAGAAAAATATTATAGATTAATATGATATGTTGTGAGCTAAAACTCTAATGTATTCTATTATATTATTTTTATCATACTGATTTACAAGAGTTTTGATTCGTTGATTACAATCTTTGTACTTCTTTCTTGGTGTTTGTGGTTCAAATCCGCTTAAATATTGTTCTACACGAAGTTCATTTAGACTTTGCTCATTTTTTATACATTTTATAAATTTCCACAAGTTGGGGTGAACTGCTGATACTTGTGTTTCAAAACTTCGATGCCATCCTTCTACCGAATTATTTGTTCTCGGTAAATCATCCAAAACTGTTTGATATAAATTCCACAATTCGTATGGATATTGTGGTGGTTTTCGCTGTTTTCGATTTGGTCGCCCAATCCACGTATCTTCAAAATAATTAATAACACTTTCGGCTTCTGACGGAAATATTTCACTATCATATAATTGTTCAAAAGCCATAACTATATCATCCACTGGGACAAAAGCAATAGCACACAACATTTTTAGTTTGAAAGCAAATTCACTGTCAGTCTCATAGCGTTTTTTTAATCCATTCCTTTGAATCATTCGAAAAATGCATTGACTGAAGTGGAAAAAACAGCTTCTTTTTCTACAACTTGGAAAAGCACTATTGCAGGCATTAATCAATGCTTTTTCGAACTCAGTGGTAATCGTTGCAGGCACTAAAGATGATTTCAAATTTTTAAGTTCTTGAAAAAATTGATCATAAATTCGTTCTGATTTTTTTGGTAAGAGTGCATAAACTAAAGGTACCGATAAATTGTGTTGCAGTCCGTGAACGGTTAGTAATTGTTGGAATAATAACGGCACGGTTTTAAATGTGCCATCAATATACCAATGCTTACTGTTAGACAATAATTGGAGATTTTGTTCTGTAGTAAAAATTAATATTCTCTCGTCCACTGGACCGGCATCATATAGCAAAAAATTTTCATTTTTGTAGGTTTTCGTATATTCCTCCAAAAATATTATTTCGCTTCTATTAGTAGGAAGAGCTGGTCCTTGTAGATTTTTTTGTCTGATATTGCGAATACTCCGTTTCATACTGCTAATACTTGGGAGCGGCCGTTATGGAACATGTAGTCGAAGCAATTGATATAATTCTGTGCGGAGGATCATTACTTATTTTCGAGTTGATTCGAATTTTTTCGTACACTTTGGTCGCTTCCACCTCTGAGGCGTCAGCAATATGATTATATTCTTTTGTTATTTTACTGATTTTATCGTCGACAGTAATTATTCTCGCTGGACAGTTTGTTTTTCTTTTTTCAAAAAATGCGCACTTCCAATACACTTTTTCACCTTTTTCAACATCTTTAAAATAAAAATGTTCCTCGAACAACAATTTACGTTTTCCTTTTTCTGAACAAACAAATTCTGCATCCATATTTACTTGCACAGGGTTAAATTAAAACTAATTTTATTTTATGGAAAACAATCCCTTTTATACCCACTCAAGTCAGTTGCAAACTTGGGATTAGATAAATTATACCTGATTTATATCACAAACAAATTCTGCATCCATATTTACTTGCACAGGGTTAAATTAAAACTAATTTCCAAGGGATTATCGTCAGTTGCAAGCTTGAGATTAGATAAATTATACCTGATTTATATCTCTGAACAAAGTCATTCCTTTTGGATACTTCGAAGAATTGTTATTCGAAGAATTATTAGTCGAAGAATTGTTTATTCGAAGAATTGCATTTTCGAAGAATTGATTTTCGAAGAATTGTTTTCGAAGAATTGTTTTCGAAGAATTGCTTTCGAAGAACTTTTCGGATACCGTCAATATTTATTCATATTTTTGCGCTTTTTTGAATAAAATTTAAATATACAGGATGATTTGCATAGGTAATATGACATCATCGCCATTTTTTAAAGGCAACCCAAAATTTTTATTGGGAAATCTGAAAGAACATTGTTTTACGTACCGTTAAGTAATTGATTAGTATACTGGCTGTCCCAAATCCCGGATGAAAATAAAATAGTTTAGGAATTAGGACCTGGCAAAATTTCGGTTTCTAATTTATGCGAAATAAAGTTTCATAGTCAATCAGGGATAGTTAAGAAGAAAATACCTCTTTGCTAAAATCTTGCGTTCTTTTGGTTTCTTTGGAAAATATCCGATGATCCTCCAGGCAGAAGATCCATCTGAATTTTCAATGGATTTCGAAGAGATGCATAATTTCCCCCTGACAAATATTCATTGATGGAAATTTAAATTGTGAAACTTACTTAAGGTACAGCAATAACTGATATTATTTCAAATAACCCTCCAGAATTTCCACATCAAGTAATATTTCTGCAAGACGGAGCTTCGCCTGATTTGCTGTCTAAGGGCGACATAATTTAAACACTGTTTTCCGGGCAAGATGGATTGGCCGACGAGGATATATAAAGTATAAACCTAGATAACCTGACTTAACCCCAATGAGTTGTTTCCATGGGGTTACTTAAAATCAAAGGTGTACAAAACCCAACCTATAACAACTAATCAACTTCGCGAAAGAGGTATTGCTAAACACCGAAGTATTGCTCAAGAAATCTTGCAAAAGGTTGGAGAAGAAACAAAAAATTGGTTGTACTACTGCGAAGAAGTAAATGGGGAACATTTTGAACAACTTCTCCATTAATTTTCTCATGTTTCAATACATCCGTAGCAGTTAGTTGTAATTAACTTCCTTAAATTATTAAATTTGCTTTTCACAATTTACAATTATTACTCTTTTTTATTTAGAACCTGGCTAAATCAATGTAGGACATTTTATATTTCAAGTAAATCAGAATCCGTAAATTTTACCAGATCCTAATTCCAAAACTGTTTTACTTTAATTCGGGATTCCGGACACCCTGTATAATTATCAATTACTCAACTGTACGTAAAAAAATGGGCTTTTTCAAAATTCGTAATAAAAATTGTGGAAAAAATTGTCGATGACGTCATATTATCTCTAACAAGTATATTTAACTTTTTTGAAGAATTGCAAAAATTTCAATAAAAATCGACCTGAGAGTTTCACCAATTATACAAAAATAAAGAAGATAATAGGAGGGGAGGTCTAACACTAATTCCAGTGCACTGTATAATTAGTTAAAGACCACATGTATACTGGTCAAAACAATCGTTTATTTTCTCATCTAATCCTTTGTGCTAATACTGGCCCAATTAAAAGAAAATGCAGGGCATTATCGTTTATTTAAGAATTCATGTATTTGCTTTGTCACATTCATTTGATGTTTTCAATAACGTCTGTGGACATCCTTATTTACTTATATGGTTTGTGTTTCAACAAAAACTTCTAGTAATGAATACAGTCGCCTATTATGAACTTTTGAAAAATTTAGGTTATGTACTCAAATATTTTACAAATATACACAATTTTTAATTATTTTTTCAAGTAATTACACCGATATATTTTTGTACTACATGTGAGAGTTTTATTATATATATATTTATAATTTTACGTACCGTGCAACATATATTTTATCACATGGACAACACTCGTTCAGTAGCCAGACCACACACAAGAAGACTGACAATTGTAGCATTTCTTACGTTCGTTTTTCAATTCCGTATTAACTTTTGCATTTCATTTGACTTTTTACTTCATTGTACTAATTGTGATTAATAATTGTGCAACCATATAAATGCAATACAGTCAGTGGTATGTTAACGTGTTCCATTTAAGTGCATAAATTATTGTACAATATTTTGAGTGCCATTTTTATTTGTTAAAACTGGCGATTCGTTTTGAGGCTGTTTTGTTATCTATACATTCATAATCTTTTATTGCCTACATAGCCAAATTATATGTTTTCTGGTAGGTACTATGAGCAATCTCTGTAATATCATTTTCATTACATTTAAATTCATGACTGTTACAAAGCAGATACAATTCGTACGTAAGCCATTGATTAACATATAATGAATGGTGTGAAGACCTATAAGACACAGCAAATATTTTTCCAATTAAGTATGAGATATTTGATATACAATAATGGTTATTATGAAACAAAACATTTAACCTTTTTTTATACAGAATTTAAATGAGAAATTAAATAATTGATGCTCTGATTGTGGTTACGGTTATGAGCTTTTTTTATATTGGTATCAAGAGAAAATAATAAGTAATGATCTATTAAGGAATTTATTTCAACTTTTGCACCAGCCCATAGCCCTACTAGTACAAAAAGCTAACAAGCTTATATATATACATAGGATTCATTACTAATTGGAAGTTATTGAACAGTAGAATATTGACTTCAAATTATGAATATTTAACCCAAAACACATAAATAAAATGTAGCTGCTTACTGAGTTACAGGGTGTTTTGTTTAAAAATGATTTGTGCTCAGTAATTTAAACTTATTTTACGTATCCATGTCATATTTGACAGGAAGTGTAGACACTGTACACCCTACTAAATTATGTTAAAAAACGTTTCTGGCTACTACCAGACGCTCACGAAATGGGCGAGTGACTGGTTATTCGTTCCCAAATTCTAAGCCACTGATGGCATTGAAATTTTAGCACAATTTTTCTATTGTATTATACTTTTTATATAGTCTATATAGAAAGGACAAGGAGTAATAGATCATTCATTTAAGTAGATTTCATAGGCGTACCAAAATATATTTTAAGAGGTACATTTTGTATTGAACGAATGAGTTGCAGCTATGCTAAAGAATATACGATTTAGGTCAGTGGTAACGGGATGTACTAATTTTAATAAAAAAAAGTGATAGAGGTAGAGGTCATTCGGAAGCAAAAAATGTAGTTCATTATAAAAAAATTCTACAACTTCCTCAGGACTAAGATACATAATACCGAAATGTACTTTTAAGTATTCGCCAATTACAGAACCTTTCTGTCTGTACTCTTGTACCAAATGAAACTCCTGAATCTTACGAAACCAAGCTTGACAGAGATGAAATTTACAACCAATAAGAATTTGATCTCTGCCAAAACATTCATATATAGCGTTATGAATGCTTATTTCAAAATCTACTACGACTTCTTTAGGTTGAAAATGTAAGCCTACTTCTTTACATTTTTGTCTTAAAATTAAAAACAAATTTGAATATGTTTGACTTGATTTCTCCGGATGGTAAACATTTGGTAAAAAAAAGTTGAACAGTATTTAAAAGTCCCATCCATCAAAATACAATCCGAATTACATAAAAAATTAAGGTTGGAAAAACAGGAGAACTCAATAATTTTAAATACCTGGTCTGCTGTTAATAGAAATTCCTCTTCTCGGTTCGTTCGTAATTGTAATTCACGAACACTATTAAATACTTCTTCCTGATTTTTAGGCAATAGTGTAAGTGCATCAACATCCTTCCCCTAATCCCCTAAATATCGATAAAAACAATCAAGATTTCTTCAAAATATTTAATTCAAGAAATCTTTGAAACCTTTCAGGAATATACATAATTCTATGGGCCTCCGATTTTATCTATTATAAACCCTAATGACTCGAATAGGATTAAACTAAATGGTTGCGGCACAGTTCGAACATTTCAGTAATCCTCAAATTGATACAAGTCAGGTAAAATTTTATTTTGTGGCAGAGTTCGGATATGACCGTTTATTCATAATATTTTTTATTTGTATTACTCCTATATGTAGTGTTTGGGGAATTTTTCTCAGAAATTTCAAATGGCAAGTGGCCTACTGTAATCGGCTTAATACTATTACACCTATTTACAGATTATTCGATTATTGAGAGGGATTTTCTAAACAACCCAGTTTTCTTAGAAACATTATCGGGAATATTATTTTAAAAGAAAGTAGGTACATTAAATCAGTACTTAGTATTAGTTCTTTGAGTAAAGTTGTATGAAGTTGTATGGTTGTCATAATATTGTAAACAGTTGGAATATATTTAAAACATTTGTTGAATGTTGATTGTGCAAGTACCAAACAATGTCGATAAGCCAAGGACCATCTAAACGACCAAAAACAGGTCCATTATCTTTAAATGAAAAAACTCTGATATTGAATTGTTATATATCATTGAAAAACAAGTATCCAAGTGCAAGTGTTGATGATATTGTGGAATTAACGGCTGCTATGTTGTGTGTTGCTAAATCGACAATTCATAGATTACTAAAAGAAAGCAAGAATGGAATTCTTCAACCCCCTAAAACTCCTTCAGGCCGAAAACCAATTGAGATCGATGAGTCATTAAAACAAAGACTAAGGCGTAAAGTCCATGGATTTTACTTACGAAAGGAAATTCCAACACTTGACAAAATTATGACATCAGTGCAAGAAGATACGGACTATCCAAAATTCTCCAGAATAACATTATGCAAATTTTTGAAAGATGTGGGTTTCAGATATACAAAACATAATAGAAAATCTCTCTTGATAGATAAACCGGAAATAGTTTTTTGGAGAAGAGACTATTTAAGAAGCATTCGACATGCCAGAGAACAAAATTTGAAAATCTTCTACTTAGACGAAACATGGATAAATGCTGGATATACAGTTTCCGAATCTTGGCAAGATGAAAACATTAAAAGCGGAAGGCAGGCATTCGTGGAAGGTTTGTCGTTAGGTTTGCAGCCACCATCTGGAAAAGGAAAAAGACTTATCATTGTCCATGTTGGAAGTTCTGAAGGTTATGTTGATGGTGGATTATGAACTTTTATTTCAAAACGCACGGGGGACTATCACGAAGATATGAATGGGGATGTCTTCGAGGAATGGTTTGTTCAAATGTTGGATCTGATTCCAAAAGGGGCTGTTATTGTTATGGACAACGCAAGTTACCATTCACGGTTACGAGAAGCATTGCCTACAAGTCGTTGGCGTAAAGCAGAGCTTTTGGAGTGGCTTATTTTGAAAAATATTAAGTTTCCAAAAGATCCACTGAGGAAAGAACTTTACAGAATTGCAAAAATGAACAAGAATAAATACAAAACCTACATTGTAGATGAAATGGCTTCTTCTCGTGGTATATCAGTTCTTCGACTTCCCCCTTATCATTGTGAACTTAATCCCATAGAATTAATATGGGCTCAGGTAAAGGGTGAAGTTGGAAAAAAAATACTACTTTTAAAATAAACGATGTTGTGAAATTGTTTGAGAGTGCTGTAAGTCATGTGAGTAAGGAAAATTGGACAAACTGTATCGAGCATGTTATCAAAGTAGAGGCAAATATGTGGAAAATTGACAATATTTGTGATGATTTAATCGACCCTATTATTATTGTCAACAACGATTCTTCCTCTTCCGAGTCGGATATAGAATAAAATGTAAGTAATAAATGTATTCCAATAATTATTTCTTTTCATTTTTTATTATATTATAATTTAAAACGTATTTTTTTCCCAAAATACACACCACTGCATTGCGTTATTGCTTATCTGCTAATCCTTTAACAATGAATAAACCCTAAACTTTGCTACAACTGAAACAAATACGGGGTCGATCTACCTGGTTTTTAGATTTACGGAAGAAATGTAATTTAAAGTAAGTGATTTATCAAAAATTTCATGGTGCTCCCTGTAAAAGTTTTGCATACTTAATTAGGGTTTATTACTCCTCGTACTTTTTGTACATACTATATAAATAATGTACTCTCTCCTCATGACGATGAAGTCAATATTTCTCGAGATATTTCAAGTTAAACATAATGCTGCACAACTATGTGGATGTTTTGGGCCAGTGAATTGCAGTTAATACGCAAATGAAAAATTAATCCGTTTTAACAATAAAGATATTGACAAAAATAAAATATATTTTACAATAATATCAAAATGATTTAAAAATAAGTTAAAACAAATAAAGTGATATCTATTTTTAATTACAATCAGATAAGTGGCATTTGATGAAAAATTTTTCAATATCATTTGTTTTGTGTAGTTGGCTCTGGTCTGAATTAATTCTTTACGTACGTGTACGTAAAAAGTATTGGAAAATCTGAAAATTGTGCCAAAATTTCTATTTCGACAGTGGCGTAGAATTTGGGAACGGTTAACCAATCACTTGCCCCTGTCGTATGCCTCTTGTAGTAGTCAGAAACGTTTGTTTAACATAATTTAGTAGGATGTACAGTGTCTACACTTTCCGCCAAATATGAAATAGATACCAATAACAGTTTTAAAGTACTGAACACAAATATTTTTTAAATTTTTAAACAAAAGTCCCAGTAACTCAGTAAGTAGCCACATTTTATTTATGTGTTTTGGGTTAAATCTTCATAATTTGAAATCAGGATTCTACTGTTAAATTATTTCCAATTAGTAATGAATCACCCAGTATAATTTGATATGATTTAATTACATCCGGATATAATATATTTTTTTCATTGGTGCCTCATATTACTTATTTAAAGCACGCCTCAGCGTGTTTAAATCGAACATTAAAACACGCGCGTTTTTTAAAGTCCCTAGGGTAACAACAACTCGAGATACGTAAGTATCAATGAAAACTTTTTTTATTAGTTTTCAAATTGTATATTTTCATTGTGAACCAATGTCTTATTTGGTTTTTTCTGCAAAATTTATTTATATATTCATATATACATTGTATCCTTTTAAATATAAATAAAGAAACTTTTTGATTATTGATCTGACAGCAGTATCTCGTAACGTCAAATAAAAATAAATACTATTTAGGATGGACTTTCACGAAACTTGGCTGGGCATTGAGGTATTATGAAATGAAACTTGGCTGTACATCGAGGACGGACTTCCATTTTTTTGTAGTAATGATAATTTTTATGATTTCAAAGTGCACCAATAAAAAAAAATAGCGAAAAGTATTCGTGGATAACTGGTCTTTCAAACACTTGCTCTATTTGGACCACTCCGGCAGCGCCGTCGTGCTCGAAAAATCGCACGTGTTTGAAAGACTTCTTTATCCACTTATACTTTAATATACTATTAGTAGAGCTATAAACTTTCAAGGAATACACATAATTTCCAGGTTATACCGACACAGATCCCTACTTTGTATTATTGTCTTAGTTATGGTATTGAGTTTAGTAAATCTGTACTTATGAGAGCTTGGCTGATATTGCGTTGGATAATGTACTTCTACTACTGGACGCTTAAGAAGTGCGACACTGACCGGCTGGAAGCATTCGAGATGTGGGCATATCGAAGAATCCTCATAATAAGCTGGGTGAGCAGAACAACGAACAAGGAGGTATTGAGAAGAATGGGAAAGGAGAAGGAACTAATCAACACAATCAAAATCAGAAAATTGCAATATCTGGGCCACGTGATGAGAGGGGAGAGGTATACACTGTTGCAAACTATTATACAAGGAAAAATACAGGGTAAAAGAAGTATAGGAAGAAGACGCATCTCCTGGTTGAACAACCTCCTAAGGCAATGGTACAACAGTAGCTCTGTTGATTTGTTCAGATCCGCAGCTTCAAAGATAAAAATCGCCATGATGATAGCCAACCTTCTTAAAGGAGACGGCACGTAAAGAAGAAGAATGTACTTCAGAGTTTTCCTGAAGAATAGTTTGAAAGTGATTAGCGAAGATACAGAAGCAGCAAAGTGAGAGTCAAAGTGGTCTTCTTTCATGTCAGTTATAAACATTTGAAGAACATGTATGACGAATACCTTTAATTTGAGTTTTGAAGAATAATCAGCTTTGTTGACCCATGTCCGGTGTTTAAAGAAATGCAAACCTGTAATATATTTCTTTGATACATCAGAAAATACTGTTATACATAATTTGTAAGCTCACTTGAAGAACGCATATAGATAATTAAATTTGACAAAGGACTATCGCTATATTGGGTCTACTATATAGTCCACTTTACGATCTGAGGAATACAGATTCAAGATAATTTGTATCGATAATATAAATTTTGTTATAACACAATTCAATAATTTTAATATATGAGAAAATGAACACAATTCATTTGCAAAATAATTTTTTTTCAAAATCAGTTAAAACTAAATTCATCAAATGGTTAACACATGAATTTCTGAGCAAAATATATTGATAATTTAATTATAAAATCACATACCACTCTTATTTTGTTAAAATCGAAGTGTCCTCTCCTAAATAATCCTATATTGTCTCACATCTGTTTCCCCCTTATTTTTCACATCACTATTGTGTAACGTCACCATTTGTTTCAAACATTGACCCCTTGTTAGCCTATATAACAACCCCAGACTGGTTTCTTCTACATTAATTTATGCTCTTAAGTACCGGTATTTCATCCTTCACAATATCACAACGAGGTAAGTTTACTGTGCAAAGGAATGTGGATTCATCAAAATGTGGAATATGCTTCAAATGAATTAATAGGAATGTTTATTGATTTTAATTCATAATAATTATTAATTTCTTGTCAATGTTGAGGTGAATAATTATTTATTATATTAAATCTAAAAGTAAACCTGCAATTTTCATTTGAAAAAAATTGAACTCCAATAGATTTGTGTGATCTAAATAACAGAATAACATAATTATAGATGCCTCAGAATCGAGTCTACTTACCTAATTAAAATATTATGCCAATTATACAATAAATGTAAGAAGAAGGTGCCTAAAGGGCTACATTTCAGATCGCCAAAGTAATAAAAACGGTGAATTGAATCGTTTTAATAAATGCAATATTGTGTGAAAAATTTTAGATTTATTATTCCTTATTTTTTTAAACGAAATTGATGATTAGATAAACGTCCATATTATTTAGTAATATTCCAAGTACTTTAGAGTCTGTACATTGCTTTTGTTTGATGACACCACTCTTGATCATAGATGATGAGGATTTGATCCCAGCCTGTTTGCTGTTATTTTCAGAGTTTGACAATTTAATAGATAACTTTCTAAATTAGTAAACTGATAACGGTCTTTGAGCCAGTTAAATTATGCGGAATAACACTTTGCTCATTCACTTTCATTCATATTTATCATAATGCTAATAAACAATATACAGTGTGATTCTTAACTGCACAAGTTTTGGATTCTTCTTGACTTTTTACATAGATAATGTACCCTTTCCTTATAACGATAAAGTGAATATTTCTCGAGATATTTCAAGTTAAACATGAAGTTGCACAATTTTTTTTTAACTTTTGATGTGTAATAAACGATGTCAATGTTTTGGGATAGTGGATTGCATTTAATACGCAAATTAAACTTTAATCCGTATTATCAATAAATATGATGAAATATATTGAAAAAAATAATAAAATTGATCTTCTAACTTGAGACTAATATTAAAATGATTTAAACATATTTTGAAACAAATCGACCTCTATTTTTAATTACAATCAGATAAGTGGCATTTGATGAATAATTTTTCAATATCATTTGTTTTGTGTAGTTGGCTCTGGTCTGGTTTCGATCTAGTGGGTGCTGTCATAGCTGTTAGTTATTGCTAATGTCACTTGAAATTGTGATTGTTGTAAAATTTAAAGTCGGTTAAGTGAAAATGCCTCGACACAACAATAATTTTACTAAACTTGAAATGCGAGACATGCTTTGTATTTATGTAAACGAAAATTATTCATGTGTTACTGCTGCTCGTAGATTTCAACAAATGTATCCAAACAGAGTTCAACTCAATCGGCAAACTTTCAGCAAAACTTTTCGTAAAATAGGAAAACTGGACAATTTAGGCGTAACACTAATAACTGTGCATCGGGAGTATGATATTTTAGTGCGAGCTGCTAATGAAATGGATACGTGAAGCAGTTTTAAAGTACTGACCACAAATCGTGTTTAAATCTTTAAACAAAACAACCTGTAACTCAGTAAGTAGCTACAATTTATTTAGATGGGTAAAATCTTCATAATTTGATGTCAGGATTCTACTGTTAAATGATTTCCAATTAGTAATTAATCACACTGTATAATTATATATCATGTGAGATTATGACTTTCCTATCTAAGACCTAGAATTTACTATTAAAAGTATAAAACAGCAGCTGACAAACAATCGTTTCAGAACTTACTATAAATAAATAATTTTTAAAAAAAGTTCTCTAACCCACCCGATAACACAATTCTAAAAATAAATTATTGATGTCTCAGATTGATTGATTTTTAGCATATCTTGTAAATAAATCATATTAAAAATACAATTTTGGAATTAAATTTGAAAAAACTATAAAAACATTACGGAACGTAAACGTATAAGTTTTAGTGCGTAGTAAATAATTTTACCCAATATCATTGTTTTAACAAGTAAGCATTGCCGAATTCAGTGAACCTACCATACAAGTCCGCAGAAGCACCTCCGTCCATAGAAATGAGGAGGATTGTGACTGGACGCCAATGCCCCCACCATTTGGCCTGAGGGAGCTACAACACTAACAAACGCGGTGAGTACCTTATGAACTATCTAATACAGTCAAATTTAACTTTATTGAATCAAGGCCTTGAGCCTTGAGAAGGGGGAATTTGCTTAGGGAAGAGGTCTTGGACATTACATTGTCTAGATAGTTTGAAAGTAGCAAAATTAAGGACTGGCAGGTACTGGACGACGCCTCGGCGTCAGATCACAACTAATCTCCTTCACTATTAAGACGGCCTATACGAATGAGACTTCTAGAAATCTTAAGAACACAGATTGGGAAGCATTCCGGAAGGAATTGCACATAAATCTGGCCAACTTGAGCCAATATCAGGGCAAGGGGTTGAGAGAATGGCATGCGATCTTCAATGCGCTATAATAAACTCATACCGACCAATAGAAATGGACGGTGGTGGAACAGAATGATAGAATCTCTGAAAAAGAACGTTCGAAGGCTGTCAATCAGTGCAAACACATTAGAAAAATGGGACTGCCACACGAAGCTGCTCACTGAATTCAAGAAAGCAGTGAGGAAACCCAAGAGAAGATCGTGGATAAATTTCTGTCAGGACATCGAGAGTGTCTCTGATTGTGCAGATCTCCACAGAGTCATGACTCAAACCCCAGTTAACGAATTAGAGACCGGCTTGCACACGGACGGCCTGGATGAGAAACTGGCAGCTTTGCTCAGCGGACACTTCCCGGGATCAACCGAATTACAAGTCGAAGCAACAAGCGAAGCCAGAGATGAGCGGTAAGTTGTCCGTGGTCTGGCATCTCGTGATAACTGGACATGGGCTATCCAATTCTTTGATTCTTTCAAGGCGCCTGATGAAGATGGAATTTTCCCAGTTCTGCTCCAGAAAACCGCCGATATAATCACTCCAAGGCTTGTGAGTCTTTTTAGACTAAGCCTAGCCTCAGAAGTCATACCTACGGTTTGGGAAATCTCCAAGGTGGTATTTATTCCGAAAGCTGGAAGACCCTCGCACGATATTGCAAAGGCTCATCATCCGATAAGCATTTGACAACACGAGCACCCGCTCAATAGTGTCAATGGTGAAATTTAGGGGCACTGACAGGACAAGTATTCGATGGATAATGTTAAGCAACAGAAGAGCACAAGCATCCTTGTGTGGTGTTATGAGATGTGTGAAGACATAAAGAGGGTGTCCACAGGGTGTCGCTCTGTCACCAAGACTGTGGAATCTCCTTGTTGCACTAAGCGAACAGAGTTGATATGCTCAAGGATATGGTGATGACATTGTTATTCTAATAAGGAGAGAAACACATTAACCCATCATAAACCATCATGGTACCATTTACGAAACATCGAAACGTGGAGATCAGTAGGGTGGCAAAACTCTTCGGCGATCAGATAAAGGTTGCCAGAGAAGCAAAATACCTAGAAATCCGGTTAGATGACAAGCTAACCTGGAACAGCCATTTAGCAAGCAATACAAGCCATTCTCTGATCAGATTAATAACGATGAGACGAGCGATTGGGTGCACTTGGGGTTCAACTCCGTCAATGGTAACATTGATTTACACCATGGTAGTCAAACTGATGATGGTGTACGGTGCAATTGTGTGGTGGCCTAAAGTCCAGCTGCTAAAACGCTTTCCAAAGTACAGCAAGCAGCGTGTCTGAGCATCACAGACGCCATGAAAGATGCTCCAACCGCAGCATTGGAGATACTCTTGAACATCCCAACCCCAGATCTATACATAGAGGGGGAGCCCAAAATCGCTGCATATAGAAAGCAGTGTGATTGCAACTGGTTTAAGCACCATGCTATGAAACATACCAAAATACACGACACTATGAGGTGAGACATATTTCAACTGCCACCTCATAGAATTCTGAAGGTCGTGGAAACTGAGATACTTTATCACGTCAACTTGAGTGGCAGAGCTGAATGAGCTCAGGGAGAACCTCAACATATGTTGAACAGTATCACCTGATACACCGATAAGTCAACGACGTCATCAGGCACAGGAGCCAAGCGTCTACGGCATCGGGCCCAGGCAACGCATAACCGTATGCCTGGCTAAGCTGTCGACCGTATTCCAAGCAGAAATCGCTGCACTAACCGACTGCGGCGTAACATGCACAGATAGAAAATATAATGAAAATATTATTTATGTGAATACGGACAGTTAGGCGGCTCTTATGGCCCTAGCAAGTCACATCTATACTTCGAAGATAGTGTGGGACTGTCACAACACCTTGTTGAAACCCTTGGCAAAAGCCAATAAGGTAATTGTCACTTGGGTACAAAGTCACACAGGTGTAGCTGGATATGAGGGAGCTAATAAATGCGCCAAGAAAGGAGCTAATCTCTCCCTCATAGGACCAGAACTAAACTAGCATGCGGCGTTTCCTATAGCGTCGTACGAAAAACTGTCTCCAACTAGGCGTCGAGTGAATACCAAAAGCGCTGGAACAGGGTTGAGGATCATGCTCAATCCAAAAGTATGCTCAAACGACCATCGAATTCCAATGCAGCAGATGCTCTGAGATTGGCAGAAAAAAATGCGAAAAGTGGCAGGATTCTTAACTGGCCACTGGTTAATTCAATGCACAACTGTCGAAAATGGGGACTGACGTAACAAACCCCCCATGCAGGATGTGCGGAGAGGAAAAATAAACTGCCAAGCATATTATCTGCTCTACGCAGAAACAGGCCTCCTATTTAGATACTTTCTTAGATACAAATCAGGAGGTAATGCAGGAATTTCACTGTTCTATAAGAACTCAGGATGGCTCTCTGCTTAGCACCTGCGACTGGGGGGTACACAATAAGCCTAATTAATGGCTGAGAGGCAACCATTAGGACACAAACCCAACCTCCTCATTACTAAAAAAAGCTTCGCCGACATCATCGATAATATCTCGTTCTGATCCAAGAGCACAAACCAACAGAAAATTCCCGATTCTGTGCTTAAATTCATCAAAAGTAATTGACATGTGATATATCGCGACATTGAGATTTGATTTAATGAAAAAAAATTGTCTATGTGTAAAAACAGTATTTCTCTGAAATTAACTAGGATAGACTGGCAGATTGACTGTTTTAATGAATAACTTTAAAAATATGCACAGCATTGATAATAGCCAAAAACACTTACTCATTTAAAATGTGTTAAATCTAGTTTTATAATCTAATTTGAAAAGAGAGAAGTCATAATTATTATTATTGACAGGGGAACAGATCTTTGTTAGCAGAACTTCATAATATAATTATTATTTATAGTTGTGAATCTATTTTTTTAAATAACAGCCTATATCAACATACCTGAAACATCATTGTTCAAATTAAACTGTAAAAATTACTCACCTGGTGTATGTTGTTGTTGTGATTGATCAATCGGACCGGATACCACGTGGAAAACTTCTCCAATTTCTGGATTATTTTCTTTTCCTTCTGCTCGTCTTTGGAGTTGATGTAGTTGTTCCATGTGGAGATGCTTTAGAGATCGTACGTGTTGTAAAAGAGGTAGCCTTGTCGTGGACGAGAATCCACACAGTGAACAATGATGAACTTTTGATTGATGAGGACTTATATTGGAACATTTTTCAACTAGATGTTTCATTAGGGCTACTCCAGCATCATGTCTACTTGCAGCTGCATGTAACTGCAACTTATGTGCTGAATTGGTATAATAATCACATGCATTACATCGAATTTGAACTCCCCCAGGTGCTGAAGCGTATTTGAGCTTCCATTCGTTTCTCGGGCCACCCTCTTTGACATGATTCACATGTTGCAGTCTCTGTAGATGCTTATCAGTCTTACAGTGGAGTTGGAAGTTAGCCTTCAGATTGGTTTTGTACGTGCACAGTTTACACACGTAGTGGCCGGCTACAACAGCAAGAATCTCTTGTTCTCGTAGTCGTGTTCGATCTAATGCTAAATGCCTTCCCAGCTCTTCCAAACTATCACTTTGGAAAACATTACATACGCAGCATTGATACGTTTTTTCGGGATCCGGGTCCGCTGGTTCTGGTGGGGGTTCCATTGTTTCAGGATTTAAACCAAGATCAGAATGTGCTGACATATCAGCAGGTCCAGCGTGACCGGGTAATTGACCACCGGTCATCATTTGTATGAGTAACGCTTGATTGTAGGCCATATCTGCTAACGCAGCTTCAGGTTTATCTCCTAATCCAGGGTACATACCGTACAAACTTTCAATATGTTGTTGAGGATGTTGTTGATGATGCAGCGCTGATAATGTTTGCATATGTTTCACATTTTGTTGTAGTACTAACATGTTGTGAGTATGTTTTTCAGATGTCATATGAATTCGTAAATTACGTGCTACGTTGGTTTCGTAATTGCAGACATCGCACCTAAAGCTCGGTTTTGGTTTATGGCCACTACTCACAGGTGAATGATGCAATGGAGATGCTTTAGGAGGTGATTGTCGATTTTCAGAGTTCGGTCCACCTCCGTTTTGTAATTCTTGCATATTATTCAAATGTTTGTCTGATTGCATGTGTATACTAAGGTTTCCTTTGGTTGTCGTTGAGTAGTTACATACTTCACATCTATAAGGTTTATAACCACAGGTATATGTTTCACCCCTTGCCAATCGAGGATGAGGTTGTCCAGCTATACAATAAATACAACTAGTTTCGGCTTCAGGATGTTTTTCTTTCATATGAATTTCTAACGTTTCTTGATATTTGTAATGCCAATTACATTTTGGACATTTTAGAGTTTTACATGAGTTTCTACTGTGAACATTAGCTAATCCAGCAGGTCCTAGCCTTCCAGACGCGAGAATCATTTCACATCGCGCACATTCTACGCCAGACGGCCGTCCTTGGAGATGTTCTGGACAAACACCTATCGTCGTACCAGTCATAAATGCTGGAGGTGCTACAAAAGGTGGTGAAGGTGATTTTCCAGGAGTATTTCTAGACGTATTGCATGATGGTGGTGTTTCTGAAATAGGAGAAGGTCCTTCATTTCGACTTTGTACAGAATGAATAGAAAGCGTATGACCGAAATTGTGATTTTCATGACTTGTCGGACCAAGAGGTTCTAATAACGATACTACTGGCCTTTTGTCAGCCCCAACACACTGTAATATTGCCGAGCAGTCTGCAGCTAACACTTCGCGTTCATTTTCTTTGAGAGTAACGCCATGCTCAGATTGTGCGTGATTCGCAAAAGACCGTGCAAAACCGAAGCTCAACTTACAAACGAAACACATTAAGATGGGCTTAACTGGCACAGAAGCAGGCCTAGGTGGCCTTGCGTCTCTAAGCGCGATCACACGATAGCTGTATACCGCAGGAAGATCCGTGGGACGGGCGGGCTGCCTAAGTAGCCTCGAAATATACACAGCCTGAAGAGGTGGCACGATTTCAGGAACATTGGTATTATGCCCTTGGGTTTCGCTGTCACTCTCCGAGTCCTCGATTATGTAAGCAGAACCATCTGGATTATAAACGATTTTTCCGGCGAACTGCTCAACGTCAGAGTTATTGATTTCCTCTTGTGACATGACTGGTGTGGGCAGTCGCGTCGGAGGTGGCGGTGGTGGAGATGCGCCCGGGGCGGCAGGTGGTGGACTCGCCTCCTGCTCGGGGCTCATGGCGTTGCTTTCACTATTCTGCCGGTCGGTGCGGCCGCCGGAACTCTGCTCAGGCGCCGCGGACAGAGTGGGCATCGCGAAGCATCACATGTTCGCCAGAAAGATGCCCTGTAACAAGAAAAAATAAAGAAATATTAGAAAAAAAGTTCCAAGAAAACGATACAAAATAATTGTCAATAGAAATTGTTGCTGATATAAGTACGTAAAGATTGTTACCAATGGCATATAAATTCGGCAGGTCCGAAAGTGGACAAGAAGAAGACAGTTGGTCAGGCAAATTTTAATCATATTTATAATCATTTATATGGCAGAGATGGGAAGCCAAGATGATGGCAAAGCAGCCAAAATATCAGTTATATAATAATGAATAATTGGGTTCTGATTTAGAAAATTTCATTCAATATGAGATTTGTAGTTTTCTCATTATACAAAAGAATTTTTCGAAGAAGTGTTCTGATTTGGTTCCAATTAAATTTAATGGCATTAATAAATCTTAATTATTATAATAGATTGGGACCGATCTAAGCGATTTAGAATTCCTTTGTCTAGAAGAATGAGATACACATTAAATATTCCGTTGTTGTTAGACAGAACAACAATCTATGTAATTGATATCTTGAGGCAATGCAATCAAGAGCGATCTAGTGGTTAAATATTCAAGCTGTTATAACACGAGCTCTTTTCCCGAACAATATTGGCATCTGAATATTAAAATCAAAAATTATATTGTATGCACGCAAATAATGTAGAATTAAGCCGAGTTTACAGTATAACATCTTTTAGATTGCAAGTCTGTCTGACCCCAAGCTAAAATCAAACGATAACTGTCGATAATTTGCTCTATTATGCTTTTTTTAAGACTAAACCTTTATTTATTGTCCATGATTATTAGAACCTTATGTGCTTGTACAGATAAATTATAATTCATAATAACCATTTTGTAATGTACTAAATTAACCTCCTCGTGTTTATGTTTTTAAAAACGAACGACTCTCGCTTTCATTACTAACCAAAAGGAAACTGATTTCAATAAAATATTCATAAAAATGCGGTTATACAAATAAAAAATATAAGCTCTGTAATATTTATTGTTTTGCTTGTCATTTGGAATTTATATACTACAAATCACTTTTAATTCTAAATATCAACTGATATGGAAAGTCAGAAAATAATGATGAGCGCAAGTTTAAGCAAAAGACAAGTAAATAAATGGAAATTGAAATATGATGGATTGATATCTATATAGAAATAGAAAGACCAAAGAAAACGTATTTTACAGGGAAGATAACAAATAGGAATAAAATTTGAAGGAAAAATATTCATTGAAGGAATTAGAGAAGCTATAGGAGAGCTTAAAGTGAAAAAGCTATTGATAACAAGATAGTTGCAGATATATCATCTCACTGCCAGAGAAGGTAGTGAACTATTTAATAGAGCTGATGATTGACATTATGAGGAGGAAGGAACGTCAAAATAAAATAGTCATTGCATTTCTACTCAAAATTAAAAGATCATACTTTTCTATGATTCCGAAACATGGCATGACACTGAAACACAAAGTAGTTCCAATAAAAATGGGATAAGTGAGAACAATAGGAAACAAGAAAAGGGTATATAAAATTAGGAATACCACAATAAGGCAAAACCTGAAACGAATAACGATGAGAGAAAAGAAATGAGAAAGAGAACTGCGATGGTCCTGACACATACAAAGAATAATATAATAAGGTGTAGTGGATAGATATTTGAAGCCTAAACATATAAGAGGTTCAGAAAATAAGCTCAGACTTCTCCAAACTCACCCCTTCCGTAAGGGTGCAAGCAAAGAGAGAACATGGGATTAAGTGAGCAAGGGAGTATCTGAAAGAAAATAATAGATGGAAAAATTGTAGGAAATATAACAAAAATAGAATGAAATTCAAGAATTAAAAGTGTACTACACTATTAAACATATAAAAAGTTCTCCAACTAGGCATTAAAGTAACCTAAAAACTATTTAATCTAATTGGTACCAAAACAACATTTGAAAATGGAGCTTCATTAAACTCAGATATTATCATTCAATTTGAGCCCCTATCGACCACTATTCAGTTATCGTACTTAAAAATAACTCCGAGGAGCGGACATAACAAACAGACAATCAGCAATGTCAAGAAATGAACGTCCCATAATTAGTAACCGTTCTATTCATCAAGATATATGGGAAATGGAGGCATCGTTGTTGTCCTTGTCCAAATCTCCCAAAAAAATTGCTATTCCATTGAAACGTGTTACCATACGGCTAGTGGTGAAAAAAAGTTTGAAGAACAAATTAGCAATACGCCTCATTGTAGATCGACGTTTTCCCAACAAATTAGTGTAGTTTAATCAGAATCAGAATATACTAAATATTTGCTTCCCAGCAAAAGAGAACATGATGAAATTTTGTATGGCTGTGAAGTAAATAATTTCTGATAATATCGTCATAAAATAATCACTGTTTAATGTCAAATAAGTTCAAGAATTAGGAAAATAAATTTTAAAAAATAGCATGTCATTTATTTACATAAATTTGAAAATCGCAGTTAGAGTTTTGACGCAGACGGTCGGGGTTCGAATTTAAGTGGCATTGCAAATGAAGTTCGAGATACATTCGCGGGTTCATACCCTGATAAACCTATCCCTTAGGAAACAATTATAAAAAGAGTTATTCCAAATCAAAACAAATATGGTTCAGTATTTGTTCCATGCAAATCTAGAACATATAAAGATTCATCTAAAGAACCAGAGGGACCGAGAGAAACTGATTTACAAAATAATGAAGTAAGTGTACTTGCTACTTTGCATTACTCACCATACAAGTGTCCTCAAAATATTTAAAAAAACACAAATACAAATTGCATAAATTTTTACGGTACATCAAGAAATTTTTGTAGATGATAAATTCAACCGAATGCTTTTGTGTGAAGCTGTTTTGAATCGGGTTCACAGAGACCGAAATTATATTAAGAATATATGTTTCCGATAAAAGTACATTCAGCATTAATGGTGAACCAAATAGGAATTTTTTTCGAAATTGGCACCAAGAAAACCGCCATTTAAGAATCAATATTCGTTCCCAATATCGTGAAGTTTTTAAAGTCTGGATTAGGATATTGGATCCTAATATCATAGCTTCATTCTTCATTGAGGGACAACTTGGAGACCAATATTTAGAATGATTAGAAAATAATATCAAACTTGCAATTGAAAGTGTTGCTGGCGAGTATGTTATTTGATTTCAGCAGGATGGGCGCCTGGCTCATTCATCCATTGCAACTAAATTAGTTAAAAAGAGCTTTTGGTAATTGTGGACCAATGCATTGGCCAGCTCTATCACTGGATTTGGCACCAAATGACTTTTTATGGGAACATTTGAAATTTACAGTTTATTAAATAAGACACCCCAATATTGATTCTCTCAAACGGAAAATAACTGAAGAATGTGCGGTTCGGTTTTCAGTGAAGTTCATTCATTAAATCTGTTTACTGTGATAACATGCTAAAGTTTATTCTATTGTTTTCAATTGTTAATAACAAATAAAATTATTCTGTTAATAAGAAACTAAAGAAAAAAATCATATCAAGAATGAAACAAATGGTATTTCGCTGGTTTCGAACCCTAGCCCACGGCGTGAAAGCCAAGCGCTCATACCATTGCGCTATAACCGACTCGGACTCAAAATTTCAAATTGAAGTACATGAATGACATGTTGTTTTTTCTTTTAAACTTATTTGCTAATAAATAGTGACTATTTTGTGGAAAAATTGTTAGAACTAATGAACTTCACGTCCATATCAAATTTCAGTATGTTCTCTTTTGCTGGGAAGCACATATTCAGGATTTTCTGATTTCCCATGTTATATATATACAGAACTACTCTCCAATTATTTCCATTAGAAATGACACGAACCTGTTATGAATTGTTTTTTTTAGGAAATTTATAATATTGAGTTAATTTTGAGAAGTATTGTATATTCGTAAGGAAAGTATGGTATTTTTTGTCCCGTTATTTTGAGGTCAGCTATTCAATTAATCATATTAATTGTTTATACCGGTTTTCATTTTATTTATTATGATTATCACTACCACAATAAAAGAGAAATTTTTACGGACAGGTGTTGATAATGTAGCGTTGATACATTTGCAATGTGGAAATAGTGGCATTAGTATGTAAAAATTTGTTTTGCCTAAATCACTTTCATCCAATGAGTCCCATTTGGCACCGATATATAATTGCTGATGATGAAAAGAAAGACAAACGGATTCTTATACTTATAAAGTATATAATATTATTGAAGTAGTGTTTTCTGTATTCTATACAAAGAAAATACTGCTGTTAAACAATATTGTGTGCCCCTATTTGAAGCTTATTTCAAATATAATGTACATTATTCACTATTATGCAGTGTGCATAATCACGTTTTCCAAGTTTTATTATGCAGTCTGCGTTTTCTAAGTTTTTAGATATGAACAGAATTTTTCATTGTCAGAAATAAAAAATTGATTCAACTATTACAAAGTACACCTATAGTCAATTTTTATGTACAAGAGAGGAATAAAACCTTATGACTGTATTAGTTCAGGTACATTTATGAAAAGTTTTGCATTAGAAATAAGGTTTTATTACTCTCTCGTACATAAAAATAGACTATAATTAGAAACCAATTAACAAAAAATTGTGATGTAAGTATTTTTAATAGCATTAAAAAATGTTTATAAAGATTACGATTTTCTTCAACTGTTGCAAAGGACACTAAATAAGAAAGCTATTAACCAAAAATTCTAATGTAAGTATTTTTTATGACGTCAAAAAAAATTAAGATTACGTTTGCTTGCTGAAGCACCTCGTTCGTTTTGAACTTTTAAATTTTCTTTAACTGTGGCAAAGGACACTAAATATGAGAGCTATTGACAAAAAATTATGATATGAGTATTATTTATAATGTCAAGAAAAATTCATAGAGATTACTATTGCGCGCTGACGCACATCGTTCGTTTTGAACTCGAAGCCTCAAAATTTGTTCAAAATTTCTTCAACTGTTGCAAAAGACACAAATAACAAATCTATTAACAAAAAATTGTGATGAAAGTATTTTTAATAATGTCAAAAAAGATTAATGAAGATTACGTTTGCGTGCTGAGGCATATCGTTCGTTTTAAACTCAATGCCCCAAAATTTGTATAAATGTTGTTCAAGTATTACAAAGGACACTTAATAAGGAACCTGTTAACAGAAAGTTGGGATTTAAGTATTTTTTATAACGTCAAAAAAATTCATGAAGTTTACGTTTGCGCGCTGACGCACATCGTTCGTTTTGAACTCGAAGCCTCAAAATTTGTTCAAAATTTCTTCAACTGTTGCAAAAGACACAAATAACAAATCTATTAACAAAAAATTGTGATGAAAGTATTTTTAATAATGTCAAAAAAGATTAATGAAGATTACGTTTGCGTGCTGAGGCATATCGTTCGTTTTAAACTCAATGCCCCAAAATTTGTATAAATGTTGTTCAAGTATTACAAAGGACACTTAATAAGGAACCTGTTAACAGAAAGTTGGGATTTAAGTATTTTTTATAACGTCAAAAAAATTCATGAAGTTTACGTTTGCGCGCTGACGCACATCGTTCGTTTTGAGCTCGAAGCCTCAAAATTTGTTCAAAATTTCTTCAACTGTTGCAAAAGACACAAATAACAAATCTATTAACAAAAAATTGTGATGAAAGTATTTTTAATAATGTCAAAAAAGATTAATGAAGATTACGTTTGCGTGCTGAGGCATATCGTTCGTTTTAAACTCAATGCCCCAAAATTTGTATAAATGTTGTTCAAGTATTACAAAGGACACTTAATAAGGAACCTGTTAACAAAAAGTTGGGATTTAAGTATTTTTTATAACGTCAAAAAAATTCATGAAGTTTACGTTTGCGCGCTGACGCACATCGTTCGTTTTGATTTCGAAGCCCAAAAATTTGTTTTAATTTTCTTTAACTGTTGCAAAGGACACTAAATAATAAGAAAACCATTAACAAGAAATTGTGATTACGTTTGCGCGCTGACGAATATCGTTTGTTTTAAACTCGAAGCCCCAAAATGTATTTAAATATAAAGTATTGAAAAGAAACCTTAATAAGGGACCTATTAACAAAAAATTGTGATGAAAGTATTTTTATAATGTCAAGAAAATTCATAAAATTTCCGATTGCGCGTGACGCACATCGTTCGTTTTGAAGTCGAAGCCGCAATATTTGTCCAAATTTTCTTTAACTGCTGCAAAGGACACTGATTAAGACAACCATTAACAAGATATTGTGACATATTTTTTATAACGTCAAAAATAATTCAAAAAGTTTACGTTTGCTCGCTGACGCACATCGTTCGTATTTAACTCGAAGCCCCAAAAGATGATTGAATGTTGTTTAACTATTGCAAATGACACTAAATAAGAAAGCTATTCACAAAAAAGTGTGATGTAAGTATTTTTTATAACGTCAAAAAACCTTCTAAAGATTAATAATAATAAATATACCACTGGTGTGTTCCTATTACCAGAGTAGTAGGCGCTCTAACCAAGGGTAATTTATGGGAATACAAAAAATTTTAAAAATAATAATAAGGTTTAATGTAAACCATGAAAAATTTAGTAAAAAAAAGTAATATACTAATAATAAAATAACAATCGAGCAAAGTACCTATATAAAGATTTTTTGTTATTCGGTTCCTTATCAAGAGTGTCCTTTGCAACAGTGGAAAATTTAAACAAATTTTGGGGCATCGAGTTCAAAACGAACGATGTGATTGAGCGCTCAAACGTAAATTTTATGAATATTTTTGGCGTTATAAAAAATACTTACATCACAATTTTTTGTTAGTTGGTTTGTAATTAGGCGTACTTTGTAATAGTTGAATATATTTTTTTTAATTTTTGGGTCTTAGGTTCAGAATCGTGAAATATGGTACAAGAAAACGTAGTTGAAAACTTTTTGTACAACCTACCGTAACTTTGCTTGTGATCCTTGAAGCAAGAAAACATGCAAATATGTACGGTGGAGCTTTTTATTGGTATAACAAAACATGTTGTAAAAAATAAAGAATCGTGGGTTATTAGTACCTAGTGTGCGTCCATCTAGCTTCTAAAACTGCAGCACAACGATGGGACATACTTTCAATTAAATTGCGAATTACTTGAGGACCCAGTTGTTCCCATTCTTCCAGGAGAATTTATTAGACGTGCTGAAGGTTCGAAATCGGCTGACGTTGCTTTAAACGCTTTTTAAGTGTGTCCGAGAGATGCTCGATCGAATTACGGTCTGGACTGCATGCGGGTCACTCCAGAGTCTCAATACTATGGGCGTCCGAGGCTACGTTGTACTATCCTGGCGATGTGTTGACGAGCATTATCATGTTGAAGAAAAAATCCCTGACTTATATTCTCCGCAAATGGTACTACATATGGTTCTAAAACCTGCGTGCAGCGGTATATCCTTCACGAATCACTACAAGTTCAGTGCGCCCATTCGAATTTATTTCACCCCATATCATGATAGACTCTGCTCCAAATGGAACCCTTCCTTCTACAGTACAGTCTAAATAACGTTTACCGCG
The DNA here is from genome assembly GCA_963921935.1 of Galeruca laticollis. Taxonomy (NCBI): domain Eukaryota; kingdom Metazoa; phylum Arthropoda; class Insecta; order Coleoptera; family Chrysomelidae; genus Galeruca; species Galeruca laticollis. The sequence goes on along the minus strand of OY998178.1, from coordinate 219,748,409 downwards.
GCGTCTTCAAATTCGGTCGCGCCCATCACTGTGTTTAATACATAATTTTGTCTCGTCAGTAAACAGTACATTACTGCATTGCTCTATGTTCCAATCAATGTGTTCTTCAGCTAACAATATTCTGCGTTAAAGGAAGTATTTTCGCTGGCAGTCTAGCACGAAACTCACTTATTCTTGTACTTCTGGTGTCGACCAGTGGATTTTGGAGCATTGCAACAGTGATTCTACGGTTCCTGGTAGCCCAAAGTCTTATCAAACGGTCTTCTCTTTCAGAAGTCGCTCTTGCACGGGATGTGTAACGTTGTCTTCTAACAATGCCGTACATTTGATACATTATCCAAACTCTATTTATGGCAGCGCTACTAACATTCAACTTTCGGGCGATTCGTCGCCTCGAATGGCCCTCCTGAATTAAGGTGATGACTCTAAACATTTGAATTTCCGTAAGGTACACTCTAGGCCTTTGCTGCCTACCAAGCACATCAACATTCACTTCAATACTTCCATGTTTCAAACAAGACAACAGAATAAAATTGATAAACGCATTTACTCGTGCTAAAAAAATTACACTTTTTAAGTTCTACGGCTTCAATAAAAAAACTATCAGTAGGAATAAAGTTTTGCTATATATTTCTATATTGTGATATATTCGTTGAGTGGACACAAAATTTGATGTTTGTATTTTGGAACAGAAATACATTTTAACACAATAAATAAATAGCTCCCTTTTTGTTTTGATTAGTTTAGTTCGAATGCAAAACTAATAGTATTTCAAAACGGGTTTCGTCTAGATAGTAAAATCCACTGGCTACCATCATTCGTAAGATAATTGATGCCTAGAGCTCGTATCTGAGAGAAGTACTCACAAAATATGTATTAATAAGTAAAATAATCAGGTATGCTCTAAATAGGGGCATTACGGATATATGCAGTTTCAAACCCTAAACTAGAATGTAAAAAAGTTTTGTTATTAAAGAGAAACTGATTTATTTAAAGAATTCTTAAGAAGTTGGGTGCGTGTCCTTTATTGTTTTCACCAATTATAAATAAACCACTCATATATACAATACAGACTCTTAAAATGTTGTAAAAAGTCGACAAAGTGACATGCAATCAAGAAGGACAACGGAGCCTCAACGAGGTTATAAGTGCATGCTCGATTAATTCTTAAACTCTTTTATAACGTTATGGATATGATCGACTAATCAATGAAAACTTATTTCTAGGTACTAATTTCTCAAGAATATTTATAACAATAGATTTTTCCATATTGCTTAGGTATCAACTAATAATAATATTTAATTGAACTAAGATGTTTATTATTTTTTATCTTAACTTTTCTCTGTGTTGAACAATATAAACTGTATTATGGTGTGCTTAGTCGACATTATGAAAGTACTAATATCATATAAAATGTTTTACAAAAACTCCAACATCGCTTTGTTTTTATTTATTGTAAATTTAATTGTTGAATATATCAATTGTTGATATGTATTGCGTTCTATGTAAAGTTGTTAAATGAAGTTATTATCAATATTTCTTAGTTGTGAAAGCGCCAAATTAGTTATCAGGTGCTACTGTCATCCGTTCCCATTTTAAATTTTTAGTTTCCCTGAAATCTACCTATTTTTGGCGAAGAAATGTGTTTATTAATCTAAGATTAGAACCAAGAGGTGTTTTAAAAATATATATAAGGCATTCATTGTAATTAACTTCATCATTTTTTCCCAGTAGGTTAAAGGAAAGGAAAAGTAGTATACTACATCGATTTCAAAACGTATAAAAGAAAAGTACTGGACAGATCAACATTCCTGACTAACAAAATTGGGTTTGTGAGTGTTGGAGTGTTGAAACCACATACTTACTTTTTCATCAAGAAATTACTACAATTGAAAATACAATAACAAAGGTCTTTTCAACAGCGATTTTTTTCAGCGGATAACTATGGAACCATTAAACGGCCATCTGGGGTATAAATTGCGTGCGAAAAAAATATATATTATTTCATTAAATGCGCAGCACTGAACATTTTTATAAAGAAAGCATGTGTTTTGACGAAAAAAGCTGATCAACGAGATTTCATTGCGACTATACAATTAATAAAAATAACAAAAAAAAATTTCGACCGATGGTACGTACTTCCCAGACGCCATTTAGACTAGTGGTGCATTTTGTAGCTTTTGGCAATTATGAGTAATTTGTATCACATCTGTTATTAATCAAACAGACCGCGTCAAAATGGCCCATAACAATTTTTGTTACTATTTAAGAAAATAATTATGTTTATCATGAGATATCGATTAAGTCGGGTCCCAGAAAGATGATTAAAAAAATTATATAGGGCCGAATAAAAATACGCAGTTATTAAATCCGTTTTTATCCTAAACGACCCACGGTTCAAAATGAATCTTTTCAAATGCCCAGAGTACTAATTTGAGAGATTTCGTTGAAAAAATTTTATAATTATGTGTAATTTTGATTATAAGTGAGGGTAAGGCGCTGCCAACAAGTCGAACAAGTCATTTTTAGATTCAGAGACGTGCTAACAAGTTTTTAATAAGGTGTTAATGTCATTTAAACAATTTCTGGCGCTGGTATCCAGTCTCGACAGTATTCCAGTCAGTTGTTGGCAATTTTCACCGTCATTTATGATACCTGTTGTTGGAAACAGTTTTTCCGTATATACAGAATATCCCACGACAATTAAGACAGGTAATATCTGGGAACTGGAGAGTAGTAGAGAATTTTAGTTCTGAGATTGTAGATTACAGCAATTGGTGCAGCTTTTTTTGATATTATGTTACCCAATGACCTTTTGTTCTCGGTCACGTGACATCGGATTCAAAATTATTAATCGGAAAACCTATATATTTGGCCATTTTTATGTTCCTCCCGATAGAACGGGAAAGCGAATGTAGAAACACCTAGGATAAAGCCTGTTCAAATTAACGACAAGATCATTGATACTTTGACATATTTACAAGATTTTTCTCATATGTCCATTCGACATATGGAACATGAACTTGGTATCAGTAAATCAACTATCCACAGAATATTAAAAAATCACAAATGTCACGCTTTTAAGATACAATTACTACAAGATTTACTTCCTCAAGATTTTGATCGACGATGTGTATTTATTGCGGTCATGAATGTGTGGAGAGAAAGATATTTGTCTTTTTTAATCGGATTGACGAATCGAGATTGCCATTATTGGTCTACTGAAAATCCAAAATGGGTCAGAAAAACTCGATTTCATAGAATGAGGGGAGTTAAAATTTAGTGTAGAATGGACGTTTGATTGGTCCATACTATTATGAAGAGAGGTATTTGAATTTTTTGAGGAACATACTTCCAGACCTCTTTGAATACATACCATTAAATGAAAGAAATGCAATATGGTGGCAATTCCACACCACTTCCACATCTTGACCACAGAGTCAAAGGTTATATATACAGGATCTTTCCGGAACACTGGATTGGACGAAACGGCCTCCAAAATCGCTAGACCTGGCACCTTTAGATTACTTTCTTTGGGGACATCTTGAAAGTATCGTTTATGCAACCCCGTCCTCAAATGTAGCCGATTTAAGAATAAGTATTAACCATGCCTGTAGAACTGTAACACCGGAAATGATTAGGGCTGTATTTACTAGAAATCTTTTGACAAGATTTGAAAAATGCATTTGAGGATTTCAAAGTTTTCTTACTACGTTTTTAAATAAAATATTTGTGTTTATTATAATTTTGCATTGTTTTAATCATTACAAAAAATATAAGAATGCCCAAATATACAGGGTGACTCTAGACTAATTTGGCAATGGCTCGTTTCAGACGTTTGTCGTAATCGTTGTGGGACAAAGGATAAGTTCTTAAATTAATCGTTTTGGACCACAAGTATGATAGTTTGTTGGAACCATTTTATCAGGAGGAACAGAAGAATGCTAAAATATACAGGTTGGCCCATTATTAATTTTGAACTTGATGTCACGTACCCGAAAACAAAAAGGTCATTGAATAACATAATATCAAAAAAAGCTGCACCAATTGCTTTAACTTATTACCCCAGAATTACAAATTCACTACTAATCTCCAGTTCCGAGATATTCCCGTCTTAACCGTCGTGGGAGACCTTGAATATACGTTAATACATATCCTAAAAATTTTCTAAAATGTCGAAATTAGTGATATAAAATTCAATTTTCAAAAATACTACTAAATTTAACTCAATAGATTGGAAGCAATATCCAACTACACTAAAACCAAAAAGTTTGAAAAGTGCAATGACCTGCTAACGTACACATAAAGATGAAAGCGTTGTTGTCATATTTAATTCTAAAATTTCTTTACCTTTGTGATTAATTCGGAAATACTTTGAAAAACTGTACAACTAATAATTTTAACAAGCATTCTTGAATATCTCAAAATTCAGTTATGTATGTAATACTAAGATTAATGAGTCACAGAGAAAGGCTATTTTTATGAAATAAAATGTACTTCTATTTCTAATGTTTAAGAACTTTCTTCAAATAGTGGCAACGTCTTCCTGAATTGTGACTCGAAAGAAGCCCGTCTCGCTTTTGCTCATTCCTTAGACAAGGACAGACGAATGGACGAGTAACAAAGTTCGAACCAAACCGATTGTATAGTCACACCAGTGGCGGAACAATAATGTGAAGAGAAACTAATTAAGGAAAAGTAATAAAAAAATTCTGATTAGATACAGACCTGAAAGGTTAAATCAGAACATATATCAAGAAATAAATACACACATTTTTAAAACCAAAACAATATTCATTATAAAAATATGTACATTACAAATAAAAATTAAATAAACAATAGAAAAATATGAATACATGATATTCTCATCTCCTATTGTCCGGAGAACAAAATCACTTTAGATAAATGGTTTCTGATTGGCGTCTTAATTCCACTTTTCTTCTTAACACAAAAGTGTATTCTGCTTTTTAGGTATTTTGTGCAAATAACTATTAAAAAGTACATGTGATTAAAATCATTTTACAAATTATTCAAACCTTCAGACATTGTTAGAGCTTTGTTCATCACTGTGTTGGTTAACAATTCAAAGCTCTTTTCCCATGGAGATTTAGTTCAAGAATTCTTACACTTCCAGAAATGTTACAAATGCATATAACATCATTTGAAGGAAATGTTAATCCTCCTTCACTTTTATGGGTAATCAAATAATTAAACAAATTTGCTTTTAAGTCCAGTTAATGCCCCAACACATGCTTCACATTTCAGGGTGTTTCTCAATTGTAAAACAACAAAGCCAGCTATATATGTGATAATTTGTTCACTACATGTGAACAAAATAATTGGATTCAGATTATAGTTATTGTTATTACCGTTAAGGATATTTTCAAATAAGTAATAAATTGTGGTAATCATTGCCTCTTCATCTTTATAAAATTGAGGAATACTGCTGTTTATCAGACAAATGGGATCTGTTTTTGCTGGTCTACTGGATACAACTAAACTGGGATTTGTTCCAAATGTGTACAGTTACCAACGCCTCCAATTCTAACTTCTGATCTTATTAACAAACTCTTGTAAGATCACCTAAACTGACAAGCTGTTGGATTGTTATTCCATCCACCTTTGGAACCGATAGAAAGTACAGATAAGTACAGGCACCAAAAAGGAAGAGCGGTCTGACAAAACTAGAAGCCGATAAAGATGCGAAATATACTATACGAAGAACTGTCCTTACGTTTTTTATGAAAAATGAAGTACCAACATTCATCCCTAAAATAGGTAAGAAGACGTTGAGGAAAGTCTTGCATGATTTAAATTTTAGTTATGAGAAAATAAATAGCTATTTGTGTATTAAGAGCGGAAAGTGATACTTTGCCGCTCGAGGCAGAGAGTTGCCCGCGCGACGCGTAGCGGAGCGCGGGCAATCTGCCGAAAGCGGCAACGCACTTTTTGCTCGAATTGCACACAAGATTTTTTCTACGATCACCTTATTTTTAAACAAATAATTAAAAAAAAGCACGAAAAATCCTTTTACTGCGTCCCAAAGCTCTTCGTGTTCTAAATAAATCTGTACCGCGCATTTCACGTACCATAGTTCTCGTGCCCTTTTAGATGCTCGATCAGCGGAAGCTGGCTCATGATATCACTTATTAACACAAGGTTTTGAGGAGAAAATTAACCTACTCTATCAAAAACGGCGTAAAAGCAACTAATGACAATTTAAAACTTACAAAAGTCGTAAACGACATTAAGATGACATTTACAAGGTTAAACAAATTGAGGTTCGAAAAATATTGGAAGTAATTAGTTATACACTTTGAATATTTTTAAATTAACTACAACTATAAACATAGGTGTTTTGGATGGTTTATAAGATAGAAAATAATAATTGAAGTGACGTCTGAATCGGTCTAATCTGTAAGGTCTTATAACACTGCGCCGTCGCGCTCGAAAATCGCGCGTGTTTGAAAGAACAGTTATCCACGAATACTTTACGCTATTTTTTTATTGGCGCACTTTGACTTACTACAAAAAAATTGAAGTCCGTCCTCGATGCCCAGCCAAGCTTCATTTCATAAAAGTCCGTCCTCGATGCCCAGCCATGTTTCATTTCATAAAAGTGCATCCTCGATGCCCAGCCATCCTAAGTAGTATTCATTTTTATTAAAAATGTATATGGATTGATTCCCTCGGGGATTAAATGGGTCACTTTAGTCGCTTAGTGTATAATGTACTATTAATATACCTATTATTTACTAACTTTCTTTAGTTTATTGTAAATGAAAACATGCGAGCGGAAAAGTACGCTCTAGAGCGGAAATAATGTCAAATTATGACATATCACGGAAAACATCAACTTTGCGGTTAGATTTGAGTGTGCAAAAGCCTACTTTGGGTAGTGATCGTAGGAAAAAGAAATTATTGAAAGATCTGAAATAGTATTGTGGAGAAGAAAGTATCTAAGGAAAATTAACGAGTTTCGAAAGTAAGGAAAAAATATTTATTATATGGATGAAACATGGGTCAACGAGGTGCAATAGAAAATCGAATCTCATATATATAGAAGTTGATATGCTGCAGCGCCATCTGGTTAGAAGTTACAACAAAAAAGGTAGGAAATACAAATTCTCCATAGAAATATATATTTTGTATTTCCTACGTTTTTTGTTGTATCTTCTAACCAGGAGGCGCTGCAGCATATCAACTTCTATATCGTTTAACCGATCACAAAGAAAATTAATATCATACTATATTTGAACAGGAAGAACGTAAATACTATATTAATAGCTGTAAAGTTAAGTAATTTTTATACAAATTTTATTATAAATATTTTCTATTACTGTTATATGAAATACATTTTTTTGTTAAATTATTGAACTTACTCATAAATCTCAATTTAGTTATTTATAAGATACATGAGTGGTTATTTGCAGTGCTAGGAAGTATAAAATATTTTAGAACAAATATGGTGAAATCGAAGAAATTTAATACTTCATTCAATTTATTGATAGGAATTTGTAACCAAAACAATATTTTTGGGTTTATGAATCGGTATGGATACATAAAGTAACTGGTAAGTTCCATCATAACAAATAGCGATTGTGACTGAATGGAAATTAGTGAGTAATTTCAATAATCACGAATACTAATTTTAAAACATAAGCGCTGAAGAATACCTACTATCTTCAAACGCGTCATTTGTCAATAAACATTAAATAATAGCATCAATAATAACAATAACAAATAGTATTTGTGACAGGGATTAGTGAGTAGCTTTAAATCTAAAAAACAATGACCAATGTTTAGCAAGACAACGTCTGCCAGGTTCAGCTAGTTTATAAATACAATTCATCAAATTTTCTCCTTCGATTCAAATGTTTGATGTTCAGATACAACCTCTTGTAGAGGCTTGAAAAATATTGTTCTCTGTTGATATCCATCTTAGTGTAGTCAAATCATAAAATAATTTTGGACATTTTCCCATATTTATCCAAAAGATTATCCCTGAGAAAAGAGTATTATTTTATCTTAAGGAAGTATGTACACAAAATCGAGTCCTGATATTGATGGGCGTCATGCAGAAGATGCTAATCTTCCATTGATAAAAATATTGGCAAACATCATTTGTGACAAAGTCCTTGCTACGGACCCCACTGTTTCTGATAATTTCGGAATTATGAAACAATGTTATGTCGAAATACTCGTTTTGTATTGTCTTTAGTTAACCAAAATTAAAAATTATGATTGTCTCTCTTCTCTACGATAAATAGTTCAGTTGTAGCTCGAGAAGCAAAAGATTTCTATATCTATGCCATTATCGGGACCATATATATATATATATATATATATATATATATATATATATATATATATATATATATATATATATATATATATATAATTGCTCATATGGGATTGTGCATAGATTTCAAAGAAGAAAACACTTGAATTGGTGTACATTTGTTAGTATTACATTTTCAAATATACCCTAGTTTAGAGAGTTAGTGCAAGTGGTTGATTGTCAAGCATATTTTTAGTATATGGATTTGCAAAGTTTGCCTCCTAAATCTTTAAAGAAAAACACTCAGTTCGTGAGGATTTTCTCTCAACAAAATTTCACCAAATTTCATAATTTATGTTTAGCAATTGATTGGATTGATCTTTCTGAAGATATTGACTCTAATGTTTGGGACTTTATTAATAAAATTATCAGGTGCTTCAATATATCATTTTCTCTTCGCTCTCGTAAAACTAAATATCACAAATCATGGTTTACGAAAGGAACACGTACTTCATCTAAGAATATGAGATCACTCATGTACATTAAAAAATTCACAGACAATCTTCACGAACTCAATTATATCAATAAGTATAAAATATTGTACCGGAAAACTATAAAAGCTATTAAACAAAACTATTATAACAATCGCATCACAAGAGCTAAAAATTCCACGAGAGAAACTTGGTCTGTTATCAATGATTTGAGGAACAAAACTCGTTCCTCAAATTTTATTGAACTCGACCCAGACGAACTTAACAATTATTTCATAAACGTCAGTAAAAATATTAGCTCTAAAATATCTCCAAGTCGTGATGCTCTTTCTTTTCTCGTTCCTTCTAAAAGAATCACTGATAATTTCTTCCTTAGACCAATAGATAAATTTGAGCTAGTGCAAACCATACTCAGCATTCAAAACAAGACTTCCTGTGGCATTGATGGGTTATCAGCTAAGATGTTTTTGAATATTCCAGATGCGGTAATTAACGTTTTATGTTCTCTAATAAATGAATCCTTTGAAAAAGGTCTCTTTCCTAACTGTCTAAAAACAGCTATAATTGTTACCCTCCACAAGGGTGGCGAAAAACAGAATACTAGTAACTATCGTCCTATTGCCTTATTACCAATCTTATCGAAGATAATCGAAAGACTAATGAAAAACCGTCTACTGCCTTTTCTTTTCAAATATAAAATCTTGAAATCCCAACAATTCGGTTTCCTACCTAATAAATGTACTAATGACGCAATATTTTCTGTTCCTCATGAAATATATACCTCTCTTAATAATAAACTTTACGCGGCTTAGGTTTTTTGTGACTTCGCAAAGGCCTTCGATTGTGTGGATCATGACATATTGATAGACAAACTGGAATTTTATGGCATCCGTGGTATTCCTTTAAAATGGTTTTAATCTTACCTGGAATGTAGAAACCAACTGGTACGAGCAAATGGAAAAGTTTCGAATGATTTACCAGTTAGCAGTGGTGTACCCCAGGGCTCAGTTTTGGGCCCAAATTTTTTTCTTGGTATTCATTAACGATGTCACAGACTTACGAATTAATGGTAAATTCACTTTATTTGCCGATGACACTAGTGTAACCTGGAGCAGTTCAGATATACGAACTTTACATTCTACCATAGGCAAAGATCTCATTACTATTAAATCCTGGTCTGACTCTAACGGGCTTTGTTTTAACACTGAGAAAACTTTAGTTTTATCCTACAAAGGAGTTTTGCAACCTCTCAAACTTAACAATGATGTAATAAGATCTTCAAATTCGATTAAGTTTCCTGGTCTCCAGATTGACAGTGCCCTTAAATGGTCTGTACATGTAGACATTTTAGCGAAAATTTATCCTCTGCTTGTTTTGCCATTAAATCTGTATCTAAACAGCTTGATTCTTGTACCGCTTTAACAACTTACTACTCTTTGTTCGAATCGCACCTTCGCTATGGTTTGCCTTTCTGGGGGTCTTGTAGTTTATACCTCTTCACATCTATTTTCAAACTACAAAAAAGAGCTATTCGTTACATTTATGGTTTAGTCGTAGGACGCATTGCGAATTCTATTCTAAAAAAATACAAAATTTTAACTCTTCCTGCTCTATTCATTTTGGAATCCGTGTGTTTGGTTCGCAAACACTTTCACAATTTAACTGAGAGACCTTACTATTCAGTGGCAGAATTCTGCATTCTACCCTAGACTTTTGAGTTACATCGGCGTAGATCAATATTTGGTATGATGTACGATGGTAACATTGTATTATAATTATTGATTTGAATTTGTATTTTTATATATTATGTTTTGTATCGTTAGTAATGTCAGTATTTTTTATATCTTTATATTATCTTTTATATTATTTTTTTATATACTTTTTTATATTTAGCTATTTTTAAATTATTTCGCTTTGTCCATAAAATTGTAAAAAATTTCATGACGATAAAGCTTATGTCTCTCTCTCAAATAAAATTTTCACGACACAGTCTAATTAAAGAGCACCTCCACAAGTATATAAAACGTCAAAATTTGAGAATATTTTTAGGAAAATATCTTCTTTTCTCTTGCAATTGAAAAAGTATAGAATTATTCTAGATATCGAAACAATTATTATTTACAGATTAAAAATACAGGATCGGATTTCTTCAAACGATATTACAACACATTTTGAATCATATTTAAAAATCAACGGACAGATTCTTCTATCCCTGTTAATCCTCGATTTTATACATTTTAAAAGCTACAGGCATAACACTACACCGATACAGTCCCTACGATTTTTTTCAACTTTGACAGGCCGCAATTTCGTCGTTGGTCCAACCGATTTTTGTAGTGAGTTTGGTTTCGATCCGTCAAAAAATGCTCCCTCTATCGGGTTTACAAATTTCGTTATGGGGGATTTGGCTTTAGGGAACACCAAAACGAAAAACTGCATTGAAATTTGTCCTATTTCATTGTGAAATAAACCTGGAAATGGAATCACTAGACTTTCTGCAACGTCGCACAATAACTTTGAATATTGATGGTATAGACATGTTCTTCAAATTTGTAAGTTTAATTTATTTTCAAATGTTTGTTACTTATTAAAATGATTCGTTAATTTCTAATTATTTCTCATTCCAAATATTCTACTGATTACGTAATTGTATGAAATAATATATGTAATGTTTGTTGTGTTAATTATTGTGTTTACTGCTGTGAGTTTTGTCTATTACTCCCTACCCCTCCAATCCTCTATCTAATAATAATATCTTGCATTTGCGTTTCTTTTGTTTTTTTTAATGTGTAAGCCGATTAACATTTTTGCTGGAGAATGTCCTACGCCTCTGGCTAGAGATACCAATCATGGTTGGTGGTGTATTCTCGTTGGTTTAATGTTGTACTTGTAATTACCATTTCCCACACCATGGTTTAATCACGGCAATAATTAGGGCCTTTTTGCTTACTATGGTTTTTAATATACTTTCAATTTTTCCCATGAATGTTCAGGATTGATTTTACTTTTTTTGAAATTTCTGAACACGAACCAATTTTAAGTAGGTATTCTGCAAATTATAATGGGCGCGGATGGAATTAAGAGTGAAAACATTTTTAACATTATGCAGGCACAAAGATTATGGATGCATCTAGTTAGTTTAGATGGGAAAATTGGCAAATAACTCATGAATAAGCAAATAAGAATATGTTATTCTAGTTAAATAAATGTAAACATTTTATTTTAATTATTGATGAGAGCAAAAAAATATGCAACTTAGTTCTGCAACTTTATTACATATTATTTATGTTAAAAACGAGTTCGATTGTGTAGATAAATATGTGCTTGTATACATTGGGGATGTCCAATCATATAATAATTGTTGGTTAACACTTGAGATCGTAATTATTGGACTATTGTAATATTTATAATTCAAATTATTCGTGAAAGATATTGAGTTTATTTATTATGTGTTTGAAATACTACATTGTCTACACTCATGATAAATTTCATAGTATTTCCTCATTGCCTTGTCTATTACATAACGTAATATGCTAATATGCATAGTAATTACTGATTATCACAGGATTACCTTTGTATTAAACGTCATGTATTTTGTCCATGTTGTTTGTTTTAAAACGCCACACGGTTTATGCCAATCTTTAAAAGAGGAACAAATCTTAAAAAAACTTGTTAAATAATTAGAAGAGGATTAATTGTAATCAAACAAAAGATGCCATAGCAGAACATAAATTAGTAATGCAATGAATACTTACAAGTGTACAAGTTTTAATATTACTGTAAGAATAAGGGTCGGGACAGTAAACTTCATTAAGTTTTAATCTAATATATCACACTTCACAATGGACACACACTCAACTATACCTACGGCAGACGCGCATATTTGTAGAAGAAAAATAGGTTTCTTTTCGCAAGTGAATAACGAAAAAAAGCTAACAAATACGTGGTATGAAGTAGCCAATTAGCAGATGATTTATTCATAGTATCGGATACAAATATAACTTCTACAATTGTTGTAAATAGATGTACCTACTCATTTTGGAGACGACACTTTTTATTACTGTTCAAACGATGAATGCATTTTTACATTCATCAAAAAGAAAAGAAATATAATCGCTAGAGAAACTTTATACAGAATCAATGCTATTTTCCGAACACATAAATTTCAAACACAATTTGTAGCGGGACTGTAGCCAGGTCTTGTTGGTACCAGGGCATCCCTGGTTAGCGTCAGGGCGATACTTTTAGCAACCTAAAATTTTTACTCCACCTGTTCGAGCTAGAAAATGAGTGCTTTTTTCATATGTTTTACAACGTTTATGTGGTAGTAAAATGAACGCAGACAGAAAGATATTATCAAAAATTCATTTTCATTAAAAATCAAACTTAAAATTACCAATAACCCTTGATGTACATAAAATAAAGAACATTTTAATAGCAGCATATAAATTAACACTAACTGAAGATTAGTTTTCGTCAATTGCCGTAGAACCAGTAAGTCTTATGAACGTATTATGAAGTATGCATAAGTCAAAACACATTGTAAATAATAGCACGGTAATTAAAAATTGCAATTTAAATTCCCCCTTTTTTACTAAATGTTAATTTTATAAACTAAAACGTCAAAACGGAAAACAGACCAAGTAAATACAGAGTTTTACATATGTATATTCTTATTTAAATTATTAAAATAAGGGAAGCTTTCCTTTAGCAGAACTATGAAGTTTTCGCAGAACCCAATATAGACCTAGTACAGCAGTTCTTATTAGTTCAAATGCTAAAAAGGAAAGGTGTGCGTTGATATTGCATTAAATACCTTTGAGGTTGATTGATTGCTGTTAACGAAGAAAAATATTATTCACATATTGCCGTACTGCAACCGAAAGTAGCAACTGTTGCAAAAAGTTTGTTGTTTCAAAAGCTTCTCTATATTTATGAGGTTTAGAGAACATATTTTCCCTTTGTTTCGTGGCAACGAAATGTTTGACAACCTATACAGTTCTTCAATATAGTAATGTAAAATTCAAGAGAATAATAAAAAAGATAATATTCTCATTTATGCGAATTTTCTTATAAAGACCTACCAAAACCAAAGAATGGAATATTCTATAGATTAATCAATAATCAAATAAATGTTAACCAAAAAAACTAAGATTATGTCTTCTACGACAAATTAAAAAACATAAAATTTTATTTCTAAAAAACAAGAAAAATACGAAATTAAATCTTAAACAAACGTAACAAAAAATTGTAGTAATAATTTTATTTAACAACAAACAAAAAATATTACTAAATGAAAATAACATGAACCATGAACTATTTAAAGTATATAATAATACGTAATCCGTGTTCGCTTCTACCCTTCACCATGCTACTATGTATAGGACTAGGTTACATCACTATCGGTGTGGTGTAAGGCGATTCGAGTGGCGCCATCTCACCATTTATAACAGAGTCTCAGACGTTGTGCGGGGCATCTACATGAAGGTGGTACTGAAGATAGAGCTGTATAGCCTGGTAGGGATCGTTCTGCTATAAAATAATTTTAATTTGAGTCAGGAAAAAGTGGAAATACGTCTACATCACTATTTCCTCATAGGAGCCCTCAGAATCCGATACTATTTCGTCCATTTCCACTGTATTGATTTCCATAGGAAGTAGACGGGTTTCCTTCTTCATGTTTCGACATCGCTGATACCTAGTCCTGATACTCCTGATCCAATAATTCCAAATTATGGGCTATAAAAGTCACTTTACCGGCTCGCTCAGCTGTTACTCGGTTTCTTTTTACAGACTGTATGAAACCATATGTACTAAAGCTTCTTTCGGTAAAACAGGTTCTCTTCCACCAAATCTCGAATTATACTGTGTTGACGGACCTTTTCCAAAAAATCTTTCACGCCAATTCTGCCATTATATCTGCTGGGTCATCCGGGTAATTTAAGGAAGCGCCCTAGCCATATAATCAATAAATTCAGTACCTCGAATTTTCTCCTCATTGCTCAAATGTGCGCCCCCAAAAAGATATTTGCTGCAAAATGCATAGGATGTATAGCAGAATGCTTTCTTTTAGCTAAACATTCATGGAAATTTTGTTCTTTCTTCTTTGTTAGGGGGCTGGAAAGTAACACTGTTCCAAAATGTTTTTCTATTACTTCACTTAGTTTATGCTTATCTGACTCTAGTTTGGTTATATACTGAACAATGGGGTTAATCAAATTAAACAATTCACTCGTACCCAGAAAATATTTTCATCTAAAACTAATGTTGCTACGCGCTTGCTCAATATATTCTCTAGAGCCTCACAAACTGCTTGAAGGCATTTTAAAAGCTGGCTGGCCCCATGGCTGCCATTGCAAAATTACCGACAAGTGGGTATAATTCCGTATACATTTTCTGCCACAGCAAAAATTTTGCATGCCAGGGCAGTGCCCTGATTCGCCCTATTGCAGCTAAGGCCTCGCTTTGTAATGTTCCAGAGTCTATGAAAAATAAAGCTATTGGGAAGTCAAAATTTTCATATTTTAATCAAAGATGTAAATGGGGGTTTCTAAGTATTATTAACTTTTAACTTTCATAATGTAGACCAGGGCCGAAGCCTTCAAAAATGGTAAAAAATGTAAAAAAATTACAGTAGGATGAAACCCTTTAGAAATGCAGGGGAATATGATCAAAATGAAAGGAAAAATAAATTACGGTCGATCCGAGTTCGGGAAGTGGGAGGGGGTGAGTTTTTAAGGGTGAAAAATTGTTTATCTTGATTTCCGGCGAAACTACCAGTCCTATGGAAAAAAGTAAAATGACAAAGTTGTAGGTCATAAAAAGATCTACAACTTTTGTATTTACAATTTTTTCACATAACCTCAAAATTTAGGTGAAAAATTCAAAAAACCAAGTTTTTGGTTTTTTATTTATATCTTTTTTAAAAATTTTTTTTTCTACGAAATTTGGTGAAAACTTACCTTATTATGTCCCAAATATACTGTAATTTATTTGATTAAAAATATTCATTTTTTCGCCTCATTTTAACTTAATATCAAAAAAGCACCCTAATTTTCAATCGAAAATTCTGACGTCAAAATTTCAGCTTTTTTCAAAAAGTTTGGGGGCTTTTTGTTCGTTGAAATATCTACTTTCTGATAGTGTGAAAAAAAATATACATTACTATAGGAAATATTATTAGAAAATGCAAAAAATTGAAAAAACCTCAAATTCGAATTTTTTTTTAATTACTATATACAATTTTGAGGTATTTATTAAAATTTACAGTTATAGTTACAGTTATATTGTGTTTGATGGGTACCCCGAAATTAAAAAATCAGCTACTGTCACAACAGTACCAGCAGCTACTTCAACTAAAAGAGGAGAACGTAATCGTAGAAAAACCTCAGACAATATTCCAGAGTTCGATTATCAAAACCATACAAAAATAACATTTTCGCAAGAAAACTTTTTATCTAACGAGAAAAACAAGGACAAAATAATTAAAAGTTTAATGAGAAGATTACAGTCACAAGGATTTTCCTGTAAACAAGTTGAAGAAGATGCTGATGCCGACATAATTAAGACCTCGATAGAAGTTGCCAGAGATACTAATAAAACTGTCATAGTTGTGGGTCAAGATATTGATCTTTTGGTTCTTTTAAATCAATTAAATTCAAATAATCATGACATTTATTTTCTCAAACCAGGCTCTGGAAATGGAAAGGATCTATTTTTCACGTCTAATAGTTTCAAACATGAATCCTTCAAAAACATTGTTGCATTTCTGCATTGTTTTTCTGGTTGCGATACAACATCTGGATTTGCCGGAAAAGGAAAGAAAAGTATCGTTAATTCTATATTAGACGCGAAAAATTTGTCAAATTTGGCCAATGTTTTTTACAAAAAAGATGAAAGTAAAGAAAATATAAAAAAAAATGGATTACAATTAATTAAATCTATTTATAAATGTAAAAAAGAAAAATTAACACTGAATCAATTAAGGTTTCAAAAATATCAATTGGCAAAAATTAAATCATCCTTCATTTTGGCAAACCTCCCACCCACAGAAGGAGCAGCAGAACAACATTGTTACAGAGCATATAATCAGCTTCAAACTTGGTTGGGTAACGAATTGACAGCAACAGATTGGGGCTGGAAGCAACATCAGCGTGGCATTATGCCCAAATTTACAGAAAAGGATTTAATTCCGGAAGTATTGCTCAAAACTAGTTGCTGCAGCTGTGAAACTGGATGTAACAGTTTAAAATGTGGCTGCCGAAAACATGGTTTAAAATGCACAAATTTATGCACTAATTGTCATGGTTCTGAAAATTGCTCCAATATGGAAGAAAAAATCTACGAGGAAGTAAATGATTCAGATGAAATTGTGGATGAAGAACCAATGCAGACTGGAAATAACATTGGAGACGAAGATGATGGTCTTGAAGATTTCGACGTTCAACTAGAGTTGGAAAGATTTGTCGAATCTGACGATGAAGAAATGCCTCCAAAGAGACAAAAACTAATGAATAACTGATTAGAATTTCAATTTATAAATAACAAGATTAAAGTTTTTTAGAAAAAATTTAACGAATAACGTAATCAGAATTAAGTTTCTAAATTCAATAGTACGATTTACATGTATATTTATTTTATATGAGATTTTCTATGACATGAATGTAATTCGAGTAAAATAAATAAACTTTTTAACTAAAAAAAATTGCAGCAATCACATTTTTTTGATGAAATTGTACATAGTAATTAAAAAAAAAATTCGAATTTGAGGTTTTTTCAATTTTTTGCATTTTCTAATAATATTTCCTATAGTAATGTATATTTTTTTACACCATCAGAAAGTAGATATTTCAAAGAACAAAAAGCCCCCAAACTTTTTGAAAAAAGCTGAAATTTTGACGTCAGAATTTTCGATTGAAAATTAGGGTGCTTTTTTGATATTAAGTTAAAATGAGGCGAAAAAATAAATATTTTTAATCAAATAAATTACAGTATATTTGGGACATAATAAGGTAAGTTTTCACCAAATTTCGTAGAAAAAAATTTTTTTTTAAAAAAGATATAAATAAAAAACCAAAAACTTGGTTTTTTGAATTTTTCACCTAAATTTTGAGGTTATGTGAAAAAATTGTGAATACAAAAGTTGTAGATCTTTTTATGACCTACAATTTTTCACCCTTAAAAACTCACCCCCTCCCACTTCCCGAACTCGGATCGACCGTAATTTATTTTTCCTTTCATTTTGATCATGTTCCCCTGCTTTTCTAATGGGTTTCATCTTACTGTAATTTTTTTGGTTTCAAAAATTATCGACCCTGGTCTAATGGAGCTTTTTCGTACAGAAACTTTTCCATTCGGTTTATTGAATCGTTACATAAAATTTGAATAAATCCATTTCTGCCAAGTTTAACATTCAACTACAAGGAAAAATGAAAATATTCCGCATATATATATAATACGAGAAAAATATATTAAAGAAGCTCTTACAATCGGTCAACGGAATATTCGCAAAGAAAAAGCGACTGGAAAGGGAATAGTCTGTACGGCCCCATGTTTTATAGAAGAAAACACGGTAAGTTATGCATGAAATTCTCATACATGTTCTAAATGAAGTTACATTTGCTATTCTGGAAACTCATATAAGCACTCTCTACCTTCCACGTCATAATATACCACCGTCTTTATAAGAAATAACCCGGTATTATTTGCTATTTTTTTTCTTCACCTATACTGGCTGTTCGAAAATAACGATTAGGTTTTTTTTCATGGAGACAGATCAATACATAGGTACAGGTTTTTTAGTTATTATAGACACGGGTGATTGATTGTGTGTCTGTGTACATACAGACCACATTTTCCCGCAGTATTATTATTTTGATAATTTTTGTGAAATGCAGTGAATTCGCTAATTCCGAGAAGAAGTTCATCGCCAAAAACTACTGAAATTTCAATACTAACAACAATTAACGAAAATTATAAGGATTTTGCTACCGTAAAATAAACCTTGATGTACTAAAAATCTCCAGGAAAAATATAAGAGTCAGCAGAATATCACTGATGATCAAATAAAAAGATCCTGAACATTAAAAGTATCATCTCTGTTGACGTTTTCTTCAACTTTGGATAATACAAATGGTACACATTTTTAGGAACAAAAAATAATTAACATATTGGCGACGTATCCTAGTTTGAAGTTATAAAATTAATCTCGAAATTGCAAGTTCGCATTTATTCATAGGTGATCCATATACAGGTATAATGAATTATGAAAAACAATTACGTTGGGGAAACAATTATTGAAATTAACTCATTATAAGTGAGTCCAACAGATTAAACTTTAAAATAAAAAAAATTATATGTAAAGAAAATATATATATATATATATATATATATATATATATATATATATAAATATGTAATCATAATTGAATTCTGCAACATTTCACATCATGTTACTTATTTTTCCCTCAGCCCCTTCACGATTCGGTGAAAATACGCTAAACTTCAACAGCCACAAATCCGCAAACGTTGACCTAATCCAAAAAGGGCACCTGGCCTGTTATTTTAGGTCGCGGGTTTCGGTAGCCTTGACGATATCGCCACCGAGATGTGGTGGAAAACTCCCCTTTTACTATCCAACTTTCTATCTCTATCCCGCTTTAGTGTTTTACTACCCTCATTCAACGTCCGACTGGTCGCTGACCATTCATGAAATACTTTCCTTTCGCTATTGTTAAACTCAGACTGGTTAAATTACACTGTGAAGTGTTGGGAATTCTTATGCATTCCTATGGCATTGGCCCTTTCTTCTAAAAATATTCATTATAATCGGATATTAGAGTGTTGTGTTTATGAAACAAATGCTTCACTTGATTAGGGATACATAATGTAAAATATATAGGGCTTTCATAAAATACCCATCAGACGAATAGAATAAAAATGTTGAATTTTATTATTAAGAGAAATTTTTTTTCGAGGGCACACTTTTTTATGGACTTGATTATTGTATATTCTTCATCAATTTTTATACATACACATAGCATAAAACACATTTATCTATGGTTTTATATTTGTTACATTGGGGAATATCTGATTACAGTGAAAACATATGAATTAAACTCTGTGGCGTTGAATTTATACACCATTTTAAATTTTCCTCACTATTTCATCTATTCAAAATGTAGAAACTTCAATGTTACCAAATAAGAAATTAATTTCTGTGGCATATGTTTAATATACAACTGATTTAGTAACAAATCTAGTTTTAAGTATATTTAAACAAACAATTGGTGTGGATTATGTTGTTGACCTTGACCAAAAAATGTCCCAACAAGATATTGTCAAATTAAAATTAGGCAAACAGTTTCAAATCATTTTTACTACTTGAAATAATGATGGTTTTTTTCCGTTTAATGAAAACATTGAAATTGGACAATTTAAACATACGTACATGGGAAGCAATGCAAAATTATTTTAAAAAACTGAACTATTACCTACATTTATTCTGATATGCTCCATTTTATAACTGTGCTTTTGTATATGACATAAGTGAAAAATTATTGTTTTAAGTTTTCTGAAGTTAAATTTCTGTGCACTTATTATTTTTTTTAATAGAAAGCAAACGTGAAAATACGTAAATATCAAATCAGATTTTATTTATTCGATCAATTGAAAAACCTGAAAATTAGACTAAAAATAGACTGCATAAGGATATTTTGAGTTCTAATCGACCTGACTTATCTCACTTTACAGTTGAATTGGCTTATCCTACTTAACTTTTACTTATGTACTTAAATTAATTAGATTTTTCATTATCTGATGCTTCAGAATCCTTCATTTCTTCCACTAGGTCTTTTTCAGTTGGCATATTTCTATAAAACATGAAATATTTCATCAATATTCGGTAGCAGCTCTGTGTCAAATTCTTTGTTTGTTTCAATAATTGGGTTAGGGTGTATGCAAATTGGTAGATCTCTCGGAACAAGAGGTTACGCTTTGAAAATGACATTCTTTTAAAAAGTTCATTTTCATCTAACGAGTTTTTATATCTCTAAACTCCAAAATCAACTTACTTCTCATAGCGTAAAAATCGCCTATTGTGCTAAATGAACTTCTCTCCTTCTGTGTTTATGCCCCTATTTTGTAAATGACTTCTTAGAAATGTAGCAAGCCATAAAAAATTTTTATGTCATTTCTGTCACTTTAAATGGGGTTTTGCTCCCACACATCCACACCAACTGGTACCAATCTCTAAGCTGCTCAATTGGATTTTTGTATTTCTAACGATGACAGAATGTTCATTATTGCACTCCATTCTGGTATGTCCACATACCAAGAATGTTTGACCTATTATGTCAATATTTTATTTATTAATTAAATGTGCAAATATGTGACTGTTCTTGTTCCGATCGCCGTGGGTATCAGAGTACAGAATTACTTTTTTCTTCAAGCGTATAATAATATCTATATTCTTTTCGGTAACACAAATGGTAGAAATAACCTATTCTTTTACTAGTAACAAAATGAACGCCCATTATTGTACTAGTAACAAAATAATGAGAAACGATAGCAACGTCTTATTATGGGCGTTGTAACCAAGTAGGCAGGAACTGTCTTTTAATATTTATTTAATTTGATGTTTGTCAGTTTTGAAAAGTGTATTGTAAAAATGTCTCAAGAAGAAGAATTTCAATGTAGACCTCGAAATTAGTCGAAATAGCTAATTCCACTATTGAAACATTAATTCCGACGAAGTCACGAAAAGTATATGAATTTGCTTATGAAAAATTTATAAAATGGTGCAAAGAAAATATTGTACGAAGATACACAGAAAATGTTATGCTTGCGTATTTTACGTATTTGTCAAGAAAATTTAAAAGTTCGACACTATGGGCACAATATTCAATGATTAAAGCTCAATTAAACATCAAACATAATGTAAAAATGGAAAATTATACCAAATTAGCTGCATTTTCAAAGCGACAAGGAGAAAATTATACCCCAAAAAAATCAAAAGTATTAACAAAAGACCAATTTGATAAATTTCTTCAGGATGCACCTAATAATGTTTATATAGCAAGAAAAGTACGTACTTTCTTATTTTTTTTAATATTATTACACTTATTAAATCGTTGGTAATAATATCCTTTAGAAGATTAATATTCAAATTGACAACAATTAACGTATTTCGAACTTATTATGTATATGTTGTGGACCAAGTGATTAATGGGGGCATTATTTATAACGCCCGGGCATTCTGTATAATGACACATCAAATCGGGCCAAGTGATTAATTATTACCCAAACTTCATTATTTATCATAGTGTCTGGTCATTATGAATATTGCTATGTGATCGTCGGGAAATTTGTTTATTTAAGTACATAGGGCGGGGTGCGTTGATAGAAACAAAACGCGTGACACGCGCTTACCAATCAGAGCCCACGGTAGCTGCGGCGGCATCGTTGTTACAGAGAGCTCCTCTCCTCAGTGTTTTTGTTTTTGCATTGAAAAGAAATAGACGAACGCGGACGGTTTATATTTTCGAATTATATAATAATTGAATTGTTGTGCTTGCTATTTTTCAATAGTGTCGAACTGAGAATTGATACGGACATTCGACCTAAACTAAAGTGTAAGTATTCCATTATTGGCTAATTAGTATAGTATTGTATAATACATTATTTTAGGATGGATAAATCGAAATTGGCTGACATGAATCGTCGATTTAACGGAAGATTAAATGAGTTAGTGTCACTAAAAGGTCAAAACACTCAGTTTTTCACTAGCGCAAGTTATAGAGAGATGATTCGAAAAGTTAAATCTTCAAAGTCTAAAGTGTCTAATAAAAAACCAGAAGATTATCAGCGTTTGCGAAGATTCGATGTAATGACTATTGGAAAAAACAGAAAAACTGATTGTTCCGGTAAAAGAAGATAACTTAATTAGGTATTACGTATGTAAAGAAGAAATATTTCAGATTTTACATGATACCCACCTAGCAATTGGACATGGCGGAAGAAATCGAATGGAGAAAGAGTTGAATTTGCGCTATAAAAATATTACGAGAGAAATGATTGTCATTTATTTAAATTTATGTGACAACTGCGAAAAAAAACGAAACGTTCCAAAAAAAGGTTTAGTTGTTAAACCTATTCTCAGCAGCGAAATGAATGCAAGGTGTCAAGTAGACCTAATTGACATGCAGTCACAAGAAGATGATCAGTATAAATTTATACTTGTATACCAAGATCATCTCACGAAATTTGTGCAGCTCCGTCCGCTCAAGAGCAAAAGAGCCGAAGAAGTTGCATATGTACTACTTGATATTTTTACAATATTCGGTGCTCCAAGTATTCTTCAAAGCGATAATGGCAGAGAGTTCGCCAATAAAATAGTTCAGGAAGTTTGTGACATGTGGCCTGAATTGAAAATTGTGCATGTTAAACCAAGACACTCTCAGAGCCAAGGATCAGTAGAAAGGGCAAATCAAGATATCGAGAACATCCTAAGTACATGGTTGGAGGATAACAACACAAAAAAATGGTCAGAGGGATTACGTTTTGTGCAATTGATGAAAAATAGAGCTTTTCATACAGGCATTAACTGTTCTCCATATGAAGCCATGTTCGGGACAAAGTTGAAAGTAGGACTGAAAAGTTCTTCTATACCACATGAAGCTCTGCTCGATGTCAATTCAGAAGAAGACTTAGAAAAACTGTTGTCTACCGAAGACATTATCACTGAAAAGAGCCAATTAGAATCCAGCGAAAATGAAGTAGAGTCCATAGAAATAGTCCAAGTAGAATCTGCCGAAATAAACCAACTAGAATTCAGGAAAAATAA
This sequence comes from Galeruca laticollis, assembly GCA_963921935.1. Classification (NCBI taxonomy): domain Eukaryota; kingdom Metazoa; phylum Arthropoda; class Insecta; order Coleoptera; family Chrysomelidae; genus Galeruca; species Galeruca laticollis. Next base: position 219,724,795 of record OY998178.1, on the reverse strand, counting down.
CGATATACATTTATGTTCAGCCGGCCCAAGCCAAGTTTCACCACACACTACCTTAAATGTGTATTGTGAAGAAACTTCGGATTCGAAACCAGTACCCGCAAACGAAATGGCTTCATCAGAACAAAATGTGGAGAGAAAGAAAGAAAATGTTCTGGTTGTTAGGAAATTGGCTTTAAGTAATTTGCAGAAACAGGCTAATAAAATGTTGGATGCATCTAACGCTAAATATCCCGTAGCTAAAATAGGTGATACCGTAAGGGTCCGCGTTCCAGATGTTGATCGAGCTCGTAGCGATGGAAGAAATATTCTTGCTACCGTAATTGAAATAACAAGCACAAACCTTTTCAAATTAGGAACAATACATGGTATTTTGGATCAACTTTATTCAAGAAACCAATTTACAGTGTGCAAAGAACGATTTGTTTCACTTGAAGATATTCCGGAGTCAGAAATTTCACTGAGAGAATGTGTTAGGATGTCTTCTAAGTGTGGAGGGCAAGGTTACAGTCGATGTGGTTGTAAAGGTGGCTGTACATCTAATAAATGTAATTGTCGCAAGGAAAAAAAACTCTGTAACTCAAAATGTCATCAAAGCAGCAATTGTTCTAATAAATAATTATTAATAAATCCTCCAAATATGTTACTTATGATAATTTTGTATATTAAATTAAAGGAATGGAGATGAAACATGTCTTCTTATTATCCTGCCCAATATGTGATAGACATTATTTATAAAGCCCGGGCAATTTAATTATTTCAACAATTATTATCACATTGCCCTCTCTTATTGGGCATTTTTCAAAATGTCCGGGCATTATATATAATGCCTTATTAATTACTTTGTCCATAACATATATACCTCCATAGCTCAGCGGTATAGGTTTTGTGTTGCGTCTCGGAGGTCTGCGGTTCGAATCTCAGCGCCGGCGGATTTTTTTTACTTGTTTCAACGTTTGTTTTTAGGTTATATTAATATTTGGAGTCACAGGAGCCTGTAGATGAGATGAACTCGTTCATTTGAAGTACAGCGAAATCCAAGATATAGGAAATTTAATTTTAGTAAATATCACAAACACAAAAAAAACAACGGTCATTCACTATACTTGGCGATTTTTATTTGAGCTTGGTCAGACAGTATACGGCACTTCGTCCGGATGATATGGATTTGCAGCGATTTTTTATTAAATATCAAAACGGTAAATGTCACCGTGTGGTAATCGGTATACATAAAATTTCAAACGTTCCAAAAGACGTTGCTATGTTTTTGAAATTAATAAATCCTCATGAATATACGGGACATTGCCTTCGTAGGACTTCAGCAACTATTTTAGTTGACAACTGAGGGGACATTACTGCTTTAAAACGACATGGTGGATGGAAATCCACGAGTGTTGCTGAAGGGTACTTAGAAGATTATGTTTCCAGCAAGAAACAAACTGCACAAGAAATACTTCATTGGGAAGAACAACCAAGTACAAGTTCTGGAATCAAGAGAGATTCAAATTCAGGAAACCTTTCAAATGACAATATTTCTAACATAATAAATATAGACAAACATCTTACTAATCATAACATGTACACCAATGACAATATTGTGAATGTCGAAACCGAAATCGGTGGCAGTGGCCTAAATTTAAATAACTGCAGTTTACAAAACTGCACCTTCAATATTACACTTAATAAATAGGTAATGCTTATGCAAGCCATAACTGTTTTTTTTCATATTTGTATTAATAAATAGTTGAGATATAAACAATGTATTCAATTTTTTTCTACTTATGAATTGCGTTATCTTTACACTTGAAGAAAAAATAGTATATGTGACTCGGATCAGAAGACCCATTATATGTTTCGCCCAGTTTGCACAGCCTCGGCAGTGCAAGAATCTGGGCTCAACAATAATGATAGCCTTCTACTCCTAGTAACATAATGTACTATTTTAATGACTTCTGGTAAAGTCATTACTTCTTTGTAGATGCACTATCCAACCTGATCAGGTCTATTACCACATGCAACAGGTGGTCCTATCGTTGGTACAGTCATGCGTTGTTAGATTGTATGTTCATAGTTGCCTCATATAAAAAGCTACTAAAATCGTCAAATTTGGCGTTGGTAAGCATTATTGTAGGTCAAAGCTATAAACATTTGCAATTTTCTCATTCTGGATCATCCGGTAAAGTTTATCGCAATTCTGACAAGTGTCTACTGTATCTTTTTATTATGTGCATTATGTTGAAACATATTCAATCAACTTTTCTACGTACGGGTGCTTATCTGTTTGATAAACTATCCACTCTCTTTTCTTTGAAGCATTTAATTTTGTTGTCTCTTTTGGCTTCATTGAAATCATAGTCGCCGTAAAAGCTACCCCTTTATCAAAATCTCCAAATGTTTTTGAAAAGTATCTTTTTTACGTCCTCCGATATTATTTTTGCACATCATTTTCTCAATGATGGCATGCAAACTCTCCCTTTTATTATATTTTCTTCAAGTGTTTAGGGTTCCCTGCCAAAGTTTTCACAGATCTTCCGATTTTTCCGATACTCTCTGGTATCGCCCCTTTTACCTTTATTTTTTAAATAAGGCTCATTAAATATAAGACGATAGGTAGGTTCACTATTAGTACGACAACTGGTTTCACGAATTCTTTTTATAATGTTACATAGCGGATCATGATTATTTCTGTTAAAATACCCGAATTATAAAGTTAAGGGTAAATTTCTCGCGATAAATATCGAGCACCAAAATCAGACCTTATGTATTTTAAGACCTCCTAAATAAAGGAATATTTTAAGGTCAATTTTGAATTTTTATTTCAATTCTTTAGGCTTTTTTACTCTTGTCGGTTTTGCTAATTAGAAAGTTAAGGGTGAATTTCTCGCGATAAATGTCGAGCACCAAAATCAGACCTTATCTATTTCAAGAGCTCCTAAATCAAGGAATATTTTAAGACCAATTTTGATTATTTATGTCAATTTTTTAGGATACTTTGCTCTTATCAGTTTTGCTAATTAGAGAGTTAAGGGTGAATATCTCGCGATAAATGTGGAGAACCCAAATCAGACCTTATGTATTTTAAGAGTTCTTAAAGAAAGGAATATTTCAAGACCAATTTTGATTTTTTATATAATTTTTTTAGGTTACTTTACTCTTGTCCGTTTTGCCATTAGGGTGAATTTCAGGCGATAAACGTTGAGCACCAAAATCAGACCTTCTGTAATTTAAGAGCACCTAAAACAGGGAATATTTTAATACTAATTTTGATTTTTTATCACAATTTTTTAAACTACTTTACTCTTGTCGGTTTTGCTCATGCATTAATTAAGGATGGTTTAGGGGTTAAGAGAGCGAGCTCAAAAATTAAAATTTAAAATTATATCAATTTGAAAGTCCATAATTAGCTTCTAATTTTACCGTAAATACTTATTCAATTGTATTATTTTTAAGTGGTGGGGGGAGGTGAGTCAACGTCGACTCAGCCCCCTACAAACAATATTGAATACCTGCGTAGTATCACGAGCTCAAAAATTATAATTTGCGGGATATGAAAGCTCATAAATATGCGCTACTTGTTTTTTGATTCCACAAAGTGGAGGGGGGGGGGCAGGTCAACGGGGGTCATAAGGATACCAACAAATTCAATATCGTGCCAAAGATCACTATATCACCCAAATTGTTCAACATATTATCTTCATTACAAACAAAATAGAAGACGTCCAAATAATTGAATATCGGTTCAAAATACGACTCAACATTAATGTGGAAAAAACCAGACTCATTACAAATATATTGAAGATAAGCACAACCTATTTTTAGCATGACCATGGAATATGCATGTCCAATAACTCCTAAGAAAGGCAAGTTTAGCAGCCCTATTGGCAAACTGAGACTTGTGTTCAAAGTGCAATTTGCAAACTGTCCAAAAAGAAAAATGTTTTATGTATGTCTGTCTGTCTTTACATATTGAGCTGAGACATTCAGTCATAGGAGGTGGTACGTAGAATGATTTTATATACGTAATGTATATATACTCGGTGACATCGAAACCCGAACACCCCATTTGGTATACATATCAGGAAGTTCATAATATGTAAATGTATGAAATTTCACTCAAATCGGGTAAGGATAATCTAAGTTTATGCTTACCAACTTTAACAATTTCTTACACATTCCCTAATGTGTCTAGACATATTCATAATCAGATGATCAATATCATCCTGGGGTCATTCCAAGCCAACTCTATCTCATGTCGAAGAACTATCAATTTGAGGAGGACGGTGTAAATATCTTAACATTCTACCGATTGTGTCTCGCACATGTTCAATTGGGGAGAAATCCGGGAATCAAGGGGGTCAAGGTAGGAGCCTGGTGGAAGTAGTCCAAGGTTTGCCTGGATATATGCGGCCGGGCGTTATTTTGCTGAAAAGTTGGATTTTTAAGGAACCAGATGAGGTTCCAGTATTTCTTGAATGTATAGATGTGCATTCATATTGCCCCTGATGATGTCTAAAGGTGACCTTGAACCATAAGCAATGGCGCCACATATCATAACTCCAACAATGCGATGTACATATACCGCTTAACAAAAAGTTGGGAGTTAAGAGAATCGCCTCGTTTTCTTCTCGGATTCATCACTTAAGACGATAGTGTTCCATTTCACACTCGTCGTTCTTGGCACCACTGATGTCGATTCCTTCGATGTTCCAGAGTTAAAGGTGACACCTAATGAGGCCGGTATGAGAAAAGTCCGAACCTCCTTATCCATCTAAAAACACTTCCACGTTCCAAGGACCCTTCAATGTTCGGCAAACCACTGAATTGCTATTGCCCTTGTCGATGAGAAACGATCTCTTAGATCTAATAACCTTAGGCGACGATCTTGGCCCTCTGCGCCCTGCTCACTCGTCCTGTGACTCTGGCTCTTCGTGTTCGGCCTTCTTGGTTCCATGCCTGATAACATCTGATAACAGTATCCACACTCTTATTTATTCTACCAGCAATTTCTCGGAACGATAGCCCAGCTTTCCGGAGACCAACAATTCGACCTCTCTCGAACTCAGCCGCCGATAATTTGCATTTCTTCGCACTCTAGGCTTGATAAATAGTTGTGAATTCTTGTAAGGCCACGTTTAAAATTACTGTACTCGAATGAATTATGTATTCTGATATCGGAAAGGGCCGATTCGTCCAGTCATCATCATCATCAATCAGCCTGTCGCATCCACTGCAGGATATAGGCCTCCCTCATTTCTGCCCACTGTCTTCTGTCTTGAGCGCTCTGCATCCAGTTTGTAGTCATTCTTCTGATATCGTCCGTCCATCGCGTGGGAGGTCTTCCCTTGTTTCGTTTGTCAGTCCTTGGTCTCCACTCGAGCAGCCTTTTTGTCCATCGTCCATCTGTCATGCGGGCCACATGTCCAGCCCAGTTCCATTTGAGTTTTGCCACCTGATAGATAACATCCGTGACTCCTGTTCTCGCCCTTAGGTCTTCATTTCTTATGCGGTCACGGAGTGACACACCAAGCATCGATCTTTCCATCCTACGTTGGGCTACTCTAAGCTTCCTAGCGGATGTGGCTGTCAGAGTCAAAGTTTCGGCTCCGTAGGTCATAACTGGTAGAACGCACTGACACATTGGGTGATTGCCCTTAAACACTTCCCTCATTTTACCAAATGCAGCCCAAGAGAGCGTAATTCTTCTTCTTAATTCACATGTTTGATTGTCTCTCGAGATTTTTATCTCATGACCCAGGTACGTATACTTATCCACCAACTCTACCTCCCCATCACCAATAGCAATATTTCCACTAGGAACCAGATTCGTCATATATTTCGTTTTCGATATATCAATTTTTTAATCCAACCCGAGCACATACCTCCTGAAGATCTTCCAGCATTATCTTAATATCCTGTAGGCTGTCTGACATCAAGGCTATATCATCTGCGAAGCGCAGGTCTGTTAAGTTTAATCCATCTATATTCAAGCCTTTTCCGCTCCATTCAAGCATTCCAAAGGCGTATTGCAGAATTGTGGTAAACAGTTTTGGTGACATAGTGTCACCTTGCCTCACTCCTCTACCTATTTTTATGGGGTTGGTGTTTTCGTGCAGTCTTACCATCATGGTAGCATTCTTATATATGTTGTATATTAGCTTAGTGTAACGATAGTCGACACGACATTTTTGTAAGGAGTTTAAAACTGCACTCATCTGAACAGTGTCAAAGGCCTTGTGGAAGTCCACAAAGGCAATGACAAGCGGTCTGTTATACTCTATTGATTTTTCGATCAGGGTTTTGATGCTTTGTAGGTGGTCATTTGTTCCAAAACCTTTGCGGAATCCGGCCTGTTCTATTGGCTGGTAAAAATCGAGTTTGTTTTCCAGTCGTGTAGTGATAATTCTCGTGAATAGTTTATAGAGATGACTGAGTAAGCTTATTGGCCTATAATTTTCCAGTTCAGCTGTATCACCTTTCTTGTGAATTAAGATCACGATGGCATTATACCATCTGTCTGGTATGGTGCTATTGAAAAGACAAAGATTGAAGAGTTTTGCTATGTTCTCAAGTAAACAATTACCACCCTCCCTAACTGCGTCGGCAACTACGCAGTCCTCTCCAGGAGCTTTGTTGTTTTTTGTTTTCTTCTCTCTTTGTCAATATCTCCGGTTCTGCTTCTAAATTAATTCCATCTTGGTTTTTATATAATAGGCGGTAGAAGTCCTCAACCACTTTTAGAATATCTTCTCGGTTTGTTGTAATATGCCCCAGTTTATCCCTTATCTTTGTCATTTCTTTCTTTCCTTCCGCTTTCCAACTTTCTACGTTAGACCCTCATACTTTTATTTTCTTCTATTGTTTGTTCGATCTGCTTTTGGTTGTATGTTCTGATGTCACATCTTATAGCCTTTGAAACTTCCCTGTTTATTTGTCTTAGTTCTTCAGCAGTAGTTAGTTTTCCACTCCTCATGTCTCTTCTTTGTTTCATTTTCCGCGCATTCGTCCAGTACTTACAGCAAAAAATAATTCAATAAAGACACGATTGTTCAACTGATATTCCAAAAAAATAAAGCTGTTTTTCCTCTGAATATAAAATAATTATCATCTGGTGATAGAAATGAAAAAAATAGCCACTCAAAAAGTAAATAAAGCCATTATTTCACTCGAAGATATGATTTCTATTATATTTCATCGATTATAAGATTACGCAGGAAAAGATTCACATATTCAATTAAAATTTATCACTTTCTATTGAAACATACTATATTATATAGTAAGTCCTTGATTTATTAACAAGTCTATCTGAAATGGCGTCAACTAAGCCACTACCACAAATCGTATTTTAAGATCTGATTGCAACTTGAAAACCCTTCACCTTATTTGTAATAAAATCCTAACAGTATTGTTTTTAAAAGATTGGCGCTATTGAAACTGAAATATTCCATATAAATCGCCCTATTCGGTTTTGCTCGTGTGGTTGAATCGTATCTCACACTATAGTCCCATAACTTTCACCTTCGTAAAAATAGTTTTTATTCTTCCACTTTACCACAGAGGCCAATATCATAAATCTATACGACGATTTTATAGAGTTTACGGTGTCAGTAGACGACGAAGGCTTTTTGAGAATGTGGCAAACAACTTTTTAAGGAATAATATGTTACATTGACATTAAAGATTTAAAAGAAATTTGTTGAATTGAATACAAAGTTCAATTGCGAATGAAATAACGAGAATTAATGAGGAAAACCAAAAGCGGATACAAATACGAACATAGATATTACCTAGGTACTATAGATAAAATAGTGAATAAGCAAAGAGCAATTGAGAATCAAAATCACTATAAAGAAAAAAAAACAGGGAATATGGCAGGGTTTCGTATGAGCAGTATTTCCTGGTTCGTTCACTCAAATTAAATTTTATAACTGAAATTATAAATTGAAAGAGTTTAATTACTCGCCATATTTATCTGCTCATGGGCTACTCCCTGGTGTCGTTCTATTTCAAGAAGGAAGTTCAGTTCTTGATTCCTACAACAAGTTTGAGCTCTGTGTTTGCTGTTAACACAAATATAATATTAATATGTTTTGCTACACATATGCATTATACTTGATTTTATACAGGGTGTCCCGGGACTAATGGGAAAAAAGTCAGGAGCGTATAATCTGAGCCAAAATAATGTTAGTACTTCATATAAACTTTCTCTATGCAGGCCCTCGTTTTCGAGTTATAGGCCTCCAAAGTTTTAATTTTGAATTTGGTTTTTATTTTTATTTTTTGTACTAGTTATTTGATCTTTATAAAATTCACGGCAAAGCTATATTGTACATGTATGTTTATTTTGGTGAGGTAAACAGATTTGCAGTAGTGCCTTGATGCCAGGGACGGACTACTCGCAATGGTTAGTGATACAAAAATTTTGCAGGGATGGCACACCCTGTATAAAATTATCGAAATTAACTTCCCCACACATTACGCTAACGAAAAGGCACTCTTGTTGGAATTCGATAAAATAAGCCGTTTGGCTAATATTTACAGTTTTATTAATGCACTACGTACAAATTTACCTAACTAATTTATTTATATGATGTCCAAGATTTACCTATAGTACTACAAAAAAATAAATTGATGATAGCAGATGATAAAAACATTAAGAACTTATTTAATGGGTATTAAATAGGTACGCAAACAACGTAATTAGTTGCTTTTAATCAAAATTACACAACATTATTAAACCATTAAGAAAACCTCAAAAAGCACTTCCCCACACATTAAGCTGACGAAAAGGTACTCTTGTTGCAATTCGATTAAATAAGCCAGTTGGCTAATATTTACAGTTTTATTAATGCACTACGTACCAATTTACGTATTCACCATTTTTATAAGTACACAACAAGGTAGAACTAACTTATTAATACGATGTCCAAAATTTACTACCTACAGTACAACAAAAAAATAATTTAACGATAGCAGGAGATAAAAAACATTAACGACTTATTGATTCGAAAGTTGGTAAAAACATTTTAAAAGTGTTTTAACCGTTTATCAAGTAACCATAGGATTAGTTGTCAAATGTTGTGTAGAATAGTTCGTAGTCAGTACTTGTCAATAATTCATAAGTACTTAATTTAACAGTTACAATGGCAGAATTCACTTTTATTGAGTACGCAGATATGCATTTAATGTATGGACTGGCTTCTCGAAACTGTTTAAAGGCCAGAAGGCTTTATGCAGAACATTTTGCAAACAGATCATTGCCAGACAGACGAATGTTTGAGCGTATTAATCTCAGGATACGAGAAACATGTATGAATAAGTAAATGTAATTTTCCATATATACAAAACAACATTTTAAATTTTAGGAAGTTTTTTGCCAAAAAAGGTGGAGAAGGTCCAGTACGAAGCGTACGTACTGTGGCAGTCGAACAAGACTTGTTAAATGCAGTTGATAATGAACCATCAATGAGTTTACGAAAATTATCAAGAGAACATAACGTATCGAAATCAGTTGTTCATCGAGTTCTAAAAGAACGGCTGTTATATCCTTTTCACATGAAAAAAGTACACAGTATGACAGTGGCTGATTATCCTGCACGACTTGAGTATAGCCATTGCTTTCTGCGACAACAACAAGCAGACAATACATTTATTAGTAACGTTCTCTTTACGAACGAATCCGGTTTCACCAGAGATCGAGTCATAAATTCTCATAATAAGCATTTATGGGATGATGTGAATCCACATGGCATTATCCAAACTAGGAGTCAACATAGATTCATGGTTAATGTTTGGGCAGGAATAGTTGGCAATCATTTGATAGGGCCATACTTTATTGACGGTACTTTGACGGGTCAGAGATATTTGGAGTTTTTGCAAAATGAGTTAAGGAACCTGTTTGATGATGTACTAGTACAAACTCGAAGGAATTTATGGTTCATGCATGATGGGGCCCCTCCTCATTTCAGTTTAGATGTACGACAGCATTTACACACAAGGTTTCCTTATAGATGGATTGGTCGTGGAGGCCCTTTTCAATGGCCACCGCGATCAGGAGACATTAATCCTGTGGATTTCTTTCTCTAGGGTTATCTCAAAAGTAAGGTATTCGCAACACCTGTGCAAACAAGGCAAGATTTAATAGACAGAATTGTGTTACGCTGCAATGTTATTAGAAATAATGTGGGATTGCTCTTTCAAGTGCAAAGAAACAACCTTCGTAGACTTAGAATGTGCGTGGAAGTGGGAGGAGCTCATATTGTACATTTATTAGAATAACGTTAATTTTTGTTGTTGTTTAAAAATTAGTTTTAGTCCAATGTTTTAAAACTTGTGTTTTTTGAGGTTTTCTTAATGGTTTAATAATGTTGTGTTCGTAATTTTGATTAAAAGCAACTAATTACGTTCTTTGCGTATCTATTTCATTCCCATTAAATAAGTTCTTAATGTTTTTATCATCTGCTATCATCAAATTATATCGTTGTAAAACTATAGGTAAATCTTGGACATCATATAAATAAGTTAGTTAGGTAAATTTGTACGTAGTGCATTAATAAAACTGTAAATATTAGCCAAACGGCTTATTTTATCGAATTCCAACTAGAGTACCTTTTCGTTAGCGTAATGTGTGGGGAAGTCAATTTCGATAATTTCATACAGGGTGTGCCATCCCTGCAAAATTTGTGTATCACTAACCATTGCGAGTAGTCCGTCCCTGGCATCAAGGCACAAAAAATAAAAATTAAAACCAAATTCAAAATTAAAACTTTGGAGGCCTATAACTCGAAAACGAGGGCCTGCATAGAGAAAGTTTATATGAAGTACTAACATTATTTTGGCTCAGATTATACGCTCCTGACTTTTTTACCATTAGTCCCGGGACACCCTGTATACATTAGACCTTATTACCAGACACTTTGAGGTCGATTCATTCAGTGTAAATTAGACTCTCTATTTTCAAAGTAATTGTTGTTACTGTTGCTTAAGATATTCTATAATCATTAATTTCTTAAGTCCAAGATAATATTATTAGCTATTTTTGCGGGATCAGTTCTGAACCAGCTTGAGGATTATTCGCATGCGCAGTCTGAAAAGCGGCATGGTAATAAAATTCGGAATTTTTAGTAACGGTTCGGTATCCGCGGATCAAGCTGTTACAGAATCATTTAAGCGGTGCGGTCCTTGAATTTTTTTAGGACTGAAAGTCCGGCACGTACGCAGTAATCAGTAGCGATATTGCAGTTGCTGAATTGTTGGAGCAGGATACTGTTTTTGATTATTTGTGTGGTTTGCGATTCTGGGAATTCGGGAAATTTACAGCATATAAAAATAAAAGTAAGCTGTTTATATAGTATACCTAATTTTTCAAACATAATTAATTTTTATTTTAAGCTGTGTTATATTCAATCACGTCGGATCATTTCTCATCCAGCGATAAAGACATGGAAGTGTTCTTGGAATTAACTGAAGTTCTCAAAAGTAATGGCTATTTTTAAGAAGTGGTGCCACAGTTTAGGTATCATCGATATATAGAACACTTTGAAAAACATACAACTAAAGAATAGACGAACCAAGTCCTTCATAAATCCATAGAAAAGGCGATCAATCGTTAGATTTGAGAAGAAATTAATTTTATATTGCTTTGGCAATACAGCACTAGGCACCTCATCGATATATTCTCGCTTGCCGAGCTTTGAATTTTTGGTTGGTAAACTGAGTTGGAAACACGATCGGCTAATGATGCATCAGAGCATCGTATGGTTTGTTTACGAGGTTTTGCAGGAGTGTCATGTTGACTATAATTTTTTCGGGATAATCTATAAATTACATTGATTGTTTACTAGCATATAATAATATATTCATTCAAAAGAAGGCGCCTTCAAAATTGACACGTCTTCTTGCATTTTGAACAATTTAACTCTTAAATATGCACTAATTAGGGACTTTTGTGATTGTGTTGTCTATGTAAATAAATACAAATGGATTATTTTACACTTCAAGATAAAAATTATTGCCTAGGTAGGTATATATGTTTGAACAAATCACCTTATATTTCTTTATTTTTGCTGCTTTCACATCAAATGTTATATATAAAATATTGTTGCTTAGAATAATGTGGCTTTGTCGGTGAATTGTTTACCTTATGTTTGATCGCAACTATTTGCTTCTTAGGTAGTGTATTCTTTAGTTAAACGTTTCTGAGCACTTTCGGTTAATGCGAGAAAAAGCAGAAAATTTAACTAATCGATTTGCTAATTCACTGCAAGTGCAGAAAGGGGATTCAGAGAAGGTTACACACCACTTAAGTTTTCCTGTGGTTTTCCCCAATGTATTGGAGATTTTTTTGCATATTCCTATGTCTCTTAATTTTGTGTTATCTATATATTTCTTATGATTCTCGAGATAATTTCTTTCATTTATTATCACATTGACTTGCTGTAATTTTGGTCTTAATAATTATTTGCATCTGTTTTGAATTCTTAATTTTTAATGGACCCAGTTGGTCCCGGTACTTCTTGCACAATTCCAGAAATAATAATATATTGTAGTAGTGACATAAAGAAAGCGAAGCGATTACCAGTAGAACTTTGTTTAACCTAAACAAGGGAACTATAATAGTAAACATCGTAAAATATAAAACGCAGGCATATGACAATTATTAAAACAATGACAGATGGCTGACAGACAACGTCTTGTCACGCAACAGCTTAATGGGTACCAAACCTCTCCTGAAGGGGTTGAAGTGAGAATCGAATATTCGGCTAACACGTCTAAAATCAATTAGATTGAATATTTAACTTTTAAAAACAAAACGGCGCCACAAAATTTCTAGGCTACGCACACAGAAAACCACCAGACCTAAATAGAATTTGACAGTTCCAAGTTCCCCTTCGGTTCCGGAATTGTTCGCGGTACAATAAAATCCTTCATTAGTTTGTAAGTAGGCATGCGTTCTAGAATATCCTGATTCAGTTCTTAACTAGTTTGGAATTGGTTCGGTTTATGACCCGTGAACAAAGCTATATTATTGGTTATTTCTTCTTGTTCCGAAATCTAACCGCATCTGCCGCTTAGTGCGAGAACAGCAGCAACAAAATTACAAACAACTATAAAATTGTGTAATTACTTTGCACCATCACTGAATATTTAATGAATACTCGTAATTAAAAAATGAACGAAAGGATATTATTTTTTAATGATAAAGATGTATTTTAATAACCGACACTTTCTGTCGAGGATTTCAGTTCGAGTATCTAGTACCTATGATTTTAAAATCGATGAATATATTTGAATAAATAATGAACTTCTGTATTATGGACAATTTTGACTAATTTAATGTAGATACTCATGGTGAAAATATTGTTTTAAGGTCAACATACTGTATTCAAATAATTTGTTTTATAATTTTAGTTATTGATGTTAAGTTGTTGGTTTTAATGGGATAAACAATAGAATAAAAATTGTATAACAGCTGGCAAATTATGTAGACTGAACAGGTAGTTTAATTCTATTCATATCATTTTAGAATAAAAGGCACGTAATTAATCATTGAATAATTCCAAATTTTTAATTGATGGTTGTATATAGTATCGGATAAGTCTTGAAAATATTACTCACTAAATTCAGTCAATACCTCGGAAAAGACGGAGATTATCTTAGAGGATCAGTACCTACCCACAATATTTCTGAAGGAACTGGGTTCAACAACCCAACAAATTTACATTATGTTTTGTGCAATAGAACTGGTTTCAATCTGAAAATCGTTTTAATGAACACTACGTTCTTTGTATACTTTGAGCTCAGATAATGTATATTCTTGACGTTTGAACCTCCATGGATCTCTAAATTCATATACCAAAGCACAGTTCTCTATCCACCAAAGCACCTACCCCAAACCATTCTAATTTAATTGAATGTTGGTCTTGTGCTTCGTACAAATTTCTGACTGATGTTGATTGTTCAGACTTGTCTGTGTTGATTTAACCAATGTATGTTTGAAGGCGATAACTACAAGAGGTATAATATACTATATGTGATTTTATGTGTAAAAATTAATGTGGAGAGTTTGAGATTTTAACTGAGAAGTAATAAAATATATTTCCAGTTTTTATGTTTTGGATGAGCAAATTGAGTAAATTTCCGGCGTTTTTAGAATCCAAATATCGTACTTGACTGAAAAATTTTGTAATAACCTGAAGTACTATGAATTCTGGATACATGGTAACAAAACTTTAGCAGTATCTTATAACATCAAAATTTAAAATGTTGAATTCAGTGGCCTTTGAACAGTGACGCCAAACTGAATTTTATATATTCTGATGTAAATTCACGCGTCGGCAATACTATTTCAAACAAATATATCATTCGACAGGTCAAGGTGATCAAAGAAATCAGAAATGTGGAACTTTGAACAGAATATGTATTCTCGCCGTTTGACCTTGTATAAATGCACCTTCCTTGAAGTTATATCTTTAACATTTCATAAAGATTAGATACAAATGGATGCGACTGTGATCGCCTCTTTATTTGTAAAATGAAAGTTATCTATGACGAATTTCCAGCATATTCAACGATTCACGATTGATATTCAACATTCTCTGATACTTTTATCTAACAGTTGAATCTGGATTATATTAGAAATAATTTCGCGAAGTTGTTGCGGAAAGTTGAATGAAAGAAAAGTTTCAGTATATTTAACTCTACTTTAGAAAATTACTTCATTAATTTTTTATTTTTCGGTATTTGGAATATCAATTTAAAAAAATGAAGAAGAATTTTTTAACAAAGTAAAACCAACATTTTGTTCAGTTTCACAATATATAATATCAATAAACAAACTTAATTATTGGCAAAAGAATCGCAATTATTAACGATAGAGACTATAGTGACTAAGGCTTCAGTCCATCAGACTCAAACGTATATACACGTATGAGGGTACCGTAGTAAGCTAATAATACTAAAATAATGCAAGTTTAACAATCTGAAACGATTCGCAATGCACCATTTGAACAAAACTCTCGACGACGACTTCTAAATATCTTTTCTCACGAAAGTATTCAGTAGTTGGCTAAGAAAACTAAAAATTAGCACTCTACTCACAACCATTAGCATTCTTCACTTAAAAGGCACAAGAAGAAGGACCCGATCTCAGGTTGAGTATTACTAGATACAACCTATCAAAAGAGAAGGACTATTAAAAACACGCATTACTCACTATGTATTACAGTTCGTTCAAAATATAGAGCGTAAGTGAAATATTCTGATTTTTCACGGTAAATTGTGTTCCGCCATATTCAGGTAGATAAATAATGAATGATTTATTCAGAGGTTTTAGCCGATACATTCTCAAGTGTCAGATGTATCTAATTCCAAAATTTCTGGTTAGGTAGAACTGGTATATCATTCATCATGAATAATCATCAAGGTTTCTCTTATGAGAGCCCGAAAATCTAGTAAAGGTATATTTTTTTGAAATGTTCAAAATAAGCTTCTTTATCAGTCTAAGCACCATATTCCAACAAATAGAGAGAAAATATGGAAGACTTATAGCTAGTACGATGGGCAGAGCTGTCAATGGTTTGCATATAAAAAATATATTACCCGTTCTGATTCGTGATACAATCTTATATTTCTTGAATAGTTACCGTACCATAAAAACAGGAATAATACAGTTGAAATTACCTGCGAGTTTCGGCATGTAGAAACAATAATTGGTTTGAACTCCTCTAAACTAACAAAATCTTGACACGGTGGTATCTTTTTTCAAATCGTAGTTGCGCTAATCCGTTGTAATGATGAAGTAACTGAAAATAAAAATGATCATATTACAAAAAAGGAAAATTCACTGTAGTACAGTGTAATTTTGTAAAACGTAATATATTTATAAATGTTCTAGATAAAAATGACTAATCATATGGGTATAAAAATTATGGTGAATGGAAGCTTGACCGCACTCTTAATACCACCATTTTATTGGAACTATCAACATAAGTTGTAATAATCATTTAGACAACAAAACAATTATATATTTTTTTAACAATAAACTATTTTTTTTATGAAATTGACTGTCTCGACCCTTACTTCGTGGAATATGCTCATATTAGTGTTTTTAAATGAAACTCAAGGTCTCTAGTTAATTCCACAATATAATATGGAAATTCTAAAAAATTGACAATTGTTTCGATAAATCAATATCATCGTCAGAATGACAGAAGTTACATTTCATTTTATGCCTACCTGATGTTTAGTAGTTATATTTTTGGCTAGACCAAGAAGTAACCTAACTTGTGATTGGCTTAATTTATGTTTATAGAAAAAAGAAGAAGATGTGATATTACAAATATTGAAGCTTAGATATTATTGGCCCTATGGTGATATCCTGGATATCATTATTCCAATTAAGATCAGTATAACTGTGCAATGATATAGAAAACCAGGAAAACTATATCTGCTGATCTTTACAATTATCACTTAAGAAGACAGTTTATTAGTGGAGAATTCCCTAGATTTAACTGTTCATTGACAACTTCATATTGTGGGTTTCTTAAATGTCTTCTAATTTCCAGTTCTTCAAGGAAATCCAGTTCTTGTTTCTTTTCACAAATATGCAGCACTTCTAGTTCTGTGTTAGGTGTCAATGAATGATTGGTGTCAAGTAGATGTTTTGCGTAGTGAGATTTATCTGGTTGTTTTAATCTGTAAGCTCGTAAGTGCTCACTGTATCGTATTTCAAAATTCCTAAGGGTCTGACCCAAATAGACAGCATTACATTCTGGACATTTGAGTTTATATATACCTGACTTCTTTAATAGTGGTATTTTTGTTTTTACATTTAACAATTTTGTACTAACGTTACTTTCTGTTTTAAAAGAAATTGTTGCATTCGTTGCTGAAGATATTATCTTTGAAATATTATTAGAAATATTTCCTGCATATGTGATGGTTTTATAAGTTTTAATTTCATCAGCTTGTTTAGGATATATTAGTTGTAATGCCACTTTTTTCTCTTTTTTACTAATTAGTTTATTTATCATATCTAATGGATAACCGTTAGATGTTGCTATTTGTCTAATTGTATTAATCTCTCTATCAATTTACCGAAAACCAACACAGACTGATGTGACAATTCCATTCAATTCTAACCACCCTGTCTCACACAGACTAGCAGCATATAATTCAATGATACATAGAGCTTTTTCAGTTCCTATGAACAAATGTAATTTTGATAGAGAGATTAATACAATTAGACAAATAGCAACATCTAACGGTTATCCATTAGATATGATAAATAAACTAATTAGTAAAAAAGAGAAAAAAGTGGCATTACAACTAATATATCCTAAACAAGCTGATGAAATTAAAACTTATAAAACCATCACATATGCAGGAAATATTTCTAATAATATTTCAAAGATAATATCTTCAGCAACGAATGCAACAATTTCTTTTAAAACAGAAAGTAACGTTAGTACAAAATTGTTAAATGTAAAAACAAAAATACCACTATTAAAGAAGTCAGGTATATATAAACTCAAATGTCCAGAATGTAATGCTGTCTATTTGGGTCAGACCCTTAGGAATTTTGAAATACGATACAGTGAGCACTTACGAGCTTACAGATTAAAACAACCAGATAAATCTCACTACGCAAAACATCTACTTGACACCAATCATTCATTGACACCTAACACAGAACTAGAAGTGCTGCATATTTGTGAAAAGAAACAAGAACTGGATTTCCTTGAAGAACTGGAAATTAGAAGACATTTAAGAAACCCACAATATGAAGTTGTCAATGAACAGTTAAATCTAGGGAATTCTCCACTAATAAACTGTCTTCTTAAGTGATAATTGTAAAGATCAGCAGATATAGTTTTCCTGGTTTTCTATATCATTGCACAGTTATACTGATCTTAATTGGAATAATGATATCCAGGATATCACCATAGGGCCAATAATATCTAAGCTTCAATATTTGTAATATCACATCTTCTTCTTTTTTCTATAAACATAAATTAAGCCAATCACAAGTTAGGTTACTTCTTGGTCTAGCCAAAAATATAACTACTAAACATCAGGTAGGCATAAAATGAAATGTAACTTCTGTCATTCTGACGATGATATTGATTTATCGAAACAATTGTCAATTTTTTAGAATTTTCAATAACTTGTATTATATTGTGGAATTAACTAGAGACCTTGAGTTACATTTAAAAACACTATTTTTTTGTTGAAAAAATGGTGGAGGCTCGTGGCGGAGGAACCTAAGGTGAGGCTGACAAGAATAATACATTTTTCTATAACATCCATTAATATTCATTCAAATAAAAGAGCTGCTCCTAGCACTAAAATCCAAATAACAAAGGTTTGTTGCCTCTTAAAATATTCGAACAGAATTTTGTAGGCCATGACTCATGATAAATTGGAGGATACCAAGAATGACACTTTCTCCCCACTATGATTGGCCCATTGTGTAAACGATGTGTGTACCTGAGTAGCAGTGTTGCCGGAGTGATCAATTAGACATGAATTATCGAGAAATAACAGTATGAAATCGTGATTAGTAAATTGATACCCATCAGTACTGAAATTAATAGATTCTTTTCTAACAAGGAGTATTTATTTGCTTGAGAAATAGTTTTTGTTCATTATTTTTTGAAAAATCATTCTATTATATGAAAACAATACACATGAATTACAAGAAACTGCACAAGAATTGAATAATATCCTCAAGAATATTTACATTGGATATGGTCTGATACTTGCAAACACATTATTACCTACTCCGGCGAAATATACAGAGATTCGTAATTGTTGATAATAAGAATGATATAAGTTTGTAGTATCAGAAGTATAGAAGTGAAGGTCGACCTCTTCGACGATACTACAAATGAAAAATAAGATCTAATTCAATATAGGTGAGGGTAAATATATTAAAATCCTTAAAATTCGTACAAGTTTTTTAATTACCACATGCCAACTAGTTTCGACTTAACAAGTCATCATCAGGGCGGGTAAGCAATCAATCAAAAAATTTCCACAGGACGTATAACAACATGAATTTAAAATAAACAGCGAAAACAATACAAGACAACAGAACTAGACGAACTAAGTTGTCTAACTAGTTCTGTTGTCTTGTATTGTTTTCGCTGTTTTATTTTAAATTCATGTTGTTATACGTCCTGTGGAAATTTTTTGATTGATTGCTTACCCGCCCTGATGATGACTTGTTAAGTCGAAACTAGTTGGCATGTGGTAATTAAAAAACTTGTACGAATTTCAAGGATTTTAATATATTTACCCTCACCTATATTGAAGATGTTTTCGTACTCTAGTGGATTTGCTTCAGAAATAAGATCTAATTGTTCATAGAATGAATTTAAAACAAGAACAAACATATGATAGATTCAACAATGGACACAGCTAAAGACATTGATACATACACAAGATTCAAGAGTTATGAGATAAAATTTAATGACCAGATTTAAAGAGATCCAATAGTGAGAAAAATGTATATTTCTATTCATCTCCATCTTAAATTGCGATTAATAGTCTTGATTCATAATTTATACTTTCATAAAGCTCAGTATGTTATATGGTCACAAACATGAATTAACAAATGTCTCTGTGATCTTAAAATGGGGTTGGCAACACCGCGCGCTATCGCCTTCGGCAAAACACACATCCCACCAACGCCGGATAAACATTTCTTGTTTTCTGCAGTGATTTTGTTTGTTATCGGTTTGATTTATTATTGTTGATTTATTTATGTCTAAGCAGGTGGGCAACTGATTTTCATTTGTTTTTCATTATAGAGTATTGCTATCATTAAATTAATATATAAATGCTGGAAAGAACTCTGAAGAGTAGTCTCAACGAAGGATTATTGAATTAACTGCAATAAATTATATAATAAAATGACACTTCTTATGTGTGTAACATCAGGTTGTGTCAGTAGTTAGTTTACCGGTTTTCTGAACGTTTATACGGTATCGAAAGGTATGATGTATGAAAATAATATGTTTAGTTCCATATAGAAGCTCGAAACAAGACAATTTTTCTGGGTTTTGTAGCTCCTATTATTATCATTCTAACGTCCAACATTATCAAGAAAGAAATATATTTGATAAATATATAATTTCAAATAGTGAGTTTAGTACATAAACAGTGAAATATTGCATTGGTTTAGATATGTAGATGATTGTCTAGTTTTCATAGAGGTTGACCCCCACATAGCTTATTAGACAAAATTAATAACGTACACCCTAATATCGGGCCCAACCCTATGCCTTACAAAACAAGCAATCAGTATGGAAGCGAGGAACTGGTTGGGTAACCAACACCTCGCTCACTGGAACGGTCTATAGGGTGTTAGGCAGTCCAGGCTCCTACTGAGGGGATGAACTGATGGACATGCTAGGGGGCAACTGTAGAACTACCACGGAGTATGTTAAGAAATATAGCAGGTCTCTTAACGGGGCACTGCTGTCTGAGGAAGCACCTCCATAACTTAGGTTTAGAAGAAAGTCCCAAATGTAGGGGTTGTGGCTTGGTTGACAAAACGTCGGTCCATGTCCTCCTCGTGTGTTCACATTGGGCTGTATTATGCAGGAGAATCTTAGGAGTCCCGGTTATAGCCCCTGGGGACACATGCAGGCAGTCACTAAAGAGGATTGAGTCCTTCATCGAAGGACTTGGCTTCATGGATGCATGAGTAGTACAATGGGCTCGTCAGTGGCCTCATTGCCGGAACTTTGGCTTGAGTTTGCTCCGCCGAATTTCGCCTAAATCTATTAGCAGTAGTAGTACACCCTAATATAAAATTCACCGCGCAATTAGGGTCAAATTTTGAAATGAACTTTTTGGACTTACTTATTAATAGAACTAACAAGACATTTGAATTTGGCATGTACCGGACACCTACAGACTGAACATGGCATTAATTTTAGTTCTTTCTACCCTAAACAACACAAATTAGCGGCTTTTAACAGCAACTAATAATTACAATAAAAAATATAATATACTAAAACAAATTGCAAACGTGTAGAGTGGATCTACACGTTTCATATATATCAGAGTCCAAAAATCCTATTTTTAAAAAAATGGTCTGTCGGTCTGTCAACACGATATAACTCAAAAACGCTACCGAACTTTTTAATGAAATTTTATATATTGGTTCAGAATGTAAAAACTGTAAATGAACAAAATCTTATGAACAGGTTTCCGGAAAATCCCATATTCATAAATTTTACTCAATTTTCGAGACGAAATAATTTTTTACGAACCACTGACAAATTTTTTCGAATCCTCGTCTTAAAAAACCTCCCTATGCAAAATTTCATCGAAATCGGAACACAAGTTTTTTTTTAAGTTTCAATCCTGTGGTATCTGATTTTTTTAGCAAAGTTCAATTTTGTGGTATTATAACTCGGTTTGCATTATCGATGGGAAGCTGCTGTATTTTTTTATAATAGAATGATCACTCCTACTTCGATTTTCACCAATTTTAGTCTTTCTGTTGCATTGACGTAGTTTAGATGCGTTTTCATCTATCGAATGGCTTAAGAAAAGCATCGATGTACAGGGTGTCCCAAATTGGTGTGTTTTGCAGGGTATCTCGTAAACTAAAAGAGATAGAAGAAAAGCAGTTAAGATGTTATGACTTCTTTTTTGTTAAAGTAACGATAGCCTAATTAAATCTTTAGTAACTCCCTGCAGTTGGAAGATACAGGGCGATTATTGAAAACTGTCGAAAACTACAAAGTACTGTAACTTCTTAATTAAGAAAAATATAAAGAAACGTTATAAAAACTTTCGATAGATATAATATTAAAGAGTTCAGTGGCGCATGGAATTTTTTTGTTAGGGGGCTCACTAAGGAAATATAATGCAAACTTATGTTTTTTTAAATGGGACACCCTGTATATTTTGACGTTTTTCGTTTTCTTTTTTAATTCTCATTCACCTGATATGACATATTATATATCCATTTTCAATGGTTGGAGCTACAGTGCAAATAAACCATTTATGGATGTTATCAGGTGAAACACACTTAAAAAATTGAACACTCAGTAATGAAATTTAACATTTGATTATAAGGATACTGATGGGTGACAATTTCATTCATTAAAATAATAATTAATAAAAAATGAAACCAGATTAAAAAAATTAAAAACAATAAACTTATGAAACAACAAGAAATATTGTAACAAGTAATCTACCTATAACTAATTTTATTAGAATGTAAGAATTACATTAAATGTTCAAAATGTCCTCCGGTTTCATTGAATGAAAAGTTTTTCGTTTAAATAATCTTCAACCAATTCAGCATTACCAAAAATAAAATCTAAAACTATTAATGTTAAAATTAATTTCATTAATGATCATTTGGATCAATATAGGAAAAATGTTATCTCTCGCTTTATGTTTGTGAAAACGGTTGCATGTAAAAATCTTCCACGCGTTTAATTTTTTGTTTTTTTCATATGTTTATGTATATTGAATATATTTTATTGTAATGTATATGTAATGTAGATGTAATTTTTTAGAAGTGGCAAATATACGTTGAAAATATATGTATGTTATTAATATTTTCTTATATTGAATTTGAATACCTAAAGTTCAAGGTAAATTGTTAAATCGGATTAGGCCATTAGACCCCTACTGGTTTGGAAGTTAATCTCCAAAATTTTAAACACTGGCAGAGTTCGAACAACCCGTAATGACTACCTGTATTTTGTGCAGTTCGGATACTCCGGAATAAACTGTGTTGCCTTTCTTTATCAAACTTACTAAAATTTATGTACCTCTATCACTTTTTTTTATTAAAATTAGTACATCCCGTTACCTCTGACCTAAATCGTATATTCTTTAGTATAGCTGCAACTCATTCGTTCAATACAAAATGTATACGGTATACCCTCTTAAAATATATTTTGGTACGTATATGAAATCTACTTAAATGAATGATTTATTACTCCTTTTCCTTTCTATATAGACTATAACTTTTCCGCATCTGTGGCCCTGAACAATATTCTATCATAAAATTGTTACTTGTATACACTTCGGGGGATGTATCGTGCTAACAAACCGAAACTTCTCCAAAAATAACCAAAAATTCAGTATATCTGGATTTATAGGACCCGCTGTACTCGCTCTAGTCAACTGAAAATCAATAGGGTACATCTGTGAGACACCTTGCACAATACTCAATCATAAAATTGATCAATCGTATACTCTCTGGATGCTGTATCGTGCTAAAAATCTGAAAATTCTCCAAAAAAGACGAAAATTTGGTACTTCAAGTACCATAGCACCCGTTGTACTGGCTTTAATGAGTTGAATATCAATAGGGTTCATCTTTAAGACGCTCTGATTGATATCCAATCATAAAATTGGTCACTTGTATATACTCCGGTGGCTGTATCGTGCTAACAAACTAATTTTCTCCAAAAATGACAAAAATATCGTACTTAAAGTACTGTAGCACCTGTTGTATTGACTCCGGTGAGCTTAAAATCAATAGGATTCATCAGTGAGATGCCCTGAATAATATTAAATCATAAAATTGGTGACTTGTATATACTCCGGTGGCTGTATCGTGCTAACAAACTGAAATTTCTCAAAAAATTACAAAATGTCGTACTTCAAGTACCATAGCACCCGTTGTACTGGCTCTGGTGAACTGAAAATCAATAGGGATTATCTGTGACACATCCTTAACAATATTCAATCATAAAATTGCTGACTTATTGCACTCCGGAGGCTGTATCGTGCTAACAAGACATGCAAGGAAAAGTGGCCGACGACAACGACGACGACGACATACACACAGGATTTTTTTCTAAAAACCGTTTTTTCGTATTGTTGATGGAAAACGTAAAAATAACTCAAAAAAAAAATTTCAAAATTCCAACTTTTTTTGGGGTAAACCAATACTTTTCTCGCATATAGAAAGGTTGGGCGGAAAAGTAATAGGTATGTCTCAAATTGTGCTATTGACTTACTCCATCAAAACACGTGTGTATATTCAAAATCGGTCGAGACGTAGTAGAAGATTTGTCTCGTACTGGTCATCTCTGAATATCGAAACAATTGAGAATTTTTTAGAATCTTCAACATTTTTTCATTATATTGTGGAATTATTTAGTAAATGCTTGGCCTTAATTCATACGGATGTATGAGAACTGAAACGCCTTGAGAGAAGAGATATTTTCTCAGTTTCATTGATGATTTCTCCAGATATTGTATCATATAGGTATTTATTACATCCAAAAGTTAAAATTATAGAAAAAATGGAAGAATATATAGACCGTGAATAATAAATGTGAAAGAACACCCAATGCTTTTAGATTTGCTAATGGGGAAGAATAATCCATGTGAGTTGGTTCAAGGAATATTAAGAAAGAATGGCATAATATCCCAAGTAACGGTTTCCTGAACAAAATGGCATAGCCGAAAGCAAAACCGGACAATGTGTGTATCAGCCAAATCATGCTGAACTCACAAACACATATTGTGGCGAACCTATCACTGCAGCCATTCATCTTCAAAATTGCCTTCCAAGCAAAGCTATTGATGCTACTCCCTATGACATATGGAATGGAGAGCAGCCAAAATTAGATCATCTAAGAAGTTTTGTAGATACCGCGTATGCCTTTGTTCCAAGAAAGAAAATAGGTAAATGGAATCCTCGAGCCAAAGACTGAATTTTAGTAGGATATACACAAAGGTGTAGTAAGGTGTCAAATAATTTTTGACTTTATAATTTGTATTTGATTCTTTTATTCAAAGTAAAATTCACATATAAACTGCCTATTCATTATAAAAGCTAACAATGTTTATACTAAGTTTTCTTGGACACTCTTCCTATACATCACATTTGCTGATCAACGTATTGGATTTTATTAAAGTATATAGTTTATAATTCTTTTAACCAAACGACACATAACTAGTATTTTCAAATATTGAAGATCCATTCTCAAAGTGTAAATCAAACTCAGTTAGAGAGCACATGTTTGCTCTTTTTCAAATTTTTTGTAGATGCTAAATAACATGCATAAGAAATCGTTTTCCATGTTGTTGAGAACTAAGTATAGAGGACAACTATTCAATGTATTTAAGAGGCCTGAATACCACCGCCATATTGGAAAATATGGGATTACGATTCCTGAATTTAATAAATGAAATCAGTTTTAGTCGTTTCGGTGGATAGATTAATTTTTAATTCTGCGTGTAGGAACTTCAAACATATGTAGCTAGCTAGTATGTCATAATGACATATTTTTTAAAATGGATTATTATGGAATAATTTTGAAGTTCCTGCACAAAAAACAAAACATGCTTTATTTTTTACTATATAATTTTTTCATCAAAATGTCTAGATTTCTCTAAAATCCAAACCGCAAATATAATTTTTATTTCATTGGCAAGTGCTGCCATTTATTTTAGATTACCACATTGGGCAACGGTGTAATTATTTCGTGATAAATAACACTAACCTTGGTCTGACGAAGGGTGGAATGTGGCAGGACTTGAATTGAAACATAAGAATATCTAACGACATATATCATATCCGCAAACTAGACTGTCTCTTGTTTAAATTTTTTTAACCACATTTTCACTTTTAAAAGTATAATTTTATTTAATGAAATTAAATTAATAATTTTATTTATTTTATTGTGATTAAAAATCGAATTGTTTCTTAAGAAGTAAATTGAATGGATTTTAAAATGTTTTAAATATAGAGTTGAATTCGACTTGGGTTATTTTTTATAGTTATTAAAATATTTCAGGAGTAAACAAATGTAGGATTGTTCTTCCCTTTTGAACAAAGGCTTAGCTTATTGAGCTTTTAAAAGGAATTTTAAGAATAAAAGATGAGTTTATAAAAAGTTGATTTTTTTCATCTTATGTAAATTTAGGTGAACCAATTAAATTTTTCCATAAACAAAAAGAGAAAGGTTAAAATTCTAGACGTCAAAACACATAATGTTTTAAGTTTTGGAAAATGTGCAAGTTATGGAGAAGTCGAAATTAAAACTATCTAACATAAATAAAAAAACATTAAAAATATTCTTAAGAAAATAATTTTTCCAAGGAAGTAGAAAAAAGGGAAACTAAATTCAGGGTGTTCCGGGACTTGATGCAAAAAATTCGGGAGTAGATGACGTGAAAATAATCCTGTGACATAACAAAATTCTCATACGAGCTCTCGTTTCTGAGTTATAGGCCTTTTAGTTGCGAAATTAGAACTTATATTTAAGTATATTTTCTAAATTATACATTGGAACATTATGAATTTTTAATGGATGGCGTCTGCTCATATAGTGTGTTTGACGGGATAAATAATTCTACACAACTATCTGAAGACCACTGGCGGCTCATACGCAATGGTTAACAATCCGTAACTTTTACAGGGACAACCTGTACAATCTAGAGATAGCAAAAATGAACTTTTCAATCGATTTTTTAACTAAAAGGTACTCTTTGTTTAACTCGATAAAATTTATGTTTTAGATATGTAGATTTTTAGATTAATTGTAATTATTTATTGAAAATACTTACATGAGGTATTGAAACACAATCAAACATTTCTAATTGAACTGCATACTGTCGAAAATCGTGTTACTTACATGAGGAAAAAACTGAAATGTAGAAAAATTTAGTGGGTTAGCCTACAACTTATCAAATACGAGTAAAAACAAAAAAAAACTAATAATAAATGTTCGAAGTGGACACCTTGCACTTCTACACACTTCCGGAGTCTACGTAGGATATTTCTTTGAACTTGGAAGGGCATTCCAAGATTATGGCTTATAGCGTCACAATGGAAGTTTATTCTATCGATCATTTCGTTCCTTGTGTTTACCAGTGTTGCATATACCAAACTTTTAAGATATCCCCATAAAAATAAAAATTAATTCATTGTATTTAATTCAGAGGAACGGAGTGGCCATGCAAATGGACCTCTCCAACTAATCCACCTATTAGGAAAAATGTTATTAAGATGGTTTCTTACATCATTTAGGAAGTGGGGAGGGGCTCCATCGTGCATGAACCACGTGATCTTCGATAGTATGTAGTACAAACGTTTATTTATTTATTCATTAGTTCTCCAAGAAATGTTTGATCGTGTTTTAATACCGCATGTAAGTATTTTCAACAAATAATTACAATTTATGATAATTTTCTTCAGAATGTCTCTTTAAGGCGAACGGTTTTCTTGGCATGTACAACGATCTAAAAATCTACATATCTCATAAACCTTAAATTTTATCGAGTTAAATAACGAGTACCTTTTTGTTAAAAAATCGATTGAAAAATTCATTTTTGCTATCTTTAGATTATACAGGATGTCCCTGTAAAAGTTACGGATTGTTAACCGTTGGGCATGAGCCGCCCCTGGTCTTCAGATAGTAGTGTAGAATTATTCATTCCGTTAAACAAACTACATGGACATACGTAACCGTCAATTAAAAATTCATAATGTTCCAATATATAATTTAGAAAATATACTTAAATACAAGTTCTGATTTGGCAACTTAAAAGGCCTATAAATAAGAAACGAGGGGTCGTATGAGTAATTTTTTCATGTCACAGCATTATTTTCGTTATCTATTCAGTCCCGAATTTTTTGCATCCAGTCCCGGAACACCCTGTATATGCGAATTAATTTTATTTTATTTCGAAATTATTAATATGTAGGAGTATATGAAACTTAAGTCATCAATGTCACTTCTTTTATTCATACAGTTATCATGCTTATTAATTTCAATCATTTTTAGAAAATTTCTTTTCCTTTGTAAGCACACTAGTGTCTATAATGTGATAATTTACTATTACATGTTCTGCTAATGCACATGATTTTTTTAAATTTTTGGGTTCGGCCAGTAAAAAAATTCGTAACAGCATTCATTTTCCAGATACAGGGTGTCTAAAAAAGTATTATACACATTTTTTACGATTATGTTGAAACTACTGGCGACATTTTAATGAAATTTTGTACGAATATGTTTTGGAAGCTGACGGATAGCCTAAATTTATTCTTATATCTGCCTCTCACAGAGGGCGCTAGTTACACGGTTCATAAATATATCTTTTTTGAGGTTGAATTTTGTAGCCCACATTTTATGTAAACTCAAACAACATTCAATTTTACACCAAAGGGGTATTGTTTGTAGAACTCGATATTGTGTACCGTTTTCAGAATATTTTGATTTGAAAATGATGAAGTAATAATTAATGCTGGTATAAAGTATTGTAAAAACCATTACCTATCTTTTAAAACAGAAAGTAACGTTAGTACAAAATTGTTAAATGTAAAAACAAAAATACCACTATTAAAGAAGTCAGGTATATATAAACTCAAATGTCCAGAATGTAATGCTGTCTATTTGGGTCAGACCCTTAGGAATTTTGAAGTACGATACAGTGAGCACTTACGAGCATACAGATTGAAACAACCAGATAAATCCCACTACGCAAAACATCTACTTGACACCAATCATTCATTGACACCCAACACAGAACTAGAAGTACTGCATATTTGTGAAAAGAAACAAGAACTGGATTTCCTTGAAGAACTGGAAATTAGAAGACATTTAAGAAACCCACAATATGAAGTTGTCAATGAACAGTTAAATCTAGGGAATTCTCCACTAATAAACTGTCTTCTTAAGTGATAATTGTAAAGATCAGCAGATATAGTTTTCCTGGTTTTCTATATCATTGCACAGTTATACTGATCTTAATTGGAAAAATGATATCCAGGATATCACCATAGGGCTAATAATATCTAAGCTTCAATATTTGTAATATCACATCTTCTTCTTTTTTCTATAAACATATATTAAGCCAATCACAAGTTAGGTTACTTCTTGGTCTAGCCAAATATAACTACTAAACATCAGGTAGGCATAAAATGAAATGTAACTTCTGTCATTCTGTCGATGATATTGATTTATCGAAACAATTGTCAATTTTTTAGAATTTTCAATAACTTGTATTATATTGTGGAATTAACTAGAGACCTTGAGTTTCATTTAAAAACACTAACATTACCTATCTGTTCAAAGCCTTCCTAACTATCAATAAATCTCAGTTTTCCATCGCTAACTCAGAGGAAACCATTTTTAGTTTTGCGACGAACATTAAACTTTTTTAACGGAAGTCATTTTGAACGCTTATTCAACTTATTGAAAATGTCATGATTTTAGTTAAATTCAATTTAATTTTTTTCATGTGATTCTTTATTTAAATATTATCTAACATTAGAAGAGTGTTATTGTTTTTGGCTATTAATAAATAGGCAATTGTTTTTTAAAAATACTTTATATCAGCATTAGTTATCACTATATCATTTTTAAATCAAAATATATCGAAAACGGTACACAGTATCGAGTTTTACAAACAGTTACATATTGCCGGGCTGAATTTTATCTTGACAGGGAATGACCAATCAATGCTCCATTGCCAGCACTTCACCGTCAGATCAAGTTATCTGGGAATATATCCCTGCTATTCCTCGTGACGTCGTCATGTACTCAGGCCTCTTAACACTTGACTATATAAGTACTTCTGATACACTGTTAAAAATTATTAATAAAGTCAATGAATTTTAGGATTATAAAATATTGAATAAACTAGTGAAAGAATATTACTGAATACAAGGAATAGGAGTGTACACTGGTCGAACTCTTGTTTTTAAGCGCTGTATTGTTATTGAAAACTTTAATTTTCACAATCCTTCGCAAGAAACTATGAACCTTGATTTACTTCCGCTATTTTATTTTCCTAGTTTATCATCTGTTCCAAATGAATTATTATTAACCGCATCTACACTAATTTGTATAATTTCTATTATTTCGACTGATTATCATTGTTGTTGTTTTGACATTTTTACTTATTCATCGAGATTCATTTGCTAAATCATTAAGCAAACTTTGTAGTTGTTACTTTATAATCAGCATCTACAAGTTATTCAATAAATAAATTTGTACAGAGGACTTAATCGAATTAAATTAAATACTGACATGTTACGAAGTTTCAAATATTGTGTAGGTGGCTCTAAGTCTCATATTCACTTCTTCATGTATAAGTCAAAAAGTGGTATTTTTTAGTGGGTAAAGTTTTGACAGTGTAGAACTGAAAGGCGGCTAAGCGAGATTTTCAAAGATCAATGTGAATAACTATGCATGAGCAGATAATTCTTTAATTGAATCCACAAATGTGAAAATATCAGCAAGTTCTCGTGACTCAAAGTTGAGAGCACTAACACATTTTGTTGCTACTTCATTTATTGCCTGTCTTATTAGAAAGTTATATGTATGAGAACGGCTTACATTGCAATGTGCACAAAAATGGTAAGAAGTATTTCGTGAAGACATTAACGGCGGTACCAACGTTTATTGCAACGAGTAAACTGTTAATTAACGATTTACATAATAAGGACAATAGATATTTGTATAGGGTAAGTCCGGTATAGTTGGACCACTTTTATTAAAATTAATAAAACTTCATCGAAATGTTTAGTAAGATTCTGAATATTCGTGTAAGTATTTATTACATACAAGAGTAGGGGAGGTCGGGTACAGTTGTAACAATTTTTACTTATGATTTTTTTTCTGTTACTGTCTATAAAATTAAAAAGAAACATAAATGCCTCCATGTGTGCCAAAGATATAGCTATAGAAATAATTAATATTAATGATGTTGGTCACTTCATTAACAAGAAAAAATATATATAATGTGGTGGGACAGAATGTTACAATCGTACCCGCAGGTGTGACAATTGTAACATGCACGGGGGTCAAATGTAACAAAGTCTAAAACTATTGAAAATAATATTTATTAGTGAAAAAAATTAAGAATACATATTTAGTGAAACATTATGATTCTAAAACTAAACCAATTGGAATCATTTCACATTAAAGCCATATTCTCAATTGAAAAAAGAATATAAAACAAGATAATATTATTTTCATTTAAATTAAATAAAAAATAAACACTAGTGACTCTCATCATCATCATCATCGCAGTTCAAACAATAGAAAAAGTCGGATCGTAGCTTATGAACACATCGATACCTGAAAGCAACAGTGAGATAAACCCCAAAAAGTCGATTTCGAGCTAACTATGTCAAATGTGAACTAAAATCGACCTTAACTGAATGCAATACTGAGACATCTCGGCAAAAATATTTAGAATAGTAGAAAATCTGAAACTCAGTGTTGCATTTTTATCTGTTTGTCTATTCTTTTATTGTAACACTGGGATATTATAAATATCTCAGAGTTGCATTAATAATCCTACAGCCGCTTACATGCAACACTGAGTTAAATCACTGTTGCAATATGGTTGACAACATTGTTAATCGGTTGATGCGTATTTTGTCTCGTTTTTATTCTAAATTCTAACCTAACAGTCAATATTGGTTTTATTGATTTTGTTTGATGTTTTTGTGAATGTTTCGCTGTTTTCGATTCATAGTTAAATATAATAAAAAAATATGAGTTTAAGGGCAAAACGAATTCGTGATATGGCTCTCGGTGAAGCAGGTTAGTACAATATTTATTTTATTAATAAATATTTACAAAAATGAGGTTTTGTAGCACCTCATTTTAATATTTTTAGTCCAATGTAGGTAATGTAATTATTCATTTTTAGCAAAACAAAAAGTGAAAACTTACTTTATTACTTTATTTAGCTATTTTATTAGACACCTAGGGCTATAGGCTATATACAGGGTGTCCCATACGTTCAAGAATCACTGTATAGAAAGATATTTAACAATAATTTTAATATTTCGTTCTTTCAGCCAAAAAAAGATCAGTGTTCATTTTGTGTCATTTATGAAAAACATAGTTCTGAAACTGAAAAGGAGTTAAAAAAGAATGAATACGATACTCATAAAGAAAATGTACGCAACTCACGCTTGGAAAAAGAAGGAGACAAAAAGCACTTCATGCTTGAAAAAGACGTAGTACTCGCTACCTTTGATTTACAAGCAGTGATGCCACTTCCAAATGGAAATATTTCGACCTTTTTTTATAAAAGTAAATTGAACGCCTACAATTTTACTGTTTATAATGTTAAAAGTAGGGAGGGTATTTGTTACTTATGGAACGAGAGTATTGCCAAAAGAGGCGCCATTGAAATTGCAACCGGCGTTTATACCTTTTTAAAAGATTACTGTCAGGGTAAAAAGGAGGTAATATTTTACAGCGACAATTGTAACGCACAAAATAAAAACAAATTTATGTTTTGCATGTACTTATATGCTTTGAAAACCTTAAACATTCAAACGATTACACATAAATACCTCATCGTCGGGCATACTGAAAATGAAGGAGACAGTGTTCATGCCTGCATAGAAAAGGAAAAGAAACGAATTCTTAAACAAGGACCTATTTTTGTCCCATCCGAGTTAGCCATGATAATACGATGTGCCAAAAAAAATGCTCCTCTGTATATTGTGAATGAAATGGAGACTGGGGATTTTATAGACTGGAAAAACGTATGCAATCAAACAGGAAAAAACTTTAATGTCAACACTGACGGGGAAAAATGCCTTTGGCAAAATGTAAAGATGATTCAAGTAACTATAAATGATCCAGACCTAATAAAATATAAGACATCTTACTCAGAAACGCACTACAGCAAATTTATTAACGTCAAATATCGTATGAGAGGACGTAGGAGAACATACGAGTCCATCGAATTGAAACCCGCGTATACTGAACCACCTCGAATACCAGCTAATAAGTTGAAAGATCTTATTTCATTATGTGAAAGTAAAACTATTCCCCAAAGGTATCACCAATTTTTTTTTAATTTAAAGGGACAGGAAAATGTTGACATTAGAGAAGACACTGATGATGAGGGCGACTTATAATGTAGAAAATAAAAATAATTTTACCATACTTTAAAAATGTATTTTTTTTAATAAAAATGTTTTTGCTTGAAACTCTATTATTTATTTGATGTACTTTTTACTGAGACAAACTTAAATATGAATACTAATATTTAAAGCAATAGTGAGATATCTCATATAAAAAAAAAAGAGCCTAAGAGCAATACTGAGATATCTTTGTTTTTTCTTTAAATCTTTAATATTAAGTGTCAAAAACAATTTCAGCAATCTTTACTTAAAGCTTATCAACTTTCTCTATCTAAAAATCACTTGAGTTGAAATAAAATCGCCCCATAAATATTTAATTACCTCTATTGCAAATAAAAGTGCGATTATCATAAAACAATGAATTTAGCATTATCTCACTGTTGCTCTCAGGTATCGACATGATTCGTGTGCCCATTGTTTGCACTTATTACACTGAATCCATGTCGCTTTGGGTTTCCCGGTGTAGGGTTTAAAGCAATATAGGCAAAATGAATCTTCTGTTTCAGAATCTTCCATTTCAGAATCTTCCGTTTCTTCGTCTGTCACACGAGAGGAACCTAGTTTACCATCGATCTTTTCAGACTTCCTAGATAAACTTTTATTATTTGTGCCTTTAAGTTTTTTGGTTTTTGCTTCATCTTCATTTTCCACTACATTTCTTTTTATGGTGTTTGCTTTCTGTTTCCTCTTACTCTGTTCTTCTTCGAGAATCAGCTTTTCTGGCGTATCTGTTAAAATAGCACTATGCTTCTTTCTTCTCTTCGTAATTTGCTTTTTTATGCCACCTGCTGCCTTTGGAAGAGGGCGAATTTGTTCAAGAACCCGAAAGGATTGATTCAGATCTTCTGGGTTATCTGGTCTTCTGCTGGGACCTAGTATAGCTACGTTTGCGACACTTCCGTCATTTTCATTGCTTGTAGCCGTAGTTTCTACTAAGTTATTTTCTAGTAAATCCCTGTCAGTTACAAATGAAGGCGAAAATTCGTCGTCTCCAAAAATATCCCTGTTAAAGGGCCAAATTCCTGACACCCTGAATCCTCCCATAATATTTGTGGGTGTTGTTGCTTTTGGAAATGCCTCAGCAACTACACCGGGGATATCGTATATAGTAATTGTCTGACCGGGATGCGATTTCATCCAATTGTCCATTGCACCATTGACGTAATGTTTGAAAGGACCGTAGACACCACGGTCCAACGGCTGTAACTTGTGCGATGTATGTGGGGGGAACGACAATAAAACAACTCCATTAGCTCTACAGAACTCTATAGTTGGCACATATAGGTGGGAATCATGATTGTCCAACAAAAGTAGAACTTTTTTTTCAGGTGTGGGTCTCACATGCTTTACGAAGTGTTTCATGAAAATTAAAAACGTATCTTCTTTCATCCAGCCGGAGCCGTTCGCCTCACCGATACATCCTGGGGGACCATTGCTTATAAAATGTGCTTGAAATTTTTTGCGAGGGAAGATGAAGAGAGGGGGGACAGTGTTTCCGACAGCACTAACAGCTGTGCAAACAGTTACCAAAGTGCCCCGTTCTCCAGAAGTAACTGCACCTACTTGTTTTGTGCCTTTTATGGCAACGATTTTGTTTGGCTTTTGTACGGTGGTGACCCCAGTTTCGTCGACGTTGTAAATGTCAGCGGCCTCAAATTTATATTTTTCAAGAAGATTTAAGAGATTATCGTAGAATTTGCCGACATTTACTTTGTTAAAGTTAATCGCACGTGCATAGCTGGTTGCCTCTGGAGTTCTTATAGATAAATTAGGGTGTCTATGCATGAAATTTGTAAACCAGTCCTTACCAGCTTGTCCATTTTCTGACCATTTGGGAGGGACCGCCATTTCGTTTTCTTTCGCGAATTGATACACCTGGGAACAAAAATTTAATAAACATTGGTTTTCTAGGCTTTTATTTGAACTACTAACCAATTTACGAATTTCTTTTGGCGTTAGCCCAAAATATATAACTGAAGACATCCGTATATATCTCAAAAACGCTTCTTCTTGTTCTTCTGATAAAATTGTCGTGTGTGGATTGTAACCCATTTTTGGCATTTCACCATTATTTCGTTTTTTCATATAACGGTTAAGTGTTACGTGGCAAATATCTAAATCTCTTGCTACCTGTCGTTGTGAAAGATTTCCCTCCATTATTAGATTAGCTGCCCTTTCCATTAGTTCATTTGAAGGACTTCTGTTGGTTTTTTTAATTCTTTGGCGTGGCATTGTTCCCTGAAACATGGAATTCATAAACTCAACATAAGGGGTACAAATGTAACACGTTACAATTGTACCGACTAGTGTTGTTACATTTGTACCCGAACGACATTTTGAAATGTTTGGCTTAGTTACCAGAACAAGACAAGTCATAACCTCAAATTAGCATTAGGACTTTTTAAAGTCATGTTTGCTCTAAACGTCAACTATAAATTCTTTGCGATAAATGTAAACATGGTATAGGTTATACATAAAAAGGCAAAACACTAAAATTTTACTTACCTGTCTTCAAAACAACCTATTTAACATAACTTTTGACTCGTATTACATGGACCGCTCTAATCAACATGCAAACTACTTCACACTACAACCTATTTGTTGGCCACGTTGCCAAATTTAAGAAATTACACTCGACGTTTTTCTATCTGTTGTTACATTCGTACCGCGTTACAATTGTACCCGACCTCCCCTACAGGTTGGTGATAACAAAACTAGAAAATATTCTCAAAAAGATAAAACTAAAAAAATATGATTGCAAAAAATTTGGGTTAGACGGACCTTCTCCGGTTTAGATGGACCATCGTCATCGGGAGAGACGGACCAGTAGAAAATGTATTCCTAGAGCTAATGACAAATGTCTTAAATAATAATTAACATATAATTATATCTAATATTAGCACACAAAAATATTTATTTCTTTTTTGCGGCTATTTTTCCACATTCTTTGCATAAGTTGATATAACCAGTACATCCTTCATGCGTCCAACCTTTGCAAATAATGCAACAGAGCCATTCATCTTTCTTTTTTGTACTAAGAAACTCCTCCCCAAAGCCTATGCACTCAGCATTGTCTTCTGTTTCACCGTCCTACTCTCATCATCTAGTATAGGGCTATCAGAATCAGAGGAGTCTAGGTAGGAACTGTTGTTTTTCTTAACGGGCGTTTTACCTTTTTTAAAATATTTTTTTGCTTCTTTAATGGAGCTGTAGATAAGGGACGTTTCTTGTTCTTCAGGCGTATTAAGAACTTCTGCAAGTTGACGTCCGCGTCTCTTGGCTTTTTGTAAACACGCAGAAACAGGAATTGGTGATATGTCATCCAGAAGCTTCCCAGGTGTGACAGTTTTTGTAGACGGAGGCGTATTAATTACTTTGTCACTATGATGAGAACAACTTGGCTGTGGAGAATCGTTAGTGAATGACACATCGTTGTTGACAATATCCGTACTGGACGGAAAGGAAGCTTGGATATTGTTTTCTGCAGAAGCAAAATCAGCGTTTTCCTTTGGAGTAAGGTAAGCGTAATCTGGGATTGCATCGGGCCAAAATGGAACAATACCTGTGGCTTTAAATCTGGACACAGCATTCTGTACCGTAGCAGCTTTGTTCCAAGAACAACCCAATAGTTCACCGAACTGAAGTCTACCCAATTTTCTTGCAGGATTTGCTTTCATGAAGCTAGTGCAGGCCGAATAGTAGTAGCTCTTTAAGGACTTGAAAAAGGATCGATCCAATGGCTGCAGGAAATGGGTTGTATGCGCTGGTAGGCACAAAGGGATGATATCATTCGCTTCCGAAAACACCAACACACTGAGAGAGTTTGTGTGGGAAGCATGTCCGTCCAAAATAAGTGAGACTTTTCCATTCGGTTTTCTTGGCAGGAAATGAGTTTTCAGCCAATGAATGAAATATATCGGCGTTAACATATGCAGACTTTTCTAACATTGCGATATATGACCCAGGGGGCATTCCGGTTGAAAATTCTTCCTTTCTATTCTTCCCCTTAAAAATACAATATGGAGGCAGAAACACTCCTTCAGCATTGCAGCAGGCCACTACGGATATCGTTTCCCCTTTTTCTGCTGAAGTAAAGTTTGCCACACATTTTGACCCCTTCTTGGCTAGAACCTGACCTGGTTTATAGTTTAACGGTAGTCCAGTTTCATCTACATTGAATATATGGGCGGGCTTATCATTTAAATCATTTTCATCCAAAACCTGAGCTAGTAAGCGAAAATACTTTCTAACATTTTCTTTGCACAAACCTGTTGCTCGTGAATAAGAAATTCCCTCGTCTTTACGGATTGAAATCTCAGGATGACGAGTTGAAAATAATTGGAGCCAATCATAGCCTGCTTTACACGTATCTCGGTTAAAAGTATGCCTAATTTTAAGTTTTTCTGCAAGTTCGTATGCCATTTTTCTAACGCTGTCTCTGCCTGGAGCAAAACCATATTTCTGTAACTTAAGTATGTGAGCCACTAATTTTTTCTCCGTCTGAGAGTCAGGTCCAAGGCGATTCATTCTATTACTATTACTAGACTTTAGTCTTCTTTTTAAGGTCGTTTTCGGTATCCCAAATTCTTTGGCTGCCTGATTAACGCCCATTGTCTTATTTGTCACAGCTTCCATTGCATTATGGAGTGATTCCGCAGACCAATTTCCGCGTTCTGATGTTCCTTTGCGTTTATATTTAGTCGGCATGGCTCTGTTAAAGAAATAAATGTATTGAATTGACCTATATATATATATATATATATATATATATGATTTTTAGCAATATTATTTATGGTCCAACTCACCCTAAAATATGCGATCCAACTATCCCAAACTTACGCGAGAGATGGACCACTGGTAATTCATACTTAATCAAGGTGACAGAGCTCTTATTTTTGGGTTAAAATAGTATACAGGGGCCGTATAATCTATATTATGCATAACTGTCATGTAAAACTTACCTAAAATCAATTCACCATCACACAATAAAATTCTCGAATAATTTATTACGTAGTATTAAACGCTAATCGGTCACAAAAATGTATTTCAACGTTGTATAACGACCACCTTCGCTCAACTGGTATGGCATGACTGGCATTCCGTCAAATTAGGATCGCGGGCGCCATCTGATAAACACGTCTGGAAATTCTCGCCCTGGTCCGTCTATCCCGCTGGTCCAACCATACCGGACTTACCCTAATTAGGGAGGAGAGTGCTACTTTTCCTCTCGAGGAAGAAGTTTACCGTCCGAATCGTAGCGGAGGGCAGTAATCATTCAAGGGAAGAAAAGGCACTTTACCCCCATGTTATACATATTATTTTTCCGCCTCCCACAAATAACAATACGTTTTTAAATGATTTATTTATGAAACTAACAAACAAAATTTATTAAAGAACTAAGAAGTAGGTAGAGTATAACTTATAGGCTCGTTATTTTCATCAAATTCCCTTGAATCACTCATTTTTTAAATATTATTTTATATTTTGTAGATACATTATAGCATAACACACTTTGAAACTGTTAATCTGTCAATCAACCATAGCATGCTATAATATTTCTGTCTTAAATTCAAAACCGGACGAATCTATGATTTGAAGTCAAATTATTAATGTAAAAATCGTTAAATTAAAATAACAATTTACTAATTTCTACCAATTTGCAAAATACAGGGTGTTCCATAAATAAACGGTAAAATTTATACTTATATAATAGAATATAGTTAAGGTCGTCAATGCCGTATAATATTATATTATACACCAAGCGACTGAAGCGGGTGGTGATTGATTCCGGAGGGCGGAGCCCGTAAGAAGCAATCCTCCTAAGGAATTGATGTCACTTTAGTCGAGAGGTGTATACGCTATTTTTTGCAATTCCGGTAATTCTAGGTACATACATTTTTAATAAATACTACTTAGGATTGACTTTTATGAAACTTGGTTGGGTATCGAGGATGGACTTCTAAAATGCTTGGCTAGGCATCGAGGATGTACGTTTTTATTTGTACATTAAATCCCTTGGGATTTTAACTGTCACTTTATATCCCTTGGGTCTGAAAGTGACACTTCAGGATCTAACATGTGAGACTAAAGTGACCACTTTAGTTTCGGAATTGCAAAAGTTATTTCATTGATAACATACCATGACGTCACTTTTACTTTTCCTCCCTATGGAGGAAAAGTACTTGTCCTCTCTAGGGAGGAAAAGTACGACTTTGCTCCCTACAATGAGGCCAGGAAATGGATAGAGGTAAGCGGTAAAATATTTTTTCCTGATTCCGTTTGATAGTTGGTTTAACTAAGAGGACTAAATGAATTGATGAACAAAAAAATATTTCTACATGGCCACTATAATATATTTTTGATAATTAGGAAGTTACGTAGATCTTAAATATCTTTGATAACTCATTAAAACGTAGTCAATATAAAGTAAATGCCTCTGCGAATAATCTGAAAACAATAATAATTATTATAAGTGCGTAATAAATGATTCCAATTAGTGTTGCCCAAAATCAGTCTTGGTCTTGCAGTCTTGGTCTTGTTCTTGCATTTTGCAAGACCAAGACCAAGACCGCGTAATTTTAGGTAAGACCAAGACCAAGACCGACCATGCAAGATTTGAGCAAGAACAAGATTAAGCCTGCGAGACTCTTGCGTCTTGCAGTTAGTACTGAGTGTCGTTTTAGGGAGCGGACAGGCTTAGTTTATAATACACGAAATTGACACGTAGAAAACAAACGAAACAAAATAAAAGAAAGTACTAGTACATAAAATTTTGAAGAATAAAATAGGCAGAAAATAGGAACACGTAAAGTACAGATATAAATGAAATCAGTGCATTTTAGTTGAAGGGGGAATTTACGCAGTCCGAATAAGTAAATAAAAAATAATATATTAAATATAGTATGACAATAAATAAAATGAAAATAATAAAAACGAAAAATAAACTATATAGAATAAAGTGTAATAAAATTATATGTAGTATGTTACCGAGAAAATGTTTATTTTCTTGATATTTCGAAAGTTACATGCCGAAAAACACAAACTAATTTAAAATCTAACTTATAATAATAAGAGCGAAAAGCAGGACGCTACAATGACATGCGGCATCCTTTGATTTGCGGCTATCTAAGATAATGGACTATAAAAAATAGTATTTATTTCAATTGGAGTTGGAGGAGTACCTAAGTAAACCCAGAGCCGCCAGCTCCGAAGACATTTTAGAGTGGTGGAGGACGCATCGAAGATGGCCCGTGATTTCCTCTCAATACCTGCAACTTCAGTACCTGCAGAGATATTATTTTCTAAAGCATCATTAGTAATTAGAAAACATAGAAATAGGTTAAGTGATGAGTCAGCCAGATGGTTACTTTGTATTAATTCTTGGTCAAAAGAATGAATATAAAGTAACAGTAATGTCAAAGCTATTCTGTAGTGTTCTTTAATATAACTTGTGTTGTATTTTTATTTAAATAAATGGTAAATTCAGTAAATTGTATTGATTCTTGGTAAAATGAATTAATATGAGGTGAGGGTCTATCAATTTCTTTCTAGACAGATAATGTTCTTTAAAATACAGTCAAGTTAATGTCTTTAATTTGTGTTTTATATGTTTTAACCATGTTTAATAAATAGCAATAGGCTAATATCTAATTGCGAGACTTGCGAGACTCTTGCTACAAACCAAGACCAAGACCAAGACTGGGACCGCAATACCAAGACCAAGACCAGGTGTATTGGCGCAAGACCAAGACCAAGACTAAGTCTCGTCTTGTTCTTGCATTTGGGCAACACTAATTCCAATACGCGCGCTGCGCAGATCGGCTAGAAATGGGTGTGCCCTTGTCGTGACGTCAGCTGCCAGACGCGTGTGTTTCGGCAGAGAGAATTGTATCGCAGCGTGTATTGAATATAACACATTTGATCAAAAATTGTTACCATATGCTGCAGTTTGTATGGTCTTTATTTTTGTTCGTGTGGGTACCTAAACATATCTGTTAACATTATAAGTATTAGGTAATGTAGTTAGCAGCTTGTATTATAATTGGTTGTAGTCTGCTGAAATATTCGTGCATGATTATGAGCATAGCCGATCCGGGCTTCCAGCAAGCCCGAAGTGATAATTGGCCCAGAATATACTCATTTATGTTAATGAACTTTATTGGAGCGAATTCGTACTTTGTTAGTGATGAAATTAAAGGAATAAAAGTTGCCATATAGATCCTCAAACTATCAAGGTGGAGACGGTGCAGAGAATCGAAAAATTTTCCTCATATTTCTCGAACAACGCGACATTTCCAGTTGAAATTTAGTACTGTTATTGCTGGCCTGATGTGAAAGGTCCCTATTGTTTTTTATTAAAATCGTTCCAGGGGGAGGGCGTGAAAAGGGGGTTGAAA
Organism: Galeruca laticollis; assembly: GCA_963921935.1. NCBI lineage: Eukaryota > Metazoa > Arthropoda > Insecta > Coleoptera > Chrysomelidae > Galeruca > Galeruca laticollis. Next base: position 219,683,506 of record OY998178.1, on the reverse strand, counting down.
TCATATTTTTACCCAATTCTTCTTGATTTATTCACATTTATCGAGGTAAATTTCAGACAACATTTTCCAAGTAAGCAAATAAATTTGATTTATCCCCTATGTCAGGGTGCAAAGGGGGTGAATCGATTAAATCGAGTGATATATCGTTTCCTATAATTTCGGGGATGACGAAGTCAAATATTATGTTATTTTTCAGAAAATCTCGCAAAACATCCCATTCCACTTCTCAGGTGGGTAATAACAAAAATTCTTTGTTAACGAAGGCCTACGTCAGGGCTGCTGTGTGTCGCCCACCCTATTTTAGATATACACTGCAAAAACACTACATTTGTGGAAACGTAAATGTCAGGGTATGGGAATAGACCTAGGAGATACATATCTATATACGTTACATTTTGAAGATGACCAGGTTATCATGGCCAATAAAGAAGACATCGAGTGTATGGCTAAAAAACTACAGGAGGAATATCGGAAATGGGGCTTAGAGAAATCAACGTATAACAAAAAAAATATCTCCCAACAGGAACTGACCTGTCAAATATCCAGCTAGAAAATGGCGATATTATTACATTCTGTAATGAATACACTTGGCGTTATTTTCGGTTCTACAGGGAGAGACGAAAATCAAATAAAAAAGAGAATCATACAAACACGAAGAACAATTGGTTGCCTCAATGAAATTGTTTGGTCTCAAGAAATATGAAAATAACCAAACTATATGATACACTCATCAAAAGTAGTCTTCTGCATGTCTCCGAGACATGGTGGCTACCGGAGAAAGTTGACTTCCATACATTCCTTCTATTTTCAGACATATTTTTCCTATGTTATCATTTCTGCCTTCTTGTTTCGAATGCTAGTTCAATGCCTTCCAATTTGCGTAATTTTCGGCCTTTGCATTATCTTAATTTCCGTGCTTGAAACTTTTTTCTCGTTGGATAACATTATTTTTATTATTATTCGCATCTACACAACTTTTGGGATATTATTTTCTTGAAAATGTTTTGTTCAAATAAATATGGTATCAAATTTGTCTATTTCTAGACATGTTTGTCGAAATCACCAGTGACACCATCATAAAACTGACAAATTACCCAGTGTAGTTATCACTTATGTCCTGACATTGCTAAGCAACACATTTCATGAATTCAATCAATATTTTTTTATAATTCAGGTATACAAAATTTACTTTGTGACGTCGAAAACAGTGTCACAAAATAACCATTTCAGCATCGTTTTTGGCAACTTTTAATACAGTTGGAGCCCCTGTTTAACTTATGGCTGACAAACTGACATTTATAACTGGCATTGGACGGTGGACCCATGACTTGATAAATTTTCTATAAAGTTTGAAGAATTTAAATGATTTGAATAAAAACAATAATATTAAATATAAACAATATATAGTTATACGGTAAGTCATGTTTTTTAATGTCAATCGTATGGATTTCAATTTCTAATTTTTCAGCATTGAAATTTTGTCACGTGCAGAATAAATGAAAAAATTATGAACGTAAATGGAAGCAAATCAAAACATAAATGCCATATACATATTTTTGTTAGATTTTTCAGGTAGTAAATCATTAACTGCATTATCAGTAATATTGCGAAGTTCTGATGGAGTGCATGATAATTCGCTGTTAAATTCCGAACTATGTATTAGTAACTTAATAAACATTCAAATTTTTTAAAACTTATGTCAACTGTCACTTGTATATGTGACGGTTACCAACATAAATAAAGAAGCATAAAAATTCCTAATATTGCAATTATATTTTCAAACAAAAACATTTTTGCACGTTCATTATAAAAAATAGTATGTAAAACTTTTATCACAATGACGTTTTGTAGTACTCGTGCTTTGCATAACTCACCGCTTCGCGGTTAGTACTATTACTATACTTTTGTTCGCATTGCATAAAATTTTCTCACCGAATGTCCCTCGAACATTGATAAATATCTCATAATTTTATCACAACTTCCTAAACCACGTTATTTTAGGTAACAGCCCTCCGCCTTTAACAACCTTCAACTCGGTGTGGGGCGGTTACCAAATAACGTGATTTCGAAAATTGTGATAAAATGATTTCGTTAGTTATCAATGTCCTTGTCAACTTTTATAACTTCATCAATATATACGCATACTTAATCGATAAAATAAAAGCTCTCCATATGTGTTTCATTTTTAGATCATTAGATGCTTCCTATCGATCAATAAAATTTAAATAATCATCATGTCGTCAAAACCAACACTTTTTCCGATATTTGTCGCACAAATAAAATTCCTCTATTAAATCTGAATCCAATTTCTCATATTGATTTGCTGTACATATTCGATTTTGAAGATCTCGTTTCCTGTATAGTCCATTCATTGTAACCCTAGAAAACATCTCGTGACTGAGCCACTATTTCAAATAATGCAGAGATTAATTTTATTAAACAAGCAGTCTCATTAGAAAGTGATAACTTTGGGAACCGCCAATATTGATGTAAATATCGTTGTATCTACGTAGAAGACTCGTTCTCATCATTGGAATGTGTAGGTAGAAACATTGTTAGTTAACACCATAGGTGTTCGAAATATTTACAAATATATTATCCGAAAGAATATAAAAGAGTAAATTAATTTAAGATGAGTCATTGGGATATCAAAGAAAACGCATAAATTTGAGACCACACACACAATTTTGTTTTAGTATTGGATTTTATTTTATTCATCAGTGACCAAACATTTACACAATTTTTACTTGTGTATACCACAGATACGCAGATGATACATCATTGATATCTAACAAAATATATGATATGAGGAATATGCTTAAGAAGTTGGATGAAAAGTTGGCTGAAGTTTGTCTTAAACTTAATACTAAAAAGACAGTAAAGATTAGAATAGGAATAAATAAACAAAAGTGTCAAAGTGTACATCAATAAAGTAAAAATAAGACAGGCACAAGAATTTTGCTACTTAGGCAGTATAGTTAGTGCAAAAGGAGGAACAAAGGCAAATATTAAACAGAGAATAGGAAAAGCACAACAATCTTTTTAAACACTTTCAAACATATGGAGATCAGCCCAAATTAGTCAAAATAGTAATAGTAATGGCAAAACAGTTCTAATATATGGGTGAACATATGGACAGTAAGAGACGAAAATGCAAAAAATAGGATAAAACATGAAATAAAGGTAGTTGAAAGGGATGACGATTGATAAGCTTTCCGTGAACGAGACTGTAGTACATCAAGAGAATTATTATTATTATTATAACTCGAAAAAGGGCAGCGGATTCAACGAACCCTATTGTACCCAACAACAGAGAAATACTATTCATTGTACTACCACTATCAAAACTAAAGCCAAGAAAAATAAACGGTTTTAAAGATTAAAACTAACTTTTCCGCATCTGTGGCCCTGAACAATGTTCTATCATAAAATTGTTACTTGTATACACTTCGGGGGATGTATCATGCTAAGAAACCGAAATTTCTCCAAAAATAACCAAAAAGTTAGTATATCTGGATTTATAGGACCCGCTGTACTCGCTCTAGTCAACTGAAAATCAATAGCGTACATCTGTGAGATACCCTGAACAATATTCAATCATAAAATTGATCAATCGTATACTCTTTGGAGGCTGTATGGTGCTAACAAACTGAAAATTCTCCAAAAATGACAAAAATTTGGTACTTCAAGTACCATTATAACGAGAAAAACCTACAAACCCTCACAGTGCTCGTTATAGGTATGCGGGTTGTCTCACGTGGTACAACCTGTGCTCGCCAGTCGGCTAGCTTCGAGTCGAAGAAGGGGTGGATTCTTCAAAAAAATTATTGAGTATACAAAAAGGGCGCCAGAGAAGTTTTGGCAAGCACCCAAGACTTCCTAAGTTAGCCCACAACTCCTCAGTGGGTTAACAACACACACTACACACTCCAAAGGTTAATCTGATAGGTAAATTATCAAAAGTAAATAAAAGTCAGCAAATACACCCTGATTGAAATTTTAATTAGTCTTGGTGGACCAAAGGTCTCTTTTCAAATATTTAATCCAATATCACTACCAAAAGAAAAATATTACAAATAACGTCTGAGCTCAGCTGAAGGCTGTAATCTCAGGGTGCAGTAGAGCTGAGGGCCCCAAACTACACCGATGTCTCAATTCAAAAATTCTAGAGAATCGACCAAATTGTTCATGTACAATATTCCAAAATTACAACGATAATATATATATATATATATATATATATATATATATATATATATATATATATATATATATAATAAGCAACGAATGAATTAGTGGGTATTGCACGCAAATAGAAGAAGGGGATACTGAAAAGAGTGGTAACCGCAGACATGCATGTTTCTGGCTCATTAGCCGTCATCGGTACGGTACAACCAAGAAAAGATGTGAAACATGGGAGTAAACGTGTTGAATGAAACATAACAAAATATAACAGAATTCAGCAGGATAGTCAAACACAACAGAATTCTGTTATATTTTGTCATGTTTCATTCAACACCTTTACTCCCATGTTTCACATCTTTTCTTGGTTGTACCGTACCGATGACGGCTAATGAGCCAGAAACATGCATGTCTGCGGTTACCACTCTTTTCAGTATCCCCTTCTTCTATTTGCGTGCAATACCCACTAATTCATTCGTTGCTTATTGTTCATATGTCACGCACTATTCGTACATCTTGTTGTTATATATATATATATATATATATATATATATATATATATATCAAAATCACCAATGTATAGTTACAAGGGTTCACACTTCCGCAATTTATACCAGTATCAATATAAATATAATAATTGCATAAGCCAGAAATTTAAATTACAACGAGTTTAGCGTTGCTGGAGAAAATACAACTCAAAATTATATACGGCACAAAATTATATACATGAAACCATTAGAAATAGGTAAAAACTACTAAATATCGCAATACTAGGTACGTACCAAGTGTTCCAGCGTCTCTTAATCTATGAGCAAGATTTCAAAAAATTTTAAATACAAAATTCAAGTGTAAACGAGATTATAGTAATTGCCGCAAGAAAAAAAGAAATAAAACTTAATATAAAAAAAACGGTAATATGTGAAGCATAGATGTGAAGTTACTACTGAATTTGAAGAAATAAGAAAAGGAAAACTGTTAACTTATCCTTTTCCGGCACCAGAACAGGAACTGAAATTTCTCCAGATTAATCCAGACCTCCTGGAACTGGTCTCACTGACCCATTAAATTCCAATCAGCGATTTAATGTCCATATACAAAACCCCCCTTGTTAATGAATCCAATGCCGTCTACGGGAATTTTCCACGTGGTTCCCTAAATCTACCAATTCTACTGGTATCCTTTGGTCATCGGCACCCCCTGGATCAGTATATTATTGGGTCAGACCTTCGATCTGTTAAATCGAGCGATATTTTCTTCCCCTACGTAGAATTTATCAGGATTTTCCGTGAAATAACGTTATGGCTCCCAGAGCACATGCAAATATCTTTTGTTGAAATGATGTGTTTTCACCTTGACGGCAATTGGAGGACTCAAATTTTTAACTCCGTACCGATAGCGCTGTGACCTCTCTCATTCGACAGGCTAGCCAAATTAAATTTACGACGGCTCGGCGAATTTTCCGCGTTACACCATAGTACCCGTTGTACTAGCTTTAGTGAGCTGAATATCAATAGGGTTCATCTTTGAGACGCTATGAATAATATCCAATCATAAAATTGGTCACTTGTATATACTCCGGAGGCTGTATCGTGCTAACAAACTGAAACTTCTTCAAAAATTACAAAAATATCGTACTTAAAGTACTGTAGCACCTGTTGTATTGGCTCTGATGAGCTGAAAATCAATAGGGTTCATCAGTCTGATATCCTGAATAATATTCAATCACAAAACTGGTAACTTGTTGAACTCCGGAAGCTGTATCGTGCTAACAAACTGAAATTTCTCAAAAATGACAAAATGTCGTACTTCAAGTACCCTAGCACCCGTTGTACTGGCTCTGGTGAACTGAAAATCAATAGGGATCATCTATGGCATGTCCTTAACAATATTCAATCATGAAATTGTTGACTTATTGCACTGCGGAGGCTGTATCGTGCTAACAAGACATGTAAGGAAAAGTGGCCGACGACAACGACGACGACAACATACACACAGGATTTTTTTCTAAAAACCGTTTTATCGTGTTGTTGTTGATGGAAAACGTGAATATAGAAAAAAAATTTCAAAATTCCAACTTCTTTTGGGGTAAACCAATACTTTTCTCGCATATAGAAAGGTTGGGCGGAAAAGTAAAAAACGAACTTTCTGTTAAACAAATATAAATCTAACTTATTTTTAAATACGTTAACGGACGCCCAAGAAAAATTGCTGAGAAGATTCACAAGGTGAAATCAATTGGGAAAGAAGGAGCATTAGACTCAAAAATATACGACATAAAGAAATGAAATGAGAAAACAATCTATTTAGGATATTATTATCTTACAAAAAAAAAACTGAATAATTATATGATTTCGTGGTCGTAGTCTCTGCATTCCATACTTTATAATACTACCCTAGGTACTGATGATCATTAAATTGTGAAAAGTAACGTTTTCAACCCAAAATAACGATAATTATAGATACATTTTAGTGAATTTTGATCATAAATTCAATACAAGCGAAGAAACTTATGCAAGTACCACAAAAGAAAGTTGAAAAATTTAAAATGTTGAAACACATAAAAATACCAAAAACTTACTGCTTATTACTGAAGGATTGATCACGACAGAAACGCAAAGTTCAATTTTACAAACTTTTGATTCTTTGAAGAAGAGCCACTTACTTTTTATTATTTCCTAGAATAATTAACGAAATTTATTAGAATGATGTTTATAATAACTTTAGTTTTTTTGTACTTTCCGTATATCCGTATATCATGCACGTATCGTTTCCGGCACGTAACGCTTCAATTCCACCAACCGGACTGAGCGTCCACATTTTCATACATGAAACATTCTAGTTCGGCCTAGAGAAGATGTGTTTCCGCTTTTCTCAAAAAAAGTTATGTGCGATTGAACTTCTACTTGACGAAGAACCAAGCAAATCTTCAGTAATAAAAAGATTTTCAGTACATCTAATGTTGAAAGAAATAAAAAAGGAAAATGAATACTGGACTTCGTACAAAGAGTTAATGAATGACGATGAAAAATATTATGGGTATTACTTTTCCGCCGAACCCTATCTAATATGCGAGAAAAGTATTGGTTTACCCCAAAAAAGTTTGTTTGCGTTTTTCAGCAAGAAGAGCAAGAAAAACGTTTTTTAGAAAATCCTCTGTGTATGTCGTCGTCGGCCACTTTTCGTAACATGTCTTGTTAGCACGATACAGCCTCCGGACTGCAACAAGTTACAAATTTTATGATGGACTATTGTTCAGGACATGTCACAGATGAACGCTATTGATTTTCAGCTCACCAGAGCCAATACAACGGGTGTTATATTACTTAAAGTACCACATTTTTGTAATATTTGAAAAAATGTCGGTTTGTTGGCACGATACAGTCTTCGGAGTGTACACAAGTGACCAATTTTATGATCGGATATTGTTCAAGGCATCTAATAGATAAACCCTATTGATTTTCCGCTCACTAGAGCTAGTGCAACAGGTGCTCTGGTACGGTACCACATGTTTGGTCATTTTTGCAGAAATTCGGGATGTTAGCACGATGTATACAAGTGACCAATTTTATGATTGTATGTTGTTCACGGTGTCTCACACACAAACTCTATCGATTTTCAGCTCACCAGAGCCAGTACAACGTGTCCTATAAATCCAGATATACTACATTTTTGGAGAAATTTCGGTTCGCTAGCACGATACAGCCTCCGAAGTGTGAACACATGATCAATGTCATGACAGGATATTATTCAGGACGTGTTACATATGCAGAAAAGTTAGTTTTAATCTCTAAACCCGTTTATTTTGGAATTAATTTGAATATATTTTAATTAGAATTAAACCCTTGATTAATAAACAAAATACTACATTTAAAGAAGCTTACACCTTAGGAAAAACCAACTGTGTTTTAAATTTTATTTAGTTTTATTTTAATAATATAGAAGACACTAAATAAACGAAAGCTGGGGAAAGCAAGCAGGTTCCGGCACGTTCCGCACCGACCGGCATCCAGCAATATTGTTTCAGAATATACCGAACGGAAACGTAGGTGTCTGATACGATACGTTCCGGATAGTGTGAATTAGTTCATATTAAAATCATTAAATAATATTAGTGTTTTTAAATGAAACTCAAGGTCTCTAGTTAATTCCACAATATAATACAAGTTATTGAAAATTCTAAAAAATTGACAATTGTTTCGATAAATCAATATCATAGTCAGAATGACAGAAGTTACATTTCATTTTATGCCTACCTGATGTTTAGTTGTTATATTTGGCTAGACCAAGACGTAACCTAACTTGTGATTGGCTTAATATATGTTTATCGAAAAAAGAAGAAGATGTGATATTACAAATATTGAAGCTTAGATATTATTAGCCCTATGGTGATATCCTGGATATCATTTTTCCAATTAAGATCAGTATAACTGTGCAATGATATAGAAAACCAGCAAAACTATATCTGCTGATCTTTACAATTATCACTTAAGAAGACAGTTTATTAGTGGAGAATTCCCTAGATTTAACTGTTCATTGACAACTTCATATTGTGGGTTTCTTAAATGTCTTCTAATTTCCAGTTCTTCAAGGAAATCCAGTTCTTGTTTCTTTTCACAAATATGCAGTACTTCTAGTTTTGTGTTAGGTGTCAATGAATGATGGGTGTCAAGTAGACGTTTTGCGTAGTGGGATTTATCTGGTTGTTTTAATCTGTATGCTCGTAAGTGCTCACTGTATCGTATTTCAAAATTCCTAAGGGTCTGACCCAAATAGACAGCATTACATTCTGGACATTTGAGTTTATATATACCTGACTTATTTAATAGTGGTATTTTTGTTTTTACATTTAACAATTTTGTACTAACGTTACTTTCTGTTTTAAAAGAAATTGTTGTATTCGTTGCTGAAGATATTATCTTTGAAATATTATTAGAAATATTTCCTGCATATGTGATGGTTTTATAAGTTTTAATTTCATCAGCTTGTTTAGGATATATTAGTTGTAATGCCACTTTTTTCTATTTTTTACTAATTAGCTTATTTATCATATCTAATGGATAACCGTTAGATGCTGCTATTTGTCTAATTGTATTAATCTCTCTATCAAAATTACATTTGTTCATAGGAACTGAAAAAGCTCTATGTATCATTGAATTATATGCTGCTAGTCTGTGTGACACAGGGTGGTTAGAATTGAATGGAATTGTTACATCAGTTTGTGTTGGTTTTCGGTAAATTGAATAATCAAGTACATTATTAACTCTTTGAATTTTTAAATCAAGAAAATTGATTGAGCTATTTTCTTCAATTTCTAATGTAAATTTAATTTTCGGGTGTAAATTATTGATGTGGTTGAAAAATACATCTAATTGTCGTTCACTACCCATAAAACAAGCTAATATGTCATCTACATATCTATACCAAAATAAAATATTTTTCGAAATATTACTTTCAAAGATCTTTCTTTCTAAATTGTCCATAAAAATGTTTGCTAAAATAGGTGATATAGGGTATATAGATATGTAGATGACATATTAGCTTGTTTTATGGGTAGTGAACGACAATTAGATGTATTTTTCAACCACATCAATAATTTACACCCGAAAATTAAATTTACATTAGAAATCGAAGAAAACAGCTCAATCAATTTTCTTGATTTAAAAATTCAAAGAGTTAATAATGTACTTGATTATTCAATTTACCGAAAACCAACACAAACTGATGTAACAATTCCATTCAATTCTAACCACCCTGTGTCACACAGACTAGCAGCATATAATTCAATGATACATAGAGCTTTTTCAGTTCCTATGAACAAATGTAATTTTGATAGAGAGATTAATACAATTAGACAAATAGCAACATCTAATGGTTATCCATTAGATATGATAAATAAACTAATTAGTAAAAAAGAGGAAAAAGTGGCATTACAACTAATATATCCTAAACAAGCTGATGAAATTAAAACTTATGAAACCATCACATATGCAGGAAATATTTCTAATAATATTTCAAAGATAATATCTTCAGCAACGAATACAACAATTTCTTTTAAAACAGAAAGTAACGTTAGTACAAAATTGTTAAATGTAAAAACAAAAATACCACTATTAAAGAAGTCAGGTATATATAAACTCAAATGTCCAGAATGTAATGCTGTCTATTTGGGTCAGACCCTTAGGAATTTTGAAATACGATACAGTGAGCACTTACGAGCATACAGATTAAAACAACCAGATAAATCCCACTACGCAAAACATCTACTTGACACCAATCATTCATTGACACCTAACACAAAACTAGAAGTACTGCATATTTGTGAAAAGAAACAAGAACTGGATTTCCTTGAAGAACTGGAAATTAGAAGACATTTAAGAAACCCACAATATGAAGTTGTCAATGAACAGTTAAATCTAGGGAAATCTCCACTAATAAACTGTCTTCTTAAGTGATAATTGTAAAGATCAGCAGATATAGTTTTCTTGGTTTTCTATATCATTGCACAGTTATACTGATCTTAATTGGAAAAATGATATCCAGGATATCACCATAGGGCTAATAATATCTTAGCTTCAATATTTGTAATATCACATCTTCTTCTTTTTTCTATAAACATATATTAAGCCAATCACAAGTTAGGTTACTTCTTGGTCTAGCCAAATATAACTACTAAACATCAGGTAGGCATAAAATGAAATGTAACTTCTGTCATTCTGACGATGATATTGATTTATCGAAACAATTGTCAATTTTTTAGAATTTTCAATAACTTGTATTATATTGTGGAATTACCTAGAGACCTTGAGTTTCATTTAAAAACACAAATATGAGCATATTCCACGAAGTAAGGGTCGAGACAGTCAATTTCATTAAATAATATTTTTCGGAAACGGAACGCCACGTGTCCGAATCGAGACGTGCATGATAATATGCACCGACCTTAATTCTTCTATATGTTAGCAATTCATGTGTCGCAGCCCTTGAAACTCGATTGTTTAATTGGTTTGTTGTGCTGATTCAACAGTATCCAACTCGTAGATTGTTTTTTTGAAGAAAGAGATTCTGGATTGCATTTTCACTATATGACATTTGAATCAGTAATAATATTGGCGGAAATAAAATTGCACGCAACGAATATGTACCGCCACTGTTCTAGGCTAAATCCATTTGCTTAACTGTTAATCTCGGGCGTTTTATTAGTGTCATTAAATTCTTGAACTATCACCAAACCCTAGATGAGTAATTATAAAATGGTAGGTGAAGTAATAATGACGTCCCAGCTATTAATAACTTTTCTTCTTTGTGAATAAATTATTGCGATGGAACAGGACCCTGCCGTTTGGTGTCTAAAACGTAAAATATAGTTAGATTATTGTTGAACAACAAAGGGTCTGTTTATGGAATCTTCTCTCTCTGTATATATAAAAATTTGTGTACATAACAACACCATCTGGTGGACGTATCAATAAAATCTTATTTAAAGTTACATCATAACACTTTCAAGTCACTGACAATTATTTGAGTCAGTCATGCATGGCTCTGTATAATATTTTTGTTAGTTTAAAATTATTACGACTCAGCTGTTTAACAGAGATTAAGAGTTGATGATGGTGGTTCCGAGACTACGGTTTGTGTTTGGATACTGTGACTTGGTTGACTAGTGTCCCGGCTACATATACCTCTCCATTTTTTCCACCTATAGTAGCCGGTAAAACGTTGTTAGAAACCCAAAATGACGCGGTCCCAATACGGAAGTTTCTCTTCTCAAAATTATTAATGCGATGGATTGTTACTTTGCAATAAATAGTAAGCATGCGTTATGAGGACAGTTTGTTAAGTGTTTATTATTCATCAATAGGTCGCTTGTTTCCATGATTCGAGGAAACTGGATCACGCGGCAGAAACTAACAACTCTAAGAAATGTCAGGAGAAGATTGAAACGAGTATAAAACTTGTTATTACAATGCTGCTTACTGTAGATCACAGATCGCAGCTCAAGATTTGCTAGAGATATACACAATAGATTTGACTATGTATAGATAAATAGAAGAATCTCATTTGGAGTTGAAACCAGAGGAAGTCTAAAATATCCAGACGTTTGTGATCGGGTATGGCGGAGAGCAGTGGCGCACCCAGATTGATGTTATGGGGGGGGCACACATTACTGCATGCGGATAAAAAATTGCGCCGCAGAGGAGTTTTTTTCTGGTCAAGGTCATGTGTATTTCAGAATAACGATAGAATGCTATAACCATACCAAACTTGAAGTTTCTTAAGAAAGGTTTTTTTCAATAAGTGGAGAATTTCTTTAATCTGCCTCTCACGCCTCTTCCTTTGATCTCATTTCAGTTACGCAATGGAGTGTTGCCCTCAACAATGGAAGAAGCATTTTAACGACTGAAAAGGATGATGGAGATGAAAAGAATGATGAAGGAGAGATGAGTAAAAATGAGTCAAATATAAAAATATATATATTCAACTTTAATTTTATATACATATATATATATATATATATATATATATATATATATTTATAAAACAAAATCAAGCCTTCTTGGTCCATTCTCCTTTAGAACTGCCATCACCTCCTTTGGGTCAACGTGGATTTCCCTATGAACATTCAAATGTGCCAGTCCATTCAGCCTATGTTCACTGGTTGTATTCCTCAAATAGGATTTCAGTCGACGTAATGTCGAGAATGACCTTTCCGGAGAACTGGTCGATACCGGCAGAGTCGCGAATATTTTGAGTAGTATTAAAACATTTGGATATATATCTTGATTACATAAATTCAATGCATCAAGTGCATTTTTTGGTCTTTGTGGATGACTGGTTTTATTACATTTCTGGTACCACAGACACAGTTCTGCCTCCAGAATATTTCTGCTGACGTCCTGGATATCATGACTATAAAACTCAGCAAGGTCCAAAAAATCCTTATTTTTTGATCCAGAAGGAAAACTTTCTGCAGAAGTGACTTATGTTGGGTGAATCGATCTTCTAAGCCAGATAAAAATGAATCAACCCATGGTATGAAAACTGATTTTCGATAATAATCTATAGCACTTTCAGCGGGTACGTTAGCCCGATTGGTTTGCTTCGAGGCCAATCTTGGGATTTTGATTTCAATGTCAAACATATCGGCGATCTGTTTTGCTTCATCTAAAATATTTTTGCACTGCTCTTCAGCACGTCGCGCACGTATTTGACACTGGAGATTGTTTCTTCGGCATCATCCTTCGCAAACGCAAGATCCGAGTTCTCAAGTTGGAGAATTTTAGATAAAGGAAGACTGTATCCGAGAAGCTTTTCTACAGAGAACAACGAAATGACGAACTGTGACTGCGCCAGAACACTCAGCAAAACGAACGCACCTGAACTGGATTCCTTATCTTTCCATAAAGATATTTCCTGAAGTGCTGAATGCACGGGTTTTAACAATTGCACCATAACCATGACAAAATCATGCCTTTGAATCCATCTGGTTGGACACATCTGTTTCATCCGGTCTCTGCGAGATTCTGGAAATAATAATTGCACTTGATGTTGCAGCACTTGTTGCCTTTTAGGGGTATTGAAGAAAGTATACACTTTCTCAATAGGCCCATACAGTTCCTGATAGGCGGTATTCCGGAAGCACTAGAAATGGCCAGATTGAGATTATGTGCTGCACAATGTACATAGAGCGCTGTTGGATGATCTTTGGCAATACAAGCTTGGGTCCCCTTTAGATGCCCACTCATATTGGATGCTCCATCATATCCCTGTCCTCTCAAATTCGAAACATCAATATTGCATAATATCAGTTCATTTATGATTGCATCAGCAAGATCTTTTCCACAAGTTGACTTAATGGGCACAAAAGTAAGGAAATTTTCACATATAGTAAATTGATTGTGGCTTGTTCCAATATTTTTAACATAACGGACACAGATTGAACATTGTTCAATGGTTGATATGTCTGTGGTTTCATCGGTTTCATTTCTGTGCCCCGTGCCCCCCCCCCCCCCCCCTGGGTGCGCCACTGGCGGAGAGAAGTATTGCGATGGGTTGGTGATGAAAAAATGTGGAATTTGTTTTAAAGCACGCCCAGAACTGGTTACTATTTACGTACGCAGTCCATGTTATACTGTTTGTGCGTTTGAAAGGATTGCATTGATGATCGTGTAAAATAATACAAAGCGTAAGAAAGTAAGATCTGCGTTATTAAGTGGCATATATTCAAATTTTGAGTGGCCATTGTAAAGATCTGTTTCGAATTCATCATGTATGTTTTCTGGTAAATAAGCAAAAATTAGAACAGGAAAACATTCCTCAAGCAACCATTAGGGTTGACAACCTTTTCTAATTATTTTTTTGTTTAGTTAATTTTATTACACTCTTCAATTTTTTGTGTATTTTCAATGAATTTGTATTAACACTTTAAAATATAATGCAATACCAATACATATTAACCTTAAATTAAATTACTTGAGAATTTGATTAATGAAAATATAGTACCGATATTTGTGGCGATAACTCAAAGAAGAGTTTAGTTTTAAAGTTTAGGATCGATGGTGAGCTACTCTCATCTACGCTCACGTTGTTTTGTATTTTATTATTATTTGGGAATATAAGAGTGGGACGATACCATTCATTATTTCGACTCCCACTGAGTTACGCGTAAATAAAGTTCGAAATGCAGAATTCAAATTGATACGAACCAAAGTTAGTTGTTTTATTGAAGCCACCTCTGGCAAATGCATGTAAATCAGTACGGTGCATATATTTTGTTGCACGATAGCGATAAAAATCTTCAAGGCGGCAATTATTGCGTGTAAAGCATGTAACATGCATGTCTTAATCCAATTAAATAAATATTAAAGAATACACCGCTTAGGATGAGCGTACGTTACCATTTTATATTTCGCAATATTTGATTGTATTTTTTTCTATTTTTATTGATACAGATACAAAAGCACACGGCAAATTTATTAATCACAACTTGAACCAGGTAGAAGAATTTCTTCAATAGTATTGGGAAATCTCTTATTCATAGTTATCTTCTCAAAAATGTTCTAACAAGTTTTGTTTGGATGAGGAAGCATCCGATTATCATTGCTAAAGTGTGTTTCTTTTCTATCAACAAATCTTTAGGAATAAAATAAGGATATGGAAAAAAGAAAGAGGATAAAAGTAAACATGATTACTGTCGCATGTTGAGAACGGAGATCTTAAACTAAGTATCGGGTGTACCAAAATTTACACATACATTGGATTGAATAAAATACACAGATTTTTTTCTGTAAGTTGTGATTTTTTTCATTAAAACGTAAAGTATACACAATATGGTTAAGTATGGGATAACACTTAGGGCAAATGGCATCCACTAATTCACTTGCACTTAAACATTCTTTTGTCGAAATTTGTCATGACAATGTCGTTGATATAGAGTTGAATTTTTCCCTTCTCTCAAGTAATAATTAATTAAATTGTTCCAAGGGACGATATCGAGCACCATAATATTCACTGCTTGACCAGCTCCATTTTTAAAGTAAGGTTCAATGGAAGACGCATTTGAAGATAGTTTTGTACGAAAAATTTTTGATTTCAACATTCAACGAACTCTCTTGGTCAATAGGCTTCAATTCTTGTGTCAACTCAACCTTGTAATCATGGAGTCGCAAATTTAGCTGTCAATGTTGGTAAACCAAATCTTGCGTTAATTTTATTATACCGTTTAGATAAAAAATGCTCCTTTTCCAAATACTATAGACCTTCTCCAATTTCTACTACTGTTTGATGCACTAAACAGTAAAAACATTCGTTTTCCGTTATTAATTCTTGAACGAAATTATTAGAAAAAATTTTTCACGACTCGCAAAAGAACTGAAATCTCCATTTAACATCACAGATTGTTTATGAACGATTGGTAGTGTAATTAAGTAACTGTACTTTCTTCAGATGCAGCAGACATGGTGGCACCCTCTAGCCACGAATTCTATCTTGGAATTTTCATAAGACAATGAAAACTGATGCTAATTTACATAAAATATAATAACTTAATTATATACATGATTACGAACAAATGAAGAACATCGTGATTCTTCGAATGAGCAAACAACGTTAAATACCGTCTCAAGCACTGTTTTACATGAAACTAACAGTTACTAGATAATTCCACAATATATTGAAAAAATGATTGAAATTCTAAGAAATTGACAATTGTTTCGATATTTATTTATTACAATCAGTTATACAGTGGGTAATATATTTAGAGAATTGTTCATTACACTGGGGAACAATTTTTAACGCAACTTCTAATGATTTCAAAATCTTATGAGATTGTGACTAATATATGTCAAAGAGAGCGTGGGAAGTAATATTCTATTCATTTGGAGCAGTTCCAATAGGCCACTCTGTTTATTATTTGAATGAAGAATATGAAGACATAAAGAAAGTAGGTACTGCATTTGTTGCAATATCACATGCACCAATGGATCATTTGTGTTAATCTAAAATGATATGCTTCCTCCTTGGCCAACAACGAGTAAAATACCAAATATCCCTATATTTTTGTCGCTAGTGAGAAGCATTGGAAGTAGTGAAATTGACCGTCAAGATATGATCTGAAACCTGGTGATACAAACATTCTAAAAAAGCCGCTTGTCGACAGAAAAAATATAATAGTTCCACATCTACACACGAAACAATTTATTAAAGCTCGGCCAACCGATGGAGACTGCTTCAAATATCTCATTTCAACATTTTTTAGCATGTCATTTGAAAAGATAAAGCAGGTTTGTTTCAGCTCATTAAAGCTCAACATTTCACTGAAACTATGATAGAATTTCGAAAGAATGCTTGGTTAGAATCTGTCTAGGAAAAACATTCTTCCAAATTACATCGAAATTGTCCAAGAACTTTTGAAATGCTTCAAATGATTGGATGCAACATGAACATCAAATTGAAGTTTTTACGCAGTCATCCTGCTGACTTCCCAGAAAATATTGGTGCAGTTAGTGATGAACAGGGAGAACTATTTCACCAATTGAAGGTAATGGAGGCACGACTATTGAATCAGCATCAAAGAGAATATCCACAAATTAAACACTCGAGAAAAAGATATAAGCGAAAATGTTTACAATGATATGTATGTATACCAAAGCATTTAGGTAGCAGAGAGCCTTTATATGAATCAATCGCTATTCACATACCAAGGGAGGAAAATAATGATTCTTCTCCAGCGGGCAGTTTGAAGCCCGGCGCGAAACGAAGGTATGTATAGTTTTTTCTACTACGGTCGTCATTTTTATTATGTTCCAAAAATTATCATGCGTGCATAGTGTGCATAATAATAAGAACTGCGACTATAAGACAAAATATAAAATGTTGCGTCGTCGCCATCGTTATGCTATGACATTTTTGGTAATACAATCATAACAGTTGTCTTACTTTTTTATAGTAAAATCACAATCGGTGCGGAGTTATAAAGCTGTCGGAACAGGTCATTTCAGGGGTGGGTACCTATTATTATTTTTAAGGTATAGAGACAATCGGATTACTGAAATATTTATTACGAATATTATTGAATGCCTATATTACTTTGGTGTATTCGGTTGTAATTTTTTATAAGAACATATAAACGACTTTCATATTATTATTGTTGAAATATTTTTCAAGAACTATTGCGAGTCTTAATGACCTCAGGCAGACGGAGTGGGATTATAATTTCAGAGATAATTTCCCTACTTGACTAATTTGTGTATTTTAGTAGTTGCAGTCTGACTGTCAGCAATTATTCATTTAGTGAATTTGGAAAGAACATGCTCGCTTTATAACTTTTATAAAGTAATTATTGTGATTATTAGTTTCTGTTAATAGTGACAATGGCATACAATTTACAATATGGATCCGGGTTTACACATGTAAAGCGTACGAAAAAGTCGGCGTTGTCGGTGAACGAGAAAGCAATAATAAACAATGTTTATAATTACTTAAGAACTGAAAATCCTTGACGTTCAGTTGATGACATTGTTGCAAAGACAAGTAATATGACAGGCATAAGGAAATCAACAATATACAAAATTAGAAGTGAAACGAAAAGTGGGGTTATTAAATTCGCAAAGAAAAATGCAGGCGGTAAAAAGAAAGTTGAATTCACAGAAGAAATTAAAAATGCAATAAGAAGAAAAGTGCACAAATTTCATTTTAGAAAAGAAATCCCAACACTAGCGAAAATTTCGGATGAAATGAATGAAGAAACATATTTCCCTAAAATGGGCCGATCGAAACTACGGGAAACACTACAGGAATTGAAATTTATATGGGCAAAACATGAGAGAAAAGCGATCTAATTGATAATGACGAAGTTATTTGTTGGTGACGGAGATATCTAAGAACAATTTTTAAATTACGTGCAGAAGGGAAACCAATATTTGGATGAAACCTGAGTGAATTTGACAAACTGTACAATTAACTTAAACAAATAGACGATTATATGTATATTTTATTTTATTTTCGTAAATCTTAAATGGAAATTTTTGTTCCCAGGGAGGAAAAGTACCATACCCCCTTTATGGGTTAAAAATGAAGTTTTCTAGTGAGTTAGTAGAAAAATTATATTCTCAATAGTATATTTGGTGAGTTTTTCCACTTTTCATGACTTTTGAGAAAAGGTAAGGTTATCCTGTCGCTTAAAAAATTGACGTGGTAGACCAAAATTTCTGTTATTTTGAGATTCAGATGCCAAAAATGAGTCAAAAACAAATATCAAATTAATGACAACAAAATTGCTGTTCCCTGTGATATTACGCAATTTATAATATTTTGTGGCTTATTTAAAAAAAATCCAAGAATTTGTGAGTCATGAAATTACCTCGATGTATAATAATTTAAACGAGGGACAAATTCAATTAAGCAATTGAGGACTTCTTTTAGATTAAGATTTCATATAATCAATTTTTAACTGGTTTAAGAAAGGGAAATTGCCATATTTGAAAAAGGTATTTGAATAAATCTATTATTTTTTCTGTTTTTCAGGTGTTCATTAGTGATGATAATATTTTTATGATTTCCCAATCATAGAGCAAATACAAACCGGTCGATATGTATTTTCTCAGCTATTTAATGTTACGCAGTGTAATTTTCGAAAATAATCAAAATTGAATAAACATTTGATATTGTTTCAGTCTAGCTCTGTATTATTATAGTCGGTTTTCAAAAAAAATTGGTAGGAGATGATTTATTATCCAATTATTCATATCTATCAAATTACAGTAAATGATCGAGCATTATTAAATTAGAAATAAACTAGAGAGGCAAAGTTCATTACATAATTTCTTAATATTCTGATGGGCTTTTAACAAGCCCTTTCTGAACTTAACCCCAAATGAACGGTTATGTCATGCGAAAATCGTTTCACTAATGTTTTCTAATTTAAGGGTAGTAGAGTATATTTTTTCATAATTTATGTTTCAATAAACGATTTTCTAATCAATACCAACTATTATCCTGATCGAAATTAATCAAAAATACATATTTTGGCAGGTACAATCTTTTGAATACAATCTAATTATTCAAGAAAAACGAGAATATTATTCTACCGGCACTTGAATAAACTAATAAGGCTGAAGATTATGAATCTCAGAAATCAGAATGAATAGCTTGTACTGCATAATACTAAATTGAAACAATGTGCTTCCTTATTCATTTCCACATTAAGCTATCCAATTGTAATAAACAAAGTATTCCAGTTGTTGCTGGAGTTACAATTATTTGCTGACTGAGTTTTTAATCGAAAATTTCCGAATGAAAATGTATACCATTAAGTAATTGAAACGAAGTGCGGTTGTCTTCTTGAGCTCCAAAGGTTGTTTAGTGGCAGAATCTTCATTCTATAACGGACTCAATATTAAAGAGAGAAATTGTCTTCCGGGCATTTTAAAAGTTAGACAAATTATTAGTAATGTTGTCTGATGTTATTACATCCCAAATTAATGAATGAAAAGACTAAACTGTACTGAATTAGGATGCAACGAAGACTTATTGAACTCCATAACTTATTCAGTGGAAGAATCGACCAACTAATATCGGCATATTGAATAATAAAGAGCGAATATTATCTGTCAGGCGTATCAGAAGTTAGGGAAAGGGAAGAGAGAGAGAGAGAGAGAGAGAGAGAGAGAAGATTTTTAGATTATGAGATAATTATTATGCTAGCTTGAATCAAATATTTGAGAATCCCAAATGTTAAGAAATTACTTATTGCACTGAATTAGGAAAAATCTTCAAATTTTAGATGAGTTGCTCAAATGAAACTATTTTTTCAATACACTCCAATAAAGTCGGTTTTAACGCAAATAAAATTTAGCTTTGCTGCAACACAATATGAATCTTAAAAATTGTATTCAAATCTGAATAAAGAATATTATTTATATAAGAATATTAATAACTGTCAGTTATATAATGTTAATTAAATTCGTATCTTTGACCTCATTGTAGTATTTAGTAGGTACATACCAAATAATTTTAATATTTATGCAAATCATTATATTAGAATATTAGTTACCTGATAATTATAATAAATTTCTATGAAGGAATTTTGTCAATTTCTATTCGGCATGCTGTGATGGTCTGGAAAGCGCGTATTTTTCAACACCTGCTTTTTTCTGTTCCACAAGTAATTATGTTTAATTAATTTTTCAACCGATCGTGATCAGGAAATAATTTTAGTTTGACCATGAAGTTATAAATTTTGTTGCTTGAAATTAAATAATAAACCAGTAGTCGTAAAAAAACGAAGCTGTTAATATACTGTGTCCCATGATTCGTCATTGTAATTAAATTTGGAAAAAAACTTTTATTTTATAACAAAATTATGAAAGAATATAATTATTTTGCGTGAATTGAAATTTGTAATCCTTTTACTTGTAACTACACCAATTATATGGAGTTCAGTTCACAGTGATATGACAGAAATACGAAATACTATAATCTTTCACTTTAGAACGATTTCTACAACAAATTCCGTAGAGAGGTTTACTCATCTTTACAATCGGTAGCACCTTTTTCAGCACATCTTGCAGAAATGGCTTGTTATCAAAAATAAACCAATGGGTGTTGTCATTTTTTCCAGAAATTTCCTTGAATTGGCATTACCATACTCACACGGTATACTGTCACATATTGTTACATGCTTCAATGAAAAATGTTTTGGACATTCATCCTAAGAAACAGGCTTGCTCATTTAGTACAAATAGAGCTGGTCTTAATGAGGTTGATATCCTCAAAGTTTGTATCTGACTTTAAATTCCTTTACAGGAGAAGTTTCGCAAACGAATATGCTTTACTTCTATCGGCCTGGAAATCCATTTGGAACAGATGTTTCTCCATCTATGTAATTCATCGAGTACCGAAAGGAAAGTTCCTTAATATGTAGTTGACATATTGCTCTATACACTGGATCTTTAAGGAGAGTTTCCATCCTCCTAAACACGCCAGTGAACTTCATAAGTAATATCCAGCGCTTTGAACAACTATGAACGAAACTGTGTTTAATTTGGGTCGTCCAATAATGTTTATATTATATACAGGGTGTTTCATTAATAGATAGTAACTGGAGCAACTTTAGTATAAACTACGAAGATTTATCCTGAAAAACTTGAATAAAATATTCATCCTTACCGAGATACAGTGTTTTATTGCAAATATTCTTAAATTATTTTAGTCCCTTGTACCGGGTGATCAATTAAGGGTAGCGAGCGGCCATATCTCATAAGATATTGGACGTATAGATTTAGATAGAAAAATTCATGATAAAAGTCGTCAAGAGAAATTGCTGGAAATTATTTTCGAGTTTGTCAAACGTCCGATAGAGGGCGTAACAACTAACACTAAGTACAAAAATGGGATTTTTATGGAATTTTGCCTAATGAAAGTACATCGATGATATTATTTTCATATTTACTGATTATTCACCTACACTTTGTGACTAAAATGTTTTCTTCTATCTATCAAAATAAAGTGGTGGGGAAGCTCAATTGTTTTTTTAAACAAACGGCGAAGAAGAAAGTCAAAAAGTCAAAACCAAGTAAGCGTTTTGTAGTGTAAATTATGCTCTTTCATATGAGCCCAAATTTGTTAAAATCGGTCATGCGAAACTGGAGAAATCTTGGTTTGTTTAAAAAAACAATTGAACCTCCCCCACCGCTTTATTTTGATAGATAGAACACAACATTTTAGTCAAAAAGTGTGGGTGAACAGTCAGTAAATATGAAAATAATATCATCGACATACTTTCATTAGGCAAAATTCTATAAAAATCCCATTTTCTACTTAGTGTTGGTTGTTACGGCCTCTAGCGGACGTTTGAGAAACTCGAAAATAATTTCCAGCAATTTCTCTTGGCGACTTTTAACATAATTTTTTTTTCTAAATCTCAATATCTTATGAGATATGGCCGCACGCTACCCTTAACTGATCACCCGGTACTGTAAGTACTACTGTAACAATCAATTAATTTAATGAATTTTTAAGTGCATTTTTGAATTCTATGAGAAAAATTTCTCTCATCAACCTTCAGAAATATGTTCGGTTGTTTTCTAATAAAATTCGCGGAATTTTCGATTTGCTGCCATAATTCTTGTCGAATATTAATTTCTTGAGCGCACACAAGTGTCTTCATATGTCCCCAAAAATAAAAATCAAAGGGATTAAGATCAGGACTCCGAGGAGGCCATGTAAACTCACTTCCTCGACCTATCCATCTATGAGGAAACTGATTGTTCAAATAATTTCGCACCACCAAGGGAAAATGTGGTGGGGCGCCATCTTGAATAAACCACATATATGTTCTTTGGTTTAATGGTAACTATTACAGTTAATCAAAAAGTTTATTTTGAAGAAATTCCAAATAAGACTTGCCATTGAAATTTGCATGTAAGTCAAAGGGTCCTATTAAATTATCTGTATAAATTACACACCACACCAGTCAAGTTGAAATTGTGTTTCTTTGATGGTATGTAAATTTTCGTTATCCCAAATGTGGCAATTTCTCTAGTTATAAAAGCCTCGCGTGTGAAAGTGGCTTCATGAGTAAATATGATATTGCCAACGAAATTTTTTGCATTTGTCCTATCCATAACAAATTGTGCAAAATTCATTCGTCGAGGAAGATCTGTGAGTAGCAATTTCTGTACTGGGGTCATATGGTAAGGCTAATATTTTGAAATCTGAAGCATGACTTAATCCAATCATTACCGCTAAACGTCTGGTACTTAACTCAGGTGCATTAGCAATTCTTACTAAACTTATCATCCTCCTGATTCACTGTAATTATTTTTGTACAACCGAAATCTCGCTTTGGACGAAATTGATCAGTTTCCGTAAACCGGTCGTAAATATTTTTAACCTTTAACTGGTATGACGAAAAATAAAAACGTTTAATGTATGGCGGGGTCGAAACTGATTCGCTCATTTTTTATGTACTATAAATATAGAAAAAATTATCCAATGTTATGGAAAGAATCTACCAGTAATATACAAACAATATAACCCAAAAAAATGTATTTCAAATAACGTAAAAATAAAGATACGAGTTGAAAAGAATCAAATTGAAAGTTCAAAAAAATAAAATATTTTTGAGGAAAAAAATATGAATTCGTAATATAAATGTCCACATAATCGACACACACTAAAATTTTGACAAAAAGATATATAGAGGAAAAATAACAAACAAGTTTGAACAAATAGAAAATCTAATCACATTGATTACATGTATTTATTATAACAGTGGATTTTGCAAACATGTTTTTGGCATTTTTTACATATAAGAGAATATTTATTATGATTTCGTGGACAAAGGTAACATCTTGCACGTTTGGCAGGTCTCTCAATGGGCCTTTCATAAAATTTTGGAATGTTGCCAACTTGACGCATAGGCGCTCTCAATTGTCTAGGGATATTTAGCATTTGAGCCCGTCGGACCATATAATTGTGTATTAGTTCTCTTCCTAAGCTTATAAGATATTTTTGTTGTGTTAGCTGACAATCTGGATAAGCAGTATTATAAAGAATAGTTCCATTCATAGCAGCAATATCCATAATTCGGAACCAAATAGCCTGTGACCACCATCTCCTAGTTCGCCTTCCTACTTCATAACTGACACAAGTTTGATCTAATAATGCATCTACGCCAACTTTAGTTAAGTTGTAATAGTCTATTATATCTGGTAGTTTTTTCTCCGTATCCAGCACATTATCGTTATGATGAAAACTGGAAATAAGACAAACAGATTGATTGTTTTCCGGCACATATGAAAGTATAGTCATATTTTTAGTGAATCCAAACAGGGAAGAATACACTTCACGTTCTTTGTTTGGCAAGAATTGTTTTGGCAAATCCCTCTTGTTTATTCTGATGATACTAACATAATATGTAAGTTTAGAATTATGTAGCTCTGCAACAAGTTACACTGAAGAAAACCAATTATCTCCGGTAACATGTTGGATCGCACTATCAGCTGAACAAGCGATAAGACATTTAACGCGGGTATTACTAGTTTTTTCGGATGAGGTATGTTACGTAGTTCAGTATAAACAAATGCATTTACTAAATAATATGTGCGGTCATCGCAAAGGCACATTATTTTAATTCCATACTTTCTTGGCTCGCTCTTTATATACATTCTAAACCTACATTTACCGCGAGAACCAACCAGAATTACGGCAACTGTTACATATTCGGCACATGAATAATGAGAAAGAGAGAAAATTTTTATGATTATTTGAGTTAGGGTTTGTGAATGTTTTAATTTGGGGTAGTTTATGTTGAGATTAGGCCCTGATATAGGATATATTTCCTCTGCAGGGCTGGTTGGAGCTGCAGGGCTGGTTGGGGCTGCAGGGCTGGTTGTGGCTGCAGGGCTGGTTGGGGATGAGATGAATAATTGCTCTTGCAGTTATTTATAAAACGATTAAAATTTTCAGAAATCGCAGCAAGCTTGTCTCCTTCTGCAATTCGATCATCTCTGATGTTCGGGTCATCAAATCTCAAAGCTGTTCGAGGTATATTGTGAACTAACCCAATTTCTAGAAAAAATAAGCATTTTTTTCGGATGATATCAAGATTCTGTAGGTAATGGACACCCAATATATTATTAGGTTCTTAGAGTATAAACATTTTTTAAAGATATGTCAATTTTTTTTCCAAACACGTATATATACAGTGTTCCATACAGATATACAAATGTTATAGAGTATGTGAATCTTTATATCGGAAATTGAAGTAACATATAACTCTGTTTTCTATAGGTAGCCATAGTTCATTGGCTGGTCTTTTTAAAAATGTTCTGCTAGAAATTCCAATTAGTTTTAAGCCGTGTTGAAGAGGCATTATAACCAAGTAAGTATGAAAATCGAAAAGTTCATCTTTTCATATTTTGTTCATATTTTTTGAACTGTCAAGTCTTCTTATTAATAATACAGTAATTGAAGGTAACGTCGAGGTTTTTCAAGTTTTTGAAGTATTGATAAAATAAGTAAGCGTACAATAGTGAAACTGTTGACCGAATTTGCCAATCCAATTAAAATGAAAAAAAATATTCGATGTAAAATATTGAAATGATATAATTGGCTTTTCGACGTGAACTACTAATTCTGATAGAATGAGAAAAATATTATTCTTTGTAATTACGCAAGTATGGACAAATGACAAACAAAAACCGAGGAAGTAAACCAGGTAATAAATGAACACATCTAAAAGAAATCAATTGATTTTTTTCGTTAAATATCGAAATTGAAATACGTGTAATTATCAACGATTGAATGGTTAAATTGTTCATTCCGTTAAATTAAGATATAAATCACGTACTTAGTGGTTTTTTGATTAATTTTACGTAAAAGATATAATAAAAATTATAATTGTTTGTGTGACCACGGTTATTAATAATATTGTTGTACGCAATGTAATTTCAAAAAATTACCGCTGATATGTACGAAATTTTTGTAATAATTGTACTTTCTCTGGTCATTTTAAATAATTGCAGACGAAATCGTGGGAAACTTATAAGACAGATCCAAACGAACGATAGATCAAAGTTTCATTTTATGATAAGGGTCAGAAAATTACTTGGAATTTTGGAAAAACAATATGTAAGAATACAGAAACAGGAGAATTTTAAACTAGATTTTCAAGAGGAATTTTAAAAGAATATTTACCATAAAAAATATTGTTCTACCATAGCTTCAGTTGTATTCATTTCAGGATAAGGAATAAATTATCTGTAATGTACCACAATTTTAAACAGCGACCTTTGCGGGTCTGAGGGGAAAGGAAATCGATGAGTCATAGACGTGCCGATATTATTAATTAAAAATAATCTTGAGCATTTTAGAAGGAGTTGGGTCATAAAAATTATTTTCTTATTTTAAAAATATAATAAACAGTTCAACATAATTGAATACTTATTTCCATAAAATATAAACAGATAAAATTAACAATACCTTTATTCTAATCTGAGTCATCTATGACGTAATTAACTGTATCGACCCTTACTCCGTGGAATCTACTCATTTTACTGTTTTAAATGAAACTTACTGTTTCTAGATAATTCCACAATATATTAATAAAATTTTAAAAACTAAGAAAATTGACAATTGTTTCGATACTAAATATCATCGTCAGAATTACAGAAGTTACATTTCATTTGATGCCTATCTGATGTTTAATAATTATTTTGGCTAGACCAAGAAGTGGCCTACCTAGTGATTGACTTAATATATTCTAATAGAAAAAGAAGAAGATATGATATTACAAATATTCAAGCTTAGATATTATT
Organism: Galeruca laticollis; assembly: GCA_963921935.1. Taxonomy (NCBI): domain Eukaryota; kingdom Metazoa; phylum Arthropoda; class Insecta; order Coleoptera; family Chrysomelidae; genus Galeruca; species Galeruca laticollis. The sequence goes on along the minus strand of OY998178.1, from coordinate 219,656,507 downwards.
AGCCCTATGGAGATAACCTTTTTCCAATTATGATCAGTATAACTGTGCAATTATATAGAAAACTAGGAAAACTATATCTGTTGATCTTTACAATTATCACTTAAGAAGGCAGTTTAAAAGTGGAGAACTCCCTAGATTTATCTGTTCATTGACAACTTGATATTGTGGGTTTCTTAAGTGTCTTCTAATTTCTAACTCTTCAAGGAAATCCAGTTCATGTTTCTTATCACTATGTACTACTAACACATAACTGGAAGTAGTACATATTTGTGATAAGAAACAAGACCCGGATTTCCTTGAAGAGAAATCAGAAGACACTGGTTTTCTATATCATTGCACAGTTATACTGATCTTGATTTGAAAAAGATATCCAGGATATCTCCATAGGGCTAATAATATCTAACCTTTAATATTTGTAATATAATATCTTCTTCTTTTTTCTATTAACATATATTAAGTCAATCACTAGGTAGGTCACTTCTTGGTCTGGCCAAAATAATTATTAAACATCAGATAGGCATCAAATGAAATGTAACTTCTGTCATTCTGACGACGATATTTAATATCGAAACAATTGTCAATTTTCTTAGAGTTTTTAAAATTTTATCAATATTTTGTTTGTACCCTACACCATATACTATGGTAATTGGGTTTCTGATAATATATATATATCAATATTTTGTGGAATTATCTAGAAACAATAAAATTCATTTAAAACAGTAAAAACATCTATAACGTCTTCAGATTCATCAGTAGTATCTTCGTCTAGATGATGTACCATTAGGCTAGCCTTGTCAACAATCAAATGCAAAATAGACAGGAACTTGATGGTTTTTTTATGCTAGTTGGTTGCGGTAAAACGAATTTTGTTGCTAAAACCGTTTTGGAAAAATAAGGACAATGCCAGCTTAATATCAAGCTGGCCTTCTCATATTGTTTATCAGGAGAAAAATAGGGAAAAAATAAGCCGAATTTGTTGCTAACAGTTGGAACAAATGATGTTAAAAAATGATTACTTTTTAGAATTGGTGGGAATTCATAATAAACATTCCGAATTGAATGCTGCAAATACTTCGATCGCTTATATATTTTGAATTGTATAAACATTTCCTGACAAAATTAGAAGTCCTCCACAAGTCGAAAATTATAACTCGAATTTTTTGGCGTCTCCCTTAGGTTCGACTTATAAAGGTTCTCCTGTATATCTATTGAGCATTGTCATGGTTATAATTATATGTAACCATCAAAACAGTTATTTAATAAAACGCCTATTTATTTACCCCATATCAAAAAAGTTTTATTAAAAAATACTGATATTTTGAACGCGATGTTCCAAATCTGGAAGCAAAATGAACTTTTTTCCAATAAGAATTGAACCCAGTGAATTATTTAAAAAAAACATATCTCTATATACTTATACAGTGTAATTCAGAACTTACCCGAGAAAAAAATTGGGAACGTTCAACATACCTGCACAAATATGGTAGATAGGCATTCTGAAAACTATTTAAAAATATTTAAGTGCACGCCGCTGGAGTCTGGTGTACTGCAGTAACATATCCCACGAAAAAATCTCTTAAGTTCTATGATTAAACCGACACTAGTGCTATGGTTTTTACTAACTTTACAATAACATGAAAGCTAGATAGCTGAGCAACATATGTTTTTTGGAAATAACATTTTGTTATACCTAGTAATTTTCAAGAATAATTTTGGTATTCCCTATTTAGAAACATGAAATTTAAAAGGCACAAAAACTTGTTTACATTTTTGTGTACAGTGGATGTACAGTAGCCCAACTAAGTTTTCCTTTTATTGTTTGTACTTTCAAAAATTATTTGGTGATATGGACTTCTTATCTAAAGCATGTACATGGTTTACATGAAGAGTTTAACTTATTGAAAAAAAAGTCCGTACACAATACTATAATGCACACGCAAATATTGTACTTATTGTTTTCAATAAGTACATCAGATTATGTAATATTCAATTGACAATTTTAATCTTAGATGTTATTACATGAAAAATGAATATAAAATAGTGTTTGAATAAAAAAAAGTGTATCATTATTTTTTGACACTTCCAAGAGTAATTGGTCTTAAGTCTGTTGATGATACCCAGCAAACACAAATGTATATGTTACATAAAAATATATAACAGGGGAGGAATGATTTTTATATAAAACGTTTATATATTTTTTATGTAGCATTTGTGTAACAAAATCTATATAAATTTTGATATATATTCTCAATATTTATATTATAAAATGTTTTATATATTGGATATATTTAATTTTATATGTATTCAAGATGTAATTTCTGCTACATAAATATGAACATTTTTTTATATATATTTATTACGTAAATTTTGTTACATAATTTTTTTATATATTTCATATGTATTTCTCACGAACCTCGTCTAAAGAAAAAGAAGAAAGCTCTTCAATATTATAACCTTTAAATTGTGAGGAGTCCATCTACCCACATACCTGCAATAACGTTTTAAAAGGTTTTTCTTTAGTTTCGTCTGTGTGTTTGTTTTTAGTTTTGTTTATAGAGGAATGTAAGTGTTATTATTATTATTATGTTCAACAGGCAAGGGGCATCACCAATGAAGCCGTTTACAAAAGATTATTTAACAAACGTATTAAAAAGTTTAACTATATTAAAATATACAATGAAGTAAACAATTACAAATCACATTATAGCTATCTTACTAAAGTACTTTTCAAGATAATATTTTCGTTTTAACTTACAACTTAGACATGATTTAACAATAATTCCCTATGTAGGGAGTCGTTATTCCGAAACAAATACCGCCGCCCAGGTATGCACTTAGGGCTCAAGTAGATTTTGTAATAATATCAAATAAAATACACATCTTTAATCTTTTGACCACAGGTAGTAAGTGAAGACAAAATATCTTGAAATGGATTAATTAACACTTATCTGTTGAAAGTTATTTATATTCGAATACTTAGATTAATATAAGTTATGAATTTTAGGCAAAATAACTGTTTAAGACGAAAAAAATTGAAAGACTTCTGTGATTTATCAATAGGACAGAAAAACGATACGTAGTTCAATCTTACAATGGTGTCAGTGAACCAGAAATACATAATATAGAGGCATCTCACTCATGGCTAGGACATAGAGATAACTACAAAATAAGGAACTTGAAATCAATTAAGTTATTTCAAGGTATTGTTACTATATGATTTTCTAATATAAAATAATTAATATATACCTACATTTTTAGAAACGTTGTTGATACAGTTTAATATGACATTCACTGATTTTGATCAATTCACCTTGGTGTGGATAAGGCTAAGTAAAGAGACTCCAGAGGGAAAAGAAAGGCGAAACTGTAACCCTTCAAAACAATGGATAATATCCCTTAATATTGCCCACTCGCTTACAAGTGGACCTCGGAAAGTCTTCTTAGAGAATATTTAATTATTGTTTTGTTTTTGAATATTCATTTGTTTCGCATTATTATTTTATATTTTATCATTTAGTTTTTGAATATTTTTAGTTTTGCAATCTTTTTTAAGCATTAGGTGTTTTGTTTTTAGTTTCTCTTTTTTATGCTAATAAAATAAATGTACTTATATGCATCTATTTGCTGTTTTTAAGTAACTAAGTACCAGCTACTAAATTCCAAAGATAGATCAATACCATTTACAATATATAAGTAGTAAATTGTATTAAGTTGCTTTAAGTTTGAAATATTCATAAGGTAGGTATTGAATAATATAGTAACAATAGTTCCTTATTATTTTGGCCATCAACACTACTAAAAATATTGTATTTCATTTCATATATGAAAAATAATGTTTTAATAGATTTTTCTGAATTTATTATAAATTAAGAATTTCGCTGAATTTTTTCATTGATCCAATGAAATAAAATATTTTAGGTAAGGGGTGAGGAAAAAGTAAAATTAGGTAACTTTAGTTACATCTATATTATGTAATATTTAATATATAAATATTCTCTAGATATTATCTCATTTTTACATATATATTACATAGTAATTTGGAAATATTTGAGATATAATTTATAATATGTATTTCTTATATCATTATTGTTCCCTTGCTGTGCCGGCCTTTGTCAGTATTCAATACATAAATATTATCTAGTTGTGACTTCAGATTTATATAACTGTGACTTTTATACTTCAAGAAATATGTAACATATATGTATTCAATATGTTTTTGTGTTTGCTGGGTATGAAAAGTCAAATAAAAAAAGAATTGGTAGTAAATATCAGCTACAAATGCCTATAGACGATAATAAGAGTGCTATCTAAGCATCACACCTCAGCTGATAGCGCCAGACTTGCAAATTCTAGTTCTATGGTTTAATATAAATATAAAGCTAGTTCTATGGTTTAATCTAATTATAACCGTGTCAATGCTCACCTTAATAGATATACTACTATCTGGCAGTGAGAGTGCCGTATTTGCAAATGTTTGCAATTTGTTGTCAGCTACAGACAAATTTGTGAATTCTGACAGCTGTTTTTACAATTATTCTTCAATCCTCGATTCAAAATACAAGTATGTAAGCGTTCTAAGTATTTGCGCCATTCAATTCGGAATGTTTATTTTGAATTCCCACCAATTCTTAATAATTTTTGACTTCATTCTATTCTTTTCTACTTCAACTGTTAGCAACAAATTCAGATTAATTTTTCCCCGTGTTCTCCAGCTTGCATTGTTCTTATTGTTTCCAAAACATTTTGAGCAACAAAATTCTTCGTTTTAGCACAACAACTTAGCATCAAAGAAGCATCAAATGCCTACCTATTTTAGATTTGATTCCGCTGTGTTGACAAGACCTTCATGGACGTAGTTACTTTGGCCACAAGAAATTTTGTCGGGAATGATAAATAAAGAATATTTTATCCAAAATCTCAAGAAAGCTATACATCTTGTTTTTTTTCTACGTTATAACCTGTGTCTACGTACCTGTATACTACAACAAGTACTAGTTTAGGTAAATTACATTGCTTGGAGACAGTTTACTGGCTTTTGAATAAAGAAGTCATGCAATTTCGATAGGAAAGGTATATCTGTTGGGGAACTTGGATTAATTTTGGATTCAATATACGCAGGCAAGATGGAACAAATTACAAGATAAGTCTGGCGAAAGTGTTGTAGAATTGTATTGCGTTACAGGAACATTTTTATAAAAAGTATAATCGTAAATTTGATCCATTCTCCGATGTTGAATTTGTGAAAGCCAGAGCTGCTAGGAAAGCTAAACGTTGGCAACTGCAGCGAGACCCGTTTAAAAGAAAGCCTGCAGAAAAAATTATTTTATATTTCAGCCCATGAATTAGGGGTGGAGACGGAGCTTCAGATTGTATAAAGTACTTCATTGAAGAAACTGATAATAATCAAGGGCATTTAAATGACGCAGTGTATATGACTCAGTTTTTCCAGAAACGTGTCAAGAGGGATCAAAAAAATTAACATATCGTAAATGGCTAATAGCAAATTTGAACAATACGAATATATGTCCTGTAAGAGTCTTCAAAAAATGTATAGAAAATAGAACTGAATATATAAAGACCAATCGTCTGGTCTTAACTGTAAATTCAACGTGAAATCGGACTACTTCCAAGGGTTGGTACAAAAATTGTCCAGCTGGATATAACACCGTATCTTCGTGGTTTAGATTAGCAGCTTTTACGATTAGAACAAATCAAAATTACGAATCACTCTGCAAGGGCAACATCAGTGCCAAGTTTAGCAAGAAAGGCAGTTGGTGAACAGCAACTAATTAAGATCACGGGACACGGTAGCAGCATTCAGTTGACGAAACCATATTCACAAATAAATGTAGATCATCATCAGCAACTAATTGAGACAATGAGATTTGTCGCAAATAAAATGTCTATCCAAGAATCTCAAAAGCAGGAATCAAGTCAATCTAGTATAAATCAAGCATCTCAAAATAAAGAATCGACTCAATAACAGTATAATTTATAACAATTGTGTATTTCACATTAATAATAACTATTGTAGTCAAAATAATATTTAAATTAATTTGTAATGAACCTATCCATAAACATTAATATGTTGTAGTTAAAATTAACATTTTAAAATATTTTTTGTTTCAGTTTATTTTAGTAAAAGATGACTTAAACTATTTATTTACCAATTTCAGTAACATAGAAGCACCAGTTTTAGATTTAATATATTTTAAACTTTCTTCTAATATTAAATTTAGATCACTAAAGCTGGTAGAAAATTTTAGTTTGGGAACAACTCTATATTCTTTCTAAATATTGAATTTAAATATCTAATTAAAGTTAGTTTACTAAATTTGGTAGAAAGTAAAATTTTAGCATCCGAGCAATTATTGCCCCATCGCATAGCAATGCTCAATTATTATTATTTTTAACTAGAAAGCTACGAATAATTTGAAAACAAATGTCAATGTAAATGTCAAAAGTAGATCGCATAATCTCCAGACTTGCTGTTGGCTGCTCGTTGGTTAATTGTTGATAGTTAACCTTTTATAAAGTTTCATGTTGTCGCTGGTTTCATAGCCATGCTAGAAAATGCTTGTATTTTATCGGTTGAATATTATTGGCGTGTAATTTTATGCGAATTTGTTCATATTGTTTTCTACTCGCCGCATCAAAAACCATTTATATTCCTTCTCATATTACTTTTCCACCCAACCCTATCTAATATGCGAGAAACGTATTGGTTTGCCTCAAAAGAGTTGGAATTTTGAGAATAAAAATAATTTTTTCGTTTTTCACCAAGAAGAACACGAAAACCCGATTTTTAGAAAGAAATCCTGTGTGTACGGTACAGCCTCTGTAACAAATCACCAATTTTATGATTGAATATTGTTCAGGGCGTCTAATGGATGAATCTTATTGATTTTCAGCTCACCAAAGCCAGTACAACGGGTGCTATGGTACTTGAAGTACAGCATTTGTGCAGAGATTTCGGGTTGTTAGCACGATACAGCCTCCGGAGTGTATACAAGTGACCAATTCGGCAGAATAGAAGAAAACCTATTACGATTTTTAGTACTAATTTGTACCACAAAAAATAGTTTTGTACCTTTACCCATTCAAGAAAAAAACATGGCGCTGCTAGCTTCATGTTAACCTGGAAAGCCCAAATTAAATATAATTTGAAAACAATGAAAACTAATACAGGAAATTGAAGAACTGAATTTGTACCACAAAAAAAAATAACGTTAACCCCCTCAAACAACCCCTGTTGCGACAAATTGAATAGCAGGCCATACTTCTCCGATCTTTTCAATATTTCTTGAAAAACTAAATTTGTACTAACTTGTACAATGAAAAATATTCCAAAACATTCAAGTCAATCCACTTAAACAACCCCTCCTTTGATAAATTGAATAGCAAACCCATTATCCTCACATCTTTTCAAAATTTCTCAAAAAATTTGTACCACAACAAATATTAGCGTCAACCCCCTCAAACAACCCCTGTCTCGATAATTTGAATAGCAAGCCCATTCTCCGGTCTTTCCAATATCTCTTGGAAATCAAAATATTAAAGTCGATTATATTAGTACTACATTTGTACTGACTTGTACAACGAAAAATATTCCAAAATATTAAAGTCAACCCACTTAAACAACCCCTTCTTTGATACATTGAGTAGCAAGCCCATTATCCTTAGATCTTTTCAAAATTTCTTGAGTAAATAAATATAAAAGTCGTCTCCATTAAAACTGAATTTGTACTAATATGTACCACAAAAAATATCAACATCATCCCCCTCAAACAACCCCTATTTCGATAAATTAAATATCAAGCCCATTCTTCTCCGATCTTTCCAATATTTCCTGAAAAACTAAATATTAAAGTCGATTCTGGTATTATTTTGAAAGCTTCTTTAACCAATTTTTCCTTTTTTCGAGATCGGTATATTCAATCCAAACACTGGCTCTCAAACACATTGCCGTATAATGTCCTATTGATTGTGTAGTCCTTGTCAATAGGGGTTATTTAATGACATTTCCAGGTAACTTATACATGTTATTATTGCTAGCGCCCCCCCCCCCATTTCAAGTTAAAAATAAATTGATGTATATTTTAAGACTAATTTGTAACACAAAAAATTTGAATTTGTACCCCAAAAATTAGAATTTGTACCTCTTCCGTTTATCTGAAAAACCGCTATTTAATGTGGGGGTGCTTGTTTGAGCTCAAGCTATCACCCAACCTTTACAAAATCAAATTTTAATAGCATACATTCAAACTTTGAATTGGGACTAATTTGTACCCAAAAAATAGAATTTTTACCCACCCAGTTTTCTCTGTAAAATGCTTTTATAAAAACAAATAACAGTATGGCTCTAAACTTTGAATTTGGCACTAATTTGTACTCAAAAACGTTTTTTTATTATTATATTATTTTGTTTATAAAATATAATAAATTAGACCACGTGTTGTATTAATTCGTTAAAAAATTTGAAAGTATCAAAATTAAGTAAATAATGTTAATTTTAGAATATAGGACTAATTTGTAATCCTCACAGCAGTCGTCCTGATGTAAGTTCAAAATGGACCAAAATCTAGATAAACTGTTAGATGAAGTGTTTCATGAAACCTTGTCACCTACCTACTTGCCAGTCATTTTTGTTTTGATATTATGTATTGTTTTGCCTCTAATAATAAATATATTATTATAATTAGAAATCCATATTTTTTGTCATAGATAGATGCTCTTATTTTCAGTGAGGTCTTTTGGAGTAATCGCGGCAATTCTTTGACGAGACAAAAAAATTAAGTTTTCTTTCCCTTCTGCAGGTGTGTGATAAGGCGCAAATAGTTCTAGGCAGTTAGAAGGTAAGAATGGCATCATACTCTGGTGTTATAACTTTTTTTGACTACTTGGCGGCTTAGTAAAGATTGAAATTTTTTTTTTGTTTCACTGTAGCAAAAACCGATAGGAGTCAGTATGGTGATTTTTTTTGTTTTTGAGAGAGATGCGTCTAACGTCTGATCTAACGCTCCTATTGATCTATTGCTGATTGATGCTTTTAATAATTCCTAATAATTTTTCTAGTGCTAGGAAAAATTTTAGCATGGATTTTTCGTAGTAATTCAGCAGTGTACAAAACGCCAAAAGGGCTTATTCTCATTTTTGGTACTTCAGTCTAAATCTGTGCATAAAATATTTTGTGGTACAAATGAGTACAAACTCAGTTTTAATGAAATCTACTTATATATTTCGTTTTTTAAGAAAATATGAAAAGATCGGTGAATAATGGGTTTGCTACACATACAACTTATTGAAGCAGGGGTTGTTTAAATTGTTTAACTTTAATATTTTGAAATATTTTTTGTGGTACAAATTCAGTTTTAATAGAATCTACTTTAATATTTCCTTTTTCAAGAAAATCTGAAAATATCGGAGGATAATGGCCTTGCTATTCAATTTATCAAAGCTGGGGTTGTTAAAGTGGGTTGACGGTAATATTTTTTGTGGTACAAATTAGTACTAATTCAGTTTTAATGGAATCGATTTTTATATTTCGGTTTTCAAGAAATTTTGAGAAGATCGGAGGATAATAGGTTTTTTATTCAGTTTATCTAAGCAGGGGTTGTTTAAGTGGGTTGACTTTAATATTTTGGAATATTCTTCATGGTACAAATTTAGTACTAATAGAACCGACTTTAATATTTTGTTTTCAAGAAATATTGAAAAAATCGAAGAAGTATGGGCTTGCTATTCAATTTATCACAGTAAGGGTTGTTTGAGGGGGTTGACGTTAATATTTTTTGTGGTTAAAATTAGTAGAAATTCAGTTTTAATGGAGTCGACTTTTATATTTCGTTTTTCAAGAAATTTTGGAAAGTTCGGAGGATAATTGGCTTGATATTCAATTTATGTAAACAGGGGTTGTTTAAGTGGGTTGACTTTAATATTATGAAATATTATTCGTGGTACAAATTTAGTACTAATAGAATCGATTTTAATATTTCGTTTTTCAAGAAATATTGAAAATATCGGAGAAGTATGGGCTTGCTATTCAATTTATCGCAACAGGGGTTGTTTGAAGGGGTTGACGTTAATATTTTTTGTGGTACAAATTTGTACAAATTCAGTTTTAATGAAGTCGACTTTTATATTTCATTTTTCAAGAAATTCTTAAAAGATCGGAGAAGTATGGGCTTGCTATTCAATTTATCACAATAAGGGTTGTTTGAGGGGGTTGACGTTAATATTTTTTGTGGTACAAATTAGTACAAATTTAGTTTTAACGGAATCAACTTTATATTTCGTTTTTCAAGAAATTTTGAAAAGTTCGGAGGATAATGGGCTTGCTATTCAATTTATCTAAGCAGGGGTTGTTTAAGTGGGTTGACTTTAATATTTTGGACTATTCCTTGTGGTACAAATTAGTACAAATTTAGTACTAATAGAATCGACTTCAATATTTCGTTTTTCAAGATATATTGGAAAGATCGGAGAAGTATGGGCTTGTTATTCAATTTATCGCAACAGGGGTTGTTTGAGGGGGTTGACGTTAATATTTCTTGTGGTACAAATTCAGTTCTTCAATTTCCTGTATTAGTTTTCCTTTTTTTTCATATTATTATTAATTTGGGCTTTCCAGGTTAACATGAAGCTAGCAGCGCCATGGTTTTTTCTTGAATGGGTAAAGGTACAAAATTATTTTTTGTGGTACAAATTAGTACAAAATGAGTACTAAAAATCGTAATAGGTTTTATTTGATTCTGCCGAAATGGTTCTGCCAGCTTCACAGAGGTTCACACTCACGTGATAATGGGTAATATATAACACAATTTAAATCATTTAATTTAAGACGAATAATTAGGATCTTAAAATGTGATTTTAGGTTTCTAAAAACTGTCTACAATGTGTAAAACACAACTTCACAGGAATTTGTAACAACTGTCAACATGCCTATTGTACACCCTTAGTACTACAGGGTTAATTTTCAATTCATATCCGTAACTGGAAGTTTTATTCGTTACAATGTATGTTTTAATAATTTTATCATTGATGTAGAACAAGTGCAACATTTTGATGTTTTTAGACACCTTTAGTAGTTTTTTGACGTAAGTTTAATTTAATTTTCGTAATTTTATAGGACAGTATTAATAATGGGCTAGTGGGTCGAAAGCGATTTGCTAGGTTTTTATTATAAAATTGCACACTCAGTACTCGTCGTTTCTTTCATTCAATTACACAGAGTATTTTCCAGGTTTTGAAAATTTTTATTTGGTTTTGGATGCATCGTTCATCAACTTGTTAATATTAGATTTTTTAAAATGATTTAGTGACTTCTCCGGTGAAATCGCAGTTGTATCAAAACAAATGGAACATATGAACAGTTGATTCAAAATTATAATTTTACAGGTGCTTACAATATAATTGAATATTTGACTCATAAAATGATGGGTGCAATAACTTTTTGAAGGAATAATGTTGAAAATACTTCCAGTTATAGTTTTCTTCTAGAAAATGTTTAACAGAAAATGTAGCAAAATCAAATCACAGTGAAATTACACATTGTATAAAACATTTGAAGTAACAACGATAAAAGCAAAGAAATATTGATGGATTAGTATTTTCGAAAAAAAATTGAGATTCTTGTCTGAAAGCCACTTATTATCCAAGAATACAGTATTTTTTCTTCATTTTTTGAGTGAATTCGCCTATTTGCATGAAATGCATTATTTCATGGTTATTACGATTAGATTCCAGAAAAATATCATCGTTTTGTTTATTTTCCACGTATAGAGTGTTTGTATTTACTAAAATACAAATGACAAAGAACAACATACATTTAACGTTTTTTGTATATGTATATTAATACTGAATAATTCACAGCCCAAAGTTTTCATTATTTCACCATTAGTGAGGAGAATTAGTCATGTTCGTGTCAGTAATTCAATTATCCCCTACCAAAAACAAATCGATTTGTATAGTAGACATCTAATTACAACCTTTGTCATAATCAAACCCACATTAATTGCCGACGGGCCAAAAAATGAACAAGTTTCGTGCTCAATCAGATATTTCTCGAAAACAATTGAAAATTATTCGTCGTTCGGGACTTACAAACACGACAAAACCAATGTGATTTCATTTGCACTCTTACAAAAATAAATGACAATCGAGTAAAGCAATCTAGATGTATATCGGGTTTTCGGTATGTAGATTGTTGTTTGGCGCTAACAGACATTAGTTTAGATCACGAACCCTACCTTATCTGATTGTTTCCGTTGATTCTTCAACAGTAATCTCCCAAATTTCATCGTATTAGCAAAGTTTAAACGATTCTCAAGCGGTCTATTTCGGAATTATTTCTTTCAATAAAAGTTTGGACTATTAAGATTGAACAGCATGACAGAGATTTTAATAGCATTTCGCAATCGGTGTAATTCAAGCACGTTATATAATTGGATTTTCAAATTTAACCTTACAAATCTCAAAAGTTTTTTATTTTAATCACGTTTCACTGTTTTTTATGTCTACTAGATGAATCCAAAAATGATTAACAAGAATAACGAAGACAGGAAAGTTTGTTATGTTAAACCCGAGTTAAATTTTATAAAAAACAACACAATCCATTGAAATTCATTCACCATCGTTGCACATTATTAACTTCAAATTTAGAATAATAAACATAAGAGTTGAGATCTTATCAATAATGTAACAGTCATGAAATATATTACCAACAAAGTATCCAGAAAAAATCATACCCGTAAGATCTAATACCCATATTGTTAAATTATTGAGTAAAGAATAGACAGCCAAACGTGCTCACCAGCAAAATTAGGATATCTACTATAAAATCAAACTCGATGATCTGCAAGCTACCACAACAATTCTGAACAAATTATCGACTTTATTACAGAATCATCTCACTGAATTGCAGAAAAAGCGGATGGATTGTGAATTAGAACACTGTTAACATGGAAACCTAATGGTTATTTCCATTCTCAATCGTTAAATTATTAGCAAAATTTTTGGAGCAGATATTGGATATTCTCCAATTTCCAAATCCTCTTAAACATTCTAACACCAATCACTATAAATGGAAATAGAACAATATATTTTTCTGAATGTATACAAAATTTTCTCAATAAAAATTGGGAAAATTTTTTTGAGCATTCCGCAGAATACCTAAGGTATTTACGGAAACCTATCCTGGAACAAGTACTGTGTTCTTAAATTCACGTGATGGGTTGTTACTCGGTTCTGGAGGTATCCGAAAGCATTTTATTGGTCGTTCTAGAAACCATGTCTGAGCTGTCGCTATATAGCGAAATGCAACAAATTTTCCACTTCTTCCATATTTGATGTGAGAGGTTCTGTATATAACAAAATTCGATTTTTGTTTATAGTAATCACACTATAACCCAAGTTGCTCTACCGCTCTAGTAGGGTTAAATGGAATTAACTAGTTCCATAACCTATGCAACTTTTCGAAAGAGGTTAAGTTCCATCGGATCAAGTAAACGAACGCCAAATTATAAAAGTCGGTTGTAGATCACTAACTCGATCAAGTTTCCTCAAATACCTCTAGACGATCAACTTTTAAGTCGCCTTGGGTGTTGTCCTTATTGGACCATTCGAAATTGAAGAATATCTCAATATTTGGATATTCTTTGGAAATAATAATGCTTCCTTTTATTCTAGAAAACCAAATTCGAAATCTTTTATGTATATAAACCGTCAAGATTCACTTTTGGGAGCTCCAGTTTCCCTCTTCCCAAACTATTCCGATTCTTAGGACTATAACAAATAATAATAATCTTTATTCAAGTAAAAATTTTGAACAACTGAAATATACAGTACATATATGAATAAAAAAAGAAAAATACAAACAAAAGCTGAATGAAAATTTTTCTAAAAATCCAGAAGAAACAGGAGATTCCCTGGATGATAGAAATAGGAGAATAACAAAAATTATAAAAGAAACAGCCGACCAGATAATAGGCCCCCAGAGAAAACGCCGGATAAACTGTCGATGGAGACAAAACACCTCCTAGAGAAAAGAAGAAAATTGATAACAGACGGTAAAAGGGGCACTATTGAGTACACAGAAATCAACAAAACAGCACGATAAATGGCGAAACAGGACATACTAAAACATCAAACGCAACAAGTACAATCCCTATTAGAACAGAATAAGGGACTAAATATATTTAAAAGACGCAACACATCTAAGAAAGAGATAACAAAGATCAAAGATGCGAAAAACAATATAGTGGAAGACAGAAAGCAGATATTAAAAGTTGTGGAATCTTTCTATAGAGATCTGTACGAATCTAAAATACCAAAGATAACGACATTAGAGGACAAAATTCGAATAGTAAATGTCAACTCAAAAGAAATGCCCGAGGTACATATGGAAGAACTAGAGAAAGCGCTATCCCAGATGAAAAATGGCAAAGCAGCGGGAGAAGACAACATTCTGCCTGAAATGCTTAAGGAAAGCGATATCAAGACGAGACAGGAACTACTAAAACTATTCAATGAGTGCCTAACAGAAGAATATATACCCAAAAGTTGGGAGAATGCTGTAGTTGTTCTGATCTACAAGAAAGGTGACCCAACTGATCTCGAAAACTACCGGCCGATAAGCTTACTATCACAGATATATAAATTATTCACCAGAATCATTACAAACAGATTAGAACGAAAACTCGAGGCCTACCAACCAAAGGAACAGGCTGGGTTCCGAAGCCATTATAGTACGACAGAACATCTACACACCGTAAGGCAGACGATCGACAAAGATACAGAATATAACATAAGCCTATGGATGGCTTTTTTCGATTTCCGAAAAGCTTTCGACACAGTAGAAATCTGGGCAATAATAAAATAATTGAGAAATGCTAGAGGAGATCAACGTTATATAAACCTCATCGAAAACATCAAAAGAAATTCTTCAATGTCGATAAGACTTCACGAATCATCTGACAAAATAAACGTAAGGAGAGGAGTTCGGCAAGGAGACGTTATATCTCCAAAGCTATTCACTTTAGTTCTCGAGGATATTTTTAAGAAGCTACAGTGGGAAAACAAAGGATTGAACGTACATGGTGAACGCTTACACAATCTGAGATTTGCTAACGATGTTGTACTGTTTGCAAAAGATAAACAGGAATTGATAGACATGTTGGAAGAACTACAAAATGAGGTTGCAAAAGTAGGATTACACATGAACAACACAAAGACCCAGTTTATGACAAATATACCAGATGCAGAGGATACAATACCGATTCATGACAGCACAATAAAAAGAACGGAAACATACATATACCTGGGCCAAGCTATAACACCAGGCAAACAAAATCAATTAAAGTACATCTTCAGCATGAATATTCCAATGAATTTGAAAACAAAAGTCTATAATGAGTGTATACTGCCTGTTGTCACGTATGGTTGTGAGACCTGGCTAATAACCAAGAAGATAAAACATAAATTGGAAGTACATCAGAGAGCCATAGAAAGACGTATTTTGGGAATTTCCTTGAGAGACCATAAAACAAATACTTGGATACGAGAAAAAACCAATGTCTTCGATATAATAAAAATAATTGGTTCCCTAAAATGGCAATGGCCAAGCATACGGAAAACTGGAGCGGGTATGTCACCAGATGGAGACCTTGGGCAGAGAGGAGGAGTGTTGGAAGACCCCAGCAAAGATGGTACGACGAGATAAAGAAGGTCGCTGGCCTGAACTGGTATCGAGTTGCGGAAGATCGAAGCCGATGGACGAATTTGAAAGGGGCCTATATCCTAAGGATAGAAAACGGCTAAAAATAGAAAATAGATATGAATAAATATGATAATCACAGAAGCAGTGTATAAAGCTACTTGTTTTGTGATGTAAAATACCATTTAAATATATTTATATTTCGTATTGTTCAATATTGTCTTAATATTAGGATTTGTGTGTGCGACATATTCGGGAGTTTTTGACTAAAATTAATGAGTGCGATATATTCGGGATTTTTCGACAAAATTTGATTTGTGCGATATATTCGGTATTTTTCGACATACGGCAATGGGAGTATAAAGTAAAATTTTTTAGTGTCGGGTTCGTTGAATTATTGTCTTTATTTACAATTTATTAGAACAGAACATATTGATCTCTCCGTATCCGTAATCCATTTCTTAATTTGATTTTTATATTAACTAAGTATATTTGTTTATCGTTTTCAAATGTTTGGGTACCATTGCATAAATTCTTGGTGCTAAGTAATATGCATTTCTCTGTCAAATAGTCTTCACACGCCTAAGCCGAATAACACCATCGTGGTATCTGGTATTGTAACAGTGGCTATATGAAGTAAGTACATCTCTTTCTTTATAAAGAAATAATAGAATTTTTTGAAAGTAGAGCTGTCGAATATCTTTGACTTGTAACGTATTATACAATTTATCTGTTGAGAAGAGAATACTTTTACTGAATATAATTCTTAATACCCATTTTTGAACTACATGTACTCCGTTCAGATACTGGTCATACACCCCTACCCATCCCAATATACTGTAGGTCAAAATCGATTCCACCAAAGCAAAATATTCTGATTTTAAACTCTTCAACACGTTGAACCCGGCACAGGCATACCAGCCTTACCTCAAAAACAGGCATATGTATTTTGACGGAAAATGTATTATGTGACATGAAACCTTCACACAATTGGTAATATATATTATAGGACAGGATTTATATTTTTAGTATCACCTGTCAGTATACTGGTAATCAGTATATAAATTCATGTGTCCTACTCCACTGTTTGGCAAGGGAAGGCGATTTCACGATGCCTCCTAAAACACACAAACCAAGGAACTTCCGAATCTCTTCATTGGAAACTTCTTTCCATACACTTCTTTTTGGTGGAGGTGGATTAGGCATTGATTCATTTGCAATTCTGTTAGTTTCACATACAATTTTGTCAATGATGTCATTGTCGAAAAACCTATTCAGATAATCTATGGGTTTCGCATCGATTGGAAGATTTACATTGATAGTAGGTGATCCAGTGAAGTCAAACTCTTCTGCCTCTCTTTCTACTTCATTCCAACCGTAATATTCATCCGAAATGTACTTTTTTGATTTTATGTTCGGAATTGAACTTGCATTAGGGCAAATATGTTTTTTATTTTCTAGGTCAAGATGTTCATCCTCAGATGCGCTATCTTCGGACTTAGTATCTTCATAATTGCTGTTACTTTCGGTAACAAAGGTCTCGTCTACAACAGAGTCTTCATCAGAAAAGTCCTGGTCAGACTCACTCGATCGTAGACCTTCTGTCTCTACTAAGTTTATTTCATCCTGCGTTTTACTTGCTGTCAACGTACGATTTGTAACATACTTTGAACGTTTATACCACTTGGAGTGAGAAAAATTAAAATAAAAAATCTCTAAATTTTTGAGCCACCATGTATAAAAAAACTCACAACAAAAATTCCTCAATTTGTTGGGTCTCCTTGTACGTAATATAGGCCGAAATCAACGAAATTTCATAATATATCTATCGGAAAATGAAACAATTATAAAAAAAAACCTACACTACGATAATTTTATTAATATTTCATTTTTATAAGTTACTATATCGATAATACACTGCTTACTCACCCTGGGATTTTTATTATCCATATTTCAGTAAGTTAACGACACAGAAGTTCTCTTGTTTCACAATATAAACACATAACCTTAAAACTTACAGGTGTTCAAAACAAGTGCAACTATGGCTCTCAGAACCTAACTACCAATATACTAGTAAAATATTTGATATTTCAGACCATTTATATATACGACGAGCAAACATCATTCCTTAGCTTCAGTTCGGCGATGAAATATCATGCATTAAAATATATGAAAATGTGAACCAGTAAAGTGGTAGTTCGTATCACATAGAAAACTCGAACTACCAGTATACTGGTAGTCCGGGTTCAACGTGTTAATATCTAGAAAACCTCTCAAAATTCTAAATTTTAGTATGTGACCTCTAATTTTATTTACAACTTCTTTACAGTGTAGGTCCCATCTTAAGTGTCTACTCGTATCTATTAGAATGCCCAGATACTTCACTTTGCGTCCCTCGCATATAGCAATATCATTCCCTACATTTATTGGACCTAATTGTGGTAGTCCAGTTTTGTGTGAACAAAACGGTAGGTATTTAGTTTTGTTATAATTGATTGTTAATTTATCATATTGTAACCGTTTTTCTAAATTTTGAAAATCATTTTTTATTTTACATTTCAGATCCACCCATGAAGCAGATGTATATGTAATTACAGTATCGTCTGCAAAACTGGTTATTGTACCCTGAAGATTTAAGGAAAATATACTGTTAACGTATAGAATAAACAGAACTGGTCCCAAAACAGTACCCTGGAGGACACCGCATGTCACTTTTTGTAGCGTACTAAATGTTTCATCTATGGTGACCATTTGAACTCTATCGGATAGGTAACTTTTTATCAAGTTATACGCATTGCCTCGTATTCCATATCTGTATAATTTTTCCATAAGTATTTTGTGACATACCGTATCAAAAGCTTTGGACAAGTCTAAGAAGACACTCACCACGGGGACATTTTGATCTATCGATTGGTAAATAATAGACGTTAGATTGTAGATAGCATATTCAGTAGATTTAGGGGCATATGAAGAGCAAAACTTCGAAGCTGAATGCCACCACACGGCGTAAGTCATTCATAAAATGAATGGCAAACACTGTGAAAACAAAACTTTGTTACACCAGAAGAACATTATATGAAGTGCTTCAATAAAACTATAAAATAAATGGTTTTAAAGATTAAAACAAACTTTTCCGCATTCCGAATGCTGTATCCTGCTAACATACTGAAATTTCTCTAAAAATGAGCAAAAATTTTACTAGCGCTGGTGGTTTGAAAATCGATAGGGTTCATCTTTGGGACGAACTGAGCAATACCCAATCATAAAATTGGTGACTTGTTTACATTCCGAAGGCATCATGTTAACAAAGCGAAATTTATCCAAAAATGACCAAAAATTTAGTATATCTCTAGATTTGTAGGATCCGTTGTACTGATTCCGGTAAGCTAAAAATGAATAGGGTTCTTCTGTAAGACGCTCTGAACAATATACAATCATAAAATTGGTCACTTGCATACACTCCAGAGGCTGAATTGTGCTAAAAATCCGAAATTTCTTCAAAAATGATCCAAAATGCCGTATATCTGGTTTTATAGGACCAGTTATACTGACTACGATGAGCTGAATATCAATAGAGTGTTTATGAGACCCCCTGAACAATATCCAGTCATAAAATTGGTCACTTGCATGTATACACCGCGGAGGCTGTATCGTGCTAACAATCCGAACTTTCTCCAAAAATTACCAAAACGTGGTACTTCAGGTACCATATCACCCGCTGCACTGGCTATGGTGAGCTGAAAATCAAGAGTTTATTTGTGGGATGCCCTGAACAATATATAGTCATCAAATTGGTCATTTGTATACACCCGGAGACTGTATCGTGCTAACAAGAAAAAGTGGCCGACGGAAAACGACATACACACAAGATTTATTCCCACTGAAAAACGTAAAAATCACGCTTTTTGGGGTAAACTAATACTTCTCTCGCATCGTAGATATGGTTGGCGGAAAAGTAATAAAAAAACGAGTCCACATATCTTACACATACGTATAACTCATATATACAGACAAAATAGTATATTAAGTACCAAGTGTCAAAAAGGTTACTTTAGTCACGAGTTTTACTAGGCACGAGTGGAGCGAAACGGAACGAGTTCCTTGTGAAACGAGTGACTAAAGACGTTTTTAACACGTGGTGCTTACTATACTTTTTCTTCGCCCGCGGGAAGGAAAACATTATATTATATTTAAATTATATTCATTACGTGACGGACGATGACTGACAGCTGACTGATAAATCAAATGACGCAGAATAACAAAATTATCAAGGAGCATGAAATTTAACATACAAAAGATACACTTGATTTGACGTTTAAAAAACAAAAGATAAACGAGATGTGACTTTTCGCATTTTAAACACTAGTGTTTAAAGAACGTGTACATGTCAAACCCGTGTTCAAAGTGGGGTTTTGGTAGCGGAAGTAGAAAAAACCTGTTTTCAGAATTCAAAAACTCTCGACTATGAAACTTAACTGACCACTACATCAATTGTCTATGAATGCAGGAAACAAAATATCATTAATCCAATAGAGATGTTTACTGTATCCACATAAAAACATTTTAATGTAAGATGGTATTTTTTTATCATTTTACTTTTCCCCACATGTTGTAGGTACACTCTACCTTTTCTACAACTGCACACATTAGAAGAATACAAGTGAATAGTTGTGTAAAAAAAGTCTAGGCGTCGAGGATCACCTACTAAAATGTCTAGGAATCGAGGATCTCCCTGCTGGAAAAGTCTAAGCATCAATGATCCTCTTATTGGACTCTCCATATAAATGTATGTAGCAGTTGTAGAAAGAAAGTTGTATATTTCTCATATTGTGAGAGATATTTTTTTTTACGTCAGTTTGCCCACACCTCATACACATGTAGAATCAACATGTTTTCCAGTAGGGAGTCGGTGTAAAGATATCCTTTATGCCTACACTTTTTCTATATAATTTGTGCAGTAGTAGAAATAGTATATTGTATACGTAGGCGGTAAAGTGGTATTTTTCAGGTCGAATGAAGATATGGACAGGCGAGGTGCAGCCGAGCCTGACCACTTCTTGAGGCCTGCAAAGGCACTTTACTGCCGTGGTTTACACATAATTTTTTATCCTACACAATAATTGTTTGTACAAGAATGTTAGTTCATAATATGAAATTCAATACTGTGAATCATTATTTTTCAAAGGGATAATGAAAATTGCATTACGTATAGTACAGTTAACCAAAGAGATACCTTACTTGGATAAATTTGATAACTGAACTTGCTCAAAAAATGAAATAAATAGTAGAAGTTGCTGCTCATGTGTCTATTATATTTTCTATTAAAGGAATCATTTCAGCAGTTTTAGTAGATGTAGATTCATTAGGTGTGTTAGTCATAGTAGAAGATGCGACCATGTCGTTAGTGTTGAACAGTTTTCTAGTGACAATTTTTTTTGTTATTTAAACAATCTTCAATGTTGCCTGTCGCTACGATGGTTAAATGACAAGTTAACTTCAAACAAACATCAAATATGACAACTCATGATTGAATGAATTTGTAGACGTTGACAACTGCTAACAATAATTTATTTTTATACTGACGTTTAGTGGCATTGTTTATTTTGAGCAATTTGCTTTTATTTCTTTAGACTGCTTAATGCGAAGGGGTAACCACTGGAGATTTTTTATGGTAAAAGATTGCCTCCCCTAAGGATCTCCTCGGATTTCCTTGGATCTCCTAGGATTTCCTTGGATCTCCCCGGATCTCCTCAGGATTTCCTTGGATCTCCCCGGAGTTCCTTGGATCTCCCCGGATTTCCTTGAATCTCCTCGGAACTCCTCTTAATATAGTTACGGGGTCTTCTTAAAGCATTATTCGGTTATAATCGATATTATTTGATTGAAAAATATTGAAACTTGTGGAATTATATGAAATATGTATTGAAATTACTAGTTCCTTATTTATATGATCGTTGGCAGTGTGTCAAGATAACTATAGATGGCAAATGTTCCTTTTCAAGATATCCAATGAAATATATTGTAGGAGGATTTTACATATTGAAAACTTTTTAGGGCTTTCTCTTCCAATACCTGAAACAATCTCCAATAATTGAATTAGAAATTTTTAATAATGAAAATTCTCCTTCATAAATATTTGCAACAATTTGTTCAGGAGCAATTTATGAAAATTCAGAGTTGTATGTTGATATTATGTGGAAACGATGGATGTTTGATTAAATTAATTTTCGGTCATGGTATATAAATACTAAACAACCTACACTGGGAATTAGAACAGAATATGTTCATCGTCTTTCAGATAAAATGTACCTGTATTTTGTTAGAAAGGAGTAGACATTTGGATATCTCTATTGAAGACGGAATTGACATTGGGAAATTTCAATTTACAGTGAATTAACCTCTCAGTGTGTTTACCAATGAAAATTTGACAGATTTTGAAAGAAAAACAGCGATTCTGAGGATAATTAAAGTTTGTCCGATGAAGGAGTCTGATGTAGACTCCGAAAAGTTCAACAACTCCTTAATTTCACGTTTTGTTTATTTATTGTTGGCAACATTTGTTACCCAAATTGCTCCTAACAAATTGATGTACAAATTTACGTAGAATCATTTTCATTAAAGAACATTTTTTAATTCAAGTATTTAAGTTTCTTTCAGATATTGCGACAGGTTGCCCTAAAAACTTTCATGTCTCTTCAAGTTGACGTATGAAATAGTTTGATGTATAGCAGGGTTATTTGAAGTATTATTATTCTATGATAAGTGATATGTGTAATGTAGCAGATACAGTGTTTACCAATATTGTGGATGATGCTAATTTTTAATGGTGAAACAATCCAACACAGGTTGTTGCCAAGTAGTTCAAGGAAAAAAACATAAAAATAATAAACAAAAAATATTTATTCTCGAAAAATCTCAACGAAATCCATCCGAAACCCATCCGTAATAGAAATACAAAAAATACTAAAAATGATTGACAGTTGTTTAAATAAAAACGTATAAAAACAAAACGGTCTTAAGATCTCATGTTGAACTCTTTTCATGAAGATTTGTATAGAGTCACTATCTTTAGTCGGTCTTATCTTGACAGTTTTAATGGTTGACATCCAAGAATTTGAATTGGACCATAAAAAATTTGGTCGTCTTCACCTTCTTGCATATCGTCCTGCTTAAGCCATACAAAATCTTCCAACCCTTCTTTCAGAAATTTAAGTTTTATTTTACGTTTATTTTCTTTTTTTTCATTGATGGTCTTACCTATGTACAACCCTGTATCGTACATAACAGCATAATATTTTTCCATTTCAATTTTTGGTTCTTTTTCATCCTTTAAATTTTCTGTACTTTCACATTCATCAGAAGAATCTTCAAATGAAATTTCTGACTCTCTTTTTTCAGATTGAGATACCGGAATTTTTAGATATGAACATATGGATGTATACTGCTAGTATGCATAATTTAACATTATTCCCAAAATTTTCGTGTTGATTTCTCGATGATAATGTATATTATATTGATTTGATGATTTCGCTCAGACATACGAGAAAATTATCATGGTTTATTTTATACCCTCAAAATTAAGTACGAAAATCATACAAACACCTGAATAATGAACAGCTTGTGTTCTCGTATGGCAATTCAGACGAAAAAAAATACAGGGTATTAACGTTTTTTTTCCAAATAAGTTTTTTTTGATATTTGAAAATGGTGTTTTTTTTTAAATTCGGCAGGGATTTTTCTAGTGAGAGGATGCAAACCAGGGGTCACGTCAGACAATTCGTCCAGATTCATATTCTTCGTTATCTTCTTTCATTTTCAAGATAAAAATAAAATCAGTTTTTAAGAAAAAATATATCGATAGGTAACAATAATTTCAAAGAAATTCAGAAATATGAAAGTAACCTGTAATAAAATAATACAATCGATCTCAGGAACAAACGAAAAATACACAACAAATGAACAAATTCAGTAAGTAAAAGCGAAAATCCTTCGATAAACAATAAGTATAAAAGTAGCGTTGGCGAAGTTGAGATTTGTCCGATGAATCCTCCTTACTGAGTAACAGAATCGAACAAGATGGTTGAATGTTAATACGGGAGAAATAACGAAAAATCGGTAACGAGGATGTAGCTATTAGCTATATCCTTCTAGGGATGTGTACATGTGTTTAAGAGATCTATGAAATCTCGCTTCGCTTAGGTATAAATTAACATCAGACAGTTTGCGTATGCAAAAATGATACTCAAATTGACTTAAATCTCCTCGGATCTCCTTGAATCTCCTCGTATCTCCCTGGATCTCCTCGGATCTCCCTGGATATCCTCCTACTAGAAGCACAAAATCTCCTCGGTGGTTACCCCCTCGACTTAATGTGATTGAAATCGGTTATGCTATTTTGAGTGGGATATCATTCAAAATGGCAATGTAAAAAAGTTTGTGAATATTTACGAAACAAAATATAATTTGTTTAAAGAATGGTGTAGGAAAAATAAAACACAAAATATTCCGAAAATGTTCTAGCGCACAAATTGCACCTTTAATATTAGTATTGTTGTTTTCTTAATTTGTTCTAATTTTGATTAAAATGTTCAATATATTAACTAATATATATCTTTTATTGGGAATCAATAAAAGCGTTATAGCTTGTTCTGAAGAAAAATTAAACCTACTTTAGTGCGCAAAGAAAATTACTATTAAACTTCTGTATTTTGATAAAATTTTCGGTAGTAGAAAAAATATTGTATGCAATTCGTGTATAAATGCCTTTTTTCGACTCATGTGATTGTCGCATTCGCCAATATTCACATTCGTCGAAAAAAGGCTACTTTACACAGTTGTTACATAAATAACTAATATTTTAATTATATTCATAATATGACGGACGATGGCTGACGGCTGACTGACAAATCAAATGACACAGAATAACAAAATTATCACGGAACATGAAATTGAACTTACAAAAGATACACTTTAAGTGACGTTTAAAAAACAAAATATAAACGAGATGTGACTTTTCGCATTTTGAACACTAGTGTTTAAAGAATCGTTTTGCGCATGTCAATCCGGTTTTAGTAACGAAAGTAGAAAAAATACTTTTCTCACTCACAAAACTTCCAAGCTTGTGGGAAAACTTGAACTCTCACCACTAGTTGCACAAAATACTTTTTCTACTCCCGTATTATAATACGCGAATTAAATATCTGCTTCCGATTCATTAAAATTGTTCATATTAACACGGATTTTCATTTCGATACAGATTTTGGCCAATGAAAATACGTACTTTTCATTATGAAACGAATTTTCGGCCAATAGAAACAAGTACTTGGGGATAATCAAGTGGTCTATGTTTCTACATACCTACTTACCCATTTGACATTTCACAACGCGTCAAAAGTAGATAACTATAAACATGTCGAGTAGTGAAGAATTATCTTGTACACCACCAGAAATTTCTGATAAAGCTAAAAGTGTCTGTAAAAATTTAGTTCCAACTAAATCAAAAAAAAACTATGACAATGATTTAATTTGTATATGCATAATGTGCATAACTTTTCAAAGTCTTCGTAGCTAAGTTGGTAACGCTTGTGGTCTTGGCGCATGAGTGCGTTGCAGATCGTGGTTCAGATCCTGGGCGGGTTGAAATTTTTTTTGGAATATAATGTATTTTCTTGAAAGAAAAAATAATTGCATTGTTTGTATATTTCTCTTTATCAAAGTGGAATCATTGCAATTAAATAACGCTATTTTTTACAGGTTGTCTAATTATGGGAATTATAGGAGCTTGTTTGAAATTAATTCTTGTTTTCATTTTATTATTTATCGGCCGTAGAAAAAATAGTGTATGCAACTCTCATGTAATGGTTATTAATACACTCGCATAAACCATACGAAACTCGCCTTCGGCTCGTTTCGTATCCCGGTTAATGCTCGTGTATTAATAACCTTCATTACATGATCGTTGCATAATATACTATTTCTCACTCACAAAACTTCCAAGCTTGTGGGAAAAGTTGAACTTTCCCCACAAGTTGCACATAATACTTTTCTCATACATGTTATAGTTTTATTTTTAAGATCAATTCTCTTGTTCTTTGACGTTCGGGAATGGTGTCCTCATTTACACTGTTGGATAATTTCAATGTTTAAATCAAACATACAATACTACTTATGAATGCATGAACGATAAGGCTTTCGAAACACCTGTCCTTTGCAATACAAGACATCGGAGATTTTTACTAAGATTCCTAGAAGTAGGAAGACAAGTTGATTTGCGGCCATACGATACGGGAGAAACGATGTGGATATGCAGTCGGCGGAGTGGCATGCAGTCGTAATTTTAATGCGTACCATCGTAAAATGGTTACACAGACGATTTACAGTAATTAACGACTGCTTGTTTACACTACCGTACGCCGACGATGTGTCCGATACATACACACACGAATCTAACAGCGGCGTTGAGAGTGTTAAAATCCGCAGGTTGGTTTATTAGCCGGGAAGATGTTACTTTTGCCGTTGTAATTATTTATTAGTTAGAAAAGCGAGACGTTTTTTATGCTATGTTGCTTCCTAATTGACCAAATAAAAATGTATAGGTAACAATATTCAAATTATCACGAGATGTCGCGATAAATTGAACGACAGAAACTGAGGATGAGTAATTTAAAAAAAAGGAAATGTATGATCTGATGATAAGTTCACTTAACAGCAATAATGTGGAATTAACGTTTACAGACAATAGAAGAATGGCTTTTATACGCGCCGTGACGCCTGAGTATCTTAGATAAAGAATATATAGATTCAAAAACCACTTTCAAAAGATCTACATACTAATATTGACAAGACACAAATACAAACAACAAATTACCTAACTCTAAACGACGTAGTTGTAGAGTATGTAGTATTCATACAGAAGCACCTGGGGAAAAAGGATTGGTTGACCAGCAAGTACAAAAATTACCCTGTACCTGAAAATTTGGAAAAATAAGGTAATTTATTGCACAGGGTTAATGATGTAACTAGTTCTAGAGCTATAGTAGGAGCGTCGCCGGTAATTCCAAATATATTTTGTGGTCAAATAATATATTAACTTAAGACAGCAGGTTTTAGACATTGAGAGGACCTGTCGTCAAGAGCCGTTCTTTAGGTTTATTCATAGACATATAGACATTGACTAAACGTTCTGTATTCAGTTGTGTAGTGAATAGAGACTGAAAAGTGAGGCGAAGTGAATATGGAGCCAGTAGCCTAGTATTCTGATTGGTCCACGCCACTGGGCTTTGTTACTACATGCTTGCAAAAAAGAGACAGGTATTGACAGTACTGTGGCTTTGTCTCTTTCTAGACAGTGGTCACTTTTTGTGAGTATATCGCTCGGTGCATTTCTATAAATTATGTCTATGGGTTTATTCAAATCTAAAGTCAAATTATTGATAGAAATCTCAAATAAACATTTTTATGAATGCAACTTTTGAATGCAAGGATCGGAAGACTTTTTTAAAGAATGAACAATGATATAATCATCAAAAATGGCGCTTTTATTGACGTATTTTCAAATGACAGCAGCCGGAATTTAATTTATTATCTTGTACATATTATGTCAAATTTTTTCATGTATCAATTTCACATTAGCATATATCCAAAATTACATCAAGATACAATCAGAAAATGTAAACTACACATAATATTGTCCTATGTTAAGAAACTTTGTAACTAAAAAATTTGCATTATTGATTAAATTTTGCAACAGTTTCAAAGGGGTCTCTGTTCTAAAATTGCCTATAAGTCTTTTTTAATTGAACACTTGGAATTAATCAATTTTACACTTTCCGGGGTTTCTGTTCCATTCGTCCACAGGAATCTTTTCAATAATTTGAAATGAAAACAAATTGTATTTTGTACATGTGTTTCAACACATGTGAAGATGATTTCTTTGACGAAGAAGCGGTATACTCAGTCAATGATTAATTCACACATATTTTTATCTTCTTATTTTTCACCATGATTCCTATCCTCTCTTCCGTTGTTGGTTACTATAAATCATCTATTCTTTGTTCCTTATCGGCTGATGTTCTGTCAATAAAATCAACATTTTCAACGGATTTGGTAAGAGACTAGTTGTCAGAAATGAACTAAAACCATTTTTATATATGTTCCTCTGTTGAAGACGTTTGGAAGGAATTTGATCATACTCTCGGCCATAATTGGATGTATATGTCTGAAATTATTTCGACATCACCACCAATATAATAGAAAATTAAGGAAGCTGTACAACAGATGCAAAAAGCCATTATTTTTTATTTTCGTCAAAAATAATCACAAACATCGGCTTCAACGTGATGTAATGTTGACAATATTTTATTTGGACCAATTTATTGTATGGACCAAATGATAATTGTTTGACTAAAAATAATATTTTAACTATGTTAAATTAGCACCCCCGCCATAAAAAATCGAAATTACATATTTGCAGGCTCTTTATGTACTAATTTTACTAATTATGTGCTCTATTAACGATTTTTGCGCTCGAGCGGTTTAGCGGGAAATCGCAATTGAAAGTGGGGGTGCTGGCTTCATATGTTAGCACCTCCGCTCATTAAAATGACATACAGTCAAAAAGTTAAAATGCCAGAATTATGTGATTTTAAAAACATTTAATAAACTTAGCCTACCTATAATAGTTTAGAAGATATACGCCAAAGTTAAAATACAGATAGCGAATTAGTGTTTGTCATTAAATGTTCCTCGATTTATGTGCATTCGAAATATGATGAATGAGATTTTCGTGCTTATTATACATTCAAAAGATATAATTACATTTAATTATATTTCTTTCTCAATGAGTTTATTGCATTACACACTTCTTTACTTGTAACCTGAATTCATCAAATCTATTCCTGTCTAATATTTGATACCAATTTTCCCAATGTTTTGCTACAAGTCTTCCTAAACAATTTAATCATTAACTGATTGAATTTATTAACTATTGTAAATTTGTAACTATTAATACTATCTTTATAGCAAAATTAGACTTGGTATTACATACATATATTGTTAGAAAATTCATCAGAGAAAATAATAATGTTTCAACAATATTATAAAATGTTTATGCATGTTTCTTCATCCACAATCTTTTCAGTAAAATTTCATCGTACAGAATCCGAATGGTGATAAAAAAATGTCAGCCTAGATTTGCTATCTGTATTTTAACTGGTAGTTTACTCTTGTAAGTATGGTGGTCCTCATGTTGAGGGTGGTTTGTCTGTCAAAGAGAATGAGAACGAAAATCTCATTGTGCATATTTTGAAAGCACATAAATCGAGAAACATTTTAAGACAAAACCCCATATTGCTGTATGTATTTTAACTTGTACCTTACTCTTATAAATATGGTGGTGCTCATGTTGGGGACAGTTTGTCGGCCAAAAGGAATAAGCACGAAAATCTCATTGGGCATATTTTGAAAGCACATAAATCGAGAACATTTTAAGAGGAAAACCAATTCGCTATCTGTATTTTAACTGGGACATTTTACTCTTTGTATGGCGGTGTTCACGTTGGTGGCGATTTGTCAGCCAAAGGGGATGAGCATGAAAATATCATCAAGCATATTTTGAAATCACATAAATCGAGAACCATTTTAACACAAAACCCAATTCGATATCTGTATTTTAACTTGTACTTAACTCTTGAAAGTATTGTGGTGCTCACATTGGGGGCGATTTATCTGCCGAAGGGGATGAGCAGGAAAATCTGGTTTTGAAAGCACATAAATCGAGGAACATATTAGGTGGAAAACCAATTCGCTATCTGTATTTTAACTGGGACTTTATTCTTGTAACAACGGTGTATATATCGATCTTTTTTGGCGTGTGTCTTCTAAACTATTATGGCGGTGTTCACGTTGGTGGCGATTTGTCAGCCAAAGGGGATGAGCATGAAAATATCATCAAGCATATTTTGAAATCACATAAATCGAGAACCATTTTAACACAAAACCCAATTCGATATCTGTATTTTAACTTGTACTTAACTCTTGAAAGTATTGTGGTGCTCACATTGGGGGCGATTTATCTGCCGAAGGGGATGAGCAGGAAAATCTGGTTTTGAAAGCACATAAATCGAGGAACATTTTAGGTGGAAAACCAATTCGCTATCTGTATTTTAACTGGGACTTTATTCTTGTAACAACGGTGTATATATCGATCTTTTTTGGCGTGTGTCTTCTAAACTATTATAGGTAAGCTAATTTTATTAAATGGTTCTAAAAACACATAATTCTAGCATTCAAATTATTTGATTGTACGTAATTTTAATGAGTGGAGGTGCTAACCTACGTTAATCCGGTACCCTCACTTTCAATTGCGATTTCCCGCTAAACCTCTCGAGCACAAAAATCGTTAGTAGAGCACATAAAGAGCAATTAATTCCTGCGTTTATTAATTTCAATTTTTTATGGTGGGGGTGGTAACTTAACATAGGTTATTTTTAGTTAAAATTATGATCACTAATGTTTCAAATGAAGCCGCTGATAATTCAATTGAATAGGCATCCTTGGAAACTATCCCATTATCAGCTTATAATAAATATTAACACAATTTCAAACAATTGCCTGGTAAAATACATCAGTTCAAAGTTTCAAAGGAGTCAATATATTTTTAAAAATCTCAGTTTCCTATTTGGAATTATCAACTTGTTCTTCACCTTAAACTTGGAGATAATCCCGAT
The DNA here is from genome assembly GCA_963921935.1 of Galeruca laticollis. Classification (NCBI taxonomy): domain Eukaryota; kingdom Metazoa; phylum Arthropoda; class Insecta; order Coleoptera; family Chrysomelidae; genus Galeruca; species Galeruca laticollis. Next base: position 219,626,069 of record OY998178.1, on the reverse strand, counting down.
AATGATCGATTTGTCGATACGATTACTTTCATCTATTAGATAAGATCAAAAAACAATACCATAAACAGATATTTGAACTATACAAGTTCTTTTTTCTTTAGTATTCACCGCTTCAAGGCGTATTATCTGATGGAACGAGTTAGAACTGTAAGAAAACGAAAGCTCAACTTGGTCATTCTTATGAAAGGCATTTTTCGACACAAAATTTTTTTATAAACGCTTGTCGATATTCTTAGATCGTTCTCAAACACAACACCATCAAAAAAGTTGTTAAGTGTAAAGTGGTAACGTTACAGGGCCGTTGTGAGATGGTTTGTAGCAATATAAATAACAATGGCTTAATTATAACATACTTTTTATAACGAACATCTGGAGGAACAAAGAAGAAGCATCCTTCTACAGGGTGTTTCAAATTTAAAAAAGGGCCCCATTAATAGTATAGAAGAGTGCAAAATAACTTGGTTTTCTTAAGTAAAAAAATATTCTATTTTCAAGATACAGGATATTTAAAAAACATTTTTTACGATTATGTCGGACCTACTGGTAACATTGTACTGACATTTTTTCTAGCCCAAATTTTATGTGAACACATCATTTAATTTTACACCAAAAAGGAACACTTGCTGAAACTGGATACTGTGTTCCGTTTTCGAAATATTTTGATTTGAATGTGATGAAGTAATAACTGATGCTCTATATTTTTAAAAAACATCTATTTATTAAATAACTGTCCTTACTATGAATAAATGTTCATATATTTTTAGCTAACTCAGACAAAACCATTTTGAAGTTTGTGAGGAACCTCAACTTCTTTAACGGAATGCATTTTTGAACTCTTACTCTAACTGATTAAGTATTTCATGTTTTTAATCAAATTCAATCTAATTTTCATCTTGTCATCCTTCATTTAATGAATAACTTTTGAATTAGAATAATGTTATTCTTTTTGGTTTCTAATAAATAGGTAATTGTTTTTTCAAGCAACATTTTTTCTGCCAGTTTTACCATAAGTGTACATTTGTTGTTATATATCCAATTACACAATGAAAACCTCAGCGTATTTTGAAAAACTTCCTGAAACTTCTAAAAATGTACTCCGAATGAAATGTTTCAATTATACAAGTGGAACAGTTTCTACAAATTCTTGAAGCGTGCGGTTAGTTTATCCCAAAAGTAACATGCTAAAAAGGAGCTACGAATATAATATATAAAAACAAGAAATACATTTAAATCTGAAAACTGACAGAAATTTGAGCAGATTGAAAATTTTCATCTATCTCAAACAAAAATATGAAAGGGAGGCCGCCAATATTGGACGTTGTCAAATTTAATTGGCTAGTTGTCTCAACTAGGCGAGATCTTAAATCGATTACTAGAATATGTTTATTTACTTCTGAAATATCTTATTTATAAAGAATGTCAACGAAAGTTGGAGCAACAAAATCTAGAACTAGTTTAATGTTTCTATTCTAATTCATTTTGTTCTAGGAATTTCTTATTAGAGTTCCCAACAATGTTTCCATCTAATGTTGATCATCCAGCTTCTTGGACAATCTCTGATCCGCACTGCTGTACTAACCTGACTGGACTTGACAGAGATATAATTCGCCATGAAATCATCACAGAACTCAACAGAACAGTGCATGAAAACTACAATGATTTTAATTTAGTCCACACGTATGCTTCGAAATCAGCTGCAATAGTGACTTCAACTGAAACTTACAGCATAAAATTGTGTCCCCTCTCACTAGCATCTTTACGGCACAACTTTATGCTCAATTCCATGCTCTAAGATTAATTACTTCCTTTCCCAACCCTAAAACTCTAATTTTAACTAATTTCTTAAGTAGTATTTATTCCTTGAAAGATCTTTATCCCAAGCACCCAATAGTACAATCAATCAAGTCAAAGCTTCAAAAAATCCAGAGTGTCAGAGGTAACGAAGAAGCGAATATATGTGCGCGTAGTGCGATAGTGACAATGTCGAACTTATACCGAAGTGCGCGCTAATATTTATTCGGGAAAAAGTTCACAACTGACAACAAAACTGGCAGCGATCATCGTAAGATAAACTTGCGGATTTAAGTCAACAGTGGAAGCATGCAATCATAACACGAAAAGTACAAGTGATTCTAATCAGACTTAGAATTGGCCATTGCAAATTTACGCTTACTTATCTTTTCAAAAAAGGCAATGTGCCTCTATTCAATGTATGTCAAGAACCTTTACAATCAAACATGTATTGGTTAATTGCACACACCGGCTAAAATGTAGAAAACCCACAGATCTAAATTTACTTCTAGGTGAAAGCTGCCCAGTTGAAAATTTGATTGGATACTTAAATGACATTAATTTTCTAAACAAATTTTTATATTGTATATTGAATAATCACCTTGTATTGAAGGAGATTAGTTTGAATAATTTTTTTAATTATTAATTTTGTATTTTGAATACCACTCTGTGAAAACTAAACGTAAGAACCAAAAACATCGCACAACATAAAGTATTGAATTTGTAATTCTGTCCATTGTGAGCTGTCCTGTATTGCGATTTTTATCTGGAGTTTTCAAGAGTTTTTAACACGTTTTGAGTATTATAAGCAAATTCCGACTTTGAGACGATTTGCCCATCATATTTCTCTCTCGGCAACCTCGACGGCACACACCATTATACACTCTTCCACAGTAGTAAGCAGTCAAAAAAATGTTGTTCAATAAAATGCTGAAATTTGTTCTAGAAACCTGTAAGTAATGCACATTTTCGTTAATGTTCAGAGAAAGTGAATAGTACTCAAACGGTATCTTGTTTTATCACCTCTTCCAAACACATCTGATACTTCTAAATGTTGCTTGGACTTTGACATAAGTGAGTTAATTCAACTGTAAATCTATTAAATTTGGATACGAAATAGATATGCCTGTGATATATGAGAGTTAGTGTTACCATTTTACCCTCGATTTTACCAGTCTATGTGTCACAAAGAGAATGCTTCCTCACTTCCACTCATAACGAAATATTGAAAGAGATGCTCCTAATTAATATTTACCAATGTCCTTGATAGTAACTCCAGGCTTATACTTCTTGTCAATTCTTGAACAACCTGGTAAGTAAAGAACGTTTCTCGAAATTTTAAAACTTAATGTAAAGATTTTTTTAACTTTAAGCATCCCTGTAGGTAAAAAACGAAACTTAAAGAAGGTGAACCACTGCTAACAATATCTACACTATGGAAATGATTTAGCTTTGACAGCATCTCACGAAATATTTTGATATTCTCAAAATCTGTAGAACCATTGACGGTCCTGATTCGCGTCAGAGTATCTACAAAGTTTTAACACGGTTGTCGCCGGCGTTTTGGTGTGAAGTGGCAACAGCAGATAGCGTCGCTGTTTGGCACTTCTAAACAAATGGCGTGTCACACACACATAGCACCCTACTATCAAGCCGCAACCTGTTCTGCAACCTGTTCGTCTAGATTCCTGAGCGATAATTATAAAATTTGGTGTAGCTGTTATTCGAAGTTGCAACTCTGGAAACACGTGTATATCGCGAGATTAATTTCGCAGCAATCACAGGTCATTTGTTTTCGCGGGGAATGTCATACTTTCGCAGCATTCAGAGATCCGTGGAATTTTCTGACTCGCTTGCTGGGATTTAACGCGTTAGAGTATTTGGTACGCTTGTACGATCATTTAATTCACCGGAAATAGACGCAATATTATGTATGGTCAGTACTGGGGCAATTATATTGTACACAAGCTCATATATTATATGAGCATTCATGCAAATCATTTGTTTGAAATATTTTAACACCTTCGGGATAAAGTATGGCAGTCAGTATATTTAAAATTGAAAATTCTTGAATAAAATGTACTTTATCATTGCTGTCACAAAAAACGGATTGAAGATAGTAAATTACATGAATCTATTTAAGAACATTTCAAACAGCACTAGGTACATAAAAAAATTCAAAAGTTTAACCAATGCCATTGCCCTTGAACAAACTTCAATAGAATGGAAAGTAATGTCTTAATCTCACAAAGAAAATGCATTCAATCATCCACTCCAAATCAATCAGTAAAACAGCTTTTCCTTTCCGTTATATATGCGTTTCGATACTAATAAAGCTAATGACAATTTCAACTGATTACAGCAATAATTATCGGCTAACACGCAACCATATTTACACGCATATTGTTTGTTCGAATTCTCTGGAGTTTTCTGTTATGTTACACACCGGACATCGACAACCCAACGTTCAGCTGTCGATATAAAAGCAGCAGCACTGTTTTTGTTGCCAATATATGAAAATATGTTTGGACCGTATTATTTTCTGTGTCTTAACGTGTGTTCTGTTCATTGTTGACAAGTTAGTTTTTTTGTATGGGTTACTATGAAACACCTAATTGTCACGAAAATAGGCATGACAATGTCAATATTCACAGGAAGAGATATGGAATAATTTGGTAGTTTAATTGTTTCAAATAGGAATGGATCACATTAATATATCGGAAAGCCTAAAAGATGCACGTTGAATGAAAAAAAATGCATATTTTAGAACACATTAAATTCACAATTGAGAATTAAAGATATTCATTCTCATTAATTCCAACTTTTATTTTTCTTCCCAATAATCAGAAAAAATCTTCTGGAACTGTAGTTATTCACAATAATTTAACATATCAAATTGATACAGTAAATAGTATGATGCCAATCTCTCTGGCTATTTCTGCTTATTGTATTATCATCTCATTCCTTGCCTATGCTTCAAAACATTGACCTAAAATAAACTAATTATCGTCCCCAAAAATGCAATTATTTCCAAGAATTATCCACTGTTTACAAATTTAAGACAATATATGTGTTGTTGAAAACTATAAGACTTGTTCATTTTGTTGACTCATTTAACATACATTCACAAAATACTTATTAATTAATAAGAAATAAATCAGGAGACCTGAAATGTGATAAATTTTGTGACTTATAAAAATAAGGAAATCTCTTCAATATTTTAATTTTTCAGGAAAATTTTTCAAAAGTTACGACAGTAAAAAGGTTTACAGTGTCGAAAGACATCATCTCAAGATATAGTTGGTCCGGTGAATATTTTCCCATGCGTCATTAATATCTGATAACATAACCGACAAATGTCAAATTATTTTGTTCTGTTCTTCACTACTAATAGAAAGAGATACGACATAAAAATTATGTCCGTTGTGTTATCATATATTAATGACGCATGGGAAAAGATTCACCGAACCAACTGTGTTTCATTGACAAACAAACGTCTATACTTGATTGAATTATTTTGATAAAAGATTTTATTAGAGCAAAAACATTATGAAAACCAGTTTCACTAAATTAATTATTTGCATTTATTTGATATTAACTTTTCTCGCTCGTATGATGGACCCTAGTAAAAATGTATAGCATTTTTTACTAATTATACTCGAATTTTTCTGACACTTATTGTCTATCGAATTTATGATATTTGATAGCCCTATAATTGAAAAAAAGTTCAATATGTCAATTTGAATATCATCTATTTTATTTACTTTTTATAGCTTCATAAAACACGTTTTTTACGGCTTCATTAACTTACTTTGGTATTTAGTTATTAGAAGTATTAATAGTTCCACATTTTGCACGAATTTAACATAAACTAACGCATAAACAAAAGGTATTCTCAAATTGGAACATGATCCTTAAGGATGCCTTACGTCCATTCTCTCAAGCGCAGAAACATATCGAGAGGATGTTTCATATATTTTCTCTTATTTCTGCAATTGTCTTATATTTAGTTTCACTTTAGCAACATGTTATATTAGGTACAGTCGACGTAAGAGATATAGTGCGAACTTTAAGCTTTCGGCTTTTCGTTTGACTTGAATACCGTCATAGTCCAGTCAATATTATAATTTAAAATGCTTATTTGACGATATCTTCATTTAATATTATTATTTCAACTAATAATCGTTAAAATGCATTTAATAATTTTATAATTAATAAATACATTTATCGACTGTCTAACGATTATTTTTAACCCGCAATTATGAAGCGCCATCCTACTTTTTAATATCCTTAGCGTTAATGTATAGAACAAAATACATTCCTTTAAACTATATTAACCTATTTAGATTTAAAAACATTTTAAACATAACACCAGACAATCAATACTACTTTATATCTCGTTTTATTACGAAGAATTAGGAATATAAATTTCAAATAACTTATTATTTTTCCCATCTTTTACTATAACTATATTTTGAGAAGGAAATTTTTCCGAACACAACAGATGTTCACTCTTTAGTTGGTAGGCCGACATCAAGAAAGAGTATAGTGTTTTCCTGAGGAATTTGGGTAAGTATACACATTTATTATATAGCAATTATATTTTTAGTTAAAAATTAAATTATGACAATGTGGGCTCCTTGGGAAATATCGAGTTCGATCCAAAATATTGTGTGTAACAACAACGAAAATTTAAATAATTGTGATCAAAGTGAAAACACGACGTCATTTAAATTTGGAAACACAGAAAAAGTTTGGTTTCGATGAAGAAACAGAATTAAGGCAAGCCGAATCTGATTTTACAGAAGTTCCCCTGCCAACTATACGTAAAATAGCCAAGAATGGGCCTTACGAACGCAAGAAGCGATGCGATAAGCGATTGATCAAACCTTTAGATATGTCTGTAATAAAATTATTAGTGTAAGTGAATCAGGAGAAATAAATGTTGGTGGAGTTACAAATTTCTGAGTTTTTCATTAATAAACAAAGTATTTAGGTACAATATATTCTTTTTTTGGCAAAATTATATTTCAAGATTGTGGAATAACCATGTTTAGCAGACGTGAGCATGCATGTTTCTCACTTGTCTAGTTGGAGCAGTCGCTTCGTTCGTGCGATCAGTTCCTGGAAGCGTGAGAAAAAGACATACATTGTTCACTTGTACTACTGCTATTATCACTGCACTTTCTTGTTTTCTCTCCGTCCATTATAAGACTACGGAAATTGGTTACTAATTGATCCATTCGTTCTATCCTGCTGGAATTCGTACATTTGGTAATTTGTTTTTCTATACTGCTACTTGTTTATACCATGTCTTCCTCAGTTTATCTCTATTTTCCGCTAGATATGGCTCTTCAAACTCGTTGGTATACGTCTCTCGTTCCTTGCAGACATCTCAATCACCTTAAATTTTTCACTTTGATTGGTGTCTGTCGTTTTATTTATTATTCTATGCATTTTTGTGTTTCTTACCATTCTTTCCAAATTCCGTTTATTTTACTATCTATTCTTCCTTTATAAAGCTTCTTCTAAATTTCAAAAATGGTTCATTTTCTTCACGTTTTAGAAACTACTTGTAGATATTATCGCGACAAAAATGCTGTTTTCCATTATCCATACCTAGTGCAGCACCAACAGAAAATCAATGGAAAGCGTTTCACAAAAGTGAGGGAAAAATGTCTAAATTTCTAATCCATTTCCACAAAAAATTGTTATCCTGTATATTATTTTTATGGTTTTCTTAAATCATATAATCTGTTATTTTGTTGTGATATCCTGATAACCTAGAAACAAATATAGGTAATATTGTACTGATGAATTCCAAAGCTAAAATACCTAAATCCTTATATTGTACCCAAATACTGTATGACATAAGAATTATCAATAAATTGATTTATTTATACATGATAGTTAGAACAATTAGAACAATTTAGGAATACAATTAATAATAAATAACTTCAGGATAAATTATTGATAAGGAGAAAGGTATCTAGATTGAAGACTCTCATTATTTTAATAGGTCTATGACGAATGATAGCGTGGTTTTAGTGTTTGATTAAATATTCATCATTCACAAACCTTCCAACAAATACGAATTTGTTGACAACAAATTCCCTTCTGTTGTAGACCATTCTAATTAACGAATCGTATAACATAATGAACTTTTCAATATTTTATTACATTTCTTGAATAATGTGACTGGTGAAGAAAACAGGAATGTATGTAACATAATAAAAATGTTTCAACCAGTGGCGGAACTTTGACCCATGAAAACTTGTATTTTTATGGACTGTGGAAATTAGTAAACAAAACATTGAGGAAGTAAAATTTGAAACAAATTAGTTTGAATAACTACTACAGGCATTTTTATATCTTCATCATTAATTTTGTTGCCAATAATTCACTACTAACGACTAGAGTGCAAACCCTCGTAAACTCATTGGATATGGTAAATTGGGAATTTTTATACATAGGACAAATGCGTAATAATGTCGTTGCTGGATATAATGAATATAATATGTACATACAACTAGAGAGATAGTTGTGACAAACATAATGTTTTACCTATAACTCCAAGACATCTCGAAATTCTCCATCAACGTCAGTGAATGATTTACAATTTTTCTTAATAATTATTTTCCATGATTTTAATCATTCACATACAATCCACTTTTCATGCCAAAATAAGACTGAATATCAAACAATTCCATGAGAAGCTTTTAATCACATTTGTTTCCACTTGCTATTGTCTACCAGTGAAATAACATCGAAGGATACACATTTTATGCGAATTATTTCTTTTTTTGTCTTTTAAATGAAACACACTGTTTCTAACTAATTTCACAATATAATAAAAATTATTGAAAATTCTAAAAAATTGACAATTGTTTCGATAAATCAATATCATCGTCAGAGTGACAGAAGTTACATTTCATTTGATGCCTACCTAATGTTTAGTAGTTATTTTTGACTAGACCAAGAAGTGACCTAACTTGTGATTGACTTAATATATGTTAATAGAAAAAAGAAGATGTGATATTACAAATATTGAAGCTTAGATATTATTAGCCCTATGGTGATATCCTGGATATCATTTTTCCAATTAAGATCAATATAACTGTGCAATGATATAGAAAACCAGGAAAACTATATCTGCTGATCTTTACAATTATCACTTAAGAAGACAGTTTAATAGTGGAGAACTCCCTAGATTTATCTGTTCATTGACGACTTCATATTGTGGGTTTCTTAGATGTCTCCTAATTTCCAACTCTTCAAGGAAATCCAGTTCTTGTTTCCTATCACAAATATGCAGTACTTCTAGTTCTGTGTTAGGTATCAATGAATGGTTGGTGTCAAGTAGATGTTCTGCATAATGAGATTTATCTGGTTGTTTTAATCTGTATGCTCGTAAGTGAAGCGAAAAGGAGGAGGACAGTTGAGACGAAAGCATGCTCATCATGTACTATGATAAAGTAAACACTATATTATGAAACATGTTATCAATGAAGTATTTTCAAGTATTGCACAATTTACTTCAATTGAGTAATAGGAAAATATGATGTAATGTAATTGGTTGGAGAATTGGACTACAATCCAATTGGAATGATTTTCTGTTCTAATGTGGTGATGAGAGTGCTTCTGTCTATAATTACTTCTTGCGATACTGAAATGGTATTCGCAAGTCGTTGTATGTCATCTGGATGGAGACATACTCGGTGATTTCTCTTAAAACTGGATTACCTTCCAAGTAACCAATACAGTTCCCCTTCGTATTAGGCCAATTTGTTTGTGTTTTTCTTTATATGTTCTTTTCATGTGAGTCTGGTATCTAAACGAATTCAGATATATCTGATACTTGATGTTCCAATTATTTGTACATTATTCACAAACATTGGTGTACATTTCCCTTTTTCAATGTGAAATTGATATTTTACGACTTTGGATTTAAGATACGTTATCGAGCTGCATTGAAGAATATTCTGTGCGGAATCGGAATTGGTGGTCTGGAATAACGTTTTGGTGGTTTCCAATTTTTTGGAATGCTAATATCGATGACTGGATTCAGTTGACTAACGGCCTGTATCAGTTCACTATTTAAGGTTTTCCCAGGTTCCATTACAAAGATTATATTAAATAGTTCCAATTTTTTTGGTCCTAATTGTGATCTATATCACGTTGAAGATACACCTATGTTAGCATAATTAGCACTTATTCGTATTTCTTTTAGCATTTTTGCAGTGATGGGGTCTTCTACGTGCGCTTTCAAATTTTAATTTTGACCTGGTATATAAAAAGGAATTTATGCTTAAAAGAAGAGCTGGAGTATTTTTTTGGCACAATAAGTTAACGACCAAATATGTGAATGAAAAACAACGATAATTATCTTCATTGATACAATTAAATTATTCGAATAAGCATTTATTAAATACACAATTATTATAAATTGTTTCGTTTGGTGTACTGATTTCAAAAATTTCTTCTCGGGTATACCTACAATGATATAATAACCCAACGAGCTTCTTTAAAAGTTAAGTCAGTAGAGGATCAAATTTAGTATTGTACTCACGGAAATATTTTTCTTGAATCATCTTCGCAGTTGAATTCCAAATTGATTTAACTGCATATTCTTTATAATCTTCTCCATTCCTCTTTTTCATATTATAGGCCCAATCCTTTAATATATCTGCTACTTCTTGGAACGGAATTATTTCCGTCAGCTCGTAATTTTGGATTTAACAACTTTTTATTTGCTGTCAAAATGACAAAACTGTCATTATTGAATGAACCGTTAATTAGTGTTTTAAATGAAACTCATTTTTTATAATGTTGAAAATTCTAAAAAATTGACAATTGTTTCGATAACTGAATATCATCGTCCGAATGAAAGAAGTTAGATTTCATTTGATGCCTACCTGATCTTTAGTAGTTATTTTTGGCTAGACCAAGAAGTGACCTACCTTGTTATTGACTTAATATATGTTAATATAGAAAAGAAGAAGATGTGATATTACAAATATTGAAGCTTAGATATTATTAGCCCTATGGTGATATCCTGGATATCATTTTTCCAATTAAGATCAGTACAACTGTGCAAGGATATAGAAAACCAGGAAAACTATATCTGCTGATCTTTACAATTATCACTTAAGAAGACAGTTTCTTAGTGGAGAACTCCCTAGATTTATCTGTTCATTGACAACTTCATAATAATAAACTGTCTTCTCAAGTGATAACTGTAAATATCAGCAGATATAGTTTTCCTGGTTTTCTATATCATTGCACATTTATACTGATCTTAATTGGAAAAATGATATCCAGGATATCACCATAGGGCTAATAATATCTAAGCTTCAATATTTATAATATCACATATTCTTCTTTTTTCTATTAACATATATTAAGTCAATCATAAGTTAGGTCACTTCTTGGACTAGCCAAAAATAACTACTAAACATCAGGTAGGCATCAAATGAAATGTAAGTTCAGTCACTCTGACGATGATATTGATTTATCGAAACAATTGTCAATTTTTTAGAATTTTCAATAATTTTTATTATATTGTGGAATTAGTTAGAAACAGTGTGTTTCATTTAAAAAACATATATGAGTAGATTCCACGAAGTAAGGGTCGAGACAGTTAATTTCGTATTATTTCTGTCTTATCACTAAATGAACCAAATGATATAGTACAACACTGTCGGTCTATCGTGATAGGTTCAGTGTTTAAAATTAAAAAGGTTGTGCAAATTTGTAATGAATTCATACTTAGGCCATTACCAACAGTTGCCCCAAGGAGAAAATGCTCTCATGCAAACTCTGGAAGACGAAAATTTCGAATATTTTCCAGCACCCCAGAAAAAACAGAGTAGAAGAACCAGAAAGAGAGTGTAAAGCGCAAAACAGTGCAAATGGGTGGGAAAATTGAGGAAAATAAAGCTACGGAAAAGAGTAACCTGTGTTCTTTCTGTAGGGTACTATATTTTGGTTCAGTTTTCATGAATCGTTATTTTATTGGTCGAATAATAGAGATAGATGATTCAGAGAGAGAGAGAGAGAGAGAGAGAGAGAGAGAGAGAGAGAGAGAGAGAGAGAGAGAAGTTCGTGTGAGATTCTGTTGAGTGGAATGTTTTTGGGTGAAGTTGAACTTTTCTTGTGGTGCCCTGTTATAGGATTTGTTTCCTCTTCAGTTCTGGTTGGGGGGTGTGTTGGGTGGTTTTGTGCGCGCTGACCGAGAAACTGAGTTAGGGGTGAAAAAGGTGTCTAGTAAGATTTGTTTAAAAGTGTCTAGAAAATGTGCTTTTAAAAGGTGTATAGAATTTTGAGGGAATTGAATGGGCTTTTCGCCAGAAAGTAACTGGAGGGTGATGTTTGGAAGCAGCGAAGCTCGATAGTGAGCGGAGATGGAGTGACAAAAAGGTGTATGGAATTGGAGCTTGAATGTTGAAGACGAACCATGTATCGTTGCCGATACATAGCTGTGTGTTGACCTGGCTAGGTGTCAGAAACTATTGAAGTTATTTGGACGTAAAAGGGTGTTTTAACTGAATTTGAAATGTCTCCGGTAATAAGGAGGAATAATGATGAAATATAGTAATTGAGATTTTTATTGGTTTTGAGAATTTTTCGAAAGAAAAGTGTATAGGAGACATTTTTTTAAAAGGTGTATAGAATTTGATAATTGTTGAGATTTATGAAAAGTTGCGGTGACGTGCCTCGGTGGTTCGGGGACAGTTTAAGGTGGTCGGCGGTATAATAACAATTTTAAATCCAAAAATGCGGGTGCGTCGATCATCGGTCCATTTGGCTCGTGAATAGATTCACAGAGTGTACAGGAAAACCGCAAAAACCTGCAACACCGACGTAGGTGGTGTGGGGGCGGCATACAAGTATAGGGTGAGTCCAAAGTGTTGAACAATTAATAGCTGGAAGGAAATTTAGAATTTGTTAGAGATGTTTGTTTTATGGATTTGGGCTTTGTTGAGAAGGTTGTTGAAAAGATTTGACTGAATTTGTGTGAGAAATATTGAATTTGTCGTTATCTGATGGAGATAGGGGAGCTGTCGAGGTAGTCAATGTATTCGTCGGGGAGGTCGTCATAGGCCGTGGCTAATAAGCGTAATGGAGGAAATGGGAGCTTCCTCTTGGGAATTCTGCCGACGTGTCGTATGTTGGTGACCCACGGTGTGAGTAGGGTGTTTTTGGAAATTTCGCTGCCCGATTTGATGGTACGATTGACATATCGGGCCTGTAGACTATTTAAGCGAGATGGGATGGGTTCGATGTCGATATTGACATAAACTGTGTTGGTGGGAGAGTATGGAGCCTTGTACTGGCAGTATCTCAGGATTGACTGCTCGCAGGTTCGTAGTCTTTTAACGAGATGGTTGGGGAGAGTGCAGTAGACGTTTGCTCTATAGTCGATTATTGAGCGGATATATGTTTTATACGTATGAAGCAAGGTGAGAGGGTGTGTGCGTCCGAATGTGCCGCCGAGCGCCTTGAGAAGATTGACTCTCCGTCGGACTTTATTTAAGGTGTCCATTAGGTCGGGCGTCCAGTTGAGAGTGTAAGTAAATTTCACTCCCAAATAGACGACTTCCTTGCGGATTTCGAGTCGATCTCCCCAGAGCACGAGGCGGAAGTTTCTTGGTAGAAGTCGTTCGCTCATGGTATCAGGGTGTTGGAAGACGATTGCTTGTGTTTTTTGAGGATTGAGAGTCACCCGCCATTTCCTGCACTAATTAGAAAATTGGGTCAGTAGATTTTGGGATCGAATGTTGAGAGAGCGAATATCTGTGGCAGAAATGATTAGTGCGGTATCATCCGCATATAGTTGGACGTTATCACGGGGATGTCGTGGGACTGGTGTATCATACGTATAAATGATATATAGTAGAGGAGTGAGTATCGAGCCCTGTGGAACGCCAGTTTGGGGTCGGATATGCTATAACCAACTTTGACGCTGATCGATCGGTCGGTGAGGTAAGAATATATTAATTTGACAATTTGGTTTGGTAGTCGGACGCTCAGTAGTTTTCTCACTAGTCCGGCGTGCCAGACCTGATCGAAAGCCTTCTGAACGTCCATAAGGATGGCGGCAGAACAGCGTCGTTGATTTAGAGCTCGGGTGACGATTGTTTGAAGGTTGGTGGTGGCGTTCTGACAAGAGTGGCCCGGCCTGAATCCGAATTGAAATGCCGGAATTATATTATTTTCAGTACAGAAGTCCCAGATTCGTTCTTTTAACAAGCGTTCAAAGACTTTACCTAGGACGCTGATTAATGAAATAGGGCGGTAAGATTCAGGCTTAGTGGGGTCTTTGCCGGGTTTGGGGATGAGAACTACGTTGGCAGATTTCCAACAACGAGGAAAATATGAAAATGCGAGGCAGGCGTTCAGCAGGGCGCAGAGCGGAGGGAAGATCTCTTCTGGCAGGTTTTTAAGTGCCTGCCTCGAGATTCCGTCGTGCCCTGGGGCACTGTTTCTCCCCGCTCGGCACGCCAGCTGAACTCCTTCGATGGTGAATGGTGATAGAAGTGGAGAGTTCTCATCGGGTGGGATGTGTACATGTGGAGATGATTCAGAATATTTGGTGCTTCTTTATCTTCTCTTTTTCGGTAAAGCCGCACCAAATATTCTGAATTGTATCCGAAACAACCGGAAGATTCAGGGACATGAAGATTTCAATCTTATATAAAATTTAATGTTAATTTTACCTTTTATAATATTTCATAAATTTCAACATATTAACATATGTACAATTTCGTTTATTTAATAAGAATTTTGTAAATTCTTTAGTCCGAATTTATCCCACCACTATCCAAAAGTATCCCTCTAGTGGGGCACATATGGACAATTGGAATTTTTTTAATGATGTACATTTTTAAAAAAATATAATGAAATTAACTAAATGTATACATGCTTCGATATAACTAAACTTAAATGTTATATTCGGTATTTTATATCATTATTTAAAAAAAGTGCCCTATTATTATATCTCTTAAAAAAACTGGTGACTAATTTTATCAATTGCTTCTGCAAAGACTTTTTAATAATAACTATGTAAATTTTTAGGAAATATTTCAATTGTTCAACATTTCCAATTCTCCAAGTAGCCATAAATATTTTTAAATAACTAGAACAGTACAGAGTAGAAATGAATTTAAATGATCACATAACGAAAATATCAAATGAAATTGAAACAATTTTATGGAGTAATAATCTGTTCATGAAATACTAGGGCAATTATTGTGAGGATAGGTTAGTGGTCCAAAAACATTACCTGAACTGAACGACAATAAAAAAATAAATAATAACAAAACCATTGAAAATGTATATATCCAGTTACGTTTGTTTTTACCGTTTCAGTTCAATCTTATTTAAAGCAATATAGAATCGAAATTCAAACATGGAAGTAGGTATAATATACCGAGACGTATACAGGTAAGTAGCGAATATATATATATACATGGTAGTGCTTTTATAGTTCCATTGAGTTTTTTATGTTTTAAACGTGAAGTTCGAATTAAATTCTATTTTCACTTTATACTTTCGAAGTATATTTACTAAAAATACTCATTCGTCATATGTTTATGTACCCAGTCAGACAACAAGTTGTGAGGAAAAATTCAATAATAGTTGGTGAAACACCGTGTTTTATTGAACATTTTTATGATTTTGATAGATGGACAGACATTGTGGAATAAAAATTAGAAGAAAGATAAAGCTATGAAAAAAATTGTCTTCCATCCAAATAAAACTTTTATGAAAAATCAGTCAACCCAACATTCATCATTTTTCAGATGCAATTTTTTTAAAATGAACTACAGAATACGTCAGGAATTGTCATTTGTGTACTATTTCCTAAAAACAGGTACCTAGGAAAGGTAATTAGACTTTCAGAAAGAGAGTCAGTCAGTGCCATGTCAGGGAAATACTGTTTATGAAATATATGTACTGTCATCGTTTTTTAATAAGCTCACAAAATTTCAGAGCAATCAAACGTCCTGACTTGAGTGGAAATTATTTTCAAAAAGTCTTTTACATCTGTAGTAAATTGACTCTTAAGTATTGAAATAATCCAGCTTAATAAAAATTGAGAATATAAACATTAACCCTAGAGCAGGCGCGCGCCGTCTCAGAGACCGACAAGATTTAAAACTTAATATATTATCCTTACGCGTGAACTCTGAGTCCCCACCATGGTTGTACCTTTCTGGTTCATGGATCTGCACATCAGTGTTAAATGATAATCGTAGTCGTTTAGTGTGTGTCAAGTTATTGATATTTCGGTCTATGAGACGGACGCGCCTATTGGTGTACTAGTTTTGTTGTGCGATTTACAATTCTTTAAATAATAGAGGTAGGTTAATATACATGCTAAACAACTTTATATGATAAAATCATAAAAAAATTCATTTTGAGAGTTTTTTGTGAGTTAAAATTATTATGTGGGAATAAACTTTAGATTTATTTTATCAACCAATTTTTTTGACTTGCAACAGAAAAATGGTAAGTGACATTATTTGTTGTTTTAGATATGGATTTATATGAACGGGAGCAAGCACGTCTTGAACATCTTATGGAAGTGGTATCTACAGATGATGAAAAGTATGATGATAGTGAGTCAGAAGGTGAAATCGATTTTGTTGAAGAAAGAGTAGGGGGAAGCGAATCGGAAGAAGATATCTCTGATCATGAGGCAGGTGCTACTAATTCTGCCTTTTTCATAGGAAAAGATAAGAAGACTAAATGGGAAAAACATTTACCGCCTAAAAGAGTTAGAACAAGAAGTGAAAATAAGGTGTTACGTCTTCCAATTTCGAGATTAGGTACGCGTTCCTTGAAAAATCACAAAGATATTTTTAAATTCTTTATAGATGATGAAATGTTGAACATTCTTGTTGAAAACACAAACGCGTATATTGAGTCAGTAGCTTCTAATTTTGAGAGGGACAGGGACGCCAAACCGACCGATGCTATTGAAATGCAAGCCTGTTTAGGAGTGCTGTTGTATGCTGGTGTTATAAAAGCAAATCGTTTGAATGTTGAAGAATTATGGCGATCAGATAGATCCGGGGTAGAAATTTTCAGGTTAGCAATGTCAATCAAGCGATTTTTATTTTTATTACGTTGTTTAAGATTTGACAGAAAAGAAACTAGAGAGGCAAGAAAATCTGTGGATAAATTAGCTCCTATTCGAGAACTATTCGATTTATTCGTCAATAAGTGCAAAACTGGCTATAGTCTATCTGAATACGTCACCATTGATGAGAAGCTTGAAGGTTTCAGAGGCAAATGCAGCTTCAGGCAATATATACCTTCCAAACCGAATCGATACGGTATCAAAATATTTGCTCTTTCTGACGCCAAAACTTTTTACACAAGTAATCTTGAAGTTTACGTTGGACTACAACCAGATGGTCCATATAAGGAAAGCAATAGTCCTGGTGAAGTTGTAGTAAGGCTCTGCGATGTAATTAAAAATTCCGGAAGAAACTTAACGTTAGATAATTGGTTTACCAGCGTGCCCCTTGTGGAAACTCTGTTGAAAGATTTTGAACTTACGGTTATAGGGACCATCCGTAAGAATAAAAGGGAACTACCTGTAGAGTTTTCCAGTCCGACACATCCAGTTGGAGCAAGTATGTTTGGATTTACGTAAAACTGCACCATTGTTTCCTATATCCCAAAAAAAAAGAAAAATGTTGTGCTCATTTCATCTTTGCATCATGACGACAATATCGACAAACAATCTGGAAAGCCAGAAATTATTATTGACTACAATAATATCAAAGGAGGTGTTGATGTTGTTGACAGACTTTGCGCCAATTACATTGTTGCGAGAAATACAAGGCGCTGGCCAATGGTTATATTTTACTCAATTCTAAATTTGGCTGGCATAAACTCATTTGTAGTATTTTGTTCAAATAATCCAAATTCCACTCAAAAGAGGCGCGGATTCTTGAGAACTTTAGCATTAGAACTTATTAAGCCACACTTATCTGTTCGATCAAACCTGCAGACTATTCCAAGAACTTTAAGGAATAGACTACAAGAAATTTCTGGAAACCCCGACACAGCTCAAGCAGTTGCTCCACCAAACCAACAAACCGGGAGATGTGCAATATGCAGCTCTAGAAAAAGTAGAAAGACGCGCTTTTTTTGTCGCAAATGTTATAAATATATGTGCTTGGAACACATTGGTGTTATTTATAATGAATGTTTTGAAAACTAACTATGTATAAATCTAAAATTATAATAAGTTCTATGTTGTGTTGTAGTGACAAAGGAATATTAGAACTTTGTTAAAATACTTTCTAAATGTTATTATTGTATTTTTCTGATAATAAATATAGTTAAACACGTTTAAATACAAGTATAATTAAATTTAAACTAAATAAAACACTTTTTTGTCAATACGGTCTGTCAGACGGATGCGCCTGTTGTTGCCAAAATAAATCACGCGCCCACTCTAGGGTTAATATTATTCTTGGAATAAGTCCACACCACAGGTAGTTTTATTAATATTTCTATCATGGAACTGGAATCTACGTTCTCAATATATTCTATATATTCGCTTTTCTGGCCCAGAAATTTGACACCAAGAAACTGTTTTTAGATTAGTTATTTAGCATCAAGTTCTATCAGGAACAATTTCATGATACTACACCCCAGCTTGTACTCATTAGATAAGAAATTTGGTTAGATGCTTCATTCTCTATGACGATCATTTTATATCTAGTTTTTTAATGTACAAACGATTATTTTGACTTTCGCACAATGGACTTTCAACAACAAATAAATCGAACAACGCAGAGGTCGGCAACCTTTTGGCAGGCATGGGCCACATTGGTAAATTGAAATAAAGGAGAGCTGCACTTGTTCATCATTTTGATAATAGGTCTTTGTGATATTAAAAATTCGAAAAAACTTTATTTGAATTTTATTAAAAATTTAAATAAGAACGTCAAAATACAACTGTTCTTTTACGAAAATTAATGTGACGTTTGAGGCTGTAGTTGACAGACTATTTGTTGTATGTTAGCTTCCAGGTTTGTAATTGCAATTCGTAGAATTGCTCGCAAATATGCTGATCTGTAAGACGAGAAGAATATTTATTTTTTCTGTAATTGAGAATCGAAAAGGTTTGTTCGCATAAGTAAGTGCTACCAAAAATTGTAATTAATTACAGAGCAAACCTTTTCAATTCGTCAAAATTAGATGGCAAACTGCCATAAAATTTAAAAAGATCTTTGATTCCAAAGAAAGAATTTTTGAGAGTGTCATTCGATTGAAGATCAATCATGTTCATTTGTAAATGACTGGGTACGTCCTCAATATTACAAGAAAAAGGGTTTGTGAAAATCTTCAGTTCGCCATACTCCTTCTCAAAATAACCAAATCTGTCGATGACATTATTTTGTGCCTGTATTACGATGCATTTCATTTGATCGCTTTTCCAATTAAAATTTGAGCGCAGCTTCTCTACAGCCTTTTCACAATTCGGAAAATAGTCCAACTTTTTTTCGTTGATATGTGTTATGAACAGCTTGTTTTTCATTTGAAATACCTTTCCCTCCGTGTGCATATCAGATAATAATTTGTTTTTTCTTGAAGCCTTACATTCAGCGTATTTAACTCGTGAGTAAAATCTGTCAAAAATCCAAGGTCTATTAACCACTAGGATCTGTGTTCATCCCGCTCTCGCTCCTCTTGCGCTTACTATCGCTAGTTCACAACGCTGATCGCCGATCGGGCGGAATCTTTTATATTTTGCGCGGATAATTACTTATTTATATAGGTAGGTATATAAGGGTTTGAAGGTAGAACGTATATCAAGTTGTATGTGTCTATTCAGTATCAATGAAGCTTTATTTACAGTCATAAACAAAAATTACACCATAGTGATAAATTTAATTATTATTGCAATAGATCAACTACTAACGTCAGTAAAGAGCACCCTCACTTTTTCAAATTTAAAAAAGAACTTATGTGTAATTTATAACTAATTTGTACCCAAAAAATTAGAATTCGTACCCACTTAGTTTTTCTGAAAAATCACTATTTAAAGTGGGGGTGCTAACAGCTAACACCCCCACATTGACAAAATCAAATTTTATTGGCATAAATCTAAACTTTGAATTAAGGACTGATTTGTACCCAAAAGATAATAATTTGTATTCACTCAGTTTTTATGGAAAACCGTTATTTAAAGTGGGGGTGATAGTTTAAGCTCAAGCTAGCACCCCCACTTTTACAAAATCAAATCTTAACAGCATACCTTTAGACTTTGAATTTAGGATTAATATGTACCCAAAAGCGTTTTTTTTATTATTATATCATTTTGTTTATAAAAGATGATAGTAAATTAGACCACGTGTTTTATTAATTTTCTAGAAATTATCAAAGATAACTAAATATTATAAATTTTCGAATATAGGCCTAATTTGTACCCAAAACATTAAAACTTGTACCCACACTGGTCTCCCTGTAAAAGGAGTTTTAATGTGGGAGTGCTGGCTTGAATAAGTCCACCTTTATAAAATCCAATTTCAACAGCATACCTTTAAACTTTCCATTTAGGACTAATTGTAACCAAAAGCGTTTTTTCATTATCATATCATTTTGTTTATAAAAGATGGTAGTAAATTAGACCAAGTGTTTTATTAATTTATAAGAAATTATCAAAGATAACTAAATATTATTAATTTTCGAATATAGGACTAATTTCTACCCAAAAAATTAAACTTTGTACCCACACAGTTGTCCCTGTAAAAGAAGTTTTAATGTGGGAGTGCTGGCTTGAACACTAACCTAACCTTTACAAAATCAAATTTCAACAGCTTAGCTTTAAAGTTTGAATTAAGGACTAATTTGTACCCAAAATCGTTTTTTCATTATTAAGTATATCATTTTGTTTATAAAAGATGATAGTAAATTAGACCACCTGTTTTATTAATTTCCAAGTGAATCATTAAAAGATTTGAAATTATTAAAAGTAACTAAATAATAATTTTGGAATATAGGACTAATTTGTATATCATATCATATTTTACTAACTGTGCTTACATACTCCTAAAAATGCCTTCTTAAATTGTTTGAACCAATAGAGAATTATTATGAATCAGAAATAGGAGCCGTAGATCAAAGGGCATATCATATAAAAAACAAAAAATATCACCTTTCGGTATTTGCGAGGGTAACAAAAAAATGTTTTAAAATTGTTTAGTCCATTAGAAAGGAAAGTCTGGCGTGATATTGCACATCTTTACTAAACCGCCAAGCAGTCAAAAAAAGTGACAATACCATAGTATAATGATTCTTTTAACCACTTTGAACTATTTACACACGTGCACTAGGGAATTTTTTTGTCTTGTCAAAGAATTGCCGCAGTTATCACAAAAGATCTCACTGAAAATAAAAATAAGAGTTATGGTATTAATAACAAATAATATGGAATTATATTAATTTAGTATTTTATTAGAGACAAAACAATCTATAATATATGAAAACAAACATTTCTGGGAAGTACCTGGTTAGGTAAGTGCCATGTTTCATAAAACATTTCATCTAAGAGTTTGTCTAGTTTTCCGTTAATTTTGAACTTTAATCAGGATAACTGCTGTGAGGTGAAGCACATTAAAAGCCGTTTTTAGGGAAAACAGTGTGGATACAAATACAAATTGGTCCTATATTCTATAATGTTTAGTTACTTTTGGTAATTTGACATTGTTTAACGATATACTTGGAAATTAATAAAACACGTGGTCTATTTTACTATCATCTTTTATAAACAGAATGATATAATAATGATAAAACGCATTTGGGTACATTAGTCCTAAATTCAAAGTTTAAAGGTATGCTGTTAAAATTTGATTTTGTAAAAGTGGGGGTGCTAGCTTGAGCTTAAACTAGCACCCCCACTTTAAATAACGGTTTTTCAGAAAAACTGAGTGAGTACAAATTATTATCTTTTGAGTACAAATTAGTCCTTAATTAAAAGTTTAGATTTATGCCAATAAAATTTGATTTTGTCAATGTGGGGGTGTTAGCTTGAGCTCAAGCTAGCACCCCCACTTTAAATAGTGATTTTTCAGAAAAACTAAGTGGGTACGAATTCTAATTGTTTGGGTACAAATTAGTCCTAAATTAGTTCTAAATTACACATGAGTTTTTTTTTAAATTTGAAAAAGTGGGGGTGCTAGCTTTACTGACGTCAAGTACTACTACTCAAATCTAAAATATTCGATAGTAATTAATATTGTAGATCTTATATGAAAAGTAATTTTTCCACAATGGGGAGCAAAATTTATCACCATTCAACTGAAAATAGTTAGCAACGTAGTAAATTGAATCACAAGTGATCAAAGTAAATAACTCTCTTCCCGAGTGAGCAAAGTAAAAAAGGAGGTGGATGAATGTCACGAACAAATTCGACTTCTTTGTCGGATTTATAAAATAATTAGAACCGCTAAAATAGGAGGTTCGAATTTAGGATTTCTGATATTTTTGGGAAATAAAACTAGATATTTTTTTGATACTTTTGTGATGACTGTTTTATGTTCTCACTGAAAAAGTGCTTAGTTCGCAAATCAATTTAAATCGTGCCTTGTCTGAAAAGCATAGTGTTGATGTTAATATTGAATCATTAGAAAAAAATTATTTCCAATGTTTAAATATTGTGCTCAGGATTTAATACGCTTAAAAAATAATAATGACTTAACAATGCATACAAGAGAAGCATGATTTTATTATAGAAAGCAAAGAATTAAAATTTTCCTCATATATATGATGGAGGGTATTACTTAACAAAAACGTTTTTTGTACCTACCTATATAACATATATTCTCTAGGTACCTACTGCTATTTTGTGAACAGGTATTGATAATATATAATTTTAAAATTTCTGAATTGGTTGAAAAATTAAAAATACTGTAGGACATCCCGTATTTTGTGGCTTCCTCAAAGATATATGGAAAGGAAAATAAATATAATTTATACATCTTAACTTTAATCGTTTTGGTGGGTCTAAGGCGGTTGCTATTATGGTCACAATATTCCTTCCAGTTTTACATACTTTGGTATTATTTCATTCCTAAGGCATTCTTGGTTAAACCAGATGTTTAGGGATGCTTTGCAACGTTTTTCTAGTAACTTTATATATAGTTGGGTCAAGTCTTCTCTCGAAGATTTTTAAATTAAATTTACTGTTTTGAACCTTTCTTTGTGGAAACTACTCATGTTACTTGACAATTTTAAAAATACAAGATTTTGCAACGTCGGATTTGTTCGTGACATTCATCCGCATCCGTAAATAGTAACTTTTATAACAAGTGAGCAAAATAAATACACAAGCGTATAATTGGTTGCATACTCCGAGCACAATGTTTTCATGGGATTTACCTATTACAAAATAAATGGGCTAAAATCAAATTATGTAGATATTAGAATAGAAATGTCTAATATATCATCAAGACTTACAAAAAATGGAAATATGATTATCAATGCATGTAAGTGCATCAGGAGAAATAAATGTTGGTGGGGTTAGAAATTTCTGAGTTTTTCATTAATAAACAAAATATTTAGGTACAATGTGTTATTTCATTGATAAAATTATATTTCGAGATTGTGGAATAATCATGTTTAGCAGAAGTGAGCATGCATTTTTCTCACTCGTCTAGTTGAAGCACTCGCTTCGCTCGTGTGGCCAATTTCTGGACGCGTGAGAAAAAGACATACTTTGCTCACTTGTAGTAAAAATAGCTATTTTCTACTAGTTCAGGAAAATCAGAATCACATTTTTACATTCATTATTTTTTAAACTTAACAATATTAATAAAACCAGTAGTTTCATTTACGTAATAAATGTCAAACGTTACCTACTAACAAACTAATATTACAGAAAAAAAAACGTTGCAACTCCGCCCTTGGTATAAGCGACCTTATTGTTTCTTTCTCATTGTCATAGGGGTAAAAACTGAAAGAGGGTGATTTGTCATTAATTCACTTGAGTTTACCATCGATGATTCATCCATATCGCGACAATTTTTGCCATCTGAGTGATTAATTGCTACCACATTGGTTGATTTTTTTACAAAGTAATCAGTTTGAATTACTATCATTTTTTCACAAATAAATTGAGTAAAAAACGAACAAATGGAAAAGCAGGCCTGCTATGAGCCAGATGTTTACAAGTAAAACGTCATACGTCAAAACATTACCTAGAGTCGGACAATGAATCAAAAAGTACTTATTATTCATTTCAATTTGCTGTGCCCATTCAGAAATAGAAAGAATTACGACAATGTGGTACTTCCTTGGCTGTATATATGATAGAATTTATAATGAAAAAGCGTTATTATAAATAGTACATTTATATCATATGATTAGAAATAACAAATAATAGTAATGACAATATCCCAGCATCCTTATCAACTTTTAAAACATACATTGTACCAATAACTGTAGTAACAATATATAAGCTGGAAGAAATTTCAATTGAAATATATCTATATCGGTAAACCCAACAGAAAAAAATAAAGGTACAGAGTACCTACAAACAAAATATTACAAATATTTCCCCCTTGAATTCAAATGACAGAATTGTTCAAGGACATTTCTTCCAATCAAACCCTAGAGAAATTGTGTTTATTTACAAGAAAAATTACAACGGTGTTGGAACAGAAGGGTTTTTGCTTGTCTTTGGTACAATAATACCACAGATAACTTATCCAAAGATAACGTTGCCATTACATAGTAAAAGTTCCATAAAAAGCGGTAAAAAATCAAAATTGTTATTTTCTATGAATAATCACTGTTTATAGATCCGACTTTAGGATATAAAATTGAAAACTGTTTGAAAAATTTATTTAAGTTGAGTCTCATCATCACAAATAAAAGTTGCAAGTAACCCTTAAAACAGCAAAAAATGTTGGCACTAGTGCATGAATTTTGCATACCTATGCATCAGCTAATATGGCGGTTGATGATTTTCTAAACTTGGGTTCTGGCAGCTCAATATATTCAGAAAAATTACTTTTCTATTTAAACAACAGAAACTACTTATTTTGAGGCTAAACTGGGAACCAATCAATAGCTTCAAAAACAAACAAAAAACACTTTCCATATCAATCATTGTTCCTTTATTAAAATTTTAAACTGAGGTTGAAATTAAATTCACCGACGTCTGAGAAATGAGACTCATTGAAAGCGACGCTTTTTCCCCTGGAAATGAGGGTTGCGTGTGTAACTGTCACCTATTTGCTCTATAAACAATGCTTATTTGTAGGTTAAATTTATGGTTTATTCAAAACCTCTGAGTCATTTTAATGTCAATCTTTCCAATATAAGGAGGATTAAAGAAAACCGCAATTGATAATGTGTCCACATGGAAAGAATAATTTGTAAGAAACTTATATTTAATTAAAAGGAATTATTTATATGCACATTTTTTCTGTATTGATGAATTGATCATTGTTCTCCTTCCATATTTAGTTTAGGTCAATATGAAAGCGTTGAAATATATTTATGTACCATATAAACATTCTTTATTGATTCTTGTTATTTTCGCAACTTATTTCAGTTCATGAGATTTTTCAATTCACACTCAACTCATATGCCAGACTGATTAAAATAAACATATTTCTTCCATAAAATAAAAAAGAAGGGAAACGATTCAACCCTCTAGGTTGTGTTTATTGGCAAACAAGTTTTTGATAGTGATATAGGTAATGCAAATTCACAGAAACCATGAAAATCTTTAAATATCGTCAAAATAAACCAACCTAGTAATTATAACCAATCGAATATCGAGGGTGGGAAGACAGAATATAAGCGGTTTCTTCGACATTAAAAAGTAAACAATGATTCTAAAAGAAAAAAATGAAAAAGAAACAAAAAACCATGGAAATTTAAAAAGGAATCAGACACTTCACACTTAGAGATTGCTAGAATTCATAAATAAAGTTAAAAACATACCCAGCGTTGAAAAAGTAAAGATCTAGTTCTTACAGGCAATTCAAGTTATTGGAAAGGATTCATAAGAAATGAGTGAGGGTGATAAAATCATAAATGATTGTCTCTCCAATCGAATGTAGCAAAAGTTTTAGTGACAATCCGGCTGTTCCTCATTCTAGAAAGAATGGTGTTATGTTATGCTTACAAAGCTAAATAAACTGTTGAAGATCTGACCCCAAAGTGGAAACTTGCCATCATAGTGGGAAGTAAAATAAAGGAAATATTAAACCTAATTCAAAGTTCGGGTAATAAAACTGAAAATCGTGCAGACAAAAACAGTATTTCATATAATGAGCAAAAATAAGGATTGATAGAAACTATATTTTCATGGAGTTGAATTTTATGAGGGTGGATTATTAACAAAATGCAATTATTGCAATGAAGTTGACTGATTCAAATGTTAAAAGTAGTGATTGAAAATCGGCGAAACAAGAACTAGAGTCTACAAAGAAAAAAAATATCTGATGGGAATTAATGATAGTCGGGAAAAGAAAATAATTTCAAGTAATTGAGAAAATTTGGAGTAGCCTTCATTTTCAATACCTTTTTTATCTTTCAAAGAAGACACAACTTTTATTCTGGTTAATTTTTTTAATAAACAAAAATATCAGTTGGGAATTAATGATAGTCGGGAAAAGAAAATAATTTTAAGTAATTGAGAAAATTTGGAGTAGCCTTCATTTTTTAATCCGAAATGTTCATAATATAAGTCCTAGTTACATAATTCACTAACTAGAGCTCTTTGACATTTTAATGGTAAATCCCATTATATGGTAGCTTACTACACCAGTAAATAATTATAAAATACGTTAGTGCCTAAATGAACATTTTCTCAGAATTATTATTCGAAACCCATATTAACAGAAAATTTTGTTGATTATATTTGAAATTGATTTATTTATATTTGTTGATTCAGAAAGAATAAATAAATATGGTTCCTGCCATAATTTTTCATTATATGGTTGACTATTTTTTGCATTAAGCTAATATTTACGATAACTAAGCAATTAATTAAACGCACTTTTAATTATTTGTTAAATCTCAGTTAAATAATGAACAATAAATTTTGTTAGTGATTACATATTTTCATTCATGGTTTTTAAATATCATAAACCTGAATCGTTACACCAAATTACTTCAAGGTCTAATCAAATATGACATTTACTATGAAACTCTTTGAAATGATCAGAGAATGTTACCATTTCATCTTAACACAAATATATTTCTCTCAAAAAAATCCTCAACTGGCTAAGCAATATCACATTATGAGAATTAAAGATCAAGTTTTCCGTAATGTACAACAGTGTTTCTATATCCAACATCATTTTGAAAATTATGTGATAAACTGATTCAATACACTAATGCTTATTCTAGTAGCTTTATATTTTTATTAACATAATTCATCAAAATCATAAATCGGAGTCATAGAAATTTTATGGCACGGAATTATTTCGGTTATATATCTAAGTTGAGATTCAGATACCAACACATTCAAAATATTGAAGTAGGTAATTTACTAAGGTGAGAAATTTTTCAAATATCTCTAGAAATCAGTTAAAAAGTGACACTAGGTATAAAAAGGTACACTTTTTCCAACTCATGTGGACGTTTCAAATAATACTCAAATTGATTGTTGGCTTATATAATATATATTCTAATTTATTGTGTGTTAATTTCAAAAATAACCAGTTTTACTCAGCTGCTCTAGTTTTTAAGATCCCACACGGAAAAATTTGATAAAAAAATCTTAGGTTACAATTAATGGCCATTTACTTGCCAAAAGTAAAAATAGCCAGGTACATATTGCGTAGATTTAAGAATGAAAGGAACATACAAAATGGTCCTTTCGTTTTTTTTCCTTTCACAGTACATAATATGTAAGTGCTGAAATTCCTTTAATTCAAAAAGTCATGTACCTAGTTGGAATAATATTAACAATAAGTTTCTAGTAGGTATCTAGTAGTTATTATTTTTGTTTCAAATATTCTAATTTTCTTAATAATACTTCCTTGTCAAGGTAATAAGGATAAAGTGAATATCCAAATATAGACAACAAATGGACAATAATGTCATGTGGTGAAATGCAAAATTTAACTTCTTAGATCGCAAAAGCCTTAGTATGTCTCAAAAGCGAAATTTGGTTATGATAGGTACTTAATATATTTAATATTATAATTTTTTGTTCCTTTTGTGATGTATTCAAATTAACTCCTTTATAGGTATTTTCCATACTCTTTAAATGCTGTTGATATATTATTATTCATATTACCACGCGTGTCTTATATGCTGTTACCCTTTTTCTAATACGGAATATATGAAGAACTATTCAGATGTAGTCACTTAAAACATTTTTGCATATGCAAATGACAACACACGCCGATATACTACTAGATGCAAATTTTAGGCTTAGAATCAGCACGAGCCAATTTATCAATGCTTTCAAAGATTAACATATTATTACATTTACCTGTATAAACGGAGTGAATTTAAGTCAAACCCTTGAGCAAATATCTAGAGCATTGTTAAAGCTAGACTATTGTTTGATATAATGACTGTTGTTGGTAGGTACTGATAGTTTCTTCTGTTATTAGATATTAGTTATTCCAGTATTTTTTTACAAGATATGTTTTATTATGTTTTATCAATATACCTAACTGAGGTTACATATAAATAATAAATGCATTCCAATACTAGTAGATTCAATACTCAAGTTTAGCTGTTGGCATTGGGTAGTATGAACTGCTTGGTATGCCTTTTTATTTGAATTTCCGTGTGAACTTCTATACAAAATATTCTTTAGATTTTATAAAATGACGGGATGTTGTGTGTTATAAGTCTATTTTAATCAATAACGTTGTAACTGAATCAAAATATGAAGAAACATCCCTTTGGTAACATCCCTTTAATTCAATGATGTTGAAAATGATCTACAGCAATGAAGAGAGATTCAGTAATTTGCATTTAAAGCTTCTAATATGAACGAACGGGATGTGCTACTGATTTATTACAATATGTACTCCTTTTTTAAACCCATTAATATATGAATAATGATAATATGTAGGTAAATTCATTTGCCAGGCAATACGTTCATTGAAATCTTAAGTGAATCCTACGACCCGATAAAAAAGTCAAAACTCAATTTACCTGTAAGCATTCCTGTCTAATTAGTTTAAATCCTCAAAAACTTGAGTCACTGAGAAAATGTATCACGCACAGGCACAAAAATAAAACAAATAATAGAGTCCTTAGAACACAACACTGAAAATCCTTTTTGTGGTAACACTATACTAAAAACTATACAGGTGTTGAAAGTGTTAATTAAAATCGTGTATTAATATCTTCACGCGGACAACATTACGTGTCCGTTACTGAGCTTCAACTGTTTTGTGCATAATGTTGACAGCCAATAAGGGGCGGGACCAGGAGGGGATAACACCCCCACTATGCTACACCTGAAAAAGTGGGGGAAAAGTGGGGGTTGCGATGCGGTTGAACGGACTTGAAATAAGTTTCGAGCCGATTTGTGTGTTGCTGTCGCTTTGAGAGAATTTCATTCTTCATCTTCGCCTTGTTTATTATTAATAATATTTTAAAAACACAATTCTTCATTAGGATTTATTCTTTTTGTTAGTATTATAACAAAATATTACATATTAGAGAGAATCATTATATTATTATGAAATATAATATTTTAAAATATACAGTGAAAGTCAGTTACACGTTTTATTTAAGTTTTTTAGCCAGTTTTTGTAGCATTTTGATAGTAAATATTCCTCAAAACAGATCAGTGGACCTTATTTAATATTTTTATTCGTATAGGTATTCTGTTTACTGCTTACATGACAATAGTTTTACCACTATTAGAGAAAATAAAACTAAGTAGGAAGGTACTTTTGAAATGAGTTTCTGTTATCACTTCAATCGATTTTTTGCAATTTGATTATTATTGTGTATGATTTATATTAAAGTCATCTTTCTTTTTAATAAAATTATTCACGATGCTCTCCACTTACATATTGCCATGGCGTGGATTTGACTCTTTAATATAAGTGTAGAACATGCCATAAAAATTTGAGATTTACATTTCTTTAGGAAAATCATCCAATAAACGGTTAAAATCTATTCGCACTTACAGAATACGTCAGCTAGTATACCTCATTTTGCTTGGTTGGATTTCGCAGGAGCAACGCCAGTGCTGATACGATTAAGCATACCTACGCCAGGTGCCATTCAAGATCAATTTCCTGCGGACGTTTTTGGTGCAGATTGTATATTTTTAGTGGTTCTATACTAACAGTTGTTCTGATGAAACGTTACTGGATTTCAGCCGACTACTTTGTTGAGGTATGTATTATCAAACATATTGACTCCAAACACGACTAGATGAGACTTAATATTCAACAGAGCTGGCAGATATCCTCTCTGTGTGATGTTGTGGTTTATACAATATACAAATTTTGAATCTTCTCTAACTATTTATGATAAGAACCAGTGTAAAGACGAAGTGTTTGAAGTGAATTAAACGTAGACTTGATTCGACTTACTCAATAAGGTTACTAGTGGGATATCTGTAAAATGCAGACATGATTTCCCGAATAACGTTTGTTATGGGAGCGGAGCCAAGTTCTATTCAAGGCAAGCGCCGGAAGTCTCTCGGCTTTTAAAGGGATGAAAAGGTAAAATGAAAGCGATAAGGACTATCTGTAGGTACTTATTCCAAGGGAAAATAAGTTTGGTACTGCTTTATGAATGGGTGATTAAAGGACTGGTATTTGAATTGTTCACTGAGGTAAATCACCCAATACAACTTTTATTCTGACCCAAGATATATAACCACAAATTAATATTATAATATTGATAAAATACAAATATATTGCAGCAAAAACAAATGTTATTCTAAGTAAGGGTGTATAACTGCTATACAATTTTTTTCTGTAGTTATCTACCCGAATCAAGTTGTATAAAATTATTATATACTCCTTATTTTTTCACAAGTTTGCCACAAAGTATATAATCAAAATACAAAAATTATATACGGGTTACTATACCAGTTTTTTAACACAATAATACCGCTTTTATATGGTTAGTTGTATAATAAATATCCGACTTGTTGTATAAAAACCAATTTCGGTTATATTCGTACGATATATCTATTGTCTTAGTTTTAAAATTACCGCTAATACGCACCAATTAGCCATTAGCAAAGAGAGAGAGAGATTATACCAATGGACAAGCACAGATTGGACAAGTTCCTCTTTATTCATTTATTGTTTAGATGTTTGGAAGCGACAAGCGACCATGTTTAGCTTTTAACAGCTAGTTTTATGTTTATGGTTTGTAAATAGTGTTGTATCATATGAAAATGGATACTTTCGATTTGTCCGAAGATGTTCAGGAAAAATTCAGAGGTAAGTACCTGTACCTATTTAATTATGTTTGTTAATATTTAGCAAAAACCATCGTTGATTATTAAAGCACTAAAGCGTGTGAGATTTTTGTTCCCTCTTATATCGCCGGCCCGAATAGGTGTGGGAAGTTATAAAATATAAATTGATTCATAGTTTGCTTTTGATATTCCGTAATACCTACCACTAACACATGATTTCTTAAAAATTACCAGTTATTTGATGTTTTTAGATATAAGGGTTGTACGTATTATTAAAATTTCAATGTATGAAGCCATCGTAGGAAGCTATGCACAGAGATATACATGACTAAAATAGGATATTTTCCTCTAATGCAACTTTTATTCATTTTACTAATTTTTTAACAATTTGTTATTAAAGAGCATTTTAAAATTCGATTATACAGGTTCTCCCAAAAAAAGTTATAAATAAGGGATCTATATCCACCTAAAAATCAAATTTTAATTATTTTTGATTGCTGCAGTAGCACGCTTGAGAATCGAAAAAAACGGCTATCGCCTATCTGATCTTTCAAGATGTATAAACTGACACATTTTTAACATGATTATTTACTAAACGCATTAAGATAAAAATGTGCGGTTTCAACCAATACGTTTCAAATTTAGAAAAGTTTTTTCCCACTCATTAAAAAATTTACATATATATGGGGCGAGGAAAAAGTGCCCATTTTCAAATAAAAATTACTTGATTTATTTAAAAGGATGGCTCTTTATATTTTTGCTCCATTAGAAAGCTGAGTTCTTTATGTTTTTAAAACTGTTAATATGTGTAATTTATTTTTTACTAATA
This sequence comes from Galeruca laticollis, assembly GCA_963921935.1. Taxonomy (NCBI): domain Eukaryota; kingdom Metazoa; phylum Arthropoda; class Insecta; order Coleoptera; family Chrysomelidae; genus Galeruca; species Galeruca laticollis. Next base: position 219,594,042 of record OY998178.1, on the reverse strand, counting down.
AAGCATACCGAGTTTTTGTGAGTGCGTGCATTTTCTATATTTTCAATACCCCTTAGATTTTCAACCTTTTTTCCGCAGTTTCAATGTATTGCCATTTATGCACTGAAATAACTAACTTTTTCGTAACTTCCACTTATTTCAGTGTACAAATGACAAAAAAGTTAAAAATAAAGAAAATGAGAATGCAACCCCTTACAAAAATTAGAGTATCTTTTTTATTTTTAAAAATTAAATTGCACATGTTGACATTTTTGAAAAGCTAAAGAACCCAGCTTTTGAATGGTGTAAAAATATACAGGGTGTTTGAATAAGTCAAGTAATTTTTAGTTGAAAGTAGCCATTTTTTTTCGTCATTCCAGATAACCGGAATTTTTTTTGTTTGATGGGGAAAAACCTTTTCTTAACATTTTTAACTTATTTCGTTTAGTCAATAATCACGTTTAAAATGTGTGAGTTCATAAGATAGACAGGTATTACAGTGGCGTATAAAAATATTTGATATAGGGTGATCAAAAATTAAAATTATTCATCAGCCTCTACCAAATATTCTGTCTACATCCAAAAAAGTTAGGATAGGGGCCTGTAAGCCGTTTTTCTCGATTCTCAACAGTTACTACAGCAACCCAAAATGATAAAATGTGATTTTTAGATTGAAATCAGCTGTTTTAGAAACAAAATGTGTAATAAATTCAAATTTTTCTATAGAACTTCGAGGAACTTCATCAGAAAAACGCTGAGAGATTGGAGAAATTGACTAACTGCAGTCTCACACTTCAACCTTTTGGAGTTATTTGTGGACCTTTGAACAACGTGTCAACATATCTGACCGTAATCAATGACGTTGTATACACATTTGATTCTATAATAAGAACCTTAGAGATCCTTATTTACAAAACGTTTCATGCGTTAGATATTGAGTACCTTCCCGAGTGTCAACATATCTGGCAACATATTGAAGAAGTGATTTTTGAAATCAAACATTCTCCATCAAGTTCTTGTATAAATGCCCTTATATCAGATCTATATATTTATGTAAGTGTGAAGTTAATAATCTAAGAGAATCTAATTACTATTTTCATTTTCCACATGTGAAAGAATTGTTAATTTTCACACACTAAAGATAAAGTCATCTTTTTCAAATAAATAAGAAATGCCTATTTGTGGATTTTGTTTAAAAACTTATGAAAAAAAAAGTCTGTTGTTGTTCATTTAAAAATAATTCATAGATGTACCAATCAAACTAAGTTTAAATGTGCTGAAATTAAATGTCAGAGACATTTCCCTAATCTAAATTCATATTTAAAACATTCAGACAGTCATGTAGTTATTACAGGTAAATCAATTATTAAAAATGTCAATAAGCAATCTCCAATTGTTGTCGAAGTTCTTGAACAAAGACAGATATTAATTGATTTTCCTACTGAATTACTTTTGACTCCTTTCAGTATACAAAGGAAATATTGTTTAAGTGTTGCGATGAAAAATTAATATCATTTTTTTGCAAATGAACTTTTCCACTTTTAGATATGAAGCAAAGCATAGAAAATCCAAACTATCAGCTACTGCGGTAGCTTCCAGAGTTAGTATAACTAAAATTTTGGCTATCAAACATCAGTTAATGCAAGCTAACAGATTTATTTTGCAAAAAGGTTTCTTAAATGAAATTGAAATCCACAGTAGTGTTTCGATATTTAGCCATGATAAAGAGTATTCAGATCTGAAAAACTTATTTTTGGTATCTAATGTAAATTTTGATTTTGAAGATTCTATAATTCTAGTAGAAAAAATAGATATTCATAATAGTACATACGAACCAGGGAATATAATACTGGTTGAACATATACTAAAAATGTTTGGTGAAATATATAAAATTATAGTACCTCATCTGATGTTTCTTTTATATACTATAAAATATTTTGCACATTTGATAATCATTTAATGACTTATTAGTTAACAGATAGTACACAAAAAAATATAGTCCTTCGATCATGACTTTGTTATCACAAAACATTCTCACCTGTTGCGCAGTCCAACAAAAATTACATAGTGTTTGAATATTAATACAATTCTTACAATAAAGGGTATATTTTCGTTCATTTGTTATTTGTTTGTGAAGAATACATTTTTTTTATTTGTTTGTTTATGAAGAATATAATTTTGTTTATTTGTTTGTTTGTGAAGAATAAAATAAGTATAACCGTAAAAACTATTTTCTTTTTTATCCTTATTCATTTGTTAACAGAATGGTTATGCATACAGTTATATGGTGGTAAAATTTCTATAATAATACTCTAATATTGAATAAAATGAAATTCTTATGCATAAAATATTAAAGTTTCACTAATATCTCAAAGGCTCATGAACGAACAAAATTGTAACTAAGTTTGGTGCTTTTTAAGACCTTTGGATGATAGCGAAGAAAATACATATTGTTTGAAGTTGTGTAGACAGTAGAACTCTATGTAATTACCTGCTTCGGATTTCCTCTGCTTGTTTTATTCTACATAACGTTTCAATCAATATGAATGATCTTCAGGTGAAATCTGTTCTCTCCTGAAGAAAATCGAAGATTCATTTCGATTGAAACGTGGTGTAGAATATATAAAACAATCAAAACAATGGAAGTCCGAAGCCAGCAATCATATAATGCCTATCTAAAAATATTATAACGACAATATAAAAATGATATATTGGCCATACAAAAATAATATAAGTCATACAAAAGTAATATAATATCTATACAAAAATAATATGATGGCTAGTCTTCAATCAAGTAAATTCAACAAAATTGTATACACTAATTTTATAATATTTAATTAACAATTGTATAAAGGTTATATCTTGTTTACTAGAGTAAAACAATGTCAAATAACGATTATCTAGAAATTGTATAACTTTCATACAATATTATTATTGGCCTGACAACGGGTGTTATAATGATTATACAACATTTTCATGGTCTTAAAAATATGTGTAATTATCGCTATACAAAATGAGAATAATAGTTATTCAAGTGAATTTGAGTGCATATATAACTAGTTGTATAACCAATATACAAACATGTTTAATCGTTAAATAATCCAAACTTAGTTTCCAGAAAAACACGTTTTATAACCACAAAATATTAGTTAATTTGTCACAAATAGTATATACCTTTTGTATGAAGATAATACAAGTTTTATATTATGGTTAATGATTTTTCTCTCAGTGTTCTGTGTCTTTATACAGGGTGATGGTAAAATGCAGTTTTGCTTCACCATATGTAACATAGGTATACACCCTAAAAGCTTTCCCCATAGTAACATATACCTACAACCTAAAAGGGGTTATTGAGAGTATTTCCATTGAATTTTCGGACTCGGATTGTGATCATGGCCTATTCCCCCCTCAATAGCATCCCTACTCACTCAAATTGTTCTGCAAGGCAGTTTTTTGTGAAACAAGATACAATCTCTCTATCATGGGGAAATCAGCCATAAAACACAAGTTATAGTTTTAAATAAAGTGAACTCTCGTATAATATATCACTCTTTCGGAAGTATTTGCCTCCATTGTCAAGGTCGTCTCTCTCGTCGTAGTTCAGGTTTATAAAATGAATACCCATATGACACAAAACTGCAGGAAAACATATAATTCACAACGACTTCATTACAATTCTCAACCCTAAAATTTTGTTGAATGTAAAATTTTATCGAAGAGAAATATGAAGCCAGGTAAAGTAAAACTCAATAATTAAAGATATGAATAGCTGATAAAGCTGAGCTATTGCAGGAGAATTGAATAGAGTTATGAAAATATGATGCAATACATCGATGAAAATATTAATTGGGTATTTTTTACATAATTGTTGACGGATATATCTAATGATTCGAGTTGAAGGTTAGTGAATTACTAGAGTTTAATGGGACAATTTCTGTAGCTGCAAATTAATTATTAATAATTGCAGTAAATGAATTGTTAACTAATTAATGTCATTTCACTATTCATATCACCGCCAAATTTTGTTCTCTCCTATTTATGTAACAAAGGTTGGATTTGTCCATTTCCTGTGACGAAATAGTCATTATTTATTATTATTAATATTATTATTGAATTGAATAATGAATATTTATGTTAATTCAAATTTTAGTTACTCATATATTACCGCTTTTTGTGAAATGATCGTCTTGCATATTTATTGGGTTTTGATAATTATATAATTAACTTCCAACATGATCTTAATTATTAGAAATGTCAATATATAGAATATAATAATCCCTTTAACATTATTAGGTGCAAATTGATCGTTTGAAATAATCAAAAGCTTCAAAATTATCAGCAGACGATACATTACCAAGAATTGATAGATGAAACTCCAAAATATGTACTATTTATCCAATGTACTTACGTCAACGAATTGACAATATATCAAAACAATCCTTCAACTGATAACGGGTACCTAGATATTTGAGTTTTGGAAAAAGAAAAGGGCTACTTTAACTGATTATGGTGGTCGATCTATAGGATCAATTAATTTATGAACTAGAATTTCGTTCGGAATGTCCAAACAATCGTTTAAAATGCTACGAATTGATGACATAAGGGTTAAAAATTTCGACAGTTATCTTAACCGACGATGTTCAGTCACCATTTCTAATATAACCTATTTCAGCGATATTGAGTTCAGTTGAAGACGTTGATGGTTGCCAAGAGAAGGCAGTGTATCACTCAAACGCACATTGTAAAAAGTTTAATGACCGTAAGGCTTATGTAACAGTTTCTGCTCACGAAATTTCATTTGCAAAGTACAAATTCTTCCGATTCATGGTAATAATCGCAAAATACAAATTATGTGAAGCGAAAAGGAGAAGGACGGTTAGAGACGGAAGCAGACTGTCCATGTACTATGATAAAATAAACACTATATTATGAAACATGTTATCAATGAAGTATTTTCAAGTATTGTACAATTCACTTCAATTGAGTAATAGGAAAATATGATGTAATGTAAATGGTTGGAGAATTGGACTACAATCCAATTAGGGTGGAGTTCTGTTCTAATGTGGTGATGAGAGTGCTTCTGTCTATAATTACTTCTTGGATACTGAAATGGTATTCGCAAGTCGTTGTCTATCATCTGGATGGAGACATACTCGGTGATTTCTCTTAACACTGGATTACCTTCCAAGTAACCAATACAGTTCCTCTTGTTCTTAGGCCAATTTATTTGTATTTTTCGTTATATATTGTTTTATGTGAGTCTGGTATCTAAACGAATTCCGATATATCTGATACTTGATGTTCCTATTATTTGTACATTATTCACAAACATTGGTGTAGATTTCCCTTTTTCAATGTGAAATTGATATTTTACGACTTTGGATTTAAGATACGTTATCGAGGCACAGCTGCATTGAAGAATATTCTGTGCTGAATCGGAATTGGTGGTCTGGAATAAGGTTTTGGTGGTTTTCAATTTTTTGGAATGCTAATATTCATGACTGGATTCAGTTGACTATCGGTCTGTATCCATTCACACTATTTAAGTTTTTCCAAGATTCCATTACAAAGATTATATTAAATAGTTCCAATTTTTTTGGTCAGAATTGTGGTCTATATCACTTATTCGTATTTCTTTTAGCATTTTTGCAGTGATGATGTCTTCTCCATGCGCTTTCAAATTTTAATTTTGACCTGGTATATAAAAAGGAATTTATGCTTAAATAAAAAGCTGGAGTATTTTTTGGCACAATAAGTTAACGACCAAATATATGAATGAAAAACAACGATACTTATCTTCATTGATACAATTAAATTATTTGAATAAACATTTATTAAATATACAATTATTATAAATTGTTTCGTTTGGTGTACTGATTTTAAAAATTTCTTCTCGGGTATTCCTACAATGATATAATAACCCATAGATACAACATATAGAAATAAACTTTTGGCCAACATCGAACTGATTATTACGTGCAAAGTGCGCCCCTCCGTATTGATTGCCAAACTTACGCTATAACAAATATTGTTATGTACGGAGAAACTTAAAACATTGTTTAAAATTACTTTGGAAATCGTTTTCCGTATAAATTTAATAAAGAAAAGATGATTAGTCTCTTAGGTCAAATTAAACATATCTTTAAGAAGGTTCTTATAGTAAATGCAACGTAATCCCCACTCAGTGCCCCACTCGGCTCCCCCCATATCTTGGCTATAAGGAGTCTCGACTACAAAATTTGTTACTGTTTATGAATGGTGTCTTCTATGGTTATAAGATCATTGTATTTACATATGTGGAATATTCATATCGATTATTCGAGGATGGTAAAGAACTAATAATATATTCCTGCTATTCAGGGTCAATTTAGAGGTAGGGTTTAATAAAAGATAATTATGAGTATCTCGTTATCATTATTAGTTGTTGGTCACTTACTTCTGTTTTGGCTGACTGGGAAATTGTACTAGCACGTTTTGAATTATTGGTAGTTTTATTATTCGTGATGTGGAGCTCCATTTTAGTTGCTGAATTTTTGGTCCAAGTATAAATCGTATTAACCCAGTGCATTATTTTTATACCAAACTTTAGAATTTGTATTTTTCCAAAAGTGATTTGAATTTAAAAAAAAATCGTTCCGATGTTATGTTTTCATTTCTTTTTTGTAGCAGTAAATTTATCAACGAAATTGGACAAATACCATCATCAATTTCATTATTTGATATCTATTTGCTGACTGTTTGAAATTTTTTCGACCCACCTTGTGCCGTCTTTAAAAATATTGAATTGTATTCAAATCTCTCTTTTGGTGTTCCATCTTGATTTTTTTCTTCTTTAAAATGGTAAATTTTAGAGTCAATGCTGCAGAACATACACAGTAAAAAGTCTTTAATACATTTTACACTCTGGTTCATGCTTTTTGGTGACCAACTAATTTTAAGTAAATATACTTAAACGTTGTAATAATATAATATCACATTTTTGTTGTAATTAGTTATTCACAGGATAAATGTGAAACGATTCTGAATATAAATCATTTTTTACCCATACTTTACATTTTTGTTGTAAAAGCAAATATTTCATGTAATTAAATAATTACATTAAACAAGTGAATTTTACTCGTAGGTATGTGTGAACTTCACGCCATCCCTGTATGTTTTGTTACAGAAAAAGCGTAAATTTTCTTAATTATTGTAAATTGTCATGTTTATGGTATTACACTAAATATGTAATTTTCCTGGAATTATATGCAAGATTCACAGAAATTATGTAATTTTATTTTACATGATTAATGTAGATTTTATAAATATTTGTAAAATTAAATAATTTTACCGATACATTAGAAATGTAACTTTCTTAAATTTGTGTGAAATTTACGATAAATATGTGGTTCTATTTTACATGGTTGATGGAAATTTCCTGTATAAATGTAAAGCTAGATATTTTTAGTAATACGCTAAAGATGTGAATTTTCTTAGAATACCTATATGAAATTTACAAAATCAGTGTAATTTTGTTTTACATGGTTGATGTAAATTTTCCCTATAACTGTACAGCTAGGAATTTTTAGTAATACACCGAAGATGTGAATCTACCTAAAATGTGTGAATTCCATAGTATCAATGTAATTTTGTTTTGCATAAATAATGTGAAGTTCGATTCATGTACTGTATATTACAAATATTTAATATTTTAATTTGAGAATTCCCGGATTGTGAAAATTTTTAATTTTTTAAATGTCTTCTGTCTAAATTCACACATCCACAACAGTTAAAAAATTAAAAATTTTGATATTCTGTCATTACTCAAATTAAAATATTAAATATTCCAAATATTTATTAATTCAAATACGGTACATAAATCGACCTTACATTCTCCTTAGACTTCTGAAATTAGAAAGTTTAAGTGTAGCAAATTGTCTTATAAAAGGTAAATCTTTTAAACTAGGTAATGGGAAACAATGTCTATAGTTTAAAACATTTATTGAAATAAGATATATAAATTCACAATTTATGAAATACTTGAAAAATAAACTCACCTGGTTCAATACATAAATAAAATTATTAATCAAATACCTAGAGGCGCCTTCTAAGTATCTAATTATTAACATAGGTATATACAGTGTGCCCAAATTAAGTTTTCAAATGAAATGTTGAAATTTCTAATGTGACAAACATGTATTATTGATTAGATAGTTTTAATATGGATATAAAATTATTTTAAATAGTACCTCATCTGATGTTTATTTTATATACTATAAAATATTTAGCACATTTAATAATCATTAAATGACTTATGAGTTAACAGATAGTACACAAAAAAATATAGTCCTTCAATCACGACTTTGTTATCACAAAACATTCTCACCTGTTGCGCAGTCCAACAAAAATTACATAGTGTGTGAATATTAATACAATTCTTACAATAAAGGGTATATTTTCATTCATTTGTTATTTGTTTGTGAAGATTACATTTTTATTTATTTGTTTGTTTGTGAAGAATAATATAAGTATAACCGTAAAAACTATTTTCTTTTTTATCCTTATCCATTTGTTAGCAGAGTGGTCATGCATACAGTTATATGGTGGTAAAGTTTCTATAATAATACTCTAATATTAAATAAAATGAAATTCCTTAGTATAAAATATTGAAGTCTCACTAATATTTCAAAGGCTCATGAACTGACAAAATTGGAACTAGGTTTGGTGCTTTTAAGACCTGCTACTTTGGATGATGGCGAAGAAAATACCTATTGTTTGAAGTTGTGTTGACAATAGAGCTCTATGTAATTGCCTGCTTCGGATTTTCTCTGTCTTATGCTTGTTTTATAATACATAACGTTTCAATCGATATGAATGATCTTCAGGTGAAATCTGCTCTTACCTGAAGAAAATCGAAGATTTATTTCGATTCAAACGTGGTGTAGAATATATAAAAAAATCAAGACAATGGAAGTCCGAAGCCAGCAATCATATAATGCTTATCTAAAAATATTATAATGCCTATATAATAATATTATAGTGCCTATTTAAAATATTATATTGACAATATAAAAATAATATATTGGCCATACAAAAATAATCTAACAGTCATACAAAAGTAATATAATATCTATACAAAAATAATATGATGGCTAGTCTTCAATTAGATAAATTCAACAAAATTGTATACAAAAAGTTTATAATATTTTATTAACAATTGTATAAAGGTTATATCTTGTTTACTAGAGTAAAACAATGTCAAATAACGATTATCTAGAAATTGTATAACTGTAATACAATATTATTATTGGCCTGACAATGGATGTTATAATGATTATACAACATTGTTATTGGCTTAAAAATATGTATAATTATAGCTATACAAAATGAGAATAATACTTATTCAAGTGAATTTGAGTGCATATAAACTAGTTGTATAACCAATATACAAACATGTTTAATCGTTAAACAATCCAAACTTAGTTTCCAGAAAAACGCGTTTTATAACCACAAAATAATAGTTGATTGGTCACAAATAGTATAAACCTTTTGTATAAAGATAATACAAGTTTTATATTATGGTTAATGATTTTTCTCTCAGTGTGGTCAAAATAATTATCTCCTGTGTTAGGTACAACATTTTATCTGCTCCCACAGGTAGAGTTTATGAATTAAAAAAATCAAATTTTACATTTCTCAATTTATTTTGTTAGTGACATTTACAATTTTTTTGATGGTTATGAATATAAGTCGCGGTTGTGGACGCATTCAACTCTTGTATCGATCGCAATAATTTGCTGTCATTTTTATGTAAAATTTTGTCATTGTTGTTACTAAGGCGTTATTTACAATCAAAAAAAATATACTTCAATAAGTTTTGCTGGCTCTTGAGTTATTATTTATCAAATGAGTGATTTTCAAATAGAAAATGTAGCAAAGGCTGCTTGCAACAGTTTATTTCTTGCAAAATTGAAAGGGCTATATGATAGACCCTATAGAGTAGTATTTAAAGAATGGTGTCAGAACAAAAATGCTGTATTTGTGAAACGTCGCTGTTGGCATATTTGATGGAAAAATCTGTAACATTAAAGTCACCGGCAAGTTTGTTGTAGGAGCATTCTATGATTAAATCAAGTTTATTCATAGAAGAAAACACAAATATGTCAAAATACCCTAAACTGAGAGTATTTCTAAAACGGAAGAATGACGGCTACCAACCAAAGAAATCGAGTGCTTTCACAAGAGAACAAATCAAATATTTTTTTATGCAAGTACCTGATGACACATACTTACTTACGAAGGTAGTAGCAATCTTAGGCATAGCAAGGGCATGTCGGTCTGATGAATTATGCAAACTTAGGATGAGGAGTGTCCATTATAAAAATAACAATGACATTATTATTTATACTATTCCAGATTCTAAAAGCGGTATGTCCCGTACATTTACAATTACTTCTTGTCCAGGTAGTGTTTCTCATCTTCAAATTGTCAAGAAATATAAAACGATTAGGTTAAAGAAGTTTCGCGGTAAAATCAACTTACCTGCTTGAAAACAATTTAACAATAGTTTAGTTACCATAGTGGGAGCAGATAATAGGGTCAATTCTATAAGAACTGGTTAAATATTAAAGGCACGTTAAAAATATGTTTTTAACTTTCTGTTAATTGAATATAACCCAATTGCAATTCTATAACGTCAATATTTAAAGGAACCTTTCAAATAATTCATTTTAACGTTGGTGTTATATGTGATTAAATGAAGCAGTGTGCAACGGTTTATTTTTAATTGAGACCTTTCTTTGGTAACAAATATTAAATTATCATCAGTTGTTATAAGTATTGTAATTAAATTATTATCATTTATTTATTTTTCCTATACTTACTACGTAAGAACTGATATTTCCGTAAAAGAATTCTCTTGGGACATTCCGTATGACCTATCTGACCTTTATTCGTATATGCAAATATTAAATTTGGCACATCCAATGCCACCTTGGGCCAAGGTACCTAATTAGTAGAATCGATCTACTAAAACTCGAAGCTCGCTTGTAGCTACCTCGAAGCATAATACTAGGCAGTACCTACCAAATCTTTCGCGTGAGGACAGAAGACACCCATCCGTGACGCATTCTCAATTGTAGTCTGGGAGTAGATGGTGTGTAACACCAGTTGTGGTTTTCAAACTTTTGATTTTGAAGAAACATACATTCGTGGAAATTATTTTGAAACCACTTTGATAAGTCTGACCATCGTAGTTTTCCATAAATTGTATATTTTTGGTGTGTCAGACTTATAAACCTGTTTTAAGGGATTTTGGATATCTACTTTTTCAACTACCATTTTGGATCAGAACCGTTCATAATAGGTATGTACTGGTTGTCTTATTCTTTTTTTCTGCTACCAAAACTATCTTTCTTTGGCTATAAAGTTTATTACTAATTCTAGAAAAATTGTTCGGCTCATTTTTCTATTTTTTTTTATCACAAATAGATTCTCTAAAGGAGCGAACGGTCTTTGAAGTATAGTAGTCTCTGTCAGTTACATCAGACCTGGTAATTGTAGTCACTTTAGATTATCTTACATAAGTAACCCCGTGCATAAGGGTAAGTGATTGTTTATTATTCATATCTTTCGTTTCAACAGCAAATACATGTTTTGTTGTTATCCGTTTTTTTCCTATCCTTTTTATACATTTTTATTGAGTTAAAAATAGGAAAAAAAGGTCAATCCATTCGTTTAATTAGAGTGATATTTATTTTCATTTGTACGTGGATTTAAACACTGGGAGAAATTGGCAAAGTTTCACATTAATTTTGATATAATTTTAACATTTTAGTTATTGATAAGTAATTAGTAAATAATTATTCTAGATTTAGGTTTTAATGGCGTAGCATAAAGTGCTAGCTAATTGTCAAACTGAGAATTATAATTTTTGTTGTTGTCTTTTGAATACCTGAAAAAAATAAAACATTTTCTGTAGGGTTCACGTAAGGGTCTGTTCCTGTTGGCATACCTAGTTCTTACTACTTGGAGGGGTGTTCCAAAGATTGGAAGTTGAACACGAGGAATCAGTAGCGTACTTCGTCAGGGATCATCATTACGCAAGTTTTCATTATTTTCTTTTATTACCAAGCATAGTACGGTCAATTCTTTATTTGATTAAACTAAACTATCAAAAGAAACTCTTAATTCTAAGAAATAAACATAGGTTTTTAATTATTTCTGCGTTTTAGGGTGTATACTTTTATTAATTGTTAAGCGTTAATTAATGCTACGGATTTCTTTTCTAATCAATTAAAATATTATTCCACATACCGATGATTACATAGATTTTGCGCATGCGCCTGAGCTCAAGCGACATTGTTTTATTTTTTTAAAGGATGCATTAATATCGCCTGTAGTGAATTGGTTAGTAGTTTCGTAATTGTAGAGTTACTTGATCTTTGTTTAACTATAATTTATAATTATAACCAATAATTTATAACTTATAATTAGTCTGTAAAGTCAAGTACATGCTTGTAGATGCTTTATCGAATTTTTATAGACTGAACTGATATTGTTTGACTTACGATATTATGCTTTCTATTTGGGAACAGCTACTATTTTTTTTCCTTGTGTAACATTATCTGGGTTCCATAATTGCTTAATAGTAAGTGTTATTGCTAATTTTTTTTAATTTCTTACTATCGCTGATGACTTTTAGTTATTTCACATGCATTATTGACTACTGCTGCTGTCGAATAAACGTAGTTAAGAGATTCACGACTTTTATTCTTTTTGTATTGGCACCTATTTGGTAAGTTTAGAGGTGTTGGATGAAAATCAGGTAGTTGCGCGGGGCAAACTTACCTGGCGCTCTTATTAAGATCATTATTTTTATTTGAACACAATTTTGAACCCCTCCCATCTCCGCGAGAGCTGGCGGCAACTCCTACGGTCGTAGGTGGCGACTTAGGTTTTAACGAAGTTCAGCTGGTATTGTTGAAGGATTACTTTTTATAGGTAATATCATTAGCAGCTGTCGGTCGCAAGTGTCGAACTTGACTCATTTGAACTATTTAGCTCGGAAAGTAAATCAATTATCCCCATTTATAACCTCTAATCTACTGTAGTGACGGCAACAGAAATTGTTTTAAGTTTAAGGGCATAACGAGTTTTGTGGTAAGTAATTGTGTATTTGCTAAATAACGATACCGAGGTTACCTTATCCGTTTTTAATATTTTTCAGTTTTCAAATAGTTACAATAAGTATTATAACAATGTCAATGCCATGAAGTGCCAGAATGAACAAAAAATAAAAACAGCTATTAATATCGTACTTAGAAATCAATAATGAAATGTTGAAATTTAAACATCCAATTTCAAAGCTACCTACTATGAAAAAGAAATGGGAAGAGCTGGCAATGATGTTAAATAATGAGCCAGGAGTAAACAAAACTGTTAAGCAGTAGAAAGAGGCAAATCCTTGCAATCTGAAAAAATGACTAGAGCCTTGAGTAATATACTATCATGAATTATTTTTCAGGCACTTAATGAATTGAAAACCAACGTCAGAAGAAAATCCAGAGCACTTGTGTATGAAAACACTGGAACGGGAGGGGGGTCAAAAAAGTTAAAAGAATTGGATGAGTTAGAAAAGAGACTTCTGGCGCTACTATCCAAAAATGTAATTCTTGGAGCACCTAATGTGGTGAAAGCTGAACTTCAAGATGAAATTGATGATGCTGCACTTGATAACAATTATTATTATTTGGATGCTAAATGGGATGCAGACTCCGATGAAATACTAATTGAGGTATGTAATTTTGTGATTTTAGATTTATCTCTGAATATTGAGCTGAAATAAACAGTATCTTCCAGTTTGTTCCAAGTACATCACAACATAGCATCGAGGAACATTTCAACACCAATGAAAGTGAAATCATTTCCAGGAGACAGACAAAATCTTTCATGTTAAACAAAAAATAGATTTGGAGACTTCTTTTGTGAAGAGCACCAGAAAAAAATCGAGGAAAGCGGAACACTTGAAAGATTCAAGAAATCTTCATGTGGAGTGCTTGAAAGACTTAGTACAGTCTAATAATAATATGGATGTTGCTATTTCGCAATTAGCCATACAATTTTCCAAAAGAAACTGCTACATGTATCCTGTTAATAATTTGCGATTTTAATAGACTAGATTTTTTTTACTTCATGTTCATGTGTATTATTTCAAAACTAGTCTTAAATAATCGTGATTTTAATTAAACTAGTCTCAACTAATAATTCTGCTTTTTTATTTATAAGAAGTTTTATTTCTATAACGGGTTTACTTCATATGAGTTACTAGTTATATGTTTTATTTCAAAACTATTCTTAACCAACTGTGATCTTTATTTATTTATACTTTTTTTAAAAATAAAATACCAATATTTTCAGAGTTACCTTTTTATTTTATCAGTGTAGCTAATTATACAAAAAATTGTTGAATGCTATTGTCGCGAATTTGTATTCCAGCCTGTAGCCATTGGTTTCCGTTAACATTTAAATTTGGCATATTTTGAGTTACATTATCATTGGGATTTATGATGACATCATCGTGTGGTAATTATATACGATGTTGAACTTCCATGTTGTACAAGACGCTACAACTATAAATCATATTTGCAGCACGAACTGGGTCAAAATGGAGTGCTCTGTGATTCAATAGACATCTAAATCTTGCTTTTAGAAGTTCATTGGTGTGCTCAATAAAAAATCGAGCTGAGGAAAGACTTGTATTGAATCTTGACTCAGGTGAATTACCTGCATCATCATATTATGGTGCTATTAACCATTGTTCTAGATGACATCCACTATCTCCAATCAAATAGCTATTGCCTCCATTTACAGAGTCTTGACGTAGCAAGGTGTTTACTTGAGAACTTACCCATATTGCAGCATCGTGAGTTGAACCAGGAAATCTGGCATTCATATTAAGAATTAATTTGTTGACATCACAAATAATTTGCATATTTATGCTGTAGTATCCTATAGTATGTACAAAAAGTACGAGGAGTAATAAACCCTAATTAAGTATGCAAAACCTTTACAGGGAGCACCATGAAATTTTTGATAAATCTCTTACTTTAAATTACATTTCTTCCGTAAATCTAAAAACCAGGTAGATCGACCCCGTATTTGTTTCAGTTGTAGCAAAGTTTAGGGTTTATTCATTGTTAAAGGATTAGCAGATAAGCAATAACGCAATGCAGTGGTGTGTATTTTGGGAAAAAAATACGTTTTAAATTATAATATAATAAAAAATGAAAAGAAATAATTATTGGAATACATTTATTACTTACATTTTATTCTATATCCGACTCGGAAGAGGAAGAATCGTTGTTGACAATAATAATAATAGGGTCGATTAAATCATCACAAATATTGTCAATTTTCCACATATTTGCCTCTACTTTGATAACATGCTCGATACATTTTGTCCAATTTTCCTTACTCACATGACTTACAGCACTCTCAAACAATTTCACATCATCGTTTATTTTAAAAGTAGTATTTTTTTTCCAACTTCCCCCTTTACCTAAGCCCATATTAATTCTATGGGATTAAGTTCACAATGATAAGGGGGAAGTCGAAGAACTGATATACCACGAGAAGAAGCCATTTCTTCTACAATGTAGGTTTTGTATTTATTCTTGTTCATTTTTGCAATTCTGTAAAGTTCTTTCCTTAGTGGATCTTTTGGAAACTTGATATTTTTCGAAATAAGCCACTCCAAAAGCTCTGCTTTACGCCAACGACTTATGGGCAATGCTTCTCGTAACCGTGAATGGTAACTTGCGTTGTCCATAACAATAACAGCCCCTTTTGGAATCAGATCCAACATTTGAACAAACCATTCCTCGAAGACATCCCCATTCATATCTTCGTGATAATCCCCCGTGCGTTTTGAAATAAAAGTTAATAATCCACCATCAACAAAACCTTCAGAACTTCCAACTTGGACAATGATAAGTCTTTTTCCTTTTCCAGATGGTGGCTGCAAACCTAACGACAAACCTTCCACGAATGCCTGCCTTCCGCTTTTAATGTTTTCATCTTGCCAAGATTTGGAAACTGTATATCCAGCATTTTTCCATGTTTCGTTTAAGTAGAATATTTTCAAATTTTGTTCTCTGGCATGTCGAATGCTTCTTAAATAGTCTCTTCTGAAAAAACTATTTCCGGTTTATCTATCAAGAGAGATTTTCTATTATGTTTTGTATATCTGAAACCCACTTCTTTCAAAAGTTTGCATAATGTCATTCTGGAGAATTTTGGATAGTCCGTATCTTCTTGCACTGATGTCAAGTGTTGGAATTTCCTTTCGTAAGTAAAATCCATGGACTTTACGCCTTAGTCTTTGTTTTAATGACTCATCGATCTCAATTGGTTTTCGGCCTGAAGGAGTTTTAGGGGGTTGAAGAGTTCCATTCTTGCTTCCTTTTAGTAATCTATAAATTGTTGATTTAGCAACACACAACATAGCAGCCGTTAATTCCACAATATCATCAACACTTGCACTTGGATCCTTGTTTTTCAATGATATATAACAATTCAATATCAGAGTTTTCTCATTTAAAGATAATGGACCTGTTTTTGGTCGTTTAGATGGTCCTTGGCTTATCGACATTGTTTGGTACTTACACAATTAACATTCAACAATTGTTTTAAATATATTCCAACTGTTCACAATATTATGACAACCATACAACTTCATACAACTTTACTCAAAGAACTAATACTAAGTACTGATTTAATGTACCTACTTTCTTTTAAAATAATATTTCCGATAATGTTTCTAAGAAAACTGGGTTGTTTGGAAAATCCCTCTCAATAATCGAATAATCTGTAAATAGGTGTAATCGTATTAAGCCGATTACAGTAGGCCACTTGCCATTCAAAATTTCTGAGAAAAATTCCCCAAACACTACATATAGGAGTAATACAAATAAAAAATATTATGAATAAACGGGCATATCCGAACTCTGCCACAAAATAAAATTTTACCTGACTTGTATCAATTTGAGGATTACTGGAATGTTCGAACTGTGCCGCAACCATTTAGTTTAATCCTATTAGAGTCATTAGGGTTTATAATAGATAAAATCGGAGGCCCATAGAATTATGTATATTTCTGAAAGGTTTCAAAGATTTCTTGAATTAAATATTTTGAAGAAATCTTGATTGTTTTGATCGATATTTAGGGGATTAGGGGAAGGATGTTGATGCACTTACACTATTGCCTAAAAACAAACGGAGGTTTACGCGAAAATTCGTTCGACAAACCAAAGCCAGAAAAAAACCAAAAAAACTATTAATGTTAAAATTAATTTCATTAATGATCATTTGGATCAATATAGGAAAAATGTTATTTCTCGCTTTATGTTTGTGAAAACGGTTGTATGTAAAAATCTTCCACACGTTTAATTTTTTGTTTTTTTTATATGTTTATGTATATTGAATATATTTTATTGTAATGTGGATGTAATTTTTTAGAAGTGGCAAATATACGTTGAAAATATATGTATGTTATTAATATTTTCTTATATTGAATTTGAGTACCTAAAGTTCAAGGTAAATTGTTAAATCGGATTAGGCTATTAGACCCCTACTGGTTTGGTAGTTAATCTCCAAAATTTTAAACACTGGCAGAGTTCGAACAACCCGTAATGACTACCTGCATTTTATGGCAGAGTTCGGATACTCCGGAATAAACTGTGTTGCCTTTCTTTATCAAACTTACTAAAATTTATGTACCTCTATCACTTTTTTTTATTAAAATTAGTACATCCCGTTACCTCTGACCTAAATCGTATATTCTTTAGCATAGCTGCAACTCATTCGTTCAATACAAAATGTACCTTAAATATATTTTGGTACGTCTATGCAATCTACTTAAATGAATGATTTATTGCTCCTTGTCCTTTCTCTATAGACTATATCCTTTGCGACACTAATATGGTGCAGCAGGATACACATCATGATTAAGAGGAGATATACTCTTTATATGAGTGCAGTCAATCACACCTCATAACCCATTAAAATGAGAAAACTCCTCATTGAAAGTCACCTGTACCATATTTCCATTTTCTCCAACAGGAAATATAATGTACCTATGTAATACATGATTGACTATTAGATTTGTAACTTCTGCAATACTACGACTGACCATTGGCTGACTCAATGCAATTTGATGAAGCTGACCTGTGGACGTCTGGTAGCTGCCATGACCAAGAAAATGCAAAGCACAAGATCGCGGAGATGTTTAGGAACAAATGTTGATCTTTGACTATCATGCAAGTGTTCAGATAGTGAATGCATGACTGATTGGCAAGTTTCTTTATCAACTCTGAAAAGCTTAGTCAATGTTTTATAAGGTAATTCGAAAAGATTCGAATTATCTCTCAAATTTCTTTTCTCATATACTGTTTCCTAAAAAAGATTTGATTTGTGAGTAACATAATAATTATAACCCCCAAAATTAACTTACTTTCTAAGTGCGTTCCTATCAATACGAATTTCTTCGTTCATTAGTAAGACAAAATATCAAAGCCATTTTTATTATTCATTTGAATTTAAATCGATTTGTTGTGTTTGTTAAAGTTTCCGCTATCAAAAATGTTTTAATTCTTAGTCTAGACTATGGTTTCAATTTTAACAGATATCGGATAAAATTAAGCTTCTTCCGTTAATATTTTAAAATTTATGACGCATACAAAATAGTAAAATGAAGTTAGTGGATCGTCTAATTTTTAACCATGCTCTAAACTTTAACAATTGCTTTAAGAATTGGCCGTAATATATGTTATTTTTGATGAGGCGTAGATAAAGTAAAGTACTTAACACGAGTTGTAATTTTTCCATTCGTACGTAATATGCTATGTACAACTCTTGGTTCGTAATATACTATTAACAACGAGAAGTTTCAAAATGATATTTGAATTAATAAGTGTCCAAACTGTTATAAACATATAAAATCTCTGCGATAACGAAATGAATTCCCACACAGACACTTTCCAAAATGGCGAACATTCGTCTCTCGAACAAGACGTGTTGAGGAGTATAACAAGACACAACAGCAGCACAGAGGAATTCAAACGACTTGCAGTTGTATATTCTCATTGGTAAGATAGGAAATGTAAAGAATTTTGTATTTTGTGAATAATAGCATTGTGGAATCGTGTACGGACGTAGTGGTAAACTAACAGCCTGATAATAAAATATTTATACACTGATATAAGCGATAGATGAGGTACATTCCTAAGATACGTCTGATATGGTTCGAGGTTTATACAAAGACAATGTCGGACTGGCCCACGTATAAGTTGATCGTTAGCTATTTTATTAAAAAATGGGTTTTATCTGACAATCTCTTTTAACGATGTTTGAAACATTATAATGTTAATTGTTTGTATCTAGGATTGGTAAAAAATTCAATTTTCTCTTTCAAATAGCTTCATATGATATTTTCGAGTTGACGAAGTATCGTCCGATGTCAAATATATTTTGAAATCAATGAAGTCTAGTTACAAAAATTGTGAAAGCAGTGAAAATGACATGAACAAAGTGAATATGTTGAAAAGTTAAATTCCGTAAGTTACAGTACATTGGAAATATTTTATAGTAAGATAGATAGTATGCGAAAGAGCGAAAGCCTTGTATTGGAGAGCAACTAAACGTAATAAACCGGGAGTTAATGACATATTTTCGGACGTGATTTCTTACAGTATGACTCTTGGAGTATATTGAGGTATGGATATTCTAAAGATAATAAGCCATACAATAATGAATAATTCCGTGTTCGTTATATATTATAAAAGTTAGTTAATTTTTGTTTCCAAATTAAGCGTTTCTAGCAGGCTGCCATGTGCTTAAAAATAAAATTCAACGAAAAAGCTACTGACAAAGCCATTGCCATACCGTTTGTGTGTGTCTATAGGTGTACCTGTATTCAAAAAAATTATATATCCGCGTTTCGGAACAGTCTACCATTGAGTAATCCTACATGTTTAAGCTATACATGAGCTAAAAAAATGGCATACCGTTTGCGCATGTCCAAAGGCACCTCCCATTAAGAACATCTAGTACATTTTTGTTTTATATATAAAGAACACGGAATTATTAATTCCGGCATTTCAATTCGGATTCAGGCCGGGCCACTCTCGTCAGAACGCCACCACCAACCTTCAAACAATCGTCACCCGAGCTCTAAATCAACGACGCTGTTCTGCCGCCATCCTCATGGACGTTCGGAAGGCCTTCGATCAAGTCTGGCATGCCGGACTAGTGAGAAAACTACTGAGCGTCCGATTACCAAACCAAATTGTCAAATTAATATATTCTTACCTCACCGACCGATCGATCAGCGTGAAAGTTGGTTATAGCATATCCGACCCCTTTACACCCCAAACCGGCGTTCCGCAGGGCCCGATACTCGCTCCTCTACTATACATTATTTATACGTATGATACACCAGTCCCACGACATCCCCGTGATAACGTCCAGCTATATGCGGATGATACCGCACTAATCATTTCTGCCACAGATATTCGCTCTCTCAACACTCGATCCCAAAATCTACTGACCCAATTTTCTAATTGGTGCAGGAAATGGCGGGTGACTCTCAATCCCCAAAAAACACAAGCAATCGTCTTCCAACACCCTGATACCAAGAGCGAACGACTTCTACCAAGAAACTTCCGCCTCGTGCTCTGGGGAGACCGACTCGAAATCCGCAAGGAGGTCGTCTATTTGGGAGTGAAATTCACTTACACCCTCAACTGGACGCCCGACCTAACGGACACTTTAAATAAAGTCCGACGGAGAGTCAATCTTCTCAAGGCGCTCGGCGGCACATTCGGACGCACACACCCTCTCACCTTGCTTCATACGTATAAAACATATATCCGCCCAATAATCGACTATAGAGCAAACGTCTACTGCATCCTCCCCAACCATCTTGCCAAACGACTTCGAACTTGTGAGCAGTCAATCCTTAGATACTGCCAATACAAGGCTCCATACTCGCCCACCAACACAGTATATGTCAACATAGACATCGAGCCCCTTCTACCACGCCTTAATAACCTACAAGCCCGATACGTTAGTCGTACTATCGAATCGGGCAGCGAAATCGCCAAAAACACCCTTCTCACACCGTGGGTCGCCAATAGACGACCCCTCGGTAGGTACCCCCAGAGGAAGCTCCCATTTCCTCCGTTACGCTTATTAGCCACGGCCTATGACGACCTCCCCGACGAATACGTTGACTACCTCGACAGCTCCCCTATTTCCATTAGATAACGACAAATTCAATATTTCTCACACAAATCCAGTCAAATCTCTTCAACAACCTTCTCAACAAAGCCCAAATCCATAAAACAAACATCTCTAACAAATTCTAAATTTCCTTCCAGCTATTAATTGTTCAACACTTTCGACTCACCCTATACTTTTATGCCGCCCCCACACCACCTTCGTCGGTGTTGCAGGTTTTTGCGGTTTTCCTGTACACTCTGTGAATTTATTCACTAGCCAAATGGACCGACGATCGACGCAACCGCATTTTTGGATTTAAAGGTTATTATTATGTCGCCGACCACCTAAACAGTCCCTGAACCACCGAAGGCACGTCCCCGCAACTTTTCTTAAATCTCAACAATTTATCATATTCTATACACTTTTAAATAAAATGTCTCCTATACACTTTTCTTTCGAAAAATTCTCAAAACCAATAAAAATTTCAATTACCAATATTCCATTACTATTCCTCCTTAAAACTTGAGACATTCAAACTGAGTTAAGACACCCTTTTACGTCAAATTACTTCAACAACTTCTGACACCTAGCCAGGTCAACACCCCTATCCTGACACTTTTTGTCACGCCATCCCTCCTCACTTTTGAGCTTCGCTGCTTCCAATCAACTAACCCCTAACACCCCAAGAAAACACAACCCCCGGTTACTTTCTAGCGAAAAGCCCACTCAACAACTCTCAATCCTATACACTTTTTAGCAAAAGTTTCCTAGTCACTTATTAAATAAAAAATTTTCTAGACACTTCTAAACCCCAACCCAATTTCTCGATCAACGCGCACAAAACCACCCAACACCCCCCCAACCCAGCCCTGAAGAGGAAACCTATCCTACACCAGGGCACCAACAAGAAAGACCAGCCAACCAAGAAAACTCCAACCCATCTTAAATCACTCACGAACTTCTCTCTCTCTCTCTCTATTAATTATTGTATGGGTTATTATCGTTTAGGATATCCATACCTCAATATACTCTAAGAGTCGGACTGTAAGGAATCACGTCCGAAAATATGTCACTAACTCCCTGTCTATAAGGATAGGTATAAAATGATAAAACTGAAAATAATGATCAGGCTAAATGATTATACGGAAGACTTCGTTTTGTATCTACTATGTCTTTGCTTTAGTTCCTATTCTTACATGAATGTATCTCCATGTTGTTTTTTATAGTTAAACTCTCCTATATTTGTAACTTGTTTCCAGTGTCTAGAAATATAACAATATTCTGACAATGGAATGATTCAAAGATCAGAATAAAACTGTTTGCAAATACATCTTCCTCAGTGCAATCAACTTTTAATATATAAAATTTGCCTACTTGGAATACAAATACATTCTCTTTGTTAACTAACTGTTTTTTGGTATCAGAAAATGTTCGAATGATACTATGGTTTCGCAATTTCATTCATAAATAAATGAATATATTCCTCTTATCACGTACGTGGTGTGATCTAAAAATTAGGTTAGAAATTTAGTAGACAGAGCTAACAAAATTAAAACAAATTCTTAAGCTCTATGTCGACGCGATGATTTTTAACTCTGAAACTTGTTAAAAGCCTGCATTGCATGTATAAATACAGGCGCACTCAATTGTTCAGGTTTCCATGAAATGGTATATCTGAATGACAAATATGTGTCCTTTGTCGAATACGGCTCTGTTTCACTAGAGCGAAGAAGGCATAGAATCCATTTCACTAAAGTTGAAGACACCTGAAGTTGGAACATTGACAATCGCAGTAACCAAATTCTGTCTTATTTAGTTACGTCGCTTAGTAACGACCACTGGCGGAGAACGATGATTTATGTCAATAGCAATTTTATTATTTGATATTTTTGAGTTTGCGTTTGTGTATCTAATTTCATTTATTTGTTGAATATTTTTGATTTTAAATATTTTAAGACATTTAGCTAGTTTATATGTGAGTGTTGTGTGTTTAATTCAATATCAAAACATGTGGTCTAAAAAACTTGTTGGTGCCAGAGAAAAAACCATCCATAGTAAGGGCCCGCAGATTGTAGAAACTGTTTCCTGCAATCTGAAGTGGAACTTAGAATTCAATTTCCTATACAAAAACATCGGTAAGTCAAATAAAAATAATGTATGGCATTCAAGCAGATCAATCTAAACGTTTCTAGATATAAATGAATTCTTCTAAGTGAATGATTTATTTTTGTTTTTAAAGAAAATACTAACGCTTATTAATTATCTCATGCACAGAAAAACTCTATGCTTTGCATATTTACAGCAAGACAAGTTTATTTAATGCTACATTTCTCTAATCTGTAGAATACATATCTTGTTCTGGTTTTGATATGTTAAAAAAACGAAATAAATACATTCAATATTCATTTTTACAGTGCAAATAACGCTGATTTTTAATAATCATATTTTTGAATTTCAGAGAGCGAATTCTGAATAAAACTGGTATGAGTAAAAGTACTTATACCTGAATTAAAAAGGAAGACTTAGCTATTGAAAGAGGGCATCCTTCGAATCTCCTCGACAATATAGACCAAGAAAAAAAAGGTGCTGGAAGCACTAAAATTTGGAGAACTGTAAATGATTCGGGATATCATGGAGAAAAGGACTCCTGATTTGAATTGTATGTTTGATAAAATTAAATAATAATAAATATACTAGAATCAATTACATGATACTTTTGTCAGTTTATTTTTAGTACGAATTTTTAAGTGTTTTAGAAAATAATGTCTTCTAATTTCCAGTTCTTCAAGGAAATCCAGTTCTTGTTTCTTTTCACAAATATGCAGCACTTCTAGTTCTGTGTTAGGCGTCAATGAATGATTGGTGTCAAGTAGATGTTTTGCGTAGTGAGATTTATCTGGTTGTTTTAATCTGTATGCTCGTAAGTGCTCACTGTATCGTATTTCAAAATTCCTAAGGGTCTGACCCAAATAGACAGCATTACATTCTGGACATTTGAGTTTATATATACCTGACTTCTTTAATAGTGGTATTTTTGTGTTTACATTCAACAATTTTGTACTAACGTTACTTTCTGTTTTAAAAGAAATTGTTGTATTCGTTGCTGAAGATATTATCTTTGAAATATTATTAGAAATATTTTTAATCTTTTTGTTCCCCTATGGTACTGTTTTTCTGTCAATAAATTCAGTATTTTCTATCGTAGCTTCAGCTGCCTTCAGAATAATGTTGTTAAAGGAAGAAACCATATCGTCTACAATGCCAAGTGTACAGAAGTGCCAGTCAGCTGTTTTTAATTTCCAGGCTAGAACCGGATATGATTGTGCTTATACAGCTTTTAAGTGGCCTACAACAATTGGAAAGTGGCCGCTAATGTGCAAATGGTTCAAAGCTTTCCAGAAAAAGAAGGAGGCTAATCCTGGGTCGCTTATTGTTAGGTCTATTGCTGAAGTTGTTCCGTTGTTAGAATTAAAACGCGTTGGTGATCTAGTATTGAGTACTACTAAATTACAATCATTAACAACGTCTTGCAGAAGTTTTCTATACTGGTTTGATTCTTTTGATCTCCAAGTTATAGTCTCCCAAAATGGTATTTCTTGGATAAGTCCTTATATTATTTAGTTTTTATGAATAAATGATATTAGGAATTTTTTCTTCGTATAAGAAACGCAATATAAAGATCTAAGGAAGCATCCATATATGTAGAATTTGTCCATCAAGAATTTAACTTTACATTGAATGTGATGGTATCTACCTATCAGACAACTATAATTTGAATATTATATTTTAACTTACTTATTATTATAAATTGAAGGAAATATAATGGTACAAATAAAGGAAACACATGTGGGACACAAACATTAAATAAATACGTGCCAAAAGATTGAAGGAACGACAAAATAGTATAGTAAATCAACAGGTTTTCCAACTGATAGGATATTGCAAGAGAGCTAGCTTGTTTCAGGTACTGCCAGCACTACATCAAAAGATAATTGGTATATAGTGAGACAACCGTAACTAAATTGAATTATCAAAAAGAAGTAACGAAAAATTTGTGTTTGCTTTATGTTAAATTGGCATTTTTCTTTTTTTCGTAAATTAAATTAAACAATTTTATAACTTCCTAATATTTTGTGCTTTTTCACCTTTTTTGATACCTAAATGATGTACCTACTAACGAATTGAGGTAAGTTTGCAAATTATTTTGTTTTCGATCTAAATGCTACACTTCATTAAACTTTTAGAAGTGTTTGTTTTCTCTAACCATAACTTATAAGTAACATTGCGATACACTTTTAAATACAGCACCAATCTTCAAAGGAAATGTCGTATCATGATAAATAAATTATTATTATTAATATTCTAATTTTGTATTATCCTACAAAATGTGAAATTGTTACGCTACTGATTTTCCATTTTACAATATGGCGGTAGTTTTGACAACAAGTTGGTGCATACGATTGCAACTTCAGGTAGCTTCAACTTTCGTGAAGCGAACTCGCTGTTTCTAGATTTTGTATCAAATCATCCGTATCAACTATCTTTCGACTTGAACATTCATCAATGAAACGTACAATTATTTTCAAGGATGCCCTTCATTTTCGGTTTAAATAATTTGCCAAAGCGTAGTTTAATCGATTTTTCAGATGTTAAACTTTTAGAGAAATAAGTGCAATCAAATATCATTATATCGAATGATGAAAGGTCGATATACTTTTAGTATGGAATGGAATATTGCAATTACTTAAAATTTTATAATATGTCAAATTTATAAAATAAAAAGATTTCTTTGCTAACCAAAAACATTCAATTATCAAGTTTAGTTCTGACTGCTGAAAATTGTCAGATTGATCACTAAACAGACAATTTATTGTTAGTTATATAGTTGTTTTGAAATTATTTTTAACAGAAAATATGAAATGATTTCTTTTCTTTTAGGACGATTTTGGATATCAATACTGGCGACTTATTTGACAATAACATTGAGCAACTTTGTATTTTATTCTGACAGCGCTTGTTATGTAACGTTGGTGTGTGTTTTTTCGCTATTCAAATGTAAAAAAATTGAAATCAGTAATAAAAGTGAGACTGAAATGATTCCACAAGAGATTAGTGAATCTGCTGAAGTGGCTACTTCTAATTATTTCCAGTAAAGTCAAGATAGAGGTACATATACATGTTATGTAGATTACAAGAAATTAAAGATTTGGGTGTAACATATAATAATAAACTATCATATGCTTCACATATTAGTAAATCTGTTGCTATCGTAAATCGTATGTTAGGCTTTATTTGAAGGCAAACGTACTTTTTCTCAGATATTAATACAATATCAGTCTTGTTTAACACTTTGGTTAGACCTAAGTTACACTTTGCATCTCTCATTTGGGGCGAGCAAGCAAAAATACATTTGGAAGCTGTTGAGAGAGTACAAGATAGATTCCTGAGATATCTTTATTTAAAGAAATACTGAAAATGGCCGGACTATGTGACAATGAGATCAACAAGATTACGTATAGAATTTATTGTTATTTCTCTACAGTCTAGACGTCAGTTATTACCAATGACCTTCTTGTATAAAATGGTAAACAGTATGACAAATTTTAGTGCTATACTGTCTTTAATACCCTGTAAAGTACCCCAAAAGGTAACAATATGCAAAATTCCTTTTGGAATACTAGAATCTTCCATCTCCTCCTAACCTCTGAATTCCTTGTTGAAACTAGCGAACGATGTATATCAATTTTCGGAAATAAATTTTTTAATCCCGTTGTCGCAATTTAGGCATGAAATATATAAATATTTAAAAATTACCGGAGTATAAGATATTCGGTTTGGTTCTGTCAGTTTCGTATTTTGGATTCGATATTTTGTATTTTATATTTTGTATTATATAGCTAATAATTAGGTTGTAAAACTTGTTAGGACTTAAATAAATAAATATAAGTTGAGAAATCAGGATTTTTACGGACATTTTTCTCTAGGTATATCATATTTATTGAGGGATCATTATGTACATAGATATTGAGTATTGATAATGAACTTAAAGACATGTTGTAAATTATAAATAAGTTGGGCACAATTACAATGTCAAAATCTTTAAAAATGTGCAAATTAATAGGTCTAAAAAAAGGAATAATCAGCAATGACATGAATTAAACAAAAAATTAAAACTACATGAATTTCTATTTCTAATTAATTAAACAGCACGAATACCTATGTTTGATTAATGTAAGGGATACATATGATGAGTTTGAATCAATTTGTTGTTTCCAGGAGCCATTTTGAGACCAAAATGCTTGGTAGCCCAATTTGAACTTATTTGCAACAAGCTCGATCAGCTCTTCCTCCAGGGTTGAGATCTCCTTCAGAAGGACAACTATTGAAAGGGTCAAGAATCGAATCTGGTTTTTAACTTGAGGCTAGGACATTGGCTGAATTCGTTGCTTTCGCCTTTATTAGGTGTGATGTAGAATTGTAGATTTGTTGATAAACATGTTATATTGTACTACTATTCTTAATCTCAAATGGAAGGAAAACTCAATTGCCCATTAATTTTTTCAAGTCCCCCATCGAATTCACATTCTGTCAGTTTCGCCTATTGGCGTGCTAAAATCGCATACCACTGGGTGAATTCAACCTGTTTGGGAATCGCTGTTCTAGAGCTTTGAGACAGAGAAATTTAGCGTAGGGGTTCTATACTGAAAGATGGATAAATAGGATAATGTCAGTTGTGTACCAGAAGAAGATAACTCCCAAATGGTCTTCAAGTTCGACCAATAGAAGATTTTGTTAATTATTATCCAGGAATATTTATGAGAACTGGGGGCGGTTCAGAATGACTAGAAAACATTTAGAAGTTAACCGAAATACCCTCCAAAGAAACATAAGACAAATGTTGACTAAGTTACTTGTCCTTGAAAAATGCTACCAGTATTGTAAATTAGTCTTTATGTTGTCTAGAAATGTGAAATTAAATGATATTTAAGTTTAAGTAAAAATTCGTTATTCTGGAGATTATTTCTGTTAATTTATTTTGTCCTACGTTACACTTACTAAATAAAGAGGCGTTTTGACTTTTAACGGACCCGTGAATGTGTTCAATATTCATTGCTCTTTGATCCTAGTAATTCACTGCCTCTTAGTAGTCAGATTGCATGTAAAATATTAACCAAGATTTGTCCTATAACTTCTACGGATTTTATATTATACAATTTTACGTACATAGTCCAAATGCTATAAATATTGGTTCACTTGTAAAGAACTTAAAGTTCGCTAAAGTTATTTATAGTCAAAACTTTCCTATTTTTTTCTCGGTTAGTGTCAAATTCACTTAATTTCTTTAATTTATCGATTGATATATACAAAATAGTTTTTTGATATATGGGCTAAAAAATTTATCAATACTATTTCATTTCTTTCTTCTTAGCAACCGTTTTGGTTAACGTATATAAATTCAAAATATGAATTATTTTCTTCTATAATATCTCATATTTCAAATCTCTGAAAGCTTTTATCTGAACTAGTGAAACAATTTGAATCAACCACGTGGTCTTTGCCATGCTTCCGAAACATAAACATAAATCAATTGCGTTCGCTTCCTATCCGCATAGTTTTTCTCTTACTTCTCTCCTAGACTATACACACATCTCACGTCGGAGAATAGTGTCGCCAACTTTCGGCGATACCATGAACTTTTCAAGACGTACGATTTTTTTTGTAAGACATCTAGTGTGTAGTAGTGGAGACGTCCCGATGGAGAGCGTCGAGACGCCTGGATGAAGTCTACCTTCAAAGCGACGCGTTTGGCGGAGACACAGTATTTGAATCGGATTAAAACTTACCAAAGGGGTTCATTCTACGATAGACACGTATAGGGGGTCGGAAACAAATTTATAAGAAGGGTGTATTTTAAACGTCTCATAAATTTAAAGATGGTATTGTTTATAAAAGAAAGAATTTAGAAAAGTATAAAGAAAGCACAAATTACTTGAATATGCAACACAAATTATGATATAGGATGCTAGAGTAGCACGCTCTAAGTACAAGATTCAGGTGTGAAAGGATCAAATAGGAGCGACAGGTGAGAGTTAATTTTATATAGATTTTATCATACGTAGAAATGAGAAGATACGAAAAGCAAAATAAAGCAGAAATGACCCTTGAGATTGTAGTATCAAGTAATCCAGGCTTTGTGGACACTCTTTAATAATATACAGTGCTATTCAAAAGTCCCCTCCCCCCCTCGTATCTTTTGAACGGCTACACTTACATTAATAAAATTTGGAGGGTGAAAATAAAGTGTTGTAAACTTCTCTACGAATGGTAACAGGTGACGTAATAGTAATAGATGACATCACAGTGCCACTCTGGCCAATAATTTTAAATAGGACCTTATCGCAAGTGATATCTCGTTTGAAAGGCATTGACATTGGCTACATAGCCATATTAATTTTGTTTGGGTTTAAATTAATTTTGACGCATAAATTAAAAAAATACCAAAATTGTTGAAATAATTTTTTTAAATTTAATTAATCAAATATCAACAATCAACAAGTGTTCGAAATGTGCTCAGTTCATAACGTTCTTCGCCGTTTTCTGATTTCCAGCTTCCATCTATCTCGATCGGTACATAGATTATCCTCTATTTCTCTTGCTTGTATGTCCTTTTCTACTCCTTCTCTCCAACTCAACCTAGGTCTCCCTCTCTTCCTTCTGCCGTATGGCGTCCAATCCAGCACTTTTCTTGGTATTCTAGTTTGTTCCAAATTCTGTACGTGTCCATACCACCTAAGTTGATTAACTCGGATATCTTCTGTTAAATTGTGTTTAGTCCCCATTATTTCTCGGATTTTCTCATTTCTGACTTTATCCAGCTTCGATTTTCCAGCAGCACGCCTCCAGTAATCCATTTCGGTGGCTTCTATCATTTTAAGTGCATTTTCCTTTAACGGCCATACCTCACTTCCATAGGAGACGATACTTTTAACTATACTGTTATAAATTGTATGTTTGTTATCCTTTGATATCGTTCTATCCCACAGTATATTGTTAAGTTTTATAATCGCCTGTCTTCCCAGGTTATTTCGGTATCTAATTTCTTCGTCCATGCTACCTTCGCAGGTGATGTGAACTCCTAGGTATTTGTATTTTCTTGTGTGTTTAATCTGTTCTTGTTGTTCTAGAAGTGAATTCCTTTGTTCTTCCCCAACGCACATATACTCGGTTTTTTTGACGTTCATCTGCAGCCCCCACTTGTCATATTCCTCCGTTAATTTTCGTGTCATATATTCTAGGTCTTCATAATCTTGTGCTAGGACAACTTGATCATCTGCAAAGCACAACGTGTATAGTGTGTAGCCATCATTTAATGGTATTCCCATATTTCTACACTTCCCTTTCCACAACTTCAACGCTTGTTCTAAATAGATTTTGAATAGAGTCGGCGATAAGCAGCGTCCCTGCTTAAGTCCTTTGTTGATGTTGAAACCTTTTGACATTGCATGTTCCTGCTTTATTTTACTGGTATTGTTTTTATATAGTTCTTGGACAGCCTTTATAAGCGTTACGTTGACGTTGGTTTTCTCAAGTGCTTCCCAAAGTTTTATTTGTGGGATGCTGTCGTAGGCTTTCTTGAGGTCGACAAACAGTAGGTGAACTTCTTGATTTCGTGCCAGTTTCTTTTCTATTATCTGCGTTATTGTGAAGAGATGATCGGTGGTAGATCTTCCTGCTCTGAAACCGGCCTGTTCTTCGGCTTCTATATTGCGATATTCGTCTTCGATCCTTCTTTTAACCAGCTTTCCGTATACTCTCGAGATAGAACTCAGGACGGCGATTCCTCGATGGTTGTCACAAATGTCTTTGCTACCTTTTTTATGGATAGTTGTTATGTAGGATGTTCTCCATTCTTCGGGAATATTCTCCCCATTGAGACACTTTTGGAAGAGGCTAGTAAGTTGTCTATATAGTTTGTCTGTGCCGTATTTGAGCAGCTCTGGTGGAATGTTTCCAGGGCCTGGTGATTTTCTATTCTTCAGATTTTGACAGATTTGTTTAACTTCTGCACTCTTGACCCTAATCGGAGATGCTAATGTTGTTATTTCGATGCGAGGTTCGGGCTCTTGTTTTTTATATGCTTCTCTATTTTCAGTCAGGAGCTTGCCGAAGTATTCATCCCATTTTTGTAGGGTGACTGGTGTGATAATATCTTTTTTGTTATCTTGACGAAGGGATTTTAATAATTTCCAACTTTCGGTGCTTTTACTACCTCCTAAATATGTGTTAATTCTAGCACAATTCCTCTCCCAGCTTTCATTCTTCTTCTGTGTTATTCCTGTGCGCACTTTCTTTTGAGCTATTTGATAATCAGTCTTGCTTTGGTCAGTTTTCTTGCAGAGGTGTACCTTGTGTTTATCATTTTTCGTATTTATCATTTCTCCGATTTCATCATCCCACCAGTATGGCTTTTTACGTTTGGATGTTTCATATAATCCCAGAGCTTCTTGAGCTGCGCTCTTTAAGCAATCTTTGATATACGTGTATTGATGTTCTGTATTCTCGAAGTTTTCTTGGGTCAATTTTTCATCCAGTCGTTTTCGATACAGTTCTTTTACGCTTTCATGATTGAAGTTGTCTAAGTTGAATCTGATTTCTGCCCTTTGTTGTTCTTTCTCTCTTTCCTCTTCATTCTTTAGTCGTTTGACTGATTGATAGGAAAGTATTTTGGCTTTAACGAGGTGGTGATCACTTTCGCATGTTGCTCCTCTGTACACTCGTACATCTTGGATTTTTAATTTTGTGTTTTGTCTGACTATTAGATAATCTATGATAGATTTCTAGAGTGCTGTGTCCAGGTAAACTTATGTATTTCCCGATGTTCAAAAAAGCCATTTACTACTCGGAGATTATTTTGATCACATAAGTTGATGAGTCTCATGCCATTATCATTTAGGATCTCTTCTCCGAATTGACCTATAATTCTATCATGTTTTTTCCTCCCAGTTCTGGCGTTGAAGTCTCCTAGCAGTATAATTTCCCTTGCTGTTCCTATTACTGATATTTCGTAAGATAGTTGTTCATAGAACTGTTCCTTTTCTTTTACTGGGGCATCCTCACTTACGGCGTATACTCCTATGATTGTGATTTTATTACCGCAGAGGCACAAGTTGAGTTTGATGATACGTTGGTTTACTGATTCCCAGGAAGTGATATACCTTCTCAGATTCTTACGGACCAGTATAGATACTCCTTGTTGGGCCCTTTTATCTTTTGGAATTCCCGAATAAAAGTGATCGTAGTGCCCTAAGTTTTCTGATCCCTGTCCTAACTTCTTTGTTTCCGTTAATACTGTTATATCCATATCCGAGTTCTTCAGCTCCGAAATGACATCATTCAGCTTTGTAGAGAGACCTTGGACATTCCAAGTACCAATATTCTTTAACCTTTTCCTTAGCTTGGGTCGTCTTCGTCTGTTCGGTCGATTCCGAGGCTTGTTTCTGGAAGTTTTAACCTTGTTATCATTTCACAAGTATCGGGGGGTTGGCCCGATGCCTCAACCCCCAACCTGGAGGACCGGGGCTTTGATTTTGGAGTGTCCCTCTCCTAGACAGACCGTCTTCACTACGACTTTCGAGATCTGTCTTCCCAGTTGCTTCATTTTTCCATAAAGCAGGGGTTGCCACCTCCGCCGCTGGTTTCCCTTTGCCGTTGTGGTCTTCATCCATATCCCTGGATAAGGGGCCCTTACAGGGTGCTATCAGCCGGGCCAGCTGAACCCAGGTTTTTTTTCGAGGTGTTACTCCTCCAACCCTCCTCTTTCCTTACCTCTTGCGTGATAAGGCCCCCGGCTTGGGACGGGCGTAGCACAGTAATACATCCTATTAGTAAACTCTTGTCGTACTCGTTCGAATGTGTCAGCTGAAATAGCATTGCATTCTTCAGTAATTATTTTTTTCAAAACGCCAATGCTATCTAATGCCGTAGTATAAACCTTGGATTTCAAGTACCCCCATAGAAAAAAATCTAATGGTGTCAGATCTCGTGACCGAGGTGGCAATTCTATAGGACCTCGCCGGCCGATCCATCTACCTCGATATTCCTCATCCAGGTAACGTCTTACTGCACCATAATAATGTGCAGAAGCACCATCTTGTTGAAATGTTATTTCGAGATGGCCGAATTCATCTTGATTATCTTCCAGAATTTCAAGAATTAACGGCTCAATTGCATTTGGCATCTTCAACACTACCTGTTGCTTCAAACTTGTGAAGAAGCTCCCTCAAAATAAGTTCTCGAGATATGGCGATCTGGGTATCTTTCATTAAATAAACGTTTCACCAATTATTAAGATAGCTGCTACTTTGTCGGCTTTAGTACGTACCATTTTGCCTATGTAAACTCTTAAACGTCTCGTTAAACAATAATAAAATCAAATATTTAGGGCTATTTAGAAAAACTTTACAAAGCAACAAATACTATTAAATTAGAAACGTCAATTTTTTTGACAACTAACCAGAGGCGGACTGAAAAATCTTCAATATTTAAATGTGAAATAATAATTTTGGTATTTATTTAATTTATCCGTCAAAATTAATTTAAACCCAAACAAAATTAATATGACTATGTAGCCAATGTCAATGCCTTTCAAACGAGATATCACTTGCCATAAGGTCCTATTTCAAATTATTGGCCAGAGTGGCACTGTCACGTCATCTATTACTATTACGTCACCTGTTACCATTCGTAGAGAAGTTTACAACACTTTATTTTCACCCTCCAAATTTTATTAATGTAAGTGTAGCCGTTCAAAAGATACGAGGGGGGAGGGGACTTTCGAATAGCACTGTATAATTGCACCAATGTCGAGAAAATTCCTTCACTCAACCCAATATATTTGCCAATGCTAATTCTCTTCCAGAAGAAGTGTGTGCTTCATCAGTAGATTATTTTGACTATTTCACTCATATCAAAATTTTAGCACTATCAGAACAATCACAAACCAAAGACAGGCATTATGATTGGTCTAACAACTTTGATATTTTCAACGACAATTTTAGAAAATAATAATTAATTTGCAGACGTCAAAATTAGTATCTTCTGTAAGATTGCAAACGAAGATATACTCCAAAATATTGATGAAAATAATATACCAAGTAATACAGAAAAATCGAAATCATAAACAGGGTAAGGGGGAGTTAGATGGACAAGGAGGACTAGACGGACCATCGCTAATATGTTCAAGGCATGGCAATACTTGGCATACATATGTTTTGCGTTTTGATCAGTTCATCTTGAGAAAGTCACAACCACGTGATCTTAAGCATTTATGTGGAATATTTTTAACAAAAACAGATTTTTTCTTGGTGAAAATTATATGTAAAGAAATATATTAGTATTCTCAACAGATTTGGTCAAGTTTTACCTGTTTATTTGTTATTGAAATTGTACGGTATATATTGTCTTTTATAACCTAAAATATGACAAACCTGTTGTATTTGTTTAGTGATTCCAGAGTGGTCCGTCTATCCTTTCATTTGAGGATAGATGAACCAGCATGGAGGAGGAGAGTCGGACCAATATATTTTTGTTTTACTGCAATGTCTAGTAAGTACATACGTAAAAGACTTGTTCCTGAATGAGGATACTGGGCAACTCAAGCGTTAAATGATGCCATAAATGCATACAGATATGGCGAAATGGGCATCAAAGAAGCCGCTAAAGCATTTGGAATACCTAAAACGACATTTAAAAGGCAGTTAAACCAAAAAACCTGGAAAAAAGCAGCCGCCAGGGACCCGACGCTTCATTAGGTGCAAATACTGAACAAAAATTGGTCAGCCATATTAGACAATTTCAAAAATCGGGCTTTGCACCGACAAGGGCTGAAATGAGAATAATGGCATACAATTTAGCTGAAAAAACAGATTCAACGAAAATGAAGGTAAATTATAACCTGTTTATATATAAAAAAAATTATATTATTTTAGGTAGGTAACTATAGTTTTCTGTTAGGTACAGCTGGCAAAAATTGGGTCATTTTTGCGCCGGCGGTCTGAAATTTCTATCAGAAAATTTGAGAAAACTTCAATAGCACGATCTATTGGAATGTCAAGAGAACTCATTGAAACCCGTTTCGCGGACCTTGAAAAAGTTATCACAGAGTATATCCTTTTAGACAAACATGAATATATCTACAATACTGATGAGACAGGTTCACAACTTAACACTAGAGCTGGGCAAGTTTTAGCTGAAAAAGGCTCTAAAAGTGTTCCGAGTATAAGCGCTGGTGAGAAAGGAGAAACTTTAAGCGTTATAGCGTGCTGTGATAGGTTGAATTTATACTGCTCGCGATAAGATGCGAAGCGATGACGCGCAAAAACCACAAAACGCCAGAGAATTAATCTTGTTTAATGGGAGAGGGTGACTCAATTTCTTCCAAGAAAACATCATGGTAAGGTATTAATAATACCAGACGGATATACCTCCCATACGACCAACCTAGAATCACTGGAATTTGCAGCAGAAAACGGCATAATTTTATTATGTTGATCTGCACATACGATTCATTATTTACAGCAGTTGTTTCGTGCTTTTTTTAAGTCTATAAAAGACAACTATTATGGTACTCGTAGACACATGTTGAGAAATAATTCCATAATGGTTATAAACAGATTGTTGTTTGGGAAAACTACTGAGTGAAGCTTTGGGAAAGTCAGCCACTGCTCAAAACGCAGTTTCCGTGTTTAAGTCAATGGGAATACTACCATATAATCCCATAGTCATACCCGATTACGCATTTTTTACCCATAATCCTTTTGCTCAGTCAAAAATCCATTGCAGAATTAAATAGTTCAAGTAATTTCTGAATCTCTCCAACCAGGTCCCTCTGCAGCAACTGAAGTTATTACTCCTGGAAAAGCTCTAGATGAAGTTTCCCCCGTACCCATCGTATCTATAGGTGTAAAAAGAGTTCATGAAAAAATATTACCTGAATTTATTAAAAGAAAAAACGAAGCACAATGGAGAAGAAAACCGGCCCAGATTTGGCATTAAAAGCGGTAAATATAAAAAGAGTAAGAAATAATTATTCAAGTGAATCTTCATATTCTGAAGAGGAAGCTGGCAATGTTACATTAAATAATTATTCTAGTGCGGATGAAAGTTTTAGCGATTTAGAAAATGAGTGTGTTGGCTGTAAAGACGATTATCGTTTAACGACAATGAAAGACAATGGTTACAATGCATTTTTTGCAAGCGCTGGTTGCACAAGAATTTCACAAGTTTTGTTAACCTTTGCCAGAATTGTGGTCTAAACGTAGCTTTAAAAAGAAAGGAAAAGTAACGAGGTCCATATCTCCTACCTAATAAAGTCAATCTCACCTCCTTAGGATTTTAATTGCTCCAAAAAGAGTACCAAACTGCAGTTATTTTATGTAGCAATTATCAGATTTGTACTTTGATTAGAAAAGAAATTATCTTGAGTTTTATAAATGGTCTTCCATCTGTCCTCCCTTTACCCTATGTTGTTACGGGTTTGAATAGTTTACACTGATTTAATAGGTATAAACAATGCAGTCTTTTCTAAGGATGAACTCCAAATAATTTCAAATTTTACCTTTAAACAAAATAAATTAGTAATATGAATAAAGACATAGATTATTCTGAATAAATTCTTTTAATATTCTTCAAGTGTTGTTTATGAGTATAGGGTTATAGTAATTGACATTAAAATATCCATGGAACTTATAATTATATGTTAATTAATTCTGGGAATCCAATCTGGTTCTATGTCATATATAAATCTGCATTTCTATGATTGGGCAGGTTCAAGGTTAACCTTCCGTTGGTCGCGCCTTAATTTATGAGTCAAATAGTCGCGCCGGTCTCCTAGACCGGGTTTAGTTAAATTGGGAATTAGTGAAAATAAATGTGATTTTTCATGTGAGCTATAGAAAAACATGCTATATTTAGATTTTTTAATATAAATCAAATAAAAGTATTATGTTGTTACAAAGAAACATTGCAGGTATTACATATTTAAGTAACGTAACATAAAATAAACTACATGGACCTTAATTAGTACAAAAATAATATGAACTTTCCATTTTATATAAATAAATGTTGAATACATGGTACAAAAACAACTAAACTACATTGTCGCGGCAAGTTTGACAAATAGCGACAATGTGCTCTAAACACATATAAGTACTGCATTTAAAACAACAATACTTGGTTTTTCGGTTTTTTCTCCAATCGCAATAAGCGCATCTACCTGGTCTAACATTTTCTACTGGTACGTCGGCTGGTGGGTCGGAAAAATCTAGCAAACGGGCCCTTAAACTTCGCGGAAGATTAGTCTGGAGAGCAAGGACTTTCAAATGGGGGCGAATAAGTTCTTCGGACAACATTTTCAAAAAAAATCTTTTGGCATATTTGGTATCTGGATGATTGGAGAAGTAAATTACTTGCGAGTTAATCCCAGTGACATTTAGAATCAGATAGAGTAAAACCATTGGCCATCTCCGCGTAGTTCTTGAACAATTATAAGTCGCGATGAGTTTGTCCACGACGTCCACACCTCCTTTTGTTGAGTTATACGTAGTGATAATAACCGGTTTCTGATGGTCTCCTGTACTTTCATCTATATCATCGTGGTGATGCATAGTAGAGAGCATAATGACATTCTTCTTTTTTTTAGGTATATATGAGACGATGGTACAGTCTTCAGTAAAACCAAACATGCTAGTATGTTCGGGTCTTTTTGCAGGCTTTGAAAATTCATCGGGTAATTCCCTTTTGTTTTTTCTAAGGGTTCCAATGGAAGTCAGTTTATAGTCTGTAAGTAATTTTCGAGCTAAAGGGACCGAAGTGAACCAGTTGTCCATGGTTATGTTTCGATTGGAGCCCGAAAGGTGTTGACAAGTTCTAAGTACTATATCTTCTGGCTTATTAGACATTTCATATGGCCCTTCTGGCTGCTTTCCAACATAAACTTCGAGTTTTGATGTATAAAACATCTTAGCATCACATAAGGCGAATAACTTTATGCCATATTTATTGGGCTTTGATGGTATGTATTGCCTAAAGCTACATCGCCCTCTAAAACCAGGCAACATTTCATCAATCGTAACATACTCAGACAAGTGATATCCGTTTTGACAGTTTTCTACAAACATATCAAACAGACTACGGATCGGAGCTAGTTTGTCAGTTTTTCGCCGTTCTTCACGTGTATTTTTATCGTCGAATCTGAGGCACCTTAGTAAAAATCGAAACCTTTGCAGTGACATTCCAAGATGTAACATTTCCACGCCATAACCATTCCTGTCCCACAAATCGGCGGTATTTGTCTTGTTTGAGCCTGTAATTCCAGCCAAGTATACTAAGCCAAATAAGGCTCGTATTTCTACGGAATTGGTGGGAAGCGCATCTCTATCTCTGGCATAGTTTGATCTGATCGACTCAATGAACGTGTTTGTTGAATCTACAATTAATTGAACCATTTCCTCATTTATGAAGTAGTTAAATATATCAAAAATTTCTTTTAGAGGTTTAGTTACTGAAGTACATCCGGGTAATCTTTTTATTATGTTCTCTTTTCTTGTTCTCACAGTTTTACGACTTGGTGGATGTTTCTTCCATACCGATCCATCCTTTCCTAAAAACAAAATATAGTAGAAACTTAACTAAGAATATATTTCAAAATTAATACCCTTATAATATGGCAAAGGTTCACTATACTCTGCTTCTTCCGTGTCGCTAATTTCTTGTTCGGTATCCGTGTCATGATCTGATTGCTGCTCGTGATCAGATTCATCACAATCGGATTGGTCATAGCAAACATCTGCCACACTTTCCTCGTCAAACGCTTCTTCCATCAACTGCCTAAGACGGGCTTCTTCTTGCTCATAACTCGCCATTCTTTTGAAAATTCGCTTTCAGAGTACACATAAATAATGTATCACTAATAGTCGCGCCGGTCTGAGATTCCGGGAAACGCCCTAACACATACCACCTTACTCCCACGGCGCTCACTTACGTACTGCCGCTAAAAGAAAGCTGCGTTAGGAAGGTAGACGATCCCCGCTATCTCTCACTCCGATATTTAGAAAAATAGGCATTAGTTTATTATGCCCCGGTCCCTGAGACCGGGCGCGACCAACGGAAGGTTAAGCAGGTGATATATATTCCTTAGCATGAAACTTTAACTTCATTCATGTCCACTCTTTTTTTTGGTGATCTTTTTCATACCTTTTCTTTTTTTTTTGGTCTTCGATTTTTAAGTATGAGCTTAGTTTGCTAGAATCTCTAGGATTTTTACCGGAAAAGAAACGCTATTAGTTGCTTTCACATTGTATTTAGTTTTTGAAAACAATCTCTAAGAAGAGGATTTAAAGATTTGAGCAATTAATATAATCCATCTAGGCCACACAAGATCATCGGTGAATGCACACATTGTTATTGATTAACGGATTCACAGTATGTGACATAGACTTTTTTTTTATTCAAACTAATCCGCTTCCACCCAAGGTGATTAGCGGTGTACAACAATATACAATATTAAATTTTGTTTAGTAAATTAATGTCCTTTAAGAATCCCATCAATTTTTCAACTGGGCAGTTTACACCTAAGAGTATATTTAAATCTGTAGGTAGTCTATATTTGAGCCGGTTCGTGTCAAACTTAGTGCAATTAATCAGGACATGTTTCACTGTTAAATGTTCTTGACATAAATCACATTTAGGAGCATTGTCTTCATTGAAAAGATAAGTATGCGTAAATTTGAAATGCCCTATTCTAAGTCTAGTGACAATCACTTGTGCTCTGCGTGTTGTGGTTGGATGCTTCCACCGCGTCACTGTTGACTTAAATTCGCGAAGTTTGTCTTGCGTGTCTTGTTGTGAACTTTTTCCCGAATAAGTGTTCTCAAGTCACTCACCACGCACTTTGGAAATTTGAGAGGGTTATGGGCGACAAATTAATTATTAGTAGATGAATCCGATTCAGAGTCAATCAAGTCTTGGCCAAGATGAGTGAATATCTTTTTTTTTAAGTTTGATGATTCTCGTTTTTGTTGCCTTGTCATTTATGTGGGGATATACTTCGGTTAACATATTAGTAAGCGCAAGGAGATCAGATGTGAAATCTAGAGCTATATTTACAGGCTGGGGTGAGCCGGTTACGTTATCTAATAAAACAATTAATTGGTCGTAGTCCAGAATGAAAGGTGGCGAATGATTTTCGATGTACTCATTGCAGGAGATGGTTGATTGTTTCTTGCTCAATTTATTCTTTTTTAGAGTTGGTTTTGGTTTGGGGAATAATATTTCTGGCGTTATGTTATTATCGCTATCGGGTGTGGGGGTATCTTCCATTGGTCTTTTGCTTGTGATTTTGGCCATATTGGGGATATCTGTTGCTTCCGTTTCTGCTTCCATATTCATTGAATTTGTGGATGTCTCTTGACTAAGTGGATAGTCTTCTGTTATTGGATCAGAAGTCAATTTTTGTGTAATAATGGTATTTGTTGACAAAGATGGTGGGAGAGTTTGGATTGGGGTTGTGAGAAGAGTTTGGGAAGTCGTAAGCGGTTGATTATTTGATGTTGAAATATATGTATTAGGTTCTGATTGGTTGGAGCTATTGATACATTGTGAGGCTATATGACCATCAGCTTTGCATTTGTAGCATGTTAGTCCGTCTTTTTGGAGGGAAACTCGGTAGTTGGTTTGTTCGAATTCAATCAACATGGAGTCTGGAAGCTGTTGAGTATAAGGGCTTACGTAAATCTGTCTTCTGAAACTCAGGATGTGACTATACTCAGGTAATGTTGCACCGATTCTTAGAAACGTCATGGGAGAAACTGGATTTAGACCTATTTTTGATATTTCATCTGTTAGCAGTTGATGTGGGATGGTTTGACTTACATTGGAAAGTATGATTCTATCAGCCGGAGTTATGAGTCGACGAGCTACTAGTTTTTCGCCGTTGACGGTTATGGAGCCATAATTGTTCGTGAAGTTATCAACTACTGATTAGTTTGCTAAGTACATACAAACACGATTGTTCGAAAGCCTTGATGAAAAAATAATATTTTTTGGTTGAATGATTGATCCTAATGGGATAAGGTAATCCTGTAATTTGGCATTGTTGATAGCGCAAAAAACGATTGCTTGTTGCTTGCTTGGAAAAACAGCTTGGTTGACTGCTGATGAATAACTTTTGATAACTGTTGTAGGAGTATTTGAGTGTGAATCATTGATAGAAGACATCATTAAAATTTCATTTTATTTGGCCGGAGTTTGGAAAACGTCCCTGGCCGCTATTAGTAAATAGTAGCATACGAAACTAGTTTTTTGCTTTTTATAGGTGAAGTATTACTTGAATTGCCCGTGTAGA
The DNA here is from genome assembly GCA_963921935.1 of Galeruca laticollis. Classification (NCBI taxonomy): domain Eukaryota; kingdom Metazoa; phylum Arthropoda; class Insecta; order Coleoptera; family Chrysomelidae; genus Galeruca; species Galeruca laticollis. The sequence continues at coordinate 219,552,404 of OY998178.1, read as the reverse complement.
ATTCACTAAGTTTCAATAATTTGAAGAACAATATAAGTAAAGTGAACTGCAAGTACTTCTCACTGATCAAAACTAATTAAAAAAGGTTTGAAACTATTAAATTTGTAATATTTCGTGACCTGCACAAAACTAGACTCATAGACTTTTATTGTTTCAGGCCTTTTTGTTCACATCATTATTTCCGTATCTACTTTCTAATTGTCTCTACAATATTATAATTAAACTTCTAAGACCCCAACTGTATAGTGATCAAGACATCCCATTAACTGTTACCTCCTGGATGGTAGTTGTAGTTTACCACCACTGCAGTAAGATTGTCCGATATAAATACTGACATCAAATATAACTTTAATTGGAGGAATACACAAAACCAGCCAAGTAAGCTCGTTCCAATTAATAACAAACTCTAGGGTGACGTCACAAACTTGGCAGCTAAAATAACACTATTGATATATTATGTATAATACAATATTAATTTAAGACTGCTTACTAATAATTTTTCTTTAGAAACCAACTGGTCATTTGGGTTATCAATAAATTTTGTTTAATCACAATTTCCAGTGTAAACTGTAATATTCAATCAGTTTTATATTACAAAGTAAAATCCACTTTATATTTACCCACCCCTACTCTACCGAACTAAAATAACATCTCAAGGAGCTAGCCTACAGGGGTAACAATATAACGCAACTACCTATATGCAGATATTTGCAACGAAAAACTAACATTAATTTTGAAAAATTCGCCAATCACTTTGCGAAAAATTTATGGTAGTGATTACAAGCAGCAGAGTGTTATCAAAACCATATTGAATACTACTGCAGTATTAGGGCAAGAAAAATATTTTGGTACCAGAGAAATATTGATCCTTCCAAATATATAATGTTCATTGAGGCGGTAACGGCTCGTAATAGTAAGGGAAAATTATTACAAGTAATACCGAAACAAGAAAAGATTAGTTCTGTCGTTATGATTTGAGAGTAATATAGAAATATATGTTTACAATGCTAGACACGCTAGAGGGACACCAAAAGACATTTTTTAATATAGCTGCAGTGGAACTAGTCTGGGGAGGTAACGAAGCAAAATTTTCCATGTTACATTATTGAAGGAAGAGTTTGACAATAAAAGCTGTTTAACAAATAGAATTGCATGTTACTTAATATTCCCCAAAACTCGCCAAGGTAGCGATAAAACTGCAGATATTAAATGGCATACTCAAAATGTGAAAAATCCTGAAATATGTCCTGTGAGAATTTACCGAAAACTAATATCGAAGAGGGGGATATTACCAATGACAGACTTTTTCTAGCGGTAATGGGAAGTGGAATCAATATAATAATAGTAACTGGTACAAAAATTGTCCGATTGGCATTAAGTAATACAATATCAAAATGGACAAGACTGTCTACAAAAAAGATGGGATTAGATAATAAAAAAGTGAAAATAACAAATCACTCTAATATTGCTACTGCAGTCAGTAAGCTACTAAAATATGGCGTTAGTGAACAACAAACCAAGAAAATCTCTGGACATGGAAGTTCGAGCTCGATGAAACCGTATTTACATCTTAGTGTCGAACATCATTGTGAATACTTTTAGAAGTACTCCTAGTACATCGAGCAATAATAGCAAAGATCCCTATAATACCGGTCATACAATCAACTTTTCTTACAATTGCACAATTTATAATAATTATTGTCAACAATAAGATACTTTGTTAGTAATCATAAAAATTGTTTAATGTTATAGGTAGCAAATAGTAATGGTTACAAATTATTTTTAGTTAGGTGTAATGAATTATTTATACTGAATAAACAGATTTGGGGTACCTTCATGTATTAAATTTATTATTATTAAATGTCTTCCACTGATTCTCTCGAATATAAAGTTTTTGATCTTTCTCTTTGTTCGTGAAACAGTTTAATACAATACCACTCGTGATTAAGTTTATTTCATAAGTTTGTCTTTTATTTCATAACTCAACTGAGTTTCTTGAAGAAGTTCTGAAGCAACTCAGCTTCGTTATGGAATAAATTAATAGACTTATCGCGAAAATTCAATCACTTTAGTATTATTATTATGCTTTATTTATCATAGATAATGTTAACAATAAACAATAAAAAAACAACGAAGTACATACTTAATAAGCCAGATGATCAAAAAACAGCTAGACAAAAAGAAAAAACGAAAAATAAATCTGCAAGCTACAAGATACAAGCATAAAAATATCCAGGATGTAAGCACAAAACATAAATAGAAATGTACAATTAGTTATATCAATAAAGTAGTATAAGCAAATAAACAAACAAACTGTACCAAAATTAAACAGAAACATGTATAAAGCAACCATGAAATGATGTAATATATAATATGAATAAAATATAAAATAAAACATGCACAAAATAAAATATAAAATTAAGGTTAAAAATATAAAATATTACAAAAAATGTATATTATATACATGCCAATAAATAAATGTGAATATGAACCACTAGATTTCAGTGGGATTACTTTTAATGTATATGATCAATAATTTTTTAAACATTTTTACGCTTTCACTAACTTTTATGTACTGCGGTAGATCATTAAATTGTATAACACCTTTGTGGAATAAATTCTCCATCGAACTTCCTTTAATGGTTGTTTTCACATAAAAATTAATTGAATTTGCTGATCTTGTGTTTTTATCATGTATTTGCGAGATTGGAACTAGCTTACCATGTAAATATTGCGGTAAGAGATTATTGATAATTTTGAAGATGAAAATCATTGTTTGTACATACAGAAACTTCTCAACTTTTAACCAATTTAAACAGTTAGTCATCAATTCCACACTAGTATACCTATTGCATCCCAGAATTACTCTCATCGCCTTGTTTTGAATAATTTGCAATCGTTCATAACTAGCTCTAGAACAACCTGTATAAATTAGTGAACAACAGTAATAAAAATGTGGTAGAATTAATGTATTGTAAACCATAAGCTTAGTATGCATTGACAGAAATGGTGAAATTCTTCTCAAAAAACCAATTTTTTCCCCAATCTTTCTACATATGTAATCTATGTGACTATTAAATTTTAGTTCATGATCCATCATAAAACCTAAATATTTTATTTCATGTACACTCTCTAGGTCCTGATCATTTATCTTAACACTCAAATCAAGGTTGAAAAATTTAGCTCGCAAAACAGGACCACCAATGAACATAAATTTAGATTTGGATTCATTTACTTTTAGTTTATTGATCTTGAATATGTCAGAAATTTTTTTCAATTCAGAATTGACTGTTTGTACTACTTCAACAAAATTATCCCCGTAATAGTAAATGAGGGTGTCATCCGCAAAAAGATGGATTTTACATTTCTCTAGTACATTTCCCAAGTCATTTATATATAATATGAAAAGTAGGGGCCCAAAAACACTACCTTGCGGAACACCAATATTGTTTAATTCCGGATCCGATGCTGAATTGTTAAATGTGGTTATTTGATATCTGTTCCTCAAATAATGCTGAATCCAGGAATAAACTACCCCACTGAAGCCATATTTCCTCAATTTCAACAATAATATATCACGATCTATTGTTTCAAAAGCTCTTCTGAGATCAATAAAAACTGAACAAATTCCTACTCCCGGCCTATCTAGAATATTTTTCATGTCAGATATAACCAGTTGGAGTGCCGTCTCACAAGAATGCGAATTACGAAAACCAGATTGATAATTGTGTAATATATTATTTACAGAAATGAATTTACTTACTTGATCATACACTACTAGTTCTAGTAATTTTTCACAAAAAGGCAGCATATTGATTGGCCTTAACTGATCAGCTTTGTTTGTATTTAATACTTTGGGAATAGGAACTATAGTTGAAGTTTTAAATCTTTGAGGAACTATGCCCTTTTCCAAACTCAAATTTATCATATTAAGCAAAGGATAGCCTATCACGTGAAACAAATTCTTAATAACATCAAGACCTAATTCATCAGTACTGTTTTTCTTTTTTTGGGATTTTATTATTTCAAGTAGCTGTACAATGTTAATTAATTCGAAATATTCCATTTTTGAACCATTTAAAGGGACCGTTTGCAAAACAACATCGGTACCGGAATCAGGAACTATTATGTTATCTAGAGATAGAAGCCAAAAATTCATATCCTCAACAACTGTTTTAATATTAGAGATTCGATAACCCGTTCTTACAAAGATTAGCACTCCCCCTGTATGCCGACTGCTTGAGTCACATCTTAAGATTTCATACCCGTTAATACATAATTTCAGTTATACATGTTTCTGTTAGGCAGAGAATTAGTGGTTCATATTCATTCACATACGCAATTATTTCATCACGATGTTTATAGAAACTTTGAGCGTTGGTACATGACAATAAGAGCTTATTATTTACAACTTTGCTGACATGTTTGGAACTATTCGTGCTTGATATTAATTGCTATTGATAATTGATTTTACCTCTATTAATTTCAATTTGCTTTCTATAACTTGTACATTCTTCATCAAATACATTATGTTCAAAATTAATATGTTTTAACTTTAACACATTCACGGCGTACTTACAGTTAGTGCATTCCTGTTTTACAGCCTTACAATTTTCTTTCTTATGATTTTGACTACACAGAGGACACACTACACTTGACTTACACTGATCAGCACGGTGGCCGTATTTCCAACAATTGAAACACCTAAGGACACTCACAAATTCAAAATATTTATAACTCGACCATCCTATATATATCCTGTCTTTATTCTTAGTTAAGTAATTGAAATGTTCACCAGACATTTCAATTAAAACATTACACCGCCTCTCATTCATCTTCGCAGCATACACACGGAGGCATCGAATTTCATCCCTCATTGTATCTGGGAAATTCTGGTTCACTATCTGAGATATCAGACTCTGATGGTCAGTTGTATCCTCTTTCAAGACATTAACTATTTTTATACGTGGTTTGAATAAGTTACCAATTTTAACGTCATAACCATTACCTAATTCTCGTTCCGCTGTTGATTTCAATTTTTGTAGTGAATCCTTGTTATCACAATGTATCACTAAACCATTAGTTGTTTGTTTTATTTTCGATACAGCTACCGAAATATCTGCAGGCTTAACTTTTTTCAGTAACTCGTTTTTAATATTCCTACTATCTTCTTTTCCATTTTTTGATTTGATAACAAGGGGTTCTACTACTTTTTTTTTTGTTTCGAACAACTTCGGACCACACAGGTTTCGTTTCCACATTTTTGTTTTCAAATAATTCGATTAGTTTATCGGCCTTCTCAAGAATTTCGTTTGCTTTGTTTATATCGATTGTGCTGACTTTTTTTAGTTTGTCATTAACAACCGATAAGCAATTATCACAAAACCATTTTAAATTAGGTGTATCTTGTAAAAACTTTGATAACTGGTCTTTCACTCTGATACACTGTAAATGAAAATATTTCTCACATAAATCGCATTGGATATTTTTTGTATTTACTATAAAGTTGTCAGAGCACTGAGCATACACGTGTGTACCCGACGGCATCGTACTTACTACTCTATATCACTAATGATATTACTATTCAAAATTGGATTCGTATTTTGTACTTTAATTGAAATTTTGAATTGTATACGTTCAAGCTTCAGCTTGTTCTCGTAACAATATTGATAATAATCAACAATAAACCTACTCAACCATACTACAAGTAGGAACCAGAAGCAGTCTTCAACACAGAAACAGATAAACTCTATTGCACAGAAATGTATACACTCCATTGGAACATGACTGTGAAGATCAATAGCACAAATACACCCACCTCGTAGACATCGCGAATCGTTGCCTGCAAATATGGACAAAGTAGTAAAAGATAATATAACGAAGTACTTACAACTGGCTGAAGAAATAAAAAAACACGAAAGTAAGAAAAAGTTAGTATCGTCCCCGTAGACCTGGACGTAACAAGTGAAAATGCCTATTACGTTTAGAAAAATCTTCTTCTTCTTACTCTATTTCTAGGCAGATTGCCTGTTCACTCTTCGCAGCCTGCCTGCAGCTCAATCAATGGCAAGATTGTCTCTCCACCTTTTTCGTGGTCTCTCTATACTTCCTCTACCCAGCGGTGATTTGCTTAGTGCTATCCTCACCATTCTCTCTTCTGCTTGTGCTCAAAACCCATTCATTTATATTCTCCACTTTGCATGTTCGCCTTACGTCTTAGCTACGTTCTCTTTGTAGTAGTGTTTTCCCAGTAATTTTTCTTAGAACCTTCATCTCGCTTGTTTCTATAGGAGCCTTTTAGTTTTGGTTGTGTCCGGTCGGGTCTGTGCTGTATAGGTCATTATGGATCTGATTACAGTTTTATATATTCTTGACTCTACCTCCATATCTATATATTATTTTCCATATAATTTCATTTAAGCATCCCATTACTTTTAGTGCTTTTGTTGTTTGTTGTCTGACCTCAGTATCGATATCACCATATCCGGATAGTTCTATACCGAGATATTAGAGATTCATTTCCTGCAGTATTATTTTGTCGTCAATGACAAGTTTACATCTTATAGGAATTTTCAATGTTCTCAGGGTTTCTGTTTTGGAGGTAGAAATTCTCATATTGAAGGACTTTGCTATACAATTGGAACGATGTAGCAGTCTTTGGAGGTCGTTTTCGTTCTCTGCTACTAGCACGGCTTCATCGGCAAAGCATAGAACTGTGAAGTTTCGGCCAACCAACTTGTGTCCATTCATATTTGTCATATTATTTAATCCATAATTATGTTTAAAAGAAGTGGGCTTAGTGAGCCTGTCTGTCGAATTCCCTTTTCTACAGAGATTGGTTCAGTGAGTTCCCCATCAATCTTGACCTGGATTTTTTTGGCGCTATATATCTCTATGACTTTGGTTAAGTTATGGGGTATCTGTCTGTCGAATAGTAAATGTACATCATTTTCTAACTCGACCCGATCAAATGTTTTATACAGGACTATGAAGCATATGCAGGCTGGTTTGTTGTACTCGATCGACTTGTCTGCGATCTGTCGTATAATAAAGACCGCATCAAGACACGATACACCTTTTTCATTACTTTCGTATTTGACAAGTAGGTGGCCCTTCAAACACATTAGACGTGGATTTTTGCGCGCCATATACACTCTACTATTTTTTTATCCATCGCATAATTTCCATTTTTTTATTTTATAACGTATTTTTGTCCTTTTTTGCTATCTTATTCAGTCCTCTTATTTGATTTTCGTTTTTTGAGTAAAAGGCGAAATTCCATTTATTTTTGTACATTCTGTACCGGCCTCACAATTTAATTTTTTGTCCCTAAATTTCAGCTTTTTCGTTTTATTTTTTTTGCAAGCCAAAATATCAATTTTTCTCACACTTTGTCCATGAAACGAATAAATTTCAGTCAAATTTCGGCATTTTCACAAAAAATCAATTTTTTCTCACATTTTGTCCATGAACCGAAAAAAATTAAGTGGAAGTTTGATATTTTCACAAAAAATCTATTTCTCTCACATATCGTCTATGGAAATGAAATTAAGCGACATTTAGATATTAATTGAAATATTCATATTTACATAAAAAATAAGTTTTTCTCAGATTTTGTCCATGAAACGAACAAAATTAAGGAGAATTTCGATATGCACACAAAAAATCTATTTTTTCACACTTTGTTCATGAACAGAAGGAAATTAATTAAAATTTGAATATTTTCATAAAAAATTAATAAGTAATTCACACGTTTTCTTCATGAAACCAGCAAGGTTAAGTAAAAGTTTCATAAATTTTGAAAGACTTAAATTTTTGATGGTAGCCACCATTAGTCTGAAATCACTCAAAAAAAGATTATAGGCATGGTAAAAACCATTTTCGACCACTATTAAAAATAAAAATAAATTATTAACGAACTATTCCACTCAAAAGCTCAAAAAACATATCGCGTATTTTTACTTTATTTGTGTCTGAAAACTGTATTAATTGGAAAAAATTGATGAACCGAAAAAAAATCAAAGAGTTGACTATTCAATTTGGCTATAACTCCACAAAGCTACACCGAAAATTTCAAATATTACACAGTATTAGAAAGGTCATGAATAGAGGTACAAAAACAATAAAAGGTGACTTCTCTATAAGAGGTCAAAACCGTATAAATTGGCAAAAACTTGAAAAACGAAAAAAAAATCAAAGGGTGGACCATTTATTTTGGCTATATCTCCACAAGGGTATACCAAGTATCTCAAATACTATATACCATTGTAAAGCTCTTGAATAGAGCTACAAAAATTAGGTATATCTGAAGCCAAAAACGTATAAATTCTAAAACGCTTAAGATACCCCTATTTCGAAATTTTAGATGGCATTAGGACCCCTTAAGGATTTTTTCAGGGATCGTGGTATGATGTGATCGTAATATCTTTTCGAGCTCTATCATCCAGTCAAGTTTCGTCGAAATCGTTAGAGCCGTTACAAAGTTGCCACAAATATATATACGGACAAACTACCTAAAACGAGGTGCCTGTACCTCAGCTTTGAATACAGCTAGGAGGCTGAAAATTTTACTGTAGCATTACCTCAGCGCTCCAAGTCAACTGCCAGAATTCCATCGTGATCGGTGAATGTGTTCCTATTTTTTGGACATTTGAATATTGACATTTTGAATGAAAAAAAATTACTGTTATATAGAGTGATTTTTCATCGTTTGATTTACATACAGTAGAGTATGTATCGGGCTTTTTTGGTGTGATGGTTTTTGTGAAAGTGTACGTTCGTCATTCGGCAACTACTGTGGCCTGTGATGCTGTGCTGAGTACGTTTATGTCTCTTTTGTTATCTGGTATTTTTTTATCTTCCTTTTTGAACATAAGAAGAGTGGTGATTCGCCATTCGACTGGTATTCTGTGATAGGCAAAGATGTTTTTAATCAGTTAGTTGTTGGAAGACCTCTTCTCCGCCGTATTTGAGCAGTTCGTTATAAAAATCTCAAGACACTTAACATATAACCTGAATTTTTTCATCAAGCTCATAAATATGTATTCATTGGTAAAAAAATGTGATCAGAACATTACTCGACCAACCTAAATATTAAACGAATTCAATGCAGTCCAAAAACGTCCATTTGAGATCTAGAAAGAGAACGTCATAAGAAGAGAGAAATAAACAAATAAGAATAATCCCACGTTCACGATTATGGTACATAGGAGTAATCATCAAAAAACAGCAGCAACAAATTTCCCAAGTTTATGATAAAATAATTACAATCAATTCTATACTATAACTCAAACAATAGTGCCCAGTGAAAATTCAGGTACAGAAAATATAACCGCTTTCCCGTATATAATTAACATGTTATATGAAATTCTAAAGTTCATGTGATGTGAACAATCAATTTTAATAATTTGTACCCATATAATTTTATATTGTTAATGTTATTGTTGATTTGTTGTAAGAATGAATCGATACCTAATTAATATTTTTCCTTAAAGTTGCTCATAATACGAGTTACATCAAGTGAGTTTATATGTTATGTTCAAAAGTGGTTTTAGATTCAAAATTGAGCATACCATGAGTTAATTTATTTTTAATCTGACTATTTTGATAAAATATATCTGAAGCGAAAATTATATTCGTAACAATAGAACTCATTTTATTTCCTGCGTTGAATCAGGGCATTTGAAAAATAATTATCCATAAAAACTTCTGCATTATCTTGACATTAATCTACATTTTAACACGTAATTTACAACTCGTTGCATTACAGACATGCTACTCTCACAGAACGACATATCTTTTGTTTGTAATATAATAGTTATGGGAGTTATTTTTCGAATGCCGTTTTATTATGAATTTAAATATAGTATATTTTTAACTAAACCACAAAGTCATAATTTTTGAAAATTTTTTATAGTATGTGAAAACATTGAAGTAGAATCCTCCACTTCACAACAACAGTTGTTAATTTAAAAAAATACAAAAAATCGGAAATATACTGTCATTATCAAAATGACGTTCCTAGAAGCATTAGGAAAATACGAATCATGTTTGAAATATTTGAATTAGAGAATAAAATCTTCGGATATCCTTTCCTGTCGTTATGGATCAACTATAGTCAAAACATAATTGATCGGGAGTTCACGATCTCTGTTCTGACGAAAATAGCGTTGTCGTATTATCTCATAGTAGGGGAGGTAGCAACCATTTTGAAAAATAATTTCATATCGAGTTAAAATTATAACAATGAAAGTTTTCTTCTAATACAGAAGTGACCTGAACGTCAGCTGCTCTGCTAACGGTGGAGCTACAAGCGGAGGCATGCTAAGCATGCTCAATTTTTTTTGTACAAGTAATTATATGCGTTAGTCACGTATATGAACTGTGTTAAAAATTTTTGAATTGAAAGTCATTTCATACCGTATGACCTTTATGCAGCTGGATTTTCATAATTTTTTAAATAATAAAGGAAATTGTAAGCTGCATTTATGACGGGGGTAAGACCATCAGTCGGCGGCATAACATAGTCGCATTGATTAATGAATTGACGATCTTTACATCCACAAATATTCAGCTGACGATTATTTTTATTTTTGTGGACAATAAAATTGAACTATTTGTCAATTTCGACCCTAGTTCAAAAAAATAAGGAATGCCTAATGCCTACATCTGCTGGATACATTTCGTTTCTGTTTTCCGTAGGTACTGTTGAAACTTATAGATCTCAAAATGTCTACAAAGTTAAGATCAATTTGTGTGTTTTAAAAAAAATTGAACCGCATCATTAATTCACTTTAAATTATTAAGAACGATGTGATAATCCGTATTTTGGAAATACGCTGAAGTAACTACTTATCCACGAAAGACGTTAAAGTGCCAGTGGAAATAAACAGCATTACCAAAAAATATCGTTAAGTGTTATATTTCAGTCATCATCTTATGAATCAAGATGAGTTAAAGTTACTAGTTACTCCTTAGTTAACATTACTAATAATTCGATAAACTAAATATATCAGTGAAGTATATAACCACCAAATGTCGGAAAAATTTACAGATTAAATTATAGAAGGAGAAGAAAATGGTAAATGCACATTCAAGTGATTTGGCAGTGATCAAATCCCACCAACAGTAACTGAGGTAACAGAAATTGATAAGGAATCTGCAGGTACGTTTTTGCTTATATATTTTAATAACATTTTAAAATTAAATCATAATAATGCCGATATAATGGAAATTTGTACTATTTTTTTACACAAAACGTTGAAAGCGAAGGAATCGAATCATCAGATAATAACGACGTATATTATGCTGGAGAACTAGAACGAGACTGAAATAGCATCACTGATAGCTCTGATGATATTTGCGAGGAGAATGACGATTATGAAAGTGATAGGTACTACAGAAGAGTTGGTTGAAGAACGAGATTGAATTTTGCTGACAATAAATTTGAGCATTATTATATATTGTTTTGACTTATCAATGAAGTAATTGATCAAAACTTGCGGAATCGAAATAATTTGAATTACAATTTTTTATATTATATATTATACATATAATTGACAGATAGTACAATCTTATTATCCACAAAAATAACCGCCAGCTGAATGTTTGTGACTGTGAAGATCATCAGTTTATTAACTAAAATGACTGTCCAACACGCAGTTGCACTGAGCACGCGGTATGTCTATTTGTTTATGTCAATTAAATTCATATCCTTTAGTTAGATCGGAGTTTATGTAATTGGAAGTGGGCTGGGAATGTCGTCTACGTTAGTCTGTGAAGTATCGAGCTGTGTGCAAGAGGTAGATGAGGATGCTTAAGGGCTATGTCATTTAACACTCTGCAGGCTAGATAAGGACCGCTTTTTTGGCCGAATGAAACTGTATCTAATTCGATACAGGATAAGTCTTCATCTTTGTTGTGTCTCCACAAAAAATTTTCTAGAAAGCAAAATTTGGGATTTAGTGATACTTGTCTGTACATTTTTGTAATGTCGGTAGTCAGGGCAAATTTCAAAGCTCGAAATCGGAGCAGTATATCAAAGAGTGGAGACTGAAGTAATTGGGCCTCTCAAAGAGATATCATTCAAAGATAGGGAAGAAGTTGATTTGGCAGAAAAGTCGAAAACGACTCGCATTTTGGTGCTGATAGTCTGCTCACGTACTACGCTTAGGTGTGGGACAAAGTATTTGTTTTCTGCGTGAGAATTTTGCAGGGTAAGAGGTACTATCGTTCCGTGGTCTAGTTGAAGGTATTCCTCAAATACTGCTTTGTACTCCTGTTTGAGTTGAGGGATTTGTCTAGTTTTTGTTCCAATGAAAGAAATCGATTTTTTGCTTGAGCAAATGAGTCACCTAGCTCTTTGTGAACGTTTGCATAAATAAGAGGAAGCTCCACTTGATACCGTCCATCGGGTAAGATTTGAGTCTTATTTTTGAATATAGTCTCGGCTAATTCGTCTTCTTCTTCAGATAATAATGGTCCTGGAAGACAGGCTTCCTGTTCCAAGAAAATTTCAAGTAAAGTTTCTAGATTGTCATTTTCATTGTGTGGCGTAATTGAATGAAAAGAGTGAGATGCATGATGGCACATTGAATGATGTTTTAAACATTGAGGTGGGACTGTCCCGGATATAATCCATCCCAATTTGGTTTGAACTAGAGTTGGAAGATTTTTGCCTAAGGAGTGTAGGTCTGGCTGTAGGAGTTCGTAGCAAATTTCTGCACCCAGAAGTAAATCGATTTCTCCAGGAGCGTGGAAGCCCTCGTCGGCTAACTGTCCTTGGAGGTCGAAAGGTATGTTCAAATTGGATGTTTTGACTGCTACTTGAGGTAGCTGTGAGGTTATTTGTGGTACTACTGCACAATTGACGGAAAGTCCTTTAAAATATGTTCTATGAGAGAATATTTTGAGCTCTTGCATTTCATGTACTAAGTTACTGTCATTTAAAATGCCCAAGATATGTAATTTAGTTGGCTTTTTTGTGTCACCTATGGTAGTTGCCAGAGAATCTGTGATAAATGAACTCTGGCTACCGAAGTTCAGAAGAGCTCTGGCTGTGATTGGTCGCCCGTTTGACGGGTAAAGATGGACCTTGGCAGTGGCTAACAGGATATGAGATCCTGTAGTGCTCAAGGCTGAGAGTTTGACTTGAGTTGAGACGTTGAGATTGATTACAGCCAGTTGGAGTTTAGTGTGACTGATCAAGGGGTTGAGTATCTTGAGACGGATTATGGGATGATTGATTTGCTGAAGAGGTGTACACTGCAGCACTAGACGCATTGTGCAAATATAGAAGAGAGTGGTGCTTTTTGTTACATACAGAACATGTAGCTTTAGATAAACACTCTTGAATAAAGTGATTGGCTCCTAAACAGTAATAATAGGGTTGAATATGTTTGACAAAGTTGATGCGATGTGATATAGGAAGGGATAGGAAAGATTGGCATTCGTACATGCGATGACCATCGTTTTTGCAATGCGTATATTTCTTTAATTGAAATCTAGTGCCCATGTTTTGATTTAAGTTATTATGACTGGTTTGATTTAGATGATTGGATTGATGGGAGCTTTGATTGCTCCCACTGTTGGAAGAAAAGAGCCTTTGGTGTGATTTTGAATTTGAAAGCAAGGAGACTTGATTGTGAGATTGAGATTTGTGGGAAGTCCTAGCGTTTGAACCTGGGAGTTTAGAAAATGTACTGTCAGGAAGTGAATGTTGATACAAGTTTCCTAAAATAACGCAGCGTTTGTTTAAACATTCAAACAATTCGTTAGTGTCTGTTTGTTGACTTGGTTTAGCTTGTTCCTCAAACGTTTTCTTCGTAGCACAATCGTAAACTATTAGAGACCTGAACAGCTCTTTTTCTGATAATCCTAGATTATTTAGAGCGTCCAGAACTATTTTTGTGTTAGCTGAAAATTGTCTCAAATTCTGTTCATTACATTTTGAAATAGACGGCCTTGACAATAACGTTTGATAATGGGCTAGCACTAGTTACTTTTTATTGCTATACCGTTTTTCTAAAATATCCAGTGCGATGCTGAAATTATCATCGGTTACAGTCAGCGCTTCAACCATTTTGAGGGGTTCCCCTCGCAAATATGATTTTAAATAATATAGATTTTCAGAGTTAGATGTCAGTTTGGCATTATTTATTATGATGGCTCTAAATGGACTCATAAAGGAAGGATACTCAACACAATTACCTGAAAACGTTGGTAAATGTATATTTGGAAGTTTTATGTGCAGTTCCTGGGATGAAGCAGCATCCGGCTGAGGTTTTATATAATTGATTTTATCTACCATGTCCTGTAGGAATGCTAGAAGGTCCATACAATAGTTTTCATATTTCTCTCTGTCCTCGCTTTCAGCTGTTTCATCCAGGTCCCGAAGTTTGTCTTGATTTAGTACGTAGGAAGCGATTTGTTTTTCCATGATGTCAATTCTAGCTTGAATTTGATGTTTGACTTTCACTCCGTATTGGCTTGATGCCAGTTTGCCACGCGAGCAATTTTTGCCTTTATATCATTGACTTTGTTTTTAGAGCCTCCATGATCGCTGTCTGTCGATAGAGTTCCCCAAATATAGTAGGGAAGAAACTGCTCCTGCAGTATTCAATTTCTATCAAATAGCTGCTTAATCACAGTATTTCACAAATATATCTGAAAAAATTCTTTTAAATTGGTTCAAGAGAATTTGAACAATTTTGTTTGTTATTTAAGTTACAAATATATATTTTTTAAATTGGCTTAAATTTCCTTTTAGTAGGAAGTAAACTTAGGTATAGTTGATAAGCCCCCGTACTATTCGGTAGCAAAGAATTTAATTGAAATTTGATTAATGATAAATTTCCTTTTATTGGGAAATAAATTTAGATATGATTGATAAGCCTCCGTACTACTGGGTAGCCACGATTTTAATTGTGATTTGATCAATGTTAAATTTCTTTTTAACGTGGCTTCCTTTTACTTCAGAGAACTATATTGACAAAACAGGTTGATGTTTAGTTGATATATATATATATATATATATATATATATATATATATATATATATATATATATATATATATATATATATCTATATATTTTTAAATCAGAAAATCAAAACAGATGATTATTCTGTGGTAATTATCGACCGTACTATTTATATAAGCAAAAGGTGATGATTGTCAGGTATGCGGTCAGTATAAGAAATAAAACTCTATATTCTCATTCTCAATATTTCGCTATTGTTCAATAGCATCATCAGGAGACACTTCAATAATTAAAATATAAATAAAATGACGAAGATAGGAACACAAATACTTACAGATGTTAAGAGTCAGTAAGAGTTGATGTACACCACATTAAGGTACTAACTAGACTAATTGCTAATGATTAATTTGTAAAAATGGTTGTGGTGTGAATTGATAAAAACAAGAAACAATTTGAGTTAAAAACAAAACAATAAAATAAGTAATCTGAACGTATGAATAACTGGGGTGACAAAACAACAATATTAAATTCATTTTTACAAATTAATCATTAGCAATTAGTCTAGTTAGTACCTTAATGTGGTGTACATCAACTCTTACTGACTCTTAACATCTGTAAGTATTTGTGTTCCTATCTTTGTCATTTTATTTATATTTTAATTATTCTAGTGTCTCCTGATGATGCTATTGAACAATAGCGAAATATTGAGAATGAGAATATAGAGCTTATATCTATATATATATATATATATATATATATATATATATATATATATATATATATATATATATATATATATATATATGTTTCGATTAAGATCTTTGCTCCCAAATGTCACATCATTATTTGGTTATGCCGTGCTGATGAGGCAAAATGAGCCAGAAACATGCATGTCCACGGTTACCACTCTATTTCAGTAGCCCTTTACTTTGCGTGAATTACCCATGATTCTCTTTGTTGTTGTTGTTAACATATCACGCGATATTCCTACATCTTCTTTGTTATATATATATATATATATATATATATATATATATATATATATTTCGATTTTCGACTACACCTGTTTTAGTCGAAATTTCAATAATTTCAACTTATTGGCCTGACCGTTCTTCGAAGGGCAAAACAACTACATTCCTGGCTAATACCACGCAGAATATTGAATTACATCCCCTTCGAAATTTATATTTCATATAGCACCTCGTATTTTATGAAATTATATTCATATATATATATATATATATATATATATATATATATATATATATATATATATATTATATATATATATACATATATATATATATGTATATATATATATATATATATATATATATGTATATATATAAAGCGACAATAAATGCATGCAGATTAATACACAGTGGGTGTAATTTTTATTTCTCGTTCAGTTTTGACTGTCACAAAACGTCCATACGATGTCTGAAACAGAGAATACAAGCCCATATGCAAATATAGGAGCCAGTTAATGTCGATTTTAAATATTTTTGATATAATATTTACATATATAAGTCATACATATAGAATAGCAACTATTACCTCTTCAGTCTTTGATATTAAATAATTTGTAGTTATGCAGTGTTTTTAGCTGTTTTACATATAGTCAAACATTTTCTTTATTTTCTTTCTAAATGCTATTGACTTGTGTTTAATTAAGTTAGATAATTATTTTTTGTAACTGACCTGATAGTTTTGCACTGATTTACATACTAAACACTATGTTCGATGTTTTCTTGCTTGATTTATAGATGAGCTGGAGTTTTTGTAGATAGTTGAATTAGCTGAAGAAATTAGTTTTTTCTTATTGCACTTTATACTGGGTTACTACCCGTATTCACGCTTTTTTGCACATTTTCAATTCACTTCCGGCTCGATGGATCATGTAGAATTGGGTTATACTTTTTACTTCCCTTAATTCTATGGGTTATCGATAGGAGGTTTCGTATTTCTATAGGTACTTGGTTGGTTTTGGCATGTAATCAAAGTGCAATAATTCGATTTTATGTTTGTTTATTTTTTGTAACTACACTAGTACTAATTGTCTAGCTATTTAGTCAAACTAATTATAAAGAGAAATTCTCCATTTAATCGGCCACTGCCGTGGGAAGTACATTTAAGATTTTTAATGCTCATAGATTAGCATCTGATATTGAACTGGTATCTGTCTTATTTTACGCTGAAAACTCGCCGGAAAAGAACCAGGGGCATACTGTACTAAACGCAATTGACGTCACCATGTGAATATGACCAATAATAGCGTACCGATACCGTTAGAGTACGTGATGGGCAGGGGTGGTTTAAGAATTTTTGAAAGGTTCATGTTTGGAGTATATTGAATTTGTTTCCAAACAATAGTTTTATGGCGTTTTAGCTTGACCACCTAGTATCTTCATAAATCTGTAACTTTTTGGGTACATTAACAAAACTACATTAAATATAAATGAGGCTTAAGCTTTGAAATCTATGTTCTGAGGATGAACATTGAATAATTTAATAGTGTGAATGATGTTTGAAAATTTAAATTTTATACTTATATAATGAAATAGAAAATTCCATGAAAAAATGAATCAAATAACTTACTCAAGATAGTGATATTTATGATTATTTCGTCGAGGTCACTTTCACTTGATTCGTAATCGGTTTCAAAAGATATAACAAGAGATTCTATAGTTTCCTCTACTATATTATCAAGCTCTTACATCTTTTGCTCTTCATTAATTACGTGTTCTATAACTTTTTGCCAATTTTCTTTTGTAATTTTTGATAATGATTGCAATAAATGTTGCCTAACATCATCAAGTTTATATGTTGTAGATATTTTGACGAGTCACATAGTCTTTCATTTGCGCGCAAATAAGCTCGATTGGATTAAATTCGCAGTGATATGGTAGCAATTGAGGAACAGTAATTCTTCGTTCCTTGGCCATTTCATCAATAGCGTATTTTTAAATGCTGACATATATGCTGGTATATCGCCTAGCCAACATATCATTATTAGTAGTAATTCCCTTTTCAATTAACCAGTCTTTTATGCACTGTTTTTTCCGGTTAGCCGTGGGTAACGGTTCTTTTAACCTTGAATGAGAGAGCATTATCCAAGACTACAGGATTTAAATCCAGTAATCCAATATTCAAAATCATCGGCATTCAATTCTTCGTGGCAATCTTTGATATACCTTGACACAAATTCAAGCAAACCACCATGTACAAAACTTTTATCATCCCTAATATGGGTTATTATTAAACGACGAGCTTTCCCAATTGTCTTTAAGCCCGTTGATAAACCTTTTAAAAAATATTGCCTATGATTTTGAACCGATTTGTCTTGCCAGACTTTTGTAATAGCGTGTCCTTCATTCAGCTAGGTTTAATCTAAATAAAATATTCGTTTTCTATCTGTTCTCAATTTTCGTATTTCCCTCAAATATTTCCAACAAACTATTTCTTCCTTTTCCACCTGTGCTGATCTAAGATCCTGCGTTTCTCAGATGATATTTAATTCATGTAAAATTTTCCATAATTTTGTTCTCTTTATTGTTGTTAAATTTTAGTCATCATTAAGTGTTGACAAAACCTTGTCGATTTATTGGTAATTGCTTATTAAGATAAAATGAATAAACTTTATTCCTAATAACATATTTAACTGCCTCGTCGAATTCTATAGGTTTTTCCCTGGTTGTTTCTTCGCATGCTGTATAATGAAACCGTTTTTTCTGTGTTTTAAAAGCTTGTAATTGGCAGTTTCTGCAAGTCCCGTCATATTGGCACATTTCGAAACTACACAGAGAACGATACACGTTGGATGCTCGTAAACGAGGGCATTATACACGTTTAGCACAATTCAAAATTAAGAGATTTAGTTTATTTTTCTTGCTGCTCTGCTCCAAGGACTTTACAGACCAAGACACAGTTTACTAATAAGATTAAAAAAGACGGTTATAGTTTATGAGGATTAATCCTTTTTTTTTGTATTTTACCTCGCATATTAAATGAATGGAGTATAATAATTCATTCTCCTCCTGTTCCAAACATTCGAAAACTAATTTTGTTATTAAAAAACTTTTGTCTTTCAACTATTCACTTCCTTTTAATAACATTCATATTTGAACGGAAGCAAATTATTCCATTCTTGAAGTGTTGATTTCAGAAAAGATATTAATATCGACATCTAAATCAAAAATATTTGACATATGGACTGGTTTACATGTCATTCTCCTTTACAAACACACTAACATACATGACTTAGAATAGGGTATGTAGTTCTCATCCACTTTAAGCTTCTTTGCTTTGGATATGAAAATAATGTCTCGTTTCAATAAATAATATTTTTTTTAATCCTATTTAACCCCGTATATACGTACGTTTTTTGCCTTCTAGCCTTTATATTTATTGTAACCGACAAAGTTGTCGATATCTTGGATCTAAAATATCGTCGAACCGTACCATCTTCACACACACACACCCGAGGTGTTCATTACACCAACTAATCATTTATTTATGGAAATTCCACTAATTGGGGTTTTGTTCTTACAACTCCGTCAATTTGTTCCGCTTTAAAAATATCCATGTAAATATACCGCCACATCGTTTCCTTCAGCCTTCAATTATTAAGTGCCACTCGAGTGTAAGTGTGTAAGTACATGATTGTTATTTAATTAAGGCTTCAATTATGAGAGGTAGCCTTTTAATTGAATTACAACCGCGGGCTCTGTTTACTTAAATACAGATAAGGATTTTTTGGGAGCGGTTGTATACGATATACGATTCTAGATATTTGTTATTCCGTGTATATTTATTTCCGATTAATATCTTGGTAATTCAGGTAAGGAAATGAAATTATTACAGTGATATTTACATTAAATACCAATAAATTACACTCGAGTGGAACGAATCGATGAAATGAAATTTTCGTGAACGTTGATTTGATAACAAAAATGAATAATTTCTCAATTTCACCTGGTTTCTATTGTTCTTAAATGGCATAAATTACAAGAAGAGGCATATAACAAACGCTTATTGTTATAAGCATTTTTAATACTTCGATCAGATAAAATTTAAATAATATTCCACAAACCTTCAAACTGCCTATTCAAGATATTCAACGCATAATTTGTTTCATTTTTCTTTATTTTGGACAAAATTACTCTAAACAGCCACCCACATCCCTTATATCAGTGAATTGTATGACTATAAAATGAAAATTTGAAACAGAAAATTGATTTCCAAATATTTGTGGTGAACCATAAAGAGTATATTGAAATAAAATTCTCACGTAAAAATCGTTCCAATAAAATGCTTGAAATATTTTATTTGTACACTAGGTAGCCCAATATATCAGTTAAGGTACGGTTTTCTTGGACTGTCGGTTGCGGAGGACGGAACCGATAACGCAGCGGAACCGAGTACCGGTCGACGAATTCGGTCGTGGAGGTGGAGCCCTAGCGTTGCAGTTTTAGAGATTTTCGTCGTAGCTCGTCGAAGTGTGTTGGCCATGGAGGACAGATTAAACCGAAAAATGTGTGTCCTACTCTCGTTTGAAGAAGAAGAAGTAGAAGAAGGAAATTACGCCCTTCATTTACTTCGGTGTGGCAAAAGACGAAAAACAAACAAAATGTAGTTAAGAAGAAGACACATTTAAATTGTTTATTGAACCACGGTTATCTGACGACGATAACAAATTTAGAGAATATGTTAGAGTTCATAAGGAACTTTTCGCAACAATTTTTTACTCATTCTCATTATAATTCCGTTCCGCTCTCGGTTGAAGTCAGGCATCGACTGAATAGAACCGACGATCGAAACCGACAAAGGTGAGCTGATTCCAGCGAACTTCGGCGGCGATCGGTTCTGGCTAGGGACACTGCAGACCGTGCCATCTATAGAGCCTGTCGAGTAACTAAAATCGGTAGATTTGAAAAAATTCCAAAACATTCATGAAAACTGTAACGTCGTTAGTAATAAAATTTTCTTGATTTTTATAACTGCGTATGCGCGATGTCATATTGCTCATCACAGAAAACTGACCCGTATTTTGTGTTGCTCGTCTAGTCATTTTCGTTTATCCTGGTTGTGATCATTTAGTGGGAATAAATCATCCAATTTGATGACGAGGAAACAATGGAGGATATGTTCCCTTCATTTTCAAAAACAGTGTTTCTAAAAATTTGAAAAAGACGATGGCAGTTATTAAGAAAGTTTGCTTTGCCCGTCCCTGTTTTTGCCTGGTGAGTAATTTTTTTTATATAAATTTATTAAATGTTTTCAAATATGTATATATTTTAGATTATTCAACGAAGGGATATATAACAGACAATTTTTTGTTTTCCGTCAAAGTAGAAGAGCCTATACAGGAGACGATCCCTAAAATAATTAAAGGTATTTATTATCTGCAATTGAAAAGAAAAGAGTTTAATAACATACCTTTTTTTCTAAATATTCCTTACAGCCATACATATTATTCTTGAGTTGGAAAAGTTGAAATGCCCACCAGAAAATATGAGAGAAAATTAACAAAAATTGAAGGTAAGTTTAATTGTATTCAATATAGCAGTTTAAAATGAAACTTATTGTTTCTAGATAGTTCCACAATATATTGAAAACATGTTAAAAATTCCAGTATATTGACAATTGTTTCGATATTAAATAATATCGTCAGAATGACAGAAGTTACATTTCATTTGATGCCTACCTGATGTTTAATAATTATTTTTGGCTAGACCAAGAAGTGATCTACCTTGTGATTGACTTAATATATGTTAATTGTGATTAACTACAGGAAGTATGTTATTATATTATCATATATTAAGTCAATCACAAGGTAGGTCTCGTCTTGGTCTACCCAAAAATATTTATTAAACATCAGGTAGGCATCAAATGAAATGTAACTTCTGTCATTCTGATGATGATATTTAATATCGAAACAATTGTCAATTTCTTAGAATTCTTAACATTTTTTCAATATATTGTGGAATTATCTAGAAACAGTAAGTTTCATTTAAAACAGTAATATGAGTAGATTCCACGGAGTAAAGGTCGAGACAATTAATTTCATTCAATATAGTATGCTATAATTTTGAACATTTTAAAATGTACCCATTGAAAAAATAATAATCTGGGTTTTATTTTATTTTATAGCTATTTCCTCCACTAGTAAAGGTGTTGAGCCATTTCCACTTTCACCACACGTGGAAGCTTTTCCTTCCACCAGCTATGGGATGGAAGGTATTGAGTCTTTGCCACTCTCATTAAATGTGTCGCGAAGCGAAAAAACCATTAATCGGCATAAAGGACTTTCATTTTTCAAACGTAGGTAGATAGTTTTAAGAAATAAATTAATACATATGTAAACGTTCATCATCGTATATATGTAAAATTGACAATCTTGTTTATTATATTTTTTCATTTATTTTAATTGATCAGTAAGTAGTAAAAATTGATAATTTTATTTAATGCCAAAGTGTATTCCAATACATTCAATTAAAGGCATTTACAAAGTAAAAATGAATGCTTTACAATTAGCAAAAGCACCATGTTTCCACTAAGTACTTATATTTTGAGTTTACTCCTTAAGAAACGATTTTCATATATAGCCCATGGTATGACAATTTATGGGAAAGTCAGTATTAACTTTTCTCCGAGCCATTAGGCCTAAGTAAAAAACCTGTAAGTCAAGAAATAAAAAAAAACTCCAAAATTTAAACATTTTTTGATTATTATTTTCTTTTGTTGATATAAATTTTCAACCATATTTGTGTGTTTACTTATTTACTGTTGTTATTTTGTGCGGTTACTTATTCAACTTTTGTCAATCGTAGAAGCTCATCCAGAAACGAGAAAAGATTTCCACAAAATGGTGGAATACTTATTTAATAATTCCAGTAGAGAAATAAAGATGTGTTTTATGTGGAAATGAAATGTTAGATATATTATTTTAAATTTTGTACAGTCATAAGTGCTGTTTAGCACTCTCATATGTTATTACGTGGTACCTTGTATTTACAGAGCTGGGCAGTAGTTAACTACGTTTCCTTTAAAAATATTTTAATCACTTTTATTCGAACAGTCACAGTAATTATACTCAAATATTTTCTCTCACAGAAAGTTGCCAAAAATAATAGTTAACTATTCACTGCTAACATTTTTTTTGATTGAAAAGTTAGCAGTTATATTCCACTAGTTTGTTCTGTGTGTTAATAGGAGTATAATATTAAATAAATAAATTAATATAAACTTTTCATAAATAATTTTCTATTTTTATCTTGATTCAACATCATTTAAAAATCCAATCCAATCAAGAATGTATGTTACTCAAATTATTTTTAATTATTGCATTGTTTTTACATTATATATTCTGTTTCTTAAGAAAAGTACTTTGTGAAAGAAATTATTTGTTGTGTATTTTTATACCAAAATAAATGAACTGTTTATATGATTATGGTTTTATTTTTTCCATTTTAAGCATTTATAGTCCATCATTTGATATTTCATTTAATTCAACTCAACATCTAATCATTATTGAGTTAATCTTTCCAACATTACTCAATTGTTTAATCGACAGGCTCTTTAGATGGCGCCACAATCAGTGTCTTATCTATCTGTGGCTTATCTGTGGGTCGGTTTCGGCCGACCATATTCCTAGGAAACCGCACCTTTACTAAATATACTGTACAATGTTCAACTTGTCGCAGTAAGAAGTAGAATAGACAGAAGACGTGTATCGAAGAAAATGGTATCTATGTATTAATGTATTTTGTAGTGGAACCACATTCAAGTATTCGGTAGATTGTAATGAATCTACGATTGAATTATTATTAAATTATTAAATAGTGAGTACTACTAAAGGATGATAAAATCATCATTTTTTACTAGACCAGGTATTAAAAAAAAACGTATTGATGGCTGAACAGTTGCAACTAATCAACAGGAACATTAAATAAGAATACAGGCTTTTTACTTCCGAACACCCAATGTGAAAAAAGCAATTATTGTAATGGCGCGAAAAAAGTCGGGATTTTAGCGGAAATATCTGTTTCATGACTATTTAAGACGACTGACCAAGTTTGAGCATGATGTCGGTGGGTCCGTACGTCATTAATTTTTGGCCGCGGCACAACTATCAACCTTAAGCCGTTAACGAGATATCATTTTCATACATACTCCAGTTACAAGCATAAAATTACAGCTAAAACATTTTTTACAACAAAAATTCAACCTTTTTTGAAGAGTTCTTCATGTTTGAGCAGAGATACAGAGTCCGGTATGCATTATTCATATCTGGGGCCAGGTAGATTTTAAAACTAGAATGCTTGAACTACAATTTTCGGCCCGGTAGATGTCCCTGGACCCATTCAATTTTTGGAGAGAGCGAGTGGTCCCTTTGAAAAAGAATGCCCCATATATACAGATATCAGAGGGGTCCAAGAACATTTCTTATTTATCATCTCCATATATATATATATACATATAAAATATGAAACAGTTAAGTAACAAAGGTTTAATGTGATTGTGCTATATATATATATATATATATATATATATATATATATATATATATATATATATATATATTACAAAATTTTGTTGATTTTCGGGTTATTGCGGTCACTAGACTAATCAAACTCTTTTTATCTATTTATTCAATATTTCGCTATATTTCATAGCTTCATCAGGAACGAACTAAAATAACATAACAAATTTAAAATTACCCCACAAAACAACACAATCAAATAAAAATAACTTACAGATATTAGAGTACGTCCTCAAGTAACACAAACATTTAAATGGTTAAAACAGTACTGATTAAAAACGTTAATGTATAAAATATAAAATAATTATTGCTAATTGATACTAGTTTTTTGCTGAAAAGGGTAAAATATCGTGAATAGAGTACTTGAAAGAATATATGTCTGCAAAACATTTCATTTGAAATGTACTCAATGGAAGATACACAGGTTTATAACAGATTTAAAATGTTACAGTATATGTTACCTAATTGATTAGTGTCTGTTTTGTAATTAATGTTGTTTTTTTGTTGTCTTTTCATGTGATACATTTCCAGAAACAAGCGGCTCTTGTAGTTATTTGAGTGACCAAGAATCTTTACCCCAGAAAAGTCGAAAATATGTCCGGTTTTCTTATGGTGTTCCACAGTAGCACATCTGTTTTTGCCTAATCGGCAATCACTCTGGTGTAAAGTTATACGCTGCTTGAGCCATTATGATGTTTGACCAATATATGTGCATTGACATTGACCACACGGTATCTCGTAAATAACGTTAGTGCTGTAAAGAATAGGTGTTTTATCCTTAAGTTTCGTAAATATATTAGAAATCTTTAATGGGGTATATTTTGCAATCCTGATATTTGGAATTTCTTTGAAAACGGTCGAAATATCCACCTTGTTCTATTATATATATATATATATATATATATATATATATATATATATATATAGCACAATCACATTAAACCTTTGTTACTTAACTGTTTCATATTTTAAATATCCGTAGTTTAATATTATACAACATAATGGAGTCTAACCTCAACTCGGAGGTAAGTTTCGCACCTGTTGCGATTTCTTTCCTATTGTTTCTTACTTATTGACTACAGTATCTTAATGCTGTTTTTTCCATTTCAGTATTCCTGATGAGGATAATCATCCTCGAAAGCTCGAAAATGTGTACACTTTTCTCCTTTCTCTTGCTGCATACCCCAATATTCACCAGTTTTATTCCTAACAGTCAGCAAAGACTATCTTATATCTCTTATATATATATATATATATATATATATATATATATATATATATATATATATGTATGTATGTACATGTATGTACATGTATACAACAACAAAGAGATTCATGCAAATAGAAAAAAAGGCTACTGTTGTTGTTTACATATCACGCGATATTCTTTTATCTTCTTTGTTTTATATATATATATATATGGAGTTGAAGAAAAAATGAAAGTTCTTGGACCCCTTTTATGTATTGTTTCTAAAGATTATTGAGATTAGGTCCTTACAATAAAATTAACAGAAATTCAATTTGAGAATCATATTTATTGACGTTCCGGTTATAATATCTAGCCCTTATCAAAATACTATAAACATATAAAAAGCAGTGTTAATATTTTCAATGAAAGGATCTTTTAAAATTAAAATATCTAACCATAAACGATACTCATATCCCTTACAAAAGCTTGAGGAAAGCCACTTTTTCATTGGTTATTATTTTATGTGTATTAGTTCGCTAGGTCAATATTTAGTAATTTAAAAAAGATGAATCGAGTACGTCATTTAAGCAATGATGAATGCGTAAGAGCTTCAACTTTCCTATAAAAGGGAAGAAGTATGCATTATGTGGCCAATTTACTAAGTACTAATCATTCAACAATTAGTGGAATGATCAGATGATTTAGGGAAACCGGAGTACACCATAGAAAACGTGGTTAAGGCAGGAAAAGGGCTACAAGTCAAATTGATGAGCGCTTTCTCTGACAACAGGTATTAAGAAACAGAAAGTGTACTAGTAGAGAACTAAGTAATCACCCTAAACTGTTACAAATGTCAGGATTTTTGTCTTAACCGCTAGCAGAAAATTAAAATAAGCCGAATTGGTTAGTATATGGTCTGCTACTGCACCGCTACCTACCGCAGATCACAGATCACGTAGATGAAGATTCGCTAGAGATCATGCGCATTGGACTGTCGACGAATGGAAGAGAGTGTTGTTCACAGACGAAACTCGAGTGAACCTAAAATCTCCAAATGATTTTGATAGAGTATGGCGCAGACCTGGAGGAAGATTTTCTGATTGTACTCTCTCTCCAAAGAAGCCATTCGGTGGTGGTTAAAAAATGTTGTGAGGGGTGGCGCTGGGGGGAATGGGGTTTTATGGGGGGAGGGCGCTGGGGGGATACGTTTTGAGGCACGCACAGAGCTAGTTCCTATTCGTCCGCTGTCTATGAATGCAGAATTATATCTGGAAAACATTATTCAAGATCACGTGATGGCGTTTGCGCCTTCATTATAATGCACGATAATACAAGGCCTCACAGTGCAAGGAATGTTATGGATTACTTAAATGAAATCAACATGCGGTGGTCACCGTGCAGCCTGACTAAAATTCAATAGAGCACCTATGGGATGTTCTAAAATAATTAATTCGGCATCTTGTACCTGCTCAAATGAGCCTGCAATAGTTAGAGTGTGTTGTTCTCTTGGAATGGGAAAACATTCCTCAAGCAACCATCCAAAACTTAATAACAACTTACGCGACTAATGCAAGCGGCTATAAGAGATCTCGAGGAAGTACTACCGGTTATTGACGTTAATTTTTTTCTATAAATTGGAAATTCTCTTTGTAAAGTTCAGTAGATTTTTATAATTTTTAAATTTTGTATCGCTAAATTTAGTATAACTGTTAATTAAAAATAATTGTGTCGTGGTGCAAGATTGTCTAATTACCTATATTTATATTATACTGAATCTAAATTAAATAAATAGGGCAAACACAAAGACAAAATTACAAAATATATAGTGGTGCGTTAATTTTGAACTGGAGTTATACATATATGAGAGATATTATTAGAGAAGTATTTCTCTTGCGGAAATTGAGGATAATGTCAATTTCACCATAGAAAGACAGAATGTGTGTTTAGTAAGAATATTCAATTAGGAATTAGTTTATTCTTTTGCATATTGCCTTCCCAATATCAAACAGAAAATTCGAAAAATCACTTGTAATCATAGGTATATATTTTTTTCAATGAAACTGGTTCTGTTGCTAAATATATGTACATTATTATTTCCTCACATTAATATTAGATATTTATCAACCAAAGAGTTTATTGCCGGCTTGATATTGTTCTTTACTTCAAATGTATTGGAAGATAATACGTCAAACGAAGAATAAGAAATCGCATAAATTTAATTCTAGAGATTGAGGGGTACAGTACTACGGACTTCCTATGGAGTTTGTAATTTAGCTCAATCCTTCCTTATGCAATTCGTTTTCCAAATATCATTATATCCAGGACTCTACAAATTTGTTAAATTCTTTGTTCGCCTTATACTGTTCCTTCCACATAAAATTATCAAAATATCCACGTTTTTCGTCTAGTTGCTATTTCTAATAATTTTATAAATATTCAAATTTCAAATATTTTTTCCAGTAAAATTCCCAAATTTTCTTTATTGATAAAGTTGATTAATAGTGTAGGGCATTTAGCACTAAATCACCCGAATAGAGGAAATTTGGGAGCACAACAGATATCGAGATGCGGTTTTCTGCATTGTGTTGGGGAAGGTCCAAGAAGAAGCTGACGAAAATGTGGGTTAGCAGTTTTTTGGAAAACGCCTTCTGGGCCCGTTACAACACATATTATAAAAACAATTGCTTTGGGAGTCTTGTGTGCCTCGAAACTGGATTTGAGAAAGGCGCGAACGCTATAAAGGGAGTAGAGTATCGTTACCACGGAACCGAGCGTATTGAGCACAAGCATATGCTGAAGCCACCAACAAAAAAGTCGACCTTGCACGCATAATTCCGACTGCCAATGCGTTAACCGAGCATATCAAGCGTGTCTATTTCCAAGTACAGGCTTGGTATGGTTCACCAGGTCACGACGAGACCTTAGATCCGTTACAATGGGGGTGGGAATTGGTGGATGGAGAGCTCAGTCCTGTCACCATGACCCAGGAAGCCGGCCCCGAGGAAATTTTGAACAAAATTTCGTGTTCTTGCCAAACTGACTGTGGCATGAGGTGCGGTTGCCGCCGAAGTGGGTTGGTGTGCTCACTGGCATGCAAGAATTGCGATGACAATTGCTCAAACCAAAAAGGCGCTCCCGATGGGGCCGATAATAGTGACGACGAAGAAGATAAAAAAGAGGAAGAAAATGGAGAAGGGGAAGAAGGAGAGCAACGGGAAGAAGAAGATGAGGAGTTTGAACAAGATGTTTAGTTCTTAAGTTGAAAATTTCAGTTAATAATGAATAATTCAAGATTAATAAAAACTTCTATTTGTTATTTGAATAAAGAATTATGTTCATAATTTGTGATTTTTCACTAGCTGCTTAACCATTTCCTAGCCGCCCCTGAGTGACCTGGATTTTACAATGCCAGCATTGAATTCAGCATCTCCGAAAACCCCCGAGTAACGAGTTTGGAGCCATTTACATGGACTACGCGATTTCCCCCCAGAATGACCCACCAGATACCCCCACAGACCCGCCCCCGTGCACCCCCGGGTAATTACAATGCCACAGTTGAATTCAGCATCCCCGAAAACCCCGAGTCACAAGCTTGGAGCGATTCTCATGCACGCTGCCATTCCTGCCCCAATTCGGCCCGGCGCACCCCCACAGCGCCGCCCCTGAGCGACCCAGATATTGCAATGCCAGCATTGAATTCAGCATCTCCGAAAACCCCCGAGTAACGAGTTTGGAGCCATTTACATGGACTACGCGATTTCCCCCCAGAATGACCCACCGGATACCCCACAGAGCCGCCCCCGTGCACCCCCGGATAATTACAATGCCACAGTTGAATTCGGCATCCCCAAAAACCCCCCGAGTAACGAGTTTGGAGCGATTCTCATGCACGCTGCCATTCCTGCCCCAATTCACCCCCCGCGCACCCCCGCAGAGCCTTCCCCGCACACCCTCGGGTAATTCTAATGCCAGAATTGGATCCAGCATCTCCGAAAACCCCCGAGTAACGAGTGTGGAGCGATTTTAATGCACGCTGCCATTTCTCCCCCCAATTCACCCCCTGGACAGCCCCACAGAGCCACCCCCGTGCACCCCTGGGTAATTAAAATGCCAGAATTGAATTTGGCGTCCCCGAAAACCCCCGAGTAACGAGTGTGGAGCGATTTTAATGCATGCTGCCAGTTCTCCCCCCAATTCACCCCCCACGCACCCCCACAGAGCCGCCCCCGTGCACCCCCGTGTAATTCTTATGCCATAATCGAGTTCGGCAGCCCCGAAAACCCCCCGAGTAACGATTTCCGAGCGATTTTTCCGCGTTTACAATCGTTCCCATAACGGTACAAATAATGATGCAATTGGAAAATGCATTTTCCGGCCCAGAAGGCGTTTTTCAAAAAACTGCTAACCCACATTTTCGTCAGTTTCTTCTGGGACCTTCTCCAATACAATGCAGAAAACCGCATCTCGATATCTGTTGTGCTCCCAAATTTCCTCTATTTTTGCTAAATGCCCTAGTCTATAATACTTAATCGCTTGTTTAATTTTTCAATACAAAATTTTTCATTGGCGAATATCGTTAACGCCAAAAATAAAACCCTAAACCACCAACCATTAATTGAGTTTCCCTGCAAGGACCCACAGTCCGGAATTTCCTGTAAAAAGCGACACCAATAATAAAAGTCGGCTAAATAGCGACCCTTCCTCAGTTCCTTGTCTTTGAAAAATTAATAAAGCTGACAAAGCCAAAGGGAATTCTCAAGGAATGTAAATTA
Source organism: Galeruca laticollis (assembly GCA_963921935.1). NCBI lineage: Eukaryota > Metazoa > Arthropoda > Insecta > Coleoptera > Chrysomelidae > Galeruca > Galeruca laticollis. The sequence goes on along the minus strand of OY998178.1, from coordinate 219,521,920 downwards.
CGGCCGCAATTACCGAGAACAAGTATTAATTAATTAAATGAAGTACGCCTGACATCCGTGTAAACATGGTGTAAAATTATGACAAACCTCCACCATTATTAACACCAGGAAAATTCACAGAGGGCATTAATTACAGTTATAAAGATTTTTATGTTAATTTTAGATCATTAATGCAGTTACATCATTTGATATTTGAATGAGTTTGTCTTCACTGAACAATAAATTGTTCGGTCTTACAAAGTTGATACATAATTTCTATAGTTTATTCTGACTATATTCCTACAATAGAAAAAAGAAAGAAATACGTTCCATCACACATTACGGAAAGATTTTTCCAAAACAGTTCATCACAATTGTTTTATTTTTAATCAAAATTCCCTGCTCAACCAATACTTCCGGTATTGTTCAAAAGTCTATGTATTATGATAGTTATTTTCATGAAGATTATACCAAACAGCAATCAGTTAAATCATTTCACAAATTTTTCGGAGCTATGTAACTTCCTATTGAACATTACTTTAGCATTTGGAGTAGAGGAGATACCTTCCATTATAAGTGTAGCTTTCTAGTCTGAGGAATACCTCATATCCAATTCTTACCTACTACATTTTACATTTTATTTATATATCAGGATATTAAAAAAAAGATTGAAGTAAAATAAACGCCATGGAACCAATGAAGACAGGTAGTATTATAAACTACATAATGGAAGCTAGAAACTGAAATAAAAAAGGAAGAGGGAGACACAGAAAGAAATGGATATGCCAAATTGATGCGAAATGGGTTTTAAAAGAGAAAGTCGTTGGACGAAATGACAATAATGGCATTCACAAAGGTTTTAATTGTACTACTGCCTTACTACATATTATGGATGACATCCTCGCTGCAACTGATCAGGTTGAATATACAATATTAGTCTTATTGGATTTCATTGCAGCATTCGATAATATTTATCATTATTTAATTGTTAATATGCTACAGTAATGTTGGATTCAGAGTTGGGGTTTGAGAGGCATGTAAATTTGTTATTATAACGTGCGTAACATTAAGCTCATTTATGGAAATCGCCATATATTTCCGTCTAATATCTAACAACATATATGTGAATCATTAGTTTTATCAATTTTTAATAATAGTGATGCAATGCATGGACCCAATTTAACTCTTAGATATAGAAAAAATACAAAATGTTTAAAACTATTGGCTGCGGATGATTTTCAGTTAACGTAGGCGGCACCAAAATAGGAGGAAACTCCATTTCCTATTATTGTGTCATAAGATAATATTAAATTAAAAGCCTTTATACTTACATCGTAAAATTAAGTACCATTCGGATATCGATAATATTTAAGAAATAGTGGATTGCTTACTGTTCCCGTATTTACAACTGAAATTTTCAGGCGCTCGTTCCAATTATATACTCTTTATAATCCGATTCAATCTAAATATGAAGAGTACAGTTGCTCAAAGTTCAGAAACACGTTAGAATATTCAAAACATTTTACTGAGAATCGAAATCAAAGCCAGTATTTTGCCTCATTTTAGTCAATATTCTGTTGAACATAGTCAAATTATGGGATGAATATGGATTCACTGAATATATATTATTTAAATGTATTTTGGTCAATATGAGTAGGTTTTTATTTGAGAATGTATTTTCGAAATGTGTATTGTTTAAGTTATTGTTTGAATTTTAAGTTTGGGTAGTACACAGATCTTCGCTAGGATAAGTGGAGGAATATTTTTTGTTGTTCCTTGTGTGCACCAAGAACTAAACTTCGTCCCTAATTTTAAATTTATTATTATTTGTTTTACTGTTACATTTCATTAGAAAATGATCACCATCATTGTTAGCCATTTCGAGTCCACTGCTGGACATAGGCATTCCGTAACTTATTCCAGTACCTTCGGTCTTGAGCACTCTGCATCCAGTTGTGCTGTATGCGCTTGATGTCGTCCGATAATCTTGTTGGGGGACGTCCTCGGTTACGATACGCATCGTGTCTAGGTCTCCATTCCAGAATTTTCCTAGTCTATCTTCCATCTCGGACTCTGGCCACATGTCCTGCCCAATTCCATTTCAGCGTAGTTATCCTTTCAATTGCGTCCGTAACGCCGGTCCTTTCCCTGATTCTGTGGTCTCTCTGTCTCTATTGAACATTGATCGCTCCATTGCTCCCTATGCTACTTGTATTCTGCATATTACCTTTTTGGTAAAGGTCAGTGTATCTGTTCCATATATTAGAACTGGAAGCACATATTGATCTAAGACCTCCCTCTTTAAGCACATGGGAATATCTGATTAAAAGACATCCCTCAGTTTTCCGTACGCTGCCCATGTCAATCCTATTCTCCTGTTTAGTTCTGTGGTCTGGTTGTCTCTTCCCAATTTAATCTCTTGACCCAGATATTAGTAGGAATGTACTTGTTCAAGTTTCGTGCCATACGTTGAGATTTTTTTGGCCAGTACAAGGTTGGTCATGGACTGTGTTATGGAGAAATTAATTTTAAGGCCAACTTGTGCACACAAATTTTGAAAGTTTTGAAGAAGTTGACATGCATGATATACCCTGTTTGCAATAAGGACTACGTCATCTGTAAACCTTTAGTTGTTCAGATAGTCCCCATTGATGTTGACTCCAATATTTCCTCAATTATTGTTTTTCAAGGCGCTCTGCAGCAAAACAGTAAATAATTTAGGAGAGATGATGTCTATTTGTCTGATACCCTTCTCCAGGGGGAATTTGTTGCTGTCACCATAGTACATTCTGACTGTAGCTGTTGCATTATTATATATATTCTGAAGAAGGGTCGTGTACCTATGATCGATACCGCACTTTGTAAGCGCTCTTAACATGAAGCTATGCTGAACTGACTCAAATGTTTTCTCAAAGTCTACAAATATCAGTATCAATGGTTTGTTGTATTCCATAACTTTCTCTATCAAGGATTACTTGCAGGTAGTTATTAGTTCCAAAGCCACTTCTGAATCCGGCTTGCTCTGGTAGTTGGTGAAAATATAGCTTTGGTCCCAGTCTATTAGTAATTATTCTGATAAAGAGCTTATACAAATGAGATAACAGGCTGATAGTGTAGTTTCCGATTTCTGTTATGTCTCCTTTTTTATGCAGGATTTTCACAACGGCATTATTCCATTTTTCTGGTGTACTTCCTTCGAATAAGTATGCATTATAATGAGTTACGAGGGCTTTTCTTACGCATTTACCTACCAGTTTTATCATTTCAGTTTCGATGCCATCTTCTCCAGGGGTTTTGTTAATCTTCATGTACTTTATGGCTGATTCAATTTCCTCTTCTGTTATATCTGGAAGTTCCTCTGACCCTTGATTCTGTATTACTGGGATTTCTACCTCTTGAACAGACTCGTCCCGTCTATATAACGTTCTATAATATTCTTCGATGGTTTTCAGAATCTCTTGTTGTTCGTATATGATGTGCCCTTGCTTATTTTTCAACTTGTAAATATTCCATTTTCCTGTCATCAATTTCCGTTTTAGAACTTTCAGGCTTTTGTTCTGTTCTATGGTATCAGTTATTTCTTTAGTGTCTAAGTTCCGCATGTCCTTCTTTATGGCCTTTGAAATGTTTTTGTTCAAAATCCTTAGCTCTGCTGTGTTCGTTGTGTGTTTATCTTTTATTTCCCTAATTTTTTGCGTTAAGTTTCTTGTATATTCAGTGACTTTTTTAAATTTTTCCCTGATTGTCCATCTTCGGATTTCTTTTGCGCCTTCCTCAGTACATCCACTAACGACCCATTAAGCTGTTCAATATTGGTTTCATCTTGCATGCTAGTGTGTAAGTTACTCTCTATTTCTTGCTGGTATATCCTTGTGTTAGTAATCGATATGAATTTGAATTTTTCTGTCTGTTGATATCATATTTCTTCTTTTTTTCTTTACGTTCAACACTATCTTCGCTCTAACCATTCTATGGTCACTACCGGTTAAAAATTTGCTTAATACAGTTACGTGTACGATCCCTTAGTTCCTGTTCATGCCATTTGGTGACTGCCACGTCCATTTTCTTTTTGGGATTTTTTTAAAATTGGCGCTCAGGATATATAGCCTTTGTTGCAGAAGAAATTCTACAAGAGTTTCACCCCTTTCGTTCCTATCTCCATAACCGTGAGGTCCAACAACAAACTCCGAAACATCTTGTTTATGGCCTATTTTGGCATTTAGGTCTCCCATCAGTAGGGGGGAGCCGGGCAAAGTTGCCATCATGGGCAAAGTGGCCAGGCCAGGTTATTGGGTCCGTAAGGTGCTGCTCCCTAGCGTCGGTCATGGTAACTACATCACTAAGACGCCATTAGTTATCCGAGTAAGTTTGGGTGCGATACGTTTGCGTTTGTCAGTTTTATAAAGAAAACATTGGTTTTTACTACTGCTGATCTAAGGTACGTGTTTAATACTATTCATTTTGTACTTCTACTATGATTATATTAAGTTAATCAGCCACATTGCCTAGGAACAGTATGCATTTACGCTGTTTAATATGTCAATCAACTGTGTAGTTTCAGTAGATTTGGGAGTAGAGCGACTTTAATTAATGGCGTCGCTTCGGGCGAAGTGGCCATGATGGCCACTTTGTCCTGTTTGAATTACTATTATTATAGGTATTCATATTGAGCTTAATAATAACTATTATTAAGCTTAATAATTGTTATTATTAAGTATTAAACAGGTTTTAGTATCATTTGACTCATATTTTTGGCTCATGTACTAGGTAATAGCTTATTATTATATATGTAGGCCTACATAGATTTTTTTGGATTTAAGTTTTGAAATGGTCTACAAATACAAGAGGGAAAGCGAGCAGCAATCATGGGATGCAGAGAGGTATAGAAGCGGTTACAAATGATGGAATGTTCAATTCAACTGCGGCCAAAAAGTTCTCCGTTCCAAGAAACACTCTGAAGAGGAGGGACCTTGGTAAGAATATTGATGCCAAGGGCAACAGGAAGGTGCTAGGATAGTACCGTGCTGTTTTCACAGAAGAACAAGAAGCAGAATTGGTACGATACATATTGGATTTGGAGGTTGGTTTCTTTGGCGTCACGATTTTAGATCTTCGCTCTTTACCATACAGCCTTGGTGAAAAAAATAGCGTTCGGAACAATTTTAACAGAGAAACAAAAATGGCTGGCTTAGACTGGGTTGCTGGATTCAGACATCGGCACCTCGAAATTAGTTTAAGTAAACCAGATCAGACCTCTGCAGCTAGAGCTGCATTCAATAAACATAACGTGACAAAGTTTTTTAATATTCTTAAGGATATTTAAGAGAAACATTTTCACCCTGTCCACAGGTTTTCAATATTGATGAAACAGGGCTCGTAAGAGCTCAATCAAAGAGTTCTAATATTCTCGCTCTCAAGGGTAGGAGACAAGTTGGTGCTCTGACATCAGCAGAAAGAGGCCAGCTGTCGACATTTGTTGTTTGCATGTCAGCTGGCGGAAACTTCATTCCACCATGCGTCATTTTTCCTTCAAATGAAAGCGGAGCTCCAGGATGGAGCTCCACCAGGAACAATTATTGCATGCCATCCGTCTGGTTGGATGTAGAGCGATATTTTTCTTCGGTGGTTTGACCATTTCCTTGCTCATGCCAAACCATCAGCAGGCGACCCAGTGTTGTTAATATTAGATGGTTATTCTACCCATTCAAAAAACCTGGCATTTATTGAAACAGCAAGGGAGAACCACACTACCGTGGTCTGTTTACCGCCTCACTGTAGCCATAAAATGCAGCCTCTTGATGTCTCCTTTATGGGCCCGTTCAACACATTCTATGCTCAAGCTATTGAAAAGTATCTAAAAAACAATCCTGGAAGGGTTGTAACCAAGTTTCAAGTTAGCCGACTTCTTGGGGAAACTTTCTTAAAAGTAGCAACTCCAACCGTAGCAATAAATAGATTTCGCAAGTGCGGCATTAGTCCAAATCGAGAAGTGCGTGAAGCGCGTCAGACTGAAGACTTCATACTTAAGGCAGCTGAAGAAGACGTGGAAGAAGAAGGTCTACGCCTCGAAGATCCACAAGATCAAACTGAGGCTGGGAAAGAATATCTACAACCTGAACCATCGTCCAGACCCCAACTAGATCCACCCTCCAGTCCACACCTGGGACCTCTTCCAGCTCACAAACAGGATTTTCCTTCGCTGTAAGCCCAAAAGATATCATCACTTTATCAAAAACGAAAGTTCTTAAAAAGGAAACAAAAAGGGAAAAAGGAACTGCTGCTGTGCTGACCTCAAGCCCATATAAATTGGAACTAGAACAAGCAAAAACGGAAAAAGGAGACAAAGAAAAGGAAACAGAAATGAGGCGAGTTGCGAGGGCTCAAAAAATTAAAGAGAAAGAAGAAAAAGGAAAGATGACTACAAGTAAAATAAAAACTACAAACACAGTAAGCAAAGCAGGAAAGAAATATGAAAAAGTAAAGTGTGGAATTAAGGTGAGACGTCAACTACAATTTGATGATCAATCTGACAGCGATTAACGTGACACTGATTGTCTCTACTGCAATGAATTGTATTCATGTTCAAAGGATCGTGAAGGATGGATAAAATGCTCTGGTTGCACCCGCTGGGCCCACGAAGCTTGCGCCGGATGTGAGGACGAGGACGATCGTTTCGTGTGTGAATATTGTCTGTAACAACCACAGAAACAAGTTATTTTGTCAAATTTCTAGAATATACACTATTGAAAATGATAAACTACGTAGAGTAAAATAAATTAGGGATCTAGACGTTGAGTATCTATGTACTTTCATTCAGATCACATATAGAGTAAGTTAGCGCGCAGGCTATAAAAAGTTTGGGATATGTGGAAATGAACTCCAGGTTTTTCGAAATTGGGAAACAAATGCCTTTACTATTATTTAGTTAGACCTAAACTCAAATACTGCTCTGTAATATGGCACACAAAAACAATTGTAAATTCTCACATTTTGGAAAAAATACAGAATCGTTTATTGAGATTTATTTATATGAAAAAGCACAACATTTATCCGGGTTACAGTACAATCAGAAAAGTAAGTTTCCAAAATGAATTTGAATTGATGAACTCGAAAACGAGAAGACAAATATAATCGGTAAGCATGTATTATAAATTATTCAAAAAAGTTTACGACTGCCCCAAACTAAAATCCCTTCGCACGGTAAGAGTTCCTCCTCGTGCCACTAGACAATTATTGGAAATACCACTCACTTCCTCAAGTAATTATTGTTCTCAAGTTAACACAATGGTAAAAATAACAAATAATATCTTTCAGCTATCTGAACTTAGTATTGACTTCTCTTCCAGAAATGTTTTCAATGAATTACATCATTATTCGTTTTGATCTATTTATCTTAACATTTTTCGTAGCTATAGTATAGTATAGTCAGCATATGTACACTATATTACATATCTGTTAATTATTATTAGTGTCTCATGTAATTTAAGAAATAAATAAATAACTTGATCATAAGATGTAGACGCAAAGCAAGATCGATCCATGCTGCTTCACTTCGTTACTTCTAACCTAAATACATTGTTTCATTAAAAAGTCAGTTTTCTGACAAATGATCCTTGTACACAAAACATTCAAATACCTAAAAGGTATTAAGTCAAGCTATTATTATAATACGTAATAATCGTTTTCTGTAACTCGTTTCAACTTCCTTTTAATTCTAGATAAAGTTATCAGAATTTTGCTTTTTGTTTTATTTACTTAGTCTTCAAGATATCGATCATTGAACTATGCCATACTGGTTTGAACTTAACGAACACTTTTGAATTAAATGATCGACAAAAATATGTAACTTTACGTATTGTCATTATACAGGTAGTCCCTAATCAAGTTTTTATGATAACATTACCAAGCAGTTTGATATATTTTGATATTTTGGAATATATACTCACTGCTCGGATTTTACATGTGTGTATATTGGATTTTAGCAACCAGGCTTACGCATTTCGGAAGTTTACAGTGTCATAGGTTGTCTGCTGTTATCTCAAATTGTTTTTTAAAATTGAATAACTTCAATGTACTTTGTTTCATATTTTATCGAAAAACAGCAATCAATATATCATATCCTAGAAGCTATTGTGTTACCCTAGAAACTATTTGATAGTTCTCTTTCTGTTCTGATGAGGATTCTCCACTGGGAATACCTTGCACATCTCACTATTGGCCATTTTTTTTCAGTCTTCTACGGATGTTTTCCTGTACAAGTGGTTGGAGGAGAGAGTTGTTATGATATTCTAACATGGTTTGATGTTTATGACTTTTTGTTTTCCTGAATAGTTTATTGAATGGTTGACACATGAAGAGTTCGATGGGGCACCTGGTTTGTGACGTACCATGGAGCATCAGTCATTGCTCTGAGAATTTTTGACTGGGTTCTTTGTATGATGACAATGCTGGACTTACTGGTACATCCCCACAGTTGCATACCATAGGTCCATATGGGCACAATAATAGCTTTATATACCAGGATATTATTTTTAACGATATTTTTTATTTTCGCACCAGAAACCAATATGATTATCTCATTTCTAGATTAGTCTGCTTTCGTTGTTTTGATTATATATTCCCTCCAAATTAATTTACCATTTGGCAACTTCTTGATCTGGGAACTTCGATATAAACTGGTGGGTACAGTTAATTTTTTAATGTAAAGGTAATATACTGGGATTTAAACATTCAATATACTCACAAAAATATGTTTGGTATGCATATTTACGAACTTCAAAACGAATAATCAAGAGGAAAAATTTTAAAATGCCTCTAGTGCAAGGACCTTGCAGAGGGAAGAAACAATCGAGTGCTTGTGTATATAAGTTTGGAAAAAATTCTACTCTATTTAGATTGCCGACCTAGAGGACACTCGATCGTTAAACAAAACATATTTTCTTTCTTTTGACAAACGTTATTCTCCTACAATAATATATTCAACAGAGAATTGGGTAATTCAGTAAGCACTAAACTAAAATAGAAGCAATTGAAATGAAAAATTTGAGCAACATAGGAGGAGAAACGAAATGGGAAAATCAACCATTATTATAATCAAAAAGTTAAATTGGTATGGACATATAATGAGAATGAGTCAACAAATAATAGCTAGGATATTAATGGAGGTGGGTAAGCCAAGGAAAAAGCAAAGAGGGAGACCAAGAAGACAAAATAAATTAACCAGATAGAGGAAATAGAAAGAAAAAAAAGTTGAGAGGTGTCAAGGGACACCCGGATAGAACGAAGTTCCTTTCGATTAATTAGTGAAGGAATTGTAATAAAATTTTATTTTTTTTAAGTTATAATAATATTTTTTTTATTATTAACAAATATAATGTTATATAAACTTAATCAGTAGGCTCAATTTTCGTAATAATTGGCTTGTGGTAACTGAAGTAGGAAACATATGTTTGGGATTCTATTTTATTTAAATGTCTTGAAAAAACTGCATCAATGGTAGTATTATATTTTGTTGTTGATTCTGCTGGATTATTGTTAATTCTTAAATCAAATTCATCCTCTAGAAACTGTACTTCGTAAACACAACAGCGTATAGGTTAGAACACGCACGGCTTGCTAAATACGTTCTGATATTGTAATATTAAAATATGATTTGTTTTTGAATTTATTAAAATTATGACGCGTACACTTGCTAAACACACAAAATGTGGAGATTATAAATCGTATGACTTGGTTAGCACAATAATAAAGAGAGGTTATGGTGCGTACTTGCTAAAAATACAAAAGCATTTATTATTATCTGTATATAATCTCTACTTACCTAACTCCATCAGCAATATCCGGAACTTGTGCAGAAACACTGTCAGGATTCATTATTATTATTATTTTTTATTATTTATTATTTACAAAAAAACTGTATACACTCAACAAAAATAATCGTCGCGACACCACACTGTTCAATGCGAAATAGAAATGAAAATATCTGGCTTGCTTTCTATAAGAGAGAGAGAGACAGACAGACAGACAGAGAAACATGCGCACGCCGCACAGCTTACAATAGCTTACAATAGCAAAAAGTGTCGTGACAACTTTTCGTAAAAATTTTTTCCGTCTAGCCCCCTTTCACTTCACTTCACTTCGTTCCAAAAAGCAAAAAAAAGAATTTTTCAGAAAATAAAAATTCCTCCCCGGCAGGGAATCGAACCCCGGTCTCCCGCGTGACAGGCGGGGATACTGACCACTATACTACCGAGAAATATGTTTAGTAGATTTCAAAAGTATTATTCATTATACAGCAAGCAACTGAAGTATATTATTTCAATTTTTGTTGTAGAGAATCTCAACAATTAATTAACATAATAAAGACAAAAAACTATACTAAGTAATATTAAAAATGATTTGTTTTTGAATTTATTAAAATTATGACGCGTACACTTGCTAAACACACAAAATGTGGAGATTATAAATCGTATGACTTGGTTGGAGAAACATGCGCACGCCGCACAGCTTACAATAGCTTCAAAAAGTGTCGTGACAACTTTTCGTAAGAATTTTTTCCGTCTAGCCTCCTTTCACAACGCGCGATAAGGAACTTCGTTCCAATAAAGGAAAAATTCTAGAAGATATGAAAATTCTCTCCACGTAAAAAAAGGTTGGAGGAGGACACGACGCATGACAGGGCATAAAGATAAGCCAAGACGAATACACACGTTATTCACTCAATGAAAGAAAGCGAGAAGAGTATTACTTTTATTCATTTGACGAAAACTGGAAGATCTTATGATTTGAATAAAATCAGGATTAACAAATTGGTAGTATACAGAATGAGCATCCCTAGCGAAATCTGGGTCGCCGATTAGGAGTCTTATACAAGATCTTATAGAGAAATTTTACGTGAAATGGTGTATTCTACAAATAACGAAGTAAACGCTTTCAATATACTCAGGTCTATAACCGAGTGATCGTCACATAGATGATGAGAATTATTTCACCCTGTCACATTTGGCATCGGAAAGTTATGATAGGTTTTATAGCACTGATATTAATAACAGTGGCGATAGAATTTGCTGGCAAATGTGTTAGCAGAGTTCGGGAAGAATGTGGACTCAAAGATGCACACAAAAGTGCTTGATTTCATTAATACTTGTACCATGGAAACGTCCAGATAACAAGCAGAATAACGTCAATTGTGTGCGAATAGAAAATACCTTTAGTCATTATTATGTAGGTTCATCAAAACTGTTGGGAAGCCAAATGAATAACGATTGCCGAAATGATAAATAGAAAGTTGACCGAAATATTCTCCAAAGGAGATAAGACAAATTGCGTGCTGTTACACAGTATGGTCCGCTATATAAATGATCATTTTATCAATATATGTGAATTTAAGTTTACATGGAATTTACTTATTTTGATGATCGCACTAATATTTCTAACTATGTAAAAAGAATAGTCGACCTTTTGCTATTTGTTTTAGTATTCTTTACTATACAAAAATATTTAGACGATTTTGTACTTCTTATGTATCCGCTGTTTCTTCAATAGTGGTAGATGAAAATGTTCGGGAAATATTGGAAATACGGCCCTGTTCCGATTACACACATCTAAGTTGTCACCACCTAAGACTATTTAAGTAGAATTCAAAATCAATAAGTATTTCATTTCTTGTCTGTGTGTGTATGCTCGGTGTCGTTCGTCGTAGGAGAAACTGGGCGATCGGAAGTATTCGGTGATAGATTTTTTACAAAGTCGACGCCTCGATTTGCATACAAGCGCGCTTTGTCGGAATGAATTTCAAGAATGCCCTTGTTCGCCTCCGCTATCTGCATTTTTCACCTTCGATTTTTAGATGCGATGGGCGAGATGTGACGTTCGTGACTATCTTTTATGGCCTTGAACCGTGGACAATATTTATATTATTATATTCTTTATTATCATTAATAGTCTGGTTCATAAGTGCCAATTCGTCATAAACCTAGTCAGGACCATCGAAAATTATTATTTTGGTCTCAATCGATTCGAAATGGTATCTAGAATAAGCGATCAACTTTACAATAGGGGCCTACGTAAGAAAAAAAGAATGACTTGGTTTTTTGAAAATATTTCAAAAACTATTTGACATAACCAAACTTTGAAAAAACTTCCTTAAAAAGGAGCTGAACATTTCCTAAAGATAAGTATTACCTTCCGGAACCGTACCGACAATATTTATAATTGTAATTTAGAAGTGAAAATTGGGATAAAAAAGGGTAGCGGTTGAACCAGGTGCGTCAATCGAATCAGAAGCTTGTTGAAACATTATTTAAACCGACTATAAATAAATATGAATATTAAGGAATCAAACAATTTTGGTACTATCTAAACATATGAATAAACAATAATCTGCCAACAAAAAGTGTTTATACCAATTTCTTCATGAACTATGCTTTTGTTAATTAGTTAATTTTTTCCAGTTGAAAATTATTTCTAAACTAGAAACCTAGGATTTTTTGGAACAGTTGGAAAAATTCTGCAATTTTGATTTTACACTTTTTTATTAACAAATAAAAGTATTAAAAATGAATAATGTAAATAAAGCAATCAGGCAATATCTTTTTTCAATAATTGTTATTATTGTGTTTTCTTATTGCTGAAAGCTATATATACTTTTTTCAAATATTTTACTTCCATTATTTAAATAATTGTTATAAACGAAGCAAGATTTTTGAAAAATTTTTTGGGAATTTAATCCTTGATGAAACTGACAATTTTTAAGAAAAAAATCGTTCCTTAAAACATTTTTTTATTGACAAAAAACGCACTTGTTAATTATCAATTTTTATGTGTTACTAAATAATAATATTAGGGAACCATTTTTTAAATAATTATTTTTCACGTTCCTTCATATTACAAAAGGATTTTCTCATTAAATTCCATTTGATTACCACACAAACAATTTGTTACTAACAAATGAAATTTTGCGCGATATTTTTAGGAATACTACAAAATATTATGGAAACACCATAAGTCTATTCTTATGTGAAAACTTTTTTCCTATTTTTTATATAATTATTAAATATGTTATTGTACTATTAGTCTTGTTGCTTTCTCTCTGTTTTCTTTATTGTTAATAAAATAAGTTATAAACTATTGTAATGTTTTTGTTATTTATTTAAACAATAAACGGGTGGGATAAATTTTAAACACTCGGTATTGTTTAAATTTATTTAAACACTAACTCACTAACACTAATTTATATGTACTTAACTAGTGACTTAAATTTAATTTATATGCACACTAACTTATCAATTTATAACACTTTTACATTCACTTAATTACTGTTTAACTCACTATGGCAACTTATAAACTCAACTCATCCGCTGATCGGTCCTGTATTTATATCAAAAACTTTCTTTACTAGAACATTCGGGATGGGACATGCCTTTCGCGATATTTCTTAAAATGCCTTTCGAGAACATGTTTAAAAAGGACGGTCACAATAGATCCCAATAGACCTTCTCAGAATTCGGCGCGCTCGCCTTTTTCTTAACTCCGTTAACATAAGGTTACAGGGCCGTACTTAGTATCTGCTTCGGTGTGCGAGTTCGTAACACTATTGAAGATACGACATGAACACTCTAAATCGTTTTAGTTCTTCATTACATAATGAACAAATTGAGCTTTGAAAGGGAGCTCTAACTTAATTGTTCATTACCTTTTTTTATTATTATCTATAGAGCTTCACCGGAATTATTTTTTTTACTTTTCAGTTCAAATATCTTATAAACTATACATAGGATAAATACGATAAAAATGTTGCAAAACTTTTTTGTTCTCCGTTATTTATTAATGACTAAATTGAGTTTTGAAACATTCTTATCGTATTTTCACTAGTTTATAAGATATTTGAACTGAAAAGTGAAAAAAAAGTTAATTTCGGGGAAGTAAATAGACAGTAATAAAAAAAGTTGATGAACAATTGAGTTGGAGCTCCGTTTCAAAGATCAACTTGTTCATTTTCTAATGAAGAACAAAAAAGTCTTGGAGTGTTTTTGTCTTATCTTTAATAGTTTATAAGGAAGAAAGTCCTAGAGTACTATATGTTTAAAAATAATCATATAAAAAATAGAAAACTCTTAATATTAATATTAAATAACTCAAAAAAAGTCTCTATTAACAAGTGCGTTTTTTATAAATAATTTTTTTTAAGAATCAATTTTTTTCCTTAAATCATCATTTTCATCAGGGATTAACTCACCAAAAATAATGGGGGATTAAATCATCAAAAATCTTATTCACAATGCATTTGTTTATAACAATTGTTTAAATAATGAAAGTTGAAAATTTAAAAAAAATATTGTTATATAGCTTTCAGCAATAGGAAAACAAAATCATCACAATCATTGAAAACACATATTTCCTGATTGCTTTATATACATTATTCATTTTTAATACCTGTGATTGTCAATAAGAAAGTGAAAAATCAAAATTTCATAATTTTTCCAACTGGGATCTCCTCTATGCCCTTTTAAGAATAGCTCCAAAAAGTATAAAAACATCTAGGTATCTAGTTTAGAAATAATCAATGTTTTCATGATAGAATTTTTTCAAATTTTGATTATGTCAAATAGTTATAGAAATATTTTCAAGAAACCCAACCATTATTTTTTTTCATACGTAATTGTTTATAACTTTTGCAATTCTTGCTGGCCTCTATGATAAAGTTGATTGTTTGTTCTGGATGCCATTTCAAATCAAATTAGACCAAAATCATAATTTTCGATGGTCCACACTAGGTTTATGACGAATTGGCACTTGTGAACCAGACTATATTGGTCTTTTTTGTTTTCGTGTGATGTATTTATTTATCCATTGTAATACCTATAAGGGTACATTCTTTCAAAATTTTCAATTTTCATAAAATTTACCAGTATATGATTACTTAAAAAGCTACCTTTTCATATTTCTAATAAAGAGGAATACATAGATACCTACAGGTGTGCAGTAGTATAATATACATAGTAAGATGTTTGTTGGCAACGTTTGCTGTGATAACGAGTCAGGTTGTACTCACACTCCCTACGTTTTTGAAGGCGTGAACAGATAGGAAGGACTCTAATACAGTATGAGGCAGTGAATAATAAATCAGTCCAAAAACCTCTTGACGAGGTATAAATAGGTGAGGCACCCCTCATAAAAGATGTGATATTAAATCATACGATGTATATGGTGACACAAGTACGATATCAACATATAATCTTTTTAAAATAAAGGTAAGCTATGGCCACATACTCACACTTTATTCATTATTAATTTAAAAGTGGCAAATAATAGAACTGTACTTTCGTTCAGCCCTGTTTAAATATTGTTAGTGTTTGTTGTGTTCTTCCCAGTTTCATTTTAATGTATTTTGTTTTTCAACCGGTCTTATTGTAGTACAGATAAACAATGTGGTTTGTAGTTCTGACAACTCAATCGAAACAGGTGGATTTTCTTTGTAATGCGTTTGGATAGTATAATTCGGATGGGGCCCCTTCTTTCTAATGTGTTAATGCACGCACGTCTGAAATATATACACAAATTTTAATGATTTTTGGTGAAATTTGAACACAGAAAAAAGTCATCAAATTAAACATATCGGATGTTTTTTCTCTACATGTTGTTGACAACCGTATAAAATGGAAAAACTTGAAAAAACGAAAAAAAAATCAATGGGTGACCAATTATTTTGACTATAACTCCACAAGACGACAGAATAATGACACATATTACACACTATTCGAAAGGTCTTCAATAGTGTTGTAAAAAACACCCATGGTGTTTTATCTCTATCTAGGGTCAAAAACCATATAAATTGAAAAAATAAATGAGAGGACTATTAATTTTGGCTATAACTCCACAAGGCTATTGAACAATGTCAAATAGTACACACTCTTCGAAAGGTCTTGAATAGTGCTGTTAAAACATGTATGGTGCTTTGTCTCAATCTGGGTCAAAAACCATTTAAATTAGAAAAAACTTGAAAACCTAAACAAAAAATCAAAGGGTGGACTATTTATTTTATCTATAACCCCCCAAGGTTACAACAAAAATCTCAACTATTATACACTATTCGAAGGTCTTGAATAGAGCTATAAACAATATCTAGTGTGCTTCTTCTCTATCTGGGGTTGAACACCGTAAAAATTGAAGAATACTTGAAAAAACGAAAAAAAAAATCAAAGAGTGGACCACTCATTTTGACTATAACTCCGCAAGGGTTTACCAAGTATCTCAAATTTTATATACCGTTGGAAAGGTCTTGAATAGAGCTGCAGAAAACACTCTATCTGAGGTCAAAAAATTTTAAAAACTTGAAAATACCCATATTTCGATATTTTAGATGACCATTAGGACCCCTTAAGGTTTTTTTCAGGGATCGTGGAATGATGCGATCGTAACAACTTTTCAAGCTCTATCATCCTGAAAAGTGTCATCGAAATCGTTAGAGCCGTTGCAAAGTTGCCACAAATATATATACCGACAAACTACCTAACTACCTAAAACGAGGTACCTGTATCTCAGCTTTTACTACAACTAGGAGGCTGAACTCAACTGACAGAATTATATCGTGATCGGTGAACGCGTTCCTATTTTATATGTAAAATAAATTACTGTACATATATATATATATATATATATATATATATATATATATATATATATATATATATATATATATATATAGTGACTTTTCATGGTTTGATTTTCATGCCGTAAACAGTTTGTATTAGGCTTTTTCGGTGTGATGGTTTTTGTGGGCAGTAGTTGCGTCACTCGGCAATTACCGTTGCCTTTGATCGGCACTATGTTTACTACATAAAGGGCCAATAGTTGCCGCTATATCTATATTAGTGGTTGATAAACTGACTTACCAGATAAGA
Organism: Galeruca laticollis; assembly: GCA_963921935.1. NCBI lineage: Eukaryota > Metazoa > Arthropoda > Insecta > Coleoptera > Chrysomelidae > Galeruca > Galeruca laticollis. Next base: position 219,505,040 of record OY998178.1, on the reverse strand, counting down.
GAAGATAGAAAAGATGGTTTGTTGTTTCATATCAGGTGATGACTCAAAAATGTCTAGACGACAAAATAGAAAAAGACAGCATATCACTGTTTTAAGTGAAACTAACTGTTTCTTGATAATTACACAATACAGTGTGTCCCGCATAAGAGCCGACACAGAGCAGCGACGTATAGGGGAGCCTAAAATATGACGAATTGGGGCATTTTACCTCTATACAAAGTTGCATCCCTGAGGAGTTATAGGGCCTCAAAGTAGGGCCCAAAATTTCGAGAAAAATTAATTTCTTTGCAACCCTTTAACTTAAAAATTCCAAATTTGGTACACTCTATGAGACTGTTAAGGGCATTGAATAAAGGTAAGTAGGAGGCGATTGAACCATTTTGGGGGGTTAATTAGGGGTAACATAACCTTAAAATGTCACAAAAGGTTTTTTTATATCTGTCAGTTGATTTGAAAAAGTTTATCTTCATACTATGGTTAAACTTTTTTGACCATTGTAATTTTGCATAAAACTTTGTCATTTTCATGGAAAAGTCAGACATATTTTCAACAATGTTATTTAAGAAGTTATAAAAAAGTCAAGAGTTGGCTATGATTTTATACATGAAATTTTACAATTTGCAATTCAGTTCTTGTAGTAAGTAAATTGTTACAATTTCTTAAAATGAGTGGAAAATTCTCATTTTGCAAGTGGATATGTTATTGGTGTTAGGGGTTTTGTGAAGAAAACTGTAGAAGCGTGGAAGAATATCGGAGGAAGTTCCCTAATCGCGTGGTTCCTAGCAGAGAAACATATTCTAATGTTGAAAGAGGGGCTCGAGAAATAGGAAAGTTTTATAGCGTTAATAGAGAGCGGACTGCTCAAATGAGTGTGCGAGATGAAGAACTATTTTGGATACTACTTACGATCAAGGGCATATTAGCACTAGAACTTGTTCTAGACAGAGTGGCATATCAAGATCATCTGTACACCGAACTATTAGACCCGATTTACTCCATCCTTATTATGCCCAAAAAGTGCAAAAGTTGTTACCTCAAGTCTTGGTTCAGCGAGTGAATTTCTGTCGATTTATTGTACGTCAGGATGTTCACGTTTAAAAGAAAATACTTTTTACTGATGGGCCTTGCTTTACTCGTAGGAGTATTACAAATATGCATAACTATCATGAGTATTCAGATGTAAACCCTCATGTAATAACTCCCCGATATTTCCAATGTGAATTTAATATTAATGTTTGGGCCCGTCTCAACGATCATTATTTGATTGGACCAGTTATTTTACCAAACTGGTTAAGCGGTGAAACTTATTTAGAGTTTCTCCAAAATACTCTTCCGTATTTATTTGACGATTTACTATTACAATTGAGATTGGAACATTGGCTAATGCATGATGGGGCACTATCTCATTTTAGTGTCAATGTAAGAGACTTTTTAAGCTGCCAATTTCCAAATTAGTGGATTGGGCGAGGAAATAATTGTTCTCAAGATTAGCCTCCCCGTTTACCACACCTCAATAAACGTGTTACTTTCTTTGGGGGACGTTAAAGGAATCTGTTTTTTCTTCTCCAGTTGATTCCCGTGAAGAATTGGGGAATCGCATTGCAGACAAATGCAAAATAATATAAAATGATCATCAGCTACTGGTCAAAGTCGACTTCAACTTTCGGCGAAGAATAATTTTGTATCTAAGAGAAAATGGTGATCATTTTCAGCAATTTCTTTAAATTAAAGTGTTGATGTTCTTTCTACAATGCTATTAATTTGTTTTTCCATTAAATTGTTCTTATTGAAATGTATCTATTAATTTGTTAAATCTGAAATAAAATTCATGATATGGATGGAGTAAATTACGTCTAACTGTTATTCAACTTTTCGATGCAAATGACAAAGTTTCTTGCAAAATTACAATGGTAAAAAAAGTCTGAGAACTTAATTATCCATGGTATGAAAATAAAATTTTTCAAATCAACTGACAGATAAAAAACTTCTGTGAAATTTTAAGGTTAGGTCACCCGTAATTAACCCCCCAGAATGGTTCAATCGCCTTCTACTTATCATTACTTAATGCCCTTAACAGTCTCATATAGTGTACCGAATTTGGTATTTTTAAGTTAAGCGTTGCAAATAAATTAATTTTTTTCGAAATTTTGGGCCCCTGCTTTGAGGCCCCATAACTCCTCAGCGAAGGAACTTGGTATAAAGGTAAATTGCCCCCGATCGTCATATTTAGGGTTCCCCTATACGTCTCTGCTCTGTGCCGGTTCTTATGCGGGACACCCTGTATATTGGAAAAATGTTAACAATTCTAAGAAATTGACAATTGTTTCGATATTAAATATCACCGTCAGAATGACAGAAGTTACATTTCATTTGATGCCTACCTTATGTTTAGTAGTTATTTTTGGCTAGACCAAGATGTGACCTAACTTGTGATTGACTTAATATATATTAAGAGAAAAAAGAAGAAGATGTGATATTACAAATATTGAAGCTTAGATATTATTAGCCCTATGGTGATATCCTGGATATCATTTTTCCAATTAAGATCAGTATAACTGTGCAATGATATAGAAAACCAGGAAAACGATATCTGCTGATTTTTACAATTATCACTTAATAAGACAGTTTTAAAGTGGAGAACTCCCTAGATTTATCTCTTCACTGACGACTTCATATTGTGGGTTTCTGGGGTGTCTTTTAATTTCCCATTCACCAAGGAAATCCAGTTCTTGTTTCTTGTCACAAACATATGGTCAATGAATGTTTGGCATCAAGTAGATGTTTTGCATAGTGGGATTTATCTGGTTGTTTTAATATGTATTCTCGTAAGTGTTCACTGTATCTGATTTCAAAATTTCTAAGGGTTTGACCCAAATAGACATCAATACATTCTGGACATTTAAGTTTATATATAGACCTCTTTAATGGAGATATTTTTGTTTTTAAATTCAACAGTTGTGTACTCACGTTACTTTCTGTTTCAGAAGAAATTGTTGTATTTGTTGCTAAAGATATTATCTTTGAAATATTATTAGAAATATTATCTGCATATGTGATGGTTTTATAGTTTTTTATTTCTTTAGATTGTTTAGGAAATATTAATTGTAATGCCGCTTTTCCTCTTTTTTATTAATTAATTTATTTATCATATGTAATTGATCATTTTTGGATTTTGCTGTTTGTTTAATTGTATTAATTTCTCTATCAAAATTACATTTGTTCATAGGAACTGAAAGTGCTCTATGTGTCATTGAATTATATGCTGCTAGTTTATGTGACATGGGATGATTCGAATTATATGGAATAGTTACATCAGTGTGTGTTGGTTTTCTGTAAATTGAATAATCAAGTACATTATTAACTCTTTGAATTTTCAAATCAAGAAAATTGATTGAGTTATTTTCTTCAACTACCTATAAAACGAACGAATTTGTCATCTAAATATCTATACCAAAATAAGATATTTTTTGAAATATTACTTTCAAAGATTTTTCTTTCCAAACTGGCGATAAAAATGTTTGCCAAAATTGGTGATATAGGGCTTCCCATTGGTAAACTTTCATTTGGAATATATATCTTATTGTCAAAAGTGAAATAATTCTGATTAATACATACATCAAATAAATTAAGTATATCTGATATTATTCCTGCAGTAATATTTTCGTCATCTAGTAATTTTCTTAAGTGTTAGACATTATTTAGAAGACATTTAAGTGAACATATTAGTAACAGAGAATGAAATGAGTTTATAGTTATCTTGTAAGTTGAATTTTTAACATTTTTTCAATATATTGTGCAATTATCTAGAAACAATTAGTTTCATATAAAACAGTAATATGAGTAGATTCCAGGAAGTAAGGGTCGAGACAGTAAAGTTCATTGAGAGCATAGTCTATTTTCATACATGGTGATATGAAAATGATTTATTGTATAGAAAACAGAAGCCACACACCAGAATATGAGCTAGAGCTAGAGATAGTGTAAGAAACAAAGTACGGACAGGGAAAAATTATACTAGGGAAGGATATTGTAGTCTTAAAAATTATACTAAGGAAGGATATTGTAGTATTAATAAATGAATTACAACACCCAGAATAGATGTTGTTTTTTTTATTAATAATGTTAAATAATTTCCTATTATTTCTCATTATATAACAAAGAACTTTTCCTACTTACTTATTCCGTTCATTTTAGTTTTGTAGAAACATCATCAAAAGGTTTAATCAACGAACGTTTACCTGCAATGAGAAAATATGAACCAGATTTATAATTGAATTAAAATTCGTTATTATCAAAACAATGAAGTCTATTTTAAGATACAAAATGGGGGCAAAAAATGAATTTTTTTTAAATGATTTCAAGTTTTATCCTCAATGTTATCAGATTTCAATGGAGATTCTGAGAACATATACGCGTTTCGTATAATAAACAATTTTCTTGATTCCATCATAACTGGTAATGGAACATGGTGCTTTGGATATGATCCTATGGCTGAAACGAACTGCAGAATGGAAGTCGAATGACGAACCAATATCTGAGAAATTGAGTTTTCGGATATCAAGAATCAAAACAATGTTTCATATGGTAAGATAGCCGTTTTTTGCACTGTAATGAACCACCTCACAGGGCCAAACAAATTTCTCGCAAAATGTAGTATATCTGGATTCATAGGACTTCTTGTACTGGCTCTGGTGAGCTGAAAACCAATGATTCATCTTTGAGATGCCCTTAATAATATCCAATCATAAAATTGGTCACTTGCATATGCTTCGGAGGCTGTATCGTGCTAACAAACCAAAATTTCTCCGAAAATTACCAAAAATGTAGTATCTCTGGATTTATAGAACCCGTTGTACTGGCTCCAGTAATATGAAAAACAATAAGGTACATCTGTGAGATGTCCTCAACAATATCCTATCATAAAATTGGTCACTTGTATACATTTTTGAGGAAGAATGTAGTATATTTGGATTTATAAGACCCGTTCTACTGGCTCTGGTAAGCTGAAAATCAAAGGAGTTCATTTGTGAGACGCTCTGAACAATATCCAGTCATAGAATTGGTGACTTCTATGAACTTCGGAGTCTGTAACGTGCTAACAAGACATGTTACAAAAGGTGGCCGAGGTGGACGACATACACACAGGATTTTCTTTCTAAAAAGCAGTTGTGTTTTTCTAGCCGAAAAACGAGAAAATAACAAAAATTCCAACTTGTTTTGGCGTAAATCAGAACTTCTCTCGCATCTTAGACAGGGTTGGGGGGAGAAGTAAAACAGATTCGTCCTCCGAATTTGCCGGATCTATCACCATACGATTATTTTATCTTACAGAGACTATTAACTGCTATGAAAGTATTGTTTTAAAATTCCGTTACAACCAGAAAAACAGCCATGTTACAAGTGCCAATGAACATCCCAAAAACCCTCTTAAATATCCTATGGGTAATTTGGATGATAGTTCCAAACGTTTTATTGAGTTAACTAGATCCTTTTAGAAGACATATAACCTTTAAATAGAATACCTTGTTTCATTCTAAAGCCTAGCAAAATAATAATGACACGAGTCACCTGCGTGATTGAGTGCTTGGCGTACACACTAAAAGCGGTTCGGTTGGTTTATGCCGCTAGGGCGTGTTTAACACGTAGTTCCGGTACACTTTTAAAACCTTCTGTGCTTGATTTGGGATGAATCATTTCATTTTTATTTTGATAGAATATATAATTCGGTAATTTCAAGATCACGCTGATGCCCGATTTGACTAGCAGTTCCTAAAGTTATGTAATACCTGTTACGAACTCGCACACCGAAGCAGATACTAAGTACGGCCCTGTAACCTTATGTTGACGGAGTTAAGAAAAAGGCGAGCGCGCCGAATTCTGAGAAGGTCTATTGGGATTTATTGTGACCGTCCTTTTTAAACATGTTCTCGAAAGGCATTTTAAGAAATATCGCGAAAGGCATGTCCCTTCCGGAATGTTCTAGTAAAGAAAGTTTTGATATAAATACAGGACCGATCAGCGGATGAGTTTCAGTTTATAATTTGCCATAGTGAGTTAAACAGTAATTAAGTGAATATAAAAGTGTTATAAATTAATAAGTTAGTGTGCATATAAATTAAATTTAAGTGACTAGTTAAGTACATATAAATTAGTGTTAGTGAGATAGTGTTTAAATAAATTAGTAAGTAGCCATACCGAGTGTTTAAAATTTATCCCACCCGTTTACGTTTTAAATAAATTAGAAAAACATTACATTGGTGTCAGAAGTGGGATAATATAAATAAATAGCTACATAAAAATGGCCAAGAGACTATGTGATCTGAAAGTCACGGAATTAAGGGCGGAATTGGAAGATCGTGAGTTGGAAACGTCCGGTAAGAAAAGTGAATTAGTAGAAAGACTTAAAGTGGCACTGGAAAATGACGGCTTTAATCCAGAATTATTTTTATTCAATGACGAGGCTTCCACCATAATCTCGTCAATTTCTGCCATGGACGAGAAGATTTCAACCATGAAGAACGATATTTCTACTAATATGGACGAGAAGATTTCCACTATGAAGAATGATATTTCTACTAATATGGACGAGATTTCCACTATGAAGAATGATATTTCTACTAATATGGACGAGAAGATTTCCACTATGAAAAATGACATTTCTGCCGATATCTTATCGTTAAAAAATGACATTGCTGCTGACGTCGAGAATAAAATTACGTCTCTAAAATCAGACATTGAAAATAAGATGACAACGATGGAAAATCAGATGGACGAGAAAATCAAGGATTTGGAGACAAAGATTGCTGATTTAAGAACACAGGACACTTCAGCAGAAGAAAAGAAGATCGAGATCTGCAAGCCAGAAACACAACCCAAGACAGATGATATTGGCAGTTTTACCCGAGTCAAGGCCCCAACGTTCGATGGAAAGATGTCGTAGACCAATTGCGTAAAACAGTTCGAAGCAGCCGCTAGAGTGAATAATTGGTCCGATAAGGAGAAAGCAGTGAACCTAACTATCGCGCTTCGGGGAGATGCCTTAGATATACTTCAGACGATACCTCTGGAAGAAACGGATGATTTCGAACTGCTGAAGAAGAGGTTGGACATGCGGTACGGTCACGAACATCTAGAACATTTGTACCAGTCCCAACTGAAGAACCGAAGGCAGAAACGCGATGGAGCCCTTCAAGAGTATGAAGTGGATATTGCCCGACTCGTTCGATTTGCTTATCCGTCGGCACCAGAGAACATGATGGAATGTCTGGGCATCCAGGCCTTTATTGATGGCTTACGTGACCCCGATATGCAGAGGACGCTTCGTTTAGCCCATCCCAAAACATTAGTTGACGCATTGACTGCTGCTCTTGAATATGAAGCAGCAACGAAGGCTTCAGGATATAACAAAATCAGGACCATCCAAGAAGAAGGTGACGAAGACAGATTTGACCAGTTCGTCAGTTTAATAAAAAGTATGATGGACAAGAAGCCAAGAAAGATCAGATGCTGGAATTGTGACGAGCTAGGGCATGTACGTAGTTCGTGTAAGCGCCCCAAGACTCCTGCAAACCAAGAACCCCAGACACAGGAAAACTAGAACGGGTCGGCTACGAGGGGGCAGCACCGAACCATGACCGTTCCAAAGACCCTCTCATACTGATAGCTTCTCTCAGATGTCGCAACGACAGTGTATATGTGGATTACGAAGTAAATGGCAAGGGATATGCTCTGCTGGTTGACACTGGGGCAACTAGAACCATTATACGACCAGAGATAATAAACCCCAAGAAGAAACTTCTACCAACGAGATTGCGACTGCGGACCGCCACAGGCGAGAGTGCCAACGTTCACGGGGAAACAGTAATCCAATTGGGAATTGGCGCAGAAAAGTTCACGCATACGGTAATCGTAGCTGACATTGAAGAAGACGTGATTCTGGGAATGTACGTAATGAATGTACATGGATTCCAATTAGACTTTAGAAACAGAACCATTAAAGTGGGTTCCGAGGAGGTATTCCTGCATCCATATGAAGGCAGCGCGGTGTTGGCAGCTGTACAGGAAGATATCGTTCTACCTGCACGAAGCGAAACCATGATAGTAGCACGGCTACAGGGAATCATGGAGGAAGGTACACCGGTTATGATGGAACCAAGGAACCACGACGAGGAGGTTGGCAAAGGAGTAGTAATTGGGAAAGGATTGGTTACGTCGGCGACGATTGATAAACGTGAACGATTACCCAATTACCATCAAGAAAGAAACCAAGATTGGATCCTGCGTACCAGTGACGTCTATAGTTCGTCAGATTCGTCAGATTCGAACAAATGTTATCAGTAGCTGGTCAATCTTTGGATCGAGCTGAAAAAAAGAGAATGAGAGAATTTCTCTTGCAGTATCGAGACTTTTTCGTACCAAAAGGAGGAAAGATTGGTAGAACATCAGCCGTCAAACACAAAATCGATACTGGTAATGCTAAGCCAATTAGACAATCAGCTCGAAGACTCCCACGAGCGAAGAGAGAGGAAGCTGAAAGAATAATTCGAGAGATGGCAGAAGAAAAAGTGATAGAACCATCTACTAGTCCATGGGTGTCTCCAGTAGTGCTCATCAAGAAAAAGGATGGAACTACGAGATTCTGCGTGGATTATCGCCAGCTTAACAACGTGACGAAGAAAGACAGCTATCCTCTGCCCCGAATCGACGATACGCTAGACACGTTGGTCGGCAGCAAACTGTTTTCCACCTTGGACCTGAAGCCTGGTTATTGGCAAGTAGAAATGGACCCAGAAGATAAAGAGAAGACTGCTTTTACCACCGGATCTGGATTATGGCAATTCAACGTCATGCCATTCGGGCTCTGTAATGCGCCTGCGACATTTGAAAGACTTATGGAAAATGTCTTGAGAGAGTTGTCTTGGAAGACATGCCTGGTCTATTTGGACGACATCGTAGTACTGGGGAAGACATTTGACGAACATCTGAAAAATTTGGAAGACGTATTCAAACGACTCCAAGCTGCCCAGCTCATGTTAAACCCGAAGAAATGTCAGCTGTTCCAAAACCGAGTCAACTATCTAGGTCATATAGTGAGCAATGAAGGAGTGGCGGTGGATCCAGAGAAAGTTGCTTCCATTCAGCAATGGCTGCAACCAACCGACAAACATCAAATTAGGAGCTTCCTTGGACTTTGCACGTATTACAGAAGATTTATCAGGAAGTTTGGGGATATTGCCAAGCCTCTAACGCAACTTACAGAGGAAGCAAGAGCTTTCCAATGGGACGAAGACTGTCAAACGGCTTTTGAAACTTTGAAGAGGCATTTAACCTCGGCGCCGATATTAGGATATCCATTACCAGTGGGAGACTTTATTCTTGACACTGACGCAAGCAACGTAGGAATTGGTGGAGTGCTCTCACAGATCCAAGGAGGGCAAGAAAGAGTGCTGGGATATTTCAGTAAAGTCCTCTCCAAACCAGAACGAAACTACTGCGTCACAAGAAGAGAACTTTTGGCAGTAGTGAAGTCCGTGGAACACTTTTACCAGTATCTCTATGGTAGGAAGTTTTTAATTCGGACTGATCATGCAGCACTTAAGTGGTTGATGCAGTTCAAGAATCCCGAGGGCCAGATCTCTACATGGATTGAACGACTTCAAGAATACGATTTCAACATCGAACATCGAGCTGGTGTGAGTCACCGAAATGCCGACTCCCTGTCCAGACGGCCGTGCCCAACAGACTGCTCCCACTGCAACAAGGTGGAATCTAGGGAAGCTGCAGTTTCAAGAACTACTGTAGTCAACGAGGAATGATCACCCACCAGGGTCAGAGAAGATCAGGAGAATGATCCTCACCTGAAGATGATCCGGCAATGGAAGGAAGAAAATCGGCAACCTACCTGGCAAGAAGTGTCAAGATTTTCACCGACACTCAAGGCGTATTGGGCTCAGTGGGACTCCCTTGTCCTGGAAGAAGGGCTGTTGAAAAGAGTCCTTGAAAACGATAATGGTTCTGAGATGAGGAGACAGCTAGTTATCCCGAGAACAAGAGTAGCTGAGGTACTGAAGAAGTTACACGACAGTCCATCGGGAGGTCATCTGGGAGTGAAGAAAACCCTTCAGCGAGTTCGTGAAAGGTTTTATTGGATGAACAGCTCCGACGATGTGAAGGACTGGTGTAAGAAATGTACGACTTGTGCTACGAGTAATGGACCACATCGCAATAGCACCCATGAAACAGTACAATGGTGGAAGCACTTTCGAAAGGATTGCTTTAGATATCGCTGGACCATTTCCGACGACAGAAAATGGTAGCAAGTACATACTGGTTGTAATGGATTATTTTACAAAGTGGGTGGAAATTTACGCTATCCCGAACAAAGAGGCCACAACAGTCGCGGATGTATTGGTGAAAGAATTCATCAGCCGATATGGAGTGCCGATGGAAGTCCACAGTAACCAGGGAAGAAATTTCGGAAGCCATCTATTCCAGGAGATTTGCGACAAGCTGGGAATGAAGAAGACCAGAACAACAGCATTACATCCACAGTCAGATGGAATGGTCGAGAGAATGAACAGGACTATTGGAAAATACCTGTCCAAAGTAGTATCCAGCCATCAGAGAGATTGGGACCAGTATCTCTCCCTATTCGCATTGGCTTATCGATCTGCCGTCAATGAGTCCACGGGTGAAACACCTGCGAAAATCCTGTTTGGACGTGAAATGAGGCTTCCTTGTGACCTGGAATTTGGCTGTCGGCATGGAGAAGATATAGCAGGCGAAGACTACGTGATCCAATTGAGAAGAAGGCTGGACGATATTCATGAATGAAAAGTCGGTACGACACGTAGGCCACAGAGGGCGGTTTTAAAGAAGGGGACAAAGTATGGTTACACAACCCGGCGAGGAGAAAAGGATTTTCTCCAAAATTACAAAAATCCTGGGAAGGTCCATACTTGATCAAGAAAAGGATCAATGATGTTTTATATCGCATAAGCAAGATCCCCAACGGAAAACCAAAAGTAGTTCACCGAAACCGTTTAGCGCCATACGAAGGAGACCATGACATAGAGGAAGGAGTGAACCTTATTCGAGATGTGTCTGACCCCACCTTCGATGAATTTATGGGCGCGTATGGAGGTACCGGGAAAGCTAGATATGGAGTCACTTCGGAACAACAACAAGATTTGTTCACTCTCCCAGAAGATTATTCACTGGCATACAACATCCCCGCCCGTATCAAGAACGCACGAGGGTTGGCAACCGTCTTTCGAAAGAAGTTCGGGCAATTAGAAAAACTTGAAGACCAGATTCCAGCCCCTGGCAAGACACTGAAACTGAAACATAATTCGCGGTACGTCTTCTACGTGGTAACTAAAAATGAATTCCAAGATCGATCTACCTACCGCGATGTGTGGGAAGCACTTCGAAACCTCCGAGACCATGTGTTGGAATCCAACGTGAAGAAACTGGCTATGCCTAAGATAGCGAGTAACCAGTTGGATTGGCGAATCATCAGGAACATGGTAGAGATTATCTTTCAAGATACCGGTGTCCAGATATTAATTTGCAGCTACAACCCCCGCTATCAATATCCGATGAAAACGGTGCCCTGCTATTTCCATAAGATCGGAAAGTGTAGAAATGGGTCTAGTTGCCGATTCAAACATCCAGTCTCGGCTACACAAAAGTTCCAGGAGGAACTTTCATTTAAGGAGGGGGTAATGTTACGAACTTGCACACCGAAGCAGATACTAAGTACGGCCCTGTAACCTTATGTTAACGGAGTTAAGAAAAAGGCGAGTCCGCCGAATTCTGAGAAGGTCTATTGGGATTTATTGTGACCGTCCTTTTTAAACATGTTCTCGAAAGGCATTTTAAGAAATATCGCGAAAGGCATGTCCCTTCCGGAATGTTCTAGTAAAGAAAGTTTTGATATAAATACAGGACCGATCAGCGGATGAGTTTCAGTTTATAATTTGCCATAGTGAGTTAAACAGTAATTAAGTGAATATAAAAGTGTGATAAATTAATAAGTTAGTGTGCATATAAATTAAATTTAAGTGAGTAGTTAAGTACATATAAATTAGTGTTAGTGAGTTAGTGTTTAAATAAATTAGTAAGTAGCCATACCGAGTGTTTAAAATTTATCCCACCCGTTTACGTTTTAAATAAATTAGAAAAACATTACATACCTAAATCGCATTTTGGAATTGCTAATTGCGATTTACGTTTCACTACGCGCTAACAAACACCTAAGAATGATAAGAAATACCTATTATCATCACTCTTAGGTATTACTTAGCGAGTGGTGAAACGTAAATTGGATTTAGCAATTGCAAAATTTGATTTAGGTATTACCTAACTTTAGGAAATGGTTGGTGAAATCGGGCATGAGTATCATAATAAGAAGTTGTTGATCTTCCTGATCGAAGTCACTGGAAATGATTTAGAAAGACACATAGATGTAGAAATAAAAAATATATGACTGTTTACATTATTCTTATAGCCAACATCATTTGACATTCTAAGCAATAATCTAGTGGGGGAGAAGGATAAAGTAGCATTCTATCTATCCGTTGCCAAATTTAGTCTCTGTTTATTTTATTTGGTGTTTGCTACGTATGTAAGCTATTAAAAATAATCAGTATTTAAGGTGTTTAAATAATATTTCAAATGTATCATGGTTTATATAATTATTTGAATTAGTTTGACTTTTTACATACTAATACAGCTAATAAACGGAATACTGGTCGTACTACATTATAATAAACTCTGCAAGTACATGATTCGAATAAATACTAGGCAACTGTGTTTTAATTTTGATAAGTCTGTTTCCATTCAAAAAAGCCGTTGCGTAGAAGTAGTCGTATGCGTAGTAACAATTATCATCATAGATTTTGTCTAAATACGATTCGAAACAGAAAAAGTACCTAATCTGTGACGTTACGTGCCTCGCGATCATCCCCTCTTCGTTTCTCGTCTTGCGTCGTTCCCCACTTGGTCTACGAATAGCTGTTGGCTCCATAACAAATCCAATTTATGAATGACTTGTTGGGGATGTGGAAAGACAGCTTTGGCATTTACGAAATTCTTATGAGACTCTTAAAGCATTCAATGAAGGATAAATACCTTTTTTAGAGGGCTGAGACAGTTTTGAGTTAGACAAATGAAAACAAATATTTATAATCACAAATAACTTTATTGTTTTACAAGATACTTTCCATTAAGATCAAAACACTTTTACATGCGTTTGAACCAATTACCGAAGCACTTTTTCCATACCGATTTAGGTACCTCCAGAACACGTGATTTGAACGCATCCACCGCTTCTTGAGGCGTCGAAAAACGTTGCCTTCGCAATTTATTATTGATATGAATAAGAAGAAATCATTGGGCGCCAAACATGAACTACATGGCGAATGACCCATCAATTCGATGTTTTGTCCGCTCGAAAAGGTTCTTGTTTGAGCTGATGTGTGAGAGGTATTGCCGTGGTAGAGAATGATTCGTTTCCTGCGATTGTTCCATGATTTTTCCATTCTGCGTTGCTCTAATGGAACGGTGGCGATATGTGCAGTTATTACGAAAAAAACAGGCGACCATTTGCTTCGAAGTACTTTGTGTGCGAAGAACTTTTGTTGGGTTTAGCTCGCCTCGAAAGACCCATACAGTAGATTGCTGTTTAATTTCAGGTTCATATACATAGATACATGATTCATAGCCTGTCAGGATTTTGTAGACGTCTATTTAAGCACCGCGTTTGAATTTTTCAACTTTTCTTTGCACCAATTGACACGAGCTTTTTTTGAGCGATTGTCAAATTATGCAATATCCAAAAGTCGGCGCAAGTTTACCGACACACTGCTGTTGGCTTAATCCACGTCCAAAACCATAGAAAATTATCGCACGAAAATGTTCACGCTTTAATTCCATTTTTAACCATTACTTCAAGTATTTGTAGACAACACAAATAGCACTGTATCACAACACGTTCTGAGTACGTTTACCAATAAAAATATCAAACTTTACGATGACAATGTCGAATTTTATATTTTCACATCAGTTTCGCTATATCTCAAAACTTAAGTAACAATCCCCGATATTGTTGGCCGTTACAATATGCCAAACAAATTATTGAGATTTAATTATTTAGGAGTGAAAACGTCACTTTACTTTGAAATACATAATGACATGATTAATTTCCGGATTCTCATTGGTAATTTGGAAAAATATGCTATATCTGAATTATCTAGTTATTTTTCTATCGACTTGTTATACCTTGCTTATTTTGAAATTCAATAAAAGAACAAGTGAGGCAGCTATTCATTTTATTATGTGAGCAGATGGTGTGCACCATTGTCAAAATTCTGCGTTAATCTATGTACTTCTGAAGTTTAGTTCAACTCTATCCACTTTATCCACGGATATGTTCGCAATAGCTAAACAAATGTTGTTTTTAAGGTAATCCAGGATCATATTCCGAAAGATGGAAGTGAGCCTCACCACTGAAGAAAATAAGATGATGAATAAATTTTCTCGAGCAACAAAATCACGTGTATTAAGCTCCTTTACTACAGCTAATTTCATTTATTTATAGAGGATCTGCCTCACAGAATAATTAAAACGAGGAACAGCATGTTTTCGAGCATAGTGCTTAGGGGACGGCAAAAAGATTGCCCTATCAAGTCGATATTTTGTGGTGTCCTTGCTGTTCGTGGAAGTACAGTTTTTACACATCACCAGTTTTCCTGAAGTTGTTAAGTGATGAAACAATTATTGACTGTCGACCTGGAACTCGACCACGGGGCGCAATATTGAAATGGACATTGAATGCACCTTACGTGATGATGATCGAGCGAACATTACTAAAACTCCCCCGAGAGCCGTCGCTCCTTGGCGCCAAATTAAAATTAGCAAGCTGGTTTGCCCCGTTTTGAATGCAAAGGGTTCAAAAACATTATCCGTTTAAATGAAATTAACTGTCTCAACACTTACTTTGTGGAATTTACTCATATCAGTGTTCTAAAAGAAACTTACTGTTTCTAGTTAACTCCACAGTTTATTGGGAATATCCTGGATATCATTTTTCCCAATAAAGATCAGTAGCAATGATATAGAAAACCAGGAAAACTATATCTGCTCATCTTTACAATTATCACTTAAGAAGACAGTTTAGAAGGGGAGAGCTCCCTAGATTTATCTGTTCATTGACCACATATTGTGGGTGGACCGATGAATGTAGGCAAGAGTATCAGCGTTTCCTAGAGAGCAGGGACAGAGAAATTGCGGATGACTTACTGCTTAAAGTAGATGCGGCGCGGCGCGAGATGTGGACGGAAACTGTTGAAGGTTTAGATTTCAAAATATCTAGTAGGAAGGCCTGGTCACTTTTAAGAAAACTGGGCGGTGATCATAAAACAGCGAATACTGACAAAAAATTATCAGCGAATAAAATAGCAACACATATTGTATCCGTCTCCAGAACACCAAAGGACAGAGACCACGCCACTCAAGTCAAACATGAGCTCACGAAACTAAAGACCTCTTGTGAAGAGCTGACCGATTTCTCTAGCCCATTCACTATTGACGACATAACAGAGGCTCTTAAGGATATTAAGTCTGGAAAGGCCTCAGGACCCGACGGGATCCACTCAGAGTTCCTTCTAAATTGCGGAAAATACACTAAGAAATGGCTAGCTATGTTCTTCACAGATATCATGGAGACGGGTAACATTCCTCACGCAATGAAGCAATCAAAAATCATTGCTATTTTGAAACCTAGGAAACCGGATGACGATCCAAAAAGTTATCGCCCCATAGCATTGCTGAGCATGATATATAAACTCCTAGAAAGGGTACTTCTTAATAGAATAGGGACTAAACTTCTTGAGCGAGTTCCGATTGAGCAGGCTGGATTTCGACCAAAGAGAAGCTGCACAGACCAGGTTATGTCGTTAACAACGCATATAGTAGCAGGATTCCATAAAAAGTTTAAAACATCGGCGATTTTATTGACTTGTCAGCAGCTTATGATACAGTGTGGAGACACGGTCTCCTAAATAAGCTCATACAAATAATTCCATGTGCAAGAACAATTAGACTTGTTGATAATATGCTCGCAAATAGAACTTTTCAGGTTACACTCTACAATCAAATAAGCTCTTCAAATATACTGAACGAAGGGCTACCATAAGGATCTGTTTTTGCCCCACTGCTCTTCAGCCTATACTTATCTGATATGCCGGAGACTAAATCGAGAAAATTTGGCTATGCGGACGATTGGGTCATAGCTACCAGACATCAATCTTTTGAGGAAACTGAAGAAACGTTAACAGTTGACCTAAGAACACTAGGAACTTACTTTCGCAAGTGGAGATTGAGGCCCTATCCTACTAAGACAGAGACGTCTTGTTTCCACCTCTGCAACAAAGACGCAGCCAGAGAACTTCAAGTTTACTTCGAGGGAAGACTCCTCCACCACAACACTCACCCAAAATATCTAGGAGTTACTTTGGATAGAACGCTGTCCTACAGAAAACATTTAGAAAACACAGCTGCCAAACTGCGAACGCGAAATAACATCCTTCACAAACTTTGTGGCACAACATGGGGCTCTTCTGCTAACACCTTACGCACCTCAGCAATTGGACTTGTTTATTCGGCTGCAGAACACAGTGCTCCTGTTTGGATAAACAGTGCACACACACATAAAGTTGATGTCCAATTAAATAATACCATGAGGATTGTATCTGGCACCCTGAAATCTACTCCCATACACTGGCTTCCTGTGCTAAGCCACATACCCCCACCAGACCTCCGACGTAAAACTGCCCTCCTTCGTGAGTATGAAAAAATTCAAGAAAATCCGTTACTGCCTATACACGCCGACGTAAGCGACTTGGACAAGAACAGACTGCGTTCCAGAAGACCCCCCATGAGAACGGCCAAAGAGCTGGATGCCTTAGAGTTTAATTCTGCACACTTTTGGGAACGAGAATGGAGAGACGCCTGTCCAGCCCACTGCAGAGATCTTCCTTGTATAACAGAGAAGCCACCTGCCTATGAGCAACCACGAAAAATATGGACCTCCATTAACCGAATACGCACTGGCCATGGTAGGTGCGAGGATTCACTCTACAAGTGGGGAAAAACACCATCTCCAGCATGTGACTGCGGTGCGGCTAATCAAACAGTTCACCACATCATTACAGAGTGCCAGAAAAGAGCCTACAACGGCAATTTCAACGACTTCCTGATGGCTACCAAAGAAGCGATTGATTATATTTGTAAATTAGATGTTTGTCTGTAATTTGATACGTGTGTCATGTACTTATATATTTATGTTTATATTTCATATTTTTATTGAATTAATTTATGTCATGTGTTTCTGTGCCATACGATAAATATAATGTGGGTTTCTTTAGTGTCTTCTAATTTCCAATTCTTCAAGGAAATCCAGTTCTTGTTTCTTATCACAAATATATAGTGCTTCTAGTTCTGTGTTAGGTGTCAATGAATGATTGGTGTCAAGTGTCTGGTGTAGTGGTATTTATCTGGTTTTTTTAATATGTATGCGTGTAAGTGTTCATTGTATCGGATTTCAATATTTCTAAGGGTCTGACACAAATAGACAGCATTACATTCTGGACATTTAAGTTCATATATACCAAATTTCTTTAATGGTGATATTTTTGTTTTAACATTTAACAACTTTCTACTTATGTTACTTTCTGTTTTAAAAGAAATCGTTGTATTTGTTGTTAAAGATATCTTTTCCTGCATATGTAATGGTTTTATAGGTTTTTATTTCTTTAGTTTGTTTAGGAAATATTAAATGTAATGCTACTGTTTACTCTTTTTTACTAATTAGTTTATTTATCATATGTAATGGGTAACCGTTGGATGTTGCTATTTGTTTAATTGCGTTAATCTCTCTATGAAAATTACATTTGTTCATAGGAACTGAAAATGTTCTATTTATCATTGAATTATATGCCGATAGTTTATTGGACATGGGATGATTGGAACTGTATGGAATAGTCACATCAGTGTGTGTTGGTTTTCGGTGAATCGAATAATCAAGTACATTATTAACTCTTTGAATTTTCAAATCAAGAAAATTGATTCAACTATTTTCTTCAACTTCTAATGTAGGTAAATTTAATTTTTGGATGTAAATTATTAATGTGGTTGGAAAATATATCTAATTGTCGTTCACTACCTATAAAACAAGCTAATATGTCATCAACATATCTATATCAAACTAAAACATTTTTTGAAATATTACGTTCAAAGATTTTCCTTTCTAAATTGCCCATAAAAATGTTTGCCAAAATTGGCGATATAGGGCTTCCCATTGGTAAACCTTCATTATATCCAGGATATCCCCATAGGGATAATAATATCTAAGCTTTAATATTTATAATATCATATCTCCCTTTTTCTATTAACATATATTAAGTCAATCACAAGATAGGTCACTTCTTGGACTAGCCAAAAATAATTAAACATCAGGTAGGCATCAAATGAAATTCTGACGATGATATTTAGGTAATATCGAAGCAATTGTCAATTTTTTAGAATTTTTTACATTTTTCAATAAACTGTGGAGTTAACTAGAAACAGCGAGTTTCATTTAGAACACTAATAGTCCGTTTAAATGTTTTTCAATGATGAATGCTAATTTATTTAATTATTTCGTAGATTAAACTTATTGTATTAGGAGTTTGCATAAATATTTTTATCGGAGTATCATTAAATGGACTTTGATCATTTTGAAATATTAGAATTAATAATTGTTAAATGAATATATTACAAAAAAAACACAAATTATATTGGATAAGTATGATAAATATTGTAACATGTAACTTCTTCATTTCCACTGGTATCAATACATTCAATTAATCTCCGATTTCTTCATTGTGTAACAACCTTCAACTTCCTTTCTAATTAACCATTAAACTAGATAATTACAAACACTTTAGAGCTTTCAGAAATTTGTGCACAGTGTCCAATTTTAAAAAGCATAATTATCAGTCCGCCTGAGCCCTAATTAAGGGCGTAGAGAAGATGCTGTGGGGAAAGAAAATCGGCCGAAGAGGTCTCATTACAAAATTAATGGAGACATTGTTTGAACCATGGAATTGAAAGCTTTACATGTAAATTAACCTCTCAACATGCAAACTAGGAAATTACCAGCATCCCTGTTTTAAAGGTCCGCCTCTAAATGAAAAGCTTTGAGGAGAAAAAGTGAGTATTTAATGGAATTAAACACTTATATTTTGACGGTGAATTTTGATCTTTCACTTTTTTTATTTATAATAGAAACGTAATTTATCATAAAACAAGTTACTGAAAAGATGAATTAGGAATATGCGGATAGTAAAAAATCATGTTAATAATTGTCTGACCAATTAATTAAGCAGTTTTTTGAGCTGATCTGTGTGAGCACATACTCACCTGTTTATTTGAAGATGAAAAATGAGATAATTCGTGAAAAGCGAAAAAAGTTACTCAGTCGTCAATGAAAAGAAACTGTTTTTTATATTTTTCGTGGACTAATTAGAAAATTAGAAAAATCATTTTATTATATGGATTGTAGTTTATACCGTCCGAGGAAGATTCTTCGGTCACATGGAGGGTTATGATGGGCAATAAGCGACAATTTAGAGAGAATCAAGTACAAATTCAATGTATCACTCTTTTCTTTAACAGCATAAACATGTGAAATAAGTGAAGTGTTGAATTTTAAGTAATGGCAGTTATGTTAGCGTTTTTCTTTTTTGGCATTCCCTTTGTATAGTTCACGTAAGAGATAAAGTGCGAACTTTAAAGTTTCGGCGTATCCTTTGATTTGAATACTGTCATAGTCCAGTCAATATTATAATTTACAATGTTTGTTATTCATTCAACATTATAATTTCAACTAACAATCGTTAAAATGTATTTGATAATTTTATAATTATTAAATACATTTTAAACATAACACCAGACAATTAACACTACCTTATATCTCGTTTGATTAACAAGAATTAGTAATATAATTTCCAAATAACTCATTTTATTTCCCATATTTACTGAAGTATAAGTATATTTTGAGATAGGAGTTTTTTCGAACATAGCAGGTGGCCAGCAGCGATAAGCAACGCTTACTATTTAATTGGTAGGCGAGTATCAATATAGAGTATAGTGTGTAAGTGGTATTGGTAAAAGTAAACAAAATAAAAATACCTTTCAGAGTCTAGCTCCGCAACATAACTTAAAGAGGATACACCATTACATTTCTGCACTATATGTTTTGCGCGAACTATACCTACATTTGTATTCATTGTACAACCGTTTTGTTTCAACACGAGGAAGAGATATAAGAAACTTTTAGTTATTCGAGGAATTGTAATATCTGAAAATAATTAATCCGATGTTATTGATGAAACATTTATTGTAATGAAATTGACTGTCTCGACCCTTACTTCGTGGAATATGCTCATATTAGTGTTTTTAAATGAAACTCAAGGTCTCTAGTTAATTCCACAATATAAAACAAGTTATTGAAAATTCTAAAAAATTGACAATTGTTTCGATAAATCAATATCATCGTCAGAATGACAGAAGTTACATTTCATTTTATGCCTACCTGATGTTTAGTAGTTATATTTGGCTAGACCAAGAAGTAACCTAACTTGTGATTGGCTTAATATATGTTTATAGAAAAAAGAAGAAGATGTGATATTACAAATATTGAAGCATAGATATTATTAGCCCTATGGTGATATCCTGGATATCATTTTTCCAATTAAGATCAGTATAACTGTGCAATGATATAGAAAACCAGGAAAACTATATCTGCTGATCTTTACAATTATCACTTGAGAAGACAGTTTATTAGTGGAGAATTCCCTAGATTTAACTGTTCATTGACAACTTCATATTGAGGGTTTCTTAAATGTCTTCTAATTTCCAGTTCTTCAAGAAAAGAAACAAGAACTGGATTTCCTTGAAGAACTAGAAATTAGAAGACATTCAAGAAACCCACAATATGAAGTTGTCAATGAACAGTTAAATCTAGGGAATTCTCCACTAATAAACTGTCTTCTTAATTGATAATTGTAAAGATCAGCAGATATAGTTTTCCTGGTTTTCTATATCATTGCACAGTTATACTGATCTTAATTGGAAAAATGATATCCAGGATATCACCATAGGGCTAATAATATCTAAGCTTCAATATTTGTAATATCACATCTACTTCTTTTTTCTATAAACATATATTAAGCCAATCACAAGTTAGGTTACTTCCTGGTCTAGCCAAATATAACTACTAAACATCAGGTAGGCATAAAATGAAATGTAACTTCTGTCATTCTGACGATGATATTGATTTATCGAGACAATTGTCTATTTTTTAGAATTTTCAATAACTTGTATTATATTGTGGAATTAACTAGAGACCTTGAGTTTCATTTAAAAACATTTATTGTAATGCTGATAAAGGTTTAGTCTTTCAGTCTGAAAGCAGATAAAAATGTTACTTAACGAATGCTGAGATTTACTTTTTATGTTTGTTTTCAAATGAGAAACGAATTCTTTGCGTAAACACACAATGCACAAATTGAAAAATACTTTCGAAATAGGAAATAGAATATATTAGAGTAAATCGAATGCTAATAAAAAAGAATAACTTTAAAATATTCCCATGATAAAATAAAACTTCTTAATTATGCTTAAATAAATATAAATGAAATGTTCGAATAAGCTACCGTTTTAAGCTAAGCAATAGTCCAAACGCTTATAAAATTCTTGACGAACATGGGTGAGTATTTTGAAGGTTATATCCATACAGGCTTGTAGAATACGTTCCTTAAGTTCATTCAGGTGATTGGCCCTGCTCCCCTGGAATCCATAAATTCTCTATTACATGTAACCGCAGAAAAATTAATCGTTGGGTGCCCAATCGGGAGATCTAGCAGCCCACCGAAAGTTATCATTCGTGGAGATTATCCGATTGGTAAATAACGTATTTAAATGATTAATTGATAAATTTGCGATGCACAACTGTCACGTTGGTACCAAATACCAAGTTGCCATATAATTATATGAAAGCAGGAGTAATTTTATTATTCAGCATATTCAAATAATTTTGTCCGGTTAAAGTGCCGTCAATAGAAACTTGTCCAATTGAATGTTCACCTAATATTCCAGCACAAACATTTAACTTTTGGAGATAATGAGTTCTACTAATATAGCATTTGTGTATCCTAGACTAATATCGCATCTACTCCTAGGAGCTGTAAGACCTTGTCGCAGGTGGAGTGGCTTAGTAACGTCCTTCCTCCTTAAGCCGAAAGGACGAGAGGGAAGGAGTGAAGCTAACAAACAGCTCAAAAACGGTCAGTGGGGCATTGGTGGGGCTACCCTTGCCGGATGAGTAGCACCAGCAAAAGCCAGTCAAGATACCAAACTAGCCCATGTTACATCCGAACACACTGGCAAGTCCTTAGCTGAAAGGGGGCGAACGGCGAGTTCCCGGCACCGTAAAACTGGGACCTGTGAAAAATCCGGAAGCCAAGGTGTTTAGCAACCGTGCCGATGGATGCGTGGCCACACGGACGTGGACTCGAACGGTGCCTCCGCGATAATTTGGCGACCTCTCGGAGTAAGTAGCTTCACAGACGTAAGCAGGGCTCTACGTCTGCAGACCGAAACTTCCCTGGCTACTCGTGGGACTTTATGGAAACAAAAAATAATTCAAATGCAGACAAACAGGAAGGGTCTATGCCCTTAGAGAAATCCACAACTGAGAATACAGACCAAAGGTGGACAACGCCAAAAAAACCCGTATCTGAAGATACAGATATAGGCAAACCAGCGAACCAACCACTAGCTCATAGCAGATTGAATATACTTGGCCATCTGGCCAGATGCAATTCGCTAGAATACTCAACCAAAAAAGAAAGGTTCATGATACCTCGTTAGAAACGAGTATGACAGAGGATCCTCATAAACATAAGGTAAGCCCAGAGGTTTTTACGATTATCGAAGCGATAGAGGCATCAAATAAATACATAACAGACCTAGAAAAGGTGATCAAGAAGCATCAAAACACAAAAACCACAATTAAAGAGATTGCAGTTAAAATGAAGAAAACTGTTGAGATTTTCAACCGCATGGCTGCAAGACCATAAAATGGAGCCAGTTGAAAAAGCTACTTATGATGCAGACGTGCAAACAGATGCAACTATGGAATCCACTAAAGTCAATGCCTGGACGCAAACGACTCCCTGGCATCCAAAAAATCTGAAGATAACCTCAATAACTGGAGTTGAGGACCTAGAAAGCCTACAAACGATTCAAAAAGAAGAATGAGACAGCAGCGTATTTACCAACAGCTCTATTGTTATTGGACACCTACTAAACACAAGTGACGAGACGGTAAAAGTTGTTTTCGCTGAAACAGGAGACCCACATTTTGACACTGGTATACAAAATATATATAAGGAGAAATTCCCAGTAATATGTCAATTAAAATCCAGTTTTGAGGTTATCGAACAGATCACAAGAGTGAAGACTAAAACCCCATATCTACATACGCGCAAAAATAACATAACACGATGGAAGTGATAAACAAATTTGGGAAGGACTAAAACGACTGCAGGAAGCAACAGCAGAAGACATGCACATATATCAAATATCGCAGTAGAAAATTTCCAAAAAATGATAGAGGCAATTTTCCACGGCTCACAAACAAAAGTAACGATCTTCACCACTGACAAGTATAAAGCAGCAACGGGGGAGCGAGACAAAACTGAAAGAAAAGAAAGACCCACATACGGCTTAATAATAAAAGAAGGTGGAAAGAGTTACAAGGAAGTATCGGGCCAAGTAAAAAGATTATTGGAACTACCTCAGTTATCAACGCCATCAGACTGTTAGGAGTACCAAGAATAATAATCTTCTCATAACAATGGACAAGGATGAAAAAGCGATGGACAAAGTAAAAGAAGCTATTAAAAATATCTCGGATGAAGGCTAAAGAACTAGGCAGAAACGACGAATATGAAACATTACACAAAAGGTATGGACGCCGAAGCAACTATAGAGAACCTACTGGAAGAACTAACCAAGATCCTTGGAACCTGTAATGAAGAATACAATAGGCTAAGCGAGCTACGCCTTCAATCAAACGAAACT
The DNA here is from genome assembly GCA_963921935.1 of Galeruca laticollis. NCBI lineage: Eukaryota > Metazoa > Arthropoda > Insecta > Coleoptera > Chrysomelidae > Galeruca > Galeruca laticollis. Next base: position 219,480,848 of record OY998178.1, on the reverse strand, counting down.
CAAGCAGCGACACTTACAGTTAAAAAAGAAGAAGCGGCGAAACTTCTACGAGCGGAGTATATACGAGTTGGACTGTCAGATGCAGAATAGAAAAGAGACTAAGGATAAGTAGATGCACACAATGTTGGGAGTATGACCATAAGGCAAATGACTGTAACGGGCCTAGCCGCGTAGCACTATGCTATAAATGCGGGAAAAAAATCATGTAGCTGATCAGTGTAAAAATGCAGAAACATGCCCAGTATGTGATAAAACCGGCCACAAAGCAGGAACAATGAAATGTCCAGCCTTCAAAAAGGTGCTTAATAGAGCTAGAGCAACGGAAAGAAGAGAAATAAATTTACGTCGAAACGATACGGCCAAGCAAAATATGGAAGAGCACAATTTAAGGGAAAACCTATATGTGGACTACCCCTGTGAAAAATCTCATAGGCTGACACAAGAAGCTGAACATACTCTACAAGCCATTGACAACACAAACTAAAAATGTCTCTCAATTCAATTCGAATTCTATAGGGCAATATAGACAGAGGAAAGGGAGCCATGTACTTGATGTACAAAATAGCTAATGAAAGGCAAGCTGATGTTATACTAATAGCCGAACCTAACAAGAAAAAAACTCTTACCGAACACTGGCTCGTTGATGACAACATAGACGCGGCAATAAAACTTGGAAGAAACGTTAAAGCCAATAACAAAGGTAAAGGTGCAGGTTTTGTATGGGTGGAGACATGTAATACGGTAATGTACAGCTGTTATATAGCCCCAAATGTAGGAACAATAAAATTCGTAGATATACTAGCAGCCTTAAGAGGAGATATGAAAAGACATAAGAAGCAGATTATAGTAGACAGCGATTTTAATGCGAAATCCAAACATTGAAGACAGGCGGGGAAAATTTTTATCGGAATGGTTAGCAGGAGAGGATCTCGTCATACATAATCATGGAAACGTAGCTACATTTAGAATAGAAATTAGCGAATCATATATAGACATCACTTTAGTACAAGAAATGTTGCCAAACATGTCGCTAACTGGAAGGTGCTTGAAGAAGAAAATCTGAGCCTACAGCAGTATATTTTGTACGAGCCGAAGGAAGATCGCCAATAAGAACACCGACAAAGGTTTCCATCAAGTAATGAATGGCAAATTAAAAATGAGTAAATATCTAAACTCCTAGAAGAATTTGAAAAAATAGTGGGCAATAGAGAAAATGATATTTTGACAGCTGAAGAACTGACAAAGGCTATAAAAACCGTTTGCGATAAGACCTTCCACAAGAAACAGGGAAATCCAAAAAGAAGACCAGTGCACTGGTGATCTGAAGAGGTAAGCGACAAACGGAAGATATGGTTACAAAAAATAAGGACGATGCTAAGAACTAAGTAGAGACGAAGACCACAAAACTGCATGCCGAGATCAGTACAGGCTAAGTAGATCCGAACTTAAAAAAGCCATAATACTCGCAAAAAATGCCAGAGCCAGCTGGAGAAAAGTTATTGATGAAATCAACGCAGATATTTGGGGCAAAGGATATCAAATCGTTACAAATAAGCTTAAAAAAAATCGCCCTCTGATCATGACCGACGAGGGACAAATCAAGATAGCGAAAACTCTTTTTCCGGAGCAGCAAACGAGAGTATGGAATAAAATGCCAGTAAATACAACGGGAATACCAGAATACACACTAGAGGAGCCACTACAAGCAAACGAACGGCTGAAAGAGAAGAAAGCACCGGGTCCAGACAACATCCCTGCCGATGTGATAAAGGCCATAGTAAGGAGCTACCCAGAAAAGTTCTGGCTCGTATTAAACGAGACACTAACTAAAGACGAGTTCCCCAAAGTACTAAAGTTAGCAAGATTGGTGCTAATTGAAAAAGCTAAGACAGGCTAAAATAGTATAAGTTACAGATCTATCTGTCTACTGAACGTCCTGGCTAAGCTAATGGAACATCTGATGCTCATAAGGCTCAAATCCGAAATAGCGAGATGGGGAGACCTGGATACCGAGCAATATGGATTTAGAGAGCAAATATCAACAATCGATGCACTAAAAGGGGTACAGAACATTGCAGACAAAGCATGCCAAGGACATCGTAGAAGGCTTTGTGTACTCGATCGACGTTCAAAACGCCTTTAATTCGACACCGTGGCAAGGAATTCTCGATGAACTGACCAGCAAAGGGATAAAACCATATATCTATAATATGATAGCTAGCTATCTACACGAAAGGTCATTATTCGTAGGAACAAACGGCAAGATAAATGTCATATGCGGAGTACCACAAGGCTCAGTAATAGGTCTGTGGAATGTCTACTATGACGGAGTACTGAAAATACCCGTTTCTTGTGGTGTACAGCTTGTTGGATATGCATATGACATTAGAGTAGTCGTAACGGCACCAAATTCTGAATCTTTGATGGTAACAGCCAATCGAACTCTAAGACAGATGAATGAATGGATGTGCGAGAAAAACTGAAGCTGACACCACACAAAACCGAAGCGGTACTACTGGTAGCGGGCAGAAAAGTTAAAAGTATTACAATCGATGATTTGATGAAACAATGATTAACAGCCAGGAAAGTCTGAAATACTTAGGTATTCATTTGGATAGACACATGAGGATGGCCAAACATATACAAAGCAGGAAAGGCCTTGGGAAATATCAGCAGGCTGATGCCAAATATAGAAGGGCCCAGAGAGAGGAACAGACGTATTCTATGCTCGGTGCTGCAAACTATTATCTTGTATGGATCTACTATTTGGAAAAGAGCTCTCAACAAAAAGTTATATTTAAATAAGATGATTAGCATACAGAGAAAAACCGCCATCAGAATAATTGAAGCGTACAGAACTGATTCCACAAGATCAGTTCTAGCTCTTGCACAAATACCACCAATCAACATCCTCGTGATGAAATTGGAAGATGAGCAGGCTTTAGATAAGCCAAGAGCAGAATCCCTACTACTGCAAAGATGGCAAGAATGGTGACAGGAAGATGCTGACGCACGGACCTGGACAAAGAAACTTATACCGAATATACAAGTATTGGTTAAAAGGAAACACGGGGAACTCAGTTACTACCTGACACAAATGCTGATTGGTCATGGATGTTTCCAAGCATACCGAAAGCGATTCCACCATACCGAACTATCACCGTGCGTATAATTTGGTGAAGAAGAAGAGACTGCAGAACACACTATATTTATCTGTAGTAGATGGCAGATCGAAAGGCTAAACATGGAAAATAAAGCAGGAAATATAACGCCAAAGAATGTCTAGCATTTGCTAGAAGATCCAAAAAAGTGGGAAGCAGTACAAACATTTACAATTACCATACTAAAACAGAAAGAAAATGACGTAAAACAAAGAGAAGGTAGAAGATAATAATTCAGAATGTATAGATGCAACAACAACATGACAGTCAATAGCAAAAATCATAGCCGTCGGACTTGAAGTAATGCTAAACGGCAGTTCCGAGTCCGACTAACACTGGCTACCGAGGTGTGGTTTGGTGGTGTAGGCAGGGACTTGCACTACTTAGAACCCTGAGTCCCACACTTCCTGTCGCATAAGAACCATAGCGCAGGAGTTGAACATGAGTTTCTACACCCGTCAAAAAAAGAGACGAATATCGCATAATGGAAAAAATTTATCTGCACTGTATATGGCAAAAGTAGACATATCTGTGAACAAAATATATTTTTCACTTAACTATTTCACAAAATTGCATTCTGCGAAATTCATCGTTTTTAAATAGGTATTTCATGGACCTTTTTCAGTTTGAAACTATCATTTTTTTTTCAATACAGTCCGAATCGTTTTCGAATCAATATTAAAATTCTTGGTTACATGATTTGACTACTGTACACACTTGCAGATATCAAAATATTCCTTTCTTCTTTCTTTGGGTTGGATTTGACGATTGTGTGTACGTGCTGCATGTTTTGTAGTAGTGACACATATTTCTCAACATTTTTTATAACCGTTCTTATTTGTTTCTTGATACGATAAACAAATTTTCTGCTACTTCTCGATATGAATTGCCCTGGTAATACTATTTTACAGTTTGCACTTTTGGTGTATCTGCAGACTATTCATTTTAAGATTCACTGAGAATATTCGTTATTCAAAAACAGGTAATAACTCAATATTTATATGAAATTGACTGTCTCGACCCTTACTTCGTGGAATATGCTCATATTAGTGTTTTTAAATGAAACTCAAGGTCTCTAGTTAATTCCACAATATAATACAAGTTATTGAAAATTCTCAAAAAATGACAATTGTTTCGATAAATCAATATCATCGTCAGAATGACAGAAGTTACTTCTGTCATTCTGACGATGATATTGATTTATCGAAACAATTGTCATTTTTTGAGAATTTTCAATAACTTGTATTATATTGTGGAATTAACTAGAGACCTTGAGTTTCATTTAAAAACATAAATATTTATATTTCATAGTCTGCCTGTAGTGTAAAGACCACCTGTCATTCACTCGCTCCTAATGAAACGATTTCTATCTACATGTTAAAAGTGCTAGTGCCCAAAAATTATTCCTTATTCAGAACAACAGAATTCAGTCCTCATTTAATTCTAACGTGAAACGGGAAAATGCATAAGGCACATGGCGTTATCAATGTATTAGAGAGAGTGATGAGGAGATAGACAATTTGAAGTCATAGCGTAGATTATTACGTTTACAATACAATAACTAGAATATGATACTTCTTTCATGTTATGATATCATGTTATAGAAAATACGTGATATACTTGTTTCTTTCTAACATATTGTCGCTTATGGCCCATATTTCCATATGACCTAAGAACCTTCCTCGGTATAGTTACAAAAATTTGTTTTTCTTTTCGACGATTAGTAAGAAATCATTTGAATTTGGCAACATCTGTGATGTTTAGTAGATTATTCATCCATCAAATTAGTAGTTGTTAAATTGTAAATGTGAAAGATCATATTGTACTGCTCAATTGAATGGTGGAGATCAGGTAATTTTTCAGAATAAGCGAAAAAAACATTCAACTGGTTTCGAATGAAATAAAACTTTTTGTTAAATATTTGCGTGATAGTATGAAAAATTAGAATATTTCTAGTATAATATAAATAACCTTAACCTGTACATTGAAAAAATTAATTGAAAATTGTTGGGAGTAATTTGATGTACTTATTGAAACTAATTTCAGTAACAGTATCACATGATAATATGAACTTATATTAATGAAGCCTTTGTAAAACTCTAATGATAATACCACTAATTTAACAAAAGTCGCCTGACCTCAACTACTTTTGTTATTTGTCCACTTTTGTATCCATCTAATTGCATTAAATTTTTAATGATACACAGAACGAACGACATCTGGAAAATCTTGCAATTATGCGCTATTTTCCAATTATTTTATTTATACAGACCGAGAATTATGATTGGTTAAGCATAAATGTTATTTATCGATCAATTCGTGTTAATATCCCTGTTTTCATATTCATTTAAAAACAAAACAAGTAAAAAGGAGGTTCGCCGTAATTCTATGTCAACAAAGTTTCTAATTTTATTTCATGTAACATTATTACGATACGTAAAACATAAATGAATGATAGTAAGTCAATAAAATTTGTGAATGCGGGCTTAGAGGTTATGGGGTTCGTGTTTGTGGGCCTGGAAATCGACTCCGCCATATATTGCCACCTTCGCATCCGTACTCCTCGAAGTACGAAGTTTAGAAGGGAAATACCCAGATAAAATATTTGTCCCAAAGGGTGTAATACAATCAAATTTTAACAATTGAAAACGGAAAGTCTTTGTATGAGTGACGTAATTATTTGAATTAAAATATTGTAGTACCTACTTAACCAAAAGTTGACGTAATATTAACCCGCAACCGCTACGGTGCAAATTGTTACACTTAGAGTATGTGATACCGCTAACAATTTTTAGGTTTTGGTTAATGAAAAAAGATTGAAACTCTCAAAATTTAAGTAAAATATTTATTTTTTATTTAAATTATAAAATAACAAAACATATTCTAAGAAAAACAAAACGTAAAAAATATTAAAAAAATATAATAAAGTTATTTTTTTAAGTTTTCAATACAAGAGACACACAGTTTTTTGGCGTGTTCCAAACATATAGGTTTTCCACACTCACGACACATAAAGAAAGTTTTTCTTTTTAATTTGGTGGGACATCGGTAACAGGTCTTTTTGGTGACCATTCTCCCATCATTGACATTTTCCAGCTGGTTTTGAACTGCCTCTTCTGCTCCGAGCAAGTAAGAAATCCGAGATCGAATTTCCTTTGAAATCCTACTGTTAGTAAATCGGATTTGCATATAAGGCTCAATTAGCTTTTTGGCTAATATTTTTAAAAAATCAAGGCGTTCAATTTTTTGGGAGTTTTTGAAACTTTGGTGTAATATGTACGCATTTATGCTACACATATTCACTAATGTGAAAAATACTGCCATAGTCCATCTCCTAGTCCTTCTACTACGAGAATAATTCGCACATTTGCGATCTGATGCATCTACTCCTCCTTTTGTTAAATTATAATCAGCAATCATCTCTGGTTTTCCGGTGTCATCATCGATTTTTGAGGAATAGTGCATAAAAGATACTAAAATTACCGCCTTATTTTTCTTGGTAGTATAAGATAATAAAGTAACATTGGCTTGAAATCCATGTAAAGAGCTACTAATCTGCCGATGTTTATTTGGAAGGAAAGAAGCAGGAATAAAAGTTTTGTTTTTTTTCAATGTTCCCAGATATGTAAGTCCTCGTTTTTGAAGTTCAGTTACTACCTCCATTGATCCAAACCAGTTGTCGGCTGTAACATTTCTATTGCTCTTTTCAATTGGTTTGACGAGCCTAACAACAGCTTGTGTAGGAATCTGCAGTTGTCTTTCTTCAAGAGATATAAAGTCCTTCCATCAGAACCCTTTCCTGTGTATATATATGCATTGAAAAGGTAATTATTCCGTGCATCAGTAAGATATGAAATTTTTATGCCATATTTAGCCGGTTTATTTGGCATATACATTTTAAATCCGCACCTGCCTCTGAATGCAACCAAATATTCATCTATGCACGTAGAAGAACCAAGAGAAAAGTTTTGCTGCGAATTTGCAATAAATTTATTAAAAATATTATTTATTGCGCATGCACGATCGACTTTTATTCTCTCTTCTCTGTCAGTAAAATCGTCAAATCTTAGAGCACATAGTAATGTTTCAAATCTCCTTTTGAACATGGTGCATCTAAACACGTCCCTTCCTGTCCCGTTCGTTGCAAAAAGGGAGTTTAGACTTTCGTTTCCAGATTTAAAAACTTCAGTATATACCAGCAGACAAAGAAATGCTTTCAATTCAATAATATCAATATCTCTCAAGGTCTGGTGGGAGTTGTCTTTATATTTTTCCCTAAATTGGGCAAGTTTCATATTCGTGTAATAAACAATTTCATTCAACATGTCAGAAGAGAACAGCAAATTCCACACTTCTTCTGGATTTTTAGGCTCTTCTAACCTTTTAGCAGGTCCACGCAAGCCGGGAAGGACCACTATCAAGTTATGCTTTCGTGTTCTTACATTTTGTGGCGGTGGTTGTTTAGACCTAGTAAAAAATTATAATATATAGTAAAAATACGCATGCAATAGGACTACATAAAAAAGAAATAAATAATGTATACCAACCATTTAGTTTTATTGGCCTTTTCTCGCCCATAATAGAAGTCCTCTTGTGCTTCTGATGAAGGTTGCACAGAAGGTTCAGTAAATTCGCTATCATCTTTTTCACCTGCAGATACCTCTGAGTCAGTACTGTGGTCACTTTCAATCACATATTCCGGATCACTATCTTCCATTTCGGTGTCATCTGCATCTAATTGGTCCAAACACCACTGCTCAAACATCGGATTATCCGGATGCATACGTGATGATCCAGGACGTTGTGACATTTCGAAAATAAGCGCCCACTTTTCCGATTATGGATATTTCTTATGCCTAATTTCGCTAACGTTAACACTATGGTGCGGTATCACATACCGCGCGTAACCAAAACTTATTTAGATCCGATACGTCCAACTAGCAGGCCAACACTGATGTTACTGACTTGCAGAAGCAACAGTTTCTGAGAGGTACACGAAGGCCCAGATCCGTATTTAAAATTTTTAAGACAATAACAGATATCTAAATAATGCAGCGGTATGTGATACCGCACCGTAGCGGTTGCGGGTTAAGATGTTCCTTAATAAGGATAAGAAGTGTTAGATCAAAATCGCGAGAGATAAATCATACGATCAGTTAATTTGACAGTGACAATTGAAATAAAATTATGATATCTGTAGTGATATATAAAAATCAAGAGACAAGTGGTATGTAAGGAAATGGTAAAAACGATGAATGGAATTATTGGTTAGTAGCGAAGTTTGGTTGAGAAATTGAGCATGCAGATTTTGACAAGTAAGAATAGAAATTTTAAAAATCTCAAACTGGAGTGTGAAAAATTTCTTTTAAACAGGATATTGGTATATGGTATAATGGCATTTATGTATATATAGATTACTTATTGTCCGGGTTAACACCAGGAATATAAAAAATAATATTGCCATGGTTTAAAAGTAAGTTTTACAATCGTATAGTGCTAATAATTATAATTTTTTTAAATAAAGAATTATAATAGATCAATTTAATAATAAAATAATTTGTCTATTTTTATGTAGATCTCCAAAGAACCACTCAATCGAGAAAGTATCAGAAATAATAAATCTAAATGAGAAATGAAATATAAGAAATTATATTATAAATTTGTGATATAATAAATCATAACGAATATGACGCCCAACGTTAGGCTGTATCCAAAAAAATATCTTATAAAAAGTCTACGTTAGGCTCTGAAATTTTTTTAATTGCATATTCCGAAAATTATGTTTTTTTTTCAATAACGTTATACTACTTATACTTGCATTTTGCATAATAAGAATTTCTTCATAAAAATTAGAGTGCCTAATACAAAAGGAATAAAAGCAAGGAGACTGGAATACAAAGAAAAGGAAGAGGAGTTTCAGAAGCTGGACGTACAATGGTGAGAACGACACAATCAGAAAAAATTAGTGACGTGAGAAGAATATACAATATGAATAGAGTAATTATGGAGAACATGATAAAACCTAGCAGCCGGAGAGAAGAAAGTAACGAAAACAAAAACATGAAGATTGAAGAAAGTAATGAAAACGTAAACAGGAAGATAGAGGAAAGTAATAAAAAAGTACAAGAAAAATGCAGAAAATAATCACACTATAAATATGAAAGTTTTCTAAAGCAACAAGAAAATGAGCGGAAAAATAAATAAGGAGATTGAAGAAAGTAATGAAAACGAAAACAAGATAGAAGAGTAATAAACTAATATGGAAAAAGAAAATAAAGAATATTGTTACAAATTAGTGTGAACAATAAAATTGAAGAATTAAGACAGAATACAGAAAAAGTTATGGAGGGAATATGCACAAAAATCAACTATAGACTATTTTTATGTACGAGAGGGTAATAAAATAATAAAGCATTCGTAATTCATAGGCGTATTACTTCGTTTAGTAGACAGTTAAAATATATTTTGAAGTTATATCTCGAGTATTTTCGTATCATTTGTATAAATATAGTAAATATATAGGGTGTACACTTATATTTTCACATAATAAACCTGCTTATAACTTCTAAACAGCTGAAGGTAAAAAAGTGCAATTTTTTCTAAAATGTTTAATTTTTCCACAAGGGATGTTAAGAACATTGTGTCATTCTGGTTATGTAGGTATAAAGGCTTAAACTTTGACTTTTAAACAACGTTACGTTCATAAATAATAATTTTAATACAAAAACTTACCAGTATAAGTAAAGCTATTTCCTACAAATCCAAATCGGTATCAGAAGATGAACTGTCGCAACTAATATTTACAATTAGTGGCTCGATCGTTTCATCAGTAATATTGTCAAACTACCATATTTCCTCTTCTTCTTTAATCGTATGATTTACTGCCCAGTTTGCAGGCTTCACATTATTTACAGCCTCCAAAAATAACTGTTTAACATCACTTATTTTAAAAGGATTATTTTTTCTTGAAACTTCTCGCTTTTTCTGTGCATATACCAGTTCAATCGGGTTTAGTTCGCAGTAATATGGTGGTAATCTAACCACCGTCATCTCACGATTTTTGGCAATTTCATATTTTTTGAAGAGCTGCCGATGTGTACTATTATCAGTCTTTGCGCCCCTTTCCTGATGGTGGATTTAAACCAATAGATACATTATTTGAAAAAGCCTGTCTTCGGCTCGTACCAGTTTCATCTTGCCAACATTTATTTACTGTATGTTCCTCGTTGATCCATGTTTCATGTAAATGAAATATATTTCTTCTTTGTTTTTTCTTTTCTTTTATAGTCCTCAGGTACTTTCTTCTCCATATTACAATATCAATTCTTTCCATTAAAATAGACTTGCTGGAATGCTTTTTCCAGCGAAAAACTATTTCATTTAAAAGTTTCCATAGTGTACTTAGACTCATTTCAGGGTAATACTTATCATCTCGAACCGTGGCAAGAACTTTGTCTACTGTCGGAAATTCTTTTCTAAAGAAGAACGCATGCACTTTACTTCAAAGTCTTTGTTTCAAATGATTTTCTACTTGAAATTTTGGTTTTCCTGGTGCTTTACGTGCTGTTTGAAACTCGCCCCATTTCTCTTCTTTAATAACTCTGTAAATCGTAGATTTTCCAATACCATGCGTAGGTACTACTAATTAATTCCACTATGTAATTAACGGTTTTACATAAATGTTTGTCTGTAAATGATTTAAAACAATTAAATATTAATGTTTTATCGTTAACTGTTAAAGGACCGGTTTTTCGGAGTTTACGCAGCCCTTCCAAATTTTCAATAATCACACTAGAATGTAGAATAGACTGCTCCTTGCACCTTGCAAGTTGCAACTAATCGATTTTTAGTAACCTATATAGAATACACAACTTGGATCTCCTTAATAAACGGAAAAACTTCGCATTTTCGGTGAAATATATTGGGAAGGTCTTTATCTACTTATAGTTAGATTACTGCAAGAGATTTTTAGAATTAAAATAAAACAAAATTTCAAACCTTTATTTGCAAATAGGTACTTATTAAAAATAATCTTATGATACTGCTATGTAATATTTAATACACAGGGCTTCTGGCCTGTTCAAGCCTTTTGCTATTGTTCTGTATAGCTTATGGTTATAAAAGATCACTAAAAGACCGAAAACTTGTATTAGCTCAGGTACATTAATGAAAATTTGAGGAAATATTTAGACTATTTTGTAATAATATTTAAAATGGAATTAGGTTTTATTACTCTCTCGTACATAAAAATAGACTAAATTAACAACAATAATAATTATAAAGTTAGACAAAATAATAATTTTCAAAGAAATAGAAATGTAACTTATAAAATTTAATAACATTTTTATAGGTACATGAAATTCTTCATGGACTGACAACCAGTCGGTGACCACCCTTCATGTTGGACTCTTACCCACTAAAACACCCTTTCTTGTTTTGGTTCTGTCCCGTTTTGGTATTACACGGGACTGACCTTTTCTAGCTTTCTAAGGCCTCCTTCCTCATTGTGCACCTATTCATCGCCTACATTGGCTCATTCATCTTCCCATTCTCGGTTCATCTTCCTTTGTTTGAGAACTTGAGTGATGTACGTGGTGACGGTAAGTCCTGTTCTCACCCGTTTGGTGCGTCTTGGCAACGGATGTCTCCGGGTTCAGTTCTCTGATCTCTTTCATGACCTCTCGTCTGAGATACTCCCATTTTGGGCATACAAAGAAAATGTGCCTTATGTCCTCATCCTCCGTGTTCTTCTTCTTCTTCTTAAAGTGCCAAGCAGATTCCTGCGTAGGCGACCGTCTATTTACATCCTGTCAGATTTCTCTATTTAGAGCAGCATTTTGGAGAGACATAAAGTCGTGTATTCCTGTCCATTGTCGAATGTTCCTGAGCCATGAAAGTTTTTTTCTTCCTATTCCCCTTCTTCCTTCGATTTTTCCTTGGAGGATAAGACGTTGGAATTCGTAACGAGGATCACGCAGGATGTGACCCAGATAGGAAGTCTTTCTCTTCTTAATGGCGTCGAATAGTTCACGGCTGGTCAGACCGGCTCTTCTAAGGACTTCTTCATTTCTCACCAGATCTATCCAAGGGATCCTAAACATTCTTCTAAGAGTCCACATTTCAAATGCCTCCAATCTGTTTATCGGAGTTGCTTTAAGAGTCCAGGCTTCAACACCATACAACAGGACGGACCAGACATAGCACTTAACCATTCTGTATCTGAGTTGAAAGCTGAGATCATTATTTGTTAGGAATTTTTTAAGTTTAAGGAAAGTTGATCGGGCTTGTTCCTCCGTGTGGTAAGTGGCAATATACGCATGTGGCCTCAGGTATGAGTGGTAGTAGCCGAGTCCTGTTAGAAATTGTGTTAGGTAATAGCCCACCTCATCGTGATTTCTCTCCATCTATTTTCTCACGTTTCAAATCATGGTGGCGGTCCATCTTCCTCTAGTTTCTTCGATGCATCTTCTCCGTCATTTCTGTAGAGTTGGATCGAGTTCTTCCTCTTTGATGGTGCGTGATGTATTCTCACTCATCCGAAGATATATCCGTTGTTCGTTGATGCTTGACTGCCCGTATATCGATCGGGATGACACCTGCTATCAACTGAGCAGCCACACCCGACACCGTCCTATACGCACTGCAAAACCTATCGCCTTTGTACCGACTCTGTCCTTACCCTATATTTTTGAAACCTTCGTGCTTCTGCCAAACTTCAAAATTATAACAGAAATCGATGTAATAATAACAGTTATGGACATAAAAATATAAAAATATCAAAGGTATAATAATACGCAATATAATAATGATAATAATAATTATAGTGACAATTATTAAAATAGAAATCAGCATCAGTATAGAAGTAATTTAGCGTCGGAAATTACAAGATATATTAATAATACTAGACAAAATAGAGGGAATTATATAACAAGAAGTTTCGAAAGGAAACAACAAAGTCATAATCAAGGAAGTAGGAAGATAGAGTAGTATAGATCGAATTCCCAGAATAAGAAGGGATATCGAATTAGCGGACAATGAAGTAAATCAGAGTTTTTAAATTGTTGCTCCGTGCGTCAAAATTTAGCTATTGTCATCCTCGAGAATTCATAGATTTATCAGATGATATTAATCAAGAGCAAATGTCTGGATTAATTATAATAAAGGGTCAAATACACATTTAATAAATTCAATTAATAATTGACAAAAGGAGCGAAGCATCAGTATAAAAACTTTAATTCAGTAAATAAAATTAAAATATTACTTTTTCTTAATAAAACTAACTTCTTTTAGATTTATGATGTTATTGATGGTTAAAATAAATAAACACTAAAATTTGAGTTTCGCTTTTAATTAATAAATATTTAGGAGCAAGTTCTTATAATATTGGTTCCAAATGTGCTCCATCTACTTCCTGGCAGTAAAACATTATATTATTAAACGCTTGTCGGACTCGATAAAATGTGTCCGGGGAAATGGCCCTACATTCTTCAACAATTCGTTGTTTTAAATCGTCAAACGTTAGGAGCTGTAACGTAAACTTTAGATTTAATGTATCCCCACAGAAAAAAATCTAAAAGTGTTAGGTCCGGTGACCGAGCTGGCCATTGTATTGGAACGCGTCGTCCAATCCATCTACCAGGATATTTATCATCTAGATAACGCCTCACTGTAAAGTAATAGTGTGCAGGAGCACCATCTTGTTGGAACTTTTAATGGGAACTGTGTATGTTTTTCACGAAACATGTGAGGATTTAAGTCATTCCAATACCTCGCATTTTGAGTATTAACATTTCCATTAAGGAAGAAAGTACTTTCCTCACTAAAACAAATTATCCTTACATAGTCTCGCTACTGGAGAATTTTAGAGAACATATTTTCACAGAATTGCAGCCTTCGGTCGTCATCAAAGTTGAAGCACCACTTTTAATTTGTATGGACGAAATTTGTTTTTGGACAACAACCTGTGTACTGTACTATGACTTACTCCACAGGTAGACGCTACTTGGGTTGTGGAAGAAGAAAGGTTTAAGACAATTTCTGCAATTATATCAATTTTTTTATCAATACCAACATTTTGTCGACCCGATCGTTTGGCATCATGAACCCTACCTGTTTGTTGAAACTTATGAAAAAGCTACCTCAAATAAGTACTCTATATAGGGCGAAAATTATTTCCTCTTTCACCGATAATTAAGATAGCTGTTACTTTGTCGGCTAGAGCATGTACCATTTTGTTTATGTAGATAATTAAACGTCTCGTTAAACAATAATTAAACTAAACATTGAAGATATTATCGCATGTAAAAACGTCAATTGAAAAATGTTTTTCAAAATTAATCATAAGCGGACTTTTGAATATTTATTAATTAAAAGCGAAACTCAAATTTTAGTGTTTATTTATTTTAACCATCAAAAACATCGTAAATCCAAAAAAATTAGTATGATTCAATAGTTATTCTAAATACCTTTCAAATGAGGTGTCACGTGCCATAAGGTCCCATTTAATATTGTTAGTTTCAGTTGCCTGGTGACGTCACCTATGCCTATTACGTCACCTGTTACCACTAGTAGAGAAGCTTACAATAGTTCATTTTCACGTTCCAAATTTCATCAGTCTAAGTATCACCGTTCAAAAGAAAAGAGAGGGGAGGGGACTTTTGAGAAGCACTGTATATGAATAGAAAGAAGAAGACGATATGATATTACAAATATTGAAGTTTAAATATTATTAGCCCTATGATATTATTATTAATTTCTCTATCACTATTATATTTGCTCATAGGAACTGAAAATTTGATGTTACCAATATGTTCACTAAAATTCTTCCAAAACAATGTGTAACAATTGTGAGAAAATTACTAGAAGATAAAAATATTAGTCCAAGAATAATATCAGATATACTTAATTTATTTGATGTATGTATAAATTATTTCACTTTTGTCAATAAGGTATATTGATAAAATGAAGGTTTACCAATGGGAAGCCTATATCACCAATTTTGGCAAACATTTTTATGGACAGTTTAGAAAGCAAAATATTTGAAAGTAACATCTCCAAAAATATCTATTTTGGTATGGGATTATTAGCTTGTTTTATAGGTAGTGAAATACAATTAGATGCATTTTTCGATCATATTAATAATTTACACCCAAAAATTGATTTTGCATTAGACATTGGAGAAAATAACTCAATCAATTTTCTTGATATAGAAATTCAAAGAGTTAATAAAGCACTAGAATCTCACAGGCAACGACAGTTGCCGAGTGAAGCAAGTATACCCCCACAAAAACCACCACAGCGAAAGAGCTCAATACAAACTGTCTACGGCAAGTAAATATCAAACCATGAAAAGTCACTCTGTATATACAGTAATTTTTTTTATACAAAATGTCAGTTTTCAAATGGCTAAAACGTTGGAATTCTCTCAGTTGCCTCGGGACGCTGAGGTGATGATGCTACAGTAGAATCTTCAGCCTCCTAGCTGTACTCTAACCTGAGATACGGGTAATCTTGTTCTAGGTAGTTTGTCGGTATGTATATCTGTGGCAACGTTGCAACGGCTCCAACGAGTTTGATGATACTTCTCGAAAAGTCATTGCGATCGCTAAATATCACGATCACTGGAAACATCCTTAAGAGGTTCTAAAGGCTATCTAAAATTTCAAAAATATGGGTATTTTGAGTTTATTCCAATTTATGCAGTTTTTGACCTCTGATAGAGAAAAAACACCCTCAACGTTCTTTGTAGCTCTTTTCGAGACCTTTGCAACGGAATATAATGTTTGAGATATTTGGTGTACCCTTGAGGTATGTGTTATAAACAAGATAAGAGGTTCTCCTTTTGGTTTCTTTTTCGTTTTTTAAAGTTTCTTTCAACTTATACGGTTTTTGACCAGACATAAAAAAATTCCGAATACAATTTTTCTTAAATACTGCATACCTCCAACAAAATATTGAAACAATCTATACTAGTTTTCTTAAGTATATGAGAATAGAATTTAAAAGCTAAACTAAAAGTACTGATATCAGTCTAAAAACTTTTTGACAAGGTAAAAATAGGTGACACAAGTACATCCACTACAAAATATGTGATATCAAATCATACGATCTATAGGGTGACACGAGTACTATATCTAGTTATATTATTTTTAAAATAAAGGTAAGATATGGCTACATATTCCCACTTTATTCCTTATTAATCTTGAAAGTTTTAAATAATTGATGTACTTGCGTTTAGCCCTGTTTAAATAATGTTAGTGTTTCTGTTCTTCCCAGTTTCATTTTAATGCATTTTGTTTCTCAACTGGTCTTATTGTTTTACAGTTAGAGAAAACTTTTTGTTTGCTGTGTAGTTCTGACAACTCAAGCGAAACAGATGTGGGCTTTTCTTGTGTCATATCGAAGCAATTGTCATTTTTTTAGAATTTCTACCATTTTTTCAATGTAGGGCAACATTATTAGATGCAAATTATAAAAAACTATCTGAGGTAAATAAAATTTATGACACAAGTATAGAGATGCTATTAGGAAGAAAATTCAATTTTCAACTAAACAAAAATTACAAAATTTAGATGCAGATGTAGTGATAGGAACATATGTATTGGAAATTTTTTTCTTTTTGGGTCTGCTTATCGCCCAAGGTCAATTCTACTTTCAACAAATAATCACTGGACTCGCAGACTAGAATGGTGCAATAAACGAACGAATTGGAAAAGCGAATGTAATAGAATCGTTTTTTTCAGAAGAGTCTAGATTTTGTTTATGGGCTCATGATGGCCGTATATGAGTCAGGCGACGCCTTGGGGATAGGCGGCCTTTAAAATATGCTTTGGAGTGCAAGTATAATCGCCGTCCCTATGTGGCAGCCTTTATAGTACAGTACTTAGAAGAGATTGTATCAATCTTCTCCTTGGCCCGCTAGATCAGCTGATCTGTCATTTATAGAGCATGTTCGGGTTGTGATCGGCTTCGGTAGCAGAGTAAATTCACTAACAGATCCCCCAATGACTTTGGCAATTGATCATCTTATTCAAAGTATACTTAGACGAATTGCGGAATGCATTCAACTGAATGGAGGAGCAACACATTCCTGAATTTTGTAGGCTTGATTTGATTTTTGTTTATATAAACATTGATCGTTTGTTGTTACGTCTCAAAATTTTGTTTTCATAAATTGTGACAATTTTCACATTTGTTTTGTTCCGATAATATTGATCATGGACTTTTTTAACATTTTTGAAAAGCAAACTATAGAGAGCTTTGGAACTGTACCAAATTTCTTAATTTATCAAAAATTTTCTCAACGTTTCCACCGTTCGTATCTATATCCTAATTGTTTGAATTATTTTCGGTTATTCACGTAAGTAGAAAGTAACAGAAAAATCTTTTGTATGGGTACAACCGAACCATTTTGTTCCGTTTTCCCTGAAACGATGTATCAAATAAATAATACATCAAGCTAACCAGTCAACTGTTAAAGATACTTGAAGAATCAACTTTTTTGTTAAAGACACTAATATGTCATTAAACGCCATCACTAAATGGTAGAAACCAGGTTTCTGTATTAACAGCGGAAAATACAACTTTTTATGTCATTCATCCGAAGCAGCAAATTTGCAGGTTCGAAAAAATGTTTTATTTATCAGTATTTTCTCAATTTTGAATGTTCAAAGGAATATTTCTTCTATATCCATATATGAATGAGAACATGAGAAAAATATTAATACAATAATTTATCATGTTATTAGTTTCTATTCTAAATTGATAGATCCAAAATCACGCAATTTCCTGTAAATTCGAATATGAAAATCTATGTCGATTCAATTAATCTTAATATGAATTGGATTTGTTTTGGATTAATAAAAAATTGTATAATACTGTGGTGATCTTAATATTACGCAACTATCATACTTATAGAGTTAACCAAGTCATTGAGCAATATATTTGGCTTATTTTTTTTTTTTTTTTGTGTTTGAGCATCGACATCTAGGTCATTGTGCTCGTCGATATATCATTGGGGTAATTTATATTTTATAAAATGAATTTGTGGACTTTAGATAAGTTATCACCTGGTTAAGATCGTCATTTTGGTTTCTAAGAATGTTTTCGATCTGGGGTATTTTGAGGAATTGTCTGTGAAAATTGAAGGCTGCACAAGTTAATATATGTTGGGTTGTCAGTGGGATGCCGCACTTCTCACATCTGGGTTTGTTCTTTCCAAGGAGGAGGTGTAAATGGGTTAGGTTTGTGTGGCCTATCCTTAATCGGCTGAGGACGACTTGTTCACGCCTTGTAAGAGTTTTGGGGTAGAACCATTTTTGTACGCTCGGTTTAATGTGTCTTAATTGTCCGTCATATGTATTCCATCTGTTCTGCCATGCTTCGTAAATTTTATTCTTTATATCCGTTTTCATATCCAGAAAGGTGTTAGGTATGCCTTTGTCAACTGTTCCGCTTGTGGCTTTTTTTGCTACTAGATCAGCTTCAGTATTACCGGTAATATCGGTATGCCCAGGTATCCACATTATTGAAATAGTCCTTTGCATACTGTATAGATGGGTTGATAATTCTTGAATGCGTACAACCCATTCATTTGCAGAAAAACGATTTTTTGTCGAGAGAGTGGCAGTTAAGGAATCCATACAAACTAAACATTTTTCAAAGCTGCTCTGACTGAAGTACAACAACGCTTGCCATATTGCATACAACTCGGCATTAAGTATACTAGACTCTTGGTTTAGGGTCCAAAAGAAGGAATCTACACCGATTACGATTGCCGCCCCTGTTCCATTCTCTGATTTGGAACCATCTGTGTAGATGACTAAATGTTCGTTGTATAGATCCATTTGTTCTAAAAATAGCGTTCGGTAGATCGATGGAGCGGTATCTTCTTTTTTGTATTTACTGAGAGATATGTTTATTTGTGGTAGTTTTCTTAGCCATGGAGGAGTGTCATACGTATAGGTCATTTTTTCTATTTGTAAGTTTATCCTGTACTCTTCAGATGTGTCTGAAAAACGAATACTGGATGGTTTAGTTGAACTACGTCTTAGTGTGTGTGGACTGGGAAGGTTTGTGAAAATCTTGTTATTTAAATGGTTGGGTAACGTTTGTATTTTCACGCCATATGTTATGAGCTGCATATCTCTCCTTAAGTTTAGGGGTAAGGACCAAGCTAAAATAAGAGCATCGTCAAACATTGCAAGAAGTGCTTCACATAAATTTTCTGGTCTGGAACAACCAAAACACGTGGATTAAGCTTGAAACAGTCAGAGCCCGACACTGCTTCATATCATATTTGTAATTGTTTGAAATTATTTCTGTCAACCCAGAGTTTTAGGGATAACTCTGCCATCATCCTTCCGGCGAAGTGGTGCGGGCTGTAACCAAACCTGTCTTCACATCATGACTACAATCTTATATTTGTCGCTAGGTAAGTGTGAAGAGTGTAAAGTTTTGTTATCGTATGAAACAAAACTGCTAGCTTTAGCTGATAATTGCTATAACTTATCAGGATTCGATTGTAGTCGACTCCTTGACGTTGTCTAAAACATTTTACTAGTGTTAGGTTAAAACATATTTGCTGATTAGTTCATACATACTTGTCTCTCGAGATAGTTGTATATTTGAGGATCATTTATATACCATGTCATGGCTTCAGCAAGTATTTCCATATCGTTCAGAAATTTTTGTTTAAGACTTGGTTGTCATTAGAATATATTGTAAACATTTACCTATAAGACGTTCACTGTTTGATTACATCTGATCTGCGTGATAGTTCCGGTTATTTTGGCTTTGTACATCAACATCTGCGGGAGTACTATGGTACTATTATTGTTTAAAATAATTCAAATAATTTCTAATACTTATATGAATCGTTGCAATTTTGTTGTTGTAAAGTCTGGTTATGTTGAATTGAGAATTTGCTCGTTGACAGATACGTCTTGGATAGCTGCGTTCGTTTGTCGTTTCGCACTGAGACTAGTTGAGATCACTGTCTAGCATTTGTGGTTTGACTTTACGAGTCATAGACAACTCATTATGCTTACAGATTTCCTTTCCGATGTGCTCGTAGATGACATGCGAACTGTTATTATTAATATTTTTGGGTTTACTCGACTTCTGTTCGATGTCTTAAGCGGTTTGTGGTTCTATGATCTGTGGTTAAGACGAATTTATGTCAGCTGGATTGCGATTGGTTGGAAAACTAACTAGAGTTGTGTTGTAGGGAGAAGTTAAGTACATGTGTTATTGGCGCATCCATAACTTTCTTTTCTAATCCGAACTTCGAGATGGCTACATGAATTTCAGAAAGATCTTGATTTATTTATGGTATTTGAAACCATCCCAGTTAGGGATAATAATCAGGACGGTGTAAATTGATTCGGGTTGGTGGCTGTATTTTTTGAAGATTTGGTGAATATTGGCCGTTTTGGAAGCCACGCTGCCTGACCTTCTTTTGAAAGGATTTTTTACTGGAATAATAACGTAGTTGGGATTTGGATAGCTTATTCATCCTCGTTTTTGATGAGACGATTGTAGGAGTTTCGAGGAAGTTTAGGCCCTCAATTAGAGGTACATATGTAAAAGAGATCTTATATATATATATATATATATATATATATATATATATATATATATATATATTTGCAAAGTATGTTTAGACATTTTTCGCTCATTTTCTATTAATGAAAAGAATTGAAATTTGTAACTATTAATATATTTAAATTGATTGTAAAGTAGTATATATTTTTGTACAGTTCAGAGGTATTTTGTCGTGAACTACAAAAAAATATCTATGTGTTTTTTATAGCTACTTTTCCTAACTGCTCTAGTTATGATTGTATATTTGATATTCTTCACATGAGTTTAATTCTCAAAGTATAGGTATAGATGTCAAGCAGTTTTTATATTGTTTGATAGAGTGATTAGCATATTCCCTACTTATAGGATATCGGCACATGTACTTGCAATATTCTTAGTTGAATAGTTAAGATGTATCATTCTGTTTCATATCTCTACGTACTGTAGTAAGGTGTGATCACATATCAGATTATTCTTGGCTTATTAATGTAATTTTCCATTTTGTCAATCAGTTGCTATGCATAAGATTAATTTCTTAGTTATCGCTTAGATTTTGTATATATTTTATTCACGTAGTAGTCATTCAAGGTTTTTCAAGTGAAACTTTAACTCGATTAGTAGAACACTAGAGAAGAAGCATTTTCTGGTTCCATATGTAAATAAAGTTTTTCTATGCCCCAGAGGCAATAATTTAGTATATTAGATAATAACTTTTTGGTGGAAATCTTCAATTTCACTTTAGCTATTATTTCCATCTTAGTTTAACAACACATCTGGTGTTGATAATAATATAGTCTGGACACATCGCCTTAAGCTATTTCAGTCAATTAATAGTTTCATCGTGGATGATGACATTTTAGTATTTCAATGTTATCTGTACATTTAAGGGTTTTCCTGGAGGGATACCTTTCTTTTTGGATACTTACCTTTTCCTGGAGAGATACCTTTTTCTCTTGGATATTTACCTTTTCCTGGAGGAGTACTTTTTCTGGGGTACTTTACCATATGGTTCCGCCTGGACCGGGGTGATGAGGCGACCACCGATCCTCCGGACGAAAAAATGATAAGGGGATAACATGTGGTGGATTTAATTGTTTATATATATGTATATGCATATATATATATATATTTTCTTCTATGTAACATATTTTTTTTTAAACTTATCATGTTGATTCACACATAACCTGATTTACAGTAGATGGCCTTGGTACCAAAGCTGTCCCCTGAATTAAGGTCTGTATTATTATTTTTTTGCTCTGATTATGTATGTTATATCCTAGCTAAGTGTAAGCACATGTATAGCTGATAACTGGTGTTTTGTATAGCCCCGTTTTATTTCATTTTTCGTTTTCTTTTTATTAGTTCACATGTATAACTGATAGCTGGTGTTTTGTATAGCCCAGTTATATTTCATTTTTCGTTTTTTTATTAGTTCACATGTATAACTGATAACTGGTGTTATGTATAGCCCAGTTATATTTCATTTTGCGTTTTTTCATTAGTTCACATATTTTATTGATAACTCGGTGCTCTGTGTAGCCCAGTTATTTTCCAACTAGTTTTTATCCTTATTAGCTAATTCAATGACTTTACAGACGTTATAGTCCAGTCATTTTTCATCTTTTTTACACATCTTTAGAAATTGACACGAAAATTTCAGTATCTGTCTTTTAAAAAAACTTTTTGTTTGTTATTAACACGTTGGTAAGTTTAGATACATGTTTTCTTCATTCTTTCCTATTCATTTGCTAGGTTTAGGTAGGATAGGACGAACATTTTGGCCGAGCAGAAACCTGGCTGGCGCCCTTTTATTTTTAGAACATCCCGGATAACTGAAATAACTCACTCCCACTCACCGACTAAGTGAGCTGAAGGCCCTAAAAGTTGTCACCGGGGACAGCTGGACTTACCTGTAGCCCATAGGGTCCATACTAGCGATGCTAGTGACCAATTTGGGTGGTTACTACAGCTAATTTGTTCGTGTTAAATTTCAATTCTTCATGAAAGATTTGATTCACAGAACTCGTAGATAGTAGACAACAGGAGTAGCGCCTATGTGATCGATTTTCTGCGGCATGAATGTGCATGAATGTTCAGGTTTCTTCTTACTCCCATAACCAGCCTCCCCGAAGCTGTTTACTCATGAAAAAGTCGACGGACCACATGAAACACGGAATGCAATTTGTCCGACAATGATCCAGTGACTATCACGAAAATACACTAATTGGAACAAATAATATAAAATTTTACGACCAACCTTTTCGACTTTACTTACCCCCATTCTCCCCCAGGCAACTGTTTCCAAGTTTAAGCTTGGTAGTTCGTTGAGTTTAGTTAGGTAAAAACTTTGTACCTAATTTACAGGTTTCCATAAAGCATATTGTCTTGAAAGGTAGTTGGTAATTGTCATAATTGTGATAAAATATACATTTAGTGGATGTATGGTGCATCTATTGTAATGATTAAAGTGAATTTCAATTTCCGATAAAAGTACAGCATCGTCAAAGATAATAATTAGAACGTAGAACCCCTTTTTATTTTCGATAAGAATTCCTTTTGATGTTTTTTATTCCCCCTTTCTAATTGTATTCCTCTTTTGCACACCTAACTAAATACAGTGGATTAATGACGTCGAAATTTAACACTTTTTTTCTTTCTTCGGCTAAGAAAAATTGCCTTACTCATTTCTTTATGCAAATCTGAATTAAAATTAATCCGCTCTGTAGAAAAATCTGGGAAAAGGAATGAATACATTAGGGTGATCATTTTTTATTTCATTAACAGTAAATGTCAGTTTCTTGTTACTCATTTCTTATTCGGAAGGGTTGGATTTTTCTTTGTTTTATTTCTTTTAGTAAGGGAAGTATGAGCACGGTTTATTAAAATTGGTATCGAAGAAAGCGGGGGAATGGATTAATAATCTGCATGATGGTGTATCCAGTTCCTTTTGAAATTCATTAAATTAAATTATTATATCAGGAATAGTTGCTGCAATATTCATAATAAAAAAGTTTTGTTTGGATTCATGTTGCGCTGAAAATAACAGAAAGATTCCTTAATTGCAATTTCATATATCGAAAATAGAGATAAATACTCTCTCAAAGGAATAGATATTGATATGGGGTATATTTCAGGGAGTCACTATTTTTTTAATATACTTCAACTATACTTAAGTATTCAGATTTTTAAATAAAAAAAGAATCCAGTTTCACGTTGGTAATACCTAAAAGTTCTTGGAGAGGCAAATTATAGTCATAAAGAATTTCGTTAAAGATTTGTTAGTCAATATTTTTCTACTAAGGAAACAAATAGTCAGTGAAACGGATTCAAAATCCCACTCAAACTTCACACCATCTTTTGTAAATTTCTCAAATCCGTTCTTGAATTGTCTAAATGCCTTTTTATGATTTCGAACATCACATATGTTCTTTTACAATAGCTGGTCCTGCATAATTTCCATGCATAACTGCATACTTTCCATGCATAACTGCACTTTTACTAAAATAGTCAAATCTATTAATAGATATTTGTAGGATGTAGGATAAGCTGGGTCATACATTTTACCTTTGTACCTAACTTATCTATATGAAATTATGTAATAAAAGTCTACATGTAGATTTCTCATAAAAGTCTTTAAAAAAAAATCAGGATGTCGGTGTACCCATTAAGTTCTTGTGGTGTTTGTCATTATTATTATTTAATACATTGTATTGAAAATTTCTTGTCTTCGAACTCAGTTATTTGGATATAAATGGGTATTTTATTTTACAAATGTTCAGGATTACCTAAATAATTTAGAACACCACTCGTTCGTTTTAGTATTAAGACGGAAAATAATATTTTGGGTTTTGACGAAATTTGTACCTTCAATTACCTTTCTCCTCAAAGTTTGTTGTTGTTCGTTCGTGATTTTCACAGAATACACGTCCTGTCATCAAACCCCATAAGCAAAATCCCTCTGGTTGACCAAATGATAGGTGCATTAGGGCCCCTCCTAATCCAAAGTTGCTCTACGACTAATATAGATTTTCTATATTCCGACGTAGTTTTTGATTATGGAATAGCTTCATTCTAGCCCTAAGGCAAGAATATTCATTCTCACCCTTGGTATGGAATGAATACTTATGGCGCTCTCTATATCTAACAGTTCATTTGAAAGAAAGAGAAGATGGGCGTGTTCCATACTCTACACCAGCTGCACTACGCGGAGTAGTAGTGCAGAAATATCAAAATTCATAAAAAATCCGCCAAAGTGAACGTAAAATTACTAATATGGTCGTTGAGTATTAATTGTTAAAGCCAGAAGGGTAGCATAAGTGTATTTTGTGGCACTTTTTGAGAAAAAAAGGAGAAAATAGAAAAAGCTGTATATCAATAATTGGCAACTGTCAGAAAGGTCGATTAACAAAGTTGTTTAATTATCTATTTTTTTTTAAATTCTAGATTAAAATTGATTAATACTTCATAAAAAGTAAGTAACTTCATATAATTTTATTTAAATAATATCTATTACAATCCTTCATTCCTTTTTAGTGTCTGATGATTTCACCACAGCTAATTCAGAAATTGAGAAGTCAGCAATTCAATATATGTTGTTTTGTTTTTTAATTGATAGTGGTAGAAAAAGCATAGTCTTAAACACGGGTGGAATTAAAAATTCTTCACTCGTAGAACCGTTTCCCTCGCCTACGGACTGTGAAACAAATATTTCTACTCGTGTAAAATTTTGGTTATTCCACCCTTGATATAGATTAGTATATTCTATGAAGCTATGTAATAGTTATTATTTAAATGAAATTATATAAATCTACTTAATTCATTAATTAATAATTAAACAATTTTGAAAATCACAGTCAAAAATGGAGGTAAATTTACGTGAAGTTTACATAAGAAATACAAAGAACTTTACTGTAAATAAAATGTAAACGATTTTTGTACCCTGGATTATGAGCGAAATTACATTTACTTATCCAATATTTTTGTGGTTATACACACATTTTCCAATTTTCCTGTAAGATTACATAGCATTTTTAAGAAATGTGTATGGAAAATCTATCACTATAAAAATATTTTATTTTATCTTGGGAATTTCAACAATTACTATGTGAATTTCAAAAATTATTGTAAATGTATATGACGCTTAGACGAATAATTCAGAGTAACTTTATGCAAAATATATTAAACTTCATTTTATGTAGTTTTTAAGAAAAATCAGATTAGGTATGTAATTTTACAATGTGCATATAATTAATACTTATAACTTGTAACTTTACAGAAGATTTTTATGTAATATTTGTGCAAAATCTGGAATGATGTGAATACATTCTTTCAAAATGTGAATTTTAACAGTCAGCATGCGACGTCAAAAAATATTGTATTTATACATGAAATTTTGTTAAACAAAGAATCAGTGTAACTTTATTATAAGAAATTATAAAATTTTCTAACTCTAACTACGTATGGCTTCTAAAGAATGTGAAACTATATCGATTCCCAAAAGTTCATCTTTTAACAAGAGAGAAAAAGTGATACGGCTGAATGCATTTTTTTTCGAAAAAATCGATATGATTTTACAGCTATTTCTTTTCATATTTAGCAAACTAAACAACTAAGTTACTCTTAACATATTCTCAAAATACATCAAGGGCATAAAATGTTTTTGTTTTCCAAATATTAGCCAAAACTTTTTAGCCGGAGGTATGGCATTGCATTGCCCCTTAAAAAGTTTCAAATTAAAAATAAACATCGCCTTTACATAAACTAGTGAAATTAATTTTAAAAAGTTGTATACATTTTTTCCTAAATATTGTAATTTTTACATAATCAGTGTAAAAAAATTACACCATTTAAGGAATTATACACATAATTAACCTAAAATCACATGATTTGCCTAATTACATTATCTGTGTGACCCTATACCCCACGTGATTAGTTAAAATCAATGAGACGATTTCTCTTACCGGCGAAACTAAAACTATTTGGATCTCTCTTTGTGGCTTTGCATTTGCATTTTTTGAGCTACAATTCTTTGCAAACGATAATAGATGGTATTTCTGATATGACCAATATTAATAATCAATTTATATTACAAAATATTTCTAAAGATAACATAAATATTGATCCCAGTTTTGTAGAAAATAATATCTTCAAAATGTTGTTTAATCCTGCACAGAATAATTTAAGATCTAAATTTATTAGAGATAAATATTAACAAGCAAATTTTAACTTTATAGCTCCTGTTGAAGTGCAGCTCTCGGAGGTTATTATATTCCTATAATTGACACACTTAAAGCACTTTTTATGAATAAAACCTTTTCTGAATTATATTTTCATGAAATCGAAGACAAAGATTATTTACAAGATCTCATAGATGGGGAATGATTTCGCAATAGTCAATTTTTACAAGCAAATAAGAATTCCATCCAAATTTTACTGTATCATGATGTCTTTGAGATTTGTAATCCATTAGGATCGGCCAGGAAAAAACATAAAACTGTTGGTATATATTTTAGTTTGGTCAATATTCCTGCTTGGCATAGATCAAAAGTCCTTCAGACCTTCAGTTAATTGCATTGTGTTATGATTTAAAATTTGTAGAAACTGAAGGAACAACGGTAAATACTAAATTTGGCTCAATAAATATCAAAGGTACTGTAATTGCTGTACTTGGAGATAATTTAGGAAACCATCAAATAGGTGGATTTACCGAAAATTTTAAAATTTCTTCTTATTTTTGTACACATTGTTATGTTCACAATTGGTATAAAATACCTCTGTTAAAAGTTTCTTAATTTTCAAACAAAAACATCATATGAATCTGACGTCAGCGTAGCTGTAGCTACAGGAGATAACTTCAGAGGTGTAAAATATGAATCCGTTCTAAATTCATGAAAATATTTCCATGTTTGTGCTCCAGGAATGCCACCGTGTATTGCTCATGGCTTATTTGAAGGAATTGTTCAATTTGATTTAAAACGGGCAATTAATAAATGTATCAAAGAGAAGCTTTTAACATTCGAATATATTAATAAAAAGTTCAAAGACCTAAAGTTACACTTTGTAGATAAAGTGGTTGTACATTCTTTGAGAGAAAAAACTAATTGGATCGGCAATACAAAATATGTGGTACATACTGCTCATACCATTTGCCTTAAAAGACAATATTAATTTACATAAGTCCGCTGTTTGGAAATTTATTTTAAGTTTACGTGATATATATGTCTTTTCGTCCTTACATTCCATATATCATCTAATCAACTAGGAGCTCTTCGAAATCTAGTGAATGAGTATATTACAGATCGACAGGCAATATTTCCAAACAATTATTTGCGCCCTAAGCATAATTATTTAACCCATTACCCATATCTAATTAGAAAGTTTGGCCCTTTAAGACATTTATGGACCTTAAGCTTTGAAGCTAAACATCAATACTTTAAGAAAATTATTCGTCACTCATCAAATTTCAAGAATGTGCTTAGTTCATGTTCTTATAAGCATCAGTTATTACAAGCCCTAACTTATCACAGAGTACCTCATTTAATGAAAAAGTAATATCTGACAAAGCACATAAATATAGTTCCGATAATTTTACCAGTCAGTTAAATACTTTCATTGAAACTAAAATGAATGTTTTGTAGCGGTAGTGGCTTTATTTAGAGGTAATACATATGAAAAGGGTATGAATGTTGGTTTTGGAAGAATAAAGTTTGGTCATCTCAAAATTTGCAAACATAGATTTCACGTAAATTTATTTTATTGGATCAACAAAGGAAATTTATTACGATGGAGACGTAGGTTTGTATTTGGAATCAACTGTTTACCACAGCTATTCCTATTCTACAGAGCTATTCCTATTCTACAGAGATTTAATTAATCTAGAGCATTTGCTACAAATTACTTCAGAAGGTTATACTCTATACTCCTTTAAATCTGCTATCTTATTTTAAGTTGCCTACTTGTAGAGGTATAGTATGCGTAAAACATATAGTGCAGAAATGGCATATCCCCTTTAAGTTATGGTGCGGAGCTAGACTCTGAAAGGTATTAATATTTTGTTTATTTTTACCAATACCACTTAAACCTACACTCTATATTGATGCTAGCGCACCAACACGTGCGTGATTTTTAAAAACTGCTATCTAAAAATATGCTTATAGTTCAGTGAAATATCGTGAAAATAATATGTTATTAGAAAATTATATTACTAATCCTTGTGAATAAAACGAGATATAAGGTAGTGTTAATTGTCCGGTGTAATGTTTAAGATGTATTTAATAATTATAAAATTACATTTTAACGATTGTCAGTTGAAGTTATAATATTAAATGAATATATCATCTAATGAGCATTTTAAATTGTAACATTGACTGGACTATGACAGTATTCAAATCAAAGGATAAGCCGGAACTTTAAATTTCGCACTATTCTCTTACGTGAACCATAAATATTCTTGTTTTATCTTAAGCTATTTTTGACAAAATCTTAAAACGTAGTAAATCGCTAAAGTGATAATAGTTTCATAGAATGGGATTTATAAACTTAATAGGCAAAGCCTTTTTTAATTATTCCGCACATATTTTGTGTACCATTATAAATTTTAGTTAGTGACTTATTAACCTATGGTATTTACTTACAAAATAGCTTCAATTGAACGTTTCTTATCGAAATTAACAAAACAAAAATGTTAATTAATAATGTGACAAAAAAGTTAAAAACTAACTAGACATAGTTTTCGAATTATAAAAATATGTTATTATAATTTAATTTTTGTAACGTGATTGTAGGAACTCTATGCGATAAATTGGTGCCATAATATAGTAATCATCAATTATAATAATTATTTTTTATTTTAGTTCTCAGAATTTCAATTTTTTCATTTGATATTTTTTAGAATGCATTTCTTCAATGTTTGGACACGAAACCAAGAGAACAAAGCGTTTGTAAAAGTTTCTGATCAAAACATTCTTGACGATTTGATCGAAAAAGGTAAACCATACTACGTTATTCAAGTCAAGAATAATACTTCTTTTTAACTTCAGCTTCTCAAAAGTTGTGTGTACAAGGAAGAACAATTTATTTTTCTGTAATTGTAAAGGCGCATCTTCTAATAAAATAGGCAGTTGGTTTAACAGAAAATCATGAAACACGTCACCATTTAGTGGTTGATGGAAGAAATAGGGACCTATAATAGTTCGGCCCAGGATATTACTCCACGCATTGAGACTCCAATGGCCTTGATGTCGGACGTCGCGCAACCAGTGAGGATCGTTGTCCGACCAATAATGGATATTATGGAAATCAACGTTTCCATCAGTTATAAGTTAGCCTCATCCGTCCAAAGAATTTCGAATAAATATTTTCGTTTTTCTAAAACCACATATGATATGGGTGCAGTATAAAAATTCGAAATAACAAACACATTGTGAAACATATCAAGTAGTATTTTTAGTGACATAAAAACTTTTCTATGATCCTTTAAAATGTTTATAATATTAGTACGTTATATACCCAACGCGAGAGACATTGGTCTCCTACTAACGTGGGGATTAAATTGCACATATGCTAAGACATTAGCTATATTGTCATCCATTATTCTAGCCGAGTGTCTTCGCAACTGAGGTCGAAAGCTATCAGTATTACGCAAATTTCGCACTAAACGCGGGAACATTCCCGCATCCCGTAAATGCCGATTTGGATATCGTGTTCTGTATACTCTTTGAGCAAGTGCCGCATTTTGAACACATTCAAAATATACAGCAATCATATCGACAGCTTCATCATTTGTAAAAGGTATTTTAATTGTTTCAAGGCCTTACTTGTGTGCAACAAACACAAATTACACTGTCTCTATAAGCATAATTTTGATATTTGTTGACAAGTTGATTTAAGGCATTTGTTTTTCCTCCATGGTCTTACTCTTCCTATTCTGCCTACCTTGCACTTGCATATATTATATATAATATGCATTGATTATGTCCATACACGTTTTTTTTAATATTTGAACTAAGAATACTTTAATTATTTCAAAATTATTAAATTATGAAATTCTATCATTGAATCTTGAAAAAAGACAAATATTTAAGAATAATTATCGGTGTAATAGCTTCTTTTCTAATATTATGATAACTAAATTTTCTTTCTTCGATATTTAAAGCTAGGAATAAGATATCGAGATACGGTTGTCACTAGCTTATTTAGATGTCATTTCACTAAATTTTTATGAAAAACAAGTCATATTATTGCATTTATTTTTTTAGAGAATTTTGCAATTTTCGCTATTATATCAAAAAACGCGCTCTAGCGACATCGATAATAATTAGACATATCACAGGTGAGATGTATTTGATAGAAAAATAAATGTTGTTTTCAACGAGACCAAGTATGTTAAAATCCGTGCAGTCGTTTAGTAGTTACAGCTGTTAATTTAATAAAAAACATTGAATCTCCCCCACCACTTTATTTTAATAGATGCGTCAAAAAGTGTTAAACAAAAGTTACTCGAATAGAGATTAGCTTTTTAAAACATATTTTTTACTTTTCCGCCCAACCTATCTATATGCGAGAAAAGTGTCTGTTTACCCCAAAAAAAGTTGGAATTTAGAAATTTTTTTTTGAGTTATTTTTACGTTTTCCATCAACAACAACACGAAAAAACGGTTTTTAGAAAAAAAATCCTGTGTGTATGTCGTCGTCGTCGTTGTCGTCGGCCACTTTTCCTCACATGTCTTGTTAGCACGATACAGCCTCCGGAGTGCAATAAGTCAGCAATTTTATGATTGAATATCGTTAAGGAAATGTCACAGATGATCCCTATTGATTTTCAGTTCACCAGAGCCAGTACAACGGGTGCTATGGTACTTGAAGTACGACATTTTGTCATTTTTTGATAAATTTCAGTTTGTTAGCACGATACAGCTTCCGGAGTTCAACAAGTCACCAGTTTTGTGATTGAATATTATTCAGGATATCAGACTGATGAACCCTATTGATTTTCAACTCATCAGAGCCAATACAACAGGTGCTACAGTATTTTAAGTACGATATTTTTGTTATTTTTGGAGAAGTTTCAGTTTGTTAACACGATACAGCCTCCGGAGTATATACAAGTGACCAATTTTATGATTGGATATTATTCAGAGCATCTCAGAGATGAACCTTGTTGATATTCAGCTCACTAAAGCTAGTACAACGGGTACTATGGTACTTGAAGTACCAAATTTTTGTCATTTTTGGAGAATTTTCAGTTTGTTAGCACGATACAGCCTCCAAAGAGTATACGATTGATCAATTTTATGATTGAATATTGTTCAGGGTATCTCACAGATGTACGCTATTGATTTTCAGTTGACTAGAGCGAGTACAGCGGGTCCTATAAATCCAGATATACTAACTTTTTGGTTATTT
Source organism: Galeruca laticollis (assembly GCA_963921935.1). NCBI lineage: Eukaryota > Metazoa > Arthropoda > Insecta > Coleoptera > Chrysomelidae > Galeruca > Galeruca laticollis. The sequence goes on along the minus strand of OY998178.1, from coordinate 219,448,701 downwards.
TTGGAGAAATTTCGGTTTCTTAGCACGATACATCCCCCGAAGTGTATACAAGTAACAATTTTATGATAGAACATTGTTCAGGGCCACAGATGCGGAAAAGTTAGTTTTAATCTTTAAAACCGTTTATTTTTGGTACATTTACTAGGTGGATTCCAGTGAAAAATTACTTTAACAGCGGCTACACCCCCTGGCGAAATCTTGTAAATCTGAAAATATGTTCCACGGTCTTGTTCTGGCCACTTTAGTAATATATGTTTTTACCGCAAGTCTCAAAGATGAATAGTTTCCGAGATATAGCACTTTGCATTCTTATCTCACTACACGGTTACACTTCGTACTGGACCTTCGTCAGGTCTTTTTGGCAAAAATCTTCCTAAAATTTCAAATTTTGTTTTGCACAACATGCTAAATTACACTTACCTATCCATACCTGTTTCTCGTAATCTCAAATCAATAAGCTCAATTCGTATGTCTGGCAATGCTCTGTTTGGGAAATGTTCACCATAAAGTATTCTGGCACCTAAACTGTTTCGAGAAGCCAATCCATACACTAAATTGTAACTTTTGAATTGAGTATGTATCAAAAAATTGACTGTCTCGACCCTTACTTCGTGGAATATGCTCATATTAGTGTTTTTAAATGAAACTGAAGGTCTCTAGTTAATTCCACAATATAATACAAGTTATTGAAAATACTAAAAAATTGACAATTGTTTCGATAAATCAATATCATCGACAGAATGACAGAAGTTACATTTCATTTTATGCCTACCTGATGTTTAGTAGTTATTTTTGGCTAGACCAAGAAGTAACCTAACTTGTGATTGGCTTAATATATGTTTATAGAATAAAGAAGAAGATGTGATATTACAAATATTGAAGCTTAGATATTATTAGCCCTATGGTGATATCCTGGATATCATTTTTCCAATTAAGATCAGTATAACTGTGCAATGATATAGAAAACCAGGAAAACTATATCTGCTGATCTTTACAATTATCACTTAAGAATACAGTTTATTAGTGGAGAAGTCCCTAGATTTAACTGTCCATTGACAACTTCATATTGTGGGTTTCTTAAATGTCTTCTTATTTCCAGTTCTTCAAGGAAATCCAGTTCTTGTTTCTTTTCACAAATATGCAGTACTTCTAGTTCTGTGTTAGGTGTCAATGAATGATTGGTGTCAAGTAGATGTTTTGCGTAGTGGGATTTATCTGGTTGTTTTAATCTGTATGCTCGTAAGTGCTCACTGTATCGTATTTCAAAATTCCTAAGGGTCTGACCCAAATAGACAGCATTACATTCTGGACATTTGTAGTGGTATTTTTGTTTTTACATTTAACAATTTTGTACTAACGTTACTTTCTGTTTTAAAAAAAAACTGTTGTATTCGTTGCTGAAGATATTATCTTATAAAACCATCACATATGCAGGAAATATTTCTAAAAATATTTCAAAGATAATATCTTCAGCAACGAATACAACAATTTCTTTTAAAACAGAAAATAACGTTAGTACAAAATTGTTAAATGTAAAAACAAAAATACCACTATTAAATAAGTCAGGTATATATAAACTCAAATGTCCAGAATGTAATGCTGTCTATTTGGGTCAGACCCTTAGGAATTTTGAAATACGATACAGTGAGCACTTACGAGCATACAGATTAAAACAACCAGATAAATCCCACTACGCAAAACATCTACTTGACACCAATCATTCATTGTTACTAATGAAAACGTTGTAGATAATTTTGGAAAACCTACTGATTTCAAAAAATTATTAAAAGAAATTAATAACCTGAAGGCGGTAGTAAAAAAAAGACTGGTGCCAACATAACTGGCAATAGAAAGATAAAGCTAAGTGCAGCAGAACAATTCATGTACACAGCACTACAGGGGGATCGAGAGTAGTGCAATCCTATTCTTAATAAAATAACTGGTGAAATAATTAATTTTTATCGTATGTATATAGGCTAGTGTTGTATTTCATTTCAGGGCATGTCGCAGTTGGAATCCCTTCTGACGAACAAAAAGAAAAACAGTCCGATGAAGTGGCAGGTCCGTCAGCCCCTTCAGTGTCTCCTTCAACACTGGCACCACCGTTACCTGCACGTCCAAAGCGACAAAAAATTATAGAACAGTACGAAACGGAGGAAACACGTACTTTAAGCACCATGGAACTACAAATATTGGTGCTTTTGAAGCAACTGCATGTACTACACCTTAAAAAGGCAAAGCTGGAGAAACAGTTAAATAAAGATCATGTTGCAAGAGAAGGAGAGAAAAATTACACTATTTTGTAATTAAATATGTATTTTCAATTTAATGAAAATTATTTTAGTTATTTTGATTGGGGTAAATAATTGTAGCTAAACGGTTTCGTATGACTTGACCTTCCCTTCGAAGTTCAATAAGTCCAACAGGTTCTTCTTCTTCATTTTTATCGTCTGGATGTAAGCCTTCTTTAATTTCAAACACTTGAATATTTCCCAAAATTATGAAGAACACAACATGCTATAATAATGGATGGCACTTTTCTTAATGGCAGTCTAATTGTATTTTGTAATAAAGGGAATCGTTGCTTTAACTGTCCGAAGCATCTTTCGATAATTACACGTTAATTTTTCAAAAGGTTGTTATATGTTACTTCTTCCGCAGTTCTTGGTTATCTAAATGGGACCATTAAACATTTTTCAATACCATATCCCTTATCTCCTAACAATACTGCATTGCCAAATGTTCTTAATGCACCACAGATGTGACTGTTCCTCCAAATCCTGCTATCATGTACAGAGCCTGGCCATTCTGCACTTGTAAATAACTCATCGGCGTTACATGTTGCTTGTACATTTATTGCGAGAAATTGTTTGCGACAAATGTATTTGTTACCATGATGATTTTACCTAACTTTTTTAATTCCTATCAACGTACAATCAATTGCACCTATAGCAATTGGAAAGCGAAATTTTGCTCGCAATTTTTGTTTTTCCTGTTGTATCGCTTCATAGCCCTACGGTTTCAAAGGTAATTAAATAAATAGATAACAAAAAAAGTGCAACCATACATGAGAATACTTTATCCAAATATGAGATTTTTCAATAATTTTTTGGCTCACAAGATGTACCACATTTGATACCGTTGGTTGACTTACACCAATATCTACTGCTACACCAATCTGGAAGTCTAAAGCCAAACATAACACAAAGTTAAATAATAACATAATATATTACTATTTGCCAGTGTACTAAGGAAAGTAAAAGACCTACCTAGATCAGCAATATATCGCAAAAAGATTTTCATTTTGGTAATATTGTCTATGGCCCCTCCTCTGGTTTCCCCGGTATCAATGTCAAAAAAATGTGTTGTTAACCATGCCACACTTTCGGGGTTAAAACGATACAATTTCATATAATCTGGATCACGAGGATCTTCTCGTCTGAATTTATAAACTTTTGGAGCTCGTTGCACGACAAACATTTTTTAAACAAATAGGTATACGCTTTCATCAAGAACTATCAGTATACTAAGAAGCAGACTTAAAAATTTATAAGAACATACTTAATTTAATAAGTATAACCTATCGTTTATCAATATAGATTTAAGTAAGAGCTAGTCAGCATAAGTACAAACTTATACTCTCTCAGTAGGGGAGGACGGGTACAGTTGTAACAATTTTTACTTATGATTTTTTTTCTGTTACTGTCTATAAAATTAAAAAGAAACATAAATGCCTCCATGTGTGCCAAAGATATAGCTATAGAAATAATTAATATTAATGATGTTGGTCACTTCATTAACAAGAAAAAATATATATAATGTGGTGGGACAGAATGTTACAATCGTACCCGCAGGTGTGACAATGGTAACATGCACGGGGGTCAAATGTAACACAGTCTGAAACTATTGAAAATAATATTTATTAGTGAAAAAAATTAAGAATACATATTTAGTGAAATATTATGATTCTAAAACTAAACCAATTGGAATCATTTCACATTAAAGCCATATTCTTAATTAAAAAAAGAATATAAAACAAGATAATATTATTTTCATTTAAATTAAATAAAAAATAAACACTAGTGACTCTCATCATCATCATCATCGCAGTTCAAACAATAGAAAAAGTCGGATCGTAGCTTATGAACACATGATTCGTGTGCCCATTGTTTGCACTTATTACACTGAATCCATGTCGCTTTGGGTTTCCCGGTGTAGGGTTTAAAGCAATATAGGCAAAATGAATCTTCTGTTTCAGAATCTTCCATTTCAGAATCTTCCGTTTCTTCATCTGTCACACGGAAGGAACCTAGTCTACCATCGATCTTTTTAGACTTCCTAGATAAACTTTTATTATTTGTGCCTTTAAGTTTTTTGGTTTTTGCTTCATCTTCATTTTCCACTACATTTCTTTTTATGGTGTTTGCTTTCTGTTTCCTCTTACTCTGTTCTTCTTCGAGAATCAGCTTTTCTGGCGTATCTGTTAAAATAGCACTATGCTTCTTTCTTCTCTTCGTAATTTGCTTTTTTATGCCACCTGCTGCCTTTGGAAGATGGCGAATTTGTTCAAGAACCCGAAAGGATTGATTCAGATCTTCTGGGTTATCTGGTCTTCTGCTGGGACCTGGTATAGCTACATTTGCGACACTTCCGTCATTTTCATTGCTTGTAGCCGTAGTTTCTACTAAGTTATTTTCTAGTAAATCCCTGTCAGTTACAAATGAAGGCGAAAATTCGTCGTCTCCAAAAATATCCCTGTTAAAGGGCCAAGTTCCTGACACCCTGAATCTTCCCATAATATTTGTGGGTGTTGTTGCTTTTTGAAATGCCTCAGCAACTACACTGGGGATATCGTATATAGTAATTGTCTGACCGGGATGCGATTTCATCCAATTGTCCATTGCACCATTGACGTAATGTTTGAAAGGACCGTAGACACCACGGTCCAACGGCTGTAACTTGTGCGATGTATGTGGGGGGAACGACAATAAAACAACTCCATTAGCTCTACAGAACTCTATAGTTGGCACATATAGGTGGGAATCATGATTGTCCAACAAAAGTAGAACTTTTTTTTCAGGTGTGGGTCTCACATGCTTTACGAAGTGTTTCATGAAAATTAAAAACGTATCTTCTTTCATCCAGCCGGAGCCATTCGCCTCACCGATACATCCTGGGGGACCATTGCTTATAAAATGTGCTTGAAATTTTTTGCGAGGGAAGATGAAGAGAGGGGGGACAGTGTTTCCGACAGCAGTAACAGCTGTGCAAACAGTTACCAAAGTGCCCCGTTCTCCAAAAGTAACTGCACCTACTTGTTTTGTGCCTTTTATGGCAACGATTTTGTTTGGCTTTTGTACGGTGGTGACCCCAGTTTCGTCGACGTTGTAAATGTCAGCGGCCTCAAATTTATATTTTTCAAGAAGATTTGAGAGATTATCGTAGAATATGCCGACATTTACTTTGTTAAAGTTAATCGCACGTGCATAGCTGGTTGCCTCTGGAGTTCTCATAGATAAATTAGGGTGTCTATGCATGAAATTTGTAAACCAGTCCTTACCAGCTTGTCCATTTTCTGACCATTTGGGAGGGACCGCCATTTCGTTTTCTTTCGCGAACTGATACACCTGGGAACAAAAATTTAATAAACATTGGTTTTCTAGGCTTTTATTTGAACTACTAACCAATTTACGAATTTCTTTTGGCGTTAGCCCAAAATATATAACTGAAGACATCCGTATATATCTCAAAAACGCTTCTTCTTGTTCTTCTGATAAAATTGTCGTGTGTGGATTGTAACCCATTTTTGGCATTTCACCATTATTTCGTTTTTTCATATAACGGTTAAGTGTTACGTGGCAAATATCTAAATCTCGTGCTACCTGTCGTTGTGAAAGATTTCCCTCCATTATTAGATAAGCTGCCCTTTCCATTAGTTCATTTGAAGGACTTCTGTTGGTTTTTTTAATTCTTTGGCGTGGCATTGTTCCCTGAAACATGGAATTCATAAACTCAACATAAGGGGTACAAATGTAACACGTTACAATTGTACCGACTAGTGTTGTTACATTTGTACCCGAACGACATTTTGAAATGTTTGGCTTAGTTACCAGAACAAGACAAGTCATAACCTCAAATTAGCATTAGGACTTTTTAAAGTCATGTTTGCTCTAAACGTCAACTATAAATTCTTTGCGATAAATGTAAACATGGTATAGGTTATACATAAAAAGGCAAAACACTAAAATTTTACTTACCTGTCTTCAAACAACCTATTTAACATAACTTTTGACTCGTATTACATGGACCGCTATAATCAACATGCAAACTACTTCACACTACAACCTATTTGTTGGCCACGTTGCCAAATTTAAAAAATTACACTAGACGTTTTTCTATCTGTTGTTACATTCGTACCGCGTTGCAATTGTACCCGACCTCCCCTACATACTTTAAGTATCAGTTTGTACTTAAACTTTAATAATATACTTTTCAGTATTAACTTATGAAACCGTACGTATTAAGTATGTACTGATTTTTATTAATACCACCCATACCACAAAAACTCGTTTGTTATATTTTTCAACTATAATTCACTTTTGCGTGTTCATGAATCATACAAAATATTCTCTATCTCCCAAACGCCGGCAAAATGATCCGTTTAATTTATTCATCACCTAAAAACAACACCTAAATTCAACCCTTTCAGTAAACTACAAAGCTAAATAATCCCTCAAGCTACTATTGATAACAAAGACATCTTTTTCTCGATTCTCTAACCCCAGAAGTCATTTAACTGATATTAAAACCGCTGTTGACATTCCTTTCCAACCCTTTTCAATTAATCAGACAGCTTTAAAATCTTAAGAAAACACCCCCAAGCATGAAAAAAGCCGAGACTGTGATTATCTTAAGCGTTTTAATCCTCAATTAACACCCCTTGTTGTAATAAACGTCTATTAGAATTTTAAGTAATTATATATTTAACGGTTTCGTAGCGGCAGGAGCGGTTACTTGCCGCCTCTGAGGAGGTTTCACTGCCGACGCGTATTTTGCATAATGGACCAACCGAAAAGGGGTAATTAAGGGGTTGTTCCTAATAATTAAAAACGACCTGTTGCTTCACGGAGTCTGGAAAAACGCCTTCTCTTGTTTGTCTTTCTGAAAGGTGTTATCAATTTTGATTTAAACGGAGATGGAACTCAATAAGGACTTTAGTTGTATACTGATTTAAATTCCCAAATATAAAATAATTAATTATAGAGATGAAATAATTACCGTTGAAATTTTACTTCAGTCACATAAAATTAATGATCCATTTTGTTAAACTTTCAGCTGTTTAAACTCATATACAGTAGAAAAACTGAGTCGTTTCCATCACGTGACTAATACGACATCAGCCATATGCATCTTAATCAAAACAATACGACAAACGTTTCTATTGAGGTTCGCTCTTTTTCTGTTATTAGAGGAAGACAGTACCAACATAGTATGTGTTGAATAATATCGTCAACTAAGTCACGTGATCGAAAAGCTTCACCGTTTCTAGTGTAGGTGAATATACAATGTTAATTTTAGATGAGAGAGAACAAACAGCTATTGTTAGGAAAAGACGCAACTAAATTTGTGGCAACCAAAGTTCGCGTCTATTATCTGGTCGAAGGTTGTTAGTAATCACCCAGATGATAGTACAGGTACGTTTTGGGAAGATGGGTTAATATGGTTGATACGGGTAAGAAACATTCAGGAATGAGATCGAGTTGAAATATGGATGTACATGCGGTCAGTTATAGTATGTACAAAAAGTACGAGGAGTAATAAACCCTAATTAAGTATGCAAAACCTTTACAGGGAGCACCATGAAATTTTTGATAAATCTCTTACTTTAAATTACATTTCTTCCGTAAATCTAAAAACCAGGTAGATCGACCCCGTATTTGTTTCAGTTGTAGCAAAGTTTAGGGTTTATTCATTGTTAAAGGATTAGCAGATAAGCAATAACGCAATGCAGTGGTGTGTATTTTGGGAAAAAAATACGTTTTAAATTATAATATAATAAAAAATGAAAAGAAATAATTATTGGAATACATTTATTACTTACATTTTATTCTATATCCGACTCGGAAGAGGAAGAATCGTTGTTGACATTAATAATAATAGGGTCGATTAAATCATCACAAATATTGTCAATTTTCCACATATTTGCTTCTACTTTGATAACATGCTCGATACAGTTTGTCCAATTTTCCTTACTCACATGACTTACAGCACTCTCAAACAATTTCACAACATCGTTTATTTTAAAAGTAGTATTTTTTTTTCCAACTTCCCCCTTTACCTGAGCCCATTTTAATTCTATGGGATTAAGTTCACAATGATAAGGGGGAAGTCGAAGAACTGATATACCACGAGAAGAAGCCATTTCTTCTACAATGTAGGTTTAGTATTTATTCTTGTTCATTTTTGCAATTCTGTAAAGTTCTTTCCTTAGTGGATCTTTTGGAAACTTAATATTTTTCGAAATAAGCTCTGCTTTACGCCAACGACTTGTGGGCAATGCTTCTCGTAACCGTGAATGGTAACTTGCGTTGTCCATAACAATAACAGCCCCTTTTGGAATCAGATCCAACATTTGAACAAACCATTCCTCGAAGACATCCCCATTCATATCTTCGTGATAGTCCCCCGTGCGTTTTGAAATAAAAGTTATTAATCCACCATCAACAAAACCTTCAGAACTTCCAACATGGACAATGATAAGTCTTTTTCCTTTTCCAGATGGTGGCTGCAAACCTAACGACAAACCTTCCACGAATGCCTGCCTTCCGCTTTTAATGTTCTCATCTTGCCAAGATTTGGAAACTGTATATCCAGCATTTATCCATGTTTCGTCTAAGTAGAAGATTTTCAAATTTTGTTCTCTGGCATGTCGAATGCTTCTTAAATAGTCTCTTCTCCAAAAAACTATTTCCGGTTTATCTATCAAGAGAGAATTTCTATTATGTTTTGTATATCTGAAACCCACATCTTTCAAAAGTTTGCATAATGTCATTCTGGAGAATTTTGGATAGTCCGTATCTTCTTGCACTGATGTCATAATTTTGTCAAGTGTTGGAATTTCCTTTCGTGAGTAAAATCCATGGACTTTACGCCTTAGTCTTTGTTTTAATGACTCATCGATCTCAATTGGTTTTTGGCCTGGAGGAGTTTTAGGGGGTTGAAGAGTTCCATTCTTGCTTTCTTTTAGTAATCTATAAATTGTTGATTTAGCAACACACAACATAGCAGCCGTTAATTCCACAATATCATCAACACTTGCACTTGGATCCTTGTTTTTCAATGATATATAACAATTCAATATCAGAGTTTTTTCATTTAAAGATAATAGACCTGTTTTTGGTCGTTTAGATGGTCCTTGGCTTATCGACATTGTTTGATACTTGCACAATTAACATTCAACAAATGTTTTAAATATATTCAAACTGTTTACAATATTATGACAACCATACAACTTCATACAACTTTACTCAAAGAACTAATACTAAGTACTGATTTAATGTACCTACTTTCTTTTAAAATAATATTCCCGATAATGTTTCTAAGAAAACTGGGTTGTTTGGAAAATCCCTCTCAATAATCGAATAATCTGTAAATAGATGTAATCGTATTAAGCCGATTACAGTAGGCCACTTGCCATTTAAAATTTCTGAGAAAAATTCCCCAAACACTACATATAGGAGTAATACAAATAAAAAATATTATGAATAAACGAGCATGTCCGAACTCTGCCACAAAATAAAATTTTACCTGACTTGTATCAATTTGAGGATTACTGAAATGTTCGAACTGTGCCGCAACCATTTAGTTCAATCCTATTAGAGTCATTAGGGTTTATAATAGATAAAATCGGAGGCCCATAGAATTATGTATATTTCTGAAAGGTTTCAAAGATTTCTTGAATTAAATATTTTGAAGAAATCTTGATTGTTTTGATCGATATTTGGGGGATTAGGGGAAGGATGTTGATACACTTACACTATTGCCTAAAAATCAGGAAGAAGTATTTAATAGTGTTCGTGAATTACAATTACGAACGAACCGAGAAGAGGAATTTCTATCAACAGCAGACCAGGTATTTAAAATTATTGTGTTCTCCTGTTTTTCCAACCTTAATTTTTTATGTAATTCGGTTTGTATTTTGATGGATGGGACTTTTAAATACTGTTCAACTTTTTTTTACCAAATGTTTACCATTCATGGTTTTAAAAACGGCTATTACGTACCTCTTGTTTTTTGTTTGCTGCCGGACAAATCAAGTCAAACATATTCAAATTTGTTTTTAATTTTAAGACAAAAATGTAAAGAAGTAGGCTTAAATTTTCAACCTAAAGAAGTCGTAGTAGATTTTGAACTAAGCATTCATAACGCTATATATGAATGTTTTGGCAGAGATCAAATTCTTTTTGGTTGTAAATTTCATCTCTGTCAAGCTTGGTTTCGTAAGATTCAGGAGTTTCATTTGGTACAAGAGTACAGACAGAAAGGTTCTGTAATTTGCGAATACTTAAAAGTACATTTCGGTATTATGTATCTTAGTCCTGAGGAAGTTGTAGAATTTTTTTATAATGAACTACATTTTTTGCTTCCGAATGACGAAAGAGTTATAGAATTCCGAAATTATGTCAATAAAACATATATAACGCAAAATTCGATATTTCCACCACTTATTTGGGCAAATAATGCATCCTTTTTTAAGAGAACAACAAATTCTTGTGAGAGTTTTCATTCGCATTTCGGTGCTTCTTTTTACAAAGCACATCCAAACATTGTTCAATTTACTAGTGTGTTATTGGATTTACAAACGGAGGTATACGCGAAAATTCGTTCGGCAAACCAAAGCCAGAAAAAAACCAAAAAAAAACTATTAATGTTAAAATTAATTTCATTAATGATCATTTGGATCAATATAGGAAAAATGTTATTTCTCGCTTTATGTTTGTGAAAACGGTTGCATGTAAAAATCTTCCACACGTTTAATTTTTTGTTTTTTTTTATATGTTTATGTATATTGAATATATTTTATTGTAATGTAGATGTAATTTTTTAGAAGTGGCAAATATACGTTGAAAATATATGTATGTTATTAATATTTTCTTATATTGAATTTGAGTACCTAAAGATCAAGGTAAATTGTTAAATCGGATTAGGCTATTAGACCCCTACTGGTTTGGTAGTTCATCTCCAAAATTTTAAACACTGGCAGAGTTCGAACAACCCGTAATGACTACCTGCATTTTGTGGCAGAGTTCGGATACTCCGGAATAAACTGTGTCGCCTTTCTTTATCAAACTTACTAAAATTTATGTACCTCTATCACTTTTTTTTATTAAAATTAGTACATCCCGTTACCCCTGACCTAAATCGTATATTCTTTAGCATAGCTGCAACTCATTCGTTCAATACAAAATGTACCTTACGGTATACCCTCTTAAAATATATTTTGGTACGTCTATAAAATCTACTCAAATGAATGATTTATTACTCCTTGTCCTTTCTATATAGACTATAGTTGCCGGTAACTGATCATTTAAAATCCTTGCAGAAACTTTTATCACCAAGATGTCACAACTGTTCATCATGCGAAAATTAAGTCTCATCACATATGCCTATTTACAAAACTACATTTTGGATTAACACATGGAACAAGGAATCTCTGTTCTCCCATTTTCAGTTTCTGTATGGCTTGTGGGATCTATTGACATTGACGAAAATTGTAAACCCTACCTTCGTAATATTTTCTGTACCACTCGGACTTATCATATACTATTTAAGCCTTTTATAGAGAAATAATTGAATTCCAAAAAAATAGTCAGGATATTAATTAATGGTTCTCAGTATATTGTAATGAAGAAATAAATTATCGTAATTTCAAAACAATTACCGTTTAAAAAACAGTAAATAAATAGTTAGGTAACCTTATCGATCACACATAAAGTTCATATTCATGAAGTTGCTGACTTGCAGATAATCATTAAGAATTCAGCTCGTTTATCACTAAATTAATTATTAATCACGTTTTTGTGGTTGGTCGCTTATCATACAGAATATAAGGCCAGTGTTTGTCAATACGTGTATTGCTAATTAAAACATTCATTATCTAAGGACCCCTTTTCGTAAATATCTATTATATATTTATTGTTTGATGAATGTGGCGGTTTAATGAGTTTTAATTTGTTGATGATATCATTGCTGTATGTTCCGTTGATAATTAGAAATTCAAAGAAGTATTTCAAGGTATAGATAAAGACCGCGCATTACCATACATACCCATTATTAGTATTCATGTTTCATTCAGACGAATTGCGAACATTAAAAAAAAACATGTTTGTACTTTGATTTTATCTGGAAATAACAACAGAACATATTAACAAGTTTAAGTTAAAAATATTAATAAGGTATAATTCTCGAATAAATCTTTATGAGTTCTACATAAAAATTGTCAAATTATATCCACATTAGAATTAATAAACGACTCGTTAGTAATAAAAAATGCGGTTAAATAACAAGCGGTCGTTATTATTATTATAATTATTATTTTTCCAGATCTCTTATCTTGGAATAAAATGAACAACTGTTGCAAAATGATTTTTAAACTTATGTGAGTTTTAGAGAGATACTTTGTAAAGTGGATAACTGCCAACTTTTAAATAAAGTTCAAGTGTATATACATTCTTTGGTGCTCAAAACCAAATATATTTGAAAAATAAAGAGAATCTTTAGTTTCCGATATTCAAGGTGTTTTTCATCTAATTATTATCTCGTTAAATTGACAATTATGATATTGAAAACAGTCAAAGTCTATGATTATCCATACTATAAAAATGATCAGGTGAACACCATATAAAATTTTGAATGAGACAACAGAAATATTCATGAGAATTCAGCGCTAATGGATGAAAATATTTTGACGACTATTGAGTCAGAGCATTCCGAATTACGCGATCTTTTGATGACAACATGACCAAAGGATTACGCTACCGAATAGAACTTTTAGATAGTTTTAGAAATGGGCGAAGGAATCAGTTGTTATGCATAGTCACGGTAACTATGAGACTATAAACAAAATAAATATTCAATACTAAACTCAACTTAAAGTAGCAGTCAGTCACAATGAAAAATTGATAATTACTTTGGCCCTTATTTGATAGAACGTGATGTTTCATTGTCAGTTTTGTTTTGCTCTTATTATTTGAAAAATATATGGAATACATGAAAAGTCTGATTTTACAAAGTATAAGCACACATTATTTATTCTTTTGGGAAGTTTTCAAGTTTTATCGTCTTCACTTTAAGCCCCATGTGTAAGTATTAAGTGAATTATCGAATAAATTGGAAAAATATAATCTTCAGTAATCCAAAAACCCAAGAAAAAAAGAAATTCACTGTTGGAGAACTGTCTATTTTTTGTATGAAATTTGGAATCCAATTTAGATTTTTTCAACTTGCAATGTCTCCCTCGAGTTCATAAATATAAAACTTAAGTAAACAAATCCAGAAAAGCAGCATCGTTTAATCTCTAAATCATTTCAACTTCTATTTCAAGTGATATCGACTGCGGCCCTGCCTAGATTGAAATCAAGTTGTTTGACACGTCATCGGTGAGTGCAAACACAATATATTAGTTTTGATTGAGTTTATGTAAATTGGAGGAGTGAAAAAATTTATAATAGAAAGATGGGAAGAGTATGCACGAAGGATTGTAAGCGCAGGTATTTGTATTTGGTATTGAGGATTGATCTAGATTCATGCCAGAATATTTATAATCGTCAAAACGAACTTTTAACCTTGGAAAAATATTATTCCTTATCAAAGTTTAGTGGAAGCGGATAAAAAATAATAACTGGTTTGACTCTTTTATTTCATTCGCCAACTTTTCGGTGCAATTCGTCACCTTCATCAGGGCTACAAAAACAACAGCTGTTATTTTCAATTTGATGGTAAACATTATAAACAAATAAGTGGAACTGCAAGCCCTGTCTTGGCTAATAAAGTTATGGATAATGTTTTAAGTGAAATAGTGTCTAGCTTGCCTTTTCTAGTGCCTCTATTAAAGTTGTATGTTGATGATACCATCATATCCGTACCAAAAATAGAGGTTGATAATGTGCTGACCTATTTTAATTCTTTCAACGCAAATGTTCAATTTACTTTAAAAAGTGAAAATTCATCCCGCAGTTCACCTTTTTTGGATGTCATGGTAATCAGAACAGAATACCAAACTTTAATTACTAATTTATATGAAAAATCGTTCTCCTCAGGCAGACTTCTCAGTTTCCATCCATGTCATCCATTCCAACAAAAGATTGCTGTTATGAGAGGATTAAAGAGTAGGATAGTAAGATTATCACATCCACAATTTATTACTGAGAATCTAGAAATGTTTAAAAATAGATTACGCTTTTATAATTATTCTAGTTCTATTATTAATAAAGTCCTACAGAGCATTGATAACAGTCGAATTCGAAATACTTCTCAAAGCAATCAAAAAAATTATTATAAAATTCCGTTTGGTAATGGATTGTCTTAGAGAATCAAACACATTTTATCTAATGATACAGAGCAGATAGTCTTTTATCATACAAAAAAGTTGAGCGATTTTTATAGTTTGATGAAAGATGAGTTAGATAAACTATACAATTCGAATTTAGTTTACAGAATTCCCTGTCAGTATTGTTATATTTCATATGTTGGCCAAACTAAACGGCTCCTCCGCGATAGAGTTCGAGAACACAAAAATTCTTGTATGAATAAACATTTTACTGACCCTAATAAAACAGCTTTGTAGTTTCACCATTTTGAAAAAACCATAACTTCGATTTTGAGAGCTTGAGCATTATTGATTTTGCGGTGAATTACAAAAAGAGAATTAGTCCGCCATTTCATATACAGCTAAATAGAATTCTATCTACAGTGGATGTTTCTTTACTAAAAGGTACGTACATTTCCGATATAAAAAACACCTCCTCGCTGGTCTGTTCGCCTCCAAAATCTCAACCAGTGAGAGAGAGAGAGAGATAGAGAGAGAGAGAGAGAGATGTTCGTGGATTTTTGAGTTTGGGCTTGTAGTGTTTTTATTTGGGTTTATTTTTGTTTGGGGGTAGGCCCTGTTATAGGATTCGTTTCCTCTTCAGGGCTGGTTGGGGGTGTTTTTGTGGGTGGTTTGTGTGCGCGTATTGACTTGGCTTGATATTTGGGTAGGGCTGAAAATTCAGTTTTAGAAAAAGTGTCTAGGAAGTTTAAGAAAAAAGGTGTATAGAAAATTGAAGTAGTGTTTGTTTTTGTGGGTGGGTTGTGTGTGTTTGCCAGAAATCAACCGGAGGGAGAAGCGAAAACAATCAGCGTCGAAATTGGGTGATTTTTAGGCGAACGTGGTTTTGAGATGAGGGAACGGGGATTTTAATAGTGTCTGGAAAAGGTCGAAAATGAATAAGACGAACCACGTTGCGTTGCGGATAGTTAATAGAAGCGGGCTGGATGATGGTGTTGTTGGAAAGTGAAAATATAATTTTTGGGGATTTTCTGTCTCCTGCGTCATGAAAGTTAATAGAAGCGTGGGGAGATATTGGAATTATGAGAATTTTTGGGATTTGAGTTTGTTGAAGTTTGTTGGAAAAGTGACTAGGAGACGTTGAAAGATGTGTGGATGATGTCGGCCGGTGGCGACTGGCTTTTCTCGAGTTCGAGGTGAGGAATTGTTAAAAGGTGTGTTTATGTGTGGTGTGGAACCTTGAATATGAAATTCTGAGAAAATCAAAAGTTTTTGTATATCGAGTAAATTTTCTATTTGTTTATTAAAATATTGAAATTTAATATTTAGAGATGGTTGTTTAATATTGTAATGAGTGAGCTGGTACGAATAACAATCTTTAAATCCAAAAACTACGTCGTACGTCGGCCCATTTGGCTAGCGAATAAATTCACTATGCTACAGGAAAAAACGTGAAAAACCTGCAGCACCGACGGGGTGGTTGGGGCTCGCGGATCAAGTTGAATCGCTTTCGCTCCTGATGGGAGTGAAAGCAAAGTGAGCACGCCTACCTATATTTGTTATAGAGCAGTTGTGTCGATAAAAGGAAGGTATTAAGTGACGAAGAGTTTCGGCTATGACGTCCCTGGAGTTGGGGATGGCGTTCATGAGCGTGACGGTGATGATTTCTATGAGAATTTTGGTGTCAGTTGGTAGATCGTAGGGGGCTGGTGGTTTTTCAAGAGTGACTGGGGCGGTCTCTTGAGGGGTTTTGGGAGTCGATAGCCGGTGGGGGCAGCGAGGGCTGAAGGCGGGGTGAGGACCACCGCAGTTTGTGCATTTCGGAGTGTCGGACTTGGGACAATTTTCGGTTTTGTGGCCTGTTTGGCCGCAAGAGGGGCATATCGGTTTAGACCGACAAGATTCGGAGGAGTGTCCGGTTTGAGTGCATCGACTGCAATACTTGGGCACTGGGGGAAGTGGATTGATGTTTGATGGCTCGCATCGGTGTGGAAGGCCGTGAAATGAGAGGCCGGAGGTTAGGGCTTGGTGGTAGTGAGTTTCGGAGGTGGTAACGATGCGAAACATCGAAGTGGGTTTGTTAGTGGCTTTGGCCACCATTCGCCAAGTTTTGAGGAACGGAACTTGCTTGTTGCGAAGAATTTCTTCGAATTCTTCTGGGCTAATGGTGGTGTCTACATTCCTGCAGACGAAAGAGTAGGTGGGTATTAGGGTTCTATTAACTTGGCGTGGTGGGCGTTCTGTGGAATTTAGAATGTTGATGGTGATGTTGTTGTCCCCAGTGGAGTTATGGATTCGTCTCAGAAGTGTTGAGACTGACATGGTGGAGGTGGTTTTCAGAAGCGCGGTTCTGTTGAAGTTGACTTTTAGGTAGGTGATGTGACCGTTGAGGAGCTCGAGGGTGTTTAGGAGTGTGTAGAGGGCTTTTTGTGTGGAATATTGGAGAGGAAGATTTCGGAGGTTAAGTGTTTGTGTCGGAGTATTATTGATGGTGTGGGTTGATGTGGGATTGTTGATAGGTGTTGGTGTTGTAGGACGGGATTTGGTATTACCGACGAGGGTGAAGCCATCCTCGTCGGGGACAGGTGGTTGTCGTGTGAGCGTTGGTGTAGGGGATTGGGATCTTACGGAGGAAGCGTAAGACCTTCTTGAGGGTGTGTGTGCGGATTGTGTGTGTTGTGGGGATGTGTATGGGGTATGTGTGTATTGTAGGGTGTTATCGTGTGTTATGTTTTGTAAGTGGGGTGGTGTTGCTTGATGGGAGGGTGTTGAGGAGTGGTGTGTTTTGTTGGAAGTGTGTGTAGAGGAGGTGCTGGATGTGACTGGTGAGAGAAGAGGAGGGAATTGTTTGTCAGGGGTCAGAGATTTATTAATGAGTTGTTTGGTTTCTTCTATGAATTGTTCAAGTGCTTCGAATCTGGTTGGTGGGAAATCTGTTTTTGCAGCTTTGCTGCTTCGACGATGTCTGGAGGACATTTTAGGATAAGTATGTTAGGAAGTGGGGTTGAAAGCTAATACCGACAGCGGACTCACTGCCGGAGGGAGTTTCCTCCCCAGTTAAAGGTTTCCTGACTTATTAGCTTTCAGGAGTTTTATATTTACCTGCAAGCTGAATGTCCTTCCCTCTTTGGTTGGTATGGCTTAGTTGTGTGTTGGCTGAAAATAAAACAAGGTTAAACAGTGTTTATTATTTTCATAAATAGAGTTGTTTCAAAAGAAACAATTTGCACTTCCAAGTGTGTTGAATGAACTGTCGAACTAAAAAGTTCGGCAGAACATGGGGTTGGTTGTCTTCTGATGGAGGCGTCCACGTTGCCGGCGAAATCGCGGTGAACAGGTTTGAATCAGTGACCCGCTCTTGCTGTATCACCTTCCTCAGGCGATGGACTGGCGCTACTGCTCAACCAGTGATTCCCAACCAGTAGATATCTACGGACTAAGCTAAGGCGGGGGGGCTATATGCGCCTTCGTGTCGATGTTGGTTGATGTCCTGAAAACTCGGGATCTTCCAATTGAAGACACAAATGAGCGTTTGGTTTCCTTGCTGAAATCCGTTATTTTGTGTTTTCCCATGTTTCGATTAACATCTTTGCTCCCAAATTTCACATCCTTATTTGGTTATGCCGTGCTGATGAGGCAAAATGAGCCAGAAACATGCATGTCCACGGTTACCACTCTATTTCAGTAGCCCTTTATTTTGCGTGAATTACCCATGAATATATTTGTTGTTGTTATATATATATATATATATATATATATATATATATATATATATATATATATATATATATTATTATAATTATTTGATATAATACTTACTTTTGATGTGAAATTTATTTATAGAAGTTTATTATTTAGATTTTTAGTTTTAAGTTTGGCTAGCTCAGTTTGTTTTTAATATTTGTTTAATAATTTATTTTAATTAGATTATTCGGGAGCATGAAATCCTTTTTCCCTTTGAGTCCTGGCAATTTATACTGTTGTAATAGTTGAAATAAAAAGAAAACACATTATTTGAAATCAATTTAATTATCAATGCAATATTTATTTGATAAAATAATATGCGACGCCAATGGTTATATGTACCTATTTATTGATTTTAATAATATCATAAATGCGCATGCGTGAACAAATTAGTCATGCGCTTTAGCATGAAACAAATAATTATGATACGTAAGAAGCATCTATATTATACAAACATAGTTTGTTTGATGATGCAGATAGGTAAATGGATTATACAAAACATAAAAGAATTCATATATATATCATAGTTATATATGATACAAATAGCTGTGGGAAGAAATGAGTTATATACATAAATAGAAAAATAGAAATTATATACAAATGGACATGGTTACAACATTATAAAATTTCAATCACCAGATTTCTGCGATTACAAGATGGCGTGATTAGCGTAAGTACATATTTTAATTTATATAAAGTTCGGCCTTTTATTAAATTTAATGATTTATGCAATGAATATGCTATATAAAGTCTGTTTCTTTCTTTTTTAGATCGATCATATGTGAAAAAGTTTGTCAATTTATGATATTAAGTACTTAATTGGTAATTTGAGTTTTTGCACTGTTTATTGGCCAATAAATGATTTAAATACACTGACCTGTTGATCTTGAATTTGTAAGAAAGTCTCTGGATCCCAGGAACACCCACTGAATCTCCAAAAAACCAAAATGAATCTCCAAAAAACCAAAATTGTTGAAAATTTCGCAAATTCTTGTCGGAAAACTTGTTACAATTAACTGTAAGTATTTCTAATATTATATTTAACAGTACTTTAGGAGTTTAAATGTCTTATACCGGGAATATCTTTAAATTTTTAGGAACACTATCCCACACACTCCTCGTTTCTTAACACCAGCTACCGTTCTCTTTAAGCGTCCCCTCGATTTTCAACTTTTTTAAACAACACAGTCTTTTGTTCTTTTCCAGATCACTATTCAAAAGTTTATTTATTGATTCAAAGTTTGTTATGTCATCTTTTACAACCAATCAGATATTGTCCTTTGTAATCAGATAATTGAAACTTCAATCACTTATCAAAACAATTTCATACATACAAATACATTAAAATTGGTTATACTTAGATACACTTACATAGTACAACATTCAATATTATTATTGATAGTATATTCTTGTTACATTCATATCAATTATAAATATAAATTCTCTTATGTTATTTGTCTATATGTCATTATTTGTTTATCTATGAAATCTATTGGATTATATTCTATTCAATATTTATATTTGTTCTTATTCTTAAATTAATGATTATAATGAATTAACTATAGTAATATTTGTTTTCATTTCAGATGAACAGCTGTTATGATATGGAAATTATTCTTCGTCTTAGGCAACTTTATTTACACCATTACATTGGTTAGGCAATATCTATATTTTATGTTATCATTTAGGTAATTCCTTTTTTAATATATTGTTATTGGCTGTTATTTAATATATCTTTATTTGATATGTTGTTTAAATTAAGAAAAGTGTTTCCTTTTTACTTGTTTTCTTAAATTATGTTATTTTCATATATATTTCATACTAGCAAACTTAATTTTATAATACTACTTCTCTTATTATCTAAGATATCTGGTTCAATATATATATATATATATATATATATATATATATATATATATATATATATATATGCATAACGGTCTAAAGCCGATGTTGGGGTAGCGTATTCTACGAAGAATATCCGAGCCAAATATAGACATACATATTTTAACATACATATATACAGCTGAACTTATAGTAATTTTAGAAGCTTCAAAATATACTGAATGCCAAGATTCAGATTCAGATTCTTAACTGCCATAAAATTCCTAAAACAAATAAATAATACCCACCCGATTCTTACAAATAAAGGCTGAACTAAACTCTCTTCGACAAATTTTTTTCGATATTCAGTTCCTTTGGATTCCGTTCTCGGTAACGTTTGTACAAGTATTTATTATATCTAAAAGTACAGCAAGGTACTCTATTTTTCATCAACATCAATATCAACCGAGTTAAAGAGTATATTCCATAGTATTTTGTGGTCAGTATGAAAATTTATTATACGAGATGCAATATCTACATTTTCTTGATTTTTTAATTCTCTTCAAAGCATCAATGCCGAGTTAAAGAGATAAATTTGAAACAGATTGGACACTGTGTTCATAGAATATAATACATAGGAGGCTTCCTGCTATTATCCAATACTGACTACTGTCAACAATATTATTTATTGAGGAAAAAAAATCCATTAATTTTTTGTACAAATTATCAACTTTATCATCAAATGAAAAACAAAATACAAACATTATGGAACATTTTATTATCAGTCTTTAATTAAAACCTATCCTATTGATATACCTGACATTAGGAGTTTTTAAATTATTCAACAGTTAATTGCTGCACTTCTAACGACAATTATAATACAAGAGTATTATTATATACTACATAATAACCTGATATTATTCGTTCATTAGACCCTCAACCACTCTTAATATTCATATGTTTATGGGAACGGCATTTATGGTTGAATGTTTTCCTATATTCACGATGTGCTATTACATGCTGATGACAGTTTATGGGTTTATATTTTATTATCTCACTTATATCGTGTGCATATCAAATTAATAGAAAATAAAATTAACACTTAACGACAATATTTTGCAGTTCCACACGCTTTCTAGTCCCATTTTAGGAATTGATAAGTATTTGTTTTCACCAGAATAGCGTTTTAGGTTTTGCCAAACCCATTTTGAACTACTATTTTAGAATGAGCAATATAATAATACTTCAAATACATAAATGAATTGAGGTTCGGAGAAAAGACAGAGTTTTTGAAATGATTGTGTATCGACGAGAAACAGGGTATAAGAAAGGTATGAAGCACGCGTTATGAAAGTATAAATTATAATTTGAATAAGCAAATTTCAAGTTTGACTACAAAAGAAAACGTATTATAGAAAAATTCCAGTTTCATATAATATTAACTCCATATTCATGTTTAAACATGTATTTATTGTTCAAATTTCGTTATTGTTGAAAGTACGTTTTTCATTTTTTCACTCTAGCTGTTATACAAAACGGCCATTATATACCTGTATAACAAATAATAATTTCAGTACCCTAAACTCTTATGGTTTTCGTGAATTATATTGTAGCATTCGATATTTCTGAAAACATGTTAATTTATAATAAATTACAGGTTTTGTATATACCTACCAGTAATTTTATTGGATTGAATGGAATTTATTTTTGTATCTCACTGGATTTTCCCGCATTTATTCATCAACTCTTTTTTGAAGCTCGAGACTCTGGTTCTGTAGAACATTGACCATCTTATAAATAGTTGATAATAAATTTGTGCATAACTACCGTTATAAACGAAACTGTTCCTAAATAATTCCCCTATATAATGAGAAAATCATAAATTTTCTAGAAAATTTGAGAATTGTTGAAGTAAAACTTTTTATGGGACATATGATTTTTTGAATAATTTCGTAACACTTAAAAAATTTTAAAACTGTGTCCTTTTCTAATTATAATTTACTTAAGCTGAGTAAGAGAGTGGCAATGTTGTTCTCTTTCCGTTACCGAACTCGACTCGATTTTCCTAACAAGAAAAATAGCTTAGTTGGTAGGGCGTCAAACTTAAGATCTAAATGTCCCTGGTTCCATAGTTCGACAGTCAACATTTTTATTCTATAACTCCATTCTGATAATGTATCAAAAAATGTCGCTAATACTGTCAAGAAATATATATATATATATATATATATATATATATATATATATATATATATATATATATATTTTAGAGCAACAGCATTAAATTGAAGTTCAAAATAATTTCCTATAAAGAATATTTACGTTTGTTCGTCTTTTATTATAAATAGTTTGACAAAAATGTCGTACTTCAAGTACCATAGCACACGGTGTACTTGCTCTGGTGGGCTGAAAATCAATAGGGATCATCTGTGAGATGTCCTGAACAAATTCAATTATAAAAGTTGTGACTTTTTGCACGACGACGACGACGACATACTCACAGGATTTTTTTTTTCTAAAAACCGTTTTTTTAATGAGAATCGTAAAAATAACTCAAACAATTTTCCCAAAATTCCAACTTTTTTTGGGGTAAACCAATACTTTTCTCGCATGTTAGATAGGTTGGGAGGAAAAGTAATATTGATCTAAACATATATATTTTTAATGACCGTTAATACTCAATATTTCTTATATTTTCATGGGTTTCGGTCAGAAATAAAATCACTTGCTTATAATGGTAACGTTTCGGTGTATTTTATTTAAACCATTTTCAAACCTCTCTAAAAATTTTGAAAACACAATACATTTATTTTAATACATATAGTTAAAATATAATTCTTTAAAATAGTTTGACAAAAATGTCGTACTTCAAGTACCATAGCACCCGGTGTACTTGCTCTGGTGGGCTGAAAATCAATAGGGATCATCTGTGAGATGTCCTGAACAAATTCAATTATAAAAGTTGTGACTTTTTGCACGACGACGACGACGACATACTCACAGGATTTTTTTTTCTAAAAACCGTTTTTTTAATGAGAATCGTAAAAATAACTCAAAAAATTTTCCCAAAATTCCAACTTTTTTTGGGGTAAACCAATACTTTTCTCGCATGTTAGATAGGTTGAGCAGAAAAGTAATATTGAATCCTGCAAGCTTAAACGTAAAAAAAGTAGTGACTTGTTGCACTCCGGGCGCTGTATCGTGCTAAAACCCGAAATTTCTCCAAAAATGTGGCACTTCAGTTACCATAGCACCCGTTGTACTAGCTCTATTGAGTAAAAAATCAATACGGTTCATCTATAAGACGACTTGAACAATATTCAATCATAAAACTGGTCACTTGTATACACTATGGCGGCTGTATCATGCTAACAAACTGAAAATCTCCAAAAATGACAAAAATTTGGTACTTCAAGTACCATATCATTCGTTGTACTGGCTTCAGTGAGCTGTATATCCATAGGGTTTATCTTTGAGACGCCTTAAAAAATATCCAATCATAAAATTGGTCACTTGTAGATACTCCCGAGGCTGTATCGTGCTAACAAATTGAAATTTCTCCAAAAATGACAAAAATGTTGTACTTAAAGTACCATAGCACCTGTTGTACGGGCTCTGGTGAGCTGAAAATCAATAGGGTTCATCTGTGAGTCATCCTGAATAATATTCAGTCATAAAATTGGCGACTTGTTGCACTCCGAACGCTGTATCGTGCTAACAAACTGAAATTTCTCAAAAAATGACAAAAATGTCGTACTTCAAGTACCATAGCACCCGTTGTACTTGCTCTGGTGAGCTGTAAATCAATAGGGTTCATCTGTGAGATGTCCTGAATAATATTCAATTATAACATTTGTGACTTTTTGCACGACGAAGACGACGACATACACACAGGATTTTTTTTCTAAAAACCGTTTTTCCGTGTTGTTTTTGATGAAAATCGTAAAAATAACTCAAAAAATTTTCTGAAAATTCCAACTTTCTTTGGGGTAAACCAATACTTTTCTCGCATATTAGATAGGTTGGGCGGAAAAGGAGTATTGAACCCTGCAAGGTAAAACGTCAAAAAATTACAATTTAGCTTGAAATAAAAAAAAATTATGATTAAAACTAACTTTTTCGCATCTGTGAGATTCCCTGATTAATAATCTACCATAAACTTGGCACTTGTATACACTTCGAGGGATGTATCGTGTTAACAAACCAAAATTTCTCCAAAAGTAACTAAAAATGCAGTGTATCTGGATTTATAGGACCCGCTGTCCTCGCTATAGTCAGCTGAAAATCAATAGGGTACATCTGTGAGACACCTTGAAAAATATCCAATTATAAAATTGGCGACTTGCATACACTTCGGAGGCTGTATTGCACTAAACCTAAAATTTCTTCAAAAAGGACAAAAATGTGGCACTTCAGGTACCATAGCACCCGTTGTACTAGCTCTGGTGAGCTAGAAATCAATAAAGTTCATCTATAACATGCATTGAGCAATATTCAATCATAAAATGGGTCACTTGTATACACGCTGGAGACTGTATCGTGCTAACAAACTGAAAATTCTCCAGAAATGACAAAAATTTGGTACTTCAAGTACCATAGCAGGCTTTAGTGAGCTGAGTCTCAATAGGGTTCACCTTTCATAAAGTTGGTCACTTGTATATATTCCGGAGACTGCATCATGCTAACAAACTGAAATTTCTCCAAAAATGTCAAAAATGCCGTACGTAAAATACTATTATAGCCCCTGTTGTACTGGCTGTGGTGAGGTGAAAATCAATAGGGTTCATCTGTGAGATGTTCTGAATAATATTCAGTCATAAAATTGGTGACTTTTTGCACTCCGGAGGCTGTATCGTGTTAACAAACTGAAACTTCTCAAAACCTGACAAAAATGTTGTACTTCAAGTACCATTAGCATCCGTTGTACTGGCTATTGTGAGGTAAAAATCAATAGGGTTCATCTGTGAGATATCCTAAATAATATTCAATCATAAAATTGGTGATTTGTTGCCCTCCGTAGGCTCCAAGTTTTTTTGGGGTATTAGATAGGTAGGGCGGAAAAGTAAAATAACAAAACATCAGTCAAAGTGAACTGTGAATTGATAATTGATTCTATACCATATGTTCGAAATGACTACCCAAAACGTCAATACAACATTGCAGTCGATCTCCAAAAGATCGACTTATTTTCCTGAACATTTCTACATTAATACTCTGAAATACTTCTCGAATTCTTCCCTTCATATCGTTCTGTGTAGTTGGCGATGTTTGGTAAACACGGTTTTTTACATAACCCCACATGAAAAAGTCAATTTTAGTTTAGTTTAGTTTAGTCTGGTTATCGAGGTGACCATGCAATGGGTCCTCCTCTTCCTACCCATCTGACAGGAAAATGGGTATTCAGATGATTGTGAATTGAAGCAGTGTGATGTGCCGGATCTCCATCGTGTAAAATCCACATTATTTGCCGAATGTTGAGCGGAATATTTTCCAACAGTAATGGTAAATGATTTTCTAGAAAGTCTAAATAAAACAAACCATTTACTCTTCCATCGACAAAATGTGGTCCAATTACGTGGTCTCCAATTATACCACCCCAACCACTCAGAAACCACCTAGTTTGACTTTGAGTTGATGTAAGATAGGGATTATTTGTGGAAAAGTAATTGAAATTATGTCTATTCATGGTACCATTCTTATGAAACGTTGCTTCATTGCCAGATAGGACAAAATCAAAGAAATCGATCTGATTATGTATTTGTTGTTGAGCACACTCGCAAAAAGTAACTCTTCAGGAAAGTCATCGTCGAGTAACTCTGTAACTGAATGCGGTATGAATGCATCTTGTTTTTATGCAGTATTCTTCGGACGGACGTTATACTGATATCCCGTTGATGCGAAATTTCACGAGTACTATCATGAGATTGTCCGCAACTATCAGCATACACTCAAATTCATTTTCCTCAGTTACTACAGTTTTTGTCCTTTCATGTTTTTCATGAAGTACTGAACCTGTACGATTGAAACGATACATCAACCTCTCCAACGTTATTTTTGTGGGTTGTCTTTGTGCAGGATATCGCTCTTTGTAAATTTTTATTGATAATAAACAATTGCTACTACATTCTCCCAATACCCAAACCATGTCTGTTAATTCTTCAACAGGAAAGATCATTTCAAATAGTACTAAATGAGTCTTCACAAAATTTCAAAAGTTTGTTGAATGACATGGTACGAATGACATGGTACTAATCAATACTTGTCATTATTCCATAGCTAACTTGTTACAATTAAATGATTTTTGAAAACATTTTTGTTATTAAATTGACAATATCTCAGAAATTAATGATTTCAGGTATAGGGTTTGCCAAATAAAAATGAAAGCTTATACGGTGTATTTTCACTTTTTGAAATGAAATACAGAGTGATTCATTTGAAAAAATAGAGAAAATCACGTGTTCGACTCTTGGATCACCCTGTATTCAGATGTTGTAACATCCAAAAAATGGTATTGTGTCATGAAACTAGACCAATATCAAAATGTTATTGCTGCAAAATATTGATGTCAAATTGTTCCGTTTGAACTATACAAGGCGTTGAACTCACAATGATTTTTACGTCCAATTGGGCATAACTTCTGAAATACCCTATATACTTATATGAAACTCTACTTTATAAGTATGGGGGAGGTGAGCCCAATATGAATCTGAAATAATATATATAGGGTGTCTCATTTAAAAAAAGGTATGTTTGTTTCACCCTGGTGAAAGGGAACACCCAGTACAAATGAAAATAATTTTGAAATGTGAAGTTTACAGATGTCTACAATTTTTGTAATTAACTTTATTCTATATCTTCTATAATAACGGATATATCGAACTTTGTCACACTAATGGCGCACCCTGTATATTCGGATGCAAAGGAAATTTGCCTTATATTTACCCGTTTACAACATTTGTGTAGAATATATAGCTTTGAGTGTTACATTAGGTGATATAATTTCGAATTAATGAGTAGTTCGTGCCAAAAAAATGAGCAAACCTCTGAACAATCTTTGACGTTGATTCGTTTTCTTTTTCTTGTGCTAATCTTTTGATTTGATTACCTTGGCCATCTTGGTCAGCCCTGTTTATTACTGCACATACAGTCGTCCTTTAGTACCTCTACCGAAATATCAATTATCGTTAGTTGTAAAATTTCAGTGGAAGTAATCAGATACGTATCGAAAAGAGTTCCGAGGACCGATGATATCGTTCCGGAATTCACTTCATACCGTCTGCAATAATCGTTCGGTTAAGGTCATTCGAGTAAAACTGATCCTTTTAATTCCAAACTTAACGTAATAATGCATTCAAAGCACATTTTCCCTCCAAATTTCTTCATTGTCGCACCGAATGCTCCAATATATTAGTCCCTAACAGTGGAAAAAGATCTAATTTAATGTGGAATCCTTTCAAGGCGTATTCAACTAATTGGATTTTGTTAATTTGCAGTTGGAAAATCAATCAATCTCGATGTAATTAAATACTTGCATGTCTCGTGCATTGCAATTTTTCTTGACTCACTAACAAAATTGAGAAAAGAAGAATTTAGAATATAAGTGAAAATAAATCTTGAAAACAGCGTTGGTAGTTATTAAAAATAGGCGGAGATATAAATTAGTATAGCACCATGTACATACACATATGGCACCAACCATTCTACAAATACAATTAACTGTCTCGACCCTTTGTGGAATCTACTCATATTAGTGTTTTAAATGAAACTTACTGTTTCTAATATATTGTGGAGTTAACTAGAAACAGTAAGTTTCATTTAAAACACTAATATTCTACAAATAAGTGTCGAGTAGTGGAAAAATAAATTAAAAAAAAACCTCGATGCTTTTTTCGGGTGGGATATCAGATAACAATCATACATGTAAAACTCATACTGATTATATAGTGTCCACATTAAGCAGTGTATGTTTTGAATTTGAGCCACTTTATGATACTGTTCCCCAAGTTTTGAGAAGTATACAGTAAAAAAAGAGAAACAATATCATACAAATAAATGAACTGACAACACCTCAAATATACACATTTATTAATGTTCATAAGACCTTTCTTACGTAATATACATTTTGTTATACAATGCGTTCATGAAGTGTGGAATAGTCCATTCTGTCACTATTTTTAGAGGAAACGGGGACAGGTCAATTTATACTTTTCCGCCCAACCTATCAAATATGTGAGAAAAGTATTGGTTTACCCCAAAAAATGTTGGAATTTTGAAAAAAAAAATTTTACGTTTTTCATCAATAATAACACGAAAAACCGGTTTTTAGAAAAAAATCCTGTATGTATGTCGTCGTCGTTGTCGTCGTTGTCATCGGCCACTTTTCGTACATATCTTGTTAGCACGATACAGCATCCGGAGTGCGAAAAATCACCAATTTTATGATTGGATATTGTTCAGGATATCTCACAGATGAGTACTATTGATTTTTAGACCAGAGCCAGTACAACGGGTACTATAGCACTTGAAGTACGACGTTTTTGTCATTATTTGAGAAATTTCAGTTTGTTAGCACGATACATCCTCCGGAGTACAACAAGTTACCAGTTTTATGATTGAATACATCACACAGATGAACCCTATTGATTTTCAGCTCACCAGATCCAGTACAACAGGTGCTGTAGTACTGTAAGTACGACATTTTTGGAGATATCTCAGTTTGTTAGCACTACACAGCCTCCGTAGTATATAGAAAAGACCGATTTTATGATTGGATATTATTCATAGCGTCTCACAGATGATCTTTATTGATTTTCAGCTTATCAGAGCCAGTGCAACGTATCCCATAAATCCTACGTTTTTGGTCATTTTTGGAGAAATGTTGGTTCGTTAGCACGACACAGCCTCCAGAGTGTAAAAAATTGACCAATTTTATGGTAGGATATTGTTCAGGGCATGTTACATATGCGGAAAAGTTAGTTTCAACCCTTAAAATCGTTTATTTTTATATCGAAAATTAGCATCCCATATTCTCTGAGCTCAGTCATACCAAATTTGTTACATAAAACCCTTTTACACGCACGGTATACTGACTGTAATGAAAACCAGCGTTTGTATTTCGTGAAACTTAATCCATTATTTATTTTACAATGAATACTATTAATCTAGTCATTTATTATTAAAAATAAACGGTTTTATGGGATAAAACTAACTTTTCCGAATCTGTGCGACGCCCTAAGCGATATTCTATTATCAAATTGGACACTTGTATACACTTCGAAGGCTGTAAAGTGATAACAAACCGAAATTTCTCCAAAAATAACCAAAAATGTATAGTCTGTTTCTTATTGTCTGACAGCACGCGAAAATGTCACAGATGCTAGTCAGGTAGTAAACCATAAGCGTCGCAGTATTTGCTATTTAATTTTATATTTTATACCCGATCTGATATATAAAGGTAATATAAATGTAAATTCGGTTAGTTAAAACCACCAACTGACCTTCATACATTTGTAGAGTACATACAGTTAAAACAATAAAATATTTTTGAAATAATCTTGTAACGCAACTATTCTGACTGAATATTTCATTAATTATCTTGAGAATTCGAAGCAGGTCAATTCTTGGGAGAAATAATAACAAACCATTTATCAATTCATTCTCCAGATAATTACTTTCTGATTTTCGAAATGTTGATAATAACATTTCCAAGAAAAATTACAATAGGATCCTACTAGGGATTGTCCCAATGACTACTTAGAAATTTTGCAGGTATATACGGTGAAACTTAGTCTCGCCCAAATTTTTATAATTTGTTTTGCTTAGAGTCGCTTATGTTCCATAAGTGTTAACTGTATTGTGAAAAATGTCTTCAAGTTTTACCCCAGTAAAGTGTAAGGGCGTGCTTAGCTTACAAACGGAGACTGTAGTGTTAAATGTGCATGATGCTGTACATCAAATGCCGGCTGCTACTGTTAGAAATATAGTTTCGACATGTTCCAATATGACAGGAGTTAGTGAATCTACTATTTACAGGCTTCTAAGAGAGAGAGGAAAAATGGAAATATATCTCCACCTAAAAAGTCAACTGGAAGAAAACCATTTGACCTTGATGAACATATGCAAAATACAATAAGACGAAAAGTACATGAATTATATTTTAAAAAAGCGATCCCAACCCTTGACAGAATTCTAAGAATGGTGAAGGAGGACGAGAATTTGCCTGACATAGGGCGAAAAACTTTGTGGAAAATATTACACAAATTAAATTTTACTTGGAAGAAGCAAAGTCGCAAATCAGTGCTAATCGACAACGAAGAAATAATATGTTGGAGACGCCAGTATTTACGAGATATCCGAAAATACAGACTGGATGGAAGACAAATCTATTATCTAGATGAGACATGGCTCAATGAAGGACATTCAGTGAAAAAAATATGGCAGGACAAAAGTATTCAAACCAGTCGTCAAGCTTTCAGAGAAGGTTTATCTACTGGACTGAAAACTCTTATCGGTAAAGGTCGCCGACTAATAATAACGCATATTGGATGCAATCAAGGATTCGTTGAAGGTGGTTTACTGGAGTTTCAACCAATATCAACCAAAAACTATCATGAAGAAATGACTGCAGATGTATTTTACACAAATGGTCGAATTAATTCCAAATAATGCTGTAATCGTTATGGACAATGCCACTTATCATTCGCGATTAACAGAAAATCTTTCATCTACCTTTTGGAGAAAAGCTGATATTAGAAACTGGTTAATCGTAAAAGATATACCATTTGAAGAGGATATGTTGCAAAAAGAACTTTTAAAGGTTGCTTCAGATCACAAGCTACAATTTAAAAAGTTTGTTATTGATGAAATAGCCAAGAATCGTGGGATAACAGTGCTTCGTTTGCCGCCATACCATTGTGAATTAAATGCGATAGAGTTAATATGGGCCCAAATGAAAGGTTATGTAGTTGCACATAATAAAACATTTAGAATTAAAGATGTTCGTGAACTCATGAAGTACTCATTGACAACAATAACTGAAGAGAACTGGAGAGATGCTGTGAATAATGTAATTAAAGAGGAAGAGAAAATGTGGGTTTTAGATAACCTCATAGAACAAACTATAGAACCGATAGTGATCTCTCTCGACGAGTCTTCGGATGATTCTTGTATGGCCAGCGAAGAGGATGATACTATAGATTGAATTTTATATTTCCTATAAATGATATGTTTACTTTACTTAATATACATTAATTCATTGTCAATAAATTTGAATTATGAGAATTAAACTATATTTTCTTTAATTAATTCAATTTGATAAAAATTAAAATGTAACTTGTTAATAGGCCTAAACGAATGAATTTCATTTCAACTGTAATGTTGACCGAATCTAATTAAATAAGCAAAATGAACTAATATCGTAATCTTCGCCACTGCCGCACTGTTTATCCTTATGCTGGCATTGTTCAGTTTTATTACCATATCGTATTCTGAGCTGAAACGGGGATGTACAGATAACCAATACAGACACCTACTTGTTTTGCATTAGAATTTTAGTATTTACTTGTAAAATTCTTAGGATCACTCTGTAAGAGATAATCTTTTATTTGAATATTTAATGAGACCACTGTGCTGTCAGACATTAAGAAATAGTTTATAGTATATCTAAATTTATAGGATCCGTTGTACTGGCCCTGGTGAGCTGAAAATAAATACAGTTCATCTGTGAGACGTCCTGAACAATATCCGATTATAAAATTGGTCACTTTATACACTCGGGAGGCTGTATCGTGCTAATAAACCGAAATTTCTCGACAAATGAACAAAAATGTGGTACTTCAGGTACCATAGTACCCGTTGTACTGCCTTTGGTGAACTCAAAATCATCTGTGAGATGCCTTGAACAATATCCAATAATAAAATTGTTCAATTGTATACACTCTGGAGACTGTATCGTGCTGAAATAAACAGTTTCAAAGATTGAAACGAATTTTTCCGTATCTGTGGCCCTGAACAATATTCTATCATAAAATTGTTACTTGTATACACTTCGGGGGATGTATCGTGCTAACAACCCGAAATTTCTCCAAAAATTTAGTATATCTGGATGTATAGGGCCCGCTGTACTCGCTCTAGTCAACTGAAAATCAATAGGGTACATCTGTGAGACATCTTGAACAATATTCAATCATAAAATTGATCAATCGTATCCTCTCTGGAGGCTGTATCGTGCTAACAAACTGAAAATTCTCCAAAAATGACAAAAATTTGGTACTTCAAGTACCATAGCACCCGTTGTACTGGTTTTAGTGGGCTGAATATCAATAGGATTCATCTTTGAGACGCTCTGAATAATATCCAATCATAAAATTGGTCAGTTGTATATACTCCGGAGGCTTTATCGTGCTAACAAACTGAAATTTCTCCAAAAATGACAAAAATATCGTACCTAAAGTACTGTAGCACCTGTTGTATTGGCTCTGGTGATCAAGAGGGTTCATCAGTGAGATGTCCTGAATAATATTCAATCATAAAATTGGTGACTTGAACTTCAGGGGCTCTATCGTGCTAATAAATTGAGATTTCTCAAAAAATGACAAAATGTCGTACTTGAAGTACCATAGCACCCGTTGTACTGGCCCTGGCGAGTTGAAAATTAATAGGGTTTATCTGTGAGATATCCTGAACAATATTCCATTTTGAAATTGGTGACTTATTGCACTCCGGAGGCTGTATCGTGCTAACAAGACATGTAAGGAAAAGTGGCCGACGACAACATACACACAGGATTTTTTTTTCTAAAAACCGTTTTATCGTGTTGTTGTTGATGGAAAATGTAAAA
The DNA here is from genome assembly GCA_963921935.1 of Galeruca laticollis. Taxonomy (NCBI): domain Eukaryota; kingdom Metazoa; phylum Arthropoda; class Insecta; order Coleoptera; family Chrysomelidae; genus Galeruca; species Galeruca laticollis. The sequence continues at coordinate 219,415,747 of OY998178.1, read as the reverse complement.
ATAACTCAAATTTTTTTTTTTAAATTTCCAATTTTTTTGGGATAAATCGATACTTTTCTCGCATATTAGATAGGTTGGGCGGAAACGTTAAACCGAATTTCTCCAAAAATGACAAAAATGTGGTACTTCAAATACCATACCATCCGTTATACTGGCTTTGGTCAGCTGAAAATCAATAGGGTTCATCAGTGAGATGTCCTGAACAATATTCAATCATAAAATTGGTGACTCATTGCACTTCGAAGGTTGTATCGTGCTAACAAGACATGTTACGGAAAGTGGCCGACGACAAAGACGATGACATACCACAGGATTCTTTTTTGGCGTAAATCAATACTTTTCTTGTTTATCCACCAAACCCTATTTAGGTTTGGTGGTAAAGTGATAAACAAAAAATGTAATTACAAGAAGTGTTTAATGTAACGAATTTGGTATGGTGGAAAATTATGGGCCTTTAATTTTTAGTATTAAAACATACCATTTCCATTTAAAAAAATCTCGATGACGTCACATCTAGTGGGGTAGTGGGAGTGAAAATTATTTTTTTTTGCGAAAGCCGTTATTTTCCCAGATGAAGTTTGAAGATTTTCAAAATAATTTCTTTGCATTTAAAAGGATAATTGGTATGTTGTCAGGTCCGGGACTGGTATTTTCCGTGTTCTCGAGAGCCTCCATAAATTCTCCCCTTGTGATTAATGCATTCAAACAAGACATATTATTTACAAAAGTGATACCTTCAGACTCAGCAATATTTTTAGTATGTAGAAATTGTTTAGTATAGATGGAGTTATCAGAGCAGGACTCGTAATAATTTGCAAATACTTCGATTATATGTTGAGGATCAGAGGTATTTGTATTATTATGTGGAAGGAATTGTACCTTCTGTGTAGTTTTCTTTCCGGATATTCGTCTAATCATACTCCAAAGATTCCGAAGATAATGGGGTGGAATTGTTTAATTTAGATACGAACTGTTTCCAAGATTCTTGTCTACTTTTCTGAAATAAATATCTTGTGCGTGCTCTCAGTCTTTTGTAATCTATTTTATTTTGAATTGTTCTATGTCTTTTAAATTTATAGAATGCTGCTTTAGAAAGCTTTAACGTGTTTTGGCAAGTTTTATTTCACCAAGGGAGCATTATAAGTTTTTCAATAAATGTAGTTTTACCGATGGCTTGTTCAGCAGCTTCCAATATTACGTTGTAGAAATCTTGTAGGTATTTATCTATATTTGTTAGTGGTTTGAATTTGAAAGATTAGCGATGTAAATAAATTCCAGTCGGCATCTGCTAATCGCCATTTTGGGATGAATGAAGGGGATTTTGCATTTTAAATGTTTTTAATGAAGACAGGGAAGTGGTCGCTGTTATTTAGAAAAGGAAGAGGTTCCCATATTAGAGATGAAGAAAGAGATGAATCACAAAGTGACAAGTCAATGGCTGATGTTTCTCCTGTGATTATATTAAATCGTGTTGCTTGACCATCATTGAGTAAGTCGAGGTTAGAATTATTCAAAATATTTTCCAGAGAACATCCTTAGGGTGTTATCTTATCTGATCCCCATATCGGGTTATGGCCATTAAAATCTCCTAGAATCATAAGTGGACTGGGTATTTAACGAATAACAATATTCGAGGTACTGATATCTGGAGAACTATAAATATTAAATATATGAACTATCTTAGGTCCTATAATAGTCACTGCAACTGCTTCAAGTTCGCTTTGAATTCGAATACTCTTCGTTTCAAAAGAATTATCTACATAAAGTGCAGCTCCTGTGTCTACTATTTACTCTGTTTTTAGAAAAGCTTTGGTAGTTTTTTAGTTTATGTGCAGAACCTTTGAAATGTATTTCTTGTAATGCGATAATAGTTGAAGAATATTCAGTGAAAATTATTTTTAGCATGTCTAAATGGGTAAAATATCCATTTAGATTCCACTGCAGAATCGAATTTTAATAATAATAATTGTGACGTGATTTAGTAATCTATTGTTGAGGAATCACTGTCAATTATGTTCAACCATTTCTTGATTTTATTCCTAACTTTGGTACATCGAGTTTCTAATTTTCTGTCGGTGATATATGGATTGATGTCATGTAGCATGTCTAACAGACCATCCATGTTCTTCTGTATACGTTTTTGCCACGCTCAATGGGTCAGATGATCCGTAAACCTTTTCAAGAAAATCAGAAGTCTCTTCAAATGTTAGAACGTACTTATTGGGGTTTTCCATAAACAGTGCTCTTACTGGTTTCATTGATTCCTCAACAGAGATGGTGCATGATTTGGGTTCTTTCATGAGGTTGCTAGATAGATTTTGTGGTTTTAAAAGCAGCTGTTCTTCTTCGTCTGGTAGAGGAGGTGATAATATTTGTGCGACTGTTCTATTGCCGGTTTTTTTGTTAGAAGCTTGAGTGGTGGTTTTCAATTGCATCGTTTCTTTCATTTCTGTCGATGTCTTTGTTTCTTTTGAGTTTGATAGAGGATAGGGAAGACTAGAATCGTTTTCTACATATGTTGTTCCATTATTTGAAGGAGTGTTATCAACTGGTAGTGTATTGGTTTGAGGTTGATTGATTTGGGATTGGTTTGGATTGCTTTGTGGTGATAGTTGTAGACTCATATTGGGACATTTTGAAGCTATATGACCATTCTGCTTGCATTTGAAGCCTATATGATCATCCAACGATAGAAAGTTTCGGTAAGTTGTATCTTCATATGTTATGAGGATCGAGTTGGGAATAATACGACTCAATTGAGTGGAGATATAAGCTTGTCTCCGGAAGCTAAGTATGTGTTGGTATTCTGGTTTGGATATACCAATTCTTAAAAATGTAATTGGAGTCATAAGTTCGCCCGTATTTTGAAGTTCTTGTTCAAGTATAATATGAATTATGAGGTATAGATGGACAAACGTTCGAGATCATTAATCTTTCGTGAGGAGATATATGTTTTCGGGCATGTAGTAGTGTGTTATCGATCATAATTGGTCCATTTTTAGTTAGAAAGTCTTCAACTATTTTTTCGCTTGTTAGGTAGAAACATGTTCTGTTGTTCGACATTCGTGACGAAAAAATACTGTTTTTTTGTTTGTATCACATTTCGTAAGGCAATTAATTAATCTTCTAATTTAGTATTTGCTATAGTATTGAAACATAATAGCTTGATTTTCACTCGGGAAATAAGTAGTAGAAATAACAGATGAATAGGATCTTGAGTGATTCATCTTGATTGCCCCTGTAGTCAAAAGCATTACAATTCGCATCTACCGTACTCATATTTACTACATGTGGTTCTAATTACGGATCTGGCTGCTTAAATTTTACAAACTGGTATGAACAGAAAAACTTGGTTTCTGTTAATTGCTGTATGTACAATTGATACTTGTCTGGGTTTGAAGAATTATTAACAATAAATGAATTTTTATTAAACTCACTAGATAAATGAAATTTTCTTAAACTCACTCGTGTTAGAAAGCACTTAATAAGTACACTGTTGATTTCCTGGAAATTAATTCCGTTATTTGTAATAGTTTTTTCCAATTTTCAGGAACCGGAAATAGACACGACTTTTGTTACCTATACCAGGGCCGCACTCTATACAAGTCCCTGTTTGATAATAATTTAAAACTAGCAAAAACATTTTTATTGTTATTTTCAATGAGACCTACAAACAGAAGATCGTTAAAGCTGGAGACAAAATCGTGCGCACTGTTTCCAAAAAAAAATTTCACATTTTTAGCCATTTCTTTAGGATTTCGTAGTAAAGTGTTGTGTCCATCCTCTTCAAATTGTAGAGCATTATATATTTATATTTCAAAAAATAATCAGGTGTTTTACTAGCTCCCACAAAAGAACTGCATGGCCCACAAGTATGTGTAATTCTCGAAAGGTTAGGAATAAGTATAACCTCATTCATAATTGAAATTGAACAGGATATAATTGATTTTAATGTGGTTCCATGCTATCCAATACCTTCTTTTAAACAGATAACACATTAAGGTTTTTCTTCACCCCCTATCGCCAGAGAGAGAGAGAGAGAGAGAGAGAGAGAGATTTTTGTATTTGGATTTGTAAGTTTTGTTGGGTTTGGATACTTAGAAAATTGGCCCTGTTATAGGTTATATTTCCTCTGCAGGGCTGGGTTGGGGGTGTTTTATGTTTGGTTTGTGTGCCGATTATTGAGTTTGACTTGCGTTAAAGTGGATAGTTTTATTTTCAAAGTGGTTGAATATCGCCTGCGCGCTTCTCTATTTATAGTCGCGTTGCTTCAATTCACACAGTTCGAGAATGGTCAGGAAGCTTTGATACGTGGCGCGAACTTTCCGACTACATCTCCGGCGCCCAAAACTAGACAGTGTTGCCTAGTGTAATTTGAATTCCTACGTCTATAGATTGGGGGCCACAACATTTTTAGAACTAGCTTAGGATTGATATACATAATAATGGACAATGATTCCAATGTGTATTATAATATTTAGCCACAATTATTTAAATCCGTATATCTAAATTTTGAATGAGATATTTTGGAATGGAGTGCCGAATAAAAAATGTATAACTATTCCAGATTTATGAATAAAATCCATAGAAAACAAATGTAACTGCTGAATAAATATACGGGAGTACTTTTCAAATTTTGAATATAACAAACTAGGATTTAATTTTCTCATTTGTAGAAGAAACAATCGGCAAAATAATCTCAAATGCCAAGAGCGAAATTTCAGATAATAATTCACAAAGTAAATTGCAGCAATTCCCTGAATTATATATTTTTTACAGGGTCTGATATTATTTTCTTTGAGAAGATGAACCAACCAGTGAGATAGCATGGTGTGACTATATGACATAAATATGAACATTATACCAAATTGGAGGTATTCTCAGCAGAAAGTTTCCATAAGATATTTATATTTTACTAGACAGTAAAATCTAGAATATCGGAACTGATATTATTTAAAAGCTACCTGGACATGTTACTCAATCGGTAAGGCCGATTAAACCGTTTTAACAAAAGAACAGAGGGAACAGATTCTTTCCGTGCAGCTACTGAATATTTAAAGTTGGTTTAGTTCAAACTACCTGTTTCCAAGTTTCCGGACTTTTATTCCATTATTTTTATAAATAAAAGAGAAATAGAATATTTTAAATATCAACATTGTTGAAAATGGAACATGCAATGCAACAGTCCATCATAAAATAATTATTATTTCAATTAAACAGTGAAATTCATTTAGCGAATAAATTTGTAGACTAAATCATAAAAACGAATCTAATAGCAGCATCATAACTCAGCTTAAAGGTTCATTAATTACCTTTAATGTCGTTACCAATAGAAAATGCAGTGACAAAAAATCTCGTAATTATGTAGGAAAACATTAATAACAGTTTTAGTTATAATTTGCCATAATTACCAATGGAGTAATTTGTATTCCGAAGTAAATATCTTTAATATTTGAATGATTATTGTTTAGGTTAGTATTATCTTGGAAACCAAAATAAACGGCCATGACTTGACAGTATACGATAATGGTTTTCTGTTCTCAGTTTTAAAATGGTAAATTATGAAGGAAGCATTGATCGAAAAATATAATGGATGTACTTGTCGAGTATTTGTGACAAGTATTTCAGATTTAGAATGTCAACCTGTATTTAATTATAATATTTTTTACGAGTAATTTGAATGGATTCTTTGTTTTTCTTCATATAATATGTTCACATAAAAAAGGTACAGGGCAGACTGACCATAACGAAACCAATCCTGTGTTCCAATCAGTCGCGGTATCAGTATAGGAACACATGAGCACGTGTAGCCCCTAAAAAATTCTCGATTACAAACTAATAAAATGTAATACTCGTAATATGTTTGTGAAATATATCGCAAGGAACCAAGGTACTCTGTACGAAAACTAAAGCGCAGCTAATCAAGGAGAGATTAGCGATACTGCCACCTTCTATTGACATTGTCACAGTCGATGGCGTCACACTTTTTTAGGGGGTAAGGGAGGACATATGATAACAACTTTGTTTTTTATATGGGACACCCTATATGATGTGACTTATTTCGTTTCTATTTTTAATTCTCTTTCACTTGATATGACATATCTATTTTCAGTGGTTGGAGCTACAGGGCGAATATAATGTTTGCAGTTGACATCAAGTTAAAAATATTTAAAAACGAAACACTCACAATTTAACATTTTATCATGAGAATATAAACCATTACATATTCATTTTTCAAAAATAAAATCAAACAAGGATAGGAATAAGAATCTTACAAACAAACAAAAATATGAAAATTATAATAAATAAAAATTCACTGTATCGACCCTCACTCTGTGGAATCTACTCATATTACTTTTTTGAATGAAGCTAACTGTGTCTAAATAATTCCACAATATATTGAAACATTGGTAAAAATTATAAACAATTGACAAATGTTTCGTCAGAATAACAGAAGTTACATTTCACGTACTGTTTATGTTTACACGTTACATTACCTGAAGTTTAATAATAATTATTTTTGGCTTGCCTACATTGTTATTGACTTACTATATATTAATACACATCCTCTATTTGAAATTTAAAGAATAAGTAAAACATAAGGAAATTTATTTAAATTTAGTTGTCATACTCTCGATACACACTATACTCTACGTAAATTCCTAAATTTTGAAAGATTCAGTAGAAATATCAAACATGACATTTCATAATTTTGATGACATTTGAGTAGAATATATCTAATGATAGATAGAACATAATAGGATTTGGAGAAAATATTTGAAATTGTAAAATATAGAGGTCTCTGCTAGCAAAATTACAAATGTATTAAAAGAATTTCAAAATCTCACTTGGTTATTGAAAATTATAGATTAGTAATTTTTTCAAAAACAAGAAAAATTGGTAACCAACAGAAAGGAGAATTATTTATTTTGTGAAAATTTAGTTAGTAGCTTTTTATCCTTTGAAGAGACAACATCAGAATAAGAGTTGTCTCGAATTTTTTGATAAATTGCATATCATACAATCAGATAAATAACCCATATAATAAATTCAGTGCGTACATAATTCGGATAAGAATTGTATCGTAAAAGTGTATGTGGTTCCAGTTTTTCTAAATCGTATATATTTAGAAAGTTGCAGTATTCTAAATACGTTAGAATGAGTACGAGATTTCCTGATCCATTGGGTGAGTCCTCTCCAGTTTTAAATTTATTTCTCGAGAAATATCAGGCCTCAAATTCAATACAGTTAAAAGATGCATCTATATAAATAATTTGAAATATACCAAATTTATTGATACATATCATTTACAACATCAAGTGAATAGACCATTTTGAGCAGAAGTTTCGGTATTTGACATTGATACACGTCAAGTGTAAATTATTATTTGAACGTTTGATAATAATTCATTAAGTTAAATTTTAGCATAGTTGTATTCTAATTTTAATTTTTTTGTAGAGGTTACGACTGTTGTTCTTTTATCATAATTTTTGGGAATAACAATTTTGTTAATTTTGCGTATCTGATAGTATAATATATAATTTTGTTTCTAACTACCTGTAGTATTCATTCAGTATCCAATCTCATTGAACTTATCATTTTACATTCATAAAATTTTCAATTTAATCAGTGACATTTGGTTGAAATTTTTAGTGACAGTAAATTAGTAAATGTCATAAAATAATTAAAGGGCCTTTTATTATATTGAATTAACAGTTATTTGAGAGTTTGATAATAGTGAAACATTTAATTTGGAAATATCTTAAAAAAACAAATAAATTTGAAGAATTAATTTTGAACAATTTTGATCTCACCCTGAGGTAGGAGTAATAAGTTGATTGTACATAAATTCATCTTTATATTGATATTTATTGGCGCCGGGCATGTTTAATTTGACAATTACTGTCAAATTTGAAATTCAACACGTACTTAAGTGGTATGCACAATAATTGTCGTTGCGACAAGATAGTATAATTTATTTCCATATCGTAGGGCAATTATATCTAAAGAATTGAAATATTACAAATTGTCTCCAAACGTGGGCAATTATATTCAAAGGTTTGAACATATAACAATATATACATAATATATATTATAACAGTTTTACTTATTTTTTATATATTTAATTTGTTTGTTTATCATATGTTCTAAACAATTCTTATTTACTTACCTTTATTTGATCTTACGTATTTTTACCCTTTAACTAGCTCAGTTTATTGCGGACACGAGATTCGATTCTCTCTTTGAGTTCTGGCACCATATATTACTTTTTTTTAATGTGTTGAAATTTAGCAAGATTTAAAATATTAACTAATCCAATGTTATTATCTTTATCCTTTCGTTTTATATGCTTTCAATGTCTAGACATTTATATAAATAAAAGTACATTAATTTCAAATAATTTAATTTAAAGAAATTTATTTTAAAATATAGTTTTGACACGCCTATGCGCTTATTACTCATAGTCAGAAATTTATTAAAGCGTTGTATTGCGCATGATCATAGATTAGATGTATACTGAAAAGTGGTTACCGTTGTTTGATTATTTGATGGTTATTATTATTAAAATATTCATGAATAAAATATTCCAATTACCATATATGTGTTCTTGATTGATATAAAAGGATCTGTATAAAAGAATTATATATATACATATGCAGAGATTCTGTGAAAATTAAGCAAACAATATATCAGCTGATTGCGTGGTTCACCTAACACATGGATGCATATGTTTATGGGAAGTTTGCTCAAGTAAGTCGATAGAAATATTTTTGTTACAATGATGAAATAATTTAAAATTTCTTATATCTGATTACTATGAACATATTGAATTTGAATATACATATTTCTGATAGTTATAACTATATTAGAAGAATGGAATTAGTTTATGTTTCATTTGCATAAATGGTTATCGTTTTTAAATTATTGTGTTTGCTATCATCTCTATACTTATGATTATCGTTGTTATTATTGGCCAATAATTTTGAAAAAACACTGACCTGAACACTATTTCCTGGATTTTCAACGAAGTTGGAACTGCTATGTGCCGTGTGGAACGACGCTCTCCCAATTACTCGGGATATTCTGGATTTCTCATAGAGATACTTATACAAATTTCTGTGAGTACTACTTGTATGATATTCTTTGTTATTTATACACTTTGATTTGGTTTTACTGAAATTTACTTAAAATTTTACTTGTTTTTTAAACAAACTATTCATTTCAAAGCCGCCTATCTCCTTAGATTCTTATTTCACTTCCGGTTAAAGAAATGTCTTTTATATATAAAGTGTTCTTTCTTGGTATTTTGAGTTTCACACGGTTCTTATTACACTTTTAAAATTCTGATAGTGCATATAGATCATAATATTCACTTTACAAAAGTCTTTTCTTTCCTAATATACACGGATTTTAATGAAATGAGTCTTAGACATTGGATTACTTTTATGGCTATAAAATTTAAACCACAACATGAATTCACGTTTTTCTATGTATAATTCTTTTTAAATAATATCTCAGACTTGTAGAATAATTCCTTTTATATAAAGTCTGTTTCCTGTAAATATATATAGAGTGATTCAAGTTATGTTATATGAAATATTTATTTATTGTGGTTATGTCCTCTCGGATTTATATACAATGCGTCAAATTCTTTAAAAAAATTATTAATTGATAAAATTTATCTTATAGTTAGAATTAACTATGATGAATAATGATTGGAACTTTTTCTTTGTTTAGATGAGCAGCTGTTTTTATTGAGAATGATCATAAATATTTTGGACAAACACAAAGTTTTTAACAATTCATTAATCAATATATGGTATAGTGCTTTCACACTTTCTACAACTACTAATTATTTCTTTCTATATTACTGTTTTATTATTGTTATCTCCATCAAATAATCACATAATATCCTCATTGATATAAATTTCATTTCTGATTATGGTTTATTTGTGCCATATTTTGAATTGGGTTTTGATTTGTTCAGGACCAGAATGAAAGTATTCTTAATCAAATAATATACTCTTTTTAATGTTCTATATGTTTGCGTAATTGCCGATTTCGTGAATTGGGCAGATTTTTGCTGAGTTGCTCATTTCATGTAATAGGCAATTATTTAATTTGCCTTTGCCTATTTCAAGGAGTAGGCACAAACTATAGTTTTAATAATACTATCAGAAAAATAAAAAAAATTTATTCTTTCTACATATAAATTTCCTCGGGTGAATACATTTTAATTTGAAAAAATAAAGTATTATTACAACTTCTTCCAGCATGACAAGCTGAATTGCATAAGTAATTAGTTTTTAAACATTTGCATCTGTTCGAATTGCACATTTTGTTGCAATTGCATCTTTTATAGTCTTGTGCAGAATCAACTGAAACTTTATGAACAAGCATTCGAACGTTTGTTTCGTAATTAGGCATTATTTAATACCAATTTTTTAAATTTTGTGGGCTGAAGGGAATTACTTTCTAACCAGGTATCTACAATGCCATGCTTTGCACCAATTTTAAATTTCCCTTCTGTTTCTGCCATAACTACTCCAATGAGATTGGCTGGGTCATCTCGTCCTCTATCGAATTCACTAATATGTATAAAAAGTTAAAAAAAAATTATCAACCAAAACCTTGACTGATTTATTTGTATTTACCTAGAAGCACATTATCTCCAACGGTGAATGATCCCAGCTTTTTATTGGATAATTCAGTCATTTTCTTAGCTTGTTTTAAAATATTCGCATAAGCGACATTTCTCAAGTCAAAAGCAGGATGCTCTGCTTCACTGTTGGTCATATCAGTGTATGGTGCAACCTCTGGAACAAGTTCTTGTGGAATTGTTCCCTTATTCTTATTTTTTACAAAATTGGTAATGACCTAAAAGGAATGATATTGTATTTAAGTACTAAAATTATAGTCACATAATTTACTACTCACATTGTTGCTCAAAATGATGATGTTTTTGTTCTTAACCTCGTTCATGTTGTCCATGGGGACCTCTGCTTGAAATTCATTGGTAGACACTTCATTCAGCAATGTTAAATATGGTTTTGTATTGTCATCAACCCGGACGATTTCTATGATGGGTGCTTGTGGTACCTCACTACCGCTGCCATCCTCACTACTATCATTAGAATAACTTTCTGGAACTTTTAATAATTCATTCGTATTCGGTTCCAATATACCATCGAAAATAACAGCAAGCTCAGGAGTAGTATCTGCTAAAACTTCAATTTCTTGGTTATAGATCATGCATTTATTTTCTGGGCCCTTTATTGATCTATTCATTTCCTGTTCTGTTATTCCGTTGGAAATTGCAGCAAGAAATTTTTGTGGTATTTTAGATCCTAAGCCTGATTTTGGTAGCTGACCAAAGATAGTTGTATTAACTCCCCATTGCATGAATTTTAGGCCCAACGACCAAGAAGAAGTGCGATTGTCGCGCATCCAAGCTACAAATGAATCTTTTACAGTAGAGTTTGCTCTTACCACACTTCCTTGCCTTTGTGAAAGCCATGGCCTCCTATTTCCTAGAATAAAAGCAGGTCAAAAAGTTCCTAACTCTTTGATTATATTTGCGGTAAACTATCGGCCGTTATCGGACTGCAGAACAATTGGCGCTCCAGAGTCTAAGAAAGTGTTTAGAGGTTTCTTGGCTACTTCTACGGGATGTTTACATGTAAGTGGTCTTAAAATACTATATTTTGTTGAGTGCTCTTTATAGTGCCAAATAAATTTGTATGGGCCATCAGGCAAACTTTGATAATCGATCAAATCGATTTGTGCTCTAGAATTTAGATTCCAGTACTATTTATTTTTCTTGATTTCTCTGCAGATTGTTCGAAATGCTTATTAAATTGTTTTATCATTACTATTGGTATATTAGCCTAATGTTCTACAACCCTTCTGTATGTTTTTTTCTCTCCTTTGTGCCCACAAGCTGTATGTAAATCTCGAATAACATTCCAGGGATTCATTTTGGTAGTCATCATTTTATTATCTTCATTTCTACATACCTTTGTTATTTCAGCAAAATTTTCTAGCTTGTACGAACTTTTAATATGATAAATTAACTTCAATGTTAAAATGTCATAGACCTGGAAATGTTTTTGTCACTTTGACATCGATAAAAAAGGTTCATATCTTTTGTACATCGTTAGATTCTACAAAGTTATTTACTTTGGATTTATATTATTCAGTTTTCAATATAACCGTGGCATTACCTTTGTCAGATTTTGTAATGGCGGTGTTATTATTTTCTACATTCTTTTAATTGAATTTAAAACTGAAATATAATTTTTTGTTTTACCTTTTACTATTGACGGGTTAAATACTTTTGATTAAATTGGAAATTTCTCATAAAGAAAATTATTTGAATTATATTTTAAAGCTATTTGTGATTCTGTACCTAATATTTGTTTAATATTATTCGTAAATTTTCGTGGTATGCTGTAAGTTTTCCAATAATGTAAAAGACATAGTTAATTCCAATTATCTTTTAAGTGATTGTGAAAACAAATACTTCATAAATGAAAATCCTCAATCTCTACAATTAAATGGAACCGTTAAATTACATAAAATGTCGAAAGCAATTAGACCTGTAGTTTCTAATGTTCTTTACTCCTAATAATAAATTAGCTGAAAAAGAATACACTTAATAATAATAATATGTGGAATCATAAGGAAAACTTTTTTTATTATTAATTCTAGGAAAAAAGTTATTCTTCATAAAATGTTCTACATTATCTAAAACCTAAAATACAGTCATCAAATGTCAAATTTTTTAGTCGTATACGAGGTTTGTCAAAAAATATGAGTTTTACTCAAGTACTTCCATTTAAATTAAAACTTCAGATTATTTTATTTTTTACTAATATTTCTATTTTGAATGAATATTTACCTCTTGTGATTACGAAACACATGAAACACATTTTAGTTTCTCGATGTTTTCTAATAATTTTGCAATTAAAACGTGTAATAAGTGCATATTCATTTATTTTGCAAATAATAAAATATATTCAAACACTAAGTTATAAAACTAACATCATATTAATGTTAGAAACAAACAAATATAAATTCCACTCATACTAATGCTTCGACATATCCACCCTCTCGTTCAATAAACTCAATCGTTCTATTGGAAAATTCACGTAATACATTCCTTATCATTTGTGGAGAAATTTCTTAAGACTGTTTCTAAAATTATCCTCTCCAAGTGGTCAATATCTTGAAACGGCGCTTTTTGGTAAACTTTTGGTTTCACGTAACCCCATAAGAAGTAATCAAGGGGGGTTAGGTTAGGGGATCTAGCAGGCCAAAAGAGATCAGAATATCTGTGAGTAAATTTTCCATGAAACAAATTTTCAAGATAATTCCTAACATTTATTGTCTTGTGGCATGCGGTACCGTCTTGTTGGTATGGTTCACGTAAGAGATATAGTGCGGAATTAAAAGTATCGGCTTATCCTTTGATTTGAATACTGTCATAGTCCAGTCAATGTTATAATTTGAAATTCTTATTAGACGATATATTCATTTAATATTATAACTTCAACTAACAATCGTTAAAATGTATTTAATAATTGTATGATTATTAAATATATCTTAAACATAACACCAGACAATTAACACTACCTTATATCTCGTTTTATTAACAAGAATTATTGGTAATATAATTTTCAAATAACATATTATTTTCACTGAATTATAAGCATATACTGAGATAGCAGTTTTTTCAAACACGCTCGGGTCCACAATCGATAAGGACGGCTCACTAATTAGTTGGTGCGCTAGCATCAATATAGAGTGTAGTGTTTAAGTGGTGTTGGTAAAAATTGACACAATATCAATACCTTTCAAAGTCTAGCTCCGCAACATAACTTAAAGGAGATATACCATTACATTTCTGCACTATATGTTTTGCGTACTATACCAAATACATTGACGTTCTATTAAGGGTAGTTTGTCCATGAATTCATTGATATGAGTTTGTAAAAACTGTTAATCACGTTCGATATTCCTTAATTCGCGAAAAAAGAAGTCATATTAGTTTGATATTATAAATGCCACAATACACGTTTGTCTTAAACGAATATTGGCGAGGAAACTTTAATACAAAATTGAAATTTTCCTCAGACCACCAGCGACAATGTTGCGACGAGACAGTTCCATTTGACGAAAATGTCGCATCATCGGAAAAAATTATACGCCATGTAAAAAAAGGTCCTCCTGTAACTCTCCTTGGATGAGAGAGCAAAAATCAAAGCACCCATCAAAATTCCCTTCTTTTAATATGTGTATTAGTTTTTGTTTGTATTTATTTAGTTTTAAAATTCTTGCCACTCTATTTTTAGTTACATTTTGATGTAACAACGACTTTCTTTTGCGCAATGACAATTTTGGATTTGCTACAACAGACAGCATTACATCAAACTGCGTATTCTCATCAGCAACCAGTTTTCAACGTTTTTCATTAAAATGATTTTTAATAGTTCTAAATTTATTTAGTATTTTCGTTACAGTTGATTGTGTAATATTTTTATTGGGATGTCTATTATTGAAAATATTTGCTGCTTCTCTATACGTTTTATAGTAATCTCCCACAATCTAAAAAATTTCTATTTTCTATTCATCAGTTAATAACGTTACCATTTTTATGTGTCTTATAAATTCTAACGCGGTTTGAAAATTACTGTCAACATTTCCTTCTATCAACAAATTATTTGTTTGTCAGTGCATCATAAATTACATGTAACTACAGTTAAATTTGAATTATTGTAGACATACGTTTTAAAAATAACTTTATTAATGTAAAAGAATTTAATTACATATTTAAACGTAATTTTTAATTCTGATCAACTTTTTTTAGTAACATTTTTCGATATTGTCAAATTTACTTTACTCTTGACTAAAACTCATATTTTTTGACAAACCTCGTATACGACTGAAACATTTGATACTAGAACTAATCAAAAGATTAAAAACATTCAGTTTACAACTCACTTCATTTGATGTTAACAATATGTTCACTAAAATTCCTCCAAAAGCATGTCTTGTAAGAAAATTACAAGAAGAAAACAATATTAATCCAGGAATAACATCAGATATACTCAATATATTTGATGTATGTGTTAATTAGGATTATTGCAATATACACTGATGCGACTATCCCATACAATTCCAATCATTCCATGTCGCATAAATTAGCAGCATATAATTCAATGCTACTTAGAACACTTTCAGTTCCTATGAACAAATGTAATTTTGAAAGAGAAATTAAAACAATTAAACAAATAGCAGCATCCAATGGTTATCCATTACATAATAAATAAATTATCTAATCAAAAAGAGGAAAAAGTGACATTACAACCAATATTTCCCAAGCAAACTGAAGAAATACAAAACCATCAAACATGCTGGTAATATTTCTAATAATATTTCAAAGATAATATCTTCAGCTACAAATACAATAATTTCTTTTAAAACAGAAAGTAATGTGATCACTAAATTGTTAAATGTTAAAGAGGTTTAATGCTGTCTATTTGGGTCAACTCCTTAAAAATTTTGAACTTAGATACAGTGAACACTTACGAGCATACAGATTAAAGCAACCAGAACAATTCCACTACGCAAAACATCTACTTGACACCAAACATTCATTGAACCTAACAGAAAACTAGAGGTACTACATATTTGTGCTAAGAAACAAGAATTGGATTTCCTTAAAGATTTAGAAATTAGAAGATACTTAGAGACACACAATATGAAGTCGTCAATAAACAGATAAATCTAAGAAGCTTTTCACTTTTATACTATCTTCATAAGTAATAATTGTAAAGATCAGCATATATAGTTTTCCTAGTTTCCTATATCATTGCAGAATTATACTGATCTTAAATGGGAAAGAGATATCCAGGATATCCCCAAAGTGCTAAAATAATAAAATATCTAAGCTTCAATATATGTAATATCATATCTTCTTTTTTCTATTCATATATTTTAAGTCTATCACAAGGTAGATCACTTCTTGGTCTAGGCAAAAATTATTATTAAACATCAGGTAGGCATCACCTGAAATGTAACTTCTATCATTCTGGCGATGATACTAATATCGAAACAATTGTCAATTAATTAGAATTTTTACCATGTTTTAAATACAATTATTTAGAAAAAGTTAGTTTCATTTAGAAAAGTGATAATAAATAAACAACGTAATAACTAGAATTGATTTAACACTAAAAATTATAAAAAATATTCAAAATGTTCTAATCATATTGGACCCCGTTTCCTTAATATCTTACAGAATTGAGTATTTGTGCACTGGCTTTATTTTTCTAAATGCGTGATGAATGCTTTGTAATAATTCTTTCCTACTGTCAATGTTTGTTTTATAAATATGTTTTTTTTTAAATCTCCGAATAAAAAGATCAGGAGATTTTAATTCTGGCGAACGAGGAGGCCATCTAACAGGACCAATCCGCCGATTACGAAATGTTTCCGTAAAATAATTTCCAACGAATTCAGCATTATGGGCAGATACTGATGCCGTGGTTTTACAAAACATCCATACTCCAATAAATTTGAATCAAGCTTTTTAAACATTGTCTTGTCTGGATGCCCTCTTTCTGGATATCCTTGAAAATATAATTCAGACGCAGCAATGATATTGTTTTAGTATTCAATATATGCCAAATGCATCGTATTTTTCATAATTCTAAAAACACATCTTTTTGTCAACAATACGTTAGGCCGCAAAAGTAATTTTGACATGTAACACACGCTTTGTTTTCCTTTCCATGCTAACATTACCAAAACCAACTTGATGGAATGAACATTCTTACAAGATGAACAATATATCATTTTACATAAAACAAAATGGAATACAATATAATAATATATCGGGTCCATAATAATTAGAAATGGAAACGAAAAATATACAGGGTGTGCTATTTCGTGATAATTTTATTTGCAAAAAAAATGGAATCAATAATTTACTGATTTATTTTTGATAAATAAAATCGCCTTAGATCAAAAGTATCTTTATAATAAAATGTTTTCCTACGACCACATAGGAAAGTAACACATATCGCACTCTCTACTCCCATGGAAAGTGACCTTTATTCTCACGCGTGCGGAAAGTAACTTTTTATGCTGCCACTTTAGAAAATGCGGTTTTCCGATCATTTTTTAATTTGGAAAGTGCGTCCTTGTCGGTCTAGATCGGAAAATTGACTTAACTGCTCGGTAAACTGACAGAACTGCTCGGCAAAGTACCTACTTTCCCAAACTTTTATGTCAAAATGTTCATTAATGAGAAAATACCAGATAGGCATCGAGGATGCGTATTTCCATACTATACCCGATCAGTACGCAGCCATAGGAAACTACTCAAGTATACATTGTTTTGCTATTCTTAATTTTGTGACTACAATATATACAACAGTAATACACAAAAACCCGTGTATACTTTGTAGTGACTTAGGTAAATAGCTTGTTCCATAATATACCGCACCAGTACCTACTTATGATGCGGACTAATCGTTTATAGAACGGAATATGCGCCGTCTCGATGCCAATTCCAGTCTATACACGCATAGTTGCAGATCGCCATTTCGTCTCGATTTGTTTTATTTTTCTACTCTCTATTCTAAACATTGCATCATCTTCGTGCTCATCGGTTTTTGTGGCATATTTAATAGATAATTACAAATAAGTGAAATAGGTACATTATAGAAACTAATATTAATGTAAAAAATGATTACCAAATACAGTTTAATACAGTTTTTACAAAGTGAATGTGGTGAAATCAAACAGCAACTATTTGAATTTCATTCTTCTGAAAAATTTGAATTAATTGTTAAGTGTAAGTTGGGAGAACATAATGAAGACTATTCTGGATTTTGTAAGACATTCATTGAACATTTTTCTACTTTCTCAAACACGAATTGGATTGTACGTTCAATATTTCCAAAGTTACAAAGACTTGCTTTTCGTAAAATATTTAAATGTCAGCACTCTGCTTTCAATAAGAAGTCACAACGAACGTCAGGGCCAGGGCCCAGCCGAGTACGATCCCGTGGTTGTAATGCGACTATAGACTTTAAGTTCAAGAAAGTTAACCGAAACACTTGCCGGTATGATGCAGATTTAAAAGAGGGCTATACAGTGCTGCTCAAAATTAATTATTCCCACTCTCATTTGATAAATGTAGCAGAGGCGTACAGCTATTTGCGGAGTACTGAAGAAACCGACGTTACTTTTCGGAAATATTTTGATTCTGGAATGAGTCCAGCAGCAGCAATGGCTCTACATGAAATGACCTTAATTGAGAAGTACGGGAAAGAAAGTTCCGTTTACTTGGCAAATTCTCAGATTAACCCAAGTGAAAGACATGTATATTATCTTTATGAAAATTGGCGTAAATTCAACTTTTTGGACAAGTCCGGCTTAAATATCGATGAAGTACTAGAACGCAAATTAACACAATTGCAAGGAAAAGATTACATTATGGAATGCAGAAAAAATCCAAAAATTATTGTAGTGATAAGCCCAATTATGCAAAGAATATATAACTCAGACTTTATAGAGGACATGCTCTTTATTGATACTACGTCGTCTTGCGATCAAAACAATACAGCCATAACATTTGTCTTTGCCTCAAGTAAAATAAGTGCTCTTCCAGTGGCGTGCGCTTACCACACGTCGCAAGATGAACCCAATTATACTCTTGTGTTTTCAATGATTAAAGAAGCGTTTGAGAAGAAATATAATAAAAAAAAATGAATCCCTCTATCATAATGACCGACGACAGCGCCGCAGAACGAAATGCGTTAAAAACTATATTTCCAAATTCTCGACTTTTACTATGCTGCTTTCACGTAGCACAAGCGTTTTGGCGATGGCTCTCATCTGCAACACACCGAATTGATATATCAAAATGATAAAGTATAATGTCAAGATTTTCAAAATTAATGTTTGCAAAAACTGATTCTGAAGCAGAAAAAATATTCGAAGAATTAATTTTAGACGACTACGTGAAATCCTGCACTAATTTGGTACAACACCTGAAAAAAATTTGGGAAAGAAAGATGGAGTGGTGCACAGCTTACAGGACAGACATTATGAGCAGAGGACACAATACAATCAATTACACAGAAGCTTCAATACGTATTTTTAAAGATGTTATTTTACAGAGATGCAAAGCGTTCAATGTTTGTGCTTTAATTGACTTTTTGTCTGAAATTATTGAAAAGTATCAATACAGGCGACTCATTAAATTTGCGCATAGCCGCCAAACAAACAGTTCCGCTTACTTGAAGTTTTGTAACCGATCTAAGGACGTGACCAAGATTTCACGCATCAACTATACTGAATTTCTGGTAGAGTCTAGTTTAGATAAAAATCGCATATACGTCGTTGATATTTCAACAGCATGTTGCAACTGCGTTGATGGTCAAGGTGGTGCCTTCTGCAAGCATCAGTGTGCTGTTGAATTAAAATATGGATTAATTTTACAGACGTCTCCAAAAATATCTAGCGCAGATAGGGTAACTTGTGCAAAACTCGCCACCGATGATCCACTTCCTGATGAATTTTACCAAAGTATGGTGAACGACGATATTATCGTTGAAGAAAACGCTAACCTAATCCAAGATTCCGAGGCATCTGTAAACTTGGCCATTGACGACATTTGTACAACAATAGAACAGCCACCGAGTAATTTAATAAGCGAAGTTGATGATCCCGTTTTTACTGCTACTTACAATGAAGCACTGACCGAAATTAAAGAAAATTTCAACCAATTAAAAACTATTTT
Organism: Galeruca laticollis; assembly: GCA_963921935.1. Lineage (NCBI taxonomy): Eukaryota > Metazoa > Arthropoda > Insecta > Coleoptera > Chrysomelidae > Galeruca > Galeruca laticollis. The sequence continues at coordinate 219,395,931 of OY998178.1, read as the reverse complement.
AGAAAAACATCCATCTTCGACAAATTTAAAAGCCATTTATATGTTCAATAACTCGCTTAAAAATGTAACGACAGACCAACAAGCCCAAAATTTTATATTCAATAATTTTAAAAAAGGACTATCCCGCAAGATACGTGTGCAGCCAACATCGGTATCAAGACGTACCGCCAATAACAAGGGAACGAAGAATAGAATACAAGCAGGTCGACCGTCAGCAGAAGCAACCACAGCAAAAAAAAGTAGAAAAAGGAGGCATGATCTTGCATTTAATGTTTCAAAAAATATTAATAATGCCCGTTAATTTTCGTTGTTCTCACTATTTTATTTTATAAAAATATGTTTGATAACCTATTCTTATTTATTAAATTAAATCCTACACTAATTAGTTTACACCAATCCTAAAATTTACACTAATTCTACAATTAGGTTTACCTTTAAAATTAATTTTTATCAGGTGTAAGCAACTCAGTATAGTTTGGAACCAGGACTTGGCGCGTGCATGTAACAAAGTATACTCGAATAGTACGCAAAATTCGTGTATATATTGTAATCACAGAATTAAAAAAAGCAGAACAAAGTATACTTGAGCAGTTTTCTATGGCTGCGTACTAGTCGAGTATAGAATGGAAATACGCATCGAGGATGAAGTTTTGTTGAAAGTGGCTGGGCATCAAGGAAAAAGTTTTGTTGAAAGTGGCTGGGCATCGAGGATGGACTTTTATGAAACTTGGCTAAGCAATAAATATTCAGTTCCTATATTATTGTCAAATTATTGGTGGCTGCACAAAAAATACTGTACGCGCCACACTCGGAAAGTGTATTTACAGGGCTCGCATGCTTTCAGGACTCCGCCTTTAGTGTCGCAAAAATGTATTTTATATTTCTGACCTTTTTAGGCGTAATTTAAATAATAATAGAAGACTTCTGAGGGATCGAAGTGATCCACTTGCATTGCTAGAGCTAAGTTATAAAAAGCTTTATAGATTATCTCGAGATCTTGGTCATTGGTTATTAAAGAACCACAAGCATTCCAAAATCTTTAAGGGTAACATTAAAAAATATATTATTTTTCAACTAATCTAGTAATTTTCGTCTTGCTTTGGCTTTTACTTTTTTCCCACTTACTGAACACCTTAAAAACAATTTTGTATAAAAGTTAGTAATTAAAATTTAATTGACTGATACCCAAAGAGTGGATATATTTACAAATTAATAATAAAGTTTCTCCTTTATTAAGAGGGGTAATAAGTATAACTTTAGCAGTAAAAAAGAAAGAAATTTAAGTACATTTTTCCATTGGGTTACAGTTTGTGATGGTCCAAATTTTTCTTGGTTTAATTCAAGGCAAAGATCTGAAAAATCTCCTTCGTAATTAAGTTTTTTTTTAAGTTTATATACAGTTCAAACTGCTCTACTGTAGTTCTCTCATGGACTATAAAAGAAAATAAAAATACATTTGAAAAAATAGACATATGTATATTTCAAAACAATAAAATAACTTTTTGGTTCTATATTTTACTCTCCCGTACTGCAGCTGCAAGATTGTTAATAGAATCTGCAACAACCATAATGGATTTGGCAATATCTTGCAGCCCATTATGTGTTGACTGAAAGTGTTCATCCAAAAGTACTATAATGTACAGAGTAATAATTTTCAATACTTCAATAAAATTATGGAGATTTAAAAAAAAATAGAGATAATCTTTTTACCATAATATCTTATCTATACCTAACTGATTTTGAGTGACACGTAAGGCCTTTCTTTGATTTCTTTTTCTTATCTCTATCCTCACATTCAAGGTCTACATGTGGTTCTGCTTCTGTTTTCAATGCTTCAGCTTCAGGGTCAAGTCTTGGATTTGGGGAGACCTACAGCTTCCAGGAACATCTGGGAAAAGGTGTTACGGGTTCATTATATTTTTTTGACTTAATAGGGATTTAATTAAATAATACTTACAATTTATTATAAATTCTAAAAAAAGAACAGCTAATTATCTATTGAAATAACCTGTAGTCATTGTTTACATTGTTTAATGTCGATTGACCTTGAACTAAAATTCTTCTTGAATAAAAAATATAAATCTTACTCTAGTTCTGTGAGTACTATGGAATTGATTGTCACCAAAAATTGCCTAGCTAAGGAAATGTTCAGGTTGTCTATCTCTCTTCCTTCTGTCTTTTCTTTTTTTCTGGGCCAAATGTAGACCATGTGGTTTAATTAAAATCGAATTCTATTTCGGATCTAAGTAGCCCTAGTACAAAGAAAGTAACATCAAAGAGAGAGTACGATTGACATCAGTTGATGCACACATTCTGTGGATTTACGTACCTTTCTTTACACGGCCGCCGCCCATATTCAGTAAGATACCTTGATTTCCGGAGATGCTCATCTAATCATAAATATTCGCAATTTCAGGCCAATACTGGAATGTCCAGTTAAATAATTAGCTGCGAACTATTTACCAGCAACCTGTCCATTACATTAATTCCAGTAGCATCTAACACTGTCACAAATTATACCAACGTACAGCCTGCTGCAAAGGTAGAGTTGCACCACCTGGAGTAGGAAGTAAGAGATTTCAATTCTTTTCTTAGTTCTGCATATTATGGCTGGGTCCTGCTCCCGTACCAGAAATATTGTCTGGTCAATTAGTTGTTAGAGTTATAAATTATTTAGTCCATTAGTTTTGCTTTCAAGATGATTATTATTTAGAAGCACCTTATATATTTATATATATAGCACTATGTACTCCGTGTAGTACTACATGGGGCCATATTACCTGTAAATAAGCAACTAGACAAGTTGGGTAACTGAGCTGTTCAGTGTGAGGATTTTAAAGAACCCTAGAAATCTATTTCTTTTATTTTTAGCTCCTCCACGACCCACTCTACCGGTCCGAATAAAACAACCATATTATTTCGAGCTAGTCAAACCTATGAATTAATTTGTTAAAACCTTTTATGTTTTCCTAGTAATAGTGGTGAAGTACTCTAACTGATACCCACCGTAGCAAAGGTTTCCCTCTGAGTCCACTTCATAATATTCTAGAATATAAAAAAATGTGCTAATAAGTACAAATCAAACTTTCTGCTACAAGTTGATTCAAAACTAAGATTGCTCACTTCAGTTTTAGTTTTTATTTGTTTTTTTGGTATTTAAATTTAGTTTTAGGTATTCTTAGCAATTTTTCTCTGTTCAAGACCTAGCTCAGGCTCATTTGATATGCCTGTGCTAGCTACCATCAGGCCCATTGCCTTGGCACATTCCTTTTCAGTATCTGTTAGAATTTTGTTACAACGAATTTTGGCTTTTATGTGTGATTTCCACTCAATAAATGCCTGTAAAATATATTTTTTTAATGCTAATAAGTCTAGTTCATTACTAATTTTCTTAAGCAATAAATCATGAAGAAAACTATGTTTGGCATGATTTTAAAATTTCCTACCTACCTTTTCCATCCTTCTCCATTTTTCTGGGCACCCCCAATAGAAGTTAGGGCTTGGGAAATTTATTTTCCAAGCCCCCCTTTCCATATCAGGTGTGCATTTGCCCCATCACCTAATAGCATCTGAGTTTTTAATTAAATTTATTAATTCTTTATATTGGGCGGCTGTAGCTTTCTTTGGAGGCATCTTTAAAAGTAAAAACATAGAAATCAGATTACAAACCTATGCAATACAAAATATGCTAGATGTAATAATTTGCTCCCTAATATAGGTATTTTAGTACCTACCCAAGTTTTTTTGGAAACTATTTGTTAAGCTTACTTACTTTTATGGACAAAACTTCTAGTAGACACGAAGACAAAAATGGCAATTGCGTCAGAATCTATACAAACACAAATTTTGAATTTACGTTAAATGTTAAGCTAAAGTGAGGTTATAGCTTGATTTTCTCTTCTTTTTTTCCATAAAACGTTAAAAATCCAATGTTGCCAGCAGTAAACTTGAAATGAATTCCAATCAATTTTATTAACAATCAATTGTGGTTAATGCATACCGTTTGATTTCAATATTGACGGAATGTCAATTTTAATTGAGACGGTTTCAAGATTGAAATCAAGTCAAACATAGTTAGAGCATAGGGCTGATTGTCATTTTTTCAAATAAACATTATTTCGCTATGAAAGTAATTGTAAATACAAGTGCACTTTTTATAGAAACAATATTCAAACATATTCTGTCACAAATAAAACGTAAGTAGTCAGGCAACTCAATATACACGATATGCTATTTACATGTTGCTTAATAAAATGGGTGGTCGTAGAAGATATATTGTTTCGTGTGTCAAAAATATGAATGGGAAAAAGAAGAAGATATGTCATTACAAATATTATAATAGCGGTTTTCGATTTGCAGGCTCGGGCTGAGTACTCGATAGTCACACGACAAATTTAAATAGAACGCATGCGTGTGCACTATATAACCTCAAAAAATAGTTTCTATCGTTAGTTATTTGAAATTTGTTATTTTGGTTTCTTGTTTCCTATGCCTCTGGCATGAATGATATATTGAAAAAAGGATAATCAATACTGCTATAATGACACAAATCACAAACGAAGTATAATCTCAATGTGCATATGTGAATTAAACACGAATAAAATTGACTGTCTCGACCCTTACTTCGTGGAATATGCTCATATTAGTGTTTTTAAATGAAACTCAAGGTCTCTAGTTAATTCCACAATATAATACAAGTTATTGAAAATTCTAAAAAATTGACAATTGTTTCGATGAATCAATATCATCGTCAGAATGACAGAAGTTACATTTCATTTTATGCCTAGCTGATGTTTAGTAGTTATTTTTGGCTAGACCAAGAAGTAACCTAACTTGTGATTGGCTTAATATATGTTTATAGAAAAAAGAAGAAGATGTGATATTACAAATATTGAAGCTTAGATATTATTAGCCCTATGGTGATATCCTGGATATCATTTTTCCAATTAAGATCAGTATAACTGTGCAATGATATAGAAAACCAGGAAAACTATATCTGCTGATCTTTACAATTATCACTTAAGAAGACAGTTTATTAGTGGAGAATTCCCTAGATTTAACTGTTCATTGACAACTTCATATTGTGGGTTTCTTAAATGTCTTCTTATTACCAGTTCTTCAAGGAAATCCATTTCTTGTTTCTGTCCACAAATATGCAGTACTTCGAGTTTTGTGTTAGGTGTCAATGAATGATTGGTGTCAAGTAGATGTTTTGCGTAGTGGGATTTATCTGGTTGTTTTAATCTGTATGCTCGTAAGTGCTCACTGTATCGTATTTCAAAATTCCTAAGGGTCTGACCCAAATAGACAGCATTACATTCTGGACATTTGAGTTTATATATGCCTGACTTCTTTAATAGTGGTATTTTTGTTTTTACATTCAACAATTTTGTACTAACGTTACTTTCTGTTTCAAAAGAAATTGTTGTATTCGTTGCTGAAGATATTATCTTTGAAATATTTTTAGAAATATTTCCTGCATATGTGATGGTTTTATAAGTTTTAATTTCATCAGCTTGTTTAGGATATATTAGTTGTAATGCCACTTTTTCCTCTTTTTTACCAATTAGCTTATTTATCATATCTAATGGATAACCGTTAGATGTTGCTATTTGTCTAATTGTATCAATCTCTCTATCAAAATTACATTTGTTCATAGGAACTGAAAAAGCTCTATGTATCATTGAATTATATGCTGCTAGTCTGTGAGACACAGGGTGGTTAGAATTGAATGGAATTGTTACATCAGTTTGTGTTGGTTTTCGGTAAATTGAATAATCAAGTACATTATTAACTCTTTGAATTTTTAAATCAAGAAAATTGATTGAGCTATTTTCTTCAATTTCTAATGTAAATTTAATTTTCGGGTGTAAATTATTGATGTGGTTGAAAAATACATCTAATTGTCGTTCACTACCCATAAAACAAGCTAATATGTCATCTACATATCTATACCAAAATAAAATATTTTTCGAAATATTACTTTCAAAGATCTTTCTTTCTAAATTGTCCATAAAAATGTTTGCTAAAATAGGTGATATAGGGCTTCCCATTGGTAAACCTTCATTTTGAATATATATCTTATTGTAAAAAGTGAAATAATTCTGATTAATGCATACATCAAATAAATTAAGTATATCTGATATTATTCCTGGATTAATATTTTTATCTTCTAGTAATTTTCTTACAAGTACTAGACATTCTTTAGGAGGAATTTTAGTAAACATGTTAGTTACATCGAACGATATGAGTTTATAGTTATCTTGTTAGTGGATTGCTTTCAACTTTTTGATTAGTTCTATTGAATTTCTAATTGAGTACTGAGATTCATATCCGTAAGTATTGAGTATATTGTTGAGCTTCTTACGAGCATACAGATTAAAACAACCAGATAAATCCCACTACGCAAAACATCTACTTGACACCAATCATTCATTGACACCTAACACAGAACTAGAAGTACTGCATATTTGTGAAAAGAAACAAGAAATGGATTTCCTTGAAGAACTGGAAATAAGAAGACATTTAAGAAACCCACAATATGAAGTTGTCAATGAACAGTTAAATCTAGGGTATTCTCCACTAATAAACTGTCTTCTTAAGTGATACTTGTAAAGATCAGCAGATATAGTTTTCCTGGTTTTCTATATCATTGCACAGTTATACTGACTTAATTGGAAAAATGATATCCAGGATATCACCATAGGGCTAATAATATCTAAGCTTCAATATTTGTAATATCACATCTTCTTCTTTTTTCTATAAACATATATTAAGCCAATCACAAGTTAGGTTACTTCTTGGTCTAACCAAAAATAACTACTAAACATCAGGTAGGCATAAAATGAAATGTAACTTCTGTCATTCTGACGATGATATTGATTTATCGAAACAATTGTCAATTTTTTAGAATTTTCAATAACTTGTATTATATTGTGGAATTAACTAGAGACCTTGAGTTTCATTTAAAAGCACGAATAAAATTGTTGGTGCTCGAGGGGAATGGCAAGAAAGTTTGTGTGTCTGGGTGCACCTGTGGACTTCAAGCAAAACTCAAAAAGAACGCGAACGTGATACTCGAGTTTGCTCGAGCGAGCAAGCCGGACGCCACTAATATGTAAATAAACTGATATACTTTTCTCAAAAATAACTTATGACATAAGTTTAAAAATGGCTTGTTGAATTAAATTTTACTTAGAGTTAAATATTAATAATGATGTACATACAGGGAAGTTTTCACTTTTCGTAACTCAGACGAGCAAAAGTATCTATTTGACCCAAGAAACTCTCCCAACATCAATTGTGGCCAATTCAGAGCTATTTGCCGTGTATGAAATAATGTAGGAATCGATCGAAATGCGTAATCGCAACAAAAGTTCAAGCAACACTCACGGAGGTAATTGATAGGACAGAATTTTAAAATTTGCTAAAAATGTAGGGGAAATTCGTTGATAGTAATTTGAGGTTTAGTCGGTTTTGTTTTATACTTTAACCTATAATTGAAAGTAAAATCAAGTAAAATAATAGTAAGTAGCAAGGAATTTTAGTTAAAAAACGATATCACCTTAATAGTTATTTTAAAATAAAAATGAAGAAAATAGAATCAACTTCTAGTTCTGACGAAAGCGATACTACAGAGCCAAAAATGCAAGAAAAATCGAAACAACATTTTAGTTATAAATTTGCATTTTGATTTATAATAACAGTACATTTTTATCAAAATAAATTTCAAGAAAAACGCATTTCCATTTATCAAATTTTAACGTATGGGAGAAATGGGGGAATTTAATTTAATGATAGGGAAAATGTAGGGATTTTTTTATGTTGGTCTTATAAAAGGTTACCATCACTGATTTCCTAAGATGTGACATCATACGTTGCTTCTGTCAACATGGCCGATTTTAGTATTTTATACTATTATTTTCCTGAAACTCTTATTAATCTAATTGTTTATATTAAAACTAGGTCATTTTCAGAATCCTTTCATCACATATTTTTCTCCAAAACCATTTACTTTTTGATTCCTTAGTAATGGCATCGTGCCTTTTCAGAGTATCAGCGACATTCATTGCTTCAATGTCAAAAGTCGATATTTTTCTCACGTTAAATCTACAATAAAGGGATTTCTTTAAGCTCATGGAGGTATCAAGGAATGTATGAAAGTAGGAAGCAGAAGCTTATACTTTTTTTTATCTCGCCGCTGTTCCTGATTAATTATTTTCAAAATTACCCTATCGATAGATTAATTCAAAAGCATAACGGGAAAAAATCGCAGTTCGCTTTACAAACGATTTTTTTTGAAATTTATTGACAAAAATAATATCATTCTACTCAAAGCATATCACCAATAAAACAGAAAACTCAGTCTAATGGATCCCATTAAGTTTTTTTTCAGTGAAGAACGTAGGAAATGAGATCGTGCAAAGTGCACGAGGGGGCGGGCAAGTGCATCGCCCGCTCCCCCGTTTTATCGAAATTCTGGCCAGCGCTTGCAATCAGTTTAATGAATGGTCTTGGCTTAATTAATGAATCTGTCTTGCTAATCTCTTAGACGGAGCGGTCGTGAACACTGAATTGGCCCTCGGAATGAGTAGATTGATAATGTGATTAATTTTTGTATATTGCAGGAGTGAAATAGATCCTTCGATTTTTAATAAATTGGATTTGAACGTGATTTATGCAACTTGAAGCTGTGAAAAGGTAATTTGAAATGATATTCTTAAAAGGTGATATTGCATCGTACACGTGATTAAGTTCTTTCTATACAAACGTGCTTGATCAATGGTTCAAAACTGTTACCATCATATTAGTGTTTTAAATGAAACTCACTGTTTCTAGACAATTCCACAATATAATAAAAATTGTTGAAAATTCTAAAAAATTGACAATTTTTATTATATTGTGGAATTATCTAGAAACAGTGAGTTTCATTTAAAACACTAATATGAGTAGATTCCACGAAGAAAGGGTCGGGACAGTTAATTTTGTTACCATCATTATTATTGTTATTAATTCATGTATTATCACATTGCTTAACAATTCTAAGATGTTTTATTAAACCATAACGTACAGTATTGTCAGTACGAGTAAATTTTGTCATCTACGGTGAAAACCAGCGATTATTTATAAAACATTTTACTACGCTTTGATCTCACTATTGATCATATTTGGTAAGTTTTTGAGAAAAGTTTGTTCTATATCATAGACAATAAAAAATGACTTAGAAAAAAAGTTCTGAAATGTCTGTGATTGTCATACAATGTCTAGGCTGAACTTTGTGCTGCAATTAAACTGTCTGACATCCAAATTTCATCTCTTTCAGCGTTCCTTGTTTTCTGCTGTTTGAAGATATGGATTGTTCTGCTTTCATTTTCATTTGATTTATTTCTTTGTTCAGTTTCGACTGATTTAATTTCTTTGGGATGTTTCCAGATTTCTTCTTAAAGCTTTTATTTCTACAGCTCCTTTCTATTGGTTTTTAATCTACTTCACATTTAGAGTGGAGGAAACACTTTTTATTAGAGATATCTAAAATGTTTAATTTTGTATTGTCCAGTGTTCTAGCATCCCATTTAGGTAGACAATTCTCTATATACAGCTTACAGACCATTTTTGGATTTGTACTAATAACTAAATATTTTCACATAGATATTCCAATAATTCGGCTTATACTAACTAATCGTTGTCGTTAGATATCAATCAAAATTGCAACTGTTAGATATTCCTATGAAATGCTTCCATGTTCTCAACTGGTTGATTTCTAATAGCTTTACATTTTATAAAGTGAGAAAAAGTCATTTGGTAAAAGCTTCGAAAATGTTTTTTTCTTTTTCCAAAATGTTTGCACTTTTTTCATATAACCAATTCTTCCTCCAGTACAATTTGAATTTTCTGGTAACCAAATGACTCCGCCCAAATATTTTCTACATAGACTGCAAATTCTTTCATCTTACACATGCGTCTTGTTTTCCCTCCATATATGATGATGTGTACGAGCACACATATAATACATTTCACTTTCGTTAATATTGTAGTAATATTTTAAAGTATATATCCTAATCAGAGGTACCTAACAAACTTTATTCATCATGAAATTGACTGTCTCGACCCTTACTTCGTGGAATATGCTCATATTAGTGTTTTTAAATGAAACTCAAGGTCTCTAGTTAATCCCACAATATAATACAAGTTATTGAAAATTCTAAAAAATTGACAATTGTTTCGATAAATCAATATCATCGTCAGAATGACAGAAGTTACATTTCATTTTATGCCTACCTGATGTTTAGTAGTTATATTTGGCTAGACCAAGAAGTAACCTAACTTGTGATTGGCTTAATATATGTTTATAGAAAAAAGAAGAAGATGTGATATTACAAATATTGAAGCTTAGATCTTATTAGCCCTATGGTGATATCCTGGATATCATTTTTCCAATTAAGATCAGTATAACTGTGCAATGATATAGATATAGTTAGGTTACTTCTTGGTCTAGCCAAATATAACTACTAAACATCAGGTAGGCATAAAATGAAATGTAACTTCTGTCATTCTGACGATGATATTGATTTATCGAAACAATTGTCAATTTTTTAGAATTTTCAATAACTTTTATTATATTGTGGAATTAACTAGAGACCTTGAGTTTCATTTAAAAACACTAATATGAGCATATTCCACGAAGTAAGGGTCGAGACAGTCAATTTCATTAAAAAATCTTCGAGAGAAGATTTGACCCGACTGTACCAGAAGTTACTACAAAAACGTTACAAAGCATCACAAAACATTTGGTTTAACCAAGAATGCCTTAGAAAAAAGGTAATACCAAATTATGTGAATATAAAATGTCACACTAAGACACCACAAGCACAAAAAGCTATTAAATGTGCTCAACGAGTTTGGATAAAATCAGAATGTAAGAAATGGTCCAAAGTTAGAGACTCCTTAGACAACTACATAAAAGTTGTACATCCAGTAGAATTTGACTGTTTGGATGACAAAATTAGAGAAAATGTCAGCACGATGAAGCATATGAAATTTAAGAAACAAGAAAAGAAGCTACAGAATCTTGAACACACACAACATAAAATTCAATACTCAAAACATCATGAAACTGTAAGTACCTACATACCAACACACTTTGCACCACGATTTGAAAACCTTTCAGGCACTAATTTTACAAATAGTGAAATAGAATTTTTAAATAAAGGTTTAAAGTACAGCATACCACCTAAATTTACGAATAATATTAAACAAATTATAGCTACAGAGTCAGAAATAGCTTTAAAATCTAATTCAAATAACTTTCTTTATGAGAAATTAAAAATTGCCAATTTAATCGAAAATATTGAACCTTCAAAAGTTAAATGTCAAACAAAAAATGACATTTCAGTTTTAAACGCAATAAAAAAGAAGATTGAGAATAATAACCTAACAGTTACAAAATCTGATAAGGGGAACGCTACTGTCATTTTGACGACTGAAAATTACAATTCCAAAGTATATAACTTTATAGAATCCAGCGATGTAAAAGTTCTTAAAGCAGACCCAACAAAGAAGTTTTCTAATAATGTGAGGGATATTGTTAATAATTCAAATTATCTTTTAAATGATTACGAAAAGAGGTCTATCATACATAAGAATCCTCATTGTTCACAATTATATGGAACAGTTAAATTACATAAAATAACGAAACCAATTAGACCTGTAGTCTCTTATGTTAATGCTCCTAATAATATATTGGCAAAGAAGCTCAACAATATACTCAATACTCACGGATATGAATCTCAGTACTCAATTAGAAATTCAATAGAACTAATCAAAAAGTTGAAAGCAATCCACTTACAAGATAACTATAAACTCATATCGTTCGATGTAACTAACATGTTTACTAAAATTCCTCCTAAAGAATGTCTAATACTTGTAAGAAAATTACTATACTCGATAGTCGAAATTCTGTAAAGTGACTCATCGCTCTTACTGTCCATAAAATCAGTTGCAGAAGCGAACTTCATGAGCGCATCATTTTTGAAGGGTTCTTAATAGTCCTAAATAAAAAATAAATAGAAAATGTTCTTGTACGCTCTGGCGTTTAAATTTGAGAGAACAGAAATACGAAATTATTATGGTAGGTATCATTATGTATATACAGGGTGTTACCAAGAATAATACACATTTTTAAGGATGAGCTATAATAAGATGTATATAAAAAAGTCGATAGTCGAAATTCTGTAAAGTGACGTCATCGGTTATCTACCGATTTAAAGTGAACTCCATGAGCGTATCATAGTTCAAGGGTGCGAATACTGAAATATCTGGAATTTCAATTTTTAACATTTGAAATAATAACTTATCACAAGTTGTTCATAAGTAAGTTAAAACAAAATAAAAAAATGTTTGAAAGTCAATTCCAACTTACTACTACTAAAACTACAAAAAAGTTGTTGGTCAAGACCAAAATAAATTACCAATAAGTATAGGTATGTTGCGAGGTCACTTGTAAAATGTCTGACTAACTGGAAGCGGTATCACTCCCTGACGACTCCTCAGAATCATCGCTTTCTCCTCCTATATCGATAATGAGTGGTTCCGTCATTACTTCTACACGTATGTCTAAATCCCAAAACTTTATTTCTTCTTTTAATACGTGTTGAATACATTTACGCCAACTCTCAGCAGTAACGGTATGCAGCGCCTCGTCAAACAGTTTCTCAACGTCAGCCATTTTGAATGTACTGTTTTTTCTCGCAACATAATTTTTCACTTGGGCCCAAACCAGCTCGATGGGGTTTAACTCACAGTGGTAGGGAGGAAGTCTAACAACTGAGACGTTGAAATCTTTCGCCATTTCATCGACAACGTACTTAATATAACTGCTTTTATGTTTCCGTACGAGAGATAATAATTCAACTTTTAGCATTGCCTCTTTGTGCGGAATGCTTTTACTCTCTAACCAATCAATTATAACCCTCTTGCGGCTAGCTGAAGTAGGTATTTGCTCCAGTCGACGAGAGTGGTATGAAGCATTATCCATAACTATCACTGAACCAGGAGTTACCTTTGTTAAAATTGATCTAAACCATGTTTCAAACCGGTTACCATCCATCTCTTCATGGTAATCGACAGTTTTTTTGGACTGAAAACTTAGTAATCCACCTTCTACAAATCCTTCCTCGCTGCCAATGTGAGTGATAATCAGTCGACGTCCTTTCCCAGAGGGAGCTTTTAAACCGGAAGAGAAACCCTCCATAAAGGCTTGTCGATTGCTTCGTATATTCATGTCTTGCCACACTTTTGACACAGTGTGGCCTTCATTTAACCATGTTTCGTCAAGATAATATATGTGCCGTCCTTCGTTACGAAACTGTCGTATCTGTTTTAAATAATTTCTCCTCCATTCCACAATGTCATATCGTTCAATTAAGGCACTGTTTCTACTTCTTGTTTGGTAACGAAAATTCATTAATTTTAAAGTTCGTCTCAAAACTTTATCACTGATGTTTGGTAAAGTATCATCAGCTTCTATTACCTTGCTAAATTTAGCTACCGAGGGGATTTCATTCCTAAAATAAAAAGAATGTATTTCCCTACGTATAGCATTCCGTGTTTGGTCGTCCAAAACAATTTTCTTTCTTCCCGTACTTTCCGGTTTACAGTTTTCACCTCGTTCTCTTGTCAAAGATCCGTCCCGCGATTTCTTTAGAATATTGTATATAGTACTCTCAGAAACTTTAGTTAAATAACTGCACTTAATCACAGCGTCACTAACACCCAACTGTTTGTCCATGGCACGCAGTCCTTCGTACACATTTAATATGAGGACTTTTTCTTCCCGAATTAAATTGTTACGACGCCGTTTTTTATCGCCAACACCGCTACACTCCGCCATTATTGTCACTAAATATACCGATATAAATATTACAATAAATACCAATAATAACCGATTTATCACACAAAACCACAACACAAATACTGATGTTACGCTCATGAAGAGAATAAACACCTCACATAACTGTTTACTATCACTGTCTCATTCGCGTAGCTCGATCTATCTATCTCGTTCTCAAAGCCGGAACATTGAAGCGACTCTCCAACATTGTCAAATCGGCGAGTTTTTCACAACAAACTTTGCGTTCAAGAAATATACATAAACACTTTATTTCACATTTCAAGTAAACTAATTATTATTAGTCTGCTTGAAATTTGAAATAAATATATTAAATTGGTATTGACTTAATTACATTGCATCTTTTGTACCTGAAATATTGACACAATGGATTTGAAGTGTATTTATAAAATACAGCATTTCTCTCTAGAATACATATGGCAACTGCGCTTTAACCAAAGTGTTGATTAGATAGCTCTGACTCACTTTACACAATTTCGACTATCGAGTATAGAAGATAAAAATATTAATCCAGGAATAATATCAGATATACTTAATTTATTTGATGTATGCATTAATCAGAATTATTTCACTTTTGACAATAAGATATATATTCAAAATGAAGGTTTACCAATGGGAAGCCCTATATCACCTATTTTAGCAAACATTTTTATGGACAATTTAGAAAGAGAGATCTTTGAAAGTAATATTTCGAAAAATATTTTATTCTGGTATAGATATGTAGATGACATATTAGCTTATTTTATGGGTATTGAACGACAATTAGATGTATTTTTCAACCACATCAATAATTTACACCCGAAAATTGAATTTACATTAGAAATTGAAGAAAATAGCTCAATCAATTTTCTTAATTTGAAAATTCAAAGAGTTAATAATGTACTTGATTATTCAATTTATCGAAAACCAACACAAACTGATGTAACAATTCCATTCAATTCTAACCACCCTGTGTCACACAGACAAGCAGCATATAATTCAATGATACATAGAGCTTTTTCAGTTCCTATGAACAAATGTAATTTTGGTAGAGAGATCAATAGAATTAGACAAATAGCAACATCTAACGGTTATCCATTAGATATGATAAATAAGCTAATTAGTAAAAAAGAGGAAAAAGTGGCATTACAACTAATATATCCTAAACAAGCTGATGAAATTAAAACTTATAAAACCTTCACATATGCAGGAAATATTTCTAATAATATTTCAAAGATAATATCTTCAGCAACGAATACAACAATTTCTTTTAAAACAGAAAGTAACGTTAGTACAAAATTGTTAAATGTAAAAACAAAAATACCACTATTAAAGAAGTCAGGTATATATAAACTCAAATGTCCAGAATGTAATGCTGTCTATTTGGGTCAGACCCTTAGGAATTTTGAAATACGATACAGTGAGCACTTACGAGCATACAGATTAAAACAACCAGATAAATCCCACTACGCAAAACATCTACTTGACACCAAACATTCATTGACACCTAACACAAAACTAGAAGTACTGCATATTTGTGAAAAGAAACAAGAAATGGATTTCCTTGAAGAACTGGAAATTAGAAGGCATTTAAGAAACCCACAATAGGAAGTTGTCAATGAACAGTTGAATCTAGGGAATTCTCCACTAATAAACTGTCTTCTTAAGTGATAATTGTAAAGATCAGCAGATATAGTTTTCCTGGTTTCCTATATCATTGCACAGTTATACTGATCTTAATTGGAAAAATGATATCCAGGATATCACCATAGGGCTAATAATATCTAAGCTTCAATATTTGTAATATCACATCTTCTTTTTTTTCTATAAACATATATTAAGCCAATCACAAGTTAGGTTACTTCTTGGTCTAGCCAAAAATAACTACTAAACATCAGGTAGGCATAAAATGAAATGTAACTTCTGTCATTCTGACGATGATATTGATTTATCGAAACAATTGTCAATTTTTTAGAATTTTCAATAACTTGTATTATATTGTGGAATTAACTAGAGACCTTGAGTTTCATTTAAAAACATTTATTCATCATATTTCTGTTTGTGAAGTTCTCTTCAGTGAGAGAGCGGTAAATTACCTCGTTAAAATGAAACTGTTTCTAAATAATTTCACAATATATTGAAAAAATGGTAAAAGTTCTAAAACAATTGACAACTGTTTCGATATTACTATCATCGGTTAATGCTAGTGTCATGTTTCCTGTATTAGTCTCTTGACACTTCAAATGTTAAACGTACAGCCCCTTAGAAACGAAGAATCAAAATATTCTTTATCAAGAGTGACTGCTCGTGAGGTCTCGACTCCGTCCTCTCCTATAAATTTTTGCGCTAGATGGCAGACACTCTTATACCGAAAATTTCATCTTTTTCCTCTTCCCGCAATCCTATTGTTTTTGATCAATTAAAAAGTATATTATCTACGGGCAAATTATGCATACATTTGCCATATAATTCTTATATGATCTTCCATTTGCAGCTTCTATAATAATTTTCCATGTATTTATTAAAAAAATATTAATTTCTAACTAATTAAAAGCTGTAACTTTTGTAAAAATATTTCTAAAGTTTAACGTTTGCAGGTGTGATTTCGATATTTCGGTAAGAAAATCAATGTCGCCACCGGTGATTCATTTCTTGCAGGTGTGGTGGTCGATAATTGAGTTTCATCCACCCTGAATCTCAAACCTGGGCGCTATTCTTGACGCCGTTCCCAACGTCATGTATACACAAGCCTGTGATTCCTATGAATGCTCTATTTGCGAATAGTTCCTAAAAATGATATTCTCGAGCACCGTTCCTAAAATCATCGAATTGTATCATCTTCACAACAGCGGTAGTTGACGTTACAAAACAAATGTAATTTGTCATTTTGATATGTCAAAAGAAAAGAAGCTATTCAAAAAAATATGTTATCAATTTCTTCTATAAAAAGTAATTCTACAATCAGTATTAAACCCAAAATCAAGAGGCACACAAATAATAAAAATAATAATTTGTTCATTTGTATCCTGAACTGTTACAGTACTGTACTATTATAGTTACCGCCATTTACCTAGTGTTCTCGTTATGTTTGGTATTTTTCTTTTTGTGTCATTAGTGAGCAAGATAATAGAAAAAGTGTCTGATACAGTGAGTTATTTGTTGAAGGTATGTATAAAATTACTATTTTTATGAAAACACATGTTTTTATACAACAGCTAGCGAAATACTACCTAACTTCTTCCAAAGTAGCTATTATAAAACTGTTTGCCTTTTCTAGTTATCCCTTGTATGCAGCAGTAGCTTTATTTTATTTCAACTCCGAATCTAATTTATTTCAAAGACACCATTTTTTCTTTGCCTAGTCTAGAAAATTGCCACCATGAAATGAAGGTATTCATCAAATTTTTTTTATTCAAAATAGTGGAAACCCAAACGGATAATATGAGTCTCAGTTGCTCAAGCATTCCAATCACTCCTTCCTGTTCAATGGAAGTTGAGAACGTGATTCCCAAAAATGATGAAATGCGGTTTATCAATAATAATGATTTTAGTTCCAATAAGTAAAATATTTCGAGAAGGATTATACTTCTGATGATTATTTAAATACATTTTCAAAATCTTTTGAGATTGAAAAAACTGGGATTGATAAAAAATGGAATTTGATTATAAGTCAAATTTGAAATTGTGGTCAATTAAATTTAACATAAGTCATGTTGCTCTCAATAATCTGTTGAATATATTGAAAAGCACAAATGGTAAATTTGATAAACTGTTCCGAAGCGCTGTAAATAAGGTTCATATAGCCATGGTGGTCGCTAATGCTCGGACCGAATAAAGCACCTTGAGAAGAAGAGGAAATTTGACATTTTAATGTGAACAAGAATCTTATCCAAAATCCACCTTCTCAAAAGGAAAGTTTATCACTCCAAACAGATAAAAATTTCTCTACAATTTCATATTCTTATCAGTCCTGTAAAGTATACTTGATCCAGTTAGAAAGTTTAAATATGTTTTCAACGAATAAATACCAAGTACTTAATGACGGACTATCTTTTATAAAGTTTCGAGCGGAAGAATCGGTAATTTATGTGCAGACCGAGTTAATTTAGAATGACGTCACGCCTCATTATGTATGCCAACGTGAAGCAATCATTTGATATTGATTGGCATTTTTTACTCCCCGTGTAAGAAGAGAGAGTACGCTTGCGCCCGATTTTGGTCACGAATGCGGAAATTAATGGTTTCTCAATTTCAGTGACAGTTTTACATGCTTTAGAGACGGGATTAGTTTTATATGTGTATATATTAGTGTTGAACCTTAGCTCTTGACATTCGAAAAATCCGTAAAGGGACAAAAAGATAAACGATTCATTTGTTTTTGTAAAGCAGTTCTTTTAGAAACACTCTCCTCTTTCATATTTAGAAGGCACATGTCTTTTATTCTTCTTGAATTTTATGTTATGGCTTCTGAACAAATTAAACACTTGAATTCAACACCTTACAGCTCGTCATTCCTTTCCAAAGCCAGGAGAAAAAACTCGATGTAAATTATAGTTTTTTTGAAAATGAATGATGAGGCACGATTTTTATGATCCAGGAGGTAAATCTCAATATAACTTCATAAATCAGTGACAGAGAATTTCTAAAATAAAATGTTTAGCATTATTTGTTCCAAAATAAAAAAAAATGTTTTCTTTATTTAAATTTTCTAGACATTTTAATCATCAAAAATAAGGTAGGTATGTAATCTCTACAGGTAGAAAATATTTACTATTCAAGATCAATTTAAGAACGGATTAAAATTTCTCATCGGCAAAAAGTGTATTGCAGATTTCAAATTACTTTGGTTAAGATTTACATTTCTGTTTGTAGACCTCTGACTGTAACACGCAAAATTGTTAGCTCTGTACTATTAGGCGATAAAAAACGATATTAATCAAGTGAATTTGTGCAATAAAAGGGGCACAAACTTCTAATTGTACTGCTGTGAAATTAAAGTGCAATGGGATTCCAAATAAAAACATTATTTTGATGGAAGGTGGTAGTTTTTATCATAGAAATACTAAAAAACGCAATAGTTCTCCTTATTTTTAAGCCAGTTAATTATTATTCAATATATAAAGTTTAAATTAATCAGTCTCAAGTCACGTAACATTGAAGACCAATCAGAGATTATGACGTTACGTGTTCATAGATCATTTTAGATCACGTGATGTTGACAGTTCCGCCATGTTGGGTGAGAGGCAAATAACTTTCACTGTCATCCGTATTTTCCATTTGATCAGTATTGTGAACGGTTGTGTGTCGATGAGAAGTGCCGGTATGATAAAATACCTCGATCTATAAATGCGGCTGGAATTCTGTAAAACAAAACTCTATCCCTGTCTGCACGATTAGCACATCCCACAACTACACAAACCACAGGCATTACACTCAAAATCGTGATTGGATAGAATCGAATTTCAATTGTTTATCACGTTCATTCAATATTGTTTGCCCATCATGCAAGATGTCCGACCTGTCTATGACGTCACAATAAAATGATCTATAAACATCATCTGACGCTCTCCGTATATGAAGGTTATCTGTGGGTGCGTTCAAAAAACATAACTTATACCTCAACCGTTGAGTGAGCGCTCACTGAGCAACGAATGGATGACGTATGTCTCTGAACGATCATTTTTCGGAAGGCATAAATATTGAAAAATTAAAATTATGGTTAGATGCAATCTAATTCTTGGATTATTAGATGATGGTTGTATGAACAGAAATATTATGGCCCATGCAATAGAAGATGTATATATTATATATAATTAACCCTGGAACTGCACTGTTGGGTCTCAGAAACCCAGAGAGTCCTTCATTGTAATGTGACATGCGCATGAGTGGTTTGTTTGCGTCGCCAGTCTATGTAAATTCAGTCTACAGTTAGCCGACTTGGAATACGGGTGTTTTGCTGCATTTGAGTGAAACAGCGAGGTACGATATTTTCAAAAATACGAGCATGGGTTCCACAGACCCAAGTGTGATGTTTATGGTAATTATTTTGTTTTAACTTACGTTTATTTATTTTAGTATAATGGCTTCAACTAGCAGAGAAAATCGTCGTCGATTAACCGAGGTGGAATTGCAGAGAGAGGCAAAAAATTTATGGGAGAATGAGGGCGAAAACGAGACCGTTGACGATATGTTTGGAGGAGAAGATTCTGACGAAGATTATGTTGAAGAGCAGCTCTCAGATATTAACAGTGACCAAAGTGAAAATGAAGATGAAGTATTGGATGAACCAGTTAGAAATGTCCATAGTTTACAGGGGAAAAATGATCATAGATGGAGTACATAAGCCCCAGCAAGACAGGGTCGTACAAGACAAGAAAACATTGTAATGTATTTACCTGGTCCTAAACGAGAAGCCAGGACAGTTCAGTCTCCTGAACAAGCCTGGAATTTGTTGTTCAACGAACAAATGATAGATATTATTGTTTTATACACGAATGAAGAAATTACTCGTAAATGCAATGATATTAGACAACAGAGTTATACAAGGCCAGTAAATAAAGCAGATGTCAAGGCTTTTATTGGGCTGCTATTTTTAGCAGGTGCATTACGCGTATCAAACTGTAACTTAGATGAACTTTGGTCAGTAAAATTTGGAAATGGAATATTTTGAGCAACAATGTCATAGCAGCGATTTCAGTTTATTGCATTATGTCTAAGGTTTGATAATAAAGATACTGGAGCCGAAAGAAGGTTGGTTGATAAATTTGCACTTATACGGGAATTATTTGACATTTTTGTGGATAATTGTAAATCGTTCCATACACCATATGAATGCTGTACTATAGATGAACAGCTCGTAGTATACAGAGGGAAATGCCCGTTCCGAATTTACATGGCTAGTAAGCCTGATAAGTATGGAATTAAAATAATGATGTTGAATGATTCAAAAACTTATTATATGCTCAATGCAATTCCATACGCAGGAAGAGTAACTACAGAAAACAATGAATCAGTACCGGCTTATTATGTTCGAAAACATTCAGAACCAATACATGGAACTAATCGAAACCTCACAGTTGACAATTGGTTTACGTCAATTCCCCTAGATGAACAAATGTTAGAACAGTATCAATTAACTCTCCTAGAAAGAATAAGAGAGAAATACCTACTTCCTTTCTACAAAAAAAAAGAAGTAGGTACATCGCTATTTACTTTTTAGAAATAAAACTCTTGTTTCATACACTCCTAAACCAAACAAAATTGTACTTTTGCTGTCAACATTGCATTCTGATGACTCCCTAAATGCCATTACTGGGAAGCCCAATATTATACATTCTCATAATGAAACAAAGGGAGGGACAGATACATTCGATCAGCTCTGCCATTCGTACACTACTTCACGAAAGACTAGACGTTGGCCGCTACGAATTTTTTTCAATATACTTGATGCTAGTGGAATAAATGCAATGGTTTTGTTTTCTCTCGCAAATCCACACTGGAAAGACGAAAGATAAAATAATCGAAAATCTTTTTTGAAGCAGTTAGGAATGACTCTAATTGAACCATGTTTACGAGAACGTTTGACAGTTACTACGTTACAAAAACCATTGCGGCAAAAAATTTCTGAAATTCTCGGAATTGAAGTCCCCCCACCACAACATGATGTTCATTTAGCAAAAAAGTTAGATGCTCCTTCTGTCCAGAAGGGAAAGATAAAAAAACTAATTTTGCGTGTTCTGCGTGTCACATGCCATACTGCATGGGGCATAGAGCCCAGCTATGCTGTGAATGCGAACATCAAGATCCAAGAAACTGAAGACCTGGCTATTAATAACTAAGACTGATAATGTCAAAAGAGTTTATTTTTTGTTACAAGGATAGATATAGAGTTTGTATTCGTAGATAATAATTTGAATTTCATGTTATTTTTTTTTCAAAAAAATGTTTTATGTTTGGATGTTATTTTGTTTTTTTTTCACTTTCAACAAATATATCTCTTTGTGAAATAAAACACCATGATTATATTTTTTTTTCTACGCAAACTACGAAATTTAGTTATTCTCCCGAAACCATAAAATATTTAATTTTTTTGTTTTTTTGCTAAAAAATAGCTTTGGGTTTCTAAGACCCGAGTATGAAGTTCTTGTCTCAAAAAATAAGTGTGATGTACCAGGGTTAAATATATACAAATAACTCGTGTACTTTCTTAGCAGCCGTTACGCTGTATATAGCATTATAGGTATAAATCAGTTCGTTCTTATCACTCATTATGTTGTAATACTTATGTTCTATTGCACTAATAGAAAGACATCATAATCTGTAACGGTCAGAAAAATGGCGTCCGCTCAAAGAACATGTTGGGTATCGCTCACTGATCAAAGTGCGTTCACAGAATACTCTCTCAACGGTTGTGCAACAGTTGTGTTTTCTTAACGCACCCTATGATTTCGTTGTTTGACTCGAATTGCGTAAGGAAGGAATCGATATATTATATAGTTTCGTAATTATAAAATTTTTTATGGAAGCGTAATTAACATTTTTCAAAAATTTTGCAGTGTCTCACCGAAAAATTTGGTTTACTGTGAATGTATGGAAAAACTTACGCAGCATCATGTATTTCAATACGAGGAATCCAATTTTTTTGTTGTTTTATGAAATGTTCATTATTAAGGAAATTAAAAAATATTTTTTTCAAGTACAATATTAGAAAAAAAAATGTTGGGTGAAAACTGATAGCTTAGTTATAATAGGTGAAGTCATGTGATGTGCTGGGTACATCAAATGGTTATATTTAATATGATAAAAACACTGTTCTCAGTTTACCTAATTAATATATATATATATATATATATATATATATATATATATAACAACAACAAAGAGATTCACGGGTAATTCACGCAAAGTAAAGGGCTACTGAAATAGAGTGGTAACCGCGGACATGCATGTTTCTGGCTCATTTTGCCTCATCAGCACGGCATAACCAAATAATGATGTGAAATTTGGGAGCAAAGATGTTAATCGAAACACGGGAAAACACAAAATAACGGATTTCAGCAGGGAAACCAAACGCTCATTTGTGTCTTCAATTGGAAGATCCCGAGTTTTCAGGACATCAACCAACATCGACACGGAGGCGCATATAGCTCCCCCGCCATGAACCTTCCGACCCATAGTAAATAACAAAGAAGTAGCCCTTTACTTTGCGTGAATTACCCGTGAATCTCTTTGTTGTTGTTGTTAACATATCACGCGATATTCCTACATCTTCTTTGTTATATATATATATATATATATATATATATATATATATATATATATAATGAGCAACGAATAGATTAGTGGGTATTGCACGCAAATAGAAGAAGGGGCTACTGAAAAGAGTGGTAACCGCAGACATGCATGTTTCTGGCTCATTAGCCTTCATCGGTACGGTACAACCAAGAAGAGATGTGAAACATGGGAGCAAAGATGTTGAATGAAACATGAGAAAATATAACAGAATTCAGCAGGATAGTCAAACACAACATTTGTGTCAGTAATGTTAGAAGATCTCGAATATTCGAGACAACAACCAACATAGACACGGAGGTGCATATAACACGCCCGTCTGAAACTTCCGACCCAGATTAATGAAATAGTAACAAGATCTACGAATAGTGCGTGACATATGAACAATGAGCAACGAATAGATTAGTGGGTATTGCACGCAAATAGAAGAAGGGGCTACTGAAAAGAGTGGTAACCGCAGACATGCATGTTTCTGGCTCATTAGCCTTCATCGGTACGGTACAACCAAGAAGAGATGTGAAACATGGGAGCAAAGATGTTGAATTACTGACACAAATGTTGTGTTTGACTATCCTGCTGAATTCTGTTATATTTTCTCATGTTTCATTCAACATCTTTGCTCCCATGTTTCACATCTCTTCTTGGTTGTACCGTACCGATGAAGGCTAATGAGCCAGAAACATGCATGTCTGCGGTTACCACTCTTTTCAGTAGCCCCTTCTTCTATTTGCGTGCAATACCCACTAATCTATTCGTTGCTCATTGTTCATATGTCACGCACTATTCGTAGATCTTGTTATATATATATATATATATATATATATATATATATATATATATATATTAGAGTAATTTCGTGTTCCCCGTCACTGAGGTATAGAATTATTGTTTAATGCCTTATGGTTTGCTCATTTACATTTTATAATTGTATTTGGATTCGAGGTTTTACTGGGTGGTCATAATAAAATCTAGTGAAAATTCAGATAAGAAGGTATCAATGTTTACTTTTTTCTTTATTTGAACAATCCTGTATATAGACTTTTACCATAAAACTGTGCTATCATGCTTTTTCAAATAAATTATAGATTCGCGTACGAGTGCTTGAACGAGTAAGATCGTCTGTATTTTGCTCTTCTATTCTCGTGATAAATAAATGAATTTATTGTGTGCTTTGGTGCTATTAATTACATGTGTATGCATTATCAATAGTAGACTTTTTGATCCAGTTTCTTATCAAGCTATTTTTTACTGAAAAATGTATTTACATTGTTAATTACCTGGTTTAAGCCTCATAAAACAGAGGCGTAGGTGAGCAGATTTTTCGGTATGGATAATATATTATCCAACGAGTTCACATAAACTCACAATAAGCATTATATACTGCTTTTGAGTACAAGGGCAGGGCAATTTTCCAAAATTTTACTCAACAGTTCAGTTCAAACATCTTACGTATCAGCAGATAAGACAGCACCTAAACAATGCTGTCCAGCAAAAAATCAAGCGATTGTGATGCATGCAGAAGACAACTTAAAGTTATTGGACTACGTGCAAGGTATAGGTAATGTTATTGGTCCAAAAAATATCTCGTTTGCCTCCAGAATTTCAAATAATCGAATTCCTATATATTTTGCTAGCTCCGAACCTGCAATAACAATAAATAACACTACCATAAACATTCGTAGACTCCTCTCTCCTACTAAAAGGATCATCATATCTAATATTTCCCCCTACATTCCTCATGAACAGGTCGAAAATGTAATAAAAAATCTTGGGCTACAACTGGCATCTCCGATCTCTTTTCTAAAGGCTGGAATACCAGGCGACGAATATTCTCAGTTTCAGACGTCAAGCTTACGTTTTCCACCCTTCTGACAACTTTGAACTCCAAACTTCCATAGCCATTTCATTTGATGGTAACGATAACAGAATTTTTCTATCAACTGATAAAATTAATTGTTTTATCTGCAGGCAATCCGAACACTTCGCCTCAAATTGCCCAAATCCACCACTCGACGTTATATCACCTACACCTGAAGCAGCCAATACATCTACAGGAACAAGTGATTCTCCACTCCCATCAACCAGTCTCCCACCAATGAGAGAAGTTCTCTCGAACAAAGATATAACCCAATCCAACCCTGCTCCATTTATTGCAGAAAAACGTCGCCGTTCCGAAATCTCAAGTGTCAAAGCCAGTTCTCCTGATGCTGACGATCAATACAACGAAATGCTTCCCCCCCTAAACTTCTCTCCGATATTCAGAAGAAAAAAAATAAGAAAGCTAGGTTGAGCTCCTCTGAAGAAACTAATTTGACAGAGATAACAAAGCAATGTATACAAACAGCATACCAAGCTAATCCTGAGACCTATATCCTTCCAATAGACAATCTTGTAGCATACTTGGAAAACAGCTTTGGTAGTCGCAATCCTTTCCAAGAAGCCTTAAAGTATACTAATGACATTAAGTCTCTTATCTCTAACCTAATTCTACTTTATCTAACTCTTACAGAGAGATCGATTGAAAACAGAATAACCCGAATAACAAAAAAATTGAAATATCAGCTTCGATTGAATTTCAAGGAACATGAAAGTGAATCAAACGAAGAGGATTACAGTTCTGACGGTTCACATCAATCACAACACTCCCCAAAATTCTACAGTATCTCAGGTATCCTAAACATCGCAAAAAACCTCTTATTAATCACATAACTCCTAATATTTCATTTTCACTCCAATTCAATGGAATTGTAACGGGTTTTACCCCCGTTTAGAATCTTCACAACAACTCATTAGTAATTACTCTCCTGACCTTATCTGTTTACAAGAAACGAATTTCCGAAATTCTCATAATCCGTATCTCAAAAGTTACACTGGTCACCATTCTATCAGAACTTACCTCTCACGCGCCAGTGGTGGATCCTCAGTTTTCATTTCTTACGATATATTCCACCAAGAATATCACCTGATCACTGAATTATAAGCTATTGCTGTAACTGTATGGTGCCCCCACATATGTAGCTTATACATTCCTCCCAATTAAGCTTTGAAAGAATCTGAGATCAGCAATCTAATTAATCAACTTCCTTTTCCTTTTATATTAGTCGGTGACTTCAATGCTCATAACCAGATGTTGGGCTCCGAAATAACCTTTGGACGAGGTACATCTATTGAAAATGTTCTAAACATTACAATTGCTAGCATTCTCAATACCGGCAGTAACACATATTTTCATGTCCAATCTGGCTCCTTCTCATATATTGATTTGAGTATTTGCGACCCCGGGCTAGCTTCTTCGCTAACATGGAACACTATTGACATGCAACCACTTCCCCATCTTAATTTCCAACAACGAACAAAAAACCACAACCTTAAACTGCAAATGGAAAATAAAGAATGCAAATTGGGATCTCTGCGAGGAAACTGTCAAGGAACAATTGGATGATCTTACCCACCATGATAACATAGATGAAGCTGTCAAGCAGTTTACTTATACAATGCTTTTCTCCGCTGAAAGATGTATAGGTTAATTCTCAATCAACCCCTCGAAGAAAACAGTTCCTTGGTGGAACGACTCCTGTTACCAAGCTGTGAAAAATTGCAACAGATCACGTAACAAGTACCGCAGAACTAGGAAGGAACTGGATCAAATTAATTTCAAAAAAGCCAAAGCTCAAGCTAGGAGAATACTTAAGTCAAGTAAAAAAGACTCGTGGAACAAATTTACCAGTACAATAACCACAGACACATCCCCAGCTCAAGTTTGGTCTAAGATACGACGAATGAAAGGCCAAAACAGTAGTACTAATAAAGTACCTGTTCTACTACACCAAGGATATGTTGTCACAATCGACCAGCAAATAACGGACATTCTTACCAACATTTTGAAAACAAAACTAACCAACCGAATAAATACAGCTGGAAATTCCGATAATACCACTCCTAACCTTCATCCAATCAGTTTACCTTGGATGAATTAAATACCGTTATTTCCTCTTTAAAAGATACTGCTGCAGGGCCTGACAGCATCCCATCAATTTTCCTCAAACATTCACATCCTACGTCAAAGATCAAACTACTCGAACTTTATTATCGAATATTGTGTAGTCAGCAGTTTCCTAATGCATGGCGGGAATCGATCATAATTCCGATCAAAAAGAATAACTCAAACACGTCAAATTCTTTTAGACCAATATCGTTAACATGCACACAATGCAAGGTATACTAGAAAAAATGGTCAACAAATGTCTACTTTGGTTTCTCGAAAAAAATAATATACTTATCCCTGCGCAGTCAGGCTTTAGAACAAATAGATCAACCATGGATAATTTATTTATGCTTTAAACAGAAATTTATCAATCTTTTAGTGATAGAAGTGACGTTGTATCAGTTACACTGGACATTGACTGTGCATTCGACACTGTTTGGCAAACCTCAATCCTTCAAAAACTAATAGACTTAAAGCTTCATGGTAATATTTTCTCCTTTATACAAAATTTCTTATCAAACAGATCCTTCAAGGTAACAGTAAATGGGCAAACATCTTCTTCTTATTTTCCACATAATGGTATCCCACAAGGCGCGATACTCAGCCCTACCCTATTTATTCTTAGCATTAACGATATCTGTAATTCCATAATTGCCACAGTCAAATACGCGGATGGCCTCATAATTTTTTGTCAGGGTAAAGTAACAACAAGCACGTGCTGTCTACTTCAAAGCCCTCTAAATTCCATCCATGATTGGTCTATAAATCTTGGGCTTCAGTTCTCGGCTTCAAAATGAAAAGTTATCCGTTCCAGCAGGAACAATAGCACGATCTTTACACTTTTATACTTAAACGACGCTCCGCTTGAACTTGTTAACCACCAAAAATTCTTAGGCGTAGCATTTGACAAAAGATTGTCTTGGAAACAGCAGATTATGGTCTTGAAATGAGCTTGCCTTATTAGAATGAATATCTTAAAATCACTCGCTCATCATCAATGGGGAGCTGAAGAAGAATCACTCTTACGGATCTATAGAGCCCTCATTCGCTCTAAATTGGATTATGGAAGCATTTTATACTTGAACGCTTGTACTTCATACCTTAAATCTTTTAACACAATTCAGAACACGGCTCTACGTATTTGTATTGGTGTCTTCAGATCTAGTCCTTCCGAAAGCATTTTCGTTGAATCATTCGAACCTCCTCTCTTCATACCTCGACAGCGTCTACTATCACCATACTCTTGTAAAATCGCAGCCTGTCCTGACAACCCTGTCATTAACCTTATCAACTCTGCACGCACCCCCGAAGGACATCCCGAAACAATTTCAACAGCTGTGTCATCACTAAAATCGCTGTTGGGAACAATTAATCTTGCAATCATGACCCCTATTAATTCCTTCAATATAGCGCCATGGACCATAAACCTTCCTTTTCTTGATACTACTCTAAGTCGTTACCACAAATTGGACACACCCGACGCAGTACTTGTGCAAGAATCCAGGAGAATTTTACTTCCCCATCAGTTTGGTAAAGTTTTGTTTACCGATGCATCAAAAAACGCAGAGGGTGTCGGTTGTGCTGTAACTGATGAAAATTCTATAGTTGGAAGATACGGACTTCCCGACACTACCAGCGTCTATACAGCAGAGTTATTTGGAATACTGAAAGCTTTGAACACTCCAACAGATAACAACAGCACTATAGCAGTATACACAGATTCTCTCTCATCGATACACTCATTGATAAACACTTATTCACTGCATCTAATAGTCCAACAAATTCACAATACCTGCCACCATCTTCATTCCAGTAGTATCTTGGTTTACATCATCTGTATACCATCACACGTGGGAATAACCGGGAATGAAATCGCAGACCAAGCAGCATGTTCCTCCGACTTAAAAATAGAAAATGTTTACCTCACCCAAGACATGAAACATCGTCAAGCAACTCACACTCAGAAATTGGCAAAATCACTGGAACCAACTAGATACTGAACTCCATTCAATACAACCCACCGTTTTCACACCTAAATTCCCCCCAATGACTAGGAAAAACAGAATTATAGTACACAGACTGTGAATAGGGCATTCTCGCCTCACCCATGGATATCTCATGGCCTCAAAAGATCCTCCTAAATGCGAATTCTTTACAGATACTCTACTTACTATTGAACATATTCTATTAAAGTGCCACCAATACCAGATAGCTAGAAGACGTCATAATATCAATGGAACACTTGAAAATATCATTGGTTCAACCAACAGATTTAGTGAAGTGGCTCATTTTCTTAATGACTGCAGCCTTCTCAACTCAATATAAATCAAATTTTTTAAGATTGTAACACTGTTGTGATTTACATTGTTATTTAATATGTAATGTACCTTATATTGTTCCCGTGTCAATGACCTTTAGATGTCGAGACACGTAAATTTCAATAAAAAAAAATAAACTATATAAGAGGTATGTTCTATGAAGAGAAAATTTTGTTATATCAACAATATCAACAATTTTTTTGCAATAACCAGTTAGTCGAGGAGTTTGGAAAATACTGAATATGTTTCAGATGTATACCAATGCTATAATTTTAGAGATAGAGCTTACTTTTTATCATATCTACCGAAGTTAACATATTAAATTAAGAAGACTATGATTGCAACGATAACAAATTTGAGATTCCAATAATATATAACGAAAGATTATCTAAAAAAACGTAATGAGATCTTAATGTTATTAGGATATAGTGTAGCCAACAGGAATGTTGTGATAATATCCTTCGAACTACCTACTTACAGTAGAAGAATCACCCAAATCAGAACGCAGAAAAAATGCTTAGAAGGGTGACACATCTTTGGATGTCTGGGTCATGTTAGGAGACGATCCACACGTAAGTGATGGTCTTATATCTCCGAAACTTGATGTTTCGTAAAAATATATAATAGAAATGTCACATAAAAATGAATTCCATCCAGTAAGATTGGTTCAGGAGTTGTCGGTACATACTTGTGGTTAGGTTAGGTTAGGCTGAATCTTCTTCATTGAAGGAATTTTTTTCAGAAAATAGTATAATCAATACATAGTTCGCTTACTGAATGAGTTAAAGAAGGTTGTCCCAAGTGACAAGTCATGGATTTATGTGTATAAGTCGAAGCATCAGGAAACAAATGGCGGCAAGTTCATTTTCTAATACCGGTGATTAGGCAACTGTGCCCTTCGAAATTGATTGTTCGTCAGAAATTTTGGGTGGGTCGAGAAAAATCAATTTAAGACCAATCGTATCACATTCTGAAAATGCTACCTCACACACATCACTTGAAACAAGTGAGTATTTGGATACAAAAAAGATCGAATTGATTTGTAATCCGTTTTACAACTCTGACTTGGAGCACCAAGATTTTTTTTGTCCAACTAATTGAAGATCAATTCCGTGAACACCGATTTTCATAGTGCGAAACGATTGGGGCATTCAAAAAGCACGTTTTAAAGAAGCTATCTTCTAACTGGACAAAGTGTAAACGCATCAAAATTCTATAGGTATTGAAGACCAATATTTTTAAAAGCAATAGAGTTATTTTTTATGCAATTGATTAGCTTGATCTTTCTACTCCTATCGTACAAGTCAGTTTTGTGTTTACCCCAGGATTGAAATAAGAACTAGTAAAAAATGTGATTACTATTAAACAAGATGCCAGTGATTTCAACATCACAAAAATAGAGTATTAATAAGAAAGAAACACAATTCTTACCCAATTCATCAGTACGTATCAAATAAATTTTAAATGCTTATACACATATAACATTATTTAAATTACCAGCTAGTTGCAGTGGAGAAATGGGTGGGTAACTCAATATGATAAGGGTTTTAGTTACTGTGATCTGGTATAATTTTATTCTTCAGTTCCATGAAAAATGTAGCAAAAGTACGGTAAAGGTAGTTTAAAAAGTGCCAAAAGTTTTATTGTCTAATAATATTCTGGATTGACAAGCTGTTAAGTTCTAAAGAATAGTTCAAACAAATTATCTAACACTATAAGCAATTACCCTTTTAGTACTAATATGTTCACATGGTAAGTAGGTGGTAATATATTATTTTACTGAAAGTTTTTTAAAGTTTAAGTTTGTGGAGTTATCTACTTATGGTATCAGTGGAGCAGTAGTCAGTGTCGATGCTGTCCTTCCAAATAATATCGCTCAGTCTCGCTATGCAGATGATGCAAAAAAAATAAAGAATACTCTTACTTGGTAATCCGTAGTCCTGCTGTATTAAAATTAGTGGTAGCGGTTCTCGGAGAAGCCTATTTTAGGTAAACCATACAGGTTATTATCAAAATGATAATTGCTAGGAATATTTAGGTAATTCTACTGCCACAGATCACTACAGCCAGTTCCTAATACGAGTATAGAAGAAAAAGCGTAGAAGAGTGAAAAAGCAGTTAGATGGTGATTAGTTGAAATGTGGTTGGGTTAGGTTAGGTAGACTCACCGAAGGTGGAGTGGCTTTTCAAGACATGAAAATAAAATAAATAGTCCAAGGAAGTGGTTTCTTTTTGCTTCAAAAATTCGAAAATGTTCGATCAATCCCATGCAGTTGAAACTGAGCCATAAAAGACAAAACTGAAGTGAGAGTGAACAAAAGAATATTGACAGTGTGTCAATCAGATGTGTAAGTCACAGTACCAACCTCAATTACTATTCATCAACTGGTCAGCTTGACACTTGGGTAGGGGTACTCCTTTATTCTTAGACCCTTTAAACTGAGGGAATAATAGAAGAAGAATTTCTTGTATTATTCTGTAAATAATAGTATATTATGCAACGATCATGTAATAACCATTACATGAGAGTTGCATACGCTATTTTTTCTACACCCGATAAATAATCAAAGACCATAAATTTTATATTTTTATTGGATACAATAGCCAACAGTAATTATTCGTATTTCCATACAAAAAATCTAAATAATTGTAGTTAATACCTCGGGTATTGGTATTGCCATAGATACAAGAACACTATAAACATTTCATTTGTATTTATATTCAACATATAAGAATTGTAATTAATGCGATTTCTTAAAAATATTAAGATTATTTATTGTGCAGTTTGAAAAGTTTATTCCAGGTCCCGGTGATCTGGAAGTGGAAGGAATATTTACATTTATTTCATTATTGCTAGTCTCAGTATAGTGTAGTGATCCCTAAAGGACAGCAATGGCAAAAGGACATTAACTTAGAAATAAAATTTAAATTTAGGTTAATATTAATTATAGTATTTGGGGAGCATTGATCGGCCACGGTCAATGTCAGTTATCAGTGGAAGCACGTTCGTGTTTATATACAAACATGTACAACTTATAGACGGACGTCAGATATGTAGAAAATCATATCTATTTTATATTATATTTCCTATAAATTAAGAGTTAACGAACCAGGATAGGAGAGTTGTTATTAATACTTTGAATTATATTTGTGTATTTTTGATGTATTAAACGTCATCCCAGTGATATTTACAGAAGTGATGTTGTTTATTTTATTCCCGCATACAGGCTGCTAGATAAGTGGTTTCCTCCAAGATATAATGCTTTTATGGTAAGCGTCGAGTATACGAGGGACCCTTACTAAGTAACCACCACAAGAGTTCAATATTGTATTGGAAATGCTGATTTTATTCTGAACCGAATTTTCAATGTAGCCTTCTGCCACTGAATTGTATTTCCAGCCACCATGTTTTTTTTTACTAATTTCGTAGTATTTGCCGGTAATTGTAAATGTTCGTTGCACTTTTGTTTTAGTTTCTATCACATTAACAATTAAGATTCCATTTATATCTTTGACATTTTCATATTTTAGGTCATTTAGTTCATGTCTTCGACATTCTCCCATTATTCCAAAAATCATTGCTACCTAAAAACAAACAACAACAATAAATAGAGAGAAGAAAAAAGAAAAAAAAAGAAAAAAAGGAAAAAAAGCAGGATGACATAGGTTGGTTTCGAAGCCGGAATTCATACTGTAGTCTATTCCAAATTGAGCGCCTTATCCCGCTCGGCCACGAGTTCTGTTTATGAGTTTTCTCGAAATTAATTAGATATACCTATCATGCATGAGTTGAATGGAGAATGTATTCATGAATTTTTTTTATATATGCAATGTTACTTTTAAAAATAAAAACCGTTCATCGGGTGCTTGGTAGATGAACTTTTTTATTTGTTCAGGTGAAAATATTTTTGCCTTCTTTCCAACATATTCTTCGGACATTCGCTTTAATAAAGCTTGTAGTTTCTTATATTTAGAAATGTCTATATTATGGTTTGTATTTACCAACGTTTTTGTTATTGAATAATGTGTCCATGTACTAGATGATTTCATAGTTTCCATCAATTCTTGAAAATAAGCAATTAAAACATTTTCGGAGAATGTCGAAATCTTATTTGTATTTGTCCAGTCCATAAACCGTTGATAAAGTTTTTCGTACACTTTCTTAGATTTTTGGGGCAAAATATTTTGAACTGCATTTTCTGCTTTCTCCGATATGTGTGGAGGAATCGATGGTAATTCTTCTATATCGCTGATGTCAGACATTTTGATAAATTATCGAAGTTTAGTTAGGTATCTACGAAAATTTAATACGTACTGATTTTGACATATAAATTAATTACATAGGAACCTAGGATATACGTCAAATGAACAGCATGTTTGATTGAAAAATTATGGGTTTCTATTGATTAAAAATCTGTATCGTAATGAAAAATCTGGATCGTAATGGGTATCATTATGAAACGGATTATGGGCATATAAGTGCATTGTTATAACACGGGTGTAGAAAAACAATGTTATGGTTAAGCTATTGAAATTGGAGCTCTAATCTAGATTTGTTTAAATAGGTAAGTTTTTCTTTATTTGTTTTTTTCAATATCATTATTAAGTGGTAAGTTAGCTGGTAACATTGAATCCTCTCTTTTTATTTTAGTTTTGAACCAAGATTAATTTTGTATTAAATTGGTTTTAGTTTATCTACTAGCAAAATTTATTTATTTTCTGTTTCCTTTTAATTTTAAATTAAATAAGTTTTAGCCCGTAACACAATCATAATGGATTAAAAATTGTAGAAAATTGAAATTACCTACATAGTTCCCAACGAGTTGTCATTAATTTAAAATCTATTAGGAACACCGTCGGACGATAGTTTTTATGAAATTTTAATAACGGACGAAATGATATTAATTGTTGTTCGTGATAGGTAATGACCGTGGCAAACTATATGAGACAATTCCCGTAATACAATATTGCAGAAAAGTAGAATTTCATTTCGAATTGTTCACGTGCAACTAAATACAAAATAATGTAGGGTGTTCAGTGCATATTTACTCCAGTATCCGTTAATAAAACAGTAACAAAATATGTTTTGTCACTCATCAATCTTCAAATATAAAATAAACTAATTACATACATATTATTTACACAATAATTCAATTTCAAGTAATAGCTCACAATATCATTTCAAAAACCTATTGACGGGGTGAAAATAGGTGACGCATATTCACATTTTATTCCTTATTAATTTGAAAGATTCAAATAAATTTCAGCCTATATTAGTTCAGTTAGCAAATATAATTTTCGAAGAAGTTATCCATCCAGTATTTTCAAGAGATGAGTTTACATTATTTAGATTTTTTAAATAATTTGATGCCGATGTTGATGGATTGATCTATCCCAATATTTTATTAGCCACATAGTTTTTATCTTCCAACGATTCCTCAATGTAGCTTCAGCTACCGCTTTCGAACGGTAGCCACCATGTCACTTGAGCGTTGTAATATCTTCGCCCCTATCTACCAGAATGGTGGCCGAAGATCGACGAAAACAGTGGCCAGTGTCTAGTTCCGAACTGGGACGTTTAGGGAATGTCAGAATTTGCTTTCCTGTATTGCCGATTTTATTAATTCCAATTTTTTTAATTGTGGATTTTCACTTTTGGTAGTTGATGTAAAAATAATTATCAATGATACTTCCTGGTCGCAGACTCCACTATTTCTTAACAATATTGCAAAATTCCCCTGTAATTGTGTATTTTCGGGTAGTCTTTGTTTTGCTATGTGGAATCTTAACTAAAATTGCCGCACCCAAATATTCAATACCACCAACATTCATTTTGTAGATTTCATCATTCATGCAAGCACCCATAACTACCATGATAAGGGCAACCTGTAGTTGAAAAATATAAATAACTATCTAATTAATTTTATTAATCATGAGATATCTCAAGTATCAATTAAGGCTTAAAACTTTTAAAATTTGCCCCTTACAAACATTTCGATGAATTCTACTTACATACAATTAATTATTATTATTATGACAATTACCTGTGCTATAAGAGGTAGACGCTGTCTGTTGCTTTTTTAATGAAGATATTGATCTTCTTTCTGATAAATACCTTGGATTTTCATACTCTAAATCCCTCAAATTTGCGTTTCAAAAATGCTCGCAATTTTGAGCATTTACTAATATCGATTTCATTGTTGAAATATAGCATGGTTTCTAACATATGTACTATACTGTGACAATAAAGCGGACGATCTAAATTTACGTAAAATACCTCCGAAACATTTTCTGAGCGGGACCTAGTCCTCTGCTCTTTGTACCAGTCCATAAACAGGTTATAAGCCATTGTGTATTTGGCTTTTAATTTTTCCGGCACTAAATTCAATGAGGCGTTATTTTCCGCCTTTATAATGTTTGGTGGATTCAAACTAAACTCACTCTCACTATTCTCCAATTTGAACACTTTTAAAATACGAGAAATAATTCTAAATGTCATTGATGCTTGTTTATGACATTTCCCGGAGCGCCCTCTACCTTTGTAAAAACATACTCGTGCGAAAAGTGAATTTTGTGCCTCAATCACCATGGGTAGTCGTAGAAAAAAATTGTTACATCGGTACAATATATATATATATATATATATATATATATATATATATATATATATATATATATATAGAATATTTCATAAATTTCGGGTATAGCGGTCTGTAGGCAATTAAAACTGCAATTTTTCTAATATTCTCAATATTTCGCCATTGTTTAACAGCTTCTTCAGGACAAATTCTACAATAATTAGTAATGTACATTTTAAAACCCATTAGAATTAACAATAAATAAAAACTTACAGAGAGCAACAGTTGTTTTGCCGATACGGGCACTAGCATCACATTACACACATTAAAAATAGATTAATATAAAATGTTTCTATTCTGCTGTTTTTTATATATTATAGTAAAAAGTGATAAGAGTTTAAAAGTTGTTAATATACAGAGTGACATGTTAAAAATAATTAAAAAGATTACAATTATTTTTAACATGTCACTCTGTATATTAACAACTTTTAAATTCTTATCACTTTTTACTATAATATATAAAAAACAGCAGAATAGAAACATTTTATATTAATCTATTTTTAATGTGTGTAATGTGATGCTAGTGCCCGTATCGGCAAAACAACTGTTGCTCTCTGTAAGTTTTTATTTATTGTTAATTTTAATGGGTTTTAAAATGTACATTACTAATTATTGTAGAATTTCTCCTGAAGAATCTGTTAAACAATGGCGAAATATTGAGAATATTAGAAAAATTGCAGTTTTAATTGCCTACAGACCGCTATACCCGAAATTTATGAAATATTCTATAATTAAGTAACGGTCGATAACTTAATAAATTATATATATATATATATATATATATATATATATATATATATATATTATAGTGGATATGTTTTATATTTTAATATTTATACTTATATGATTTAACTTTATTTACCCGTTTTTACCTTCGGCTAGCCCTATATAATTATATGAAAATTTTGTATTGTTTAAATTTTATACTGTAGTCGGAAGCATGAGACTTCTCTCTTTGAGTCCTGGACACCTATTAGAAAAAATTTTTACATATATGAACATTTACTTATTATGATTTTGTGATAGGATAATCGAATGAATGATTTAAACCATGTTCGTGAAAAGTGTTATGGACATTGACTGGAATAAAAAAAAATACCAACACTTAAATAAAAATATTTTAATAAATTGTTGATGAAATCTTCAAAATTTTACACACACAAATATTCCTGAACCTCCTCTGTATTCTTTGATGGTCATGCGCACTGAACGCTTATAGTAGCTGCTTCGGCGCAACGGAGCAACTCTTCCGGTACAACGTTTCTCGTCGTCATAAAATTATAGTACGCAGTTAACATGGAGGATGCAAACGTTTCACAGTTCAATGTGCATCAATTTAGTGCATTTAGAATAATATGGTTGAAAACTTATATTAAACAGTTACATATATAATTCAAGTTGTGAATTAAGTGTGTGTTTGATAGTTATAAGAATAGGTTAGCATGCAAAGCGGAAATTAAGATTGGAAAAGCATTTATGAGTGGTGTGAACTTTGATTATTTTACAAACGAAAAACTTTTTACAAGTAAGTACATATTTAATATCTAAAATTATTGTTGCAGAAAATTAGAGTTCTTTAATTATCCATGGATAAAATTTGGTATTAATTATTTTAAAGTTTCTTTGGCCAATTTTAGATTATTCAAATTTAAATGTTCAAATTAATTTCAAAAGTTCACTTTTTCTTTGTTTGTTTGGAATTCCAAATTAAAAACTCAAATAACACAGACCTTATATTCCATTCTCGGCGTGGTGGACCTGCAACATCTCGTCTCTTTTCTTAGGTATTCCTTACCCAAGAAATACTCGTTCGGCACGTTTCACTTTTTCACAGGGTTTAATCGACATTAATATCATGAATTTTTTATTGATTTAGATTTAAAATTATAACTTTTACTTTAAAGTTTTTACAAAAACCTTCTCAGAAAATTACATCCCAGTTCCTCATTCCCCAACTCACTCTCGACTCTCTTTTTTTTTAAAAATCAACAACATTTTTACAATCTCTAAAACACAGCCTCCTAATCTGTTATTTTATTCAACAATTGTCAATGATAATGTTTTTTTATAGAAATACTGAATTCTTCAATTAAAATAGTCTTGGAGAGTGAAATCACTTGTATAAATGGTTTAACAATATCTTATAGAATATATAAATAGTCTTTCACATGTATTACAATGGTTTCAATCCTTGTAATTCCTTTTTTTTTTTAGTAAATTTGTTTACAATTAATATACAATTTCTACAATCTAAATTTATGATTTATATATATGGAACTGTTTATTTTTTAATTCTTTAATTAGCACTAATTTCGCTTTATATAAACTCTAACTTAATTTCAAATTTACATTCTCTGTTTTATATTAACTTCCAACTCATTGAATTTAGGTTGGCAATATTATAACTAGATTCAATCACTTCCTTCATTGATTTTGATTTGATAACTAGATTTCTATGACATACAATATGGCTCTTATTCCGAATGTCATATTTCATACAGTTTTATTTTTATAAATTACTTTTTTCAAATTGCAACTTTTTATTGTATTTGCATATCGTTAATAAATTAGTGATTTGATTATTAATTCTTATTATTTTAGGTTTTGAACAAATTAACATCCTTTTCCTGATTCAAGTGTGGACATAGCAGCGTTCAGATTGATTTTAATGAAAATTGTTGACATTGACTTGACCTTAGGATTTATTTGTGAAGGTAACATTTTCTTAAGAATTAATTTCTATATTATCATTACCATTCTATTCCTTATCCTTAATCCATTTCTTAAATTGATGTACTCAATATTTTATAATACATTTGCTTAAGTCATTCATTCGTTTTATGTTAAATTTTGTTCTTAATTAGGTAGTGTCTAATGATACACCATACGTATATACAAAAAAATTCCTTTTTAATTCAATCTAATATAGGAATATTTATCTATACTAGAGGACTGGCTTAATATATATATATATATATATATATATATATATATATATATATATATATATATATATATGGGTAATTCACGCAACGTAAAGGGCTACAGAAATAGAGTGGTAACCGTGGACATGCATGTTTCTGGCTCATTTTGCCTCTTCAGCACGGCATAACCAAATAAGGATGTGAAATTTGGGAGAAAAGATGTTAATCGAAACATGGGAAAACACAAAATAACGGATTTCAGCAGGGAAACCAAACGGACCGGAAGGTTTTTGGCGGGGGGGCTATATGCGCCTCCGTGTCGATGTTGGTTGTTGTCCTGAAAGCTCGGGATCTTCCAATTGAAGACACAAATGAGCGTTTGGTTTCCCTGCTGAAATCCGTTATTTTGTGTTTTCCCATGTTTCGATTAACATCTTTTCTCCCAAATTTCACATCCTTATTTGGTTATGCCGTGCTGAGTAGGCAAAATGAGCCAGAAACATGCATGTCCACGATTACCACTCTATTTCTGTAGCCCTTTATTTTGCGTGAATTACCCATGAATCTCTTTGTTGTTGATGTTAACATATCACGCGATTTTCCTACATCTTCTTTGTTATATATATATATATATATATATATATATATATATATATATATATATATATATATATATATATATATATATATATATATTCCAATTTTTTTCGGATAATATCTGGTGCAATGAAAATATCAATACATAATTAAACGATATGAGTATAGATCCAGTCTTTAGGTGTAAAAATTCTATATATCCAAATTTTTTCAAGTTAGAAACTGCATATGAGTAGGATAATTTTAAATTGATTTTTTCTATTATGATAAAAATATATTTCCACCATTGTCATAATAAATACAATAAGCTAATATCAAGGAACTAAATTATTTTATAAATATATGTTTTCTTTGTATTAACTGTACAACTTTTCAACTGTCATAAACAATGTAATTTTATGGAGAGGAAAACAGTAATTATCCTTCACTGTAAAATCAGTTGCATTTATTATTTAATTATAATTAATTCTGTATAATTACAGGTACATCATTCACAAAAAAGTTCCTAATCACTAGAGCGTGCAATAATGTGGATTTATTTAATAACATTGTAAAAAACATTTAGACTATGAAAACAACATTTGCATTATAGTGTCAGCACGTATAGAAGACATAATTATCGACCGGAAAGAAATGGAAAATTATTAAGAATATAACTTTAAATGCTTTCCAAGTCGAAAAGAATGTTTCACACAACGATGAGATGTGTTGTTTATGCCTCGTTAAGTCTACTTTTAACACGATGTTACAATGAGAACAATAGTTCGTAGATATAATTGTTATCTATAATATTTTTTGACTGTAAAATATAGGTACCGTAAAAATCTACAATATTCAATAAAAAATGTATAACTATTTATGGGGACACAGTGCATAAAAATTTTGTCAATGTTGTTATTACAGGATGGACCGAAGAGTCTCAGAAAGTATACATCACCGGACAAGACATGTAAGTTGATTGTTTTCATTATTTTAACAACTGTCAATTAGTTTCTTAAATTTTACAAAATTTAGTCAACCTAGAATTTTTAATTATATTAACAACACACATAAAAATACACATATCTTAGAAATTGTTGTTGTCTACCCAACCTATGGCGGAAGCATACAACGGTCAGTTTTTCGGCTAGAAGAGAACCGGCAAATATCATATCATGCAGGATAACAACTTTTAATTGCGGCCGGCTAAGATGGCGTGCATGCCACACTCGCACTTAGCACCACCGCGACGTTGCTTTTTTCAACGTCGACGCGATCGATAGACGACTCTCGTGTTTTTCAAACATAAAGCTGTACAGACAACCGACTGACAATTAAAACTACCCTTATTGTACCTCAAACTCATTCTTAATTGGCACCGCATTGTCTTTGAATTTCAGGTTCGGGCTTAAGATCGATCCCGTTACCAAATATTCACAAAATTTTAGATTATATTCGTTCAAGTTAGTTTCAGCGTGAAGCCGCTTTTCGATAGAATGTATCCACTTTATTTTTCACAGAATAAGGATGGTTGTTTATTATCAAGTCCCGAAGTTTCAGAGATTTTGACTTTAGAATGCAAGATAATGCAAAAGTTAACAATTTCCCGGTCACACTTCATTTAAAGCTTGTAAAACTTCCTGTCTGCGCTACTATTTCACAGTTGAAGATATCCATTTTTTTATTAAATCACCGAAAAATGCAATTAAAACATTTTCGGAAAACGGGCCTATTTTCTTTTCTGTTTGCCAATCCCTTAACAGTTCATAATACTTCTAATATTCACGTTTCTATTATTGCGTGAATTCAGGTGGAATTTTTCTGTTTCCATATCGGAGTCACTTGATTTTTCTCTCATTTTGCTTAAATATGAACTTGTCCGAATAATTGACGCTGTCATTTATATCTGACAATAACAGTTTTGACATCCATGGCAATTCATGTTGTTTAGTTCGATTACTGAATATTCATTCTAACCCTACGCAAAATACGTAAGAAGTCAGAATAAATATTTTCAGTGATTTAGAAACC
Source organism: Galeruca laticollis (assembly GCA_963921935.1). Classification (NCBI taxonomy): domain Eukaryota; kingdom Metazoa; phylum Arthropoda; class Insecta; order Coleoptera; family Chrysomelidae; genus Galeruca; species Galeruca laticollis. The sequence continues at coordinate 219,354,283 of OY998178.1, read as the reverse complement.
CGAACACCCAGTAAATATTATTTTCTTTCAAAAATCTATCACGAACATGATCATCATTAAAGTTACATTAGAATTTGAGAGCTGTCAGTTGAACATTCCTGTTTTTATTCAATTCCTATATCAGAATACAGAATTCATTCGAGTACAGCAGTTTTAAACGTTGCCTTACAAGAATTTACAAGTGTTTATCATCCCTAGAGTGCGAAGAAATGCATATTATCGATAGCTTACTGAGTTCGAGAGAGGCCGAATTGTTGGTATTCGGGAAGCTGGGCTGTCGTTTCGAGAAATTGCTCGTAGAATAAACAGGAGTATGGATACTGATTCCGTGTCGAACCTTTGTGTAGTACAGTTGTGTTCACCGAAATGATAGATAAAATATGTAGTTAAAAACTAATTAGTGTATATTTCTCAATGAATCAAAACAAACAGTAAAAATATCAGTTTAACTTTTTATTGATCGTTAGTAAAACAACAATTCGTAACTAAAAGTGGATCTGATTTTTTTTGCATTCAAAGAAAAAACCAAATCAACCACGAAGGTTATTAGCGGTGGTGGTACAGTATGATATTAATTAATTCCAAAAAGTTTAATAGCAACTCGATGTTATCCTTGTTCAAAGCATCACTAAGTTTTTCGGGCGGTCCTGAAGTTAGTCTCTCCTCACAATAGTCGGGACACTCCATGATTATGTGTTTAACGTTCAGTTCTTCGTAACAGGAGACACATCTTTTGGGGTTTTCGTTTTTCAGTAGAAACTGGTGCGTGTATCTAGTGTGGCCAATCCTAACGCGGGTTAGAATTGTTTGGTGTCTACGGGAGAATGATCCATAATTCTGGAGGCTCAATCTGGGATTGATTGTTTTGAGCTTATTATTCTCAAGAGCTTGCCATCTTTTTATTGATCGTGAGTAAAACAACAATTAATAACTAAAAGTGGATCTGAATTTGATATCAGATATTAATAGTATTTAGAAAATATTTCGCCGGACCATTATCAAGGGTCGCACTTAGGAGGAACTGATGCCAGTTATTCTGCTGAAAATATTTCATAAAATATGAATAACTTCGGCATGGCGAGTACCTCTGACTACAGGGGTACTCAAAATTATGAATGTAATTGTATTGTAGTGTGTGAGAGCACTAAGAAAGTTTTTTTATGACTTTTCTTAATGTTTTGTTTGATTTTATATTATTGTACTCGACGTTTTCCATAGTAATGAGGATTTTTTCATTACTATTTTTATTGATGATTTCCCCTACAGTTAATCCTCATATTTTCCACTGACATATGTCGGAGTCTGCTGGATGCCACGGACATGTGACGGCTTTCTCTTTCAATTCATTAAGGCCTGATGATGGCTCAGTGAGCCGAAACTAGTTGCCCTTCTTCACCTTTCACTAATATGTGCTGTAGTACTGATTTTGAGTTTTACTTACTGCTATCTTTGATTGAAAATGGAACTTCTATAACAAGCAGAGAGGAAATTGCAACATGTTAGCTGACATCTTTCAACAGCAATCGATATATGCGAATTATGATGCCAATTTTTTACAGATAAAGGAAACAATGGAGACATATCCTCTAGATCCCGAAGCTAATGCGGAGAACCCCTTGAAATATGATATAACGATCGACGAATTAGAAGATGCTTTATCCAAAGTTAATAAGTCCTCCCCTGGACCAGATGGCATTCCCTATATTTTCCTTGTAAAACTTCCTCCAGTAGGAAAATGGCATCTTCTTGGGGTATACAATGAAATATACCGATCTCAAAAATGTCCTTTCCATTGGTTAGAAACTGTTGTATTACCTATTAAATAACCTGACAGACCACATACAGATCCACAGTCCTATCGGCCCATATCTGTAACATGTACCATGTGTAAACTTTTAGAAAAAATACTGAATGCTAGGTTACAGTATTACCTGGAACAAAATAACCTGATTATTCCCTAACAAAGTGGTTTCCGTAAGAATCGTTCGACCACAGACAATCTAGTGAATCTCCAGTCAGATATACACGAAGCCTTCGCAAATCAAGAGAAGCTGATCGCAATATTCTTCGATATATACCGAGCTATCGATACTGTTTGGAGACGCAAAGTTCTTAATCAGATGAATCAATGGCGAATTCAAGGAGATATGCTAGCTTTCACTTTCAATTTCTTGAAAAATAGATCTTTCTCGGTGAGAGTCAATGGTACATTTTCGGAAACTAAGTCTTAAGAAAATGGCACTCCTCAAGGATCCGCTCTTAGTGTGACGCTATTTCTCGTAGCTATTAATGACATTCTGGACTACATTAGAAGGCCTGTCAGGGGTACACTATATGCAGATGATTTAGTTCTGTGCGCATCAGAAAAAAACATACTCTCAATTCGTACCCATCTTCAGAATGCACTTAACAACCTTCAGTTATGTTCAGAGCGCACAGGATTCAAGTTCTCGACTACAAAAACAAAATGTGTTCTTTTCTCGAAGAACCTAGACCTCCTCTCGAATTGAATAACTACCAACTGAAATTTGTCGATAAATTTGAATTTCTTGGGGTAACTTTCGATAAAAAACTGCAATGGGACTCGCACATTAGGAATCTCAAGGAATCCTGCCAAAATGGCCTAAATTTAATGAAGGTATCAGCCAATCACACATGGGGAGCTGATAGCATTACCTTGCTAGGGATTTATCGCGCATCAATTAGAACCAAGCTGGATTATGGGACCATTGTTTACTCTACAGCGGAGGCATCCCTATTGAAAACCCTAGATGTCATCCAGAATACGGCTATAAGAATTGCTATGGAAGCATTCTGTACCAGCCCTATGGAAAGTTTACTGGTCCAAGTGGGCGAACCACCACTTGATTTGCGTAGACATAACCTAATTTTAACATATGCAGCAAGAATATTAGCCAATACAAATAATCCCAGTCATCATAATACATTTTCCAATCGTTTTCCCGAAATATTTGAACATCACCATAATTCACAACTTCCACTTTATGTCAGAATTTCCAAAATATCAAATATCCAATTCATAATGAAAACATTCTCCCTCTGAATATAAAGATACCTTCCCCATGGACAATAGCCCTTCCCAAATGCAACACCTATCTCACTCATAAGAAGAGCGTTGCGGCTGCCGTAGTCTCAGACAGGGCAAACTATAGTTTCCGACTTCCATTAGAAGCAAGTATTTAGACCGGAGAACTGTATGCGATAGCCAAAGCTCTTGCGCACTGCATTGAATACGATGATAATGTCATCTTTACTGACTCCCTGAGTGCTGTGCAAGGCATTCAACAACTTTCTCTCAGAAATGCTCTTCTCCTCATCATTAAATCAGAACTGGTAAAGTGATCTGAAGCGGGAAAAAGCGTTGAAATTGTGTGGATTCCATCACATGTATGAATAGTTGGTAACGAAACTGCTGACACAATAGCCAGAGAAACATGTCCCCTCTCTCCTCAAATGATTCACCAAGTATCACATGAAGATTACACTCATACCATCCGGAAACTCACAATGAATACATGGAGGGAAATATGGCAAGCTCTTGAGAATAATAAGCACAACAATCAATCCCAGCTTGAGCCTCCAGAATTATGGATCGTTCTCCCGTAGACACCAAACAGTTCTAGCCCGCCTTAGGATTGGCCACACTAGATACACGCAACAGTTTCGACTGAAAAAAGAAAGCCTCAAAAGATGTGTCTCCTGCTACGAAGAACTGAACGTTAAACACATAATCATGGAGTGTCCCGACTATAGTGAGGAGAGACTAACTTCAGGACTGCCCGAAAAATTTGATGGTTTGAACCCGGATAACATCGAGTTGCTACTGAAAGTTTTTGGAATTAATTGATATTATAAACCTAATATAAGTCATACTGTACCACCACCGCTAATAACCTTCGTGGTTGATGCGGTTTTTTCTTTGAATAAAAAAAAGTATCGATACTGTTCTCAAATGTTATCAGGCATGATACCAGGAAGGGCGAACAGAAAGAGCCATATGGACAGGACGAGTGAGAAGGACAATAGAGGGCCAATATCGTCGCCTAAAATTATTAGCACTAAGAGATTGTTTTTCATGGATAATAGCAATATAATCTCAATGGTTTGCAGAACATGGAAAGGTTCTTAGAATGCGAAGTGTTTATAGCAAGATAAGAAGGTTTGGATCATACTGTTGGAGTTATTAGGACACTCCAAAATCCAGCTTTTCAGCAAGATAACGCTCGGCCTCATATAATCAGACAAACCTTGGACTACTTCCACAAGGCTCCGATTCATCTCCTACCTTGGAAATTCATCTCCTATCTTGGCCCCCAAGAACCCGGATTTCTTCCCAATTGGATATGCGTGTGACATAATCGGTAGGCATGTTTCAATTCCGTCATCTATCTCGGCACAATAGCCAAAGTAGGGCGTTCTGATTGGTTGCATTGTACCGGATGAGTGGGTACCGAGATCGCGGTCAGAAATGACTGTGGAGTCCGAGATCAAAGACGGAACTAAACCCTGCTAAAAGCACAGTTTTCTACGGGAATAATAATCAAACAAGTAATGTTTAAGTTAAGATCCCGAAAGTAATAAACGAGGGCGGTCCAAAAATTGTGGTTAGAAATGCACATTAAAATAAAATTACCCACCACGGAACCATGAAAAAAATGTTAACTTTAAGGTAGGTAATGGCATATTTACTGATAAAAATGCGTAGGTACATAAATTTTGTTTTATCATACCTATTTGAGCAATTTCTTTATTTTTAAGGGATAGATTGCCAGGTTACACAGAATTTAAGCACGACCACAATCACTCTGAAACTTCCGAATCGCTTTCGTGTATAAGATCCACAGAAAACCTTAAAGAAATATTAGAAGAATATGTAACTATGTTCTTGGAATAAAAGGAGCAATTCATTCAAAGAATCTAAATTGTAATTCGGTTAATATTGCATGTACCTCAATGAATCCAATAAAACATACAGTTTATGATATTGGTTAGTGGAGAACTTCTTATTTAGGACCAAGGACAGGGCCCAGTATTATTGAAGTTAGTACTTATAATTAACATTAATAATATAAATTTCAGGTTCTTCGACAAAAGCTCACTACATATGAAGAGCAAGGAATAATACTAGAAATTCAAGAGGAACTATTCGCTATAATTTGTAATAGTTACTCCTATAATGCAGAGGGCTCACAATTTGCCATTTGCAAAAGATATTGCTTTTATGGACAGCACATCATCTTGCGACTCTGAAAGCCACACACTGACGTTCCTTTTGACATCATGTCATATAGGAACAGTCCACAAGTTGTCATTATAACAAAACGAGTATAGCTCATTTAAGATCTCGATACCTGTTGAGGAATCTCAGTTAATACTAAAACCTGACATATGGCCATGCGGAATAATCCTCAATCGTTTTTTTCCATAAAAAAAATTTAACATCTCTGACAGATAGGGGTACATCAAACATATTATGAGATTCGCCAGGTAACTTGATGTGTTCAGTGTTACATATCAATGTTCAAAGTATAGCTAATAAAATTGATGAGTTATATGTGATATTAAATTACTTTGATGTTGATATACTTTGCATTTCAGAACATTCGCTAACGAAAGATAATATGAAAATGATTAAAATTGACAATTTTAAACTTATAACAGCTTTTTGTCGCCTTATGAATCAACACGGAGGTGTCGCTATTTATAGTAACAACCAACTATCTGTGAAGGAAGTTGATTGTTCAAAATTTTGTTTGTCTATCCACGTTGAATTCAGCGCCATTGAATTTGTCAACAAAAGCTTATTATTGGTAACAACATATAGATCATCATCATGTGGTGATATTGGTATCTTCAAAGATAAATTCCATGATTCGTTGTATACTTTTTCAGAAAAATATAGAAAAATTAATATTCTCTGAGATTTTAATCTTGAACTTGATAGTAATACTGAACACGCTAGAGACCTTAGAAACATTATGAATATGTACGGTTTTAAACAATACATAAGTAAACCAACGAGAATTACTCCAACATCTAGATCATGCTTGGATAATATCATTTTAAATTTGAACGCCGATGTTCACAAACACGACACGCAAATTGTTTTAATATATAATAGTAATTATTTTTTATTATGAAGGACCATTCACGAAACAAGCAAGAACGCTTACCTTGATTACTTTTCTGCTTCAAATCTCGTACTGCCTTTTCTTAAAATTGAAACTTATTCACTCAGGTTGTTATTACTTCCACGTGGCACGATCTAGGTATATTAAAAGACCAACATGCGCTCTATGCATTTTCCTTGAAGAAGGCTAGAGAACTGCTTGTATTCCATTGGCGTTCAATCGCAGCGAAATTTAAAATGAAAACACGTAAATCGTGAAGTGTGAACGCCCTATGAAATTTGCATTGGAGTTTATGATCCCAGTTTAGCGGATCACTCTGGTATCTTTCTTAAAATTAAAAATGTTATAAAAGAAACAAGTAACGAATCGGTGAAAAGAAGAATAGTGAATAATGAACGAATTCTTAATTTTTCCAACAGACTAACTAATACCAACTGGCATAATCTGGACTTGGATGATTGTGATCCGAATGAGACAACTCGGAGGCTGATAAGTGTTTTAACGCTAAATGTGGACATCTGTTTTCCTTTAACAACTTGTAGGTTAAAAGCTAGAAAATGCGAATGGTTCAGTGGGAGTCTGCGTGAAATGAAAACCGAGGTATTCAGACTTAAGGGTATAGGCAGAAGATCAAATGCTTTTAACGACTGGTGCAATTATCGTTCCCCTCGCATAAAATATAAAAAAGCCATGAAAACACAAAAACAGGAATTCTACTCTGGTAAAATACAACAATCGGATGAGAAGAGTAAAACTATTTGGAGTATAATAAATTCCGAATGGAATACAAAAACAAAAAGTAGTGGTGCTCTTGTCGCCGAACTGACTTCGGATGATCTAAATAATTTTTTCGTATCAATTACAGATGAATTAACTGCTACTATTTACAACAATGCCATGCATCCGATTGAATATCTCCATAAAATCCCTAAGACCTCGAGCTCTTTTTTTATTGGACCCATTGTGGGAGCTGACATCCCGCAAGCAATATTGAGTTTAAAAAAACTCATCTTGTCTGGATTTCTAAGGCCTAAATAGCTTAATGATGAAGGCGTCACTTGGGACTCTTATTGAACCATTGGACATGTTATTCAACAAATGTATCTTAGAAGGGTGCTGGCCTGATGCACTAAAAATAACTAAAGTGATACCCACTCACAAAAAAGGTTAATTCAGTAACCCTGACAACTATAGACCCATCGGGATTGTACCAGTGATTGGCAAGATCTTTGAGATGCTAATTCAGGAAAAACTCATTTCTTACTTCGAGCACAAAAAATTACTGTCGCCTTCTCAATTTGGTTTTCGCAGAAACATGTCCACAGTTAAGGCCGTAGTAGATATTGTGGAAAATGTAGTCGATGGATTTGATGAGAGATATGACATATTTGCTACTATGTGTGATCTTACCACGGCTTTTGACTGCGTAAACAATAAATTTCTTTTAGATAAATTGTCTTATTATGGTCTGAGGGAAACAAATTGGGGTTATGAAGATCAAATTTGTCTAATAGAAACCAGTATGTAAGTTTTGGAGATGCGGAATGGCGGTTGTCTCCAATAACTAAAGGGATTCCGCAGGGATCTATACTAGGACCAATTTTGTTCATAATTTATATTAATGATCTACCAACTGCGCTGGAGGAAGCACGTTGGGTTCTCTTTGCTGACGATACGACCACATTGGTTAGGGGTGAGGAGACTTTGAACAATTCTAGCATGAGGATACTAAAGTCATGGTATAACAGCAACCATTAAAAGTTGAATGAAGAAAAATCACAGAGCATCTGTTTCACATCTAGTAAGCTCAAAACAATTTCGGAGCCTGTCAGCTTACTTGGGATAACTCTCGACTCGCAATTGGGTTGGGCGGCTCACATAGAGAGCTTATGTTCAAGGCTCGCTTCCCAAATATTTGCATTAAAGCAAATGAGGAACTGTCTCAGTCAAAAGGTTTTAAGAACAATCTATTTCGCCCTTGTACATAGTCACCTTAATTACGGTGCTGTACTGTGGGGCAGTGCCACCAATGTTGCGAGAGTCTTCTCACTCCAGAAAATGGCTGTACGTATCATCGTAAACGCTGAGTATGGTGATCCTTGTCAAAAACATTTTAAAAAATTACAAATACTTCAGCTTCCTTGTTTATATGTCTACGTGTGTCTGAGAAGTATTGATAGCAATATCGATCTGTTATTGCTTCACTTGGACGCACATGAATACAACACTAGGAATGCGACATCTATTGTGCCTCGGAGATCTAGATTTCGCTTATGTCAGAACAACAGGCTGGCTTATAATTTATATAATAGGCAGCAAAACGGTGCAGAAAAAGGGGTCGAAGTGTAAACTTTTGGAGTAATTGTTGTTATTGGTTTGTTATATGTTTTTGGGGTGCTGAACACGAATCTGAAGTTATCCAACAAAAATTTGCTCGGCAAATAAGAGAAATCCTCAAAAAAACACTTAAAATATTGACTGTCTCGACCCTTACTTCGTGGAATATGCTCATATTGTAAAAACACTACTTAAAATATTGTTTTTTAGTGGTTTTCAGCATATAACGTGCAAAGTAAGCTCTTTGTGAAAAAAGTGTTTATGTAGTAAAATAAAAAGGAGAAAATTTCCTATAATTTATGTCTCTTAGCATTTTTCCGTACATCGTATGGTTTCCACGCAAAAGGGTGCAGAAATATGGGGCTAATCAGTATTTTTTTGGAAAAAGCAAAACATAATGCATAAATCAATGCAACTTTCCCTTTAAGTGAAACATTTCATTTGCAGCATCTCGCCTTTCGATTTAAAAGCAAAGACAGTTCGGTTCGACTATCCTGACTGGAGGGGGTATCCGTCAAAATCACGTGACTGAAAAGAGTGAGCATCAAGGGCACGTCTTCATGAATTCAGTACTGCTATTGCCGTGGTCGTGTCGTTTGTCTCTTTCTGTGGCGGCGCGAAGTCCAGTTATTTACGTTTCCGAGTGTTTTTGTTGAGATACAATACAACAACTCTTTACAATGTCCAGTGATAAGTGTTTTATTTGTGAAAAACATTTAAGTGGGGGTCCAGTGAAAGTGGTAAAGGAAAAAGGAATAGAAATTTTACGAGATGCTAGTAAAAAAAGAAATGATAGGAAGGGAGTTGTTTTGGCGGGTAAAACATATGTAAACATACATGTTTCATGTCAGAAAAGTTACACAAATGAACAAATGATAGCTGCTTGCCTGAAGAATGCTGCTCAACCAAGCACACCTTCGGGAAAACTAAGATCATCCTCTGATTTTTGCTTCAAAACAGATTGTTTTGTGTGCGGAACACGAATTCCCGAAGATTACATATGGTCACAACAGCGACTGCCTCACCATGAACGTAATTTGGTACATCAGGTGATGAAAATAGAGATTAAAGATACAGTTATGAAATACGCTCAAATTCGTGGAGATGATTTCGGTGCAGCAGTTATCAAGAGGATCCAACCGATAACAGATATGGTGGCTGCTGATTGTCAGTACCATGATAAATGAAATTGACTGTCTCTACCCTTACTACGTGGAATATGCTCATATTAGTGTTTTTAAATGAAACTCAAGGTCTCTAGTAAATTCCACAATATAATACAAGTTATTGGAAATTCTAAAAAATTGACAATTGTTTCGATAAATCAATATCATCGTCAGAATGACAGAAGTTACATTTCATTTTATGCCTACCTGATGTTTAGTAGTTATATTTGGCTAGACCAAGAAGTAACCTAACTTGTGATTGGCTTAATATATGTTTACAGAAAAAAGAAGAAGATGTGATATTACAAATATTGAAGCTTAGATATTATTAGCCCTATGGTGATATCCTGGATATCGTTTTTCCAATTAAGATCAGTATAACTGTGCAATGACATAGAAAACCAGGAAAACTATATCTGCTAATCTTTACAATTATCACTTAAGAAGACAGTTTATTAGTGGAGAATTCCCTAGATTTAACTGTTCATTGACAACTTCATATTGTGGGTTTCTTAAATGTCTCCTTATTTCCAGTTCTTGTTTCTTTTCACAAATATGCAGTACTTCTAGTTTTGTGTTAGGTGTCAATGAATGATTGGTGTCAAGTAGATGTTTTGCGTAGTGGGATTTATCTGGTTGTTTTAATCTGTATGCTCGTAAGTGCTCACTGTATCGTATTTCAAAATTCCTAAGGGTCTGACCCAAATAGACAGCATTACATTCTGGACATGTGAGTTTATATATACCTGACTTCTTTAATAGTTGTATTTTTGTTTTTACATTTAACAATTTTGTACTAACGTTACTTTCTGTTTTAAAAGAAATTGTTGTATTCGTTGCTGAAGATATTATCTTTGAAATATTATTAGAAATATTTCCTGCATATGTGATGGTTTTATAAGTTTCAATTTCATCAACTTGTTCAGGATATATTAGTTGTAATGCCACTTTTTCCTCTTTTTTACTAATTAGCTTATTTATCATATCTAATGGAAAACCGTTAGATGTTGCTATTTGTCTAATTGTATTAATCTCTCTAGCAAAATTACATTTGTTCATAGGAACTGAAAAAGCTCTATGTATCATTGAATTAGGTATATGCTGCTAGTCTGTGTGACACAGGGTGGTTAGAATTGAATGGAATTGTTACATCAGTTTGTGTTGGTTTTCGGTAAATTGAATAATCAAGTACATTATTAACTCTTTGAATTTTTAAATCAAGAAAATTGATTGAGCTATTTTTTTCAATTTCTAATGTAAATTTAATTTTCGGGTGTAAATTATTGATGTGGTTGAAAAATACATCTAATTGTCGTTCACTACCCAGCGATGTAAAAGTTCTTAAAGCAGACCCAACAAAGAAGTTTTCTAATAATGTAAGGGATATTGTTAATAATTCAAATTATCTTTCAAATGATTACGAAAAGAGGTCTATCATACATAAGAATCCTCATTGTCCACAATTATATGGAACAGTTAAATTACATAAAATAACGAAACCAATTAGACCTGTAGTCTCTTATGTTAATGCTCCTAATAATATATTGGCAAAGGAGCTCAACAATATACTCAATACTTACGGATATGAATCTCAGTACTCAATTAGAAATTCAATAGAACTAATCAAAAAGTTGAAAGCAATCCACTTACAAGATAACTATAAACTCATATCGTTCGATGTAACTAATATGTTTACTAAAATTCCTCCTAAAGAATGTCTAATACTTGTAAGAAAATTACTAGAAGATAAAAATATTAATCCAGGAATAATATCAGATATACTTAATTTATTTGATGTATGCATTAATCAGAATTATTTCACTTTTGACCATAAGATATACAGGGTGATTCTTAATATATGCGACAAACTGTAGGAGCTGATTCCTGGGGTTATTTTGATCATAAAAGTTCATAAGAACATATGTCCAAAACCGCTTAGTTCAGAAGTTATAGAATGTTTAATAGAAAGTCAAAATAATAAATGGTTTTATTATAAATTAACAAAATAATTAGTAAAACAAAATTAAGTTGTAGTAACTGTCGATAATGACCGCCTCCAACTGTAATACAAGCTCGTAAACAAGTCTGTGCCTGTTTCTCTAATATGCGTAGTGGTCGCGTTGTCGATGCTAATCAGTCGGTGTTTACCAGTCGCTCAAGAAGCACGTGTTGTGATTATGTACGGTATTTTGGAATTGTTTATTTGTCATTTCAATATCTGTCAATAGTGTCAGAGTATTCATTCAGTTTATTGCCAGTTTCTGTTTTCTAAAATGAATTATACGAATGGTGAGATGTGTGATATTCATTTCGTTTACGGTCTTGCCAATGAAAATACGCGTGCTGCTAGACGTTTTTATGCAGAACGATACCCGAACCGTATCATACCGCATCATTCCATGTTTGCCCGTCTTCATCAACGTCTTAGTGAAACGGGAAGTTTTAAAAAACGGACGACTGATAACGGGCCCCCATCTACAGTGAGAACTCCACAAGTTGAAGAAATGGTATTAGATGGAATTGAGGAACATCCTACAACAAGCACCAGAAAAATTGCGTTTGATTTGAACATGAGTCAGGCCACAGTTTGGAGAATATTGAAAGATCAACTGTTGTATCCATATCACATTCAACGGGTGCAGGCTCTATTGCCAGCAGATTTTCAACAAAGATTAGCTTCTTGTCAATGGATGCAACACGAAGTCGCACAAAATCCTAACCATTTGGCTCAAATACTCTTCACCGACGAGGCTACTTTCTCTAGAAACGTGATTATTAATTTTCATAATAATCACATATGGGCCGAAGAAAATCCGCGAGAAATAATGAATGCCCGTCATCAGCATCAATTATCTGTCAATGTGTGGGCCGGAATTGTTGCAGATCACTTGTTAGGTCCACATTTTTTACCGATGCGTTTAAATGCCGATGTATACCGCAATTTTCTTGAAGAGGCGTTACCACTACTGCTGGAAGAAGTTCCGTTGCAGTTAAGATCACAAATGTATTTTATGCATGACGGTGCTCCAGCGCATTTTAGTTTACTTGCTCGCGAGTTTCTGGACAGTACGTATCCAAATCGGTGGATAGGACGGGGAGGTCCACAGCCGTGGCCTCCTCGGTCTCCAGACTTAAATTCATTGGACTTTTTTCTCTGCGGCTACCTTAAAACATTAGTGTACACCACTCCCATGGAAAATGTCGATGAACTAAGAAATCGTATTATAGCAGCTTTTGAAACAATTCGAAATACCCCTGGTATTTTCGAACGGACTCGTCAGTCAATACGACGGAGGATAGCAGCTTGTAGTACAGTTGGAGGCGGTCATTTTCAACAGTTACTATAACTTTATTTTGTTTTACTAATTATTTTGTTAATTTATAATAAAAGCATTTATTATTTTGACTTTCTATTAAACATTCTATAACTTCTGAACTAAGCGGTTTTGGACATATGTTCTTATGAACTTTTATGATCAAAATAACCCCAGGAATCAGCTCCTACAGTTTGTCGCATATATTAAGAATCACCCTGTATATTCAAAATGAAGGTTTACCAATGGGAAGCCCTATATCACCTATTTTAGCAAACATTTTCATGGACAATTTAGAAAGAAAGATCTTTGAAAGTAATATTTCGAAAAATATTTTATTTTGGTATAGATATGTAGATGACATATTAGCTTGTTTTATGGGTAGTGAACGACAATTAGATGTATTTTTCAACCACATCAATAATTTACACCCGAAAATTAAATTTACATTAGAAATTGAAGAAAATAGCTCAATCAATTTTCTTGATTTAAAAATTCAAAGAGTTAATAATGTACTTGATTATTCAATTTACCGAAAACCAACACAAACTGATGTAACAATTCCATTCAATTCTAACCACCCTGTGTCACACAGACTAGCAGCATATAATTCAATGATACATAGAGCTTTTTCAGTTCCTATGAACAAATGTAATTTTGATAGAGAGATTAATACAATTAGACAAATATCAACATCTAACGGTTATCCATTAGATATGATAAATAAGGTAATTAGTAAAAAAGAGGAAAAAGTGGCATTACAACTAATATATCCTAAACAAGTTGATGAAATTAAAACTTATAAAACCATCACATATGCAGGAAATATTTCTAATAATATTTCAAAGATATTATCTTCAGCAACGAATACAACAATTTCTTTTAAAACAGAAAGTAACGTTAGTACAAAATTGTTCAATGTAAAAACAAAAATACCACTATTAAAGAAGTCAGGTATATATAAACTAACATGTCCAGAATGTTATGCTGTCTATTTGGGTCAGACCCTTAGGAGTTTTGAAATACGATACAGTGAGCACTTACGAGCATACAGATTAAAACAACCAGATAAATCCCACTACGCAAAACATCTACTTGACACCAATCATTCATTGACACCTATCACAAAACTATAAGTACTGCATATTTGTGAAAAGAAACAAGAACTGGATTTCCTTGAAGAACTGGAAATTAGAAGACATTTAAGAAACCCACAATATGAAGTTGTCAATGAACAGTTATATCTAGGGAATTCTCCACTAATAAACTGTCTTCTTAAGTGATAATTGTAAAGATCAGCAGATATAGTTTTCCTGGTTTTCTATATCATTGCACAGTTTTACTGATCTTAATTGGAAAAATGATATCCAGGATATCACCATAGGGCTAATAATATCTAAGCTTCAATATTTGTAATATCACATCTTCTTCTTTTTTCTGTAAACATATATTAAGCCAATCACAAGTTAGGTTACTTCTTGGTCTAGCCAAATATAACTACTGAACATCAGGTAGGCATAAAATGAAATGTAACTTCTGTCATTCTGACGATGATATTGATTTATCGAAACAATTGTCAATTTTTTAGAATTTTCAATAACTTGTATTATATTGTGGAATTAACTAGAGACCTTGAGTTTCATTTAAAAACACCATGATAAATGTTTAAAAAATCTGTACAGTAATCCCAAGGTTGACGAAAAAAAGAAAGTTGGCCCTCATTCTGAAGAGATTGACAAGGCTATGAATGGCATTTTCTCGTTTATGGAAAGTAATGACGAGGAATGTCAATTTTCATTAGACCAGCTAATGACTCAGATAGCGGGCGACTATATTCCTCAAAGAAAAACTGTAATACAACATTTACTAGAAAGATATGGGGAAGAGGTTATCATATCAAAAATCAAACAGAATAAAATTCTATGTTTTAAACATACTGGCCATAAGATTGTGACAGATGCTTGGTACATTGAAAAACGTTTATCAGAACAGGAAGAACGTCTTCGAATAGTTGAAACAGCGGCTGATGTAATTCTCGAAGAGATACGATCAGTACCGTATGCGATGGATGACTATCCTCCTCCAGAGTCTTTCTTGGACGAAAATGAAAGCCTTGTTCCGGAGGTTCTCAAAGTGTTCTTGGAAAGACTAATACTAAAAAAAACGAGGAAATACTGACAAGTGGAAAACAAAAGTTCTAGCCATTTCACATAGTGTTATTGGTGCTGTCAGGCCAAGCTCTTACCTTTCTCCCCTACAAATAGGGCTATCTGCTTTTATTTATAAGAAGTTTGAATCGCGAAAACTAATTGATGTTGTATCATCTTTGGGATTTTGCGCCTCTTACTCCGAAGCTGTTCGACTTGAAGTGTCAGCAATCATGAGACCATCACTACAAATAGATCCGACAGGTTTCCATCAATTTGTACATGACAACGCAGACTTCAACACTCGTACATTGGATGGATATAATACCTTCCATGCAATGAGGGGAAAACATTTGATCACCCCTAGAGAAGCCGTTGCTCCAGAGCAAAGAATCGCCCGAGTAAAGAAAACAATACCGGCTCAACTACTTGGTGAGATGGGAGCTGTTTCCTTGAAATATTTTGAGAAAGAAGGTGTTTTTGGCTTGAAGAATATCAACATTGAGGATCTTAAACATCTATTTGTTTCACCTGAGATCATCACACCCTCTTTGAAAGACCTGATTTGGCTTTATCGCAAGTGGAAAGATGTGCCCGGGATACCAGGATGGAGTGGTTTTATGGAGCAGATCACAAGTGGTCTTCCTTTTGACAGAACATATGTTGCTTGTCTGCCATTTATAAATTCTTCACCGTCTGATTACAATACAGTATATACAACATTACTGACTTCAATACAGCAGAGCAAATCGATGAATCACCAAGCAACTGTTAACACCTTTGACCAGCCTCTATACCTAGAGGCTAGATTTATAGTGGCTTGCCAACAAGGAAATCCCGATTTTGTTAACGTCATCATTAGAATAGGTTGGTTTCACCTGCTGATGTCATTCTTGAGGACTATATGCTACTTAATGGATGGTAGTGGGTTGAAGGAGTTGTTAAATTCAAAATATGCACTACGCTCAACAGAGAAAATCCTTACGGGACACGCATATTCAAGAGCTATTAGGGCACATATGTTGACCCATGCAACTCTGGCGAAAATTATATTTGAGACAATGGATTTAACCCCAGTCCTTCATGTAAAACTTATAGATTTCCTGAACGATAAAGACAGATCACACATTTTTTTAGTGAACGAAAAAGACTGTGTAGAGGAATTGAAAACCAAGTTTTCTGTAAAGCTTCAAGTTATAGCTAACCGTGGTGCTACTTCAAAGCTATGGATTCAATACTTCGAAACGGTTACGCTTGTTAAACTATTCATTGAAGCTGAAAGAACAGGAAACTGGAATCTCCATCTACAAGTCATCTACCAAATGCTCCCGTACTTCCATGCTAGCGGACATTTTCTGTATGCTAGATGTTGTCACTTCCACCTACAAGACATGCATAGCTTAAAAGATAAAATGAACACTCAGGAACACGAGATGTTCACGGGTGGCGGGTTCACAGTAAGAAGGACTAGCAAATTCTGGTGTGGAGCATGGACCGATATGACCATTGAGCAGTCCTTAATGAGGATAATGAAAATTGCTGGTGGGCTGACTCATGGTCGTGGGGTTAGTGAAAGTATCCTCAGTAGGTGGACTAAAGGAATGACTTCCCTCCAAAATATTGGTGAAGAAATGGAATAGATGTATGGAGTAGCATTCACTAGCTCAGAACAATACGTGGAGATGAAAGAATCAAGGATTAAAAGGGATACAAGTGATTCGAAAAAGTTAATGGACTGGTTTACGCAACACCAACCTTTTCCTAATGTGGCATACATCTCACCACTGGTGTTGTAGGAGATAGCACCATAAACTGTCATATGGCCAAGGAGATTGGACTTCTCTCAATTGATAGGATTGTGGGCGGTGATTTTGAAACTGTCAAATTCTACAGGAAAGACAGAGTTTTGCCACTTGCTACGATGTAAAATGCGATCAAAATAAGTGATGAAACCATCCCCATCAACCCTACGACTATTTTTCAAAGAATAACAATTGCTAAACAATCTGATGAAGAATTCTTAAAATATGAACTGTGCCCTTATCCATTGCCTCTTTTCGACGACTATGGTAAGAGGAAAGGAATCAAGTCTACTTTATACAAGGCATTTACACCAACAGAAAATGCGAATCTCCAAGGGTGTGTGTACGTTATAGATGGAGGATATGTGCTGCACAAAGTCGTGTGGGCTAGGGGTCAATCCTTCTCATCCATTTGTGAAAGCTATATTTCATTTGTCAAGTCCAAGTACAAAGACAGTGCAGTAGTTGTCTTCGATGGTTACCCCCAAGAAGGCACTAAATATGTTAAACGAGAGAGAAGATCACGCCAACAGATGTCAAAAGATGTCATGTTCGACAAAACAATGATCCCGACAATGCCACAAGAAAAATTTCTAGGCAATATGAAAAACAAAATCCGTCTGATCTCAATGTTGAAGGACACCTTTGCTGAAGCTGGCATTCCCACAAAGTAAGCACAAGAGGATGCAGATACTGTTATTGTCACCACAGCAATGGATCTCGCACAGCGGCATAACCGTGTAGTTATTGTAGGTGAAGATGTGGATCTGCTGGTCATCATGATTAGTCGTTGCCGGGGAGTAAATTCAAATATATATTTTCTGAAGCCAGGTAAAGGGGCAGTTTCCCAACTCATTTTTTCTGCTGACTCCCATTCAGACCAATCCATAAGTGACAACATATTGTTTTTGCACGCCATGGGGGGATGTGACACTACCTCAGCCTCATTCAAAATCGGAAAAATGAGGTTTCTCCAAACCCTCAAGAAAAACCCTGCCCTAACCAAAACCATTCAAATTTTCAAAGATCCCACGGCACATGCTGACGCTGTTATTATTGCTGGTATTACCTTTTTCACTGCGCTGTACAAATTAAGTGACAAGGAAAGCGCGTCCTTGAACAAATTGAGGTATAAATGCTACCTTAGATCGGCATACAAAACATCAGCACAATTGGCGTCGCTACCTCCTACCGAAGCTGCAGCTCAGCAACATTCTTTGAGAGTGTACTTTCAAGTACAATAATGGCTTGGAAATGAAAAAGATCCTGAGCAATGGGGTTGGAAGAAAACCAAAGGAGGTCTGCAACCTGTAACATCACAGCCACCAGCACCAAACGCAGTATTAAAACTAATTTCTTGCAAATGCATCAAGACCTGTCAGACCAACTGTGGATGTAGAAAAGATGGCCTTAACTGTTCCAATTTCTACCTCAACTGCGAGAACGGCTGCAATAATATGCCAATTGCAGAAATTGAAGAATAAGCAGAGGATGATCCGGAGTTACTTGAAGGTAACTGTGCATGGATAATTCTATCTTACCATCATTTTTCTGCTCACTAATTATTTGTGTGTCAAAATATGTGTCTACTGCTTCCTTTCATATCTATTCAATATGTTGACAAGTGTTTGAAATTTGATCTCTTATTTATTTCAAACGTTGAAGAACTGGATGGCTGCCCTGAGGAAAACATGGAGCCGGTACCTAAAAGGGCTCGTACAAGTAAATAGATAGGTACTACTACTTATAAACTGATATTTTTCATATTTATTCAATAAATTGTTGAATATTTTGCAATTATGTCGATGATTTTTGTTTCAGACCTAGAAGGACTGGAATGCTGACCTGCTGGAATCCGGTGTCTAAGAGGGCTCGTATTAGGTCATAAATATTTAAGTGTGTGAAATAATTGAATACCTTTGTTTTCTTTTGTTTAATAACCTTTTTTATCAATGTATCAAATAATTAATTAAAACATTTAACAAAACATCAAAAAATGTTCACCTACATAAAATAAAAAATATAAACTAATTACGTATTCTACTATTTTTTTGCAAATGCTAATTTCTCCCATATTTCAGCACTCTTTTGCGTGGAAACCATACGACGTACGAAAAAATACTAGAAAAAATAAAATATAAGAAATTTTCTCTACTTTATTTTACTATATAAACACTTTTTGCATAAATAGCTTGCTTAGCAAATTATGAGCCGAAAACCCCTAAAAAACAAGATTTTTAGAGTTTTTTTTGATGATTTCTCTTATTTGCCGAGTTGGACAACTTCAGATTCGTGTTCAACACCCCAAAAAACATAGAATAAACCAATAAAAATAATTACTCCAAAACCCACTTCAAACTACCATTTGACTGGACTATAATGCGTTGCAAAAATACTATAAGGACACTGACATAAAAAAAAATGAATGAAATTGGTTTTTCCAAATTAATCATATTTTTTCTATTGGAACACTGTTTTTATAGTGTTGATGACTATATATATATATATATATATATATATATATATATATATATATATATATATATATTTATATATATATATATATATATATATTATATATATATATATATATATATATATATATATATTGAGCAACGAATAGATTAGTGGGTATTGCACGCAAATAGAAGAAGGGGCTACTGAAAAGAGTGGTAACCGCAGACATGCATGTTTCTGGCTCATTAGCCGTCATCGGTACAGTACAACCAAGAAAAGATGTGAAACATGGGAGCAAAGGTGTTGAATGAAACATGAGAAAATATAACAGAATTCAGCAGGATAGTCAAACACAACATTTGTGCCAATCAAAACCATGTTTCACATCTTTTCTTGGTTGTACCGTACCGGACTAATGAGACAGAAACATGCATGTCTGCGGTTACCACTCTTTTCAGTAGCCCCTTCTTCTATTTGCGTGCAAAACCCACTAATCTATTCGTTGCTCACTGTTCATATGTCACGCACTATTCGTACATCTTGTTATATATATATATATATATATATATATATATATATTCATATTTATTTTTTTAATTATTTTTTAATGTAATATTTGACTATTGTCTGTGACTCTTTGAGTATTTATGTATTTGGACTGTGTTAAACTAATTAACATCTACATTTATTTTTGTTTTTATGTATTATATATTTATGTTATTGTGTTATATGCTTATATTTAAGCGGACTTTAGAGGACTATGAAATTTACGTCTTTTAATGACAATTATATATGGACAAGAGTTTTTAATTTTTATGTCGATATCTATAAAACTTTATAATGTAATCGAAACGTCAATAAACTATACTTTACTATTATAATAATAGTATTGTCACTATTTGAAGTCAATCGCATCGTACAGTGATAGAAATGGTTCGTTTGGAATTAAGCAATGAATATTATCTAAATTAACTTTTAATACACGGTAAATGTGACAGAATTGTTAGTAGAACATGTGCTTTATTTGCTACAAGATATCCAGTTCAACCGCGACCCACTTGTGACATAGTGAAGTGAATATTACACAATTTGCTTGTTTTCAACCAAAAGTTAAGAGAGTGAAACCTGGTGTTGTTAATATCGTCGGTACGATGTGGTGCGAGACATGTATGTGCACCAATGGTATCCATACCTACAACGAATTAAAAAAAAAACATTAATTGCATCCCTACTCTTTTAACTCAGTTAAAGTTGAAAGGAAACAGACTATAATGGAAGAATATAATTTGCAGGATTTGTACTTATTAGTAAAATATCAAAAAGATAATGATTATTTGAAGAATATTTATTATATGGTGCGATGAATCAAAATTTACGAAAAACGAAACGAAAATGATTAATAGGCATAATTCGCATTACTGGAGTGAAGAAAATCAACACTTAACAAGATTACGTGGTTTTCAAGAGCGATGGGAGTTTAATGTCTTTTGTGCAATCAGAGACAACCAGGTTGTTCCTCTTCACTTTTATGATGGAAACTTAAATGGTGAGATATTGTGGTGGCCTCCTCGATTATCAGATATAGTACCTTCAGATTTTTTGATATGGGGCTAAATAAAAAATGAAGTGTATTCCCATCCTCTAACAACAAAAGGAGATTGTGAACGTAGAGTTCTCAATGCATTCATTTCTCTCCTTGCAGCATTTATAAGGCGTGCAACAAACGAACGTGTAATAAAAAAGGTTACTAAATTCTTCGAGCTTCAAGGATGAAATTTTTAACACTTGTTATAAGTTCTTGTAATTTATGTATCTGGAATTACATTAAAAAAATACGGCATCCTTATAATAAGCAACAATATGGCAAAAATAACTAAAATTTCAATTTTATTATCAGTTTTAGCCACGACACCAATTACTTTGATCGTCCTACCAATCAATCAGACAAAATGTTTTTCATTTGGTATAGGGGATGTTCACAGAGAATCACAGAATTTTCAATAAATGTAAGTATAAGTTTTAGATATAGGGTATTCTACACAAAGTGACATTAATATGGAATCCCAAAAGTTGATAATATACACGGTGTTGTTTTCAAAATAACAAAGAGACTGTACCAACTGCTTAATACAATACGTTATTACAATTATCTGAAAAACAAGAAAATCTATGTATAATCAATAAAAACAGCATAACATTAAAATTTTACTCCCAAATTCTAATAAAAAAGACAACAACATTATTTGTACATATCTACATTATATTTTGCAAACATTTGAGAAGATATGTCAAAGTTAAAACATTGCTACCATCTTTAGAAATTAAACGTTTACTGTGTAAGAGACCACTTAACGCGTTTACCCCTAATCTGTTGCGTGATTTTGTTTTATTCAAATTTATATCACTAAACGCTCTTTCCACACACATTTTATTGTAGTCAATAAAACACCATATTCTTGAAAGTTTAAAAAGTTTCCACCAAATAACCAGATTGAGTATAAAATGACCAGATCTGGTGAAATTTCACCAGACATGGCAAGACTGAGCCTGTATAATATAGTGATGGAACAATATAGGCAAATGAAAAAGTCTGCTATGAATATATAGGCAAATACAAAAAATAAGCGAATTATTGGCTTCGTGGTTACATGTAAAGTTCCAGTACATCAGCACAACTATTGGAGCAAACGTTTCTCTGTCTAACTATTTAAGTACTATCAGTTAAAGAACTAAATGAATTTGGGTCTCAAAATGATTTTCCAAAATTCATCGCCGATTGTATTGGGAAGGAAGAAGTGACAACGATAATTATGTCTATTGGATATAAAACAAAAAAGTACTAATATACAGTGCATCCAAGATATGCTAGTAAGCAATCGTTGTAAAAAAGAAATTAATTTGATTAGTTCCACAAAATCGGCAATTAACAACTATTTCAGCTTCATATCCTTCATTCTAAAAATTTTTGTGTTTTCTACATAAGTGTTTATATACATTTCTACATATTTCTTCTACGAAGATTACTTAGCTGGATTTCTTGAACTTTTTCAATATATTTCCTACACACCATAAACGATTTGTTTTCGTTTCTATTACATCTTTGTTTTCATATAATTCTAAGTTCAATCTCTTATTTCAAATACTGACAGCTCCACATGTCTGATAAGGCATTTTTGCTCGGAACCACTAACATATTTTTGCGCCAGACTGCACGATCTATAGCAATGTGATGATCTTAAGCAATGCATGACCAGTTGCATCTTTGATATATTGCATTTATTCCAACAGCTGGTTTTTCAAAGATATTATTTCCTTTTTAATGTCTCTCTGGAAAAAATGATTCTGACTACCTTGAGAATGAATGAGCAATAGTTGTTAGACGCTTAAATGTTTTTATAGTTTCTTTAAATACTCTTTGAATCGAGGAACTATGAAATGCAACCCTGTTTTTCTTTTGACCTGTACTAAAAGATAAACCCAGCGTTTTAACAAATTTTTGGTATTTTGACAAATTAATGCAAATCTCTTGAACACGAAATGTATTTCTATTCTTTCCAGTACTATTAAATTCAAATGTTTCCTTATTTTCAGTGATTATTTGGAGGAAAATGAAAGAGTATTTACCTTCGCTAGGTATTTGCTAGTATTTTATTATTCCCTCTTTGAAACCGTTACGTGCGATGTCTCCATAAAATTTTATCGCGAATATTTATCAGATTTCGAAGCTCACTTTCTGAATCTACATAATGATGAGGTGAGAAGTTGTTTCATATGAAGTGATATGATGAATTTATAGCAAAAAAATTGTAATTCATCGAACAACAACTTTGATTTATTCCAAAATTAAATTAAACTTTTTTTATACCAGTAATATAGTTAAATTTATGAATTGAATATTAAAAAGAGAATTCTTGGAAAGTATTGGGCCCAATTTCAGAGACGAGAGAGAAGAGATTCTCGAACACTTTAAAATGACGTTTCACTCGACCCTTAGTGCCAATAAAATATTTTGGAGAGAATCGCACCTTCGGGGGATGAAGTAATATAATCCTTGGCCATAGCGGTTAGTAACATAAGTAATATAATCTCTTCAAAATAGTATATTATTTAACGAGCGGTAATGTAGGTCATAACTCACGCAGATGAAGTTTGCAGCACGAGCCGTAGGCAAGTGAGTTATGACCAATACCGCAAGTTGAAACTATACTTTAATCTACGACGATAACAATAAACACTAAGATACACTGAAAGAACTTTATTCACAAATCTTAATAGTTACCTATAACGATGCTACAAAAAATTTAGTTGTAATTACTCATTTTGTTTAATAATAAAATTAACTGTAAAGTTTGAACAACAGTAAACTGAATATGTAGGACTGAGTTACGCAAGTTTATTGTTTCTTTTTGTGTTTGTTGCGAATATTATGTTGATGTGTTATAGAAATGTATTTTTTATTTGCAGTATATGACTTCCTCTCGGTATCATCAACGTATCCCTCAACCATAATTAGGTATTAACCACAGATCATATAACTACTATTAAAAGCAAATAATACACCAATATTCTTTGTTAAAATTATTAACTTAATTTGAAAACGTTAAAATTATTCAAGTGACATTACTCACCTCAATGACAATAATGGGCTGTTTCCTTTCGGCGAACCAGTATGTATACCTCGAAAGTACAGAGCGTGAGTTATAGTAGTGAGTTATTATAACTCACGTTTGTTTACAGATACTATTAATTGCAGTTGAATAATTAATATATAATTTACCACGAATAGATAAACGTATTTTAATAGTAGTGATGATATTTTCAAATTTTGTTGAAAAATTTTACTCGTAATAAATATTAGAAAAACAATTGATAATAATAAATACTTGTTGATATATTTAAAATATTTTTGCATATGAATTTCATGGACTGCATTGAAACGATAGGTTGTTCTACGACATTCTGCAAAGTTACCAACTTAACAGTGTAAACCAATACTTGTTTCAATTTTTAATACATTTGTATGAAAAATGCTATAAAAAAATGAAAGAAGAAAGAAGGCATTCTTTCAGGTGGCTGTCTTGAAGGTAGGTCGAAAAATGTGTTAATTGATATATCTACTTGTCCCGTGAATATGAAAAAGTTTATTAAGACTGCAATGGCGCTGTCGTCTAAGTTCACATCAACAGCCTCTGTTACCAACACCAACAACACATCTACGAATGGCAAAAGGCAACTTACAGAGTACGACCAAACAAGTTATCACAGTAGACGCAGTGGACGTCCCGTATCTAGATGGGATCACTATCGGCGTGACACCAGCTGGGTGGTCAACGGTCATAACCCCGAGACATTTTGGATGAATCGGGAAAGCTCAGGCCTTCCACCAGCAATGGTAGAGAAGAGAACTGAACTACTAAAGCTATTTCGGTCAGTACTGAACCCGAAGGAAATTTCACAGATCCGGTTCTGGTGTGTATTGAACCCGGAATAAACCTAACCGTCCAAATGTCGTTCCGGTGTGTATTGAACCCAGAATAAACTTAATCGTCCAGATACCGCTCCGGTGTGTATTAAACCCGGAATAGCCCTAACCGTACAGATTACGTTCCAGTGTGTACTGAACCCGGAGTAATACCAACCGTTCACATCCCTGTTTTGATACTGAAGACTAACAATAAATCTAACTTCGATTCTTTAGTTCCGTCAATATTAAACAAATGGAATATGGCCATCATTTATTTCCTTCCAACAAACGCAGTTTGAAAATAAGCCAACGAAACAAAAAATAGCATACGAGAGAATTATAATATATCGAGAGGCGACGATCGAATCGGAATCAAGAAGTAATCATTAACTACTTAACCAATATTTGTAAATAACTTTATACAGGGTGTTTCCTAACTAAAATATTGTAGTGGGCGCTTCGTCACTACATTTTAAGACAAAAAGTTCTTACATGTGTGATAAGTCTTGTCGTTAATGAGATGCAGGGTGTTGAATTAATTTATTATTTTATTAGAAGCAACAACATGTGTTGAACATAAAGGAAAAATAGTACATTTCAGAGCATATGTTCAAAATGTGCACCTCCAGCCAAAATGCAAGCATCCGCTCGACATCTAGTGGGTTGCCGAATACGTTCGAAGATACTAGGATTGTTACGAATAACATTACATCCTTTTATCATACGATTTTGAAGATCTCATAAGTTTAATATCGGGGTTGTGTAAATCAGCGATTTCAGATATCCACACTATCAAAAATCCAGAGGATTGTATTCAGGTGACCTAGGGGGCCACGGGTGTGGAGATCCCCGTCCGATCCAATGGACTGGAAAAACGTTATTCAAGAACTCGCGTCCAATCACTGCAAAATGTGGAGGAGCACCGTCATGCATGAACTACATGCGCCTTCTAATAATGAGAGGTACATCTTCCAAAAGAACTGGAAGTTCAGTTTCTAGAGAATGAAGATATGTCTTACCGGTCAACCGCGCAGGAAGGAAAAATGGTCCTGCTAAATAATCTTCGATGATGCCAAGCCAAACATTGACCGAAAAGGAGTGTTGGAACCGTGCTACAACTGTTGCATGTGGATTTACATCTGCCCATATGTGGTCAGAGCTCATTTATTACACACAATTCAACACCCTGTATCTCATTAACGACAAGAGTTATCACTCATGTTTATAAGAGCTTTTAGTCATAAAATGGAGTGACAAAGCGCCCACTACAATATTTTAGACTACTTAGGAAACACCCTGTATATACGGAGATTTTGAATTTTTGATGAAGAAGATCCAATTAGTTTATTTGTAAATAAATTATTATATTCAATAATATAGATCTAACCAAACAGCCCTTTATGTTCTATCTCTTGACTACCCACTTGAAAGAACAGAACCATGATAGGCAGAAGAACAAAGAGATCAAAATACAAGAAAAATGTCTGACCAAGAAGAATGTGGCGGCGCAGGTTTGGAAGTAGCAGACACAAAAGTAGGTTGAGTTTAAAGATTTAAAAATGAAGATTTAATTACAGAACTGGAAACATTTGAATTAAACACAACCGGTACTTTGGACACGTTACGACCCAGAGTGGTGCACTTTATAAGAAAATGAATAGAATATAATATCTATCAAACTCGTATATAAACTAAGAAGCGGAATACAAGAAACCGCGATACCCAGACAAAGTACAAACATTGCTGAGGACAACGAATCCGAAAACAGAGATAGGAGCTACAGATATAAACATGAAAACTGTACAGAACATGAGAAAATACGGAAATGGGAGATATATGTTGACGGTTTGAAACATCCGATAGAATTCACCGGAAGATTAAGAGAACCCAGAATATGTTACCACATATATGAGGAAGTTATGATCAGAGCCCCACCAAAAGGCAGAGTAGTACTTTGGTACCGGAATAATAAACATCTTTGGGAAACCTGGCGAGAACATTTTGGGGCATTTTATGTACTACTGGATTTGTCAACCCATTTAGAGGAGAAAATAATGGAGAGAGAACAATAAGAAAACGAACCTTCAAACAATATATCACGGAAATTCAAACGTTGATACGGAGAAACATGGGTTTTGACGATAGCCAGCAGTTTGAAAGGATATGTAGAGCCCGAGGTCCAAATTACACATAAGGTGGAACGAAATTAAGTCAATAAGAGACCTCACACGACGCATAGACGAGTTGGAAGACATACGAAAAGAAATCAATAAATTCCGTTTACCGGAAGATGGAACCAGGTCCCATCGAAAGAAATTCACAAAGTGGAAACAGGTTACCGAATTACAATCGACAAGATTGCTACTCGAGTTGTGGGAAAAGAGGACATAGCAGAGAAACTTACTACGGGAGATAAATATTTTTTTGCAATCGTTGCGGACTTGTAGGAATTCCGTCAAATTGATATATATATATATATATATATATATATATATATATATATATATAAATCAGTTCATAACGTTCTTCGCCGTTTTCTGATTTCCAGCTTCCATCTATCTCGATCGGTACATAGATTCTCCTCTATTTCTCTTGCTTGTATGTCCTTTTCTACCCCTTCTCTCCAACTCAACCTATGTCTCCCTCTCTTCCTTCTGCCGTATGGCGTCCAATCCAGCACTTTTCTTGGTATTCTAGTTTGTTCCATCCTCTGTACGTGTCCATACCACCTAAGTTGATTAACTAGGATATCTTCTGTTAAATTGTGTTTAGTCCCCATTATTTCTCGGATTTTCTCATTTCTGACTTTATCCAGCTTCGATTTTCCAGCAGCACGCCTCCAGTAATCCATTTCGGTGGCTTCTATCATTTTAAGTGCATTTTCCTTTAACGGCCATACCTCACTTCCATAGGAGACGATACTTTTAACTATACTGTTATAAATTTTATGTTTGTTATCCTTTGATATCGTTTTATCCCACAGTATATTGTTAAGTTTTCTAATCGCCTGTCTTCCCAGGTTATTTCGGTATCTAATTTCTTCGTCCATGCTACCTTCGCAGGTGATGT
The DNA here is from genome assembly GCA_963921935.1 of Galeruca laticollis. NCBI lineage: Eukaryota > Metazoa > Arthropoda > Insecta > Coleoptera > Chrysomelidae > Galeruca > Galeruca laticollis. The sequence goes on along the minus strand of OY998178.1, from coordinate 219,326,375 downwards.
GAACTCCTACGTATTTGTATTTTCTTGTGTGTTTAATCTGTTCTTGTTGTTCAAGAAGTAAATTCCTTTGTTCTCCCCCAACGCACATATACTCGGTTTTTTTGACGTTCACCTGCAGTCCCCACTTGTCATATTCCTCCGTTAATTTTCGTGTCATATATTCTAGGTCTTCATAATCTTGTGCTAGGACAACTTGATCATCTGCAAAGCACAACATGTATAGTGTGTAGCCATAATTTAATGGTATTCCCATATTTCTACACTTCCCTTTCCACAACTTCAAAGCTTGTTCTAAATAGATTTTGAATAGAGTCGGCGATAAGCAGCATCCCTGCTTAAGTCCTTTGTTGATGTTGAAAACTTTTGACATTGCATGTCCCTGCTTTATTTTACTGGTATTGTTTTTATATAGTTCTTGGACAGCCTTTATAAGCGTTACGTTGACGTTGGTTTTCTCAAGTGCTTCCCAAAGTTTTATTTGTGGGATGCTGTCGTAGGCTTTCTAGAGGTCGACAAACAGTAGGTGAACTTCTTGATTTCGTGCCAGTTTCTTTTCTATTATCTGCGTTATTGTGAAGAGATGATCGGTGGTAGATCTTCCTGCTCTGAAACCGGCCTGTTCTTCGGCTTCTATATCGCGATATTCGTCTTCGATCCTTCTTTTAACCAGCTTTCCGTATACTCTCGAGATAGAACTTAGGACGGCGATTCCTCGATAGTTGTCACATATGTCTTTGCTACCTTTTTTATGGATAGTTGTTATGTAGGATGTTCCCCATTCTTCTGGAATATTCTCCCCATTGTGACACTTTTGGAAGAGGCTAGTAAGTTGTCTATATAGTTTGTCTGTGCCGTATTTGAGCAGCTCTGGTGGAATGTTTCCAGGGCCTGGTGATTTTCTATTCTTCAGATTTTGACAGATTTGTTTAACTTCTGCAATCTTGACCCTAATCGGAGATGCTAATGTTCTTATTTCGATGCGAGGTTCGGGCTCTTGTTTTTCATATGCTTCTCTATTTTCAGTCAGGAGCTTGCCGAAGTATTCATCCCATTTTTGTAGGGTGACTGGTGTGATAATATTTTTTTTGTTATCTTGACGAAGGGATTTTAATAATTTCCAACTTTCGGTGCTTTTACTACCTCCTAAATATGTGTTAATTCTCGCACAATTCCTCTCCCAGCTTTCGTTCTTCTTCTGTGTTATTGCTGTGCGTACTTTCTTTTGAGCTATTTGATAATCAGTTTAGCTTTGGTCAGTTTTCTTGCAGAGGTGTACCTTGTGTCTATAATTTTTCGTATTTATCATTTCTTCGATTTCATCATCCCACCAGTATGGCGTTTTACGTTTGGATGTTTCATATAATCCCAGAGCTTCTTGAGCTGCGCTCTTTAAGCAATCTTTGATATACGTGTATTGATGTTCTGTATTCTCGAAGTTTTCTTGGGTCAATTTTTCATCCAGTCGTTTTCGATACAGTTCTTTCACGCTTTCATGATTGAAGTTGTCTAAGTTGAATCTGATTTCTGCCCTTTGTTGTTCTTTCTCTCTTTCCTCTTCATTGTTTACTCGTTTGACTGATTGATAGGAAAGTATTTTGGCTTTAACGAGGTGGTGATCACTTCCGCATGTTGCTCCTCTGTACACTCGTACATCTTGGATTTTTAATTTTGTGTTTTGTCTGACTATTAGATAATCTATGATAGATTTCAGATTTCTAGAGTGCTGTGTCCAGGTAAACTTATGTATTTCCCGATGTTCAAAAAGCCATTTACTACTCGGAGATTATTTTGATCACATAAGTGGATGAGTCTCATGCCATTATCATTTAGGATCTCTTCTCCGCATTGACCTATAATTCTATCATGTTTTTCCTCCTAGTTCTGGCGTTGAAGTCTCCTAGCAGTATAATTTCCCTTGCTGTTCCTATTACTGATATTTCAAATTGATGCAATTCCAAAAAGTCAGGAAATTTATCAAGGACCGAATCTCTAAGAGGCAAGATGAGCCTACAATGAAGTCCTCCGCTACTCACAACAATTGTTATATATCAGTAGAAAAAAGGCCACACACTGTGATTTATACAGACAACGGGCAGGGATTAAACACAATAATCGACATAGAATCACAAAAATCATTTATAGGAGAAAAAGATTGAACATTCCGTATATGATCATTAACCCCACTACTAGTACAAATTTCATTTGAATTAACAGACGAACAAGTAATATAATCAGTTCATTAGAGATCGCCAATATGGAAGACATCCTGGATTTGTACGAGGCCAGCCCATGGCATTTTGGAGAGGAAGAGACCAGCCGACACCCAACCCTCGGAAGATCCGTCGAACAAGACTGGGAAAATCTCGTAGAAATGAGAAAAAATTGGTCATTGCCAGTGAGTATACCGTTAAAGGACCTCGTTCCATAGCGACTGAGGAACAATTCTAAAAGCGGAAGGAGGTACCGTTACGTACTGGCAGATGACAGAAAGATACCCTTTCCAATTAATTTCCTTGCCGCATCCCAATCATTTTGTTCCAACAGCGGGGTGTAACGACGCTGTCGTCTAAATTGACATCAACAACCTCTGTAAGCAACATCTACAACAAAATCACGAATGGCAAAAAGCAACTTAGAGAGTACGACCAAACAAGTTATCATAATAGGTGCAATTGGACGTCCCTTTCGTAAATAGCAGCACTATCAGCGTGACACCAGCAGAGTGGCCAACGGTGATAACTCCCAGACATTTTTGATGCATCAGGGAAACTCAGGCCTCACATCAGCGACAATAGAGAGGAGAGCTGAACCAGTAAAGCTAATTCGGTGTGTACTGAACCTGAAGGAAACTTTATAGTTCCCGTTCCGGTGTAAATTGAACCCGGAATGAACCTAACCGTACAGATACCGTTTCGGTGTGTATTGAACCCGGAATATCCCTAATAATACCAACCATCCACATCCCTGTTTCGATACTGACTACCAACAATAAATGTAAATTCGATTCTTTAGTTCCGACGAAACCAAAAATAACACACGGGAGAATTCTAATATGTCGAGACACGAGGATCGAACTAGAATCAAGAAGTAATCAGTTACTACTTAACCAAGCTGGACTATTGTTCAAGAAGGGAACGGTTGGACTTTGAGAACACGCTGAAGATAGAAAATTGGACGAAGATTTATAAATAACTGTATATATATATATATATATATATATATATATTGAACTATAATTTGCTTATATACTTCCTTTTTATTATTGTTGTGGAATTTAGATGATTATAATTTTATATTTAGAATTTTTATTTAGATTTGGCTAGCTCAGTTGGTTATTATTATATTGTTTTGTAATTTATTTTATTTTAATTATTCGGGAGCATGAAACACTTTCTACTCTTCGAGTCCTGGCATTCAAAACATATTACCTTCATTTAAATAAAAGAAACACTTTACTTATAACAACATTTAATTTTAAATTCAATATTTTATATGTGATAATAATTATTTGAGACGCCTATGGTCACCTCTAAAGAAATTATTTATTTTATATTTTTAACGGTGCGCATGCTCAAAATCCAGTCATGCGTGAAATGAACATAATTTTAATAACGTGAGATGGAGGTTCTGTGGCTCATTAGTATGACATAGAATTAACAATCAAGAAACATTTAGATGGTTTAAAACATACCTGAATTTATGTGAAGAATATACATGAAAATGTTATCAATATGCTGTGGAAGAAAAGTATTAAAAGATTTATATAGACATGGAATTAATATACAATTTATAAACAGATAGACAGATTACATGTAAACAAGTTAAGCATCATCTTATGATAAAATGGCGTACGTACTTTTGAATTATTTATTTATTAAAATTAGGCCTTTTTGTTATTATTAAAGATTTAATTTATTATCTAATTAAATAAAGTCCGTTTTCTTTATATTTTAGATCGATCATTGCTGTGAATGTTTATCAAAATACGGAACTAAGCACTTATTTGAGTTTTTTGCTTATTATTGGCCAATAATAGTTTAAAAGAACACTGACCTGATGCTCTGGAATTGGGATAACTCTTCTGGACACTCTAACACACAGTCCACACCTTTCGACGCCACTTCTCATAATCCACGCTTCCTCTCGATTTTCACTTTTTTTCCCCAAACAAAGTCTTTTGTTTGTTTTCAGGTCACTATCTCCCAAAGTTTGTTTCAATACTTGTTGATTGCAAATTTTATCTGTCATTTTGTTTCTAACCAATCAGATATTGTCCTATGCAATTGAATTATTTGATTTGGGTTTACTTAATAAAAAAGTTCATAAATATTCTATTTCACATTTCTAATACATTTGTAGAGAGTCTTTTGAAATTTAATCATACAAATAAATTAGAGTGGGTTATATACATAGATGTTGTTTAAATAGTTCTATCTAATATTGTCATAAACAATCTATTACTGTTACAATATAACTTGAATCATAAATCCTTTTATGTATTCTCTATCTAATTCTTGTATTAACTTATTTCTACTAACGCAATTATTAAATTATTATTTAATCCTATGTTCATTTTACAGACATATATCATTTTCTTTATGTTTAATTGTTTATCTATGAAAAACTATACTCCTTATTCTAATAAACATTTATATTTGTATTCTAATGTAACTACTTATATCTAAAATTCTCTTGACTTGATTATATAATTGTTTCTTTTTAGGTGAACAGCTGATCACGTTACAGAAGATATTCTTCATCTTAGGCAACTTTATTTACATCATTACATTGGTTAGGCAATCTCTATATTTTATATTATTATTGAGGTAATTTCTTTATTTATTATATTGTTATAGGCTATTATTTAATATATCTTTACTTGATATGCTTTTGAATTTTTGAATTAAGAAAAGTGTTTCCTTTTTAATTGTGTTTTCTTAAATTATATTATTTTCATACATTTTCATACTAGCAACATATTTTTATAGAACTAATTCTCTTAATATCTATGATATCTGGTTCAATATATATATATATATATATATATATATATATATATATATATATATATAAGTGAACTTTGAATTTTTGATTAAAAAGATCCAGTTAGTTCAATTTGTAAATAAATTATTTTATTCAATGACATAAATCTAACCAAACAGCCCTTTATGTTCCAGCCGCTGACTAGCCATGGCTTTACAAGGCAAAACCAAATTATAGGTTAAACAATTGTAGAAGTGTATGATTCGAATAAGAAACCACTAAATCACTACTACGTAACAGAAGGATAATTTTTCTATGTACAGCTGCTGAGTAATGAATGATGCTGAGCAGTATCTCAAAACATATTTGTGACTATACCTAATCATTATGAACTGATGAGTAGTTGTACTATAAGTAGATCATGAATCTTGTGTTACAACGACAGCGGTCATTTACGATATTTCTTAATTCTTTAATAGCTCGTTTGAGAGTGAAATCTTCAAAACTATTCAATATAGTGGCGATTGGAGCAAAGAGTTTGTAACAAGTGAGCTAATTTGTAAGTAAATCAATTGAGAAATATATACCGCCAAAGGAACCTGTCAGTCGAGGAAACAGACAAACATCGACACACACGGATAGAAAAAATTCAATATGATATGTCTCTCATTTGTTCATCATATCAGCTCAAAATGCTCACTAAAACAATGGACCAAAACCAGTGTATGATCAAAAATTGTGAACGTTTCCAATGCAGCACTCTCTCAGATATACCAGCAATCTGCTAGAACAACTCCTTTGACCCAGTATGCGATTGAATTTTGCTGAAGTACATCCGAATTGAATCACCTCTTTCCTTATTAAACAAGAAATAGCCCTAAAGTTCCAGTTCCAGTCCAATTAATAGCTTCATTCATGATATATATTGCGACAAGGGTAACGCTTAAAAAATATGTGCCTCTTGAACATTATACAACAGTAATATTATGAGATGCCTTTGCATAAGTTACATAGCAATAAATACTTAAGCAGGGAATTTACTCGAGCATTCATCTCCTGCTGAAGAGCAAAAATTACACTACTCAAGCTCAATTATTAGATCATTCAATTCAAACGATGCCGAATTTGAGCAATTGAAAAGAAAGGTTGATTGAACAACGTAATCAATCAATCTTCATTTTTGAATGATAGAAAAAGCTAAAATTCATGAATCTTTAATTAGTTAGTAATACTTCCAACAATGGACCAAATGCGGTCATAACCAGCTAATTAATCAGGAAATTTTCAAGCTGGAAAATAAGATGAAAACTGCTGGTATGGTAATAGCAAACACAAAAGAGACTATCTAATGAAATAACCAAAAACAGTGTCTCTAAATTGGATAAAAATCTGTATCTGAACAAGTTCCAAGCAATATATCACACGAAAAAACTTAAGAAGAGAATGATATTATCTCTAGGTACATGAAGTCAATCCAAAGCGTTAGTGGATTAATATTCTGAAGATTAACTGAAATAGTCATCATTTATAACTGAAAAGAAATATTTCTCAAGGTTATAACCATTTTGTGGTAACATAATTTCAACTACTGATATACTGTCAGCAAGTTTGCAATAATTATGTCACTATTAAGTTAAGCAAGTTGTTGAAAGAATTTTTTCCGCCATAATAATTTATTTAATTTCACATCTTGTTTTTTATTATGTTTAGCTGGGGAAATATAATTATTGTCACACACGAATTTAAACAAAATAATTATCGGTAACAGTAACTTTGTTAATTGCAATTTAATTGTTTCCTGTTGTTTGTATTATACAGTGAAATTTGGTTGCCGGCATCCAACTAACTATGTAATAACAATATTTTCAGACCTTTTATATTATCACTTAAAACTGATTGAGTTCTTCATATTTGTTGGCCTCGTGATATGATTTTCTAATGATCACAAAATGTTTTCTAATTATTGTTACAGTAAAGAGCTATTCCTTTCAATGTAATACATTTGCCTTCAGTATATAGTACTCCTGTGAGTCGAAATTACTGAATATACATACCTTCAAATTTCTGTAATGATTAAATATTTTTTTTGGCTTACGCGTATTTCGGTGTGAAGCCATTTCATTGAGTAATATTTTTATAAAAAAAAGCTGTGCCTTAGTTTTTAAAGTAGTCTTGATCTATTGGAATCACCTAAATAGATTGATGTCTTGTGGTTACCGTGAGGTTCATTGTTACGAATCATGAATGATGATCAATAGCAAACTGTTGCATAGAAAAAAAATCATTTTAAAACAACTATTCTATCTAGCGGATAAGACAACAGATTGGGAACTTATTAGAGAATTGGGTATATTTAAGAATAACAGACATTTTTCAGTTCAGCCTAAATCATTTTATTCTCTATCGGAAGGAATATAAAAATGTCCAGATAGTACGTGAGCCCTTGTACAAAAATTGTCTGATCTGTACGACTCTTGATTTAACCTGAAGTACAGTACGACACTTGAAATTTTGGTGGATGCTATTAATCACATAACGTTTTACGAATATCACAGTCCGCTGCATGAATTTCAGTGGAAAGGTCGTGTGCTGTCGGGTGCGCGCTAGCTCGTGGACGCGTCATTTTATTGCAGTAGTGGACGGCTTTTACACCGCAATTCATGTAGTGGACTATCAATTATTTGTGTAATCCTAAATATGAATAATAGCATCCATCAAAATTTCAAGTTTCGTACAATAAATCTGATTTTTCATTAAATCCACTATCACACGGTGGTTCCACCAACAGCAGACCAGCGGACTATGCCCTACCTTCAGATTATAACGTGGTCTTTCACTCATAAAATTTTCAAGAGTTTCTCAACTTTTCCAACTCCCCCCTTTATTAAAAATAAGGTGTTTTCGGAAGCGGTACTTGTTTTCTTCTTCAACGTTTGAGTTTAATATTGGATGGAACTTGTTAAGTTATTACTGATCACTACCATGTATGCTTATATCGCATGCTTGTAATGATTTTGCATCAATTAAGAGAACTACCAAAGAGACTTAGCAGCTCGAACATGAATAAGATACAAAGTAAAATGAATAGTCCTGAAAACTGAGATAAATTATTTCTTCGCTTTAGCAAATAAGTAATAAAGTAACTACGAATTTTCTTAGAAAGAGGAGGGAGAAACATCTCGTTTCATTGAAATGCGTATAATGAAGTGGTAATCACATATCAAACTCCCATCAACAACGTGAACAAGAAACAATAGTGAAAACTATGAAAATATGAAAAACAGAGGAATAAATTTATTATATGAAATGTTTGTAAATATGGGTGCTTATTTTATACACAATCCTCATAGAACGCATAGGTTTAAAATATCCTTATAGAATCCATACGAGCTTAGAGGTTAAGTCTTCATTTTACCTACAGCCGATAGCCCGAAGAGCTGAAAGTACAAAATGTTCTAATTCTACTCTTCGCTGTTGAAAGTTTAAATCCTGCGCTATGACATCCTTAGGCACATACCCAGCAGAATCCGTAATCATATGAAGCACTTTCGATTTGAATAATTCTAGGATTTCAGTATTTAAATCAAACTAGCGAAAGTGGAGAACAAATTGATATTTAAACTTTATAAAAACATTCATAAATCTAATTGAATGACAAAATGTTGAATATGAGTTGAGGTTTACCTATATATTACTTATACACGGTGTCCCACCCTAAATAATTGCGTAGGCAATCATTTTCTAAAAAAGTGGTGAAATACGTCGACCTTGATTCCGAGGTGGACACATTCTACCACAATACTTGTATACGTAACGTCACCACTCTAACCCACAAAGTCAACGCCTTAAAAAATTTAAATCGCAAGAGGGGTCCAATGATACTTCTTTTAAAAAATCTTTGAATTCACTTTACAATCGTCTATATTATATAATACAAATTCTAAGATATTTGACAATTATTTCGATAACAAATATCATCGTCAGAATGACAGAAGTTACATTTCCTTTGATGCGTACTTGGTTTCATCGGTAAATGTTCAAGATTTTTGCCCTGTTTAACTTTGAAAAAGAAATGTTAAAATACCTTATAATTTTAATAGGTACATCCAAAGATATCGTCTAATGTTAATAAAAGAGATTTGATTTATGAAATAGGTAAGTACTTATGTTTTATTGACAAAAAATAACGAATTTTGTAACCTTTCCAATGACAAGTGACATATCCAGGAATTGGATGAGGCCATGCGTAAGATGAAAAACGGTAAGGCACCGGGACCTGATGGTCTGACTGTGGAGGCTTTAAAAATAGCATATAAGGTTAGGCCAGAAGGAATACAAAATTACCTAAATACGTTGCTGGAAAAGCAAGTTTTTCTGGAGGACTGGAAAACGGCGAGAGTAATATTACTGCCTAAGGGTGGTAAGGACCCGAAGGAAGCCTCTAGTTATAGACCCATCTGCCTGATAAATACTTTTGGGAAATTACTAGAACGATTAGTGGCCAACAGGCTAACGATGGAACTTGAAGACAAAAATGTTCTATCCCCCCAACAACACGGGTTTAGGGCGGCAAGATCTACTGTGTCTGCCATTTTAAGTTTAAAATCGAAGATCAATGAAAGAACTTCTAAGTGGGGTGCACTGGTTGCAGTTGATATCCAGAATTCGTTTAATACAGCCAAGTGGGAGAAGATAATAAAGGCTCTCGTGAATGGAGGGGTAAGCCAGTACTTGGTTAAGTTCGTTAAAAACTATCTACATAACAGGAAAGTGGTCTCGGGGATCATCGCACATAAATGTACGATGGGGGTTCCACAGAGCTCGGTGTTAGGACCGGTGCTGTGGAACGTTATGTATGATGGGATCATTAGAATAGACTACGGACTAAAGGTGTCACCTGTGGCATACGCGGATGACATAATCTATTGGATCGAGGGGAATGAAGACCAGGAGATTAGGTATAGGGCGGGAAAGGCCACCAGGCTCGCGATTCAATGGACCCGAGTAAATGGATTGAAGGTGGCTCCACACAAAACGGAGATGGCAGTTATAAAAAGACCGAGAAACGTCATGCGTAAGCTCTCCATAATGGTGGACGGGCAGAAGATTGAGGCTAAAGACAGTATAAAGTACCTAGGGGTCATTATTACTAAGAACCTAAACTTTGCTATGCATATTAATCAGACCATCGAGAAGGCGGCCGCTAAGAGCGCACAATTACAAAGGCTTATGCCGAATGTTGGAGGTCCGGGTTACCACAAACAACGAGTTTTATGCCAAGTATTTCATAGTGTTTTACTATATGCAGCCCCGGTTTGGAAGGACATGGTTAAGGTGCAAAAATATAGGGATAAATTAATAGCCGAGCAGAAAAAAAGCCTATTACGTATCATATCTGCGTACAGGACGGTATCGGCGGAGGCAGCCCAAGTGATTTCGGGCTTCCCCCCAATAGACCTTATGATTGCGGAAAGGTGTTTCCTATACACAGTCGGAGGGAGGTTGGTGGGGAATAGGAGAATGGCGAGGGAAAGCACCTACCGTAAATGGCAGGACAGGTGGGACAACTTGACGTCTAAGGCACAATGGACTAAGACGCTAATCAGGGATATAAAAAGTTGGGTAACGTGTAAACACAAAACCACGTCTTACCATGTCACACAATTTCTATCAGGACATGTCTCGTTCGGAACTTTCACCCATAGGATCCAAAAGACGGACAGCGATCTATGCGCAATTCGCGATAAGAGGGACGACCCGGGACATGTCCTGTATGAGTGTGTGAGATGGAAGGCGGAGCGCAGGGAAATCACCAGCGAAATTGGCAATATACCTGAGGTTGAGGGTATTATCCAGGAGATGGTGGAATGTCTCCTGAGAAATGGAAGAAAATCACAAGCTATATCGTGAAAATTATGAAAAGAAAGGAGTCTGAGGATAGAGAAAGTCAGGGATAGGGTAGTTCATGGTAATTAAACTAAGTGGGTTGGTACGCTGAAGTAATGACAGCTTGCTGTCCCTCCCAGCGTATGTTTCATCCCAAGGTACAATGAGGAGGGTGGTTTAGTGAGGTGAAAGTCCCACACAAATCCACAGCATTGCACTGCCCGCTGTCGGAAATGGCATTAGCTTCCACCCCACCTCCGGGCAAAAAAAAATGACAAGTAACATGAACAGTACCTAAACTTGTCAAAAAACCCAGTGCGTGAGACCGGGGTCATCAACGATGTAAGTCCAATTAGCGTCACCAGCGGCGGGAGTATACCGTTCAGGAGAGAATAAAAATTGTGAGATATTATTTAAAAAATGATAGAGCCACACCGCGCATATTCAACAATAATCATCCAAATAAAAACATTGGTCGTCGTTATGTTTTGATGAATACATTTATGGAAACGGTTTCTGTGGAAATCAAACGATTCGAACCTCTGCGGCCGATCAGGAATGAAGCAGTCGAGGTTTTGAGTCACTTGCAGTTGATAAGAGAAGTAGCTCAGGATTCTGGTGTATCCCACACAAATTTCATCCATATAGAATAAATGGGTTCAAGAATTAAATGAAGACCTCACGATCTTCAGATTGAATTCTGCGAGATTTTTACAAATCTAATACAGGATAATGCAAATCTGCTACACAATACATGTTTTTAGATGAATGTACCCTTCGTTTAAATGGTGAAATGAATAGCGACTGTTGCAGGTATTGTTGTGAAACTAATCCACAATTATTTATTAACTGTCATACCCAAAGACCTTAGAAATAAAATGTTTTGGGCTAGTATTATAGGAGAAGACATTGTCGGGACGTTCTTTATTCCTGGTAACTTAGATGGCGACAGATACTTACATCTGTTTGATCTGATTGCCCAAATTCACGAAGACGACAACGACATTTTGAAGAACGAAACGTTTTGTCAACAAGATTGTGCACCACCAGATTTTGCTGTACCGGTCCGAATAATCACTTTCCTGGTCGACGGCTTGGAAGAAGAGGGCATGTAAAGTGGCCAGCCTGGTTACCCTATTTAAACCCTTCAGATTTCTTTCTTGGGGGCCATTTGTAATCGAAGGTATTTGCAACAGAACTTGAATCACTACGTCATAGAATAGCTCGAGAATGCCGTTTATTGACACCAGACGTGATCAAAAATGTCCGCATTTGAAAATAGATTATATCATTGTATGCAAGCCAACGGAGATCATTTTGAGAATTACATGCAATAATTTGAATGCTATTCTTTATTTTTAAAATCTTACACAGAGTCATTTCCTCAAATTCATTGATACATTTTGTAAAAAGTTATAGACTTGTAAAAACAATTCAAAGATCTTTGAAAAGAGGTATCACTCGACCCCCCCATGCAATTTAAATGTTTTAATGGCGTGAAAGTATAAAATAGATGGGTGACGATATATGTACAAGTAGTATGGTGAAATGTGTTCACCTTGAAATCAAGGTCGATGTACTTCACCTCTTATTTAGAAACTTATTCCCTCCGCAGTTATTTAGGGAGATTTTCAGGCACATTAACACTGACAAGTATAGCGTAGTACCTTCTGTATATCGTCGGTCTAAGATGCAAATGGCCTAACTCACAAAATGAAAATTTTACAGGAGAGGCAAAAAATGTAGCTGATCATTAATAAATAAAAAAATATATATTTTTTTCGCATTTATGATTTTATTTTATGGTAAACTATAAATATTTAATAGTTTCTAGTAATTTTTTCTTTTTTCTTCGAAAAAAACGGACATAGGCTATTTGCGATGTTCCCATTCTTATAATTATGGACTTCGGCAAATTTCTGTTACCGAGAAATTGAAACTACAATTTGTTAGAAACTGAAAACTTATTACAAAAATAATGACAACGAAATATAGGTAGAATCAGGTAGATATTCAAATAGGTATAAAAGAATACCCATCCTTGTTATAAATGCACCAAGCTATCATAAAAGCCATGATAGTCTTACTTTAAAGACATTTTTATATCCATCAGGTGCTGATATTTATCCTTCTTGATTGGTATAGGACTTTTGTAAAGTTTAGGCAGGTTATCGAAAGGAATTGCAACCTTTTTATTAAGGCGACATGGTAGTGGCGACCATTCCTCGGGATGACGAAGTTTAAACATTATTGACCCATCGGTGTTGTATCTAAGACCCCTGATGTCAGTTACAGTCGGGTCATTTGAAGTTCTACCAGGTCTTATTGAATTAATGACTTGCATGGGTTCAAAATTTAAAAAAAAACTATGATCCAGATATTCTACTAAATATGGCTTTGGATGTAAACGTGCTGACTCACACACGTCAACATAGTCCGCTGGGACATTAATAATTTTTTTCCTTAATTTTCTCTCAATTGCGGAATGCATTGAATCGCATTCCATTTGTGTGTGCCCTTTCTCCAGATATTTTTGCTCGATGGTGATTTGCATTACTTCAGATAATTTTGAAAGGACACTTGAGAGTAATGCATTTCGGTTTTGAGCAGTACAACCGTCACTATACAGAATGACCTTATTTACCCCTTCATTTACATGGTTTCTGAAAAAACTGTTCAGTATTGAAGCAAATGTATTGGCTGTAAGGCCAGCGTTGCCTTCATGCCATAGATAACAATACCCATCTTTTGTCTTTAGGTTGAAAATTGTAAAATTGTGGACTATCTACTTTGTTTTATAGTAAAGGAGAGAAACGTTTGATTTTGGACTTAACAACACAGACTGCATATCCATTGTATAAACATCACAATTATCTGGGCTATTTTTATCGGAATCTTTTTCGTGGCGAGCTTCTTCTTTTTTTAACTGGTGTTGTTGATAATCTTGATCGCTTAGATTTCCGGTTTTATGGGCAACACATTTATCACATTCGTCTTTTTTTGGAGCAAATAGCGCTATGTTCTGATCGTCCATCATATTTGCAATTTGCAAATGAAGCACTAGACATGGGCCGTAAATTAATTCTAGTGCACCATTCATCTTTGTAAAGCTTGTACAGTTCCAATTTTGAGCTCCAGACAGGTTCTAAATAAAGTTTGCTTGTCGATTTGCGACAGTAGTGGGACTCTACTTTTGGTAAACTTTCAAAGAACATCTTTAAGTTTTCCTTATCTTGGTTTATTTTTGCTTGTCTTAGGTTTACAATATTTCTCCTGTCGTCATTAGTCAATGCAAGATTCTTACATTTCTCATGAAGCCAGTTTCCAATAGTTCTTTCGGAAATGCTAAAAGTATGACAGAACATCGCCTTACAAACTCTTATCCTGCATTTTGATGTATCTAGGTAATAAGAATATGAAAATTCTCTCCTTGACTGATTTTCTACTTTTCTGTTTCTAATCCTTTTAACTGGATTCTTTTCAACCAAAGTTCTGACGTAAAGTTGCTTTTCAGTCCATGAAAGCTTCCAAAACTTTTCAAACAGTTTAGTTCTTTCTTCTTCCAAGACATCTTCGCACTTTGGTCCAGTTTTTGGAACGAAGTTCCTTATCGCGCGTTGTGAAAGGAGGCTAGACGGAAAAAATTCTTACGAAAAGTTGTCACGACACTTTTTGAAGCTATTGTAAGCTGTGCGGCGTGCGCATGTTTCTCCAACCAAGTCATACGATTTATAATCTCCACATTTTGTGTGTTTAGCAAGTGTACGCGTCATAATTTTAATAAATTCAAAAACAAATCATATTTTAATATTACTTAGTATAGTTTTTTGTCTTTATTATGTTAATTAATTGTTGAGATTCTTTACAACAAAAATTGAAATAATATACTTCAGTTGCTTGCTGTATAATGAATAATACCGTACTAAAGTGGTCAGTATCCCCGCCTGTCACGCGGGAGACCGGGGTTCGATTCCTCGCCGGGGAGGAATTTTTATTTTCTGAAAAATTCTTTTTTTTGCTTTTTAACAATAATCCAGCAGAATCAACAACAAAATATAATACTACCATTGATGCAGTTTTTTCAAGACATTTAAATAAAATAGAATCCCAAACATATGCTTCCTACTTCAGTTACCACAAGCCAATTATCACGAAAATTGAGCCTACTGTTTAAGTTTATATAACATTATATTTGTTAATAATAAAAAAAATATTATTATAACTTGAAAAAAATAAAATTTTATTACAATTCCTTCACTAATTAATCGAAAGGAACTTCGTTCCATCCGGGTGTCCCTTGACACCTCTCAACTTTTTTTATTATTACATTTGCAGCTGGTTTTCATAGATTTGGGTTTCTTTATAATATGATAATTCCATTCACCTTCTAATTTACGCTTTCCAAAGTACTGCTGTCCAGATTGCCTCTTCAATTTTTCAGAATTTTTTATCCATTCACTTTGATTCATGTGCCGTCTTTTTTTTCGGCTCCTACTTACAAGTTCGGGTATTTCATTCTCGCCAAGATTAGGATTCTGTAATGGAGCTTCCTGTGACAGGACATTTTCAATCGCATCATCACTAGATGAATCGGTTTCATTTTCATCTTGAATGTATGTCTGATCTTTAGAATTGTCTTCTTCTTCTTCACTCCCAGATTTTTCGTAGTCATTTTGAAAATGTAACTCTGTTGTAGAAAAACTACTTTCAGTGAGGCAAAAGGAGACATCCTCTGAGACATCTCTAGTTTTGTTTGGCACTCCTTTACTGCAACTTGGTAATGGATCCTCGAATGGATCAACTTTCTCCAAATTTTTCTGTACTTCCAAAAGTGTTCTGTCGGCCATTTCAAGTAATTGCTCATCACTATTTGGTATAGTTTCGAAATCCATCTCCCTAGGAAGCGAACCTTCTTGATCCTGATCATCAACTGAAGGTACTGACGAAGTATTAACTTCTTGTTTCTTAGAATTTAGCAAGCTTATTATTTTCGAGATTCGCCCACTATAATTCATTCTGAAAAAAAAAATAAAGTAATCAGTTGAAAGCCAAAACCTAAAAAATCGTATGTGTCACCCAAAACTTTCCCGGCCTAATATAAAAAAAATGTTGCCATGTTACTGCATTTACAATACTTTTCTTTGCGCCGAGAAAGTCGAAATCAATCCATAAAAAGTTCATTTTTAGTGTTAAAATTATATGCTTTACTAAGAAAATTAAAATACATCACTACACTATTCTAAGAAAATTGCCTAAGACATTAACCTAGCAGCAGTAATTTGAATGAGAAACTGGCCCAACTCCATACCTAATCAAAATAGCTTTATTCTGTTTATATTTTTTCACAAATTAATAAAATTTATGTACCGTTTACTCAACAACATTTCAATTAATATATAGGGAGTATTTACTTACGTTCTTGTTCCCAAATTCCTCAAAAAAGCACAAAATTTAACGCCACGTTTTTTTACTACACTGTTTACCAGTAAATTATATACTGTAACTGGGACTTCGGCAAAATTCGTTCTTTGTTTTAGACACGTTGGACTTCAGCAAATTGCGTTTAAAGCATTTATGGCGCGAAAAATTTTTATATGGACTTAGGAAACTAACAGGTGGTAGGTTTGACTACCGGTCGTCACCAAAAACAGAATGTGACCCAAAAGTGGACTTAGGCCATTTGCATCTTAGACCGACGATATGAGTAAATATTTATATGAAAAATGAAGTATTCCACGACGTTATTAATTATTGAGAAATATTTGATATTTTGAAAGAAACTTTCCATATCTTTGCCTCTTTTAATAGAAGTAATACTAGAAAGGGGCAGAGAATATGCTTATAAAATTTTACCAAGAAGAGTCCCAAATCGTATAATTTATTGTCATAATAATTTCAATAGCTTTATAGAGGTACTTTAATGAAATTCGTTCAAAATGTTTATCCAAAACCAGTATTTAAGATAATCGAGTTGCAATTTTGCATGACCATCTTATGATCAATTCATATTGTATATTTTTTACTTTCATCTGAAAATTGAGAGGAAAGATTCATTTAGATCTAGCAAAACTATGGGATGCAGAGCCTGTCTTCGATGCTGGTTTAATAAATCAAAGACAAATAGAAAAAGGCAGTATTGCTGAGAGTGGTGAATAGAATTTTGGTAAATATGATTAAATAGTTGATGTCAATGGATAATCGAGGAATCTCTCCTTCTTCATAAAGTGTTACTCTTCTCTTGCTGTGTACCTGAATACCTTGTAAATAAGCATACAATTTTGTAATGAAGTGTAACTTTTGTTTATCTAGAAATTTTAGATATTTAGTGGAATTGAATATATTTATAATCAAGCATTAAGCAAGTTTATTCTGGTTTATTGTGAAGTATCAAGGGAAATAACTATTTTGTGTGGTTGTGAGAATGATGTATGAGTATTCACATTTGTTGCACAACTGATTGGAATACAATTTGGTAATAATATGGGATTACGATTGTCTTTTCTATCTATATGAAACAATTGTTAATCAGATAAGAGACATATAGAGAAGCAATACGAAGAATAAAAGGCATATATGATTAAAAAGAATTCCATAACACCAACAACGAATAATCCACAGAATTAACAAAAATATAAATTACTGTTTTAAATGAAACAATATATTGTCGAATTATCTAGAAACAGTTAGTTTCATTTAAAACAGTAATATGAGTAGATTCCACGAAGTAAGGGTCGAGAGAGTGAAAAAATAGAAATGCAACTAGTATTACTAGGGCATATACGCAGTATGGCAGAATGAATACTTACAAAAAGAGTATTCGACACAAGAGTCCATGGAGACCATAGAAGAGGTCTAGAAAAAGCTGGCAAGATGGAATAAAACGAATAGTATAATACAAGGGATGTATGTCCATTGGAATGAAATCTGAAACTTGACACAAAGTCAAAAGGACTGGAGGATATTGATCAACTGTAAGTCACAAACTTACCTTTAACGGTAAATTGAGTAGGATCATTCTTAAAAGAGGTTTGAGGTTAGTTTCGGTCGAACGTTTATCTTAACCGTGAGTAATAATGATGAAGGCAACAATATATTCGATAGTTTACACAACTGTTGGAATGAGTTTTGGGAATTAAATATAGTTGCAATTCATTTCCGCTTTTTCATGATTTGAGCAATTTTAGAAAGTTTAAGAAGATTTAATGAGTCCTTCACTATTGTTATGTATACAATACAATGAAGAAAATGAGTTCCTTGAATGAAAATGTTCATATGATCTGGTTATACTCAATAGTGATTCAAACAACCGTTAAAGCGTCGATTAAATGGAATCGATCTACTACTACAAAAAATAAAACTAAACAGTATGATCGCAAATTATTATTCAATGTTATGATACCTAGAATAGGTTGTAATTAAAACTTCTCGACTTACTCAATCTAAATGATTTAGCAGACATAATTTATGCCTTAGTCACTGTAATATAATATATTTTTTTATTTATTATAATAATACCAGAGATATTATTAATGAAGTTTCATTATGAATGTTTATCCGGTGTTGCAGGAAAATAATTATCCTTCATAATTATTATACGTAATTATACGGGACTATTTATGACGTGAATCTCAATTATAAAGCTATTTGTGTACCTGGTAATCGTTGGTGACAAATTTAAAACATCCCACCGGCTACGTACTCACCTTCTGAAACAAAAAAAAATAATCAGATATGAAAATGTATGACATTAAATGAAGCTGATTTTTTTCTTCCTAATTTAGAATCTTGTTTTTCGTTGAAAGGATAATACATTAAATTATAAAATTCAATCGACGGAACGGTAGACAAACATGGAAACGAGTCTGTCATGTTATCTCCAGCAGAAACAAATAGCTAGGCACCAATAATTAAATTAATCATATTCGCAAAGAAGTATGTATACAGGGCGAAACAAAAGTTTGGAATCGTGTCATCATCTCGAAAACAGATGTTCCGAACTGTAACATTCAAGATTCTTGTTGTCAGTAAGATTTAAATGAATACAATAAAAATTTGTGAAAGCCAATTTACACATCTAAATTAAAAACCCAACAATTGAAAGACATTGCTAAAATGATGTCTACTCATTAAGTGTCAAGAATTAGCTCCGTTTAACAGTGTCCTATTTAATGGTAGAGTGTATTTGAAACCGAAAGGGCATGGGTGTCACAAAACCTGCGCGAGCAGTGACTGACAAGGTCAGTCGAGTCAGTAGCTTAACGTAGTGTTGTGATCATGGGGATTAAGCGCGATAAAATAAAACCACAATTGGCATTGATTGAATACTTCAAATTTTGTGAATTTATAATTGAACAGAGACATGTATTGGATGTAAATCGTAGGTACTACTAATTTGGAAACATAGGATATTAAATTTGTTTAAGAAATCGTCAATAATCCAATTATTTACGTTAACCTTCATGGGCCGGACATGAAAATTTTACGAAAAGGACTAACTGGGGTCCGAGAAGACCCCATGCGTAAAATTGCAGAAATGCTGTAATTTTCTTTGAATTAAATATATAGAAAAGAAGGTTTATTAAAGTTTTACTATTAACCATTTATTAGTCAAAAATCATCACGAAAAAATACAAAATACCCTAATCACTAATACTACTAGCTACATATCATTTTAACATTTTTTACAAACTATCTCCGATTTTGAATGTTCTAGGCACACAAAGTTATTACACCTAATACATATTTTCCTGGATTTTCTGTCTTTTCCTCTTTGACACATATGGCAGCGCCCCCTGGTAATGTTTTGTTGTTCAACTCTATGTTCTGTTGCATCCAGTAGTTCGGGAAAAACGTCTGTCATATGCCGTTTTCTATTCGTCTGAATGTATTTATTATTATATTGCCGGAAAACGTTTTTCTTTATGAGTTCTTTTCCTAGTCCCAAAATATACATTTTACGTTTATCCAAACTGTTTTTTCACCAATCCGGGTTTTGCAGTAACCACAATTTATAAGCATTTATTCCTGCGATATCTATAAGATGCGAAAATATTGCCATTGGCCAGCGGTTTGACTTTCTCTGCACTGTATATTCTTTGGCCAACTTATCTGAAGTGTCGACAGCACCTTTTGTTTTGTTGTAATGAAGAATAATCTCTGGTTTATAGTGCTGTTCTTCTCCAGCTTCTATACTATCAGTATGCTTACTTGAAAGTAAGATGACAGCATGTTTTTGTTTTGGAACATAGGATACTAGCGTTCTTTGATTTCTAAAAGCAAACATTCTTGAAAACTCTTTCTTGTACGATGCCGGTAGAAACTCCCTGGGAATAAATGTTTTATTTTTCCGGAGGGTTCCACATAAAGTAATATTTTTTTTCCACAACTTGTCAGCAAGTTCTAAACTTGTGAAGAAGTTATCGGTCGTTATTCCAAATCCGCCTTCCAAATGGTCTGTCAAATCTAGGACAACCCTTTGACCTTGACCCTTTTCCGCTTTGTTACCTCGTTTTCCTAAAAATTAATAGATACATAGGAATATAAAGTTTGCCTATATTGCTTCTCAAATAACTTACCCAAATAAACTTGCATGTTTGCAATATAAGAAGTGGTGCAGTCCACAAGAGCCCATATTTTGATTCCATACTTATCAGGTTTACTCTTCATATAGACTCGGAATGGTGCATTACCCCTAAATGGTACAAGCTGCTCATCTACACATAGATGGTCGCCAGGATTAAGTGATTTTTTACAATTAGAAGTGAAAATATCGAATATATCTCTTATCGGAGCTAGCTTATCTACTAATTTTTGTTCTTGTCTTGTTTGAAAATTATCAAAGCGTAAAAATGAAGTAATTTGTTTGAATCTGTATCTTGACATTGCAGCAGGAATTATAGGACGACAGTAAGAAATATCTTGACACCAGAGCATATCGATAGTTTCTTTCGATCCGTGAAGTGCGCCAAGAATAAGCAATAGTCCAATATAAGCTTCAATCTCTGTAGAATCAACAGGTACAAAAACTTTGATTTTATTCGGATTTTCCATATTCAATTTATCATAATATGTTTGTGCCTTTCTGTTTATTTCGGTTACAATTATGTTCAGAATATCCGGAGATAGGAAAAGAAGAAAAGCGTGTTTTATACTTGAGATATCAGAACTGTAATTTGTAAGGCCTAGAGCATGTCTCCGAATATTAGCTTTTGAACGTCTAACTTTTGTGTTTCCTGGAATTTTTGACCACTCAGTTCCATCTTTAGATTTATATACTGGAATGCCCTGGCTGTTACTAACTGTTGGTTCCTGTGGGTTCGTTTTCTCTATACTTTGATCAACAACTATTACATCATTTTCTTCCTCTACTTCTGTGACAATGTCTTCATCTTCTAAGTCACTCGATGTTTCCTCATTGATAACACTATCAAACTCTGGATCATCACTTTCAAGTATACGTAACATCTCATCGTCAGTAAGCCCCTTGCGTATGTTTGTAAATGAAAACTGACTCATTTTTAAAACGATGTACCCTACTCGCAATATCACAAGAGACTAACCCGAATATTCAAGTCTAAAAATTATATCGCAGTGCGGGGAATCCCCCATTTGAACTGGTAATTTACATTTTACAATTATATGGGTAAATTCCCTGTGAGTAAACAAACCTTAAATGTAGGGGATTCCCCGATTTTACTAACAGTTACCGGGATTATTTTATCTGACGTATAATGCTGACCGGGGTCTGAAGAGACTCCTGGAATATAAAACTATTTTTTGTTTATACCAACCAATAAAAACTACTAAATACATCATATTTTATCAAAATAATTCATAAACTGCACCTAGATGAAAGTCATGGCGTACAAACGAACCCCGGCCAGTCCTATGAAGGTTAAGAGGTTCTTAATTTGATAAGGGTCAATATATCTTCTCACCTGTTCTGTTCAGGTGTTTTGCCCAATCACATAGATATCACAAACACAATTCAAGACCCGTGAAATTATTCTAGATTAAAAAGATGGAGAGGGTAAAATTACTCTAAAAAAATATTATTAATTTATTCTGTTTAAACATATTAATAAATTCAAACATTGAAAATATAACAAAGAAGCAATGAAAAAACAATAACTACATCGAACATATTATACATTTTTAGTGGGTCAATCCATAGTATACTACCGAGTTGGTTCTTCTGGATATTTGAAACACAAACTTAAAATTAATCTGACTGGAATAGGTTTTATGCAACTTAAATAACTGGCATCAGTATCTGCTTCAGAGTCAATTTCTGAAGATGATCCTGTATTGACCCTAAAACGTACTTTTTCTAACATGGTTTCATTGTTAGACTAAACCTCTCCTATTTTTTCAACATGTTTACAAACAGCACTCCCTCCACCTCTGAAATTTCCGAAAACTTCATTTCAGCCAGTTTTCTCACATCACCCATCTTAAAGATAACATTTTGTGACGCCATATAATTTTTTACTTGAGCCCAGATTTCCCAATTGGATTCAGTTCTGGACTATATGATCGAAAAGTTCATCAATTTTATATCTAGGTTTATTATTCTTCTGTGTTTTAATTATTTCATATAACTTTGGTTTTGTTAATGAAGGATCATGTGGAATTGTTTTATCTTGCAACCATTTTATGAAATCTGTTTTTCGAGTACACTAAATTGGGTCCTTTTCAACTTTTACATTGTGGTAAGATGCACTGCCTATGATAAAAACTGACTGTTTCTCCTTCGGCCAATTTCCTTAATTTTACATGTTCATATCATCCTGGTAATCACCGAACTTACTTCCTGTGAATAAAAATGTTCACATTCTCCTAAAGTCAAAGTAATCGCTACTTTACATGCCTGATGGGAAATAAATAATCCTTTCTATAGATAATTGTTCGTTCCTGCCTTCGAAATTACCTTATGTCCCTCAAATATTCAATAATTTTCGAAATTATGTCATAGGACTCAACCAAAGTCTTTCGGTTGTCAAGAGACTTCTTCAACCTATATATAAATTAAAAGACACGTATAATTTTGTAGACAATCTAAATCCCATTTCTCTCAAACGCCTCAAAAGTATATCAAATTTACCAGTAAAGCCCATTTCATCTGGTTCAACTTGTTCTAGCATGCCTGATACTCCAAACTAAGCTGAAATTTAACATTATAGAAACTATTTTGTAGATTTTTGATTGAATATGATTAAATTCAGTACCTTTCAGAGTAGGTCTCATTTTTGCAGTTATGTAAGAATCATCAACAAAATCACGTATCCTCTTTTCAGATCCTTCACATAACACAGACTTTTTTCAAACTCTCTTATGCTTCCTATGAGTAGAAAGTTTTGGTTTCACTGCAGAATTCACAAGAATAATATCTTTACAAATTCATAGTTTTTTACATATTTTCTGTTGCTTCTAGAACTTTTTGTTACATTTCCGTCAACCCTATCTACGATGCGATAAAAGTATTGGTTTACTTCAAAAAAAGATATTATTTAAATTTTGAGTAATTTTCACGTTTTTTAGAGGGAATAACGGGTTTTTAGGAAAAACATGTATGTATAGGTATTGTCGTCGTTATCGTGGGCCACTTTTTGTAACATGTTTTGTTAGCAAGATACAGCCTCCGGACTGCATAAAGTCACCAATTTTATGATTGGGTATTGTTCAGGGCATATCACAGATGAACCCTATTGATTTTCAGCCCAGCAGAGCCAGTACAACGCTTGCAATGGTACCTGAAGTACCACATTTTAGGTTATTATTGGACAAATTTTGGTTTGTTAGCACGATACAGCCTCCAGAGTGTAACAAGAGACAAATATTTTGTGATTGAATGTTGTTTGGGACGGCTCACAGATGAACACTATTGATTTTCAGCTGACAAGAACCTGTACAACGGGTCCTATGAATCCAGATATACTACATTTTTGGTCATTTTAGGAGAATGATCCATTATTGGCTTCGGCATCCATATATTTTAACACGTTGGCCACAATATCTCATGCTTAGCTAAGCAAAATGTTACTACGAACCCCAAAGGTTTTATCATTTGTCATAATGAACGCTGCAAAATGTAAAACATAACAACATGTACATAACCTAGAATGATCAGATTCACAATAGTTGCTTGACACGTGCTGGAGTAGAAGCTGTTTGTATTGAGAAATACATTTTTTGTGTATTTAAACTGGTTGAAAATACTACTAAGCAAAAGCACAACACAATTCAAGACGACTTTTACTAACGTTGAGACACAGTACATGCCGTAGACAGCACACGTACATACATCTACATTTGCACTCGCAATTGACCCTTATAAACCAAAGCAATCAAATCGCGTTTCTGCGCATATTTATAATCAGGTCCTTTCGGTTTCAAATACGCTCTGGGAACAGTGTATTATAATTCTTCATAATTTTCTAGTATTTTATCAAAAAACCTATCTATCGTTAGTTGTAGTTAAAGTACAATATAAACTAAGACGTGCCGATATCCTCATTCCCGAAAGTTTGTATGCTTCGGTCTATCAGATTTAACGTAAGAGTAGCATGCGGTATATGGTGATAACTCACAAGAAAAAATTCAAATATTATTTTCCTGTATCTCTTGAAGTTTATACGCCACTGTTGTTTTAATCACATTTCGATCGAATTTGCATGATCAACAACAAAATCTACTAGCAAGACAAAGACCAAATGAGCAAGATTTAAGATAAAAATGTAACTTATCTTGCGAATAATAAATTTGAAAATATTAATCATACACTGTGTGTTATTCAATAGCAAAACATTTTATATGTTTTAGTTTGTGATTCACTTGATTAAATTTCAAAGCTAAGAATGAAAACAGAAACATCAAAACTATAAAAAAAGTGACTACTAAGTACCCACTCTTTTTCATACATCCCTCCAACACATCGTCAAAATACGAAGCTAAACTGATTTTACTTTCCGCCCAACCCTATCTAATATGCGAGAAAAGTATCGATTTATCCCAAAAAAGTGGGTATTTTGGTTCTTTAGAAAAAAAATTCCGTTTTTCATCGAGAAAAACAGGACAAAAAGGGGATACGGTTAGCAAGATACAGCCTCCGGAGTGCAACAAGTCACCAATTTTATGATTGAGGTGCTGTGGTACTGGGAGTACCATATTTTTGGTTATTTTTGGAGATATTGTGGATTGTTAGTACGATAAAGCCTCCGGAGTTTATATGAGTGACTAATTTTTTGATAAGATATAATTGAAAACATCTATCAATTTTCAGCTCACTAGTGCCAGTACAAGCGTTGCTATGGTATTTGAAATACTACATTTTTGGATACTTTTGTAGAAATTTCGGGTTGTTAGCACGATACAGCCTACGGAGTGTATTCAAGTGACCACTTTTACGATTGGATATTGTTCAGGCCATCTCACAGTTGGAGCTATTTATTTTGAGCTCACCAGATACAGTTCAACGCGACCTATAAATCCAGATATACTACATTTTTTGTCATTTTTGGTGAAATTTCGGTTTGTTAGCACGATACAGCTTCTGGAGGGTTTACACGTGACCAATTTTATGATTGGATATTGTTCAGGGCGTCTCACAGATGAACCCTAGTGATATTTAGCTCACCACCGCCAGTACAACGGGTTCTATAAATCCAGAATATATACCACATTTTTGGAGAAATTACGGTTTGCTCGCACGATACAGCCCCCGGAGTGTATAAGTGCGGATAAGTTGGTTTTAATCTTTAAAAGTGTTTATTTTGTGATACTTACTTTCTTCAGTGCCTTGTACGTTTTTCTTTCAATTAATGACCGACTTATATGTTCCAACATTGGAAGGATAGGTTTTCAAGTTTTCATAACTCTCAAATCTTTTTATTCCATTTTCTTGAGTAAGCGTCTCATATCATTTGACTGTTTTGCTATTTTATACATTATATTCAAAATATTATATTTTGCTATCAGTTCTGGAGTCTAGAAAAAAACGTAGTTCAGTGAAAAATTAGTTACGAAGAGATAATGACATTGGAGAAATTCAACGAAGTAATAAAAGGTGTACCTGTAATCACTTAATTGGACTTACACGCATTACTCACAACTTAAATGCACAAGATTAAATAAACAAGACAAAGAATTTAAAAAAGACGATCTAGTTGAATAAAACCGATACCAAGACTATCCTATTACTTAATAATCTATTGGAAAAAGTTAGTTATGCTCTTCTTAATTAAGTTGTTTTTGCAAGTTGGTTATTAATATGACGTTAAAATTGGGTAAATATCTGCAACTGTTTGGATTAAGATTTCTTTCATATCGTAAGCTAATTTTTAAATACAAATGTTATGAAATACTGAGAATATTTACGATATTGTCTACATGCATATAATAATCGCCTGTATCAACACTTTAATCAACATAAAAATACATAAAATACCAATAAATATATTGAATTCATCGAAAATTATATCATCTTCCGCTCATTGTTACCGATATTATTATCAGTGAACAAATATCTTGAATCTAAGCCACATTAAAGTTGATTGTCTGTCCCTAAACCAATATTTGGAATACGTATATATCTTTGCAGGCGTGAGACTTCAACAGCTGCACCATATTTATGACATTCAAATATAAAATTAATAATACCGGTCATAGTGAAGGTATCGTCGAAGTCGTTATTAAGTAAACTATTGACAAGAACGTCGGTTGAGGTAGAGAGAGAGGAAATTCATTATTAAAATTTGGGATGATGTGATTTTCCCACTTCGAACATATTCTTATATAACGAAATGTAAAACGCTATCATATAATTTCTGGCTCGGCTTAAAAATGTCGGATTCGATACTGAGATTGGCTGTACAACAAAATTCATATCAGTCCAAAAACCTCTTGACGAGGTAAAATTAGGGGACGCAAGTACTCCCCTTACAAAAGATGTGATATCAAATCATACGATGTATAGGGTGACGCAAGTACTATATCTACTTATACTCTTTTTAAAATAAAGTTGTTGCGCACTTTATTCCTTATTAATTTGAATGTTTCAAATAATTGACCTACGTGCGTTCAGTTCCGTTCAAATAATATTAGTGTTTGTTTGTTTTCTTCCCAGTTTCATATTAAGTATTTTGTTTTTCAAACGGTCTTATTGAAATCCAGATAAAAACAGCAGCTTCTTGTTTGCTTTGTAGTTCTGACAACTCAAGCGAAATAGATGGGACGTTTGCTTTGTAATGCATTTTGATAGTATAATTCTGATGGGGCCCTTTCTTTGTTATGCGTTTTGATAGTGAAATTCGGATGGGGTCCCTTCTTTGTTATGTGTTTTGATAGTGCCTATAAATCGGATGGAGCCTATCTTTGTATTGCATTTTGTAAGTATTGATCGAATGAAGCATTTTCAATACAATGTAATCACATATATTTTTGGTAGTATGTACTGAATGTATCCTAAGTAGCCTTTATTTTGAAAAGATTATAAGTATATATAATACTTGTGTCCTATACATCGAATGATTTGATATCACATCTTTTGTAAGGGGCGTACTAGCGTTACTTATTTTTACCTCGTCAAGAGGTTTTTGGACTGATATCAGTACTTTTTGTATGAATTTTTTTAATTCTATTCTCCTATACTTGAGAAAAGTAATATAAATTTTTCAATACTTTTTTAGAGGTATGCAGGATTTGAGGAGAATCTTTTTCTCATAAAAATTTTGATCTGTTGTCAAAAACTGTATTAACTGAAAAAAACGAAAAAAAATCAAAGGGTCGGCCACTTATTTTGTCTACTATCAAAAACGAAATAGACTTTATCCTCACCAATTAAATTAACACAGTAAAAGATATAAGCACACTCAACAAGGTCACTACAGGAAGCGACCATCGACTAATTAGAGCTCGACTGGTCTTAGATATAAAACTAGAAAGGTCAAGACTAATCAAAATCACCACAACGAAAAACATAAACAACGGAAGACTGAAAGTGAAGTGTCACCAATATGAAGTACTACTCGAAGAAAGACTAGAAAAAGTGGAATATAACAACCCTGAATTGATGGACACAATTCGAAACTGCGCCGTAGAAGTGAAAGGTCTGCAGCAACGAAGTGAACACAAAAAAGTGACTCCGGAAACAAAAGCACTATTACAAAAACGAAGAGAAATGAAAAAGAGAACAAACATTCAAAGTATTGAATACACCGAACTGTGCAAGATGATACGAATGAAAATCGCAGAAGATATCAGGAATTACAACAATAAACTGGTACAAACAACAATACAAAACGGTAAAAGTTACAAACATGCCAAAAGAGCACTAATAATAGGGAAAAGACAGATAGTTGCATTAACTGATGGAAACACAAGAACCACAGACAGGAATAAAATAATAGACCTAGTAGCCAAATTCTATGGAGATTTATACAAGGCCCCTGAAAATTTGGAAGAAATAATAAAACACTCAGAAGAGGCCATACCAGAAGTATTGGTGGAGGAAGTAGAAATGGCACTGAATAGCATGAGAAATGGCAAAGTAGCGGGAAATGATGGCATCACGACCGAAATACTCAAATATGCAGGAGCTAAAACATGGAAGTACCTTGCCAAACAATACACGAGCTGCCTTATGTCCAGGATCATACCTAAAGAGTTGAACAGCGCCCTTATAGTGTTGATCCAGAAGAAAGGCAGAAAAAGAAGACATTAAGAACTACAGACCAATAAGTCTACTACCAGTAACGTACAAGGTATTCACAAAGATCATTCACAATAGAATACAAAACACACTAGACTCGGCCCAACCCCGAGAACAGGTTGAAATCCGCAAAGGCTTCAGTACAATAGACCACATCCATACCCTCAAAGAGGTTATCAGTCGAGCCAAAGAATACGACCAACCACTAGCACTAGCCTTCATTCACTTCGAGAAAGCATTCTACTCTATATATCCCAGAGCAGTAATTAATGCCCTAACAGAACAAGGGGTCGACAAGTCATATATTGAGACCCTAGCAAATATATATAGGGAAGCCAAAGCGAGAGTCAGGATATATGAGGGTACTCCAGAATTCCCCACCAGCAGAAGAGTTAGACAAAGAGACGCAATATCAGCAAAGTTATTCACGGCAACACTAGAAAGCATCTTCAGAAAATTAGACTGGAACAATACAGGTCTGAATATAGATGGAGAATACTTGAACCATCTAAGATTCGCTGATGACATCATCTTGATAGTGAGTAACCCTGGCGAAATGCAACAACAGATTAGTGAATCAAATACAGCAAGCAACGAAGTAGGTCTTGAAATAAATCTGAGTAAGACCAAGGTAATGTATAACGAACTAATAAACGCACAAGAAATAATAGAAAATGTCACTGCCCTGGAAATAGTAGAGGAATACATATACCTGGGACCTGGGTCAAGTTATACACATATCAGGTTCTCTACTGTCAGAAATAAATAGAAGGGCCAAATTAGCATGGAGAACATTTGGATAGAACTTCATCATCTTTAGGTCTAGAATGTCACTATGTTTGAAAGAGAAAGCGTTTGATCAGTGCGTACTACCAGTAGTAACATACGGCTGTGAAACCTGGACCCTGAAAACTGATATCATTGGAAAACTCCAGGTGGTACAGAGGTCTATGGAACGATGCATGCTTGGAATTACAAGGATAGAAAAAGGGCTCAATGGATAAGACAGAAAACCCAAGTGATAGATGTCAACAATAGAATCAGATCCTGAAAGTGGCAATGGGCGGGGCATCTCGCTAGAAGGACAGACGATAGATGGACCACAAAGATAACGCAATGGTATCCCCGAGGCGTGAAAAGACCAAGAAGACGTCCGACGCCCCAGCTTAAGATGGGACTACGATATGAAGAAACTCGCAGGATCAACTTGGGGCCGCGCAGACAACAATGGGCCCAAATGGTAATAGGAATATATGAATATGTAAAGGGAGGCTACACCATATATATATATATATATATATATATATATATATATATATATATATATATATATATATATATATATATATATATATAAATTACCCATGTTTTCGTGATTTTAGATGGCTATTAGGACCCCTTAAGAATTTTCTCAGGAATCGTGGTATGTTGCGATCGTAATAACTTTTCGAGCTCTATCATCCTGCAAAGTTTCATCGAAATCGTTAGAATATATATATATATATATATATATATATATATATATATATATATATATATATTATCATGTATTTAAATATTGGAGTAATAACATTTACTTATTTATTAATGATCCTATATTGGGATGCTACTTTATTATGGATCTTATATTTATGAGTATTTATTTATAATTGATTTGACTTTAAATATATTTTTTTTAATGATTGTGGGCGCCAGAATTGGTTTAGCTAACCGCTAATTTCCAATTCAAAATTTTATTTAGTAACAAAATTATGAGTTATGTAACTTTATGATACTATACCTCAGGGATGAGATTCGGCACTTGGCGATCGGTAGTAACAAGAAACGGAAAGGTAAGATATCAAAGAAAAGAAAGGAAAAACATAGATAAATAGATTTTAATTGTGAATAGTTGTTTGAATAATGAACATTTTCTGAATCATAATTGTATAATCATATTAATTAAACCTTTGCGTAAGTACGTTTTTTTTTTTTTTTTTTTATGAATACTATTAAATATGAAACATATCAAATAAATTTCGCTTCCTATAACTTATCTCTATATGTTTTTGAAAGCTTCCACAAACCATTCAATCTCTACTCTAATAATTTGTTAATGTTGACGTGACGTTGAGTTATTCTATGGTAATGATAATTCAGTTATTAAATAAAGAATGAAAACCAAGTGTGTTTGTGAGGCAAACTGATGATTTATCGTAATGATTTGGTGAGTATTATTTCCTTTATTATTTCCTTTAATGTAAGTTCAATGTTCTATCCCGATCTAGTGGAGATTGAATATCTATATCTAATAATTTTACCAACGAATAAATTTTTACACAATATAACCTAACAAATGAAAATTATGAACGATGTTTTATAGGACAAATATGTTACACACGAAAAGAAAAGTCTATGCTTGGCATCTTCTTGTCTCTGGGATGAAACATTTGGAAGAAATACGATCGCCTATGATCATATATGCGAAATCTTGATATTAAAATGAAGTGACGTGATTTATTTCGCCAGGAGCAACAATTTATTCACAGAAGATACGTGAATGAGCAAACGAAAAGCAGATTAATAAAGGTAAATTGTTCATCTTACCAATTCTCGGCGTTTCACTAATTTTATCACTTTTTATTATGTATTCGATAGAAAGTTTCTGTTATTTTATAGCATCATTGTTTTCAAATACTATGATTAATTCTTAAACTTAAAATATATCAAAATGTTTGAGATTTATAAAAATTTAGAGGAGAGAAATTTTAATGCGTCCTCACATTATTGAATCTACACCGCGTCTCCTCAAGCTCTCAATCAACAACTTTTAGTTGTTTTTAATTTTTGTTTTATTTTTCAATTGTTTATAAATAAACATCATTGTTTTCAAATCCAAATATCTGTTTTCTATGTTATTGTAGATAAGTTCACTTTGTTCTTATGCATTCCTAATGTCACTCCGAAATTACACAGTTCGAACTATTAACCGAACGTCATTTTACGATGACATTTTGACCTTGAAGTTTATACCAAAATAATCAATAATTTACATAACATACAGGGTTTCTGAAAAGTGTCTATAATATATAAAATTACAATTATGGAATTTTATTTTGAAATTCATGTAATATTATACCGTGATAATCATTGTTATGTACCAAATTAATGTTTACGTAATTTATTTGTTACGTCTGTGTTTTCTGTCATGAAATATAATTTGAAGAAAAATAATTGCAAACTTAAATAGCAATTTTTTTATATGCAATATTAGTTGTATCTTGTTTGTAAGTGTTTCTTCACATATTTATACTCATATTTAAATTGTTGTCTTATGGACTATTATGCAATTTATTGGATTTATTGTCATCTATTACTAAGATTCACATTAACTTAGTGATATCTCTATTTTAATTTATCTTGATAGATAATTTTCAGTTTAATATATATATATATATATATATATATTTAATAGTATTTAATAATTGTAAGAATATTGGGGTTGCAGCAATAAAAGTACACAATTTATAATTTTCCCAAGCTTTCGGAAACGTTCATTTGTACTATCAGGGAGTACTACAAAAGATTATAAAAACGATACAACAACTATTATGAGACCAACACCAGAATTCGTCAAGCCAAAACATACCCCGATCTGTCGCTATTTCCTTTCTCTCTCACAAAAATGAGCGAAACAGTCAAAGAATGCCTCAACCCAGCACACGGTCCGTTGGTCCTGTGCATCAAGCAGTGGTGCCAGATATATCAGAGCCTCGAATTTTATTCATAGTCATTAATTCTGCGAGAGGAATTGGTGATAATCGAGAATCAGTATAAGTATTGTGTGTTTCACTAAAGCATCAGCTCGAAAGTAATCCAAATTGGGGTGGCAGTTAAAATTGCAAAGAATATTTTTCGTCTATATCTGTAACTGTGAAATATTTATTCATTGTATAATAACTCTCTCGCGACACCCAACCATACCAAAAATTTGCAGAAAAAGCATTGAAAACTTTCTTCGATTTCCAGGTGATTAAATACCTTATCGTAATAAAATGTCTTCAAATCGTATTTGTATAGGAATAAAAATTGGTAGGTATATGTTTTTTTTGGGTAGGATGACGACAAGTTTTTTTATTATGGCTCTATTCTATTCAAAATTGGAATGAAAATTGAAATTAAGAAAAGTCAAGAGAAGAGAAGAGAAAAATTACTGTATATGGCATTTCATGGTTTGATATTCACATGCCGTAGAAAGTTTGTATTGGGCTTTTTCGGTGTGGTGGTTTTTGAGGAGGTGGACTTGCGTCACTCGACAACTGCAATTGCTTGTGTTTAAAACCCGATAGGTTCAATGCTAAATGAAGTTATGTACTCACTAGTCAGGTTTAATTACAGGAAACAATCAAATGAGCAGAAGTTCACGAAAAAAAAATAAAGCATGAACTAACAAATTCACATTACAAAAATTGGTGTGTATTCCAGGGAAACATGTTTAGCATGAATGATTAAAAAAAAATGTCCATTGTATGTACCTAGTCCCAAGAAAAATTGGAAAAATTGACTACCGTTTGGTAACTATTGTTTTCGTGGAAATAATTTTCCTTCGCGAAAACGAGCTTTGTCTGCCGAAAAATGTATGTGATATTGAAAACATAATTTTAGTTTGTCTTACTAGTATCTTAAAACCACAACTTAGTAATCGAAACTAGTGTAAAGTTTTGGAGTAACAGTAGTATAAAGTGTGTTGGGTGTAATGGATACTACCATGTACTTGCCGTGTTACAAAACATCGAAACCATTCAGTTTGCAATTAATAATAATCTAATTTTCTCAACTAATCCCATTATTCAAATATGTTTAACAATTTGGGGTCGAAGTCGGTATTGAAGTTGGATATTGAGTAATAATAATCCAAATTTGTACTCTTGCCCTCTTACCAATTAACAGCGAAGATTTAATTTGATGTTAAAAATAAATTCAAATAAAGTTTACATAACTCTTCGCTTCTTGCTACAGAAGAGAATATTTCAAACTAATATTCCAACTTTTTTATCTTATGCTATGACAAGAATTTACTTATTCATGGTGATTTCAATCGGGCTTAAAGACCTATAGCTTCTTAATTCAAAATTGTGAGATCTCATCTATAACAAGGAAACATTGTAACGGGTTTGTTTTGACACTAAGACGGCCAACTCCATTTTTTTTTAAATATTAAACGATCATTAGATTCTTTATTGGATAACTTAACTATCAATAATATAATATAAAAATTTACCTATTTGGCATTTTTTTGTAACACTTTACATATGCTTCTAGAAGTATTTGCAGGTTGTGAAACTATGTTGATTTGTTTTAATGTTTTTGATATATGGATTTTAACAGAAGTCTTCTAAAAGTATTGTTGTTGTTATCTGTTTCTGTCAGCGCAGAGTTTTAGTGATTATTCTGCCATCATCTGGTGAAATGGTGCAGGCTGTAGCCGACATATCATAACATCTTGATAGTAATTTTATATTATCAATCACTATTGATTGCTGGGTAAGTTGGTAAGTTGTATCCTCTGATACAAAAACGAGCGCCGCTGTGAATACAGTAGTTTTAGTCATACTTATTTTCTTTAACTTACATTCTCGGGGTATTAAGGGGTCTTTCTCTCTCTTTTGGTTTTTACTGTAGATATAAATAACCGTGGGGCTACTGATTTTTGTTCTGGTTACATCATCTTGGGGTGTTAGCCACAGTAGTCCGAAAAACTGCCCGCTTTAGCTGATAAGTGCTATAACTTATTAGGGTTCGGATATAACCGACTCCTTGACTTGCAGTCTAAAACATATTACTAGTATTATATTAGAATAAATTGGTTGATTAACTTACACATACTTCTCATTCAGATGGGGTATGTTTAATCTTCATTTGTTTACCACGTGGGCTTCAGTGAATATTTCCATATTAGATAACTTCATGTTAGGACATGGATGTCGTTCGGTATGGTAAACATTTACCCATAATACGTTAACTGGTTAGATTTCATCTGATTTGAACGGTAATTCAGGGCATTTTGGGCTTTGTACATTAACATCTGCGGGGTTGCTATGGTACTATGATTATTTAAATCCATTTAAATAATTTCTAATATGTAAGCACTTTGTTTATGTTGTGTAAATTGGAATTGACAATTGCTTGATGACAGATATGCCTACAATAAGAGTCTCTGTTTGTCATTTCGCACTGGGAGCAGTCGAGATCTTTGTGACATTTGCTCTATGAGTTTAAGAGTCATAGACAATTATATTAACACACAGATTTCCTCTCTGATGTGCTCGTAGATGATATGTGCACATTTTCTAGTAACATTTTTGGGTTTATTCTACTCTTGTTCGATGTCTTGTGTGGATTGTTGTTCCATGGTCTGCGGTTAAGACAAATTCATGTCTGCTGGATTTCTATTGGTTGGAAATTTACTCGAGTCTGCGTTGTGAAATTAACTTTAGGGACAGGAAGAATGTTAACGACACATTTCAATTTGGTTTTTGAAGATGTCTAGATGATTGCCAATCAGTGAAACGGTATCTAATTTTATATATGGTATTCGAAACCATCCCAGTTAGGGGAGATTATTAATACCGTCTTAATTTATTCGGGAAGCTATTGGTGATAGTATTTTTGGGAGATTTCACGAGATTTTGTGGATAATGGTCGAAATTGGGAAACCATGCTACCTGACTCTTTGAGAGGAGATTATCAACTGGAATCCTAGTGTCTTTGATACAATTTTCAATTCCGTATGGAAGAGAAGTTTGTTGGAATTTATAGAAAAATTGGAACCCTCGATTAGACGTAAATGAAGTTTGATAGTAATTTCATATAGGTTATCGGGAACATTTTCACTCATTTCCTATTACAGAAAAGGGACTATGGGTGGGTTTAAAGTGGTAACTATTAGTATTTTCTCTATCTGTTGTAAATTAGTATGATCTTTTTGTACAGTTCAGGGTCATTTTTTTAGTTTTATAGTAAAATCAGTCATTTTGTACATAAAAACATCAATTCTTTTTATGACAGTCACCTAATTGTGTTCTACTTCAGATAACGGGTTTCAAATAGTAGTCTAAATGATTTAATTGAGTAGTTAGCAGTATACAGCATGTCCCATATAAGATATTGACACATGTGCTTGCAATATTCTTAGTTGAATAGTTGACGGTTCCGGTGCACTTCGCGACCCTCCGAATATAATGTTAATTTTAATTTTGTTGGATAGCTTACCTTAAATAAGGCAGATTAGAATAAAAATTTCGCTGGATCATTCAGGAATTACTTTAAAAACTACGAATTTAGTTCGAAAAATGGTACTTTTTCAACACTAGTTATTGCTATTTTACGATAAATATTTTCACTTCAAATTGTAAAAGTTATTATCTTGAGCTAAATATAAGTCTGTTTCACAAAAAAAACCGGAAGAAAATACTTAAATTTTGCCAATTTTTAAATATATTCTTAGGCATCATTATTTTCACTTGACACTTATAGGTTATAAATTAGACACTGACATCTTATGTCAAGGCAGCCAGGGTCACAAATTAGGATACTTTTCTGTCATCATATGAGTTTAAGCAGCGTTGTCAAATGGTCTTTATTTCCTTTCAGTTGAATTAATTTAGTGTTCTAATAGATTATGAATGTATTATAAAAATATAAAAGTATTTGCATGTATACTTAATAATGAAATTTGAAATAATAAATATCCTTAGAATGTACTGTTCATCTTAGATTTGATTTATACGTTACAATAAATGAAATAGATCAAAACAAACTTTTTTGCTGGACCACAGAATCAACAATAAACAACAGAATATAAATATCTCATGGCGATTTTCATACATTATCGATTTGTTTTCAAAGGTTTATAGGCGAATTCATCGATAATCTATTCTTCTGCACGATTGCAGCCACGATCGATATAGTATGTTTGTATCGTGGGTTGCAGCTATAGTAATCTACGCCTGCGCTTAGGTAACGTCGACATTCCGCGAACTTTTTACATATTCAATGAATTATTCCTTGCTCTTTAACGCAATACGCGGAACGATGCCTACGTTATTTCTAAATGCACTTTCTTTTGTTTATGGTCATGACAAAAGTGTTATTATATTATTGAGTTCTTTATTGGGATAGGATTGGTTGTTGGTAGACGCATGTGAAAAAAAATGATAGTATTATGATAATATTTTGACGGGGGTCAAAATGAAAGTCAAAAACGTTTTCCAACTGAATTCGATCATCAATTTAAACGATGAGGAATTGTTAATTAGGCTCCAAAATGTGAACTTGTTACCGCGGAATATAAGATGTGCCCGAACTGCGAAACGTCGAAACGGCGCGCTCGCTTCGCTCGCGATATCAATCTGCTTTAGTGTATCAGACGGAAATCCAATTCTCAATAATTCAATTGATTATCCACATTATCATGAAATAATACGTGCTCAAATAGGTATACTATTAGGAATACATACACAATTTGCAAATGAAAAAATTGAGTGTACAGCTATGGACATATTATGAAAAATGATCGCCGGTTCGACGTTTCGATTATCGTTCATGCTTCTGATGGTCCAATAAGTGTATACATACTTTTTATGTACATTCTATTCTCTATAGATCATACTAGCACATTAACAATAATTTTTAAACTCGTATTTGGGATGTCATTATGTGCCATACAAGTTTGCTGGGGACGACAAATGTTCCAGAATAGTATATAGGTAACCTCAGATTTAATAGTATACCAGAACTTAGCAGAAAAATTGCACAAAGCTAGCGCGAAGAAGGCTCAAAACTTGCGAAAGTTCATCACATTTACATTTGCACTCAATTTAACGCGGAGAAAACAAAAAGGACATTGAATTAGAACACTCATTCTATTACTTCGTTGTTTTTAAATATTCAAAATATTAGGTGGTGAATCGCTTCTTCTTTTCTCGCCTTGTCTATCGTCCAAGCTAGCTAGGTTTTTCGATCGTTTGATGGAAACTATATTTTTCCATTCATTCAATTGAACATTAGTCAAATGTAAAATAATAGCAATATAAATATAAAATATGACTAAAATTGAATAAAACAATCCACTAGAACTGCGATCTCGCGATTATTTTAAAAATACTTCTCCTTTAATTATCAACAATACCTTCGTTATAAGAATATTTATACTTATCGGGACATTCACCGTTAACTTCTAACTAAAAATCACAAAAATATACATAATTTTTTATATCTACCCTAACTACATAAAATATACGTACTAAGTTAGTACCAGTGGAAAATACATAATACGTCCAAAGAAGTACATTTTCAATACATACATTTAAATCATGAAGATAGTATAAATCTTTTATAAAGTATTTCCAAGCAGACACGAGTCACGGAAATGAGAACTGGCAACACTCCTCCTACTAAAATTTGCGACCATCTGATATCTAGACATAATTGTCAAATTTTTTTGAAAAATGGCGGATTTTTAGTACTTTTAATTGCGATTTTCTCTTTCAAAAGTGCATGATCCAAGAATTTTTTTCTCTTAAAATGTTCTACAACAATAGGAGTTTCTAATAAAAAAAAATCGTCGCAAAATTCGGAGCGTCGCGAAGTGCACCGGATCCTAGTTGACAAGTATCACTGTGTTTTATATCTTTACGTACTGCGTGTAGATTGGATATAACTTCTATTCACATACTAACTATTCAGGTTTTTCTAGAAAAAGTTGTATGTCAGTTAGTAGAACACTAGGGAAAAGTATTTGTTTTTAACGTAAATTGTGAATATAGATTTTTTTTTGAGCCCTAGGAGGTACTTCCGAATATTAGATATTGAATTATTAATAAATTTATGTCACCTTGGGAGGGTTATAGAGTCGTGCCTCATATCTGATGCACCTTGGTCTTTTTAGGGTTCTTCTTCTGCTTATCAGTTTGGGGAGATTTTCTTACCTTGATTAAAATACACCATATGGAACTTGACTCTGGTTCTGGGAGGCTGTAATAAGAGGCTGCATGAAGTTTGCCTTATATTCACACCTGGATTATAGTTTCAAAGGGAGGGGGCATTATTTAACTAATGTTTTCGGGATTTTACAAATAGAACCACATTATCATTATACTGTAACATTTTATATTTGTATTCCTTTTGCTTTGGATCCAACGCAAGGTACGAACATGTAACACAAGGTTCTCAAATTTATGTGATAATATTTCAGCTATATTTTTGACTTTTACTGTCAATACATTTTATTATTATGGTCTATATTGTTACACTATAATACAAATATTCTGATTATGTAAAGTTTTCAGGGGACAGGGGAATATTTTCAAGTAATTTGTGGATTTTAATGTAAATACATATATTATTGTGGCCTATTTTCTTACAACATAATACAAATGTTTTGAGTATTAAGTATTTTGGAAACTCATAATAAAGGGAATGTGAGTTAGGTTGTTCTTTTAGTTTTACCCCGCATATTTGTCAAGTTTAAGTTGGGAAAAATTTCTTTACAGCTTAAATAAATTTCACTGGCGCCGAACAATATTTTTTTTAAATTTAATATTCCAGATTCGAGACTTTTACCCACTCCCGTCTCCACTTGAGTGAACCGGAGCCATCTGGGACAACCGAAACTTCTAACATAAACAATAGTACATTATAACATGTTAAGGATACAAATCTAAAATATCATTCATCACTTTTATTTTATATTTCGAAATTGTCTTAGACTTCCGGCATAGGTAGACCGGTGACAAAAGTAACAGTGTACAATAGTAACAGCACCTCTAACTTTCGTACCATAGTTGCAACTCTGCGTTTTATGCGTTATGTCAGCTTTGCACGGTTAATGTGGTGCGGCAAATGAAACGTATTTTCGGAAGTGGAAAGTAAATATTCACGTAATTACAAAAATCTAAAAATGTGCTGTCCTATAAGAAATTTCTCCATATATAAGAAAACTTACAATGAAATAGGAGATGTTGGTTTTTCTATTCCTGCTGCTGCCAAAGAATACGATATTTGTTATGTGTCACATATGCGATATTGTCGAAAAACAACAGCAATTGAAGAAGCCAAAGTCACTATGGGGTACAGAAGCTGTAATCGCATATTCAGTAGAGAGCAGGAAAAAGTCATGGTGAATTATATTATTAGAGCGACAGAAATTTATTATGGATTTCCACCAAAAGAAATAAGGAAGTTATCATACGAACTAGCTGAAAAGGCAGAAGATTGGTTCTATCAGACCGACCAATATATCGAGGACTACCAGTTTTAATTTCGCCAATGTCAAGTGGGAGCGATGACGTCGGGTGAGCGATGACCTCTTGTCACAATTACGGTAGAAGTGAATTCAATTAGAAATTCAATACCACCGATGCTCATATTTCCTATAATTCGTTATTATGACTATTTCATTCGAGACAGCCCAATTGGGTCAATAGGAGCGGGTAATTCCAGTAGCTGCATGCAAGAATAAGAGTTTCTACAGTTTCTAGAGCATTTTCAAACACACATTCATTCTTCAAACACACAAAAAGTTCGTATGTTACTGGATAACCATTTGTATCACATCCCGATACAGAGGTTTTGGACAATGGCATTATTGTACTTCCTTTCCCCATAATTCTGGAAAGACGATGACTATTTACAATATCCCATAACTTGTAAGGCTGTCATTACCATTGGCACAAATTAATATTCAAACTGGCTTTAGTGCTACTGATATCGTACCATTTAACCGAGACAAGTTTACAGAAATTGATTTTTCACCATTCTATGTAACAAACCTATCGGAACCTATTTTAGCAATGGAAAATTCCAGAGCAGTAACGGAAAATCTCTCTACTCCTACAGACCGAGATAAGACACCAGAGCCAGTACCCTCAACAAGCACCCATATTCAGATTCCAGATTCAAAACCCTCGTATTTAAAGGGAGAGGTTATAGGCAACAATTTGATTATACTACAGTATTCCTTGAATACAAATGGTCCTGTATATCGTGCAAAATCATAAGTATCGATGTATCGATATATGATCTTTATATTTTTCTATATCATTATTACTAAATATGCAGGGATAGAATTTTGGGAATATTATTTTCAAGCATGTTTCTGCCTTGCCTGCATTATGTATATACCATTCGTACATTGACACACATTTCTTTTAAATAATTGTTAAATTAGTTTTTTAGGGTGGATATCAATTTATTATATTATGAGAAAACCTAATTTTTCGATTCATTATTATTTTTTAATAAGCCATTAATTAACATGATAAATAACTGGAATAAAAATTAATAGTTCTAATACAAAACAAATTCTAAATGATCATAGGGCCGCTACTGATTTTGAATATCCGTTGAAACTTGATAACAAAACAAATAAGGATCTTATTAAAAGGTAATATCAATTATCAGTAATTTCTTGTCTTGTTTGAATTGTAACCGAAGAATTAATCGTATCGTACTTTTCAAATTCGATTCCAAGAATTGTAAATAATTCATTCATTGTACATAATGAAACGCAAAATCAC
Source organism: Galeruca laticollis (assembly GCA_963921935.1). Classification (NCBI taxonomy): domain Eukaryota; kingdom Metazoa; phylum Arthropoda; class Insecta; order Coleoptera; family Chrysomelidae; genus Galeruca; species Galeruca laticollis. Next base: position 219,285,242 of record OY998178.1, on the reverse strand, counting down.
GAACGACACATTCTGTATGTATAGATAAATTTAATGAGTGAATTTTATTATTTACATATTAATTTCTCTTTATTCAATGTTATAAACCACGTGCTACATTTTTTTTTTATTTTTATCTTCATTGAATTGAACCAATCTCCTCGAAGTGAAGACGACCACCAAAAATGTACACACCGGCAAAACTCTATTACAATGCATTTGATACATTTTATTGTACATTTAAGTGTGACAATAGAAGCAAAAAATTAGAATGAAAATTTGAACGAAAATTGAACTAATCTACGCGAAATGAAGACGACAACCAAATATATACACACCGGCAAAACTCTATTACAATGCCTTTTATACAATAACATTTTATTGTACATTTAAGTGTGACAATAGAAGAAAAAAATTAGAATGAAAATTTGAACGAAAATTGAACTAATCTACGCGAAATGAAGACAACCAAATATATACACACCGGCAAAACTCTATTACAATGCCTTTTATACAAATAACATTTTATTGTACATTTAAGTGTGACAATAGAAGAAAAAAATTAGAATGAAAATTTGAACGAAAATTGAACTAATCTACGCGAAATGAAGACGACAACCAAATATATACACACCGGCAAAACTCTATTACAATGCCTTTTATACATATTATTGTACATATGACAATATGAGAAGAAAATGACAACAAAAATTAGTACAAAAATTGAATGTTATTAATAATTGAAATTTTCAAATTAATGCATATATAAGAAAGCCTTGGAATCCTTTATACCCAGTATGACTTCCACTATTCTCGCGTAGTAAATTGACCCGCCGCGGCATTGAAATAATCAAATTATTGATCCCTTCTTATGGAATTGTGTTCCACTTTTCTTCAATCGCTATAATCAGCACCTGAAGAGTTGTGGCGGGTTATGTCTTCTACATATTGCTCTGCCAATCATATCCCACACGTGTTCAATAGGATTAATATCCGGCGAGTCTGCTGGCCAACTCAATATTTGCACATTTGCTTCTTCCAACACATTTTGGGCCCTAATTGCGAGGTGAGGTAGAGCACTGTCGTCCAGCTTCTCTCATGGGTTGAATAATTTGTCTAATGACATTTTCGAGGAAGATTTCTTCTGTCAACGTCTGTGGTATGTGGATAAGTCTTGTCTGGTGACCATAGATATCACCTCCCCAAAACAACTCGGCCCTCCTTGAAAAGGAACAGCTTATGTAGCAAGAGGTATTCGTGCTGCACGTCCTGGTTGTCTCCATACCCTCATATGTTGGCTGTTATTAGTTAATCCGAACCTGAACTTGACGGGAAGAAGGACGTTTCTCCACTGCTGTTAAAGCCAATATATGTGGTCTCCAGCCCACATTAAGGAGGCGGCTATGTAAGGCAACAAGTAGGTCGAGGCAATCTTAAAAGTCTTCACCATTTCAAACTTGAAGTGTAGGTACGTCCCGAAATTAGCCTAGCATAATGTAATGTTTTTCTTATTTATTTAAAACGTAAACGGGTGGGCTAAATTTTAAACACACGGTATGGCTAATTACTAATTAATTTAAACACTAACTCACTAATCACTAACACTTAATTTATATATACAGTATATTCACTTAGACTAATTTTTATAAACAGTTCACTAATTTATATTCACTAATTTATTTGTTTATCTCACGATGTCAAATTATCAACTAACTAACTCTTACTGATCAGTCCCCTTATATATTAAAGCCATTTTTACTAGTAAATTCTGGACAATTGATTCTGGCCTTTTCTAGATAACTCTGGTCACAAAAACAATGTTTACATAAGATAGTCGTAACTCGTAAACAGTTTTTTATAACTGCGTATCCACCATAATTTTAACTTTGTTACCTGGCTTAGACAAAGTCGGTTTTAGGGACTATACCAGTGTGCTGTTTCGTAACATTACCCCCTCCTTAAATGGAAGTTCCTCCTGGAACTTTTGTGTAGCCGAGACTGCATGTTTGAATCGGCAACTGGCCCCATTTCTACACTTTCCCATCTTATGGAAATAGCAGGGCACCGTCTTCATCGGATACTGATAACGGGGGTTGTAGCTGTAAATTAATATCTGGACAACGGTATCTCTGAAGATAACCTCTACCATGTTCCTGATAACTCGCCAATCCAACTGGTTACTCGCTATCTTAGGCATAGCCAGTTTCTTCACGCTGGATTCTAACACACGGTCTTGGAGGTTACGAAGTGCTTCCCACACATCGGGGTAGGTAGATCGATCTTTAAATTCATCTTTAGTTACCACGTAGAAGACGTACCGCGAATTATGTTTTAGTTTCAGTGTCTTGCCAGGGGCTGAAATCTGGTCTTCAAGTTTTTCTAATTGCCCGAACTTCTTTCGAAAGACGGTTGCCAACCCTCGTGCGTTCTTTATACGGGCGGGGATGTTGTGTACCAGTGAATAATCTTCCGGGAGAGTGAACAAATCTTGTTGTTATTCTGAAGTGACTCCATATCTAGCTTTCCCGGTACCTCCATACGCGCCCATAAATTCACCGAAGGTAGGGTCAGACACATCTTGAATAAGGTTTACTCCTTCCTCTAGATCATGGTCTCCTTCGAATGGGGCTAGTCGGTTTTGGTGAACTACTTTTGGTTTTCCGTTGGGGATCTCGCTTATGCGATATATAACATCATTGATCCTATTCTTGATTAAGTATGGACCTTCCCAGGATTTTTGTAATTTTTGAGAAAATCCTTTTCTCCTCGTCGGGTTGTGTAACCATACTTTGTCCCCTTTTTTAAAACCGCCTTCTGTGGCCTGCAAGTCGTACCGACTTTTCATTCTGTCGCTTGCAATTTGAAGATTTGTTCGAACTAATTCATGAATATCGTCCAGCCTTCTTCTCAATTGGATCACGTAGTCTTCGCCTGCTAGATCTTCTCCAGGCCGGCAGCCAAATTCCAGGTCACAAGGAAACCTCATTTCACGTCCAAACAGGATTTTCGCCGGTGTTTCACCCGTGGACTCATTGACAGCAGATCGATAAGCCAATGCGAATAGGGAAAGATACTGGTCCCAATCTCTCTGATGGCTGGATACCATTTTGGACAGGTATTTTCCAATAGTCCTGTTCATTCTCTCGACCATTCCATCTGACTGCGGATGTAATGCTGTTGTTCTGGTCTTCTTCATTTCCAGCTTCTCGCAAATCTCCTGGAATAGATGACTTTCGAAATTTCTTCCCTGGTCGCTGTGGACTTCCAAGGGCACTCCATATCGGCTGATAAACTCTTCCACCAATACATCTGCGACAGTTGTGGCCTCTTGATTCGGGATAGCGTAAATTTCCACCCACTTTGTGAAATAATCCATCACAACCAGTATGTCTTGACACCATTTTCTGTCATTGGGAATGGCCCAGCGATATCTAAAGCAATCCGTTCGAAAGGGCTTCCAACATTGTACTGTTTCATGGGCGCCTTTCTCTTGCGATGTGGTCCATGACTCGTAGCACAAGTCGTACATTTCTTACACAAGTCCTTCACATCGTCGGAGCTGTTCATCCAATAAAACCTTTCACGGACTCGCTGAAGGGTTTTCTTCAATCCCAGATGACCTCCCGATGGACTGTCGTGTAACTTCTTCAGTATCTCAGCTACTCTTGTTCTCGGGATAACTAGCTGTCTCCTCATCTCAGAACCATCATCTTTTTCAAGGACCCTTATCAACAGCCCTTCTTCCAGGACAAGGGAGTCCCACTGAGCCCAATATGCCTTGAGTGTCGGTGAAAATCTTGACACTTCTTGCCAGGTTGGTCGCCGATTTTCTTCCTTCCATTGCCGGATCATCTTCAGGTGAGGATCATTCTCCTGATCTTCTCTGATCCTGGTGGGTGACCTATTCTTCATTGACTACTGTAATTCTTGAAACGGCAACTTTATTAGATTTCGACTTGTTGCATTGTGAATAATCTACAGGGCATGGCCGTCTAGGCAAAGAGTTGGCTTTTCGGTGATTCACATCAGCAGGATGTTCACCCCTGTCTGATTTCCCCTGTGACTGGAGTTCTTGGCTTACATGAATCTTGGGGCGCTTAGACGGACTGCGTACGTGCTCTAGCTCGCCACACTCCCGGCATTTGAACTTCTTTGGCATCTTGTCTGCCATACCTTTCAACAAGTTGACGATCTGGTCAAGTTTGTTATCGTCATCTTCTTCCTGCATGGTCCTACCTTTGTTGTACCGCTAGCTTTTCTTGGCTGCTTTGCATTTGAGAGGTTCTTGGTTTGCAGGAGTTGTAGGACGCTTACACAAACTGCGTGCATGCTCTAGCTGGCCACAATTACAGCACCTGATTTTCTTCGGCTTCTTGTTTGCCATACCTTTCAACAAGTTGACGATCTGGTCAAGTCTGTCATCGTCACCTTCTTCCTGTTTGGTCCTACCTTTGTTGTATCCCGAAGCCATCGTGGCTGCTTCATATTCAAGAGCAGCAGTCAATGCATCGGCCAATGTTTTAGGATGGGCTAATCGAAGCGTCTTCTCCATATCGTGGTCACACAAGCCGTCAATAAAGGCCTGGATGCCTAAACATTCCATCATGTTCTCTGGTGCTGATGGATAAGCAAATCGAACTAGTCGGGCAATATCCATTTCATACTCTTGAAGGGGTTCGTCACGTTTCCGCCTTCGGTTCTTCAGCTGGAATCTGTACAACTGTTCCAAATGTTCGTGACCATATGGCATGTCCAACCTCTTCTTCAGCAGCTCGAAGTCATCCATTTCTTCCAAAGGTATCGTCTGGAGTACATCTAAGGCATCTCCGCGAAGCGCGATGGTTAAGTTCACTGCCTTCTCTCTATCGGACCAATTATTCACTTTAGCGGCTGCTTCAAATTGTTTCACATGATTGGTCCACGACATCTTTCCATCGAACGTCGGGGACTTGACTCGGGTAAAATTGCAAATATCATCTGTCTTGGGTTGTGTTTCTGGCTTGCAGGTCTCTATCTGCTTTTCTTCTGCTGAAGTGTCTTGTGTTCTTAAATCGGCAATCTTTGTCTCTAACTCCTTAATTTTCTCGTCCATCTGATTTTCCATCGTTGTCATCTTATTCTCCATGTCTGATTTTAGAGACGAAATTTTATTCTCGACTTCAGCAGCAATGTAATTTTTTAATTATAAGATATATGCAGAAATATCATTCTTCATAGTGGAAATCTTCTCGTCCATATTAGTAGAAATGTCATTCTTCATAGTGGAAATCTTCTCGTCCATAGTACTAGAAATGTCATTCTTTATAGCAGAAATATCGTTTTTCACATTCGTTGAAATCTTCTCTTCCATGGCAGAAATTGACGAGATTAAGGTTGAAGCCTCGTCATTAAATAAAACTGTTTCTGGATCAAAGCCATCATTTTCCAGTGCCACCTAGAGTCTTTCTACTACCTCACTCTTCTTGCCGGACGTTTCCAACTCACGATCTTCCGATTCTGCTCTTAATTACGTGACTTTCAGATCACATAGTTTCTTGGCCATTTTGATGTAGCTATTTATTTATATTACCTCACACCTGACACCAATTGACACCAATGTAATGTTTTTGTTATTTATTCAAAACGTAAACGCGTGGGATAAATTTTAAACACACGGTATGGCTACTTGCTAATTTATTTAAACACTAACTCACGAACACTCAATTTATATGTACTTAACTAATCACTTAAATTTAATTTATATGCACACAAACTTAATTATTAATTTATATCAACACTTTTATATTCACTTATTTACTGTTTATTTGTCAAGATCACTTTATCAACTGCCCTGGTCCGCTGATCGGTCTTTTTTATATACTAGTGCCTTTTTTACTAGAGAATTCTGGACTGCGGCTTACACAAAACAAATGCCTTTCGCGATATTTCTCGATTTCCGGCTCAATCCTTAAAAGACCTTCCGAGAACATGTCTATAAAAACTGTCACAATAAATCCCAATAGACCTTCTCAGAATTCGGCGCGCTCGCCATTTTTTAAACTCCGGTAACATAAGGTTACAGGACCGTGCTTAGTATCTGCTTCGGTGTGCGAGTTCGGAACAACGAATAAATAACTTTTGACATCGACATTGGTAAATAGAGATACTTGACTGAACATAGTCCTCACGTAATCAATTGATGGGTTAGAAATAAAAATAAAAGATCTTGTATCTAATGATCTATGAGAATCAACATAAAACAATATATATTTAGAGACGAAATTTTATTCTCGACTTCAGCAGCAATGTAATTTTTTAATTATAAGATATCTGCAGAAATATCATTCTTCATAGCAGAAACCTTCTCGTCCATATTAGTAGAAACCTTGTCCATGTTAGCGGAAATATCGTTCTTCATGGTTGAAATCTTGAAATCGTTCTTTATAGCAGAAATATCGTTTTTCACATTAGTTGAAATCTTTTCTTCCAATGCAGAAATATCGTTCTTCATATTAGCAGAAATATCGCTTTTCATTGTGGTAATCTTCTCGTCCATATCAGCAGAAATTGACGAGATTGAGGTGGAAGCCTCGTCATTGAATAAAAATGATTCTGGATCAAAGCCGTCATTTTCCAGTGCCACTTTAAGTCTTTCTACTAATTCGCTTTTCTTACCGGACGTTTCCAACTCACGATCTTCTAATTCTGCTCTTAATTCCGCCATTTTCAGATCACATAGTCTCTTGGCCATTTTTACGTTGCAATTTATTTATATTATCCCACTTCTGACACCAATGTAATGTTTTTCTTATTTATTTAAAACGTAAACGGGTGGGCTAAATTTTAAACACACGGTATTGCTACTTACTAATTTATTTAAACACTAACTCACTAATCACTAACACTTAATTTATATATACAGTATATTCACTTAGACTAATTTTATATAAACAGTTCAGTTATTTAAATTCACTTATTTATTTGTTTATCTCACGATATCAAATTATCAACTAACTAACTCTTCCTGATCAGTCCCCTTATATATTAGAGCAATTTTTACTAGTAAATTCCGGACAATTGATTCTAGCCTTTTCTAGATAACTCTGGCCACAAAAACAATGTTTACATGAGATAGTCGTAACTCGTAAACAGTTTTTTATAACTGCGTATCCGCCATAATTTTAACTTTGTTACCTGGCTTAGACAGAGTCGATTTTAGGGACTATACCAGTGTGCTGTTTCGTAACAATAAGTTCGTCAAAAATGTGTTCTGACGGCGAGGACCGTTATGTTGCCGTTGCGTCGTACAAAATTGGCTATATAGCGAACTTATCTGATTGAATATTTTATATTTTTAGTCAAATTCACTTCAATTTTCTTTTTGTGATTGTTCATTTAATTAATAACTTTCGCGTTTGAATAGGTAATATTGTTTTTGATTTTTAATAAATAGGTAACTAAATTTTTTAACGAATTCAATTGTCTCGACACTTATTTCGTGGAATCTACTCATATTACTGTTTTAAATGAAACTTTCTGTTTCTAGATAATTCCACAATATATTGAGAAAAATGTTAAACATTCTAAGATACTCTTAGAATTTTTAACATTTTTTTTTCAATATATTGTGGAATTGTCTAGAAACAGTAAGTTTCATTTTAAACAGTAAGTAGGTAAATGTTTTTAAAAAGTATTTTATACCAGTATTAGTTATTACTGCATGATTTCACAACAAATTGTTCCCAAAACGGTACACAGTATCCTGTTCTACCACGAGGACCATTTTGGTGTAAAATTGAATGATGTTTTAGTTCATATAATATTTGGGCTAGAAAATTCAACCTCAAAAAAGATATGTTCAAAATTACTCGGTACGAACAGTGTACCTGGCGTCTTCTGTGAGAGGCAGATATAAACACAAATGTATGCGATCTGTCAGCTTTCAAAACATATCCGTGAAAATTTTTATCACAACGTTGCTATTAGTTTCGACATAATCGTAGAGAATGTGTAAGTATAAACTTTGCTTTTTCAATACCCTGTATCTTGACAACGGATGCCGTTACGAAAATGTTTTACTGCCTGTCCTCGCACGGGAGCTACCTTTTTTTAAAACAACCTGTATAACATTTATGTGAATTAAAATATATCCTTTTTGAACAGTATATTTGATAAGTTTATCCTTTATTTCCTTTCGTTTGTAGATTTTTCAAGACTGTAGCTTAAAGAATTGACGTGATAGACAAAAAAATTTGTTATTTTTGGGTTCAGAAGCCAAAAAATAGTCAGAAACCAGTTTCAGATTGAATACACACAACAAAACTGCTGTTCCCCAGAGTTATCTCTTACTTGAAACTGAATACTTCAATGGATGGGATGAACATAATGTTTTAATAATAGTTTATTAACGATTTGACAAATTTGCTTAGATTTAAATTCAGATCTCCTCGGTTAGTAATGTTCAGCCTTCTTTTATTGTTAGAGAACTTCCAATAATTATACTGCTACATTTTTTAATGAGGAGGGAAAACTTATTAGACAACTTTTTTAGTACGCCATAACTTGTTATAAGTGTTTAGAGTAGTATTTCGTCGTGATTTCTCGAAAAATAGAGCTATTTTTACGCCGGACATGGATTCTGCTAAAAAAATTAGTCCAGAAATGACCTTTTACTTCTATTACAGACCTGCGGCACTAAAAATGTTTCAACCGTAATTTGAAATTTTGAATACAGCAAACGTTTAACGACGAATGTATTGTTCAGGAAAGCCTCATATTAGAATCACGACCTGATTGAATAAAATTCGCTGTCGTTGATCCTCATTTAGCCAATTTTTGTGTTTATATGTGGCATAATTGAAATATATATTGTTTTATTTTGATCCTCATAGATCATTAGATACAAGATCTTTAATTTTTATTTCTAACCCATCAATTGATTACGTGAGGACTATGTTCATTCAAGTATCTCTATTTACCAATGTCGATGTCAAAAGTTATTTATTCGTTGATATTGTTACGAACTCGCACACCGAAGCAGATACTAAGTACGGTCCTGTAACCTTATGAAATTAACTGTCTCGACCCTTACTTCGTGGAATATGCTCATATTAGTGTTTTTAAATGAAACTCAAGGTCTCTAGTTAATTCCACAATATAATTCAAGTTATTGAAAATTCTAAAAGATTGACAATTGTTTCGATAAATCAATATCATCGTCAGAATGACAGAAGTTACATTTCATTTTATGCCTACCTGATGTTTAGTAGTTATTTTTGGCTAGACCAAGAAGTAACCTAACTTGTGATTGGCTTAATATATGTTTATAGAAAAAAGAAGAAGATGTGATATTACAAATATTGAAGCTTAGATATTATTAGCCCTATGGTGATATCCTGGATATCATTTTTCCAATTAAGATCAGTATAACTGTGCAATGATATAGAAAACCAGGAAAACTATATCTGCTGATCTTTACAATTATCACTTAAGAAGACAGTTTATTAGTGGAGAACTCCCTAGATTTGACTGTTCATTGACAACTTCATATTGTGGGGGACCGGAAATCAGACAGGGGTGAACATCCAGCTGATGTGAATCACCGAAAAGCCAACTCTTTGCCTAGACGGTCATGCCTTGTAGACTATTCACAATGCAACAAGTCGAAATCTAAGGAAGTTGCAATTTCAAGAATTACAGTAGTCAATGAAGAATGGTCACCCACCAGGATCAGAGAAGATCAGGAGAATGATCCTCATCTGCAGATGATACGGCAATGGAAGAAAGAACATCGGCGACCTACCTGGCAAGAAGTGTCAAGATTTTTACCGAAACTCAAGGCGTATTGGGCTCAGTGGGACTCCCTTGTCCTGGAAGAAGGGCTGTTGAAAAGAGTCCTTGAAAACGATGATGGTTCTGAGATGAGGAGACAACTAGTTATCCCGAGAACAAGAGTAGCTGAGGTACTGAGGAAGTTACACGACAGTCCATCGGGAGGTCATCTGGGAGTGAAGAAACCCCTTCAGCGAGTTCGTGAAAGGTTTTATTGGATGAACAGCTCCGACAATGTGAAGGACTGGTGTAAGAAATGTACGACTTGTGCTACTAGTAATGGATCACATCGCAAGAGAAAGGCACCTATAAAACAGTACAATCTTGGAAGCCCTTTCGAAAGGATTGCTTTAAATATCGCTGGGCCGTTTCCAGCGACAGAAAATGGTGGCAAATACATACTGGTTGTAATGGATTATTTCACAAAGTGGGTGGAAATTTACGATATTCCCAACCAAGAGGCCACAACTGTAGCATATGTATTGGTGAAAGAATTTATCAGCCGATATGGAGTGCCCTTGGAAGTCCATAGTGATCAGGGAAGAAATTTTGAAAGCCATCTATTCCAAAAGATTTGCGAGAAGCTGGGAATGAAAAAGACCAGGACAACAGCATTACATCCACAGTCAGATGGAATGGTCTAGAGGATGAACAGGACTATTGGAAAATATCTGTCCAAAGTGGTTTCCAGCCATCAGAGAGATTGGGACCAGTATCTTTCCCTATTCGCATTGGCTTATCGATCTGCCGTCAATGAGTCCACGGGTGAAACACCTGCGAAAATCCTGTTTGGACGTGAAATTAGGCTTCCTTGTGACCTGGAATTTGGCTGTAGGCCTGGAGAAGATCTAGCAGGAAAATACTACGTGATACAATTGAGAAGAAGACTGGACGATATTCATGAATTAGTTCGAACAAATCTTCAAGTTGCCAGCGACAGAATGAAAGTCGGTACGACACGCAGGCCACAGAAGGCGGTTTTAAAGAAGGGGACAAAGTATGGTTACACAACCCGACGAGGAGAAAACGATTTTCTCCAAAATTACAAAAATCCTGGGAAGGTCCATACTTAATCAAGAAAAGGATCAATGATGTTATATTTCGCATAAGCAAGATCCCCAACGGAAAACCAAAAGTAGTTCACCAAAACCGACTAGCGCCATTCGAAGGAGACCATGACCTAGAGAAAGGAGTAAACCATATTCGAGATGTATCTGACCCTACCTTCGATGAATTTATGGGCGCGTATGGAGGTACCGCGAAAGCTAGATATGGAGTCACCTCGGAACAACAACAAGATTTGTTCACTCTCCCGGAAGATTATTCACTGGCATACAATATCCCCGCCCGTATCAAGAACGCACGAGGGTTGGCAACCGTCTTTCGAAAGAAGTTCGGGCAATTAGAAAAACTTGAAGACCAGATTCCAGCCCCTGGCAAGACACTGAATCCGAAACCTAATTCGCGGTACGTCTTCTACGTGGCAACTAAAAATGAATTCCAAGATCGACCTACCTACCGCGATATGTGGGAAGCACTTCGAAACCTCCGAGACCATGTGTTGGAATCCAACGTGAAGAAACTGGTTATGCCTAAGATAGCGAGTAACCAGTTGGATTGGCGAATCCTCAGGAACATGGTAGAGATAATCCGGTGTCCAGATATTAATTTGCAGCTACAACCCCCGTTATCAGTATCCGATGAAGACGGTGCCCTGCTATTTCCATAAGATCGGAAAGTGTAGAAATGGGGCCAGTTGCCGATTCAAACATCCAGTCTCGGCTACACAAAAGTTCCAGGAGGAACTTTCTTTTAAGGAGGGGGTAATGTTACGAACTCGCACACCGAAGCAGATACTAAGTACGGTCCTGTAACCTTATGTTAACGGAGTTGAAAAAATGGCGAGCGCGCCTAATTCTGAGAAGGTCTATTGAGATTTATTGTGACAGTTTTTATAGACATGTTCTCGGAAGGTCTTTTAAGGATTGAGCCAACAATCGAGAAATATCGCGAAAGGCATTTGTTTTGTGTAAGCCGCAGTCCAGAATTCTCTAGTAAAAAAGGCACTAGTATATGAAAAGGACCGATCAGCGGACCAGGGCTGTTATAATGTGATCTTGACAAATAAACAGTAAATAAGTGAATATAAAAGTGTTGATATAAATTAATAATTAAGTTTGTGTGCATATAAATTAAATTTAAGTGATTAGTTTAGTACATATAAATTAAGTGTTAGTGAGTTAGTGTTTGAATGAATTAGCAAGTAGCCATACCGTGTGTTTGAAATTTATCCCACTCGTTTACGTTTTAAATAAATAACAAAAACATTACAATATATTTACAAATTGAATACTTAAATGTAAACTAATTCAATTAAGAATTGTTATCACATATATAACCACTAAGAAAGGTAAAACTTTTTCTTCTTATACTCATTAAACGTATTGAAAAATACATACAACAAAAATAAACCGATATAATAGATGAAAATTCTATTATACGTGACGTAAAAGGAAACGTGCCAGACAAATGCCATAGCACAGGGGCAATTCCAAACATAAATATTAAATATAATTTATTAACTCTGTGTGTATCGATTAACCATTATAAGCATTATCTTTTGTCACTTTCTTGTTGTATATCCTAATATATCAGGACTAATTTTCTAGCTACTGATTGATTTTCCAGGATATTATTGATATAAACAATGTCATGTATTATAATTTCATAGATTTTGTCGAAGATTAGCGTACAGTGTCTAGTTAGAAAATAATTTGTTTTGAATTACTAGTTTACTCCAGCGATAATGAGATGGGGTTAAAAACAGGCGATTGTTTAGTTTGGCTGTTGGTTTTCCACCACATAGGAATTACATTACTACTTCCGTAGCTCCTTAAATCTTCTTAGAAAACATTGGAGGAGCTGAGCAATACATAAAAAACTTCATCACATCTGTGGATAATGGAAAGACTGTAGTCTTTCACAAAGTACGAATATGTCCAAATGTGAGTATATTACTCTTGGATATAGTTTATGTATAAAGAATTTTCTTGAAAACGTCACACATACGTACATTGTTTCAAACCTTGATTATTTAGTTCATTTTTATTTATTACAAAGTGTTTGTTTGATTATTTCTTGTCTTTTTATTAATTGAAAAACTGTATTAGTATTTAGTAATTGTTAATACTAGTATATTTGGATAATATCATCAAGGATTATGTTATGAATGTTTTCAGTATTTCCAATGTTCGTTTTGTTATTTTTGCTTGCTTTTCTAATTGAATCTCTAACATTTCCTTCACTAATTGTTATTTCCTGTTAGATAGAATTTTTGGTTGCTTTGCTGTTGCTTAGTTTGTGTCTTCTGTTCGCTTAGTGCTGTTGATGGATTGATTTGTGATATATTCACATTTGCGTAGCAGCTGTTTTATTTTTCACCTTTGTAAAACAATAATTAATTTTTTCTTTTTTGTTATTTTTTTCCAGAGGTTTTGCTGTATAAGCTACTTCGGGTCATATTAACATCCGCTGCTAAGCATGTATAACGTCCATATATTCTGACTTCGTAGTATGTAGTAATTTTTGAACAAAGCGCGACCTTTATGGTTCCAATATTTACAGATAGATATTTGAACTACCCTACCCCTCCTCTGTGCTGAAAATACAAAATCGATCGGTATACAGGTGATTTAAATTACCAGTTGAAGAAATGGATTTCGCTTTTTATCAGGTCCACTGATGAAGGGTAACTTAATGCAGAATATAGCTTGTGAAGTAGCTGCTGCAGACGTTAATTTGTAGAAATATGTGTTCTGAATCTCTTTATCTCACATTTATAAAATAATAGAACTCCAAATTAAATTTTTTCATCGTGTTCAAAAAGTCACTTTTCAATTCTGATCAAAATCACAAATGAAATATTACCTCGGTATGAAATAATAAATTGTACAGTATCGTATACTTTGTCAACCAAACCAATGTAATGGAAACTGTAGAATACAAACTTCATAGTTAATTAACAAGTAAATCAGTATCATCTAAATAATAACTATCCCTATTTTCAAATTGTCCCATTTCTCTCGCGTGTAATAAGTGCAAGCTTATAGAAAAAAATTATAATCTATAGGGCATTTGGAGATTATCCAAATACCTTATCAAAATCCTAATACCCAATCAAAGCGGATTTCGTAGAGAAAGGAGTACGGCAACTTAGTAACACTCGAATCCGAAATTCATGATGCATTCTTAATTAACCCAAAACTAGTAGCTCTATTTATAGGCTAGAATAATATACCTTTTAACACCACTTGGAGATATATCCAAAAGACACTTCAAGAATGAAATATTCAGAGCCACATATTAACACTACAAAATGGAATACCCCAAGCATTCGTTTGAGCCCAACTTTATTCCTCGGCTCAATAAACAAAATAGTCAAAGAAATATTCTAACCTGGAAAAATCAGTTTTTCTGCGGACGACCTAGTTATTTATATTAAACGCAAAAATGTAACATTTGTGTCGCAAATTCTACAAACGGGCTTACATTGCTTGGAAAGTTGGTCTCTCAAAGCTAGTTTTCATTCCTCACCTGAGGAAATACACTACATGGGCTTTAATATAAAGTAATATTCAAATAATTTGAAGATTTATCTGAATAAAAGGCCAATATCCAAAGCTGATGAAATGAGTTTTCTGGCTCTCACTTGTAATTATAGGTTGAAATGGGAAACAAACTGGGCGATCAAGTCAACCAAGAATAAAGGTACTCAAAATTGGATCAAACTGTACTTGGGGTTCAGACAAATCATTGATAAGTATCAATACGATATTGCGCTATCTACTAAGAAACAGCCAACAAAGCTTTCCTGAAAAAATTGAACTTCATCCCATCCCCTGCCATACGAGCATCACTATGAGCTTTCAGACCTACTCATGTATGCGGTATCCAAGCATTAGCAAATAAACCGCCACTGCACCTACGCCGGCAAATACTTTCCTTAAACTACAATGCTAGAATATCAGCATACATCTCCAACTTATTATATTCCTCTACGTTTAAATAATTTTGCTAAAATCAAACTCTCAAAAATGTTATATTTCTACCAAAGGATCAGTAGCAGTTTAAATATTCTCTGACATCAAAACTCAATATCCCTCCACAGATTCCAATACCATATACATAAACATCCCTAACATTCTATCAGAAATATACCACTACTCCCTCCTAGATATAAAATTCCTTTAACGAATTAGCATCGAAAGATTCCAACTTCTCTTTTATTTACACTGATGCATCCAAAAAAGTTACAGGAAATGCTGGAGCTTCCATATGGAGAGATAAAAAGTTTGCTCTTCGTCTGTCAATTTATGTTAGTATACATTGGAGAGACGTTTGCTACACTCCATGCACTCAAAATGTGCCAAACAGCAAATGAAAACAATTTCCTAATTATCTCTGACTCATTAAGCACCCTAACAGATTTGGAAAATTCAGATCCATCACATCCAACTCATTAAAAAGGAACTTTATAACTTACAATATAAAAAAATCTCGTTTCTATGGGAATAAAAGGTAACGAGGAGGTTGAATCCGTAGCCTTAAAATAAACTTCCACTGATAATTTACCCCTGTTTACAGAATTTCCCTACTCTGATCACAGATCTTTAATAATGAATACATGTACCAAAAATGACAATCCATCTGGGAAGACATTGAAAGCAATTTGAAGCATACAATGGCCGAATTTAAA
This sequence comes from Galeruca laticollis, assembly GCA_963921935.1. Classification (NCBI taxonomy): domain Eukaryota; kingdom Metazoa; phylum Arthropoda; class Insecta; order Coleoptera; family Chrysomelidae; genus Galeruca; species Galeruca laticollis. Next base: position 219,269,698 of record OY998178.1, on the reverse strand, counting down.
ACCAAACCTCTACTTCCCAATAAAAGAAAAGAACCAGTTATCGTAAACCGTCTAAGAATTTGACAAACGCGCATAACACGTAAGCATCACTTTTTTTTCAGGCTGAGATGGGAAACTCATGTTCGAATGGGTCCTTCTCAGGACCCAAAGAGTGTTGGACTCATCCCCAAGGGAACGCATACCAACCAAACCCACCTCTGTATCGCCGTTACTCCCGCTTCGGAATAACTACCCTAGTAAACTACAAGGCGGGCGGCTGTACCTCAACACTCTCCAATCATGCAGTCAGCTTCTCCCTTCTATCACTCCTACCTCTCATTCTATACCAAGTCCTTCCCTACCCCTAATCATGCTCTCCACCACACTACTTACCTCCATCCATTCCTCCTCCCCCTTTACCATTATATCCACCATGTTTTCCCAATATACTTCCTAGTAGTTCCTTTGTCAACTTCTTCAACACGTCCTCATTCTTCCAGCATCTAAACACATGTCTCACATCATCCTCCACCTCACACCTCTCGCACAGTCTCGACTCCCTTCTCCCAATCTTGTGGAGGTATCCTACTCTCGACCCATGTCCAGTAAGTACCTGTGTCACGTAGTAGTTCGCCTCCCCGAACATCTGGTCCATCCAATTTCTCCTACTCCTTTTAGAGCGCCCACATACTCCTCCTACCTTCTCTCCATTTCCACCTCCATCCATTCCTGTACTTTCTCTCTCGTCGCAGTGTTTATTCCTGGCCCTAGCTATCACGTCCAGTGAGTAGGACCTTGACAGCACCACTGCTGACAGTCCCCCCATAGTCCTGTAGCTCTGCACCATTCTAAGGAGTATCCATCTCTGCACTCGCAGGAGTGGCCTACCCCCGCATTCACCCCCGCTCTTCCACCTCACATTTCGGCACCATACAGCACACTCTGCTCTATTGTCCTATCAATTACCCTTCTATTCTCCCGGCTCTTTCACGTTACAGAGCAATATTCCCACCCATGCTGCCCTTGCTTCAACGTCAGCATCACTTATCAAAAGAAACCTCACCTTTATATCAAACTAGGCTCACAGTAAAGCAGCTGTTACTCAAAGATCCAGAAAATGAAGAACAAAGATGACGCCACAATTTAGGAAATAATTAGAAATCAATAATTTATTCAACTGAAAACGAAGGGCTATCTTATCTTTAGACATAAACTGACTACCTAAAATCTAATGTTTGTTATTATATGAGGCGTCCCACTAGTTTTTTTTGGCCAGTAGATATCTCCAAAACTATTGGAACTACGATATTGAAATTTGGCAGTTATAATCCATGGATAGTTTTTTACATTAATGAAGGTGGACATCAATTTGATTAACAACTGTAGTAAAAGTGTTATTGTACTCCAATTCTTTTTGTTTCTCAGCTCCCTTTGTTTTTCAAATAAAAAATCTTTATGAAAATGTATTTGTCGTTTTTAAGTACCTACCACAAAAAATAGGTATCGCCGAACTAGTAGTACCCACGTGACTCGAAATGTGAAGTTGTAACAAAGTAGATGCTTGCTTAAAATGTGTAATACTATCCATGGTTTATAACTGCCAAATTTCAATATCGTATATCAAATCGTTTTCGAGGTATATACTGGTCAAAACTTGGGACACCCAGTAAATGTACAACATTATGTTGTAAATGTCTCTTGTAAAATCACCATTTCACGGGCGTACCTGCTTGTGATTCCAAAAATATTAATAATTGTTAATTTTATATTTAAGCAATATTCTAAAATCATGTGAAGTTCTTTTCACGAAAAATGATTCTGACTCAATAATAGTTTATTTGGGCATCCCCATTGGATAGCCGTTGGTTATAATCTATTTAGATTTGTTTATACCTAGAAAATAGTTAAAACAGGCCTGCAATGGACATAAACTTTTATTGTAGTCCATCACTTATCTTGACAAGCACTTTCCTTGATAAGATAATGGTCTCAATGATAGGTTACAGTAAATGCCTGTATTTGTGACGTGAAGCATCGTTTAAGCTTATATTATTTTAGAAAACGCATTCTTCGATAAGAAAATGGAAAATCTTTCAGATTTCACTTCGTATATCTAGATGTGCTTTATCCATCAACGAAAAGGTAATTAGGTATATTAAACGTATTTAATTCGGTTAAACATAAAAAAATTGAAATAAGTGTCGATGGTGTAGTGGAAGCGTGCTCCAAAATAGCCGGGGTTCGAAAGTCAACCATCTACATACTCACACGCGAGGAAAAGTGTGGTGCCTTAAAACCTCCAAAGCAAACCCCAAGAAGGCATACGATAACTATCGGCGATTAAGAAAAATATGTAATAAGATGAAAAGTACATTCATTCTACTTTGATAAGTAAATTCCGACATTGGATAACATTTTATGTACTTTGAGAGAAGATCAAACTAATTCTGAAATTGGAAGAGGTAAATTGTGGAAAGTTCTGCGATAGATAAATTTTAGATGGGAAAAAGTAAACAGAAAGTTGCGTTCAATCGAAAAAGATGAAATTCTATATTGGAAACGGAATTATTTGCGATCAGTAAGGGATTTTCGTAATGCAAATAAAAAAATCTACTATTTGGAAGAGACATGGCTAAACGAAGATTACACCGTCAGAAAAATATGGCAAGATAAAACCTCTACCCGTCGAGCGTTTTTGGATGTTTTATCTGTAGGAATAATAGCACCTTGTGTAAAAGTGAAACGACTTATAATTACGCGTATTGGAAGTCCAGACGGGTTTTTACAAGATGGTTTGTTAGTATTGAGTCAATTCACACCAGAGCCTATCACGAAGTTATGAATGCTGATATTTTTGTGGACTGTTTTTCACCAATTATAACTCTACTTCTACCCAACTCGGTAATTGCTTTGGATAGCACTCCTTATCATTTAAGGAGATATGAGAAATTATCTATCACCCCTTGTAATTGTAAATATACATAAACGTCGTTTCCTAAAATATATTATTGCCGAATTGGCAAAAACCCGGAATATTACAATACATCGACTTCCTCCTTACCATTGCGAGCTAAACGCTAAAGAGTTAATATGGCCTCAGGTGAAAGGATTGGTGGCAAGGAAAAATACCACATATAAAATGAAAGATGACCGTGCACATTTTGAAGAAGCTCCAGAAAAAGTTAATGCAGAAGATGGCGAAAAAGCATAGAAAATATAATCAAAGAAGAGCAGCAAATGTGGAAATTAGACAATTTAATGGAATAAAACACAGAGCCAATATTCGGAACAGATGAAACTTCAGAAACATCAGATTTTTCATTTTCCGATAACCAATATTTCGTGTTCGAATAATATTAATAACTTCGCGTTGTAAATAAGTTCTACAGTTATAGTAAATCATAATATAAAAAATAATTGATTATTATAAATATATTATAATTGACTCTGTAATGAACGTATTATAATTAATTGATATTGATTATATGGCTAGTCTTTGTCGCAATAATGTTTTTCATTTAATATCATACCTATTGACAGCCCTACCTAATGGTACGGCTATGCCTTCAATTAAAAGCGACCCTAAGATGGGATTTCTATTGTATACCGGCGTTGTACAGGGTTGCATAGGCAAATGAAAGAATAAAAATGTGATTTATAATGTTTTAAAATTGTGGAGTTTTATTTGCCCACTCGGTAAGGGTTTGGTATGTTATATTTGATTTCAATTCTCTTTGTCTATTTCAAACAGACTATAGTAGTTGATGTGAGGTTATGTATGTTCAAATAAAAATAATAATAACTATAACTAATATAGCACTGTTACAGATGTAAACTGAAGCTTTTAATGCTATTATTTCATTATTTTTGAATAATAAAATCTAGACAGGTAAAATTTGTTAAATAAAAATAAGACCTTCAGTATCAGACTCCACAACCGGCTAAATAAGGGAAAAAGGCGGAGGTTTTTGTGCTTTATTTTCGAATATACAAAAGAATAAATAGAATCAATAATTTTAGTATTTTTATTCTCAATATTAACAATGAAGAATAAAATTTATCAGGAGTGTTTCTTTCAGAACTTTCTTATTAACAGTTTAGAATTCTAATAAAAAAAATGTGTTTTAGAAATATTTAGTATGGTTAAGTCTGGAGCCTGTTTCCGATCACATTCTACAAGATCCAATATGCAGAAATATGGAAATAATCTAAAAATAGTATGTTTATTTTCACTAATTCAGGTCCTCATATTTTTGTTTAATCACAATGAGTTTTATTTCTTGATCAGCTCTGGGCGAACAAACTAATCATACATTGTATTACGAGTTTCTGCTTTTGATTATGTCTGTCTCTTTCGTGTTTCAGATTTGGATGATTTTTAAAGAAAACAATTAAAAGTAAATATGACGGATCACAATTCCCCAAATTTAGAAGTGCATCAGATTTAAATTCAATTGGAAAAATGAGTTAATGAAACGAGTATTCATTAATTGATCTAATATGTCTATCGACATGATACGAATTTTTCGTAGCGCTATTTAATCTTCAGTTATTTAAATCTCAAATAATCTAAAAACAAGTCGAAATATTGATTTTATATTCGCAAGTTGCCTATTTTAACAGGCAAATCCCAATCCAACGACCTCTTCCGTATCGTTCTTCGATTAAGATCAATACTATTTCTCCAGTCTTCAAATCTCTTTAGTGTGTGGTGACATTTTGTTTTGCTGGTAAGTTTTTCTCTCTTTTTCAAATTGTAGTTGTATGCCTACAAGCTTATTCCGATTTTTCAAACTTTTATTTCGTTATTATATATTTCTATTATTTGATAACGTAATTTTTTGGGCGTTTCCAGTTTTTTCACCTTCTTAATTCTTATTAGAAAAACTAGGTGCAGTCCAACTTTATCTTTTTCAGCAAATTATTAGCAGATTTTTGTTGATTATTTTTTCACTAATTCAAATTTGCATTTTCTGAATATTTTGAAAACAGGACGGATAAGAATGATTTTGATGATGAAGATGATGATGATGAAGAATGATTTTATTTTATAAATTAAATTCGGTTTTTGTGTGTATTGGAGTATAAGCTCCTAGTCTGTTCATTTTCTTCATCCTTTTCGATATTTCTTCCTACTTGTTTCTCCTTATTTCTTTTCTTTTGTATATAGCTCCTACGTGGGCCGTGGTAGCTTGGACCTGCACTTTGGCTTTAAGAAGTCGTTACCTACTCTTCAGAATTCCAGAACATCGCCGTCTCGAGTACCACCTCTGCAAGATATCGCCGAGAGCTGTACATCCTAAGTATGTCCAAGATAAGTCCTCAAGCTTATTTTCGATATATATATATATATATATATATATATATATATATATATATATATATATATCTACAGTGCTATTCAAAAGTCCCCTCCCTCCCTCACATCAATTATGTATTCACAATACAATACGAGTAAAAATCACTTTAACAATAAAAAAATAAAAATGTCCAACTCAATATTATATATATATATATATATATATATATATATATATATATATATATATAGTGCTATTCAGGCATTGACATTGGCTACATAGCCATATTAATTTTGTTTGGGTTTAAATTAATTTTGACGGATAAATTAAATAAATACCAAAATTATTGAAATTATTTTTTTAAATTTAATTAATCAAATATCAACAATGGATTCTTATAGCAAGTGTTCGAAATGTGCTCCGTCTACTTCCTGACAGTAATACATCCTATTAGTAAACTCTTGTCGTACTCGTTCGAATGTGTCAGCTGAAATAGCATTGCATTCTTCAGTCATTCTTTCTTTCAAAACGCCAATGCTATCTGGTGCCGTAGTATAAACCTTGTATTTCAAGTACCCCCATAGAAAAAAATCTAATGGTGTCAGATCTGGTGACCGAGGTGGCCATTCTATATGACCTCGCCGGCCGATCCATCCACCTCGATATTCTTCATCCAGGTAACGTCTTACTGCACCATAATAAGGTGCAGGAGCACCATCTTGTTGAATTGTTATTTCCAGATGGCCGAATTCATCTTGATTATCTTCCAGAATTTCAAGAATTAACGGCTCAATTGCATTTTGTAACATCTCCAGATACACTTCACCGCTTAAATTTGAATTTAGGAAAACAGGACCAACTATGTGGTTCCTCAAAATACCTTCCCAAACATGGATTTTTCTGGAAATTGGGTACGTTATTTACGAAAGGTGTGAGGATTTGTGTCACTCCAATACCTTACATTTTGTGTATTCACATTTCCATTGAGGCAAAAAGTACTTTCGTCACTAAAACAAATTGTTTTTGTGTAATGTAGGTTTTGACTAATTTTAGTTGTCATACATTCACAGAATTCGAGTCTTCTGTCGGGGTCGTCATCCGAAAAGTGGTGCACCATTTTTAACTTGTGTGGATAGAATTTATTTTTAGCCAACACTCTCTGTACTGTACTTTTACTTACTTCACAGATAGACGCAACTTTAGTTGAAGAGGAAGTAGGGTTTACTACCATTTCAGCAACTATATCAATTTTTTTATCATCACTAAATGTTGGTCGACCAGATCGTTTGGCATCTTGAACACTACCTGTTGCTTCAAACTTGTGAAGAAGCTCCCTCAAATAAGTTCTCGAGATATGACGATCTGGGTATCTCTCATTAAATAAACGTTCCGCTTCATGGAGATTCTTTCTAGTTTCACTAAATATTAAGATAGCTGCTACTTTGTCGGCTTGAGTACGTACCATTTTGCCTATGTAAACTCTTAAACGTCTCGTTAAACAATAACAAAATTAAATATTTAAGCTATTTAGAAAAACTTTGCAAACCAACAAATGCTATTAAATTAAAAACGTCAATTTTTTTGACAACTAACCAGAGGCGGACTGAAAAATCTTCAATATTCAAATGGGAAATAATAATTTTGGTATTTATTTAATTTATCCGTCAAAATTAATGTAAACCCAAACAAAATTAATATGGCTATATAGCCAATGTCAATGCCTTTCAAACGAGATATCACTTGCCATACGGTCCTAGTTTAAATTATTGGCCAGAGTGGCATCACCTGTTACCATTCGTAGAGAAGTTTACAACACTTTATTTTCACCCTCCAAATTTTATCAATGTGTGTGTAGCCGTTCAAAAGATACGAGGGGGAGGGGACTTTTGAATAGCACTGTATATATATATATATATATATATATATATATAGTCTTGAGTTGGACATTTTTATTGTTAAACTGATTTTTATTCGTATTGTATTGTGAATACATAATTAATGTGCATTTATTTTGTTTGAATAATAATTCTATTTTTCCCGGAACTTTTTTTATTGATTCACCTTATCCCAGTTGAGGTAATAAAAATACTGTAACTGAGGCCGAATATCACTACCTGGGCAGAGTCCTTGGTCAGGAAGTAAGTTCACGTTGCAATGTAGAGAAGATGGGTGGACGAGTGTATGGAGGAAGTTTAGTATCTAAAGATACATGAGTAACGGCTTTCATTAAATTGAGATAATAGGTGAAATGGAGCGACATTTGCAAGGGTATAATATACAGAAAAAATATTTCGGAGTTACTTTGAGAGCGGAGCTAAGTGGTGTTGTTCACAATGAATGTCGGACGAGAAGAGCTGTTTCAGTGTGAAGTCTAGACCACAGGTAACCCACAGATAGATGAGACACTGATTGTGGCGCCATCTAAAGAGCTTGTCGACTAGACAATTGAGTGATGTTAAAAAGATTTCCGTAGTTTAGGTTTTGGGGTTATATTCAAATTTACTGCATTTTAATTATTTTATTACAAATAACCATTTATAGCACATCATTTGACATTTCATTCAATTTAAATCCATTAAGTCAATAACGATTAGACGCTGGACCATAAATGGTTGAATTGGAAAAAATAAAACAATAATCATATAAACAGTTTATTTATTTTGGTATAAAAATACACAACAAATAATTTATTTTACAAAATACTCTTCTTAACACACAGAATGACAAGCACTTGTGACTGTACAAAATTTAAAATAATATATCTAACATTTCATTTCCACTTAAAACACATTTTTAAACTCTGCAACTCCTGGTTGGCTATGTTTGTTAAAATGTTTCTTAAGGGTTCTTAAAAATCTCACCGTCTTGTGAAAGTCCTTTCTCGATTCTGGTTGAGCTTCTACAAGTAAACACAAAAAATAAGTAAACACATAAATATGTTTCAACATTTATATCAATAAAAGAAAACAAAATGCGCTTACTATTGAAATAATAAGTTTGCATATGTTTTTGTACTAAGCCCAAAAAAATATCAAAAAATGTTTAAATTTTATTGGTTTTTTTGAATTCCTTTTTTTGCAGTTTTTGATTTTTTTTGAAATTCTTAACTTTTTGGTTTATAAATATTTTTTGGATTTCTGAACTACTTTTGATTCATTGTTTTCTTTAAATTTTTTGTCTTTATTGCATATTTTGATTGATACTCACTTTCATTTCCCATAAATTGTCATACCATGGGCTATATATGAATCCCATAGCTGGTGCATGGAATATCTTCCACATGTGGTGAAGATAGCAATGGCTCAACACCTTTACTGGTGGAGGGAATAGCTATAACATAAGATAAAACCCATATTATTATTTTTTCAATGGGCACATTTTAAAATGTCCAGAATTTTAGCATGCTATATTGGATACAATAAAACTTATAACATATCCTCGATTGTTTCCTCGTCGACAAATTTAATTATTCATTATCACTGCGTTCCAGCCATATTATTAATTTTCTGTTTAGCTAATGTAAAAAACAGCCATCATGATCTCTAAAGTTGTCGATTAAATTAGTAAAAATTCTGTATTTTATAAAAATAAAGAAAATTGTTTTTAATCGAGAAAGAAAAACTGCCCCAATTTTTTTAATAAAACTCACCGAGGACACCACTTACTACGCTCCTTCACAATACACTTTGACATTGCCTTTTCAATTAATAACAATCAAATATTAAGAAGCAACGAAACAACAAATAAATATTATACTATAGCAATTGAAAAATACACCAAAAAACCGAAACCACATAATCACCACAACACTTGAGCTAAGAAACGATAACCTGAAACTATCACAACATGATAAACCAAAATGATTGAACGAGCAATATGGCATCGCGCATACGCAGTTATAAAAATCAATAAAATTTGATTACTAACGACGTTACAGTTTTCGTTAATTTTTCGGAATTCTTTGAAATATACCGATTTTAGTTACTCGACAGGCTCTATAGACGGCACGGTCTGCAGTGGCCCTAGCCTGGTCTAGACATTTAAAGGGATGAAAAGTTACAAAGACAGCAATTTGAGAATTTAGAACGGATGTTTTATTGCTCTTTATCGGTTATAGACAAGAGAGCATATTGTTGCATTACTTTGTTCATTTGATGTTGAAATAAGTGGAAATATGTACGTGGATGTCATAATAGTACGTAAACAAAGTAGTATACAAATTATTTATGCATATTTAAAAGAATAGTACATTCAAAACTATACCAAATGATAAATTATATAAATATCTACTATGTTAATCACTAACTGAACACAACGATAAGTTGTTTTTATATAAATGTTTAACGGTTTTTCTTCTAATTATGCATATATTAAAAATAATTTGGTCGCTTTTAAAAGACATCAATAGAAAATTTATTACTTCGGCCGCTCCTGCTGATATATAAAAACGATTTATCAGTAATTGGTTTGGTTTGGGGTGCATATTAAAAGTGTCATACGGGTACAATATCAGAGTTTGTTTATTCGAAGTCTATTATGTACAATATTGCACATCATGCAATTAATAGTTTAGTAGATGCACCACCAGATGAAATAAGATAACCCGACATTTCAAAACTGTCTAAGATCATACAATTTGCAATGCTGCTGTGATAATGGATGAGTTCGAAAGACAATCCTTGAAATTTGTTTCAATAATGGTTCACATTTTATCTGAAAATGTATAAATTTTGAGTTCACTTGAAAGGACAAATTTTTTGTTTACACAAAGACGAGTGGTAAACAGCTGAGGATTTATGGTGCACACACAGACTCGGGACTTTCCTAGGATTTCTGGGGATTGATGACGATTTTCATGGGTTAGAGAAAAAAATTTTTCTAAAGTGCATCTTATGTCGACAGCTAATTATTAGCAAATCTCATGCATCAATCATTATTGCTTGCGGTCGAATTGCGGTATTGACTCATTGATTGCATGACGGTGGTGTACATGTCAGTAAACTTTTGATGAGGTAAGTAAGCGAAGTTTTATGTAATTGGTTAGTATTATAGTTTATTAACGAATCTTAATCACATCTCTCCAAATGTTTCTCTTTATGATTCACTCTTATGGTGGATTGTGCAATAGCGATTTAACCTGGGTTTAACTTTCAACTCTGTTATAATAACCATTGTAACTTAATTATTTTATGGATTATAATTGCACAATATACCCAAAAAATATTTAACGAATATGATACATACACGAGTACCTACTACCCAAGTGAAATTGATTTATAGATGTAACGTCCAAATGAGGAAGTTGTGGACTGTTTGATTAAGCAGAAACATCATATCGCCAACTTCACTAAAAAATGTTTTACCAATTAACGGTTTCAACAATGCAATATTGCTTAAAAAAATATCTGAAAATTATTTTTTGGAAATGGAAACGTTTATGGCAAGTTTCTACATGTACATAAAAAAATAGATTTTCTGCGTTCCAAAATCAAGAACAATCCATAGCTAAAAGTATATTGACAGATATTTTTTATCTATTACAGAAGATGAATAGGCAGAGATAAGACAATCAATTCCACTCAAGAAAATGGACTAATTCCACATACCTTGAAAAAGTGGTAGAAAAACAAATGTACTAACGAAGTAGATATTTGGGTCAACAATTTTTAGACATTAAGTTCGAGTCTATGTTTGATTCGAGGTTTGATAGTTGCCAGAGTTTATGTTTTCTTATAACATGTTTTTGCAATTCAAAAATCAAAATTTTAAAGATTGCCAAAAAAACCAAGGGTTTGCGAAGATGGGTCGACGGAAACATGCATAAGCATTTAAGTATTCACTTGATCTCTACATTGGGCCGGGTGAATAAAATGGGGTAGAATGGTTTCCAAAAACTAACAGACGCAAAACTTTAAGTGAATAAAATAAGTATTTACTATTACTTGCATGTAAATACTTGTGAGGTAAGTATACCCGAATTAAACGCAAACTGGTGTGAATAAGCGTAAGTAAATACTTGCGTGGCAACGAAATACACATTTGCAAGTTCACCTGATGCCAGAGTTGCCAGTCGTACTTGCATATCGGAGATGACTGCATATCTGAACCTGCGTGGTGTGAAACATTACAGAGATCGACTGAATATAAGTCCCGATCTATCTAAGAGACTATTACGGTTCGAGAGCGAACGTGTAGATTTTCTTTCAACCTACTTTTGTCGATGAAAACACCGATGATTGTGGTGTTGGATTGATGGCACGGACAAAAATGGAAATATTTCTCAGATATTTCAGTGACCCAGGATATCAATGTGGTGTTGACAACGATGTCGAGGTGAACAGAAGTAGTGTCAGCAAAACATTTCCCAATATATTACACCAGTGTAGCAGTGTCAAAGTTACGCAGGAACTTTTTGGAATGTTCCAGCCCAGGAAGGCACCGCCAGAGTGCTTCTCTTTCGGTTTCCTCTTTCCTCCGAAACTCTTTCTCATAGGAACATTTTCCTACACCACAGAAAGGTTCGGGGCCAAAAAAGGCGTTTGTGCTCCTTTCCTGGAAAGTGTATTGGCCGCTTCATTTCCCGTGATTCCCCTGTGGCCAGGAACCCAGACTAAAGAGACCTTGTTATTCTTGCCTACGAGTAATTCATCAATGACGTGGGAGCTCAATGCTTAGAAAGCTGCTTGACTATTAGAATGGATCGATATGTCACATTTCTGATAGTTTATTTCTAGGTTCATTTACACACATCTTTCGATCGCAAGTATTTCTGCCTGAAAGATGCTCGGGAAGGAGCCTAACGATAATGAGTATCTGGTGCAAGGACCAATCAAGTCACAACAAGAAAGATGTGTGTAGTCGTGCATCGTCACAAGTATTTACTCGCGTTACTAGTGACCTTGGTTTTCTCGCAAGTATACCGTCGATTTAGAAAGTAAACGGTGACGAGTAAACTATACTCTGTATTCACTTCGGTTTACTTGAGATATAAATACTTGTTACATTTTACTTGTAAGTAAATACTCGTCATACTTGGTTTTAATCACCCGGCCCATTCAAATCCCCCAGCTCTACCTTGCACGCTTCTATTACGACCCGGCTTACCTCCAATACAAATAAAGGCACTAAACACAACAAAAATACCAGTATGCTAGACTACAGAACTATAGAACACAAATCGACAACAAAAAGTGATCATCAGTCACTATTAAATGTGAAAGAAGATCTTGCAGAGCAAGATCCTTCGAATTCAGTGAGTGAAGATCGTGATCAACAATCGGATAACATCTAGAATCAAACAATGCAAGAAACAACTCAAGAAGTAAAACCTTCTAAATCTCCAATAAATATTTTGAGTAATCAGATTATTGTACATGTTCAAGTTCATACTTCTACGACCCCGAAATTATATGGTGATGCCAAAAACATATATGAAGAACTAGCTCAAGGACGATTTAACCAGAAAACATCAGTGACAAGCTCATGCTCTAGTTTTAAATGTGAAAGTAACAATTATCACCTAATAGAAAGACAACGGAGAAAACGGGAAAGCCAAATAGATCACCAGTCACTCATGACCTCATTTTCCCCATTGATTCAAAATTTGAATACTATTGCCCAGGATGTCATGGATAAAAACGAAGAATTGCGCACGGAACTAAGAAACAATTTAGAACAACTTAATTGTGACGTTTAAGGTAAAAGTTCCCGAATAGACACTAAACATAGAAGATAACTTGTGAACATGTTACTCGATATTTCAATTACAAATTCAAAATGGTCTCAGGCAAGAAACCCCTACCATGAAACAATCAAGAACTTTACATTGTATTTATATTATGTACGCGTTAGGTTGCTGCATGAGGCCGTTAATGCAAACATGAAAAATATACTGCCGTCCACAACATGTTTGAACAATTATTTCGACAACAATGAAACAATTGATTGTAAGGGACTCAATAAATTTTTGGAAGAGAGAAAGTTACCAAAGGTGATTTGGATAAGCGAAGATATGATAAGGGTTACAGGAAAAATTGAATACGATGTAAGAATTAACAAACACATAAGATTCAGTTTGCCCCTAATCAATGGATTACCAAAAACCGATTCATATTTGGCCACGTCAGCAAAAGTTACACAAAATTATTTCCATAAAGGTTCTAAATCAAACTATTCTTACATAATTATGACACAGCCATTATCGGCGTCGGCACCGACATACTGTTCAGCCATCTAGTGTACTGAACATTTTTTGACAGTTCAAATTTTGTCATTATGTGTTATATGAAACAATTTTACCCAATAATGTCAAAATTACAGTGATAGTTATATTCAGTGCAATTATCAATCACTATGACACCACGATTGAGTTTGACAACTTAATTCCAAATAAATTTCAAAATGTCACGAATTTTCAAAGTATAAATGTGCTAATCAAAGAACAAATTCCTAGAAATATAACCTACAGTCACAAATATATTTGGGGAATATTAATGGAATTGTGCTGATAACGAGAGTATGAATTAAATGAACATAGGAGCTTAGAAGAATTGGCGTTGGTACTAAAAGATTGGACGGTGGGTCCGGTGAACTATAGGGAGACACGAATTTTTGACTGATTTTGCGAAAAATCAATAGTACTCACCTATTTTGAAGATTATCCGTCGAAAAATTTGCGGGTTATACACAATTTACAGAGAAAAATCCAAAAAAAGATTTTTTTTCGTCACGTAAACTATCACTTTTGGATTGAATATTTTATACAAAAAACAGTTTAAATGTATCGCACTGTACAGGAAAGTGATCAACAATATATATTCTCACAAATTATAATAAAGTTTCAGTTAGTTTGCTGATAGTATAATTTAAATTAACACTTTTATAAATATATATAATTGTAAGACAACAAATTTGTATGTGAATAATTTTAATGACAGAATTGACAGATACCTTTTTGTGAAACGTAATGCGTAACCAAAACCATAAATCTAAATATGAAGTCTCTAACATTTTCTTTTCATCATTCAGTGCGAATGAGAACATTTTAAATTTGTTAGGTCATTATGAAAAATAAAATTGTTTGAACCATTTAATTATAAATTAATATCACGTTTGGTTCTCTTCATTTTATACTTTATAATATACCAATATACCATGAAACCCAAACTTGAACATTTATATCAGTAGGGGTGCGTTCACAAACCAACGTCTTGAGTGTAAGAGTTATACTTAGGTACAAAGTGACCGTTCATTAAACATTTAACATATATCTCACACTCTGTAATACAGCGTTCATAAACGCACCACGGGAATCGCCGAAAGTGTACTCTTAGTTACCCGCTCAAGATCGAGGAAATTATTACCCTGACATGCGTAATTCGTATTACACAAATGTTCTTGTTTATAGAGGTTAATGCGTCAGTAATTGTTATTCTGTGGGTTGAGGTTAGCTATAAGTTTCCATCAGCAGAATATTTTCAAATTCCATTGGTAATAATGTTAAAGGTTGAAACACTCCACAATCCCTGTTTTCCGCAACCAACGTAAAATAATTTCAATGTCAAAATCAAATTTGGACAGTGTCGACCTACAAATAGGTAGGGCGCGCGCTCTAATCGTTCAAGTTGGTTTCTCCCTAGGTTTCTACCCGGCGTTTGACTGACATGTTACCCTGTCAGAGTTCTCTCCTCACCTCGCCAATATATTATGAATGCAGTCTAGCGTATATATACAGATATGCAACCAACAAGACAGAATATGATACTTTGTAGCATGGTTGCCAGCTGTAATTGACTACTTGAGAATCATGGTATTTTCTACATTATTATTAAGATGCGAAATCAAATATCATTCAAGAAGGGGAAGGGAATATAATCATTGGATTCATCCTTCGCGCACATCAGGTTATTCAAGAAGGGGAAGGGAATATAATCATTGGATTCACCCTTCCCCTATTAGGTTATTCAAGAAGGGGAAGGGTGAATCCAATGATTATATTCCCTTCCCCTTCTTGAATAACCTGATGTGCGCGTTACAAAGTATTGGATATTTTTCATGAAGGGGAAGGATGAATGCAATGATTATATTTCATTGTCCTTCTTCAAATACTCAATATAAATATATCATCATATATAAATGTGTTTTTAATTTCATTTATTTTCTTGAGTTTAGGTTAAATTCATTCAATCAAGATATATTTTAATCAAATATTTGATTTCGCATCTTGATAATAATGTAAGAAATACCATGATTCTCAAGTAGTCGATTACAGCTGGCAACCATGCTACAAAGTATCGTATTTCGTTTTGTTGGTTGCATATCTGTATATATACGCTAGACTGCTAGAGTGCATTCATAATATATTGGCGGGGTGAGGAAAGAACTCTGACAGGGTAACATGTCAGTCAAACGCCGGGTAGAAACCTAGGCAGAAACCAACTTGAACGATTAGAGCGCGCCCTACTTATTTGTAGGTCGATACTGTCCAAATTTGATTTAGACATTGAAATTATTTTACGTTGGGTGCGTAAAACAGGATTGTCGAGTGTTTTAACCTTTAACATTATTACCAATGGAATTAGAAAATATTCTGCTGATGGAAACTTATAGCTAACCTCAACGCATTAACCTCTATAAACATGAACATTTGTGTAATACGAATTACGCATGTCAGGGTAATAATTTCCTCGATCTCGAGTGGGTAACTAAGAGTACACTTTCGGCGATCCCCGTGGTGCGTTTATGAGCGCTGTGTTACAGAGTGTGAGATATATATTAAATGTTTTATGAACGGTCACTTTGTTCCTAAGTATAACTCTTACACTCAAGACGTTGGTTTGTGAACGCACCCCTACTGATATAAATGTTCAAGTTTTGGTTTCATGGTATATTATAAAGTATAAAATGAAGAGAACCAAACGTGATATACATTTAAAATTAAATGGTTCAAACAATTTTATTTTTTATAATGAACTAACAAATTTAAAATGTTCTCATTCGCATTGAATGATAAAACGAAAATGTTAGAGAATACATATTTAGATTTATGGTTTTGGTTATGGATTACGTTTCACGGAAAGGTATCTGTCAATTCTGTCATTAAAACTATTCACATACAAATTTGTTGTCTTACAATTATATATATTTATAAAAGTGGTACTTTAAATAATATTATCAGCAAACTAACTAAAATTTTATTATAATTTGTGAGAATATGTATTGTTGATCACTCTCCTGTACAGTGCGATACATTTAAACTGTTTTTTTGTATAAAATATTCAATCCAAAAGTGATGGTTTACGTGACGAAAAAAAATCTTTTTTTGGATTTTTCTCTGTAAATTGTGTATAACCCGCAAATTTTTCGACGGATAATCTTCAAAATAGGTGAGTACTATTGATTTTTCGCAAAATCAGTCAAAAATTCGTGTCTCCCTATAGTTCACCGGACCCTTGGACGGTCAATATGAGAAAGAAAGACGGGATCGAATTTAAAGAAGCAACGGTGAAGACAATGTGGAACGTTTCATGCAAACTTTCAGAAGAAAAGTACTGAATTGACTATAATATTATGATTGACCCGTTTAACAATACAGTATTTAAACCAGCCCGAGATGCCCGTGATGCCATCAGGAAGAAACTACAAGCAGACCCATGTAAACATAAGTCCAGTTCAGTTTCGTTAAATTTGTCTCAAGTTAACAGAATAATTTTACCATATTGCTTTTGTAGAATTAGCGTGGCGAGGACGAGAGGCATTTGCTTGTCTGGTGGATTTTTTTTAAATCGAGAAAAATAACGATGACTCTCCAACAAATCGCATTGAATACAATCCGGTGTTAAGTAAATCATGCCAAAGTGGTTCTAAAAGCTGTATAAGTAGTAAATGGTTGGTTTCCAATAGTGAGCGACAAAGCTGCCCTGAACGTCTTTTTCATAAACTGATATCAAAACGAGGCGACAATATTACCTCACCACGACTTTTCTTAAAACGAAATCGTCACTGGAAAAATGAAACGGACAAATGGTACGCTAATGTACCCGTTGAAAGAAATACGATAAATGGATGGTCTAAATCTGCTGCTGAGGAAATTGGCTTGAATATAAAGGACAAAAAGATAACAAATCAATCGAATAGATCAACTGCTGCTGGCGAATTGGCAAAATGTGGTGTAAAAGAACAACAATTGCTGAAAATCGATCCAAGAACACCACAACAAGATCATTAATATTGTGCGTAGTAATAGATCTTCTATATTAGAGAATGTTACTCCTGTCAAATGTTGGATGGAGATATTATTAATTTTTTTTGTTGCCCAATTACCTCTCAGGGAAGGTTACATGCAGTTATTTGAGGCTACTAATAAAACAATACGGTTTCGGTGGTTTAACTATATTGGTTTCAGACTTGCATACAATAATATCGAGGTATTGAGGGTGGCGGCACTTGTGGCGCGATACAAGAGTGCCGAACGTAAGGCCACTGGTGGCTGAATTGTCTAGCCTAGAAGAGGCCGTACACTTTAAATCATTTACCCGAAGATTAGGTTAAGAATAAAAAAAAATCACATTTGTTTTTGTAATAACAAAAAAAGTAAATCAGCTATACCGAAGTGGCGTTACTGAAATGCCCCAACGTCTATATTGTTTAAGGAATGTCTACCGCAGAGTATACTTTGCGTTTACATAACATAAGTAAGTCGCTTTGAAGTTTCGCAAATTGTTCAAATAACTAAAATCTTAAACTTTATTTTTAGACTACGAACTGATGTATCTACGATAAGGAGCCTAGGTCCTGAAGGGTTTTCTAATATGTAATAAAATATAATATATGAGTTCAGTGTTCAATAATTCATTGTGGTTGTTTTTCCCTAAGTGAATGTTAAACTATATGTGTGAAAACTATATGTGATAAAACTGTATATGTTGACAAAGAACAAATCCCACTTATGACTACCACTTAGCTGTTAAATTGCTGTGGAATACTCGTTCAGCACCGCCTCACACAGTTGCTTCTTGAGCCTTTAAAATAATATGTACATGGTAGTCCTCAGACGAACAGCTGCTAACCTGTCAGGTATACAGGAATCTGGGGTCCAAGGTATTCCCAGGACTAATTGGAAACAGAGTCCAATGATTATGATATTCAAATTAGGTCTAAAAAGAATAATTCTGTATCATCCTTTGCTGACAAGGTGTAGAAAATAATAAAAATATATCCATTTTAAATAGGTGAATCAATTATTGTTCCTAAGATATCTTATATTGATTTGTAATTTTTCTTTTCTTTATATAGCTAAATTTGACTATCTAAACATGCTAATCTTATAATTGAAACTGACACTAGTAATTATGACATACTAGGCATATCCTAATATTAAATGACCTAACTCTCCTACAGGAAACTGAAGCTTTCTCAAGCAATAATACAGTTAGCTTATCGAAATCTACGGAAAAGTACAACTTTCGCTTAGTAGAGCTAGTTAATAAGTTGGAATCAATATTGAATTTTCTTTGCTTCAATATGATGACCAAGTATTACTTAAGCTACTGATTTTATTAAAAAGCTAAACTGAATATGTCTGTAAAAGCCGCAATTGAAGATCAGTGGTTCTTTTGACCAGTTCTATAAGAATGTGCTTTGCGTTGTTCGAGTCTTCGGTCTATAGAGTATGTAAGTACAGTGAATTACTTGATTTTATAACTAGGTACAAGATATTAGAAGTACATACCTTTCGATGTCGGGTGACCTCAAGGTGGATTAAATTTTCAATTTCTACAATTGAATTTTCGCAAAAATCTAATTATGATCCCCTTCAGGGTACTTATAGGTGCCTCTATCACCAAAGTAACACTTAAGATTACCTGCGAAAATTCAAGAAAACTCCGTAAAATGCGGCAAACGTTTTACTCCATACACATGGACAGTAAAAAGCAAGATATTTTTTTGTACACTGAAAATTCCCACCTAAATCTATTAGATTCTTAGAATTGTTGGTCAAACTGATTTCAAATATTGGTTTAGCAGTCACTTATGCTTATGGGATTTAGGGACATTTATGAAGTAATGATTTTTGAAGTTTGATAGTGACAATATTGACAATTGATGGATACATGATTAATTATAACTTGTTATCAAAATAAATATTGAATTTTATATGTATTTTAGTTTGAGAATTTGCTTTTATTTCAGTTAGAAAATCATTTTATTTTCATATTTGGTAGTGAGATTTTAGTTTTAGTTAGTTATAAATACTTCTGGTCGAAGCGATACACCTGGTAAGATTGTATCTTGTTTGGTTTCTTAAAAGGTCCTTGAAATGATTTTTGTACTTTTAAACGATTTTCTCTAAATAATGCTGGTGTTCTTGGATTGGTAGCCTAATTCCTAACCTTTGGGGGATATATCTAAATGAGCTTGTAACAAGAACAGCAACGAATCTAATCTTAAGTTAAATAAAAAATAATTGTACTTTCATTAACTGTACTTTGAATAAATAATTGAATATTTCGTTGTGTTAAGTTATAAATTTCTTTATGAAAAATTTTTCAGTAGTAATGTCCCTAGAACATTGATAATAGACGATATACTTTTATGACAATCGAAAGCTCGTTCCTTGGTAACAGCCCCCAGCCTTCGGCTTCGGTGTATAAATATACTCATCATCGCTCACATAAAATTTTCTGGTAACAGTTTTAAATCGATATATTAAGAAATCACTGAAATACTGTCATTATAAATAACCTCTAAACATACTCTTAGCCCTCACCAGTCAACTAATTACCAATATCACTGTAAACATATCATTTCTTGTGGGCCGGAAATATGAATTTGGCATTAGAGAATAGAGCGTGCCAGATATGGGCAATTTCAATTAACCCCGAAAACTCATTGGTTACTTAATAAATAAACAAATTTCACGCCAAATATGAGCCAATATATAGTAAACGGTTAAGAAACCGCTCACTATTATGGCGTTTTTGTCCAAATTTCCTTACATTTTAACATTAAATCAACGAAACACATCCACATTGTCTGTCCGGAGTACGTAAACGACAAAAATCAATTAAGGATCCGTTCTATCCACACAGTACAAGTAGCGAGAGACAAGTCCGTTTTATAACCTACTAGGTAAACGGTACAGCGAGCCAAACTGAACCTGCCTTCTCGGCAACAGTCGTCATGAATCCAATTAAGCTGGCTCTCACTATACATAATATCATTTTTTTTGTCGATGTTGCTCGAGAGAGTCAAATCTGCGCTTCACTACATTACATTCTGTATATTTCAATTGGGTAAACCTCGATGTTACGTTAATTAGACATTTTGTGTGCACGCATAATTATATATATTTATGAAATTAACTGTCTCGACCCTTACTTCGTGGAATCTGCTCATAATAGTGTTTTAAATGAAACTCACGGTTTCTAGTTAATTCCACAATATAATAAAAGTTATTGAAAATTCTAAAAAATTGACAATTGTTTCGATAAATCAATATCATCGTCAGAATGACAGGAGTTACATTTCATTTGATGCCTACCTGATATTAGTAGTTATTTTTGGCTAGACCAAGAACTGACCTAACTTGTGATTGAGTTAATATATGTTTATAGAAAAAAGAAGAAGATGTGATATTACAAATATTGAAGAT
Source organism: Galeruca laticollis (assembly GCA_963921935.1). NCBI lineage: Eukaryota > Metazoa > Arthropoda > Insecta > Coleoptera > Chrysomelidae > Galeruca > Galeruca laticollis. The sequence goes on along the minus strand of OY998178.1, from coordinate 219,248,767 downwards.
TAGATATTATTAGCCCTATAGTGATATCCTGGATATCATTTTTCCAATTAAGATCAGTATAACTGTGCAATGATATAGAAAACCAGGAAAACTATATCTGCTGATCTTTACAATTATCACTTAAGAAGACAGTTTATTAGTGGAGAACTCCCTAGATTTAACTGTACATTGACAACTTCATATTGTGGGTTCCTTAAATGTCTTCTATTTTCCAATTCTTCAGTTCTTGTTTCTTTTCACAAACATGCAGCACTTCTAGTTTTGTGTTAGGTAGCAATGAATGATTGGCATCAAGTAGATGTTTTGCGTAGTGGGATTTATCTGGTTGTTTTAATCTGTATGCTCGTATGTGTTCACTGTATCGGATTTCAAAATTCCTTTCAAAGATAATATCTTCAGCAAAGAATAAACAGTTTCTTTTAAAACAGAAACTAACGTTAGTACAAAATTGTTAAATGTAAAAACAAAAATACCACTATTAAAGGAGTCAGGTATATATAAACTCAAATGTCCAGAATGTAATGCTGTCTATTTGGGTCAGACCCTTAGGAATTTTGAAATCCGATACAGTGAACACTTACGGGCATACAGATTAAAACAACCAGATAAATCCCACTACGCAAAACATCTACTTGATACCAATCATTCATTGACACCTAACACAAAACTAGAAGTGCTGCATATTTGTGAAAAGAAACAAGAACTGGATTTCCTTGAAGAATTGGAAATTAGAAGATATTTAAGAAGCCCACAATATGAAGTTGTCAATGAACAGTTAAATCTAGGCAGTTCTCCACTAATAAACTGTCTTCTTAAGTGATAATTGTAAAGATCAGCAGATATAGTTTTCCTGGTTTTCTATATCATTTCACAGTTATACTGATCTTAATTGGAAAAATGATATCCAGGATATCACCATAGGGCTAATAATATCTAAGCTTCAATATTTGTAATATCACATCTTCTTCTTCATTCTATAAACATATATTAAGTCAATCACAAGTTAGGTCACTTCTTGGTCTAGCGAAAAATAACTACTAACATTAGGTAGGCATCAAATGAAATGTAACTTCTGTCATTCTGACGATGATATTGATTTATCGAAACAATTGTCAATTTTTTATAATTTTCAATAACTTTTATTATATTGTGGAATTAACTAGAAACCGTGAGTTTCATTTAAAACACTATATACATTTATATTTAGGCAAATACTGAAAACGCTTTATATAAAGCCAAAGCATTCAAATTTGTCTTATTAATGCAACTCTCAGGGAACAACTAGAATAAAATTTATATCTGTACGACCGTAAAATATAATTAATGAAAAAACCTAACAATATCATTGCCACAATATATGAATTACGATTCCTATGGGGAGATCTTACAATTTCGCTGTGAAGTTTATACCTATATTGTTTGCATCACCCTATGATTCTGTCATTAGAAAAAGGGCCTCATTTCATGCCTACAGGCGTCCAAATATAACATTCCACCCTTGACAATGCCACCAATCTTCCTTATCGGCAGAATAAACGTTCCACTATAAAGAAATACATTTTGCAAATCAGAACGACAACGTATCGAATTTTTCTATAGCCGAAGGGGTTGTTGTAATCGGTTTCTGTTCGACAGGGGGTGACAAAATCGCGTCCTTTCTAAAACTAATGTCGTTAAGGGGCTACGCCCACCAGACCGGGTTGCCAAAATTTTGACTTTGCTTCATATCTTTTCGGTCAATACGGCAACACTAGGTTAGTTCGAACTAGTAGTACTTTAAGGTCATTCAGGAGGAACAATAATTTGGTATTGTTGAGATCAAATTCAAATGATTACGGTTTCATATATATATATATATATATATATATATATATATATATATATATATATATATATATATATATATTTAAATACATAATTTTCCACAAGAATTGTATGATATATAATCATATTGCTATACAGTGAATGATATGTCCATAATTTAAAGTACCACTTTAATGAACTATTTGAAATTTATCAGGAAGTATACAAAAAATTATAAAGTTACATCAAATATTTATGTGAGTTTCGCCATTTTGAATAAAAGTTTGACGTCATACTTGAACAAGGCAATCTTCCATTTTTACATAAATTAAAACTGTAAATTATAAATGGACGATAACTACTAGAAATCTACACTAATAATATGTTGGTTTTAAATTACAGTCCTATAGAAAATGTTCCACCACATAAAATAGATTCGTCTCTATTGTTCATTTCAGTTAATTTTCCCACTGTCATTCAAAGAAAAAAGAGATTAAAATTTCAGTTAGTTTAGAAACTGATCTAGGGTACTTAACAACACTTCTTTCACCTTTAGAAATCATCAGTGCTTCTACCTGCTCGTCAAAAGATATTGAATTTCACAAATACTGTTATACTCAGATGTGATATATTTTTGAGGTTCAGAAAACCTGAACAAGCAATTTTTTATTAAATTTAAAAAAATTCTTCAACGTACACTTCTAAGCGTTATAAATTTCTAGTTCCAGTTTCTAAAGTTAAACTGTTACAGCTATCAGTAAATACAAAAAATATGTTTAATTTGCAGCTGATAATTATGTTTCGTTTCACGCGCACGGATTTTTAAACATTTCCGGACAAATTGTAACAGTAATGATCAATACGTTTTAATTCATCATCTATTTCTCATTTAATTATGAACTATTTTCCCCCTATTTATTTATTTTTGTAGTTGGAATTCGTTATTGCTGGCGCTTCTTTCATTGTTTTATGCTCTTTTTTATGAATTCTAACAAAGCTGAAGTCATAGTATGTTTTTAAGAGAAACAGTATAGATTTTTTCTGATCGTAAGTGGTCTCTATAAATAGGGGATCGACCCTCTTCTATTATAAGTTTTAGTATTTGAGGAATATATAAAAGGGTGGCTTCCATTTCATTGCAAATAATGGGTTTATATTACAGACGGGCTTTTTAAAATTCTTTTATATTTGTTCACATTTTACTAAGTTGTGATCTAGAATTCCCTTTAATATATATATATATATATATATATATATATATATATATATATATGCTTCCTAAGAAATCTAAAATATTGTAATGAGCGCTTCGTCACTTCATTTTAAGACGAAAAGTTCTTATAACTATGTGTGATAAGTCTTATCGTTAATGAGATACAGGGTGTTGAATTGTTTGTAATAAATGAGCTCTGACTGTAAGTGAAACTTATTTTCCCTGGTGACGACGCTACTGGTCTATAGAAAGAACATGCTAATTCCAAGTGGCATTTGAAATAATATTGTTAAATACTGTGTTAAACCTAAAAACCAACGCAAAAAACGAATAAGAAATTTTTATAATACGAATTTTTTGTGTTAATTTAGCAACGATGCCTGTGTTTACTAATACTTACGGCTAATATTCATTTTTTATATGGATTAGTGAATGGTAATGCCTTAGAGGCTAGATGTATGTATGCCCAGCGTTATCCAAATAATCGTTTACCATGTTCTGATACGTTTACTAAGATACATATTCGTTTACAACAAACTGGAACTTATGCTAAATCAAAGAATATTATTGGACGTCCCAGAAATGTGAGAACTCCATAATTGGAGAACCAGATTCTTCATATTATTGACCAACATCCAGAAACGAGTATCAGAAAAATTGCTGATGGAGTACATGTTAGTAACAGAACTGTTTGGAATATTCTAAAAGGAAATTTATAGTATCCATATCGCTCCGTATACAATATTGCCAACGGATTTTAAATAAAATCGCAAACAATCCGAATTTTGCTGCCCATATTCTGTTTACGGATGAAGCCAACTTTTCAAGACATGGCATTATGAATTTTAATAATGACCACATATGGGCAGATGTAAATCCACATGCAACAGTTGTAGCATGGTTCCAACACTCTTTTTCGGTCAATGTTTGGCTTGGCATCATCGAAGATTATTTAGTAGAACAATTTTTCCTTCCTGCACGGTTGACCGGTGAGACATATCTTCATTTTCTAGAAAATGAATTTCCAATTCTTTTGGAATATGTACCTCTTTATATTAGAAGACGCATGTGGTTCATGCATGACGGTGCCTCTCCACATTTTGCAGTGATTGTACGCCAGTTTTTAAATAATGTTTTTCCAAACCATTGGTATCTTCTCAACCGTGGCCCCCTAGGTCACCTGAACACAATCCTCTAGATTTTTGTGAGTGGTGATATCTAAAATAGCTCATTTACACAACCCCGATATTAAACTTACGAGATCTTCAAAATCGTATAATACAAGGCTGTAATGTCATTCTTATCTATAGCAATAGTAACCGTTCAATCAAGCAAACTAGAGCTCTTTGGCTTCTTTCATGCGGTAAGTCAATCCACGTTCTAATCACATTTTGACAAACTAAAGTTCATTGCATGTTTTGGATTTTTCCGTTATTTTCCTCTATTATTATTCTGTCCTGGGTATTAATCCACCATCCGCACACTCCCATTTTGTTCACATTACTTTTTACTTGACTTTTCTATTTCAAAGTTCATAAGGATTCTATATTCCCCGTCGCTCAAGTTTTTTGGCCCATATATTTGTAACGTGTCTATCGACATCTTACGAATTTTTCATAAGTTATTTGGGAGCGTCCCTTATCCTTCAGTTACTACCACCACTAATTCGAAATTATTTACTTCGATATTGTAAGAACAACTAGAATGATTGTTTTTACATTCGCAATTTTCTATTTAATCGGTGAATGCTGATCCAACGGGCTCTTTTCCCTGTATCGTTTCGTTGCTTGATAAGAAGCAAATATAATTCTCAGTCTGAAAATATAATTTTTGCGTTGTGTTATCCTATTTCGCTGGTAAGTTTTTCTATTTCTTTTCAAATTGTAATTGTGTGCCTACAAATCAATCTATTCCGATTTTTCAATTCCGTTAATATATTTCGATTATTTGAAATTCTTATTTTTTTGGTGTTTCCAATTTTTTACCTTTACTATTTTTCTAAAAAAACTACGTGTCGTCCAACTTTATTTTGTGCAGCAAATTTTTAACAGATGGTTTCTGGTTATTTTTCTATAATTTAAATTTGCATTTTATAATTATTATGGGAACAGAACGCATAATAATAAACATATTTATGTGGTTTTTATTTTAAAAATTCAATTCAATTTTTCTATGTATTGGAGTATAAACTCTTAATCTGTTCATGTTATTCCTTCTTTTGAATTTTCAATTTTCTCTTCCTACTGTTTCTCCTTTCTTCTTTTTTGCTACAGCTCTGCAGCTCGCAAGTGGACCTCTACATCTATCTTGATCAAGAAGTCGCCACCCTCCAGAGTCCAGACCACCGACGACTCAAGAACCTGCTGATATCGCTGAGAGCTGTATATCGCGAGTCTCTCCAAGATAAGTCCTTAACTTATTTTCGATAGATATGAAACCTTGAATAGGACATTTTTATTGTTAGACTGATTTTTATTCGTATTGTATTGTGAGTACATGGTTAATGTGAATTTATTTTTGTGTTAAATAAATCTATTTATCACGAAATTTTTGTTATTGATTCACCTTATCCCAATTGAGGTGATAAAAAACAGTGTAACTAAGGCCGAATTCACAGCCTGAGCAGAGTCTCAGGCCAGGGAAAACTCATGTGACGTATCCTTTTTCTTTCGAAAATATCAAGTTTTTCTTCATCAGCTGTTAGATTCATTGTTTCTCCCTCATAGGTTACTGTTTGCCTTACCGTTCTGTAGATTCTAATGCTGATTTTTTCCATTCCCAAGTATTCAGAACTGTTTAACATTCAAAGGGATATTTCCCTATTGCTATATTCTTATAGTTAGAACCATTTTGTTTCCTTTTCCACTCCATAATATAGATTTCCCTTTATTTAGCTCTAGCCTCTTTTTACAGCTCTTGTTATTATCACCAAATCATCTGCAATTGCCAATATTTGGGACGTCTCTAGTAATAATTGTACCTATCAGTTTGCAGTTTTTTATTACTTCGTTTAGTGATATACTCGTATTGAATAGAGTTGTTGATAATCCGTCACATTGTCCAATTATTGAGTTCTTCAATCCTCCGTAATTACATGTGATTTACAAACTGTCATTGTCATTCTGGTCAAACCTATAAATTTTTTGGGGTATGCAACTTTGTCTTTTTATTCACTACTAGCTTCTAAACCCAACTTTATTGACTTTTGTAAGGTAGAAAAGTTGTTCATTATTAACCAAGGTAGAAAAATACAGAGCACGCTTGATTAGAACTGAATCTCAATCCATTTTACACAATGTGAGGTTAACTGGTGCAAATTCAGAATGAAATGAATATTTTTGCTTACTTATTCATTGGTCATATCCACCTACCTATTCAAAAATTAGAATCAATTGACTTATCCATATAATAATTAGGATTGATTGGCAATAGTTCCACTTTTTCGGCCTGTGCTCTAATTTCAGGAGTACACCACTAGAATCGCCCATTTCTAGCAATCTCGACCATCAGCAAAAGATTATAAACTGACGTTTCTGTTTTACATTTGATAGAAGCATGGATGATTTGATTTTTAACCTACTTTGACGCATAATTACTATTTCAGACTATCGACACTTTATTTGAAATCTATCAGTAGACTGTGGATATTCATATCTTGATAGTATCATTTTGCTATAATTTGGTTTAGAATATGAATAGCAATTATTGTTGATCTCCCGGGCCTAAATCCATATTGATATTCCCCAAGATAAGTCTTAGTATACTTTTTTAATCTCGTATTAATGATGGAAGTGAAAATCTTGTAAACTGTATTTAGTAGGGTGATAGAACTGTAATTGGAGCATATTTTTGGGTCTCTTTTTTTGAATATAGGTCATATGGCTCCACTATTCCCTCCATCGGGCATTTTTTTGTTTGTTCCAAATTTTCCATCTCAATTGTGTTTTGTGATGTTCGTTACGGATAGAAACAGTTTCTCTCTTGAATTTTCCATTGCGGATAAAATTTCGTATCAAGTAACGCTGAAAATGGTACATAATGCCTGTGGTGGATCGATGTTGTCAAAAATACGTGAATATAAGTGATACAGTGAATTCAAAAGCAGTCGAAATGAGCTGGATTTATCTTGCTCTGGTCAACGATCAACGTCTTCAGTTGAAGTCAACATCACTAAATTTAAGAATATGGTATTTAACCCTTAGGCGACTATCGGGACATATATATCCCAAACAAATTTCTAAATTGTCTGCTGGTTAAAATAGAACCCATTTTGTTCAGAATATTTCAAATTCAGTCTTACTACGACTCTGGCTAAAAAAAGTAGAAGTGTCAACGCAGGCATGACCTTGTTAGCAGACATTTACTCAGTGTTTACCGTTTGTTCAACGTGGATACTGTGATCTATTGTTGTTGTTTATTTACATATTCATTGAAATTGTGCATTTATTTGGAAAAAATACCTAATAATAAAGATAATAACATATTTATAAATATACTATTTATTAGTAAGTATATAGCCAAAATTATAGTGAAAATTTTATTGGTTTACATATGTCCCACCAGTATTTTATTTAGGGTTACATTTGTCCCAATAGGCATTTTTATTCCAGATGAGCCGAAAGCGGTCTAGTGCAAAAGAACTGGAGGAGGCAGCATAAGCATTGTTTGACAGTGACGGCGAATCGGAAATTGATCCTTTCCGTTCGTGGCTCAGCATACTCCGATTATGAACCTTCTGATACCGAGATTGAAGAAAATGAACTGAAAACGACATCTGATGGAGCCGAAGAGTTAAGTTCAGATGAAGATGAGTTGGGTAGAGACGAAGAAGAACAAGAGGTTCAGCATGGTATAGATGAACTAGATCAAGGGGCTATCGAAGGACAGGTGCAAGCAAACAATCTATGGTTTGTCAATGATGGAAGTTTCATTCCTCGACTTCAGGTTCTTCAACAACAAGTGAATTGTAATCTGAATAGAAATTAGAGTGATGTAGAAATATTCCTAAAAGTTTTTCCAAAAAGCATTATAATGTATATTGCTTATTGTACAAAGTTACGTTTACATCAGCTTGAAAAAGACTCCAAGAAAAAAAGAAATTTGACCGATTATCATGAGATTATGGTAGTATTAGGGGTCACAATTATAATGTCTTACAACCGTGTTCTTACATTCAACGACTATTGGTCTCAAAATGAATCGCTGGGAAATGCTGCAATCAAAAAAGCTATTTCCAGAGATCGTTGTAAACTTATGTTATCCAAGATGTATTTCAATGACCCCGTGAAACCTACAAATGCTGGAAAATTGTATTATATTGAAGAAATTGTCAATTCTCTGAAGACCACTTTTCCAAAGTTTCGAACTGAAGTAACCTTCCAAAGTATAGGCAAAATTCAAGTGACGATCTGCACTCCTGCACTCAAACAGTATCTTCCCATGAAACCCGTCAAAAGAGGTAACAAGATATGTGTTCTTAGTGACTCTTGTACTGGTTATGTTTATGATTTTAACATATATGAGGGCAAGGATACTGGAAATTCAGAAGGAACTTTAGGAGAAAGGGTGGTAGGAAAATTAATTGGTACCATTAGACACCCACAAGTAGCACTCTGTTTCGATAGATTTTACTTTTCCGCCCAACCTTTCTATATGCGAGAAAAGTATTGGTTTACCCCAAAAAAAGTTGGAATTTTGAAAAAAATTTTAAGTTATTTTTACGTTTTCCATCAACAACAACACGAAAAAATGGTTTTTAGAAAAGAAATTCTGTGTGTATGTCGTCGTTGTCGTCGGCAACTTTTGCTTACATGTCTTGTTAGCACGATACAGCCGCCGGAGAGCAATAAGTCAGCAATTTTATGATTGAATGTTGTTAAGGGCATATCACACATGAACCCTATTGATTTTCAATCCACCAGAGCCAGTACAACGGGTGCTATGGTACTTGAAGTACGACATTTTGTCATTATTTGAGAAATTTCAGTTTGCTAGCACGATATAGCCTCCGGAGTTCAACAAGTCACCAATTTTATGATTGAATATTATTCAGGACATCACACTGATGAACTCTATTGATTTTCAGCTCACCAGAGCCAATACAACAGGTGCTACAGTACTTTAAGTACGATATTTTTGACATTTTTGGAGAATTTTCAGTTTGTTAGCACGATACAGCCTCCGTAGTATATACAAGTGACCAATTTTATGATTGGATATTATTCAGACCATCTCAAAGATGAACCCTATTGATATTCAGCTCACTAAAGCCAGTACAACGAGTGCTATGATACTTGAAGTACCAAATTTTTGTAATTTTTGGAGAATTTTCAGTTTGTTAGCAGGATACAGCCTCCAGCGAGTATACGTTTGATCAATTTAATGATTGTATATTGTTCAAGGTACCCTATTGATTTTCAGTTTACTAGAGCGAGTACAGCGGGTCCTATAAATCCAGATATACTAAATTTTTGTTTATTTTTGGAGAAAATTCGGTTTGTTAGCACGATACATCCCCCGAAGTGTAGACAAGTAACAATTTTATGATAGAATATTGTTCAGGGCCACAGATGCGGAAAAGTTAGTTTTAATCCTTAAAACCGTTTATTTTACATCTGTTTCCTTGCTTGACACAATCCCATATCCAGCCGTAGCTATATTGATGAAACGTAGAAAGAATGTTCCAAAATTTATAACTAAACTGAATCGATGCGATTCAGAACTTAGGGTAAACAATAATGGTACTATAATCGCTAGATGGCGGGCACCAAGGACTTACTAGCTATAAGTAATTGTTTTACTGATAACGTAACAACTATAAAACGTACAGGAAAGGATGGTTCTAAAAAAGATATACGTTGTCCTGAATAGCTGGAGTTCTATAAGCGATACATGGGTGGAGTAGATTTAGCCGACCAGATTATTGGTTTGTATGATTTCGATCGAAATTTGGCTAAATGGTGGAAGGAAGAAAGTTTTCTCCAGACTTTTGATGACATCTCTTCTAAATGCTCACATCTTGTTCAATGACTTACATCGGAAAGAAAAATCACGTTTTTTGCTGTTTCTTATTACAGTAGCGGATAGGTTACTATCATTAGGCAAAAAAAACCGTTGGAAGGGAAACCAAGAAGAAGATGCCAAAGATGTTATGTACAGTTCAAAAAAGAAAAACAAACGACGACTATGTGCCAGAGTTGTAACATACCTTTGTGTAAAACTTGCTTCACATCGTTTCATTTGAAATAAATTAATATGAGTTCCTACCTTATTCAGTTTTTTGGTAGCATTTTTTTGGCTTTTGTTGATATTTTGAATTTACATTTTTATAATAAAATGTTTGACTAGGCCTGTTGGGTTAATTCTGTCCCATTATAAATGTCTAACCGGGACATATATATCCCATTCAAAATTACATTTTTTTGAGTCAAAATTGATACCAGTATTTTTTTTCACAAATACTATCCCTACTAACTATAATAATCTTGAAAATACTTTACCAATTCGATAAAAAAATCCGACTTCAAATGGTTGTCCGTGAGAGACAACCGCTGAAACTTCGGTGTCTCGCGGATCTAGGTAGGTATTCGTTTTCGTACCATTTCAAACGATTGTTTGGACACGACGATAATTCTCCCCCTCACAAAGCCCTTCTGACCAAATCCTCAACATAATCTACTGAATATCCATCAAAAAGTGTTTATTTCGAAAGGAGCCGTTTCATTGTAGTATAATGAGACAACTTATGAATCTGGTTGATAACTTGCAATTACCTACTGTTGGTGTCGATGACTACAACTTCAATTTGAAATATAAAACGGAAAAATATTATTAATGTTTATCCAAACTATTACATATTTACGTATAACATGTTGCACGATAAAAAACGTTAAATATAGAAGTTGTCGTTTATACGCTTCATTATCATTATTATGTGTTCTCTGTTTAAAAAATCTAGCATGCTAGTAACTAATTAATAATTTTATTGTATTTTTGAATAATACTTTTTGTTTACTAAAACACGAGTCTAATACCCACGAAACGCTCATTTTTTACTTCAACTACAAGTCAATTCAGAATATTTTTCACAACATTGTATGGTTGGGTAGGATATTTTCTAACTGTTTACATAGATTGGAGAAACTGAGAGGTTAATTGTAAAATTATGACAAAAAATGTAGAAAAGCAATGACATTGTTAAGTAGAAAACAGTTCACTCATAAAATTACATCGTTACATCTGTTTAAGTTTTTAAAACTTTTATTCGTTTATACCATAATTAAGTCTCAATTTGAAGTATTGAGAATGTTCCCAATTATTCTAGACCTACTAATATATTTTATAACAATCAATAATTGTTTACGATTCAATGAAGTAAGATATGAATAGAAAGGAATACATGATATTGCACAAATTAAAGATTAAGACGCTAGTGCTACATACAGAGTTTTAGGCTTATTTCAGAATGAAATAGGGCTATTGTAGAGAGTAGCATGATGCGACTTCGGAAAAATTTCAATGCAGTTTTTCGTTTTGGTGTTCTTAGATGGTTATATATAAATGTGTATATATATATATATATATATATATATTTTTAGTTTTGTTTTTTTTTCTTGAACCTTATTTCATTATATATTTTTTTTGGAAAAATTTTTTCTTGGGATTGTAGGTTCCTAGTTAAACAAATCAAATGGTTTTTTTGGCTTTAATTAACATTTTCGTTTTTGTTAACGTTTCGGACATATCGTGTCCTTCATCAGAACATAATTCATAAAACAAGAGCTTGGCGAGCGCATGTTAAAATATGTTAAAATACACGAAAACAATCATTTTTATTAAAAACATTAAAAACAATGTTTAATGGTATTTTATTAGGATAATGTGAACTTTTTTAAAGACCATTTCACATTATAACACGAAATACCTTCTTCGTTTTCACCCTATTAATTGAAAATTTACAATAAATTAGATGCACATTTCTTATAGTAGCTTTTTTCATTAATTCAGTCATAGATATTAACATTTTCTGCAATTGGGCGCTTATTTTCTGCTCAAAAATTCAGTATCTTCAATTTAAAACGAAAATGTTCACTTGCTTCTTCTTTATACAGGGTTTTATATTTTTTACATATAAAACGAATCATATGTTCAAAATTTACGACTCTTGAGACAAACTTCAGTTTTATGGTAATTTTTTCGATCAAAAGACACCTATTCGCATCTTACAATGTGCAGCATGTGCAGCTTATTACCATACAAAATCTTCATTTTAAGAAGGGTACATATGTAAAAATGTCCACGCGTCAAAATCTACGATTTACATACAATATAGTCAAAGTGTGCTATTAAATCGACAGGTGAGATTGTTAACAACATACACGTATTTTGCGTGAGCCCATATGCAAAGCATCCAACTTTACCATATCAATGACCACGCTCTTAAAAGCACTATTATTATTATTGTAATGTTTGGAACACATTTACAAAACTAGTAACCCCTTACCCAGAGCATTTTTTATGTGTCCGTATGCAAAACCTATGCTAATTTCACCCCATGAGGTATGCAAATTACCGTTACTGTTATTATTTACGGTAGACCAAATAGATACTGGCTTGGTCATAGATGCGTTTCTACTTCGTGTTTTGACTGATTGAGTAGAAGTGTGCTGTGATGATGGTATTGTATATCACGGGCACGCGATGTTTTGAAAAAAAAAAGACACATCTAAAGTATTCCTAAGCAAAAAATGATTTGCATACGGTTGGTTATTATTAAAGTAATCTAATATAGGGGTTTTGGATGTAAGCACATGGGATAAATTCTTACGGATTGAAGATAGGAGCGGTAGTAAGAGAAACGTGTGCCAATTATTTGGTTAGATACAGTTATACATTTTTTGTAATTTTTGCTTCCTTGTTTTGTATTATTGATGGTTGAAAACCTTTTTAATTGAAAATTTTACTGTATTGTTGAATATGAATATAGTTATTTCTTTACAACCTACTCCATTAATTAGTATTAAGTGAATATAGTTGTCGAATCGAAGAGTTCTATAAAGTGAGTCATACTGCTGTCTTAGCATTAGGATCTAAAAATTGATGGATTGATTTATACAATTTTTTCTTGCCATGTCGAATTTTAGATTTTCTTCCCATCATGCAGTAGGTACTCTTTTTAAAGTTGATATCTTAATAACCTACAATGAATATTTTTCTTTTGGCTTTGACTGGTACTGAAATGACGATAATTATTGTTACTGGAGACAGATATTCCTAAAGTTTATGAATCTTAGATTTTCTTATTACATAGCAATAAACTTGTCCTTTGCACTTATGTTCTAATTTCAAACTTAAATTTGATACATTATATAAAATACATCTTTGGCGCCCACACTCTAACATTGTATCAACCAACAATTAATTTTTTTAGAAACTCTATTAGCAACTCAACATTACTTATATTTTTTTTGTAAAGTGGACTACCCATTAGTTGTTGATTTCGGTGTCCTGTATCATTTTTTAAATAAGAAGCGAAGCGTAGGTGTTTTCCAAATGAGTAAAAATACTTCGCTAGATATTTGTTATGAGATATGCTAATTTCTATTAACCTTTTTGCATCATTTACCACTTGTTACCTCATCGCTTTTACACACTCCAGTTAATTCGATGGAATTCATTAATATTGTGCAGTGTATCCGTTGAGAGGAATGTTGTTCATTTACAAACAAGCTTCGAAACAAAATGTTTACCTAAAAAAAATACTGTTTCATTTCGAACTAATAATTTCGTTTGATTGTCAAGGTGACTGATTTGTCGTAGTAGTTATACTAAAATGTTGTAAACCTAACCTTCATACGAAGTATCTCTAAAGTTGCTGGTAAATGAATATATCTAATGTTATATCGAACACAAAAATTTGAATTTGTGAGGATAAACTTCAATCGTTTCAAGTAAACCTGCTTCACTGTAGCAATTGGTTGTTGTAGGGTCTTCAATGAAATTTATCTCTGCGAGCCTAGCTATGATTACAAAAAGATAGATATTCAGAATAATAAATTTCCTTTGTTGGGGAAATGGTAGATTTAATTACCAGATAATTTTCCGTTCATTACAAAATTGAATTATTTGGCTTATAACACAATTAAAATCGGATCATTCAGAAATATACAAAATGAATTATTCTTTAATGTTTGTCAAAGCTTCATATTTTGCTCCAAACAACGATGGCTAGAACAAAAAATAACACAGATATCTTTCAGACAAGGTGTACGGAATATTTCCAATAAAAATGAAATTCAATAGTTGCTAAAAGAGTAGTGTTATCATTTTATTGCAGATCTAATGACTGCCACAACACTTTCCAACCTTCTTGACATGAACAACATTGGTTATCAAATATCATAGGCATCTTCCAGCTCTACTCTAGCATTTTCAATCGTTTTGCATAGTTTATTATAATTTGGTGAGCTTAAATCTTTTATATATCATTTAGGCTATATCAATCCCCTACATTTTCATTGCTAGCTTAATATCGACGAAAAAGAGTATTATTAGATTTCAGGAGGATAAAATCCATGGTCTTATTGGAGAATACCATGATGTTGCAGAATTCCTTCCCGTGAATTGAATACTTATTTACAAATGTGTAATTTCTGAAGACAGTTTGTTTCAAACGCATTCGTTTTTTATTGAAAAACGCTAGGTATACCGTTTTTGCTCGAGTCAAGAATATATATTCATTAGATACCTTATCTAGACATTGCTTGCCATGTTTTTAAAATTTGATAATAAGTGTTTAGTGTCTAGTCTTATGATAATGCGATATTTGTGTTCTGCCGACTATACTATAGATTTTATCAATTAATAGTTGAAAATTCTTATTTTTTAATCATACAATCAGATTTACGTGGATTATACATATGTCACCAACGTGTGTGACAATTTTTGTAGTTTGTATCCCGCCCATTCATTTTTCATTTGAAATTGCTATTAAAAAATCTTTTGTTACAAAGTTCCATTGTTTAAAGCTAGACCGTAGTCTTAGATAAAATCCGCAGTCAGAGAAGTGACCTTATTTCTCTCCCTTAGATATTTGCCACCATAAAAGAGGTATTAAATTACCTAAACTTGAAGAGTAGAAATCTCATAACTTAGTTTCTTTACCACTATTAGTTCGCTATAGAGTGAATCGGGGCCAATATGGGTTTCTAAGCTCGAAACATAATCATGAGAAAATATCATTCGAATCAGTTCGAATTTAAGGGTTGTCATTGTTGGTACGGGACAGTAGAAGGGATATGTGACCCATTTCATCCACTATTCTCAATGTTACCGTTGTGTAATTGGGATTTTCTTAACGAATTGAAGGAAGCCGTAGAAGTAAAATGATCTAATTTTTTCACAACGGTAACTTATGAACAAAGTTTCGCGAAGGGTTGATGCTACCCTTGGTCTATTAATAAATTCGTATAATCGCTGGGGAGTTTTTAAACGGGTATTATTTAATTGACAAACTTTTAACCTTTGATGACATTAACGGCTTTTTATTTTATATTTTGGAGCATAATTTTAATTTTGCCGAATTGAAAGTTTTTTTATTTTGAATTTTGAAACCATGTGTCCGGTTTATTCAATTTATTCTAGATTTCGAAGAAAACATTGATTTATACAGAAAAATTTGAATGTTCTGTTCATTAGAGGGATTAAATTGAAAACCTCCTATTCAGCAAATTCAAAATTAGAAAATACACTTCCTTCAGTCCTCTATGCAATGGGCCAGTAGCAGATAACTTTCCCTAATAGATTTCCTAGTTTCAGCCAAATACCCTTTCTAGAGAAATTTGATTTTGTTATTTTCTGTAATAAAGACTTTTTGGTCATTTCTAATATCTATCTTCAAAAAATTTAATGGAATTTCGCTACGGGAATCAAGATCATTTTATAAAATATCGTCGTCCAATCCAATTGTTTCGGTTAAAAATATAGTCAGTTTGACTACAATACTTCTTAAGTAAATCGCCAAAGAAAAAGTCTTGTGGTCGTGTAAGAGGCATTGACAAACATGTCCAAAACCATACGTTTGAGACTAGGAATCCTTGTAGCTGTAAAAATCGTTATTTTCAAAAATTGAGAGATGGCGAAAAAATAATATTTTAAGAAACTTCATTTTTTTAGAACACAAAAATTCATAAAACAGACATTCAGCTGGGTTTATTAAAATTATTGCAAATTTGAGATCCAATCTATTTCGTTACAAAATAAGAGTTGAAAATGAGATGAATATGAAATTACAGTTTGTCAGCAGGCCTCTATCAGTTTATATGGAATAACAAACAAACAACTAATGACAATAAAAAGTGGACTTAAAAGACAAGGCAGCTCAGTTGAGGATATGAGAGGTAAGTGTACATTACAGAGAATGAAATATTAGATCTGGTAAGCTACAAATTGTAGGTAAGCATCAAAATCGACCACACAAGATGAGTCCAGAATTGGTGCAACTTGTTGAGGAACAAATCAGATCATTTGAAGGTCGTGTATCTCATTAAAATTCAAAAAAAGTCAAGAAAACTATATCTTCCAGAGACCCTAAATATTAAAAGATGTATCCCCTCTTTCGTGAAAAATATCCGGATCAGAAAATAAGTTATGAATGTTACAGACTTATTTTCATTACAATAATTAACATTAGGTTTGGGTATCCTAGTTCATATACCTGCAGTTACTGCGACGAAGTTGAGTTGAAGTCAAAAATTCTTCCTTGGAGGCTCAACTAAAAAACATACTTGCAGATAATTATGAAAAGGAATTAGATATAGAAAAACAACTGGGGGCTATTGAAACTGCACAAAAATTACATATACTCATAGCGGAAACGTTTTACACGCTAAGAAAAATTCCCGAAAACAAGTAAACTTAGAAGCTATAACAATGTATTATTGAAAGAATTTACCAACACCGAACATTACAACGAACGATGTTTATTACAAACGTTTTAATATTCATATCCTTCACCAGGACTGTATATTTTTCTTCCGCACCCGAAAACTGTTGCTAAAAGGGTCAGATGATGTTTTGTCACTTTTGAACCATTTCTGCTTTAATTTTCTGAAGTCAGGAATACGTCATTTAGATATCTTCTATGATTCCTGCGCTGGTCACAATAAAAATTATACCCTTTTAAGTATTTAGTATTTCCTGGTACATAAAAATAGCGCTATAACATTGTTACATTTCCTAGAAAGGGACATTCCTACCTTGAATGTGACAACTACTTTGGTTTAATTAACCAAAAGAGTGAAGTTGATGTTCCACATAATGGGTGGAAGTTTTTAAAAATGCCAGATGCAAACCACGACCACTTGATGTTGTAAAATGCAAGCAAGACTTGTTTTTAGCCTGGACAGATTTTCTAGCACCACTTACAAGAAGAAGTGCCCATTTTTCACAAAACCGCTAAGAGAAATTCGCATAAGCTATGAACACCCAAGAACAATAGGAACAAGAGAAAATTATTACGGAGCGAGACAAAGCTTTATTATTGCTGGACCAAATTTGACACGAAAGAGAGCCTCAAAATTGCTGTATAAACAAGTTATTCCAGTGCCAAAGCAAAAATACCTACAGCTACAGGAGCTAAAGAACATCAAAATTACTATTTGGAGTTACCGACCACAGATACCAATAGCAGTGATAATTACCTTAATGTAAGTTTACTGATCTTTTTTTGACAAAAACTAAAACATTTCCTTCTTTGCAGGAACTATAAGGAAACACCACTTTTTAGAAACGAAAAACCTCTTACTCACAACTCACATGTTAATCATACCGGGCCAGTTTGACACATCTGTCCAAAAACAACAAACCAATGAGGTCAAAGTGGTAATTTTTGTTACCTAAAAGGAAGCTTGAATAAACAAAATTTGTTTTGGACAGGTCGTTTTTCCATGTTTTTTTGTGTAGTTGCATTATTATTAGATGGTGTTTTTTGACAAAAATTTTTTTAGTAATACTTGCTTTACTTTTTGTTAGAAAGTTAATAAAATATTTCAGTTAAGACAGAGAGATACTTTTTCTTAAGTATGTAATAATAGGACACCTTGAAACTGATTTATCTTGAAATATGCCAAAAGTGATTTAGATCGTTTTACCCGTGCGCTTTCTACTTGATACATAAATATATTCACGGTGATACTTGATTTTTCCAAAAGAATGAAAAAGCAATGAAGTGTTTACTATTTTTGAAAAGGTAGTTAAACGACCTTCAATATAAGGTATATATCACTCAAAGCCCATCTCCATTTAAGATTTTAGGGGTTGTATCCACCCCCGTTAGAGGGTCCATGAAATGTTATTGAAAACCAGCCTACAAACTTAAAAAAGTGTGACGTGGCTTTGCATATTTTTTAATTTTCTGTAGGGATGGAAATATAAAGGTTGGTGCGTTTTCATATTGACACCCAGTATATATTCAAATAAGGATTGTCAACAAACTTAAGTTTGACAACAGTATTCATCACTGGAATATCCTTTAAAAAACACTTCACCAATAACCGATTGTCCAATTTTTAAATTATTATGCTTGAATCCACATTATTCTGATTCTTCGTCAATACACAAACAAATAACAAATAATTTTTATCTCCATTTGTTTTACAAACAACTTACAGATAGTGTTAACAAAAAGCAGTGGTAACGAATAAAAAAACATTCCCTCACCAAACTTATTCACGTTATTTGTACAGCAAAGGTCATCCTTAACAAAAAGCACGTGTTTTTTCCAGTGTGCGTGAATGAAAATGCACCCCTCGCGTGGTATAGTGTTAAGTAAGGGGTACCGTAGTTGTAGTTGACCGGTGGTGGACAGCAAAGACACTGTCATAGCTCAACAAGTAGATGTAGAACAGGAACAGTTTTTCCGGTCGATATATCGATTGGTCGACTTGCGGTTTGCACCGAGTTTGTTATGTGTCTAGTCTAGTGAGTGCAATAAAGTTCCGGCACAATAAGGATGGTATTTTATGCACCTGAAACTACGTAAAAATCGAGTTGCTTAGAAGAAATGTACAGAGTTTTGTGAAAACAAATTTATATGACGAACAAAATGTTTTAAGTCACCAATGCTTTCTTTGTATTTGACGTGAACTTTTGTCATTTTTTTGTTGTTATTAAACTGAAACAGACTTTGCAAATATTTCGAAATTTTAATTGATAGTTAAAATTTAATAAACAACTGATTAATTGGTAGAATTTTAACTTTAAAAGATGATTGCAGAGTGAATAAGACGAAATACTTGGTATACGCTACTCATACACATAGGACACATGGAGTACATATTCAAAGTATTCAATGGCCGTCATCAAATGTCAATCAAGTAAATTGTATGCCTTATTTTTTGTAGTTTAGAAGCACGTAAATTATGGCAACTGTGAAATTGGAGTTTGGTCATTTTAACTGTTTTGAAATAAAAAGATGGAGCTTAAATTTTTATTATATTGTGTTGACCTTTTTATGTAAAAATGAATACTGTTTATACAGGGTGTCCCAAGAGTTCATACCAAAAACTTGGGAGATGATAGAGAGACTAAAAATAATTATGGTATTTCATTTATAAAATTTTCTTCACGCCCTTCGTTAACGAACTATAGGGCTCTAAATTTGGGAATTCAAAATGGTTTTTTATTTATAATTATTAAATGGCTCATTTGAAGTTAGTAAAATTTCAACCGTTTATAAATACCATAATTGCACACTTTTTGGCATGATAAAGAGGTTTACACTATGCTTGTGAACTCAGGTACGGACTAAGTTCAATTGTGGTTGCGGCAATTTTTTGGTAAATACAACTTTTTTTAATTATAAATGCAACAATTGACTTTTTTGAACATTTTTGGAGATACCACGTCCTCTTGTGGCATCTAGATAAAATTAACAGTTTAAGAGACACCGGCAATTGTATGTCGCATTGCACACCTATTGGCGCATTCATCTTTTCTTTAATGTTCGATTATAGGAAGCACCACGTATTATTAGTAAATCGCTGCAGTGTACATTTATAGAAATAAACTTTCACAATGTTAATACTACTTTTATTATTTACTAATAATGGTGTGTAAAAAACTGGTACTGGTACTGGTAACGAACACAATTAATTTAACCAAAGTAAAAATACGAGAATAACAACAACAACCAAAAAAAGATATTCGATATAATGAAATGTTACATTTTCAAATTATTAGTTATCAGCAATTCACAGCAAATCAACATAAAACAACACTCATTCAATGTGAATAATTTTTGTACTATTTTAATAAAAAGATGCATTATTCTAAGTAGGTGTCTGTCATCCCGCTTTAACTAAATATTTGTCATCTGTCTACACTTGTCAGGGTAAGAAATTGTCACAGTATTTATTTTAAATTCAAAAGTGGAAGAATTTATCTTTAATGAGTGTTCGGGTATGCAAATGATGTTTTGAATGGCAGACGGAAATTCTAGCCTACCTAGAAGACTTTATTTGGAACGATATCCGAATCAAAGGTTATTTAACAGGGAAACGTTTGAAGGCATAGATCGGAGTTTAAGAGAAACAGGTTAATGCAGTAATTTTATGAACTGGTTTTTATAATGGATAATTACGCTGTAGGACCATTTTTACCGAAGAAAGGTGACGAAGGGAGTATAAGAAACGTGCCTACTCCAATGGCTGAACAATAGTAGATTTTGATATGAGTAGAATAATTAATACTTCATGTGCTGAGTATGGAACGTAGTGAGTCACTCAATCCACACATAAAGTATCTTATTCTCCGAATATCATATACTATTCTTTCTTCAAACGTGCATAATTTTATTTGATATAAAACAATAAAAGGAAAGTATTTTTTAATAAAGATAACAAGATTGAATCCTCAGCTTATTTCACTGTATATTCTCTATTTGGTATCGTTGTCATGGATACGAACATTTATTGGTCCCGGTATATGGATTTTTAAAAGAAATTCACTCTCGAAAAGTGGTTATGAGTTGTACTGATATTGCAAGAAGTGGAGTATTCTTAAATGATGTAATTCTTCATAATTGTACTTTTACTATAAATATTACTAAGAAATAATAAATACCATTGTGGATACCAAAAAATAATCAATTTGTATTGTGTAAATGTTCGTCTTTCAGATAACTAAATGAGCAATGCTCAAAGTACTTTAATGTGTTTTTCTTCAAGCGTATAATAATATCTATATTATTTTCGGCAACACAGATCGTATAAATAACCTATTCTTTTACTAGTAAAATAATGAACGCTCATTAATGTACTAGTAACAAAATAATGAGAAACGATAGCAACGTCTTATTACGGGCGTTGTAACCAATTAGGCAGGAACTATCATTTAATTTTTATTTAATTTGATGTTTGTCAGTTTTGTGAGAAGTGTATTGTGAAAATGTCTCAAGAAGAAGCATTTCAATGTACACCTCCGGAATTAGTCGAAATAGCCAATTCCACTATTGAATCACTAATTCCGACGAAGTCACGAAAAGTGTATGAGTTTGCTTATGAAAAATTTATAAAATGGTGCAAAGAAAATATTGTAGGAAGATACACAGAAAATGTTATGCTTGCTTATTATACGTATTTGTCAAGAAAATTTAAAAGATCTACACTATGGGCACAATTTTCAATGATTAAAACTCAATTAAACATCAAACATTATGTAAAAATGGAAATTTATACCAAATTAGCTGCATTTTTAAAGCGACAAAGAGAAAATTATACCCTGAAAAAATCAAAAGTATTAACAAAAGACCAATTTGATGAATTTCTTCAGGATGCACCGAATCCTGTCTATTTAGCAACAAAGGTAGGCACTTTCTTATTATTTTTTATTATTATTACATTTATTAAATCGTTGACAATAATATCATTTGGAAGATTAATATTTAAATTGACAACAATTAACGTATTTCGATCTTAAAATGTTTATACCACGATAGCTCAGCGGTAGAGCTTTTGTGTTCCGCCTCGGAGGTCTGCGGTTCGATTCTCAGCGCCGGCCGATTCTTTTTTAATTATTTTAACGTTTGTTTCAGGTTATATTAATATTTGGAGTCACAGGAGCCGGTAGATGCGATGCACTCGTTCATTTGAAGCACAGCGGAATCCAAGATTAGGAAATTTAATTTTAGTAAATATCACAACACACAAAAAACAAAATATAACGGTCGCTTACTATACTTGGCGATTTTTATTTGTACATGGTCAGACAGTATACGGCACTTCGTCCGGATGATATGGATCTGCAGCGTTTTTTTATTAAATATCGAAACGGTAAATGTCACCGTGTGATAATGGGTATACATAAAATTTCAAACGTTCCAAAAGACGTTGCTATGTTTTTGAAATAACCATATCCTCATGAATATACGGGACATTGCCTTCGTAGGACTATTTTAGTTGACACCGGAGGGGACATTACCGCTTTAAAACAACATGGTGGATGGAAATCCACCAGTATTGCTGAATGATACTTAGAAGATTATGTTTCCAGCAAGAAAGAAACTTCACAAAAAATACTTCATTGGGAAGAACAACCAAGTACGAGTTCTGGAATCAAAAGAGATTTACATTCAGGAAACCTTTCAAACGAAAATACTTCTAACATAATAAATATGGACAAACACTTCACTAATCATATTATGTACACCAATGACAAGATTGTGAATGTCGAAGCCGAAAGCGGTGGCAGTGGCCTAAATTTTAATAACTGCCGTATACAAAAATGCACCTTTAATATTACAATTAATAAATAGGTAATGCTTATGCAAGCTATAGCTGTTTTTTTCAAATTTGTATTGATAAATAGTTGAGATATAAACAGTGTATTCAATTTTTTTCTACTCTATTCTTACGCTTGAAGAAAAAATAGTATATGTCACTCGGAGCAGAAGACCCATTATATGTTTCGCCCAGTTTGCACAGCCTCTGCTAACGCCTCGGCAGTGCAAGAATCTGGGCTCGACAATAATAATAGCCTTCTACTCCTAGTAACATAATGTACTATCATACGCCTAGGATTATAAGTACTTATACTTATAAATGAAACTTAATGTCATTGAGAAACGTCACATAAGTTATCACTTATATGACGTTTGAAGGAAAAACATATTAGATGCTGTTGATAATGAAATTACAGATAGTTTAAGGAAACTTTCGGAACAATTTAATATTTCAAAAGCAAGCGTACATATAATACTTCAGATGACTATACTCCTAGGCTTAGACGACTGAAGTAATGCGTGGATGTAAGAAGGCCCATATTGAATATTTGTTGTAATATGTTTTAAATTCTTTTGACTTTTTAAATATCGTTAATTGTCAGGTTACTTGTTTTCTTAATCTGTTAATGGAGTAGGTAGTTATTAATTTTTCAGGGATAGGTTGATATTTTTACTTTTGATAATTTAATGTTTGTTTTCAATAAAGTTTTTTATACATAAACAATGTAAAAGTTAATTTTTATAAATGTAGAGTGCGCTAATTTATCATTAATTCACTAATAATACAGGGTGCTTCCAGTAATCGTACAATAAAAAAATGTGAATGCGCCAATAGGTGTGCAGTGCGACATAAAATTGCCCGTATCTCTTAAACCGTAAAAATAATCGAAAAAATCAATTTTTGCATTTATAACTGAAAAAAGTTATATTTACCAAAAAATTTCCGCATCCAACATTGAACTTTGTCTGTACCTGAGTTGACACGTTAATAACGCCAAAAAGTGTGCAATTATGGTGTTTATTAACGGTTAAAATTTCACTAATTTCCACTCAGCCATTTAATATTTGTAAATAAAAAACCATTTTTAATTCCCAAATTTAAAGCCCGATAGTTAATTAACGGAAGGCGCGACGAAAAAAATAATTAAAACACCATCATCTCCATAGTTTTGGAATGAACTCCTGTGCCAAGGGTCCTAGACACATTAGTTAGTTTTGATCTTATCAATCATTGCTTCTTCTTGTGTTTGTCAGGAGTTTCTGATCAAATGGTCACATTGTCAGGTAAAATACAATTGTTGATGCCAATGAAATTATGAACAGTGTTTATTCAACCATTATTGAATATAATAATATCAGCAATCAAGTATTATTAGAAAAAACGGATCCACATCAACTATATCTGAAATTTCAAAGAATACCTAATATTTGAGTTAGCAAAAGGGTAGTTGGAGGAAACCATGATGTCGTCGTTAACAGAGTTCCTGGTGGTTTGAAATAATATTCAGGAACGGCTAGAGAGAAATGTCAATTATTACAGAGAACCGAAATTCTTTAGCTAGCGCATTTTATGTAAAATTTCAGAAAGGGATTCAGTTAATATAAGTGATAATTGAAAAGTTAAACACTATCAAAAAGGGGTGGATGGGCTACGATTCTGTAAACTGCATTCAAAGATGTTATCCATATTCGCATATGATATAGAAAAACTAATAATTAGAACAAATGCTATTGGTTCGAATCTTTTTTATTAGGTCGTTTTCAGACAGGCGATTTTTTGCAGTTGAAGTTGGCGCAAAAAGTCGAGCGTTTGTAGTTGACTGGTGCTACATGCTGCTGCCAGCTACGGCTCCCCCCCAGTGACTATTTGTAGTTATCTCGACGACAAAATGTAGTCAGTAGCAGCATGAATATCTCAGAAGAAACGTCACTTCGATTGCTTCATAAGCGAAATCGAAAAAGAACAAAACTCGTAATTTTTGAGTACCTACCTCCTATTGTCTATGACCATCTAACATTTGGACTATTTCATACACGATATCATAAACTGAGCATTTACCCTTATAAGTTTTTCCAGTTTTTAAGAATGTCGGTTAGTTCTTTCGACGAGTTGGTACAGGTGATGGCACCAATTATTTCGAAAACTGATACTGTAATGAGGAGGAAAGGCTTTCAATGTGTTTTCTCAAACTGTTGACTTTTCGATTCTATTACTCTAAGAATCAATCTTGTAGTCCCAGATCACAGGCTCAGCCCGAATTTCGTCAATAAAATTATTTGTATCAAATGGTTCCATTTTATCAACTGTGTTGTTAGTTGTTCTTCGCGTTGCCACCTGTGAAAAGGAAAATCTCGCAGTTGAGGTGTAGTCATTCTAGGGTATTGGCGACAACCAACGGCAGAAATTGAAAAAACGCCCGTGTGAAAAGGAATCGCATTTTACATGCTTTTTTAATTGGTAGCAGCAGGTAGCGACAGTCAACCTCAAACACTCAACTTTGTGTTGCCAGTTTCGACTACAAAAAATCGTCCGTCTGAAAGCGGCCTTAGGGGTAAATAGATATTTCGGTAATGAATGAACTTTAGAATGCAAATAGTACAGTCTTGAGATTATTCTGAGAAATAAAATTAGATTGTATGGTTAAATCTGGAATCGAAGCAAGGTCTTCGATATTATTATATACGGCAGTATAGAGTTGCTTACAGTGTCCTCAAGGTAGTTATATACCAGACACAATATCAGAGTTAAGTATTTCTTGCATCACCATCAGTCTACAATTGCACAATCCAACATGCAAAAGAAATAAAAAACCAAGAGTATTTGCTATGAGTCGTTACTTGTGATATAATAGTATCACCTTGTGTAATTAATTATTCATTAGGTTTAATTAATATTAATTGTTGAATTGTATTGTTATTAGCATTTCAGCACAATTACTGTATATTTATAAATATAATTATTTCTGTACAAAATAGAATGGAAACAAAACTGATTGAAAATAGACACAATAAAATTATCTTTCATCCATAACGGTATTCATCAATTTTTCCAAATTTAACAAATAAAATAATATCAAAGTAAGAACGTCCCATGGCGACCTTGCCAGGATGATGTGACGTTCTAACTTTGATATTTTATTTGTTATATTAGGAAAAATTAATGATAACCGTTATGTTTGAAAGATAATTTTATTGTGTCTATTATCAATCAGATTTCTTCCCATTCTTTTTTGTATATAAATAATTATAATGGTGCTGAAATGCTAATAACAATAAAATTCAACATCAAACAATTACTAATAACTTAACCTAATAAATGATTAAATACAGGGTGTTTCTATTATATCACACTGTAAAATTGAGAGATCTTTCATTTGAAATAACCTCGTCAACTGTAAACTACCCGCCAAGAAAGAAAATAGAAAGAAACGCTCTCATTATATTTTTCTGAACACTAGATCCCTATGCGTAGCTGAAGTAGGTAGACATTGGAAGCACCACTATTGTATTATAGTGGTGTTTATCATATAATAATGATAATAATAAAGGAAATATATCTAGTTATTTTATATTTTTCTAGCTCTTGGGCAACTGCTTTTTCATGTATGTCTCCCTCACTAAGTGTCATGTTGGCTGCTTAATTTTTTTCAAGGATATAGTCAATTTTTTCCTTCCGTATTATTAGTGTCTGTAAATTATGTTTCTAAATTTCTCTTTAACTGCTTGCAAGGAGTTGTTTAGCTTTTGAGAATAATGGTTACAATTTCTAATGATTTCATTTATTAGTTGCGAAGCTCGATACACTTTGTATATTTTTCATATTTTTTTATTGTTCTATGTTCGCTAGACTATAAAACCACTGCACGCACGCTACGTCTAGCCAAAGCTCCCGAAACTTCTAGTTAGACGGTATTTTGAGAAAAACAGACTAAAAACTCTTTTGTAAGATAAGAATAGCCAACTTGTTTGATACGGTGTCGGACCCGGGTTTTACTTCGTTTATGTTGTTAAGCTTCACATGCAAATTTCACAGAAGTTCAAACTATTTGATCGATTTCCAAATACATTCTTGTTTCAAATGATTTTCTTGATATGTATGTGTAGGCAGGTGAATATGAATTTTTACGGCTGACTATCCAACAAGATATTTCATTTGAAAGTTTAAAATGAGACAAGTTGCTGAAACGATGACAATGACAAAAATAGAAGACACAAGTTTGGAAAAAACGAACAAAAGATTCCAAAGACCACGGGTAAAATGTATAGAAGTGAAAGAATACCTAAGAAGGGTAAGGATAGTAAGATGGAGAAAACAAGTGACCCCAATGATATAAGCCAATATATGTGATGTAGCTGGCGACTGATCAACCTCGTTAAATAGATTTGGAAAGGAAAGCAGCGAAGCCCTTTATGTATTTAATTTTACGTGGAAGATTGAAAATATACCTATACTTTTGAGCATATTGAACAGAATTGGAAATTATGGTACATATATACTGTAGAAATCTTTCTATTTAAAATTAACATAAATACAAGGACATGTAAATACGATTCGTTCAATCTAAAACCGTTAAATTTCTTTTCATACGATTGGAAGTCATCAACCATAACGAGAACTTACAACAATAAGAAAAAAGAAGTGTAGCGTTTTCATGATAAAAAACTCCGAACCTTTGGTAATATTTTTGTGTGAAAATTTAATGTCATTCTTAACTTTCCCAAAAAATATTATCATCATGAGAGCATTCTTAGTATGTTTCTCCTTTTCTAATGTAGATTCATTATTAACGCGGTCTAACTTATTGATTGATTGTTAATGGGGTTACATTGCATTACAAACTTAAGTTCTATTTTGCACTCCTCCTATCAGATATGTTCTCGCTACCCTCTACTTCTGCAGCTCGCCTTCCAGCTCCACAGATTTAACGAACTCCAATATTTGGGATGGCTTCAAGAAGGTTAGATCTTCGCTCCTAAAAGTTCCTTGTCTAAAGCACTAGACACTAGGTCATCCGGAGTGTCTTCCTCCTCCCTATAGAATCTGCATTCGTCAGTTTCTGCTAGGCCAATTATCATTAGGTGCTTCTTGAGGCGACAGTATCCTGCGAGGAAGCCCGCGAGGAGATGTTGCTTGTTTTTGCTAAGATTCAAATCTACTTTGGATTTAGCGGTGTCAAATTTCCGAAGTAACTCTTTGGAGTGATCCAGTCCGGGAATGCACAGCAAGAGTGCTTCTCTTTCGGTTTCCTCCTTCCTCCGAAGCTCTTTCTAATAGGTGACAAGAAACCCAGGCTAAAGAGACCCTGCTATTCTCGCTCCTTTCGGCAAGTTTTATTCGGTACTCTCATATCAACTTTGAGTCAATGGCATGGGAGCTCAGTTCTTTGATAGCTGCTTGACTATCAGAATAAATCGCTATGTCACATTTCTGTTGGTTTCATTCTAAGTTGATTTCCACGCATATTCAGTTTACGATAACAGACTCAAAAAAACATGGTGATCCAAATAAATTTGTTGTTCCAATTGAGGGCATCGGTAGGAGCATTTTAATTGATAAGGCGGTACAGTATTGGCTTGTCTGGAAGATTATTCAACCAACTGAAAACAGATAACAAAAATAGAAAACGATGTATCTGAAAAATACAATGTGAATACTGGTAATCCACAGCGTGTATTGGGACCATTGTTGTTCATAATTTATTTCAAAGATTCGAATTATGTCCCGGGTTTCCATATTTTAAACTTCCTTGCTGATGATATCCTCCTATATACATTAATGTGAATTTAGAAATAGCTGTAAAGGACATAGATGAATCTCTAAAATCAATTAATACTCATTTTAAAACAAACAATCTGGAACTGAATGCTAATAAAACCTAAATCTATGATCATATCAACTAAAAAATAAACAAAAATTGAATAACGTGAGTTTGGAGGAACTTCACATTGACATCGATGATGAGGCGTTACAAATTGTATCAGAAATGAAACATCTGGGATTCTTGGTAGATAGTACACTATCTTTAAATAGTCCTGCTGAAAATGTTAAACGCAAAAAACTATATTTTGTCAAGGGCTATAATTTTGCTGTCACTGAATGCCAGAATCACCTATTACAACTGTATTATCAAACCTCATTTTGAATACTGCACTACTTTAACGTATGTGTTTAACCAAAACAAAATATCTCAGCTACAGAAATTGCAAAACCGCGGTATTAGAATAATTCCCCAATGTAATGGAATCAACTCAGTTTATACATATATATATATATATATATATATATATATATATATATGTACCTATCATAAAATTATTTTTAACATCAAAGTAATACAAATCGACAAAATTCATATTGACTTGGCAACATTATTTAATACATATATTGTTTTTTGAAGTTTTATAATATTTTTTGGATAATATTTATAATGATTTATTATACATATATTTTACAACTTTACCTACAATCTCGCTAAATAATGTAAGTATTTTTATATACTCTTTATTTTAATTTTTGACCATATTTTATAATTTTTAGTACTTGAAAATGAATACGATTGTATTCGAAAGCTCGTAAAATAAATATTTGAAAGAGTACACTTGGTATCATTGCCACAAACCCAATAAAGATTATCCTGATTATTAAGTTGGCAAATAATTAATTTGAAATTATATATATATATATATATATATATATATATATATATATATATATATATATATCATCTACAATTTTTTAATTGAAACAACAATAATTTTGTTCATTTTCTTAATTTAAAAAATGTCTTCATTGACAATATTTTATACTAGTCTTTTCAAATGAAAGTCACGGTCTCTAGTTAATTCCACAATATAATAAAAGTTATTGAAAATTTTAAAAAATTGACAATTGTTTCGATAAATCAATATCATCGTCAGAATGACAGAAGCTACATTTCATTTTATGCCTACCTGATGTTTAGTAGTTATTTTTGGCTAGACCAAGAAGTAACCTAACTTGTGATTGGCTTAATATATGTTCATAGAAAAAAGAAGATGTGATATTACAAATATTCAAGCTTACATATTATTAGCCCTATGGTGATATCCTGGATATCATTTTTCCAATTAAGATCAGTATAACTGTGCAATGATATAGAAAACCAGGAAAACTATATCTGCTGATCTTTACAATTATCACTTAAGAAGACAGTTTATTAGTGGAGAACTCCCTAGATTTAACTGTTCATTGACAACTTCATATTGTGGGTTTCTTAATTGTCTTCTAATTTCCAGTTCTTCAAGGAAATCCAGTTCTTGTTTCTTTTCACAAATATGCATCACTTCTATTTCTGTGTTAGGTGTCAATGAATGATTGGTGTCAAGTAGATGTTTTGCGTAGTGGGATTTATCTGGTGGTTTTAATCTGTATGCTCGTAAGTGCTCACTGTATCGTATTTCAAAATTCCTAAGGGTCTGACCCAAATAGACAGCATTACATTCTGGACATTTGGGTTTATATATACCTGACTTCTTTAATAGCGGTATTTTTGTTTTTACATTTAACAATTTTGTACTAACGTTACTTTCTGTTTTAAATGAAATTTTTGTATTCGTTGCTGAAGATATTATCTTTGAAATATTATTAGAAATATTTCCTGCATATGTGATGGTTTTATAAGTTTTAATTTCATCAGCTTGTTTAGGATATATTAGTTGTATTGCCACTTTTTCTCCTTTCTTACTAATTAGCTTATTTATCATATCTAATGGATAACCGTTAGATGTTGCTATTTGTCTAATTGTATAAATCTCTCTATCCAAATTACATTTGTTCATAGGAACTGAAAATGCTCTATGTATCATTGAATTATATGCTGCTAGTCTGTGTGACATAGGGTGGTTAGAATTGAATGGAATTGTCACATCAGTCTGTGTTGGTTTTCGGTAAATTGAATAATCAAGTACATTATTAACTCTTTGAATTTTTAAATCAAGAAAATTGATTGAGCTATTTTCTTCAATTTCTAATGTAAATTTAATTTTCGGGTGTAAATTATTGATGTGGTTGAAAAATACATCTAATTGTCGTTCACTACCCATAAAACAAGCTAATATGTCATCTACATATATATATATACCAAAATAAAATATTTTTCGAAATATTACTTTCAAAGATCTTTCTTTCTAAATTGTCCATAAAAATGTTTGCTAAAATAGGTGATATAGGGATGTGAGAAATGGTTCAAAGTTAGAGACTTCTTAGACAACTACATAAAAGTTGTACATTCAGAACTCACATTCCAATTACATCCCGTAGAATTTGACTGTTTGGATGACAAAATTAGAGAAAATGTCAGCACGATGAAGAATATGAAATTTAAGAAACAAGAAAAGAAGCTACAGAATCTTGAACACAAACAACATAAAATTCAATACTCAAAACATCATGAAACTGTAAGTACCTACATACCAACACACTTTGCACCACGATTTGAAAACCTTTCAGACACTATTTTACAGATAGTGAAATAGAATTCTTAAATAAAGGTCTAAAGTACAGCATACCACCAAAATTTACGAATAATATTAAACAAATTATAGCTACAGAGTCAGAAATAGCTTTAAAATCTAATTCAAATAATTTTTTTCATGGGAAATTAAAAATTGCCAATTTAATCAAAAATATTGAACCTTCAAAAGTTAAACGTCAAACAAAAAATGACATTACAGTTTTAAATGCAATAAAAAAGAAGATAGCGGATAATAACCTAACAGTTACAAAATCTGATAAGGGGAACACAACTGTCATTTTGACGACTGAAAATTACAATTCCAAAGTATATAACTTTATAGAATCCAGCGATGTAAAAGTTCTTAAAGCAGACCCAACAAAAAAGTTTTCTTATAATGTAAGGGATATTGTTAATAATTCAAATTATCTTTTAAATGATTACGAAAAGAGGTCTATCATACATAAGAATTCTCATTGTCCACAATTATATGGAACAGTTAAATTACATAAAATAACGAAACCAATTAGACCTGTAGTCTCTTATGTTAATGCTCCGAATAATATATTGGCAAAGAAGCTCAACAATATACTCAATACTTACGGATATGGATCTCAGTACTCAATTAGAAATTCAATAGAACTAATCAAAAAGTTGAAAGCAATCCACTTGCAAGATAACTATAAACTCATTTCGTTCGATGTAACTAATATGTTTACTAAAATTCCTCCTAAAGAATGTCTAATACTTGTAAGAAAATTACTAGAAGATGAAAATAATAATCCAGGAATAATATCAGATATACTTAATTTATTTGATATATGCATTAATCAGAATTATTTCACTTTTGACAATAAGATATATATTCAAAATGAAGGTTTACCAATGGGAAGCCCTATATCACCTATTCTAGCAAACATTTTTATGGACAATTTAGAAAGAAAGATCTTTGAAAGTAATATTTTGAAAAATATTTTATTTTGGTATAGATATGTAGATGACATATTAGCTTGTTTTATGGGTAGTGAACGACAATTAGATGTATTTTTCAACCACATCAATAATTTACACCCGAAAATTAAATTTACATTAGAAATTTTCTTGATTTAAAAATTCAAAGAGTTAATAATGTACTTGATTATTCAATTTACCGAAAACCAACACAGACTGATGTGACAACTCCATCCAATTCTAACCACCCTATGTCACACAGACTAGCAGCATATAATTCAATGATACATAGAGCTTTTTCAGTTCCTATGAACAAATGTAATTTTGATAGAGATATTAATACAATTAGACAAATAGCAACATCTAACGGTTATCCATTAGATATGATAAATAAGCTAATTAGTAAAAAAGAAGAAAAAGTGGCATTACAACCAATATATTCTAAACAAGCTGATGAAATTAAAACTTATAAAACCATCACATATGCAGGAAATATTTCTAATAATATTTCAAAGATAATATCTTCAGCAACGAATACAACAATTTCTTTTAAAACAGAAAATAACGTTAGTACAAAATTGTTAGATGTAAAAACAAAAATACCACTATTAAAGAAGTCAGGTATATATAAACTCAAATGTCCAGAATGTAATGCTGTCTATTTGGGTCAGACCCTTAGGAATTTTGAAATACGATACAGTGAGCACTTACGAGCATACAGATTAAAACAACCAGATAAATCCCACTACGCAAAACATCTACTTGACACCAATCATTCATTGACACCTAACACAGAAATAGAAGTGCTGCATATTTGTGAAAAGAAACAAGAACTGGATTTCCTTGAAGAACTGGAAATTAGGAGACATTTAAGAAACTCACAATATGAAGTTGTCAATGAACATTTAAATCTAGGGAGTTCTCCACTAATAAACTGTCTTCTTAAGTGATAATTGTACAGATCAGCAGATATAGTTTTCCTGGTTTTCTATATCATTGCACAGTTATACTGATCTTAATTGGAAAAATGATATCCAGGATATCACCATAGGGCTAATAATATCTAAGCTTCAATATTTGTAATATCACCTCTTCTTCTTTTTTCTATAAACATATATTAAGCCAATCACAAGTTAGGTTACTTCTTGGTCTAGCCAAAAATAACTACTAAACATCAGGTAGGCATAAAATGAAATGTAACTTCTGTCATTCTGACGATGATATTGATTTATCGAAACAATTGTCAATTTTTTAGAATTTTCAATAACTTTTATTATATTGTGGAATTAACTAGAGACCGTGAGTTTCATTTAAAAACACTAATATGAGCATATTCCACGAAGTAAAGGTTGAGACAGTCAATATTTTATACATTTAAAATTTACAAAGATAGTAAGAAAAACAGTGAGGCCGGTGTTCTGGCCTTTCTTGCTACCCTATTGCTGTCATTGAGCTGTAGAAACATGGTTCCTTGCAATCTGCATTACCCATTTGTTTGTGGAAAATATTCACTTTGTACCGTATATATAAATATGACTCCCAGATTTTTTTCGACTGAGTCGTCCCTGAAAACCGGCCGAAAAACAGGGTTTCATTTACTTAGTTATGTAGGTAATATTGGTTTTTTATACAATTTGGGACGTGTAGTTAAGAATGGACGTATTAATCGATTATAAATTCTCCGGCGGAAGTAAAAATTAATCTCCAAGAAAAAGTGTCTAACATTTTTTTAATATTCATCAACCTTTTTATTACACCTTCAACAAAGAAACACGCTATTTCAAAATATACGGTGTCCAAGTCATGCGCGGGGATATTTTTTCTTAAATTGCAACATTGTTTAGATTAATAAAAAAAACTGAATTCGGTCAATTTGCGCTAGACGTTATCGAGCTAAAAAGAAAATTTATACTACAAACTCATTTAAATTCCAGTGAGTATTGGATAATAATAAAAATCGGAAATGATTAAACAAATATTACTATTGAAGGATTTTGTCTTGAACCTGTCGAATTATAAGCGATTATTTCAATTCGTTGTTCCTTCTTCTCAAGGAGTGAAGATATTGAGAGTAAATAGTTCAATAATATGCTTGTAATTTTTTTTGGAATCTTTGGAGAAATTAGTAGCTAGCCGTTAAAATAAGAGTATTTTGAGCCGTTTTTTTGTGATTTACGAGTAACAAGTGGCTTATTTTTTCATAATTATCACTTTCCCTTTTTCTTCTCTAGGTGTGTCCTTGTTTTTCATTGTTAAGTAAAAAATTGAGGGGGTGAGAAAACGTTGATATAAGATCGAGATGCAGGGAAAATAAAAATGAAAAATATAGCAAAAATGACGGAAGCTGGACACGAGAGATTCTATACAGTACAAGCAACAAAAAGTTGACGTAACAAGTTATAAATATCGACGCACAAAATAGATAAAATACTAGAGAACGGGGACAATGCCAATGTTAGTTAAAGTTATAATTTAATATTGTTCATGTTTTAATAATATACATCCTTTTTGTTCAAATCGTTGCCTATCTGAATTGTCTATCAGTCTCACTGGATATGGATTGTACCTTTCAAATATAAGCTTCAACCTTTTCGCCATATACTAATACATTTTTCTGTATAAGGAAAGCTTTGACTTCCATAATTATATGAATCTGTCCATAATATTCCTTTAGTTACTGGCTCAATGGAGTGAATTCCAAGCATCAAAAAAATGTGTCACTCAAAATTACCTTCCTAATTATAACTCTAATTCCATTTTCTTATAAATGTATCATTTATATTATAGTTGCAAAGCACTCTACCGAAGAAACGACTAGTTCAATCAAGTAGCGAACTGTGGTAATCCTTATTACCATTACTCATCGATATCTCTCCTCTTCTTCTTCAATCAGCGCTTACGCATCTTCCAAATTTTTCCACTTCTCTCTTTCTCTCTCTCTTGACCAGCTGGTTCCAATCGTTTTTCTGCTGTTGCTATTATGCCGTCATCTTATCAACGGCTTTTATCCACACATCTAAATTTTTGTTATCTTTCGCGTACATTTATCGACACCCAATGGGTATATTTGTTTCGCTTGCCATTTTCTCTTTCTCGTCTACCATTTGTAATTGCTGTCCTAGCCAACGATTTGTTTTCTACTCTCTGATTATTCTTTCGGGCTTCCTTTATGTAACCCATACGATGATTGTTTTGTTGATGCCCATGTTTCAATTCCATGAAATAGTACGAGAACGACACATTGGTGTAAAACTCTTGCTGTCATTCGTAATGTGAATTTTCGTTTACCAAGTCAGTCTTCTCTCCTTTTTTAGCCTTGATTCTACATTAGTCTCGTTTTTCCATATATATTAATAGTCTTAACTTTTCAGATTTTTCTTAAAACTGTTGCAATATTTTTCTTATGTAGTAAATTGGAATTTTAGACCAATATATACTTTACTGCTCCTACTCAAATCCTAATCAGAAAGTTTGTAATAAAACCTCAGGAACAAACTATACCTGGAAAAGATCAGTGAGATAGGATAGTAATGAGTATGTCGGTTATATTTATGTATTTTTCATTTCAACAGTAACATATTCCTAATAATGAAGCAAGGCTCCATCTTTCGTATCAGTGGGAATTTATCCAGTATGAAATTATGAGCCTGTCCAAAAGTTGATATTTGAAAAAGAACACAAAAATCCGATTTCTTAATGCACGCCCTTGCTCGTGTAATATGTGAAAGTAAATTATTGATTGCGTCCGATACATAATTATATTCCGAGGTAGGGGTGATTAGTAGAACTACCCCTGATTGGTTGGTTTAGGGTTGAAAAAATGACTCACGCAGGGTGTAAAGTATTGACTAAACAATTAGTTCTACCCTTAAAATATATTTTTATATTAGTTTACGTTGTACTTACTTGGATTTCTTGTTAAGGAAATCTGAAGGGATGGAAAAAATACAAAGTTTCATAGGGGTAAATCGACTAGTATTGGGGTAGAAATGTACGATTCCTTCATAAAGATTGGGAAACACAAATTGTGAATTATTCTATCAAGTAAACCGCATGAATATGAATTTCTATTAAATTAATATTACTCATATTTCACAGTTTTATATGAGTAGCTTCCACTTTAAGTACTGCGAATGAGTTGACAACAATGAAAATTAGAATAACTTTTTTGACATGTCACCATTATCTGTAAATTACGTAGT
The DNA here is from genome assembly GCA_963921935.1 of Galeruca laticollis. Classification (NCBI taxonomy): domain Eukaryota; kingdom Metazoa; phylum Arthropoda; class Insecta; order Coleoptera; family Chrysomelidae; genus Galeruca; species Galeruca laticollis. The sequence goes on along the minus strand of OY998178.1, from coordinate 219,212,329 downwards.
TCAGTTGTAATAATACTTGTTTGATAGATGTCTTGAAGAAACTAATTAATATATTGAAGCATACAGTAGTTATTTGTAAAATAAGTGGCACAGTGACTCGTTTTATTGTACGAGTGCAGTTTACGCAAAGAACTGCGGAGCGGTGAGTTGCACAAAGCACGAGTACTACAAAAAGTCATTTTGACACAAGCTTTACAAAATATCTTTAATAATTCGCATTTTTTGAATTTTGAAAATAAAATATAATAACATTATCTCTGTTTTTAAACTAGGAGGATTGATTTGAACTTACCGTGACAATTCTGTAGATTCCTGATTGGTCAGATCATAGTCGGTTTTACTCAGCACTTTTGACATATATTATGTTCGAATAATTGTGCAAATTGTAAACAAACTTTCATTGGACAGGTTTATTTCAAGTAACATTTTTGAATCAAGCATCAAGAGAATGAATTGAGTAGAAATTAAGAAAGTCTTGACTACGCAACATTTGAGGCTTTCTTCCGAAGTATTTTATATCTTTGAATTACGAAAATTAAGGTTCTTATTTTGCATTGCTATATAAGGTGTTTTTCTTTGTAAGCGGGATGAATTTGTATATTGTTTTTTTTTGTAATGAGGACTTATTTGAACTTAATATTGTTTGAAGGCTTTTTCTCTTACAAAAATTTATAGAAAATCTGTTCTTGAACTTGAAAATAGCACTTACTTTAAATCTGTTGAAAACGTAGTTAAGACGAAAAACTGCATTGAAAAGTCGCATCATGCGACGCCCTACACTAGCCCTATTTCATTCTGAAACAATCCTAAAAAAATAAGCAGTTCACAAATAGTTGATGAATAAACGTTAGCGTACTTTATTTATTGAGATTCTTAATATATAATTTGTTCCAATCTTGTATATTAAAAAAAAATTTGAAAACTGGCCGTTCTATCCGGCCGATTTCCTTAATTTATTTAATGAAAGGTTTTTAGACACATATATATCATCAATCATTGAAATTTACTCAACTCCCACCTTACTCAAGGCATACTCGCGATTCTTCCCTGTACATTTCTTATGGGACACATGCACTCAAGCAATTCGAATTCTCATAGATCATCTTCTAACAAATGGATCTTGATCGTTTCACTCTCAGAACACTCAGTGGATCAAGTTCTTTCTTGTGAGCTAATAACTGTTTAAATTCGTTGAGTTGGAGGAAAGTTATGCGTGCACAATCAACTTTACTTTCAATTTTTTCCAAATACTCCGGCCGACGCACTGCTAATATTGTCTGGAAGGAAGTACTGTAAAATAATTTTACCTACGACCACCCCTGTAAGTAGTCAAAAACACACAGTCGGCAATCAATGTAAGACGTCTATTACGCACGGTTAAACAAAACGCACGGCTGTAAAGTAAATCGCACGGCTTCCATAGCAACCACTTAGCAACTGTCAATAGACGTAGCCATTTTATTCAAAATGTATTACTTAGATATTTGACGTTGAATTTTATTCTATATCTAAGTGGTAGATAACATTTATTAGATATGACATTGCATTTAATACTAAGAGTTATTTGGAATTATATGATAATTGGTTCGGTTTGACTCAACCGCATCTTTTAGCTGTCTGAATGTATCTCATATTAGTAAACAATAGTATATTATACATCAAGCGACTAAAGTGGCCCATTTAGTCCCGCGAGTGGTGTTTGATTCCTGCGAGAAGTAATCCACCTAAGGAATTAATGTCACTTTAGTCGAGAGGTGTATACGCTATTTTATGCAATTCTGGTAATTCTACATACATTTCTAATAAAAATAAATACTACTTAGGATGGACTTTTACGAAACTTGGCTGGGAATCGAGGGTGAACTTCTAAGATGCTTATAAACACAAGTACAAGTGGGTCGTAGGTAAAGTATAGTACGTAACTCGTGTTGTAACGCATTTTACGCACTCACGGAATTAAGTACTCGCCGCTACGCGGCTTCGTACGTAACTTTTCCGTTCGTGCGTAAAATGCTTCTTACAACACACGTTATGTAATAATCACACCCTCTCATACATAGTCTATCCTAATGCTGCGGAGCAGCACGGTTCCTCTAGTTTATCTTTAAGACCATTTTCTCTATTAATTTGCTAGCTCGAACCACGATAGAGCATTTTATATTTTGTTTGAAGTTAAGGCTAAAGTCAAATGTCAAATAAGAATACATACAATAAGCAATTGTATGACACTAAAAATTACTGAAAAAGTGTTCAAAGAGATTTCATTGGGACACTGAACAAAGTTATAATAAAGTGTCTTTTATACGCGAATTATAAAATGGTATATCAAAGAACATGTTTCATGAGGTATCGTTTTATCGCACGCGTCCAAGTTTAGAAAACGAGCCGAAGGCGAGTTTTCTAAAGTACAAATGCGATTAATGGCCCTATGAAACAAGTTTTTTGAACTATTTTTTCTACTTTGCATTTTTTGGGTCCAAAAAGTAACAAAATTTAAAAAATAATATGATTAAATCGTTTTAGGGAATTTTGTATTCATGACGTAGCGGTTGGTAATGAGATGAGCGTCATCTTATAACATTTGCAAATCAGATAATTGTGTCAATTTGCAGTAATACTTTTCATCACATGACAAGCGCAAGCGCATCCGCCATGTTGAAAGGGCGGTAGTTTAAAAGTTTCGTACTGTTTTGTGCAATAATGACTGGGAATGCTATATTATCTCGACAAACAAATCCATCTTTCAAACAAATTATTGATTGTGCTGTACATGTTGACAATTCAGTTGAAGCGCATCATTGCGAAAAATTAAAAATGTGGTTAAAGTGTCATGGGCGTACTTAAATAGGCAAAATGAGTGTGCTAGTTGAGAGGTTAATTTCAATACAATCTTATCGGTAAATGATTATTGAATAATTTTAACCCAATAACCGTCATAATTTATTGTTTAGCCCATGTAGAAACTCTAAAATTGAACATCTAGGTTGAATGAATAGTATTAATAATAATAAAATTTAAAAGTTTTCTGATTATTATCAATAATAGGATTACGAGTATATATTACTACTATATATTGGAAGCAATACTCAGGAAAATTTATATATAATATATATTAGTTTTGAATGATTTATACCGTGTATCACTCTTACACACTCTAGAACACCACCGTTTTATTTTCGTACAAATTTAAATATAGTCTACTTGAAAAATGTATTTTTTCTACAACTGTTGAAAATTTTTTTACTGACTTGTCAAAACAGGTTAAATTTCGCACACTAGGGCGGGAAAAGTAAAGGTTTACATAATGATGGTGCACTAACTATACAATGGAAATTATTCTTTACAATATATGTTAAATGCTTAATTAATACCACTAGTAAATTTCAACCCAGAAGAAGAAACAGCAACGTCCGACGACGAGACTAAGTGTGAATATGATAATCTTATTTTCCAAGTAAATTTTCTCCTAGCAACAGCAGTCAACCTTATATCACAGCTGTACTCATATTTTATAAATCTACTCTAGTTATTATTATTACTTATTCAATTTTCAAACTATAGTTTTTATAAAGTTAGTTGTAGAAAAAATATTGTATATAACACGGATGCGACATAATTTCGCACCCTCGATTGATATTTTGACTCGCTTACGGCTCGTAGAAATGCATTCTATCTCGTGAGCGAAATTTCGTTTCGCAGTCTTGTTATATAAATAACTATTTTAATTAAGACACTTATTATCTTAACTTTCTCTCAATTTCTTTTTAATAAGTATTTACTGTTTAATGTTTGTTTTGATTTTAACAATTTATTAAGAGGTATTTTAACATGCTTGTTTACAAAACAGAAAAAGATGGCTTAACTGCACTAATGCGCACAAAAAAATGTGAGTAAAAAGTCCATAAGTTTGTGCTTTTTACTTTGTTTAATCGTCTATCTGCTTGAAAAATAATGAAGAATTATGAAAGGTGTGTAGCCCACCTGAATTGTTTGTTGTTATTGTTCAATGATGTTCTATATCACGATTGAAGTAGGGTTATGTTATTTGTGTGCTTGTTTTTTTACATAGCGAACATTGTCGTTTCGATGTTAGTGTTACCAATCTTTATGAATAAAATACTGCGTTTCGAAAAATGCTCTGTATTGAAACTCACCAGGGTTTCATAAAGTAGTCATTAGAACCGCAAAGTAGATTTATTTTTTATAAAATATTAATTTCATAACAATTTTTGAATGAAAAGTGTACAAAATTGTTGAATAGTATATTTTAGTTAGCAATTTCATACACTAAGTTCATTATATTGCTAATTTTCTTGATAAGAAAGACAAGAAAAATGTTTTCGAGATATTATTTTTTTTATTTTTACTTCAACTTTGTAATTATTTGTAGCGTTTTTTATGTTAATAACAAAGTATTGATAGAAACACCACGATTTATATACTCATTGACATAGAAACCCTAACTCCTAGTAAATATAATTTTATTTTAAAACTACAAGATTCGAATTTGAGCGCTATCAGTTGAACATTCCTGTTATTATTCATTTATTTTTTTCTGTAAGTACTGTACGAACCGGTCTAGTGGGCATTCAATTATTACGTGTAGCAATTTGGGAAGAGGGAAGTCTTGTAAAACGTTAGAATGTGTTGCAGTGGCTGGAAGGGGGCTCGAATAACGCGTTACCTAGCATTGTTTCTTTATTCAATTAAAAAACTAGGATTAGTGTTTTAAATGAAACTGAACGTTTCTAGCTAATTTCACAATATAATGATTTGATTAAAAAACTAGGAAATTGAAATCTCCCAAGTTGGCAAGTTTCGTTTATGTTTACGGGGAATCCCTCGACTTATTGTATTTTTATTTGGTTTTCGTTGTCAGTATTCGTAATTGTTTTAAACACGTGATACGCAGAGTTCATACTGTAACGTCCTCAAAAGAGGAAGATTTGCATCATTAGCTGGTCTTGGCCTACAAAGGCTCTCATGCTGACTTGCCAGAGCAACTGCCTGTGTATATCTCGAGATCATGGTAAATCGTCGTACTATCTCTACCTAGGACGGCCTATAGATCTACGCCCACATGAGGATTGGACACTGGCTGCTCTTACTACTCGTAGTGAAAGTTTATTACGACAAATTTGAGCCTATTCTAACGTATTTTAAACTCAATTATATGTTTATTACATTATATGTAACTAAATGACAACATCCTGTAGAGAAACTTAATAGTACGTTCCCTACTCTGATTTCGGAACATATTCCTTTTTTTATAACAGAAGAATTTGTGAGAAGCGCAATAAACTCTTTTAAAACAAGTTCTGCTGGTGGTTTAGACTCTTTAAGACTTTCACATCTACAAGATTTAATAAGTTACAGTGCTGGCCCTTCAGGAAGAAATCTCTTATCATCTTTGTGTAAATTATGTAATTTTATTTTAAATGATACAGTAAACATCAATATTCGTCCTATTTTATTCGGCGCGTCACTATTAGCTTTAACTTAAAAAGCAGGAGGTATCAGACCAATTGCTATTGGTAAAGTTTATCGTCGTTTAGTAGCGAAAATAATTTGTTCAAACATCAGAGACAAATTAGGATATTTACTTCGTCCATTACAATTTGGTTTAGGGTCGAAAGGAGGTTGTGAAGCAGTTGCACATGCAGCAAGACGTTACGTCATTAATCATCCAGACGTTAATAATAAAGTTTTTCTGAAAATTGATTTTAAAAATGCTTTCAATACAATTCATCGCGATCATTTATTAAAACTTGTAGCCGATATTCTACCTGAAATGTTTCCTTTCATCAATTAATGTTATCGATTCCCTTCATATCTTTTATTTGGCGAAAACATCATTTATTCGGAAAGAGACGTCCAACAAGGGGACCCTTTGGCACCTCTCCTTTTTTGCATATCGATACACAAACTTATTAGCAACATTGACACAGAATTCAATGCTTGGTACCTTGATGATGGTTCTTTAGGTGGTAATACTAATTCCGTGTTCAAGTCTCTTGTCTATATAATAAACAATTCCAAGGATATTGGTCTTGAACTTAATTTCAGCAAATGCGAGTTATTTTTCTTAGAATTACCAAATAATCTAACCATTGATAAATTTAATTCTGTAGCACCAGGCATAACAATTACCAACATACAAAATTGATTTCTATTAGGTGCTCCTTTATTAAACGAATCCTTTCTATCAGCTTTCAATGAAAAGCTGACCTTTTTCAAAAAAATGTCATCTCGTTTGCCTATTAATTCCAAAATTAACATATATCTTAAGATGTAGTCCGACCTGGTTACATAATGATATCTTAATCAATTTTGACAATGTCATTCGTCATTCATTAGAGTCATTAATTAACATTAAATTAGAGGACCTTTCTTGGAAACAAGCTTCACTACCTGTTTCATATGGTGATTTAGGAATTCACTCAATCGTTTCAGTAGCTCTTCCTTCTTTTTTGTCATCATTAAATAGTTCAAAAAATTTCATTAATTACATTCTGCGTATATTTTTCCACACACCCTTTATTAATGGAGGCAGAAAATATTTGGTCATTAAAGTCTAACAAAGTTGTACCCGATGATTATAAATCCTTTCAAAAATCCTAAGATATTCCTTTATTGAACATTGAAAAAGAAAATCTGCTTCAGAAAGCTATCAATTTACCAGACAAGGCTCGTTTGAATGCAGCATTTTCAAAGGAATCAGGAGCATGGTTGAACGCTTTACCGTCGGCCCCATTAGGTACGCTTTAAGATGACGAAAGTTTCCGTATTTCTATTGGTCTCCGTTTAGGTTGTCAAATTTGTGTAAAACATCGCTGTCGTTGCGGAGCTGATGTTGATGAATATGGTAGACACGGCCTAAGTTGCAAATTAAGTGCCGGCCGTTTTTCACGTCACTCTGCAGTAAATGACCTAATCAAACGAGGCATGCAATCTGCAAAGATTCCCTGTTCGTTGGAACCGTTAGGTACTTGCCGCGACGACGGTAAACGTCCAGATGGTATGACCCTCATTCCATGGCAACGTGGCAGACCAGTTATATGGGATTTCACTTGCACTGACACTTGGGCTCCGTCTCATGTCCGATCCACATCTACTTCCGCAGGCGCTGCAGCTTTACAAGGCGAAACTTTTAAAATCAATAAATACTAAAATTTGGAGAACATTCACATTTTTATTCCTGTAGCAATTGGAATCTCTGGTGTTTTCGGTCATGAAGCTTTAAAATTCATTAAAGAAATCGGTAAAAAAATATCAGTAGAAACCAATGATTCAAGAGCAACTTTGTTCTTTATACAACAAATAAGTATTGCAATTCAAAGAGCACACGCTTCATCTTTTCTGGGTACGTTTCCCCGTTCTAAGCCTCTAGAAGAACTTTTTATGAAACCTAATCATAAGAAACGTAATTCTTCTACTACTTTCAAACTTTCTCACATTACAGACCCTAAAACATGTGATCTTTCCTTTTTCCGAAATTCTTATTTAACATCTTCATTCTCTTTTTCAGAATGTGTGCCTTCTGATAATACATACGTTGACAACTCAATAAATTATGCCCCCAACAAGCTTTTGGACCTCAGTGTACTAAAAAATACAGATAACCACCAGCCCGATGATGTCCCATTCATAGGAATACTGAAGAAGATGACTATGCTAGAGAATGATGCGATTCCTATACGCAATAGATTATCTCTAACCAAAACACTTTTCAATTCCGTAATATCTACATCCAATTCAGTAGCAAATATCATCAATTCAAATTCCTTATCACGCCGATCAAGTCAGAAAGACAATCATAGAATCCGAGATTATTCGTACAATGATAGTAATTGCGAAAGAGCTTTTAACAATATTTCCACATTTAGATCCATAAAGGGTATTCCCCAAGATTCTTTGGGTCTCAAAGGCCTCAAAAATATTGCTAACACATGTTTCATGAATAGTATTATCCAATGCCTATCAAACACAAGGTGGCTATTAGAATATCTAAAGAAAGACGCATACATAAGAGATATTAACATAAACATATCTAGCATGAAAGGAACACTAATTAAAGCATTTGCTGAAGTTATTCAAGAGCTTTGGTCCGAAGACGGTTCAGACAGAGTGGTTAATACAGTATCAATGAAAAGTAAGATTCAGCGATTTACTTCAAGGTTCGTGGGATACACTCAACATGATGCACAGGAGTTTCTTCGTTACCTATTAGCAGGACTTCACGAAGATGTCAATAAGGTATATGAAAAACCAAAGCCCATATTAACAGAAATTGATGACAAATTTAGTGATATCGAGAAAGCACAAGAATTTTGGTTAAGATATGCGAGAATGGACAACTCTAAGATTATGGATAACTTTGTCGGTCAATTAAAATCAACAATCAAGTGCACACACTGTGGTCACTGTTCAGTTACCTACGATCCTTTTTGGGATTTATCCCTTCCGATACCACAAAGAACAGGTCAATTACGACTCTCACAATGTTTAGATTCGTTTACAAGAGAAGAAACAGTCGACGCTGATGAGAAACCAACTTGTTCGAAATGTAAGGAACGAAGACGATGCATTAAATAATTCTCAATTCATAAATTTCCGAAAATACTGGTTATTCACCTGAAGCGCTTTTCGCAAACAGAAAGTTTTAGTGGAACACTTAATGATTCAATAGATTTTCCAATAGAAGGGCTTGATATGAACCATTACGCGGCTGATAATGCGGCACCTTGTATGTACAACCTCTACCCTATATCTAATCACTGTAGAACCACTTATAATGGTCACTACAAAGCATTTTGCCGACATCCCTATACGGGACAGTGGCACGAATATAACGATGCAAGAGTGCTATTAACATCGTGGAAATCTTTAGTCAGTGGAGAAGCATATGTTCTCTTCCATGAACAAGATGACACAAAATCCCACTTTTAAGTTTAATAATTTTTTTTTATTAGTTTTTAAATTGTATATTTTCATTGTCAATCAATGTATTATTTGTTTTTTTCTCTGCAAAATTTATTTATATATTCATATATACATTATAAAAAACATGAATAAATAAATAAACAATATACGCATATATTGCGAGTTAGAAGTCTCTTGTTTTATTTTTATTATCGCTAACAAGATTAGCAGAATAAGAATGGTATTCTATCGAATATCCTATGCGCAACATAATTGTGACTTTTAGGTAAAAATCATCACTTGGGTGATAAGTAACTTTTATGGAGGAGGAGAAGGGGGTTCAGAAATTATTCCAGTGCGTTATATTGGGGGGAGGGAGAGTGAAAAATCTTCAAAAATTGCATTACGTAGTACGTACCCCTCCCCCCAATTCCAATATCAGAATACAGAATTTGCTCGAGTACAGTGTTTTTAAAGGTTGCCTTAAGAGGCCTGAATACAACCGCCATATTGGATTCCTGACTTTAGTAAATGAAATTAGTTTTAGTCCGTTCAGTGGATAGATTAATTTAGCTAGCTAGTATGCCATAAAGGCATATTTTTTAAAACGGATTATTATGAAGTATTTTTCCAGTTCCTACACAAAAACAAAACATGTCTTATTTTTAACTGTATAAGTTTCTCATAAAAATGTCTAGATTTCTCTAAAATCCAAACCGCAAATATAATTTTTACTTCATTGGTAAGTGCTGCCATCTATTTTAGATTACCACATCTGGCAACGGTGTAATTATTTCGGGCTAAACAACTCTGATGAGAGGGTGGAATGGGGCAACTAGACTGTTTGTTGTTTACATTTTTTGAACTACATTTTCACTTTTAAAAGTATAATTTTATTCATTTTATTGTGACTAAGAAAAGTCAACCTGTTTCTTAAGAAGTAAATAGAATAGATTTAAAAATGTTTTAAATGGAGAGTTGAATTCGACTTGAGTTCTTTTTTATAGTCATTAAAATATTTCAGAAGTAAACAAGTGTAGGATTGTTTTTCCCATTTGATCAAAAGCGTAGAATATTGATATTTTGTAAGGAATTTTAAGAATAAAAGATAAAAACTTGATTTTTTTCATCTGATATAAATTCAGGTGGACCAATTAAGTTTATTTTTTTATAAACAAAAATAGAACGGTTAAAATTCTAGACGTCAACACATATAAAGTATTAAGTTTTGGAAAGTGTGCAAGTGATGGCAAAATTGAGGTTAAAACCATCTGGCATTAATAACAAACATTAAAAATATTATTAATAAAATGATTTTTCCAATAAAGTAGAAAACAGAATAACCAAATACGAGTTAATTTAATTTTGCTTTGAAATTTCCAAATGTAGGAGTATATAGAACTTAAGTGATCAATGTCACTTCTTTTATTCATACAATTATCGTGTTCATTAATATCATTTCAAGAAAAGTTCTTTTTATGTAGGTTTTTTCCCTCTAAGGACACTAACGTTAGTATAGTCTACAATGTGATCATTTACTTTTACCTGTTCTGCTAATGCACAGGATTTAAAAAAAATTGCGACCAGATTTATTTTTATTATCCTTTTTAGATATATAGAGGCGATAACCTCTGCAGCATAAATTAACAAAACTGATGAAATTCTATTTTTCGTGCTTATTGCCAGAATTGGTAGATGTAAAGGGATTGACAATTAGAGATATTAAAATTAATTAAAATACGTTCTTATTTCCTTTTGATATTTTTTTCCTACCCACTATTTTTCCTAAAATCCTATAATACACTCGAAACTTACTTACAAAATAGTATGAAAGAAACTGAAACACGCAAAACCAATTAAATTACTAGAAAACTAACTAAATGCACTTATGGCAAAATTCCATATAATCAATCACTCATTTACAATCATTCAGTTTTTCACATATTCTTTACATCCAAATACTAACAAATGCTACACAAAATCTAAGCAGTGACGCTGTAAATATTTAAAAAATGTATACTACTTTTTATCACGTTATCAAATCACTTCACCACACATCAAAAAATCTAAACCCACATATACTAAGAGTAAATAAAATATGTTAATACTCGGCCAAATTACTTATTTATTTTGAATATTTTAGGTATACCGACTCAACAAATTGGAACACGTCCTTGAAAATTTACATTTTTTATCAACATTTCAATATAGAATATCAATCCGAGAAATCATACAATTTCATAGACCGTTTTCAGGATTTTAACATTTAAAAGTTCCATATACGTCACGGACGCCATTTTCTTGTAATTGGATGACAATAAAGTTAAACTTTTTATTTGTATGTTAATACAACACAGCATTATTTAAAGTTTTAATTTTAATTATTCACATATTTAAGCACTGAAAAAAGTTTAAGTCAAAAATATCTCGCAAAATTTATAGTATTTTATTAATTCATTAAGGCTATTTGATAGTGATGTTCTAAAAGAAAATAAAGAATTTTTTCAAATTGGGAGGGATTTAGTTAAAATGTTTGTGTTAAGGAACATAAACACCAATACATCTACAATGTAAATACCTTTTTTCTTCTTTTTATGTTATTAATATAATAGCACAAAATTTATTTTACAAATAAAATAACCTCAACCGATTTTTATTATTGTCATCCAAAGTCTTGACCTATCCCAACTGGTGATGCGCACTAAATGATCGTATTGCCGTCAAATCAAGTGATCTAGGGATATCCCAGCTTGTGATTGACAGTTCCTCGTGACGTCGACATGTAATCAGGCCTCTTAAAACAATTCACAAGTGTTTATCATGCCTAGAGTGCGGAGAAATGCAAATTATCGGCAGCTAACTGAGTTCGGAAAGCTGTGTTGACGTTCCGAGGAATTGCTGGTAGAATGAACATGAAAGTGGATACCATTGTCAGATGTTATCAGACGTTGCACACAGAAGGCCGAACACGAGGTTCAAAGATACAGGACGAGTGAGCAGGAAAACAGAGGGTCAGGATCGTCTCCTAAATTTATTAGCTGTAAGAGGCAATAGCAACTCAGTGGTTTACAGAACATGGAAGGGTTCTTGGACTGCGAAGTGTTTTTAGACGGATAAGAAGGTTTGAATTTTTTCATACCGACCTCAGCAGTTGGTGTTACCTTTAACTCTGAAACATCGAAGAAATCGACTTTAGTGGTGCGAAGAACGACTAGTGTGGCATCAGGAGTGGAACACTATCATCTTCAGTGATGAATCCCGTCGTAATCATCAATTTTCTGTGGAGTGGCATGTAGGTACATCGCACTGTTGGAGTTATGATATGGGGAGGAGCCATTGCTTATAGCTCAAGGTCACCTTTAGTCTTTATCGGAAGCAATATGAATGCACATCGATACATTCAAGAAATATTGGGACCTCATATGATTCCTTACCTCGCGACACTCCAAAATCCAACTTTTCAGCAAGATAACCCTGGACAGCTTCCAACAGGATTTTTGCTCAATTGAATATGTGTAGGACATAATTGGTAGAAGGTTAATACAATAACAGCGACCTCATCATACTCTGATAGTTCTTCGACGTGAGATAAAGGTCACATGAAATGAGATACCCCAGGAGGATAGTGATTGCCAGTTTATGAGTATACCTAGACGCATTAGAGAATGTGTAAGAAATCCTGGAGCTTCAATCCACCATTAAAGTTGGTGAGCCGAAACTCACCCGATTGCAATGAAATTTCAATTATTTATGTAAAACGAACTCCCTGATATGTATGGCATATTTTTCCGAAATAAAATAAATTTTACTAGATGTTCGGGTTTCTATGTTACGGAGTATATTAGTTATTTTGTTTTGTTCTCACTTTTGCGGTGAATTATTTATTCATGTTCATAAAAAATACAATTATTTTGAATATGTTCTCTTGTATAATATGGAAATCGGTATAAAGCCATGCATACCTTGTGTACAAGAAATTTTTATTCCTACATGTACCTATTTTTATAGATGTCCTTCTAAATAAAACGAATTTCATGATCCGAAACACATGCAACGAGCATTATTTTACAATTGGTACCTGCCTAAAATCGGTTCGTTATATTCCTTTGTCTTCGACTTATCTCTCAATAAATCCACAACCTGAGGTTCATGTTAACAAATCGTGAAGTCACATATATCCAACTACATACATGTTAAAGATTTTACTGTACGACTTCAAAGGTATCGAGTAGTTGCACCTTTTCTGTTACAGAACATCCTCAAACTTATTAATACCCTTATTGCGGACAATAAAATACATTTCCACCCTTTTTTTTTGAAATTAGAACCGCAGGTAATTTTTATTCACAGTACGGGGACGTATCGATAACTATTCAATTGATAGTTTAAAAAAGATCTATAATTTATCCAGAGAAGTTTCGTTTATTTTACCGGATACTAAACTGTGTTTAAGAAAATAATTTGACTAATCTGATAATACAATTGGTGGAACATGTTTACTTTAGTCATTTCAATGACAATAAGAACTCCAAGAACAGAATCTAGTATAACAAACAATTCAAACTCTTGAGAGTGATTCAATGTATTGAATGCACACATGAGGAAACAATAATGAGCAGAAAATTAAACGAAAGGAACGAATATATGAGGAAGGATGATTATGACAACAAAGGATATAAACTTGGAACAGATGAACCAGATAATAGAGGAATTAAAAGTGAATAAAACTTTTGAAAATCATGAAATAGATCCAAAAACGGAGAAATTCTCAGGAGGAAAAAGGAGAGAAAGTCTATTACATATGATGGAACACTAAGTGGATTACAAAGCATTAACTTATCTTCCATCTACACCAGAATTACAGAAAATATAGTAAGACAACAAACAGACCAAAAATTAGGACAAGGACAAGCGAGGAATAATATACATATTTGAAATGAGAGAATAATAGAAAAAACAATAGAGCAAGATACGATTTTCTGGCAATAACAATTCTACAAGTAATTATTGTAATCGAAGTGCGCGAAACTTTACATTCGACCGAATTTTTGAAGTCATCTGATTCGTCGTTGACATCACTCAACAACCATTTGGTCAGAATTTGGGGATTTCTGAACAAGTTACGCTACCACACGTTAAATGCGCAAACATCCGTAAAAATTATATACCGATTTCATCAGCGACTTCACCATAACAATTTTCTTCGCTGTTGACGTGATGATGCGTCCAGAGCGAGATCGCCATTAACCCATTATTGGCCAAGCATTGAAAAAATAGGTTAAATTATTAAATATTTGTTTAAAACAATTTATTAGTACAATAAATAAAAGTAAATAATACAATTTTTTTCACAAAATAAAGAAAAATTAAAAAAAAATACTGTTGCGTAAGCGCAACGTTGGCCGAAACACTTAACTTAAATGGTATTCTTCAAAACAATCGGGGTGTAAATGAACATTACAACTTCTACACATATAAACTGTCTGACTGTGACAAAATCTGCATCTTCTTCTTGTAGGTTGTTTAAATATCAAATGACTTGATTGGTTCCGACGAATATCAGTTGGTATGTTACCAGGAAGTGAAGCTGAAGCTCTCAAGGTATTCATTTTCAGCAGGCGCATAAGGAATAAATTGAAACATATAACCATCGCTTGAACATAGGCACCGTAATTTAAATCCAAATCTGACTGGTTTACCCTTTATAAACATCTTACAGGAATGTCTACCGAAATAGGGCACCATTTCCTCATCCACTGCTAACTTCTCTGAAAAGGTATCAAACTGCATAAACTTCTTATTGATTATGTCAAAAAGGGGCCTGATTTTAGAATACTTGTCATCTTTGTCCAACTGTGTGTTATCATTGAAATGTAAATTCTGTTTTATACTCCGAAATTTATTCCGACTCATACACTGTTTTACTACTTGAACACCTTTGTCTTCTTCTGTGGACCAGTACATATCAGTTTGTGGTAAAACGTGATACCCAGATAGCACTAATATCCCAATAAAATTTAGTAGTTCTGATTTCGATACCGAAAATTCATGTCGGTTGTTCTGTTGTGCATATGCGTTAGAATAGTTTACTATCATCTCTTGAACCTCATCATCAAAGAATTTAAAAAATATATCCAGTGGAGATGTTCCAGCGAGGTTGTTTACCAAATCTTCTCTAATTTCATGTTGTTTAGATATCGGAAAATTGTTGTGCATAAACTCACCTTTTCTCCAGTTTACTTTCTGTTCTTGTTATTTGTTTGCACCTCTCTTACGTTTTGCTTGGTTATTCTCCTGGCCAGTCGCTGTTTCTACCTCAATTTCCTCTAAATCTTCCTCCCTTGTATGAATTTCAAAAGAACCAGCTATATCCACCTTTTGTAGTTCATTTTATGTCCTCTCCTCGAAAAACAACTCTTCGTCGGTCAACTCGTCAACATCGGGTGGAATATAAACAACGTCAATTCGATCTAAAATAATTCAGACCGTACTAAGATTTATCAAGATATGTATTATGTATGTACCTAATATGTATTTTACCAGTGATAAACAACCTGCTTACCTCGTTCTTGTTCAATATCCATAAGTACCTCTTCTAATGCCAGTTCCAATTCCTTTTGTGTTAGTATTTTCGACATTTTTTACCAGAATAATCCACAATAGTTTTTTATATGATTGTTTACAGATAAACGCTCAAAACGACCCGCTTTATATAGAAGCCTAACAATGACTAACCGAACGTCTTACGATAAATAGCAATTCAACAGGTCTGAACGTGTCTAAAACCTGAGTTTACTTATTAGGCCAACGTTGCGTTCGCGCAACGCAGCACTTTACTGCAATAAAAGCAAAGTATGACAAATAAAGTAAACAATTTTTTTGTACAGAACTTTTATTTCAACCTTTTTTTAACTGTCTATCAAAAATAATAGCAGCTGGTTATAACTCAGAACGTATTATTAATTCGAAAAGTATCTCGCTCAAAAAAGAGAAAATTTGCCCATTTTCAAGTAAACAAAATTTTAATTATTTATTTATAAAAAATGTCTAATTTTTTTTTACAGTTTTATTTAACGTTGCTATTCACAAAAACATAAATATATTATAGATAAGATTGTTTATTTTTACAAAAAAAAAAATAAAAACTGTGGTGTTGCGTGTACGCAACAGTGGCAGGTAATGGGTTAACAACTTCTCGGCCTTACAAACATTTCTTTTCTGAGAAGAGATTTGCCAAATGCCACCCTAATTACGACAGAATACACAAAAATTTAATACAGAAATTACATGCTTATCTCATAAACCGTTATTGAAATTGTTCCTCATGCTTGAACTACAATTTCGAATTCGATAATTCCAATCTATAGATATTATCTCACCCTCGTATTTTAGTCAGTAAAATATGTAACGTGTATTTTGAAAAACTAGGAAGTACTTTAGTTGTCATAATGGGAGTAGTTCATAGACCGTTAAGCACTGATAAAATAAATATTCCAATATTTAAAAGGAATAACAACGTTGCACCAAAAGAAGGTTAAAAGGAATTTGGATACAGAGTGGCTGTGGTAACAATAAATATCCGGTAAGCTTTCAGTCAAGTCCTCTTTTTTTATAATTTATTGGAGAGTGTAATTTAACGCATACTCATGTTTTAATTTCAAAACGGACGGACAAAAATGTTATTAAAATTTAGTTACCAGTCGGTTAATGAAAATAACTATTATATTAACAAAGATGTGTTAGTTATGGTTTCCATTTTTTTTGGAATTAAATTATCTACCAAATCAGGAATGCGAGATTAAAAATATAGTTATTAGTTTCTTTTTTTTTAAGTTGATTGAAAATCACAAAAGGTATATTCGTGATTACTTTAGTTAACATTTCGTGCGTTTAAAATACATTCCTTCGCTGCATTAAGCGAGCCAAGATACAACTAAAATATAATTTATCAAATTATTTATACACTGCTTGACAAAATTTTGTATGAATTTATAACAACAAACAAAACTATTTGCTTAGATTCTCTGTATTGAAGAATTACTTAGCTTTTCAGACAAAAACAGGGTAAACCTACTAGTTGTTTGACACCTGCGAGCTATTGGATATCCCAAATATTCGAACTGAAAACCAGAATTTTGTAATCAGTAGTTCGATGAGCTTTGTTCACATGTAGCCATTGTACTATTAGTATCAATATTGACATTATTGACTTTCGATTGATGTTTCTGTTTTGGTGCCAAATGTGAAATTCTTTGGTGATGCACAAGAAACACGGTTTGTTGAAACCTATATTAAGAAATAATAGCCGAATTTTAGTGTTATAATTTGTGGTAGAATTTTAACAAAGTGCTCCGCATTAATATACAAGGTACTGGTGTAGTAAAGCTGAGTATTTTTATGGTTTAAATCAATATATTTAAGTTGGTTCATGTTTTAGCGGTGTGTCCAATAACTGACTTGAAATATGATTATTATCAGTTGTTGGACATTTGTCCAAAAACTGCATTTTGCAAAATTCGTACAGTTTTTGTGTGAAATATTAGTGCGTCTTCTCTGTTTCCGACAATTCGAATTTGGTATCAATATTCACAGTGTAACAAGTTATTGGATGCTAATCTGTCCTATAACTGAAATATGCGTTTTTTATGTCTCGTTTTCAGGCATGCCCAATAAAATTAATATAATGCGGAATCGATGGAAGCTGCGATGAATGAAGTCAAGAATAACAACATGTCATATAGAAATGAGGCACGCAAATACCGGTGTACCCAAATAAACGTTGGAATTTGGAATAAAATATCCTGGTCATGCGACCCAAATACAATTCTTTCAGCAAGACAAAAGTCTAATCTTATATTTATTTATCTGTCACGTGTTTACTGAGGACAGTGATGATGATGATGATGATATTTCAGAGATAGAAAGTGAAGAAGATATCGAAACAGATTATCAAAAAGAGTCCAACCCTATTGCGAACATATCCGTGGATAAAGTGGATAGAGTTGAACTAAACTTCAGAAGTACATAGATTAACGCAGAATTTTGACAATGGTGCACACCATCTGCTCACATAATAAAATGAATAGCTGCCTCACTTGTTCTTTTATTGAATTTCAAAATAAGCAAGGTATAACAAGTCGATAGAAAAATAACTAGATAATTCAGATATAGCATATTTTTCCAAATTACCAATGAGAATCCGGAAATTAATCATGTCATTATGTATTTCAAAGTAAAGTGACGTTTTCACTCCTAAATAATTAAATCTCAATAATTTGTTTGGCATATTGTAACGGCCAACAATATCGGGGATTGTTACTTAAGTTTTGAGATATAGCGAAACTGATGTGAAAATATAAAATTCGACATTGTCATCGTAAAGTTTGATATTTTTATTGGTAAACGTACTCAGAACGTGTTGTGATACAGTGCTATTTGTGTTGTCTACAAATACTTGAAGTAATGGCTAAAAATGGAATTAAAGCGTGAACATTTTCGTGCGATAATTTTCTATGGTTTTGGACGTGGATTAAGCCAACAGCAGTGTGTCGGTAAACTTGCGCCGACTTTTGGATATTGCATAATTTGACAATCGCTCAAAAAAAGCTCGTGTCAATTGGTGCAAAGAAAAGTTGAAAAATTCAAACGCGGTGCTTAAATAGACGTCTACAAAATCCTGACAGGCGATGAATCATGGATCTATGTATATGAACCTGAAATTAAACAGCAATCTACTGTATGGGTCTTTCGAGGCGAGCTAAACCCAACAAAAGTTCTTCGCACACAAAGTACTTCGAAGCAAATGGTCGCCTGTTTTTTTCGTAATAACTGCACATATCGCCACCGTTCCATTAGAGCAACGCAGAATGGAAAAATCATGGAACAATCGCAGGAAACGAATCATTCTCTACCACGGCAATACCTCTCACACATCAGCTCAAACAAGAACATTTTCGAGCGGACAAAACATCGAATTGATGGGTCATTCGCCATGTAGTTCATGTTTGGCGCCCAATGATTTCTTCTTATTCATATCAATAATAAATTGCGAAGCAACGTTTTTCGACGCCTCAAGAAGCGGTTGATGCGTTCAAATCACATGTTCTGGAGGTACCTAAATCGGTATGGAAAAAGTGCTTCGGTAATTGGTTCAAACGCATGTAAAAGTGTTTTGATCGTAATGGAAAGTATTTTGTAAAACAATAAAGTTATTTCCGATTATGAATATTTGTTTTTATTTGTCTAACTCAAAACTGAAGTCTCAACCCTCTAAAAAAAGGTATTTATCCTTCATTGAATGCTTTAAGAGTCTTATAAGAATTTCGTAAATGCTAAAGCTGTACATCCACATCCCCAACGAGGCATTCATAAATTGGATTTGTTATGGAACCAACACCTATTTGTAGACCAAGTGGGGAACGACGGAAGACGAGAAGCGAAGTGGGGATGATCGCGAGGCACGTAACGTCACAGATTAGGTACATTTTCTGTTTCGAATCTTATTTAGACAAAATCTATGATGATAATTGTTACTACGCATACAACTACTTCTACGCAACGGCTTTTTTGAATGGAAATAGTCAAAACATGTGAAGAGCCGAAAGAAGCAGAAAGCAATGAAAGTAACGCTGATCAAGAACCAAAATAAATTGAAAATAAGAAGAGCAATGAAATAAGAGCACAGAATAAAAATTACGGCAATTTGTGCGATGAACCGAAAAAAGTAGAAAGTAGCGAAGGTAATGAAGTATATGAGCAAGCAGGAACCGACAGTAACATGCGCGAAAACCCGCCGGGAGAAATTGAAAGTGCAGGTGGAATCGAAACAGATGATCCACTACCACCAAGCCCCATCTTCTGGCATTTCATTCTTTGGCTTTCCACACCAGTGCGAACCATCCAACGCCAACCCTCTGCCCCCCGTCCCAAAATACTGCAACCGTTGCACCAAATCCGGACACTCTTCCGATTCTTGTCGGTCTCAACCGATTTGCCCTTCCTGCGGCCAAACCGGCCACCGCATCAAAAAATGCCCCAAGTCCGGTACCCCTACTTGCACCAATTGCGGCGGAACTCACGCCGATTTCCACCCTCGCTGCCCCCATAGGCTTACCACACCAAACACCCCCCAAGAAACTGCCCCAGTCACCCTCGAAAAGCCTCCAGTTCCCTTCGAACTCTCTACAGACTCCAAAATCGTCATAGAAATCCTTACCGTCACCCTAATGAACGCCATTCCCAACTCGAGGGACATCATATCCGACACTCTTCGTCACTTTCTATCACAAACATAGGCAGGCGTGCTCACTTCGCTTTCACTCCCATCAGGAGTGAAAGCACTTCCACTTGAATCCGCGAGCCCCAACCCCTCCCGTCGGTGCTACAGGTTTTTCACGTTTTTTCCTGTAGCATGGTGAATTTATTCACTAGCCGAATGGGCCGACATCGACGAAGTTTTTAGATTTAAAATTATTATTGGTACTCAAACCTACATTCAACTCAAATCAATTCTACATAAAGTAACAACCTCCCCTCGAATTCTTCAGCGAGCCATTTGCCTCTCAACATCAACACCAACACAACCCTCCAACCCCAACCGAACGCGTACACAAACCCCAAACAAAAAAAGCCTCCAACCCCGCCCTGCAGAGGAACCGCATCCTATATCAGGGCCTTATCTCCAAAACCCCCAAAACCAATTCAAAACCAACAAACCTTCCAGAAACTCCCTCGAACTTCTCTCTCTCTCTCTCTCTATCGATTCACCAAATGTGTCACTTCAAATTGTGTGGAATATCCTTTCGATTTATATTCAAAATGACACACTCTTAAAATTATCAGGGCCGACCGTATTATATTTGTTTTAATAAGAGTCCATGTTAAAGTAACTTCACATTACTTTATGGTCCATATTTGAAAGCAGAACCTAATGTAAAAAATACATTTAAAAGAAATGTGCAGATAAGCAGAAATAGAAAATGGATGTACATTTATCAACGTGAAGCGGACGGTAGAATTTTTTGGACTGCATAACTCCAAATTCTATACGATATAAGCCTTATGTCAGCGCCAGTCACAGTGAAGTGCGAAATTTGTGGTAAATTTTTTGAGAAGCGAGGCCTAAAATTACATCAAAACAAGACGCATGGTACACAAAATTTAAGTTCGATTACAGTAGAAAGTTTTGAAAATAAAGATATAAAAGATACGAATTTTCATATAAAGTTGGCAAAATTGAAGAGCCAAAGATCAGTAATAAGAAGAGTCCCAAAAGCTTCAAGGGCTATCTAATCTAATTAAAGAATGCGTAAGACAAAATTCTATTACTACCTGGGAAAATCTTTTGCTTTTTCCGTATAATGTTTTGAGTCTTCCTTCTAAAAATTCTAATAAAAAAGTATCTCTCTCTACTATAATCAAGAATAATTTAAAAACTTTTGAAAATATAGATCATCATTTATTAAATTTCTCTGATCAACAAAATAGAAATTTCTCAGTTCGGGAAAACACAAATTTATCAAAAAATAGTAAAATTTAAAATGTCGTTAATAAAGTTTCTGACGGCGACTTGACATCCGCAATCAAAATCTTAGCTTCAGATGACAGTTTTGCTGATGTCAGTGCAGCCACTTTAACAGATTTAAAATCGAAACATCCTGTAGAGAAACTTAATAGTACGTTCCCTACTCTGATTTCGGAACATATTCCTTTTTTTATAACAGAAGAATTTGTGAGTACCGCAATAAACTCTTTTAAAACA
Organism: Galeruca laticollis; assembly: GCA_963921935.1. NCBI lineage: Eukaryota > Metazoa > Arthropoda > Insecta > Coleoptera > Chrysomelidae > Galeruca > Galeruca laticollis. The sequence goes on along the minus strand of OY998178.1, from coordinate 219,190,647 downwards.
AGTTCTGCTGGTGGTTTAGACTCTTTAAGACCTTCACATCTACAAGATTTAATAAGTTACAGTGCTGGCCCTTCAGGAAAAAATCTCTTATCATCTTTGTGTAAATTATGTAATTTTATTTTAAATGACACAGTAAACATCAATATTCGTCCTATTTTATTCGGCGCGTCACTATTAGCTTTAACTAAAAAAGCAGGAGGTATCAGACCAATTGCTATTGGTACAGTTTATCGTCGTTTAGTAGCGAAAATAATTTGTTCAAACATCAGAGATAAATTAGGATATTTACTTCGTCCATTACAATTTGGTTTCGGGTCGAAAGGTGGTTGTGAAGCAGTTGCACATGCAGCAAGACGTTACGTCTCTAATCATCCAGACGTTAATAATAAAGTTTTTCTGAAAATTGATTTTGAAAATGCTTTCAATACAATTCATCACGATCATTTATTAAAACTTGTAGCAGATATTCTACCTGAAATTTTTCCTTTCATCAATCAATGTTATCGATTCCCTTCATATCTTTTATTTGGCGAAAACATCATTTATTCGGAAAGAGGCGTCCAACAAGGGGACCCTTTGGCACCTCTCCTCTTTTGCATATCGATACATGAACTTATTAGCAACATTGACACAGAATTCGATGCTTGGTACCTTGATGATGGTTCTTTAGGTGGTAATACTAATTCCGTGTTCAAGTCTCTTGTCTATATAATAAATAATTCCAAGGATATTGGTCTTGAACTCAATTTCAGCAAATGTGAGTTATTTTTCTTAGAATCACCAAATAATCTAACCATTGATAAATTTAATTCTGTAGCACCAGGCATAACAATTACCAACAGACAAAATTTATTTCTATTAGGTGCTCCTTTATTAAATGAATCATTTCTATCAACTTTCAATGGAAAAATAACCTTTTTCAAAAAAATGTCATCTCGTTTATCCTGGTTACCGACACATATTGCTTATTACCTTCTCAAGAATTGCCTATCAATTCCAAAATTAACATATATCTTAAGATGTAGTCCGACCTGGTTACACAATGATATCCTAATCAATTTTGACAATGCCATTCGTCATTCATTAGAATCATTAATTAACATTAAATTAGAGGACCTTTCTTGGAAACAAGCTTCACTACCGGTTTCATATGGTGGTTTAGGAATTCGCTCTATCGTTTCAGTAGCTCTTCCTTCTTTTTTGTCATCATTAAATAGTTCAAAAAATTTCATTAATTACATTCTGCCTATATTTTTCCACACACAAGACCCTTTATTAATGGAGGCAGAGAATATTTGATCATTAAAGTCTAACAAAGTTGTACCCGATGATTATAAATCCTTTCAAAAATCCTGGGATATTCCTTTATTGAACATTGAAAAAGAAAATCTGCTTCAGAAAGCTATCAATTTACCAGACAAGGCTCGTTTGAATGCAGCATTTTCAAAGGAATCAGGAGCATGGTTGAACGCTTTACCGTCGGCCCCATTGGGTACGCTTTTAGATGACGAAAGTTTCCGTATTTCTATTGGTCTCCGTTTAGGTTGTCAAATTTGTGTAAAACATCGCTGTCGTTGCGGAGCTGATGATGATGAATATGGTAGACACGGTCTAAGCTGCAAATTAAGTGCCGGCCGTTTTTCACGTCATTCTGCAGTAAATGACCTAATCAAACGAGGCATGGCATCTGCAAAGATTCCCTGTTCGTTGGAACCGTTAGGTACTTGCCGCGACGACGGTAAACGTCCAGATGGTATGACCCTCATTCCATGGCAACGCGGCAGACCAGTTATTTAGGATTTCACTTGCACTGACACTTGGGCTCCGTCCCGTGTCCGATCCACATCTACTTCCGCAGGCGCTGCAGCTTTACAAGGCGAAACTTTTAAAATCAATAAATACAAAAATTTGGAGAACATTTACATTTTTATTCCTGTTGCAATTGAAACCTCTGGTGTTTTCGGTCATGAAGCTTTTAAATTCATTAAAGAAATCGGTAAAAAAATATCAATAGAAACCAATGATTCGGGAGAAACTTTGTTCTTTATACAACAAATAAGTATTGCAATTCAAAGAGGAAACGCTTCATCTTTTCTCGGTACGTTTCCCCGTTCTAAGCACCTAGAAGAACTTTTTATGAAACCTAATCATAAGAAACGTAATCCTTCTACAACTTTCAAACTCTCTCACATTACAGACCCTAAAGCATGTGATATTTCCTTTTTCCGACATTCCTATTTAACATCTTCATTCTCTTCTTCAGAATGTGTGCCTTCTGATAATACATGCGTTGACAATTTAATAAATTATGACCCCAACAAGCTTTTGGGCCTCAGTGTACTAAAAAATACTGATAACCACCAGCCAGATGATATCCCATTCATAGGAATACTGAAGAAGATGACTATACTAGAGAATGATGCGATTCCTATACGCAATAGATTATCTCTAAACAAAACAGTTTTCAAATCCGTAATATCTACATCCAATTCAGTAGCAAACATCATCAATTCAAATTCCTTATCACGCCGATCAAGTGAGAAAAACAATAATAGAATCCGAGATTATTCGTACAATGATAGTAGTTGCGAAAGAGCTTTTAACAATATTTCCACATTCAGATCCATAAAGGGTATTCCCCAAGATTCTTTGGGTCTCAAAGGTCTCAAAAATATTGGTAACACATGTTTCATGAATAGTATTATCCAATGCCTATCAAACACAAGGTGGCTATTAGAATATCCAAAGAAAGACGCATACATAAGAGATATTAACATAAACATATCTAGCATGAAAGAAACACTAATTAAAGCATTTGCTGAAGTTATTCAAGAACTTTGGTCTGAAGACGGTTTAGACAGAGTGGTTAATACAGTATCATTGAAAAGTAAGATTCAGCGATTTACTTCAAGGTTCATGGGATACACTCAACATGATGCACATGAGTTTCTTCGTTACCTATTAGCAGGACTTCACGAAGATGTCAACAAGGTATATGAAAAACCAAAGCCCATATTAACTGAAATTGATGACAACTTTAGTGATATCGAGAAAGCACAAGAATTTTGGTTAAGATATGTGAGAATGGACAACTCCAAGATTATGGACAACTTTGTCGGTCAATTAAAGTCAACAATCAAGTGCACACACTGTGGTCACTGTTCAGTTACCTACGATCCTTTTTGGGATTTATCCCTTCCGATACCACAAAAAACAGGTCAATTACGACTTTCACAATGTTTAGATCCGTTTACAGGAGAAGATACACTCGACGGTGATGAGAAACCAGCTTGTTCGAAATGTAAGGAACGAAGACGATGCATTAAATCATTCTCAATTCATAAATTTCCGAAAATACTGGTTATTCACCTGAAGCGCTTTTCGCAAACAGAAAGTTATAGTGCAAAACTTAATGATTCAATAGATTTTCCAATAGAAGGGCTTGATATGAACCATTACGCGGCTGATAATGTGGCACCTTGTATGTACAACCTCTACGCTATATCTAATCACTGTGGAACCACTTATAATGGTCACTACACAGCATTTTGCCGACATCCCTACACGGGACAGTGGCACGAATATACAGATTCAAGAGTGCTATTAATATCGTGGAAATCTTTAGTCAGTGGAGAAGCATATGTTCTCTTCTATGAACAAGATGACACAAAATCCCATCTTTAAGTTTAATAATTTTTTTTATTAGTGTTTAAATTGTATATTTTCATTGTGAATCAATGTCTTATTTGTTTTTATTTCTGTAAAATTTATTTATATATACATTTTATCCGTTTAAATATAAATAAAATAGTATTTAAAAAAAAACTGTAAAAAAAAATTTCAAATTTGACATTTTGAAAAAAAAACTTCATAACTAGGAAGCAATCCATCTATCCAATTTTATTGAAAATACGTCCACTTAAAATAGAAGGCAAGCATTTAAATTTTCAAACAAAACATTTTGAATAGATTTCTTAATATTTTGAACTGACAACATAACGTCTAAGATCACGTGAATTTGGTAGCCAATAGTATAACTACATCACACTCTGCCTCGAATTCGATCTTGCGATGCATGATCATTTACATATTTTTGCGTCGCAATTTGCATTTTGTGTTTGTGTTGGTTTCCCAATTGTGCAGTGAAAAAATAAACTATTGACATAATAGGTATATATAATACTGGCAGGTAAGTGTTACTAGTTCTAGGGTACAGTTCAGTTACTGTTAAATATTATCAGGCTCTCTAGAAAAGAAGTAACTAGCTTATGAAAATTAGGTAATTAAACGAGGATTTTCATAACCCCACTTTTATTAATATTTTAGCTTATATTAGTTCTGGCAGTCAACTGATGTTATCACTTGAGACTTTCATAAATAGTCAATGCCAAATATGTTTTCATTAGGTACTTACATGTAAACCCATCAGAACTTTTCAATCACATTGGAAAATTTAGAATTTCTGAAATCTAGTGGCTGTCAAGTCAAGCGGGAAGTACCAATTACACTCAATACTAATATTTTCATCAGTAAGGGTGGTAGAAGGAATAAAAACTTCAGAGCAAATTTTGATTCGGGTATTGGCAGAATATAAACTTTTCACAATCGGCATTAACACCTTTAGAACTACTGCAGTTACACTGTGCTACTGTTTCTCAGCCAGGAACGTATCATCGCAAAACATACAAATCTAATTTGTATTTGACAGTTGTTGAAGATCATAAAACAAAGCTCTATAAGACTATGTATCTAGTTGAGTTGAGCAAAAATGCATTGCACATTCTAGCAAATGAAATAGAACTAAAATGTTTCGATTTTCATTTTCAATCATTTGAAGTAGGAAGATTTAGGAACAATCTGCATTTGGAACCTATGGAATATTTCACTTCGCCTCCATTGCACCTTTATACTTTAAATAATGGCAAAGTATATTTAAGAAATAAGTTTTTGTGAATGTATTTATTATTTTGTTCTGAATAAAAATATGGTTTCTGAATTATTGGATTGGGCTTTTATTGCAATAACTTCTTCTGAAGGCGGCTAACAACTGCTGAAATTAGACATTCTTCAATATGTGTGGGTGTTTTTAGGCTTATTTCAGAATGCCTAAGGCCAGTACATCATACTGAAATTGCAAATACCTTGAATGACTGTTATCCACTCTTGATGTCAGAGGATTGTGCTTTGGAAATAAAAAGAACGACCAATAATCCAACCAATTTTTCTGTTCAGTTACAGGAACAGACCTTTTATTTCAAAACTACAAATCTTTCAAATTATTAGTTATGAGTCTTTCAATTAAGTGCATTGATATTTTAAAAACAATATGCTGAACTAAACATTTTATTAGACTCATCACAATAAAATGTGAATGTTTCACTTTGAATTGAATCAATAATGACCATGATCATGATTGTTTTGAAAACGCCATATCAAATAAAAAAAAATTCTTATTGATTTTACTCTAAACAATAATACAGCTATAATATATTTATTTTTCTTTGATTCAAAAGTATTTCTTTTAATAATACAATGTTTTTTGTCTGAGTGTATGTATAGAAGAGCTCACTAGTCATATTCTGTGAAAACATAAGGAAGAAAACTATTTTCTGTGTTCATTACTTACTAAAACTACTTGAAAATAGTACTTCCGAAACACAATCACATGATCATTTGAGTAATTAGGAAATAGAACATAAAATAATCAGCTGCTACTGCTATCACCGTTTGCTGCAACAATAAACCTACCTTTAAGTGTGCTTTTTAATAATAAAAGACCAAAGTTGTTAGAATGCCTAGCCCAATGAATTAGTGTTTTTAAAAAGTGATAGTTACTTCTCTTAGGTACCTGGCTCATAAATCAAGCAACCTAGTTTGGTGACAAGAACGGTGTGTATTACTATTAATTCTGTAGCAGAGCTCGCAACGTAAAATTTTATTGATATAGTCGCAGTTGTAAACAATATATCAATTGATAATCATTATCTCATTTAGCAATGTATGATCATCAACCTAACAGCCATTTATTGGTACTAATACCCCCAATGAAGTAAAATAAGAAAATATCTACATTGTTTTACTAAAATTAGAAATACAAAATTACTAAAACTGAATGTTTAGTTTGGCTAAAATCCAAACTAAACAGTCGAGTTCGGGATTTATGATATAATGGTCAAGATCGGGTGCAATCACTATGAACTGAAGTTGGTTTCCAGCCAACCTAGTTCCACAAAACAAACTGTCAAATATTTGGTAAACCAAATTGGAAGTAGTCAGAAGTGAGATCACAGGTAGTCTTCACTAGAGTACTTAGCTTGTAGCTGCTATGGTATTGGTATGAGTTCCAGTCAAACCACTCTGCTATATAGTGACAATATCCAAGTTCCAAATAGTCCAATAAAATTCCAGTAGCTAGCTCCAATTATCTCTACCAGAATCGTGCATGAAGCAGATGACTATTCTGACTAACAATAAAGCCAATGAACCAACGCAATGAATCGGACTATCCCATAAGAGAAACCATCAAATGATTAACCTTGACTATAGAAAATCTGCATGAAGAAATAGGCAATAAACTATCAACTATCAACAACAATAATTGAAATATCGGCTTCCCTCAACACAATGAGTGTTCAAATAAATGACCACGCTGGAATATGGCAGTCGTTTGGTTTGATGTTAAAATGAACCCGCGGCAAATTCTCATAAAATAAAATTCCTTTCGGTTAATATAACGGCTTCCAAATACACCAAGTGCTAAGGTCGACTATATTCTTATAATTTTGTGCAAATCAAACCCTGTTTCAATACGGATTAATCCAAAAATTTACGTAAAACAGATCAAAAGTAACTTGCACATATATAAGAACCGCCGAAGTGAATTCCCCGAAATTGCAGAGGTCGCTTATCGTGTAAAATTGCACTCAAAATGGCTAGATCAGTTTATCCAACTTACAATGGCGGAATCAAACTAAAAATTATTTATAAAAGAAGTCAAGTTTTATTGTTGGGAATAATGAATAATATTAAATCAACTAGCTCCATACAATATGTGGACATCGAGGTCGACTAAGAGACTAACTACTATAGAAGTAGGTTCAACAACAGGTTAAGTTTCGAATTGCAAGTACCATTTAAGATGACTAATTAGGAACTTATCCGTGTGATTTACTACGGTGTATGACTACGGTTATGAAAAAAAATCAAACACCCTTTAAAAAAAAGTTATGCTAAATATCATGGCTGGATCTAGGAATTTTCTTCGAAAGCAATTCTTCGAAAACAATTCTTCGAAAATCAATTCTTTGAAAATGCGATTCTTCGAATACCATATTCTTCGAATAAACAATTCTTCGACTAATAATTCTTCGACAGCTTTATTATTTGGATTTACTAAAATCTGGGATAAGTTTTCATTAGACAATAATCAATATTTCTTTCATGATATATAAACGTATGATGCGGAACATACTAATAATAAATGAGAATTATAAGGTCATTTTCTTTTTTGAGAATACTTAGGAACTGGAAATAAAACACTACTTTTTTTATTTGTTATAATTATGTCAACATTTTATTAATAAATTACAGTAAAAGTTTACAGTACAGTAAAAGGTTACAGTAAAAATTACAGATAAATGACATAAATACTATCAAATACCAAGGTAAGAAAAATATTATAGATTAATATGATGCGTTGTGAGCTAAACCTCTAATGTATTCTATTATATTATTTTTATCATACTGATTTACAAGAGTTTTGATTCGTTGATTACAATCTTTGTACTTTTTTCTTGGTGTTTGTGGTTCAAATCCGCTTAAATATTGTTCTACACGAAGTTCATTTAGACTTTGCTCATTTTTTATACATTTTATAAATTTCCACAAGTTGGGGTGAACTGCTGATACTTGTGTTTCAAAACTTCCATGCCATCCTTCTACCGAATTATTTATTCTCGGTAAATCATCCAAAACTGTTTGATATAGATTCCACAATTCGTATGGATATTGTGGTGGTTTTCGCTGTTTTCGATTTGGTCGCCCAATCCACGTATATTCAAAATAATTAATAACACTTTCGGCTTCTGACGGAAATATTTCACTATCATATAATTGTTCAAAAGCCATAACTATATCATCCACTGGGACAAAAGCAATAGCACACAACATTTTTAGTTTGAAAGCAAATTCACTGTCAGTCTCATAGCGTTTTTTTAATCCATTCCTTTGAATCATTCGAAAAATGCATTGACTGAAGTGGAAAAAACAGCCTCTTTTTCTACAACTTGGAAAAGCACTATTGCAGGCATTAATCAATGCTTTTTCGAAGTCAGTGGTAATCGTTGCAGGCACTAAAGATGATTTCAAATTTTTAAGTTCTTGAAAAAATTGATCATAAATTCGTTCTGATTTTTTTGGTAAGAGTGCATAAACTAAAAGTACCGATAAATTGTGTTGCAGTCCGTGAACGGTTAGTAATTGTTGGAATAATAACGGCACGGTTTTAAATGTGCCATCAATATACCAATGCTTACTGTTAGACAATAATTGGAGATTTTGTTCTGTAGTAAAAATTAATATTCTCTCGTACACTGGACCGGCATCATATAGCAAAAAATTTTCATTTTTGTAGGTTTTCGTATATTCCTCCAAAAATATTATTTCGCTTCTATTAGTAGGGAGAGCTGGTCCTTGTAGATTTTTTTGTCTGATATTGCGAATACTCCGTTTCATACTGCTAACACTTGGAAGCTTGGGAGCTGCCGTTATGGAACATGTAGTCGAAGCAATTGATATAATTCTGTGAGGAGGATCATTACTTATTTTCGAGTTGATTCGAATTTTTTCTTACACTTTGGTCGCTTCCACCTCTGAGGCGTCAGCAATATGATTATGTTCTTTTGTTATTTTACTGATTTTATCGTCGACAGTAATTATTCTCGCTGGACAGTTTGTTTTTCTTTTCTTAAAAAATGCGCACTTCCAATACACTTTTTCACCTCTTTTTCAACATCTTTAAAATAAAAATGTCCCTCGAACAACAATTTACGTTTTCCTTTTTCTGAACAAACAAATTCTGCATCCATATTTACTTGCACAGGGTTAAATTAAAACTAATTTTATTTTATGGAAAACAATCCTTTTTATACCCACTCAGGTCAGTTGCAAACTTGGGATTAGATAAATTATACCTGATTTATATCACAAACAAATTCTGCATCCATATTTACTTGCACAGGGTTAAATTAAAACTAATTTCCAAGGGATTATCGTCAGTTGCAAGCTTGAGATTAGATAAATTATGGATACCTGATTTATATCTCTGAACAAAGTCATTCCTTTTGGATACTTCGAAGAATTGTTATTCGAAGAATTATTAGTCGAAGAATTGTTTATTCGAAGAATTGCATTTTCGAAGAATTGATTTTCGAAGAATTGTTTTCGAAGAATTGCTTTCGATGAATTTTCCGGATACCATCATGGATATATACGATAATAAAAATTAAACGCTTAAAGAATTTCGAAAGTGTACTAGGTACTAGGATTCATCTCTAGTCTAGTTCTTTTCTCTTAACCGTGACCTTCTTGTTCGTACTTCCTAGCTATTCTCAGTCTTGTCTTACACAAAATAAAAAGAGATTAAAAACCGCTCGAAGGAAGACTGAAAACTACAACATGCAATGTGCAGGCTCGTGGCGAAATCGCAATTGACAGTTGTACGATTTATCCAAAACAAAGTTATAAAATCAATGAAAAATCGCCAGAATAGCAAGAAAATTAGAAAAAAAAACAGTATTTCCTTATGAAAATGGCTAAAACTAATATGTATCCCTATATTTCAACAAATAATGTACACTAAATAGTTATTTCTATGATATAAATCCAACAATTAAAACAGTTCACAAAGTATGCATTACCAGTTTTCCTAATGAAAATTGAGAAAATGGCCATTCATATTCCAATATAATGCTTAGTATAATGATATTCAACAGTTATTTCTAAGTATTTTATTATAATTTAGTCACTGCAAGATGACAAACCCAAGGCAACAAAAGAAAATGAAGCTTAGTGGAATACCCAATTTCTATGGAAGATACTAAAGCAGGATGGGAAAATAAATGATTATAAGAAGGTAGATATACTAATGTTACTATGGAAACAACCTGAGTATGATACAGATCAGAAATTGTTGGGGGTAAGATAGACTATGATTGTTTTCGAAGAAGAGTTTAGTATTATGGTCATTCTATAGTTCTAAAAAGTCTTATGCTGATAATGTTTTAGTTCTGTTATCTTTATTTATAAGTGGTATTCGTTGAAGTATAGTTTAGTGTTACAAATTCAAGAATATTCAATTTATTACCTCGTAATTAAAAGAAAATTGAACCATCACACTATAATAAAAAAAGAAGAATTTTACATTCCCCACTACAAAAAAAATAATTAAAAATTGAGAATATTGCTACATATAATAACGAAGAGAGATACTGCAAAATTCAATTGTGAAGTTAGGAAATATCCAATCTTTCCAACGTACCTTTTTTGATAAAAAAGTGTAAACCTGCTTCCGTGTGACCAATATAGTTTCAACAAATGAAAATGTACTATCGAATTTTTCAAATGGCTTGCAATGAAATCCGCAAAATTTGTGAAAACTCTTCACGAACCACAATCAAATTTTCGACAAAAATGTAGTACATCTGGAACCAAAAGGGACCAGTCGTCAAGTGTAATCACAGTATTAAATCAACACGTTCTTCAAAGAAAGCAAACGAATTATTCACATCAAAACGTTATGTTTACATGACTTTTTTATAGTTCATTTGCCATTAATCGGATTTACAATGACAGTAAGAAAAATTTGTCCTTTTTTTCGGAAAAAAATTATGAAGAAAATCAAATTTTTTTGATCAATTGGAAATCTCATCATATATGAATACCTTACGACATTTCTCTGTAATTTTTCACTCAATATATTTTCTTGATACGTTGTTCACATTTTATTTGCCCAATTTAAAAAAAAAATGTGTGTGATCTAACCAAAAAAACATGGGTTGATCGCAATCTTGCGTGTGTTGGTTAACAATATATTGCCTAAATCCCGATGACCTTTCAAATTATACGAGGTTAAAGCAATTATGTAACTGAAGTTAACAAATCAAAAAAATTGTTCTATCAAAAAAGTGTTGAAAATAAAAATGTAAAAGAGAAACAAAAAAATATATGGCGAACAGTACAACCAAAAATAGGAAAAAAGAAACATTCTACAATTGATACCGCTTATTTAAATGGGGAAATAACACAAAATAAATACTAAATTGCTAATTTGTTTGCCCCTTTTTAGTAACTAATACTAAAAAAGCAACAAATACTCACTTTACTAACAGTCGCTGTTTCAAAAATTACACAACAATGTATGTCGCTAATACTTTTTATTTCACTCCCGTTATCCCTGAAGATGTATTGGATGTAATTAATTGCCTAAAAAATGTTTGTGTTGACTGTCTTCCGACAAAGATCATTGAAAGTATAGGTGCACAAATTGCTTGTACTCTAGCAGACATTATCATTTACTCAGTGGAACTAGAAACGTTTCCATCTAATCTAAAGATAGGAATTGTTACACCAATACATAAAAAATAGCCTTCTTAGTCTTGACAATTATCGGCAAATTACTGTTTAAACTGATGTATGTCAAGTAACAGAAAAATGTATTTGTAAACAAATGTTTTCTTTCCTTGAAAAGTATAATGTCAGACCATCAGCATGGTTTCTTGCTTAGCAGATCAACGGAGAGTGCATCCATAGCTCTACTTAGTTTTATCTATACCTCATTGGATAGGAAGAGGTATGTGGGTGCATTCTTTTTTGATGTTTCAAAAGCTTTTGATACGGTTAGTACTGATATAACAATAAATAAACTACGAGATTTAGTGTTTTAAATGAAACTTACTGTTTCTAGCTAACTCCACAATATATTGAAAAAATGTTAATAATTCTAAAAAATTGACAATTATTTCGATATCATCGTCAGAATGACAGAAGTTACATTTCATATGATGCATCAAATTAATTGTAACTTCTGTCATTATGACGATGATATTTAGGTAATATCGAAACAATTGTCAATTTTATAGAATTTTCAACATATATTGTGGAGTAGAAAGAGTAAGTTTCACTTAAAACACTAATATGGGTTGATTCCACAAAGTAAGGGTCGAGACAGTTAATTTTACGAGATTTAGGATTTTGGGGCAAATTTCTATCGTGGCAAAAATCATATTTAGGAGTCAGAATAATTATTGTTAGGATTGAACATCAGAAGTCCCTTCCCCAACCTCTGGATATTGGCATACATCAAGGTTCAGTCTTAGGTCCTCTGATATTTGTATTATACATAAATTATTTTTCCTAATATATTAGCACTAATCATTTGATACTATATGCAGATTATACCACATTTGTGATTGATGCTCACCAGAGCCAGTACAGCGATTGATATGGTACTCGAAGTACGACATTTTTTGAGAAATTTCAGTTTGCTAGCACGATACAGCCTCCGGAGTGCAACAAGTCAACAATTTTATGATTGAATATTATTTAGAACATCGGAGAAATTTCGGGTTGTTAGTACGATACAGCCTCCGGAGTGTATACAAGTGACCAATTTTATAATTGGATATTTTTCAAGGTGCCTCACAGATGTACCTTACCCCTACAGCAGCTCCTATAAATTCAGATATACTACATTTTTGGTTACTTTGGGGAAATTTCGGTTTGTTAGTACGATACAACCATTGAAGTGTATACAAGTGACACATTTTATGATAAAATATTGTTCAGGGCATCTCACAGATGCGGAAAAGTGAGTTTTAATCCTTAAAACTGTTTGATTTGTAGTAATATTGAACGAACAGTTATTGTAGGCAATTTGTGAAACATTGTTTTCTGTCTGTATATTGGTAGTGCACGGTGGCATTTTCTCTCTCATTTATTCAACAATGTTAAGATGTTCATTGCTTAGCTTTAGGCATGGCTTGAGAGTCTCCGTTAAAGGATGACCAGTAATTCGAATAATTTCTTGTAAGTTTGCTCCAGATTATCTCAAATTGCGTACAGCGGAGGAGCGATTGGAATTATTGGTTTTGATTACCTTCTTAATATCAATCGCAATACGCTGCGTGCCTAGACGTGTCCATTTACTGAGTTGGTTAATACCTATTGGACAATGTTTGTACCAAATTTCTATTTTCTTCCAATCCGAATTTCAAGATAAGAACAATGGATTCGTTTCGATATTCGGTGTTTTTTTCTTAATATCTTTTGTAGTAGACGCACTAGACACATTTTTTGACATTCATTGTTCGTTGTTAACCATCTAGATGCAGGAGTAGGGTTTTCTCCGCCCTCTGCATTTTTGGAGAATAGGGAGTTGTATTCAGTAAATTCACCATAAATGTCTCCATCGTTCTTGAAATATTTTACTAGACCTAAGATTGCATCGTTGACATACCAACGTTAGAAGCTTTCCACAATTTTACTGATCGCTCTAGTTGCCAGGTCCATGAATGGATTTTCTTTTCTCTGGAAGCGCTTGTAACTCTCTTCTTTTGGCCGTACGTGCGTTTCTGGCATCCTCAAAACCTATGTCTATAAATGGGTCTATTTTCAGATTAAAATTTTGAAACTACTTTTTCTGCAGAAGCTTCGCGGAATTATTCCAAATTGTTTTCACAACTACCTCCTTATAATCGGTGCCATTAGCTAGATCCATATTGATAGCCCAGTCTTTAAGAATACCTGCCAAGAATTTTCGCTTTTTACAGAATGCCGACAATCTCTTCCAAATAAATTTCTGCGTTTTTGGCGTGTTCAGAGGCGTTATAGATCCAATAATAACTGAACCGTTAACTTACATCTTCAACAAATGCATAGAAATTGGTATCTGGCCTAGAGCATTTAAACATTCAGTTATCATTCCAATATATAAAAAAGGTAACAAAAAACGGACAGAAAATTATAGACCCATTTCATTAATCACCCACTTATCAAAAATATTTGAGAAACTTCTAAAAACAGACTACAAAATTTTGTAAATAAATATAACATACTTTCCGAAAGACAATATGGTTTTCGAGAAAAAACGTCCACTCAAGATGCTATTCTGACCCTTACTGAAAAAATATATAACTCGTTAAACAACAACAAACCCTGTCTATGTGTTTTCATTGATTTATCGAAAGCATTTGATACTGTTAGCCACGAGTTGCTCTTTCAGTCGCTGGAGGACATCGGTATCAGAAATACTTGCTTAGATCTATCTAAAAGTTATATTACGAATAGGTATCAGACAGTCCGAATAAACGGTGTCGACAGTAAATCGTTAGTCGTACAATGTGGAGTGCCTCAAGGTACGGTCCTCGGACCCCTACTTTTCAACATCTACATGAATGCACTATTCTCTGTGAAAAGCAGAGGTAATATTATCGGTTTCGCAGACGATACCGCGATTTTCTACGAGGCCGATACCTGGACAGAACTAAAAGAAATAGTAGAAACAGACTTTATTATCATTAAAAAATGGCTTGCAAGCAGGTTGCTAACTATAAACTTTCAAAAAACCAACTTCCTACCTTTCAGTTGTAATAAAACAAATCTTCCTCACTTTACTCAGCTCAACATCCTCGATGGTAAAAACAATCTTACAATTACAGCCGAAAGTAACATAAAGTACTTAGGAGTCATTATAGACTGGCACATGAAATGGGACTTACACATCAACTACGTAGCCAAAAAACTACAATGTATCCTATATAAATTAAGATATATGAAAAAAATCCTTCCTGTTCATCATTTGCTCACACTATATCATGCACTCGTTGAAAGTCATTTTCGATATGGTTTATTAGCATGGGGAGGTGCACTAAAATCCCACATCCGACCCCTTGAAGTTCTACAACGACGATTCCTGAAAATTATTCTAAATAAAAACTCAAGATATCCAAGTGATTTACTATTTCAAGAATGAGAGGTACTCGACCTTAAACAGCTCTATTACTACAATGTCAGCATGAAGTACTATACAATAAAACACTCGTCAAACTTACCAAAACATGCCTATAACACTAGACAAAGAAATAACTATGTAATACCACAAATAACAAAATCACTGCTGAGAACTAGTTTTTCTTATAACGCTCCAAAAATGTTCAATACTTTACCTGAAACAATTCGCGCTATACCCAACTCATTCCAATTCAAAAAACAGCTGAAAATGTTCATGAAGAGATCTAAAGTTCGAGTCTTTTGAGAATGATTATTTTAACCAATCGATATTGACCAAAAAACTTCCTCGTTATATTTCGTATACATTTTTATCTATATCCCATTTGCATGTGTGTTAAATATGAATACGCCTCAAAAAAAAAATTGTTATTTTATTGCATTTTTACATTTTATATATATTTTATCATTCACACTTTTACCCATATTAAAATCGTTGTTGTAACCTACTAACATTTTAATTTATTTGTAGTATTATGTTTCCTAAAATGGTGAATAAATATTATTTTTATGACATTTTATTTTGTGATACCTAGTACTGTAGTTCGTTCATGTTGTTTGTAGTATATAACATTTTTGTATTGACTTCACTCCAATGGATTATATGCATAGTTCTACTGTATTTAGGCCTAATTATAATTTAAAATTCTATGTGTCGTTGATTCAATTTTATACATATAATTTATAGTGTTTTTATTTATATTGAATTCAATAACTAGTATTGTTGTATGTGACCATTGTATATGACTAAATTGTATTTTTTGCTAAACAAGTATAATAACACTTATCGCCAACCTACTCTATTCACTCCATGTAATGTTCTTGTAAGACCATATTTTTTTTTTGAATAGAGTTGTTATTATTATTATTATTGAATTCAAAAAGTTTATAACTAGTATTGTTGTATGTGACCATAATATGGCTAAATTGTATTATTATTTTTTTGCGAAACAAGTGTAATAACACTTATCGCCAACCTACTTTATTCACTGCATGTAATGTTCTTGTAAAACCATATTTTTGAATAAAGTTATTATTATTATTATTAATTGCTTCGCTTATTTCTAAACTTGAAGCTATTCCGAAGCGATTCATTACGATTTTAAGACGTTTTCTGACTTTTTGAGAAACTTCAAAACCGAATTTATTTTTTCCGAGACCAGAAATATGTTGTAATATTATATTTAAAAAAAATCTCAAATATTCTTAATTCATTTCTATGAAATACTTGATATGTTATTAACTTCTCTTTTATTGTAAAGACTAAAAAAAGAAGGCAATAACCCTTGACTGGAATTTCTTATAAAAATATTTTAATAATCTCAGGGCTCTCCAGAAAAAAAGACGCTCACTTCACCAAGACAATGCGAATGCGTATGATTTCTTTTATAATACATCTTGTAAAGTCTTCTCTACCCCTATAAGCAAAAATATTCCTTCTGTGTTGTATTGATTTTCATCCACATCCAAGGAATGAGCCAGCGAGTGTGTGTATGAAATTAAGCATGTGCATTTACAATAAACAGCAGGGCTGCTGTTTTATATACTAGACACTGTATAATGAATTTGTGTTAGAGTCTGTCCTTATCTAAACGCGCTGCTTAACTCGCTATCTACATCTTTACATTCTTTTCAAAAAGTTCACATCAAGCCGTTGTATTTTTAGGATAACTCAAAAATATAAAATAAATTATTATGTTGGCATATAATATTCTTATGCTGTCCGTAGGCCCCATAGTGCGAGAAACGGAAGAACAGATTTAAATATATACACTCATGGACAAAATTATTAAAATTGTTATATATTTTTTGGAATATGTTAATTCTGGAAAACTGTCATCAAACTGAAATTTGTGGAAGAAATATACATATATCAGTGAAATTATCAGAATACAAGCTTTGCTTTGGACCAAGGATTAATCCTCAAGAAATAAAGTGCGAGGAGAAAAAGTATGTAAAAAAATGAGTGATTTTCACTTGTGTGACGAATTTCTTTGACTTCTAAAAAACTATCATACTTAAGTAAAAAAAGTGTGATAGAGAAGTAGACACTTTAAGCTTTAAAATGAGTTGCATTGGAAAGGAATACAATGGTTTAAACGCTTACAATTCACGATTGTTGCCACAATTACCCGAAACTCCGAAACAGCAAAAAAATTAAAATGACCAAAGTTGAAATGCAGGAAAAATACTGAAGCAATCTTTCTGAGATGGTTCAACACTTTCTAAGTTCTCGTTATATATATATATATATATATATATAAAATATGGATAAATTCGTGATAGCGTCAAAATATCGTGGAAAAATCTTTGATCGCTTTTCCCAATATTTTCGAAAGAAAAAAACATGACTCAAATCACAGGATATGATAGGTATGGATTTTCTCTTTCAGATGAATTTTGAATCGAAAGAAAATCAATTTTTGACCGACAATTTGTCCGACTCTTATGAGTAAATATGTAGAAAGTGTCATGTCCTGGATACCATGCAGGAAGACAACAATACAGAATAAGTTTGGGGGCCGTTATTTTGGAAACTATCGAATTTTCAAAAAAAAAACTATGCAACCATTCTTTAGCCTAAACAAAAGCTCTCAGTCATATTTGAGATATATGACCGAAATACGGATTTTTGCAACTTTGGGGTCGTTTTTCGCTCTAGAACCCTGGAATCTTGGACAAATTTGTTCCTTTTCAAATGACCCCTCAAGATCTACAAATTCCATAACAACAAATAACAGCCAAACAAATATGTCAGGTAAGCATTTACTGGACTACTTGTAAATAGAATTTTATAAAACTAATACAAAATTATAAAACTTGCTAATACAAAATACAGTTCTGATTCACTAGTCATACTTTTTATTTTTGACCAGCCAGATGAGGTATGCTTTTCTCTTATTTCTGTGTTTTTATTAGTACATTTGATAAATCCGACTAGTCAGTCTTAACAGAACAATGTGAATTACCATTGACAGTAATAATTTTTTGAACTATAAAAAGAGAAAATCAATAAATATTGTGCATATAAACATATATCCATCATTGTATAACCTATTGAAAATTACTTTAGAAGCACGTATGTTGTGTAAGATACTCAGATAATTCTTGATGTGGAGAAATTGCAGGTATCCAAGAGAGCAAAGCTAAGAAGCTCCGGAGCTGAAGAAAATCAGCAACAACAGTGTACTCGTATTTGTCATATTTAACTTCTATAAATAGCAATAATAAAATTGCTCCCATGTATACATGAAGCTCTCTTTTCTCCGGTTCATTATAAATTACCATCATTTACTAGATTATTATATGAAATAGGTTTCTGAAGAACTAAAATTCCTTTAACAAGTTCGTATCACACTTCGGCTACGCCCGTTTTTTTATAAAAATACTGAGAATAATCTCTTGAATTAAATGGTGAATTCAAAATTACCCTGCATATTTCATGCCTAACGGTTAACGTTCAATTTTAATGTATATTATCCCTGTTATTGATGTTTGATATCTAGTAATTTTATTAAAAAGACACTTACATTGGGAATATGAAACATAACGTTTCCACCAATTTACCATAATTCCCTAATAAATGTTACACGCGAACTTAGCGGTTTGCTTATTCCAATTTAGGTCCACCGAACTAGTATGAAAGCATTGATTTAATAAATCATACATACATTTTTGTTCCTTTTGATCACTTTTTGAATTCAACTAACTATTTCTAAATAATTCCACAATATAATGAAAGAATGATAAAAATTCTAAAAAATTGACAATAGGGATGACGACTGTATCCAAATAAAAACATTATTTCAACGTAATGTAAGGTAATTTAAATAAATCATTCTCAAGTCACGTGACATTGAACACTAATCAGAGATTTTGACGTAATCGTGCGCTAAATATCATCTGGCGATTTCCGTATATAAATGTTATCTTAGACACGGTAACTTGTCTAAGGACCGTATTCATAGTCCATCAATAATCCTTAAGATTACCTTACGTAGAGATTACATTTCACAGACGACTAAGGCAGCCTTCAAGCGTACTTGAGCGTTGGTATAATTTTATTACTATGGATTATGACGATTTTATTGGATTTATTGAAGTCTTGGAGGATTATGTAGAGAGAATTCCAAAAAGATACGCGGAAACCCCTTTTGATTTTTATGCAGAACATCATTTTAGAAGAAGATATATATTTTCACAAGCAACTGTGAGGAATACATTATTACGATTAATTTACCATCGATTAACAACTAATACTAATCGATGTTTTTCTCTTGTTCCCATTGACCATTGGCTCTCAGGTTTTACGCAACAGGTGATTTCCAAGTAAGTAGATACTGTTAATATATAATGGTTTCAAATCTTTTCTGTTAATTATCATTATTTTTAGATTGTTAATGGCGATCTTCGTGGGGGTCATGGTCAAGTGTATCTAGAATAATTAAGAAAGTATCAGAATTATTTTCAAGACACCTGAGAAATTATGTCAAGTATCCCCTGTATCATCATGCCAGTATTAGAGAGTTTATTGAATTTGCACAATCCCATGGTGTTCCTGCATGTGTAGATGGAACACATATCTCTGTAAAAAATCCTGATAGGGATATAGGAGTTATTTTCCGTAATAGAAATGGGATATTTTCTCTGAATGTGCAGGTTGGCAACAAAACTAGTGAATATTGGGGAATTTCAGCAAGAAAATGGAAAAGTGTACCCTTAGCGGAATATGTCCAAGCTTTCGAGGATGATTATCCTCATCATCAGGGAGACTGAAATGAAAAACAACAGTTGAATACTGTGGTCAATGAAAGAATAATTTGAAATGAATTTCACAACCACGTGTGTACTTACCTCCGGAGTGAGGTTAGACTCCATTAAGTTGTAATAATATGCAAACTACATATTATGAATTGTGAAATACTGTGTAGGAATTGAGTTTACGCAAGATCAACCAACCACATGACTACACCAAGTCAAAATGTCGCACCATTTTGTAAAATGAAATAAATGAATTTATCTTCAAGCGTTGCTATGTTGAACGCCGGTAAGGAAATGATATAGTTTCCGTCTAAATGGGATGTCACAAAAGACAAACAATGTTACTAACAGTCCAAAATAGGAGAACTGTAGGACAATGTACCCATTTCAGTAATGGCCTCTGTTGTAGGGCCAACACACTGATTTTAATATTCCTAATAATAAATAAGCTAAAAAACTAATCACTATACTTAATAACTATGGATATATATCTAAATATTAAATGACAAATTCAATAGAACTAGAAAAAATTATAAACTTACATTTTGCAAGATAACTCTAAACTTATTCCATTTAATGTTACCAATATGTTCTCTAAAATTCCTCCAAAAGAATGCATAACACTTATCAGGAAATTATATATATATATATATATATATATATATATATATATATATATATATATATATATAATATATATATATATATATATATATATATATATATATATATTATCAGAAACCCAATCCAATTACCATAGTATATGGTGTAGGGTATACTTTTACAATTATACTTATTTCAATTACATCGCATTATGCTTAAAACGTATATCCATTTTTTCATTGATGCTTTGGTCCAGATAGAATTTTATTCGTGTACAAATTTAGCCCATTGTTGTTTATCTCTTGCCATTGTTTTTGCCTCTGTCCATGTTTTTCCTTTTTCTTGCATTATGCCTACCATAACACCATCCCATGTTTGTTTTGGTCATCCCTTTTTCGTTCTTTTTTGTATTTTTGATCTGTTGTCTGCTCCTAGTAATTCCTCAAAATACTCTTTCCATCTATCAATTACTTCGTTTTCATTTCTTAGTATATCTCCTTTTTTATTTTTTATCCATGTTTTTTCTTGTCGTTTTTCCTTTCTTAATGACTTCAATGTTTTGTAAAACAGTTTTTGATTTGATTTACTATTGCTTTCCATTTTTTCGCCAAATTCTTTCCACTGATTTCTTTTAGCTACTGCTACCATCTCTTTTACCTTTTTCCTCTTCTCTTTGTACACTCCATTGTTTTCCGTTGTTTTGTTATTTATATATATTTTCCACGCTTCTTTTTTTAATTCTACATTTATTTTAATTTCGTCCGTCCACCAAGCTGTTTGTTTTTTTTAATTAGTTTTCTTGCTACAACCACATATTTCTTTAGCGATTTCCAAAACGGTTTTTTGGAAATAATCCCACATTTCTTCTAAATTACCATTTTTCATTATATCACAATTATTTAAGAACTTTCCTGATAATGCCATTTCGTACTTCTTTGCCATATCTTTGTTTTGAAGTTTGTATGATCTGACCGATTCATATTCTATTCTTTTTTCTACTTTTTGTCTATTATGATTTGTAATTTCTACTTGTTCTCTTATTTTTGTTACAAGTAAATAGTGGTCACTTCCCATTTCTGGTCCTCTTCTAACTTTGGTATCCAATACTTCCTTTCTATTTCTCTTTTCCACTAATATGTAATCTATTATTGACCTTACATTTCTGCTTTCCATCACACATGTATATTTATGTATGTCTTTATGTTAGAAAAATGTATTAGTTACAATAAAATTGTGTAATATGCAAAAATCCAACAGCCGTTCCCATTATTATTCCTAAATGCTTCACCATGTTTTCCTATCACTGTTCTGTAAATGTCGTCTTTTGTTCCCACTCTGCTATTCAAATCTCCGAGTATAATTATTTTTCCTTTCGCATTTTCTGTAGCCATAGTTAGATCTTCCCAAAACCTATCTTTATTTCCTACTGTATCGTCTTCATTTGGTCCATATACAATTATTATAGTTTTTGTGTCCATATTTTTATTTTTCATTTCCATCACCAGTAATCTTTCCGACCATCCCGTCCATCCAGTAATTTGTTCTTCTAAGTTTCTATGTATTATGCATGCAACTCCGGCTGCCGCTCTTTTCTCATTTTCAATACCACAATATATGAGTATATGACCATTATCCATTTTCACTATCCCTTGTCCTTTTTTTTGTCTCTGTTATAGCTAGTATTCTCAAGTTTGTATTTTCAAACTCTTCTTCTAATTCTTTTTCTTTTCCTAAAATACTTCTAACATTCCATGTTCCTATTCTCCACATTTCCGTTGCTAATTTTACTTTATTCTTATCAAATTCCGTTGCCGTGTCTTTTTCTCTGTTACCATGAATATCCGGTTCTTTATTTAGTTTTTTGGATGTATTTTTTCCAGTATTTTCATTCTATTTGTTTCTTTATCCCCTTTCCATTCTTGCCCATTTACTGTTACCTTATTGTATCCCTTTTGATAATCTAATTTTGCAAACATCCTAATCTCTTTTTGTTTTTCTCTTTCCTTCTTTGTCATATCATTATTTATAAAAACTCTTTCTTCTTTCCTCTCCTTTAATTTAGCTTTATTTGTCATAATTCTTTCTTTATCAGCTTCTTCTTGACATTCCACTATACACATTTTCTCCCCTATCTTATTAACTGCTTTAGGCTCGATATTTATTTTAGTTGTTGACTCAAAAAGTTTCTGACATTTTCCACCAATTTCGACGGCTCATTAGTATCAAGTTTCAATCCATTTATCATCACATTATTCTTTCTTCTTTCTTTATCTATAAGTTCCATTGTTTTTTTCATCTCTTCCATTTCTGTTTTCATTTCTGCATTTTCTTTTTTAATTGCTTGGTTTTCTTTTCTCAATACTTCGTTTTCAACTTTCAACTTTAATATTTCCTCGTTAAACAGAGCCTGTTGATCTTCAGTTTCTTTGATCTCGTTTTTAATTAGTTGTTTTTTCCATTTCATAACCTTTTGATCTGCAGACATTTCCTTCATTAACGCTAAGATTTCATCTAATTTTTCAACTTTTTTACTTTTAGGTGGGGTTCTGTTAGTCATCTTGCTAACTTCAAATAATCCATCCATTTTTCTTTTCTTTGAATCTTCTGTAGAATAATCATCACTATCCATTTTGTTTATATTTTGTATTCAACTACTATTTGATTATATTATTTCCGTGGTAGCGTAAGACCAAGGTACCCAGATCAACTCTTCGGAGATACTTAATCTATCCAACCACTTATTATATATATCTAGTTTCTTTCTTTATTTTGTCCTTTATTTTTTAAATTTGACAACGTCGCAAATTATATCGTTTTGGACTCGCCTTAAATCAATTGCTTTTTATTTCAGTAACCTAATTCTAACCTATTTATTTAAATGTTTTTACAAAATCTAACGTTTTTCGTTGTTTTTTTTTCTAGCACTACGTACTTTTACCTTTTGTTGACACAATTATAATTCTAGTTAATTAATTTTCGCTGCACTTTCCGATATATCGAAATAAATACAGGCGAATTTTATAAACACTTTATTATTCCTACACCATCAGGAAATTAAATACCATAAAACTAAAAAAAATTACAACCACATAACAAATGCGGACCCGCACATTCTCACCCAATTTAAAAAAAATCTTTATCTGCTTAATAAAAAAATTCTTCCAAACCTACCTCTGCCGGGAGCGTTCCAAGCAC
Source organism: Galeruca laticollis (assembly GCA_963921935.1). Lineage (NCBI taxonomy): Eukaryota > Metazoa > Arthropoda > Insecta > Coleoptera > Chrysomelidae > Galeruca > Galeruca laticollis. Next base: position 219,167,025 of record OY998178.1, on the reverse strand, counting down.
AGACGCAGCATTGCCACGTTGTATAGAAAATCCGATCTTCTGGGTGATGACACTCCGAGCCCTTTTGTCCGGTAATTTTGCGCCCATTTCAGCGACCAGGCTCTTTGCTTCATCACCCCAAGGGCCGAAAGTTTCCACAGTAAATGGAACAAAAAAGTATCTGTCTTTTAGGCCTTTCTATTTGTTATTTCTTTTTATGCTCTCCAAAATATGCGGCCCCTCCTGCATTTTGTGATGTTTGTTCTATGTATGAAGGAGCCAAAGAGTGACTGCATGTGACGTCCCAGAGCAACTCTCTGCCCATTTACCATGGGACAAGTGTTATTCCATCCACTCGCTTTCCATCGCTCCGAGAAACACCAAGCGGCTCAAATATTGCCGGGAATTCGGTAGAAATTAGAGCTCGCTTAATGATATAATTAATCTCCCTATGCCTCGAAACACGATCTGCGTTTTTTTGCAGCTTAGCCCATGTGATATGTAAGCATCTGCTATTTTTCGCCGCAAACGCAGGTGTGCTCCATACACACAGCAAGACTAAGTCTCAGAGAAATGGATATTCTAAAAGTGTTGTTATATAAAAGGGATGGTTGTGGGTGGAAGAACACCTATTCAAGAATTATTCTCGGGCGCTTGGAGAGCTAGAAAACGTGCCCTGTGGGTTAGTGAGTCACAACTGTTGAATACATTTTCGTAACGAACTTTGCATATTTCTAAATCGAAATGTTGTTTGAGAGAGCAAAAACTTTTGAATGTATTTTCGGATAAATTACAAAAAATTAAGCCATTTTGATAAACATTTACTGAAATCTGAATCAGTCTAAGTTGAAATATAAAATAACATTAGCTAGTGACGTTACATCATTCAACGAACCCAAGAAGCTGACACTGATAGTGCACATAAATACCTTATTCCCAAGCCACCCAATTTAACTGGTAAGGTGCTCTGTAACCAAGCTTTCAAATTAATATCACAATTACCAATTTCTTGAATAGTGTTTTTGAATATGTCGTCATATTTTTCAATAGTTTCAGGGTGTTTCCAGCAAGGGACACATCGCAATGTGTTAGAAACTATAGGTGTGCCAAAAGATTGTTTAAGTAAATAGTAAGCTAAATTTGAGTCTAAAAATTTAAGATTTTCTGATAATATTTTGATAAAATTAATTTTTTATCCATTTCTGATATAATTTGTTTTGAAAAAAATGGACAACCTAGATAACTAAAATCTGCCAACGGAGTTTGTAACAGTTCTCGAGCAAAATATAAAAATTTCGATATAATTTGTGATATATTTTCTGAAATTATTTAAAGTTCACATTTTTGAAAATTCAGGTCTAAACCAATTTTTTTACTGTAGTTTACTATCTTTTTAAAATCCTCTAGAACGATATTTGGATCTCCCGCAATTAGTCCATCATTAAGGTACCATAAATTTATTTCGGATTTCATAAGCTTTACTATCGGTTGAATGGCAAGACAGAAAAGGGGAGGCCCAAGAAGATCCCCTTGCTGAACTCGTCTTTCTGACAAAACTTCTTGAGTTATAGCATTGTGACATGTAAGTAAAAGATTCTGGGATGTATTATTCAACACTTAATAATATTACACTTCTATTAACCATATTAAATGCATTTTTATAATCGATTTTCAAAATGGCTTTATCGTTTTTATGAGAAAAGCTAAGATAATGTCTCATTGAGTGGGCAGCTGCCTCCGCCCCGCATTTTGTACCAAAACCTAGTTAGTGGGGACGAAGCATATTGCCTAGTGAATCGGAAATTCTTTTGCAAACTATTTTGGCAGTTAGGCGGCGGAGGCACAGACACATAACAATATGGCGAATTCCACCATCATTTTTATTGAATGCACATAAATTTGCTCCATAGAAAATAGGGCGCATTTCATTAGGTACAAAGCCAGATAATGAGTTATAAAAGATGAAAAAGATACTAATTTTGAAGAGAAAATGCTTAGACCATTACCCACAAGATCTTTTGAATGCTGCGGTCTGAGCGAGTCTACACCCTATGAAGAGCCATGCTTGAAACAAAAAATTGTATTTTTCACTTCATCTGTAGAAACATTGTTACATTCCGATTCATACTCATATTCATCTTTTTCTGGTTCTGGATGTTTTGATTTTAAAATTTGTAGTACTTCTTCATTTCTTTGTGCAAGTGTGTCATTTGATGTTAGAATCCTTATAGCATTTTTAACATCTTCGGATATATTTGATCGTACCTTTTGATTGAGAATTTCATGCTTCAGCTTTCTGTTTTGACAATTTACTTCAATCTTGTTGTTTTTGGTGTATATTGGGATAAAAGCTCCAATGTAGGTAGATGTTTATATTTTTGCCATAAGATTATATTATTTCTTACTGAAGTTGTTAAAGTGACTTTACGATTTTTCTTTGAGTTACGTGGCATTGGTAAAACAGCATATGGAAAGAGAAAGAGACAAACCCATGAATGATATTCCTTTCTTGTAACACATTTATTTGTGACAAAAGTTCTTCTGCAATTGTATTCTCAACTCTTCTTGGAATGATTTTGAGTATTGTAATCAAAATTTTAGATTTGAAAAATACTTAGCCAAGCTGGAAATTTCATGGTTTGGATTAATTTCCAATGTATTGTTGTCTTTATTAAAATCTTTTTCTAAATGCAACAATTTTTGTTGAATTTTCTTATTAGTGTTTTAAATGAAACTTACTGTTTCTTGTTAAATCCACAGTTTATTGAAAAATGTTGAAAATCCTAAGAAATTGACAATTGTTTCGATATTACCTAAATATCATCGTCAGAATGACAGAAGTTACATTTTATTTGATGCCTACCTGATGCTTAGTAGTTATTTTTGGCTAGACCAAGAAGTGACCTACCTTGTGATTGACTCAATATATGTTAATAGAAAAAAGAAGAAGATATGATATATGGTTTTCTATATCATTGCACAGTTATACTGATCTTAATTGGAAAAATGATATCCAGGATATCACCATTGGGCTAATAATATCTAAGCTTCAATATTTGTAAAATCACATCTCCTTCTTTTAGTCTTATTTCAGAATGAAATAGGGATATTGTAGAGAGTAGCATGACGCGACTTCGGAAAAATTTCAATGCAGTTTTTCGTTTTGGTGTTCCTAGATTCCAAAATCACCCTCCGTTCCAAAGGTTATATATATATGTATGTGTTATAACGGAATTTGCAAGCACGATAGAGGGCGTATTTTTTGACGGATCGAAACCAAACTCGCTACAAAAATCGGTTAGGACAAAATCTTGGACGAGTTCGTTAATGAGCCAAATCGGCCCAGTAAAAACAAAATGGCGGCCTGTCAAAGTTGAAAAAAAATCGTATTTCCTTTGTTTTTCATTTGACGCAAAAAAGTTGTTGAGCTTTTACATAGACCGTAATACGTTCTACAACTTTTGTATTTAACATTTTCCTCTAAATCGTACATTAAAACATTTATTTAAGAAAATTCACAAATTATAACGGAATTTGTAAGCACGATAGAGGGCGTATTTTTTGACGGATCGAAACCAAACTCGCTACAAAATCGGTTAGGCAAAAATCTTCGACGAGTTCTTTAATGAGCCAAATCGGCACAGAAAAAACAAAATGGCGGCCTGTCAAAGTTGAAAAAAAATCGTATTTCCTTTGTTTTTCATTTGACGCAAAAAAGTTACTGAGCTTTTTTATAGACCTTAACACGTTCTACAACTTTTGTATCTAACATTTTTCTCTAAATCGTACATTAAAACATTTATTTAAGAAAATTCAAATTTACCAAAATTGTTTTTTATTTTTTTGTTTGATTTGATGCCAAAGTAACAACTTTGGTTTTTTGTACATCTCAGAGCATTCTATTACTTTTGTATCTAATTTTTTATTTTCGGTTTTATGCAAACATGTTACTGAAATAAGACTGTCCAATTGGTCCTGTGCCATTGGGATTTTTTTTCTATTAACATATATTAAGTCAATCACAAGGTAGGTCACTTCTTGGTCTAGCCAAAAATAACTACTAAACATCAGGTAGGCATCAAATGATGTTTAATTATTTTTGGCCAGTCTAGGGGAAGTGACCTATCTTGTGATTGACTTAATATATGTTAATAGAAAAAAGAAGATATGATATTACAAATATTAAAGCTTAGATTTTATTATTATTTTCTTATGTTGCTGGAGACCACGTGTTCCTTTATAGGATTTTTCACAAATATCACAATACATTTTTTCATTAAAAGTTACTGGGTCTGGTTGCGATGAGTTTGGAAACAAAATATTTGATTCATTAACTGAATACCAACATAGGGAATCTTGGACATAGTTAATATGTGTTTTTTTGAAGTATGGATTTCAAGTCCTTTTGAGGACGAGAATTTCTTAGAACAAATATCGCAGCAATTTTAATTTTCATATGTCGCACTTTCACTAAAATCTTTGTTAAAGCATAGCAAGCGAAAAGGACCTGAGCTTGGATTGCCAGTAAATAGGATTCTAATCGAAGGATCATTAATTTGTTTAGCAATTATAGTTGGAAAATCTTTAATTTCTTGTGTGTTGTCAAAGTATGTGAAATAGAGAATTTCAAATCTTATGTATGTATCTCAGAAAGGGCTAAGCATGCCATTTCTTGACATTAAGTTATAGTACTCCTCTTTGTTGAGGGAATTATTAGGCGGGGGTATAAACTCTTTAATGTGGTTCCAGTTTTCATAAATATATTCTATAGCGCCTTTTCTTAGATCCAAATAATGAGACTCATTATTAAATAAATATTGGCTTACGCATCTGAACAGTTTCCATCGGGGGTATTTTCTATAATTTCATATTTTCGTAATGTTTGTTTACTTCGGATTTCATTCGCAAGTTTTGATAAATTTTGTTGCGGTAGCCGTTTGACCATATATTTTCTGGGTGCGTCTGTCCTTAAACTCGGAGTGGTTGACAGTATATTATTTGTGAAAACGTGTAAAAAGTTCTTGAAAAATATTTTTGATGACAATTAGTGACATTGATATACTCAATTTATTTGATGTATATATTAATTAGAATTATTTCACATTTGACAATAAGGTATATATTAAAAATGAAGGGAAGCCCCTATATAACCAATTTTGGCAAACATTTTTATGGACAGTTTAGAAAGAAAAATCTTTGAATATAACATTTGAAAAAATAGCTTAATTTGGTATAGATATGTAGATGACATATTATTAGCTTGTTTTATACGACAATTAAGGGTAGATGTATTTTTCAATGATATTAATAATTTACATTCAAAAATTAAACTGACACTGGAAATTCAAGAAATTAACTCAATACATTTTCTTGATTTAAAAATTCAAAGAGTTAATAATATATGTACTTGGTTATTCAATGTACAGAAAACCAATACACACTGATGTGACTATACTATATAATTCCAGTCATCCCATGTCACATAAATTAGTAGCAGTTCCTATGGACATATCTAGCTTTGATATAGAAATTAATAAAATTAAACAATTAGCAACATCCTACGGCTATCCATTGCATATAATAAATAAATTACTTAATACAAAAGAGAAAAAAGTGGCAGTACAACTATTTCCTAAACGAACCAAAGAAATACAAAACCATCACATCTACTGGTAATATTTCAAAGATCATTTTTTACTAAATATAGTAACCAAGTAACCAATCAAATTTCATCCAATCACTTCTGGATTACAGCGATTATTTTTTTCACTTGTCAAAATCTGACATTTTGGTGGTTTCAACCAATAGCAATACATTATTCTAGCCAATCATTCGGTATTATACTGATAAAACTGCTTTCTCATCGATAATACCTTGTCTACATTGAAACGTAAAAATTTTGCTTTGAATTTGTTATTATTGACAACTAAAAGTGCTTCGAAGTTTATTGAAAAATGAACACAAACCGATTCAGTGCCATCACACAAGAGAATTTTGAACATTTAATACAAAATTCCACTCCACAAAACACAATAAAATACAAAAAATGTATATGGAATCAGTTTGAAGCATTTTGCAGGATAAGAAACTACCAACTACAAAAAATACGAGTATTCAAGAAATTGCAAAAATTCTAGAAGACTGAGCAGCAAATATGAAAAAATTCAACGACGAAGATTACAAAGAATATACTTTGAAAACAATATGGAATGTGACAGCCAAGTTGATACAGGAAAAATACTACCTAGAATTCAATATAAGCGTCAATCCGTTGCAAGATTTGGAATTTAAAAGAGCGAGAGATGTGAGAAATGCCAAAGGAAAAGAATTTCAAAGTTGTATAGAAAAAAGAAAGCAAAGTGCAACAGCACTAGAAGAAGAAGAATGTATGAGTGTAATCGTTTCGTGTGACGTAAATACGCCTTCGGGTCTCCAAATGAAGTTCTTTCATATTATTTCCTATGAATTAGCATGGCGCGGAGGCGAAGGTGTTAATTTCCTTATCCATTATATCACGGAGGAATTAAATAATTCAGGTGAAAGAACAGGATGATTAGAATATAATCATATATTTAGTAAATCTTGCCAGGGTGTGAATAAAAAATGCACAGACACAAAATGGTAGACACCTAACTCAGAGAATCCTGGACGGTGCCCCATAAGATTGTATAATAAGCTTATGGATAAACGCGGTAAAAATATCACCACTGATCGATTTTCTATTACTTCAAATCCTTATTGGAAAAATGCAAATGCTACTTGGTATAAAAATGTACCAGTGGGTAAGAATGAAATGGGCAAATGGTTTAAGAAATCAGCTGAAAAACGTGGACTTGGCACTAAGAAAAGAAGAATAACTAATTACTCAGCCCGATAAACTTTGGTTACTCATCTAATGAAGAGAGGAACAAGAAGCCATCAAAATAACAGGTCACGCCACAGCAGCATCGTTGAAGCCATATTTACATATTGATGCCGAACACCATAAAAATATCATCGATAAAGTTAGAACGAACAAATCCGTATTTATTGCAAATACATCAACAACTGCGGCAACATTAACCAATACATCAACAACTGCGGCAACATCAACCAATATTATATCCACACATGAGTTGGAAGAGACAGCTGTTGCTGCTGGCCAAACTATTTACAAAAACTGTGTTTTTAATAATTAATTTTTACTGTTGTTCTATAATTTGATTATATTTCCAGTTAGCTTAGGTATTAATTGAATTCAATCAAATAATAAAATGAAAAAATAAAGCAAAATCCTTTTAAATTGTTGAAAGAAATAATCTTTCCAAATACAACTCGTTCTTCAAATTTTATAACATAATTTTTTATTTTCATCACTCAAACTTGTTTATTTGAGGCAAATACATTCACACAAACCGAATCTAGATAAAATCACTCGTCCTAACGGACTCGTGATTTTATCAATCGATTTGTTTTCATATATTTGCCAAATAAACAAGTTTTCGTGGAAAAGAAAAAATTATCGATAAAATTTGAACCACTCGTGGTATTACCTTTGATAATACCCTACATGTGGTGTTTTCAGTTTGGTGTTTTTTTTATTAAAAATTAATTAAACGTCAAACTGACAACTGTTTTAAAAATGTTGCGAAGATTTGGTATTGCATCTAACGATTCAATTAATGATATTATAACTAATAATATACCAAAAAATACAATCAAATCAAAAAAAATATGTATGGAAAATATTTCTCGAGTTTTGTGCGATCAGAGAATACGAACTGAATGCTGAAACGAGTTTGCATAATTTGGCTAACATATTGAAAGATTATGCGGTAAATATGAGAAAAGCTGACGGAACTGAATATAAAGAAGCAACTGTAAAAACATTTTGGAATACTACGAGTAAGCTACTCCAGGAAAAATACTTCAAAATTGTATTCGACCCGTTCACTAGTGTGATATTCAAAAATGCACGAGATGCAAGAAATGCAAAACGTGAAAGATTACAGCAGGATCCAAACAAACGAAAATGCAGTTCATCAAATTTGAGTTCAAGTGATTTGGCTAGAATCATTGAATTATGGGATGAATGTACACCAGAAGGTATACAAAAATTTTTACCATATTGTAGCTGTTGAGTTAGCTTGGCGAGGTGGTGAACCAGCTGATTCCCTTATAGATTATTTCACGATTGAGAAAAATAATGATGTAACGCCAACCAACAGACTTGACTACAATTCAGTATTTAGTTAAACATGCCAAGGAGGATCGAAAAGTTGTACAAGTGGCTTGTTCAAAATATTGCAAACGAAAGTGCATGCCCTGTTCGGTTATTCCATAAATTATTGTCCAAAAGGGGGAAAAATATAACTTCCAGTCGCCTATTCTTGAGACCAAATCATTTCTGGAAATTCGAAAGTGACACATGGATTGACAATGTTCCGGTGCAAGAGCACAATTGATATGTGGACCAAATCATCCGCGCAAGCTATTGGTTTCGACACTAAGTGTAAAATGATATCCAATCATTCGAACAGATCAACTGCAGTTAGCCATTTGGCAAATAAAGGAATTCCTGAACAGCAATTAATAAAAATAACCAGACATAGCAGCTCTAATTCAATTAAACCGTACCTGAATATTAACCAAGAACGCCATGGTTAAGTAATCAACACCATACCAGGAATTTCTTCAACAGTGGAAATTAACAATCCGTCAACTTCAGCAAACTATTCTTCCAATTTGACATTTACCAATTGTAGTTTTCACAACTTTAGTTTTAAATGAAAATGAATACTATTTGTTTGATTAAAACTAATAAATTTTGTAATGAAAATTATTAAACGTCAGATTGACAATTAATTTTTTGATATCTACAAAGTTAAAAATTATCTTATCGAATACACCTCGGGCCTCGATAAATACTCAAAATTTTGTCATAGAGAATCCTTCAAGCTTGTTGCTCAAGGATAATAGCCCTTGGCCTGCGGCCTTGGGCTATTATCAAGCAACGCGCTTTCAGCATTCTCTATGACAAAATTATCTCGGTATTATCAAGACCCTAGGGGTGTTACTACTGATCGTATCATTAGCAACGAACCCAACAATTTTGAAATTAGACACAACTAGAAGAACCATGCAGACGTTGTCCTGCCAGACATTGGTCACTGTTTACATGCTATGGTACTTTTCCACACGGAAATGTAAATGTCAATTTTTTTTGAAAATCTAGCATTATCTTAATAGTGAATTTCGTCGACAGACACTAATGTTACAATCATAATTAATAAAAATTTATTATCATAAAATGAAAGACCATGCGTAACAATTCAGAATTGTTCAAATTGCACTATTTACTATACCTACGTTTAACTGATTTTTCTATATTCAATTTCTAAATTCTTTCTGTTCAAAGTTTAAATAAAATTCCTATATAAGTAATTTTGCTTTCATTAATAAACGTGGTCATAGAACTTCTGCGGACGTGGAACGATATAGAAGTTGATAAGCTGAAGCGCCTCCTGGTGGGAAGGACATGACAAAATTCTTTTTGGCCAACCAAACTTATTTAAATTTCTAAATCACAAGTTGACCAGCAATATTTCCAAAATATGTTACAGCATTTCAGATAATTTTAGAATTTTCTTTAAAACTTATAATAAATTGAGTTACAAACTAGTTGACTCTAAGGATAAAATTGATAAACTAGCAAAAAGTGGAGTGTACAAAGTGAATTGTGGTGATTGCGATGCTACATATATTGGCAGAACGTGTAGAGCTCTGGGAACTCGTATAAATGAGCATCTCAAACGTCCTAGTAAGTCCAATTTCGGGCACCATTTAAAATTTAATAAACGTAATTTCGATCCAGGTCTGAATATCGTTCTCTTAAAACCTGGGACTCATAAACATCTCACTTTATTAAGGCGCGTCCACATTATGCCATCTGTCTTTGGCAAATGGCATTGCCAAAAGTGATGTGGACTTTTTGTAGGCAGGTGCCATTGGGCAAAATTTTGCCAACTGACTTGCCAGGCCGAACCCGACGAGAGGCGGTCCGGATCAAAGAAAGCCAAGTGGCAAAATTAAGCGGGGTCGTGCCAATATTGGTATTGCCGTTGGCGCATGTTATTTTGTTTTGCTTTTCGTATTTTATTAAATAATGAGTGGTCAAATATGGAGTGGTCGCATGAATAAGTTTTAACATTGATAGAACTGTATCACAGTCGTCTCATACTTTGTGATTGTAAATTAAAAGATTATAAAGATCGCAATAAAAGACACGATGTTTTTATCGAAATAGCTGTTAGTTCTGAAGCACAAAAAGATGAAATTAGAAGAAAATTGAAGATCTTGTTGTGTCAACTTTCACGGGAAATAAAAAAAAAGAAAAAGACAGTATAAAGTCTGGTGGTGGAACCGAAGACGTCTACAACAGCAAATGGTTTGCTTAAGAGGGTATGTTGTCTCTGAAAGACAGAAATCGACTTAAAGAAATGACAGAGCAACAGGTAATTAAGTCATTTATAAATTAGATTATTATTTATCTCGTCGAGTACTACGGTGAGATACTCTGTGTTTTGGTATGAAAAATGAACAAATATTATATATTATTATTATTTCTATTTATAATTATTATTATTTTGTCGATTAACGACAGATACTCATCCGTCAAGTATGGCGCGTACGGCTATATCTATATTTATATAGTCAATATAATATTATATAGAATCGCGATAAGTACGTGTATGCCGTTTAGTTTCAGCAATATATAATAATATATTTGTTACTTACAGTACAGTTATATTAATAATAATAATAATTAGATTAAATATACGCCTGATAATATCAGTATGACTTTGAATGTTAACATTAAAATATTAATTTATAATTATATAATGATAGTTACTGAATCATTAAATCAAAATACTATGTGGAAAAAACCATTTTCAAAAATACTAGTTTGGACGTTTAGTCATCTTGAAAAGGTTTCGTTCCCTGTGGTGAAATAAAATACTCGGCCAAATCATTCCTAACTGCTTGGGCATAGTTTGGACTTCTTCTTGGAACCCCAGTAATATTGTTGAGTTCTCCTCCTGAATTAGTTCGATAAGTGAGCAATCTACATCAAACGCTCCATTGAGATTATAAACTGTTTTATACCAATTTATCGTAAAAAATTATATAAATAAACTATGGCTAATACAACCTTTTTGGGAGTTTTCGGTTCCAACAGTATTGGTTTTCTAAGTCAAAATCAAAATTGTGCACACAGCTTATCAAAATTAATTGTTATATTATCAAATGTACCCACTACTCCGCTTATATAAAGATATATTGAATAAAGGCTGAGATTTCATGCAGATTATAACCCACGCGAACCCATATCAAAATATTTAATGTTGATCAAAGAAAGCACAAGATAAACAGAATCGAAAGAATATGTTGTCAATAATGACAAATTAACTCCCACTTTGGATCATATTTTATTCAAATGAATTCATTTGTGTGGCTTTGAGAATATTGTTATACATGGCTCATTAATAACTCTCGAATAACTGAATATTCATTGGAAATATATAGATAAAGTGACAACTAGTGTATAGGGGCATAGGTACCTCAAATAAATCCGTAATTCCTTTTCAAGCGTTGATTGAAATTTTTTAATTTTATCATACTTGATAGAAACTTACTTACAATGTTGAATTTGATGTAATTTTGACGATATTGAGCATTCATTTAAAAAGGATAGCAAGGGCAATACAAATATCGAGATAATAAATAAATAAAACTAAATCAAATTAATTTTGATATCATAACATCGTGAAACAAATATGCTCTGGAGTATACGCTTGGCCTTCCTAACGCACTGAAATATTTCTTGTTATTTAGAACTATCCATTTCATTCAAGAGACTCCGAAAAAAAACATTACTTTTGCAGCACAAGCCAAACACAAGATCTGGATGATATTGCACATTTAATACGTGAGAATCAGATGACGGGGCAGTAACACAAATAGGACATAGATGCCAGACAAAACCACTTTCAGCGAAGAGACCAAACTGAACAAACACATGGACAAATATACTATAGGGTATAAATCTAGTGAGAACTTCCCTGAGAACACAGACACGTCTCTATAAAATCGCACAAACCAAAACAGCCTACAAAAATGACCATCACTCAGGCGCAGATCCATGAGACACCCGAACTATCATGGACAAGAAAAGGCACTACCGTCAACACACTCTCGGTAGATAATTTCACTTCTCAATACAAGAACCTAAATAAATATGTGAAGCCCATCACTGCTAGAAAATTAGAAATGGTCAAAAATAAAAACGAATACATCAACGCTATTACCATTATCCCACAAAGTACCCAAATGGAAGTTTCGGAAGTCACACCACCGGACTTCATAAAGCCCAAGAAGTACTAAAATTTACAGCACTAATTAAGCAAACTTCACGGAACCAACCACTCACGACTACGCAAAATAAATATGACTCATTGTCGGAGGTCTCCGATGACGAGGCACACGAAGTTGCATCTTCTCAAAAGAAGAGGAACAAATTTAAATTTAAAAAATATAATACAGCATCTTCCAGCTCCGACGATACAAACATGCACAAGAACAAAATAGCAAAAGCTAAGGACACACCAGCTACAACCAAGAAATTGAACACAACCTGCCCCCCGATAGTCGTATCTGCACACAGAGAAATGGTCCAGAGACCAAAGTCTTGTAACGGGTTAATTAAAAGATCAGATTAAATTCTTTACTGGATAATTATTAACAATATAATATAAAAATTTACCTATTTGGCATTTTGGTAACACTTTGTAACTAACACATATGCTTGTATAAATATTTGCAGATTGTGAACTATGTTGATTTTATTTAACATTTTTTTGATTTATGGGTTTTAACAGAAGTCTTTTAACAGTATTGTTGTCGTTATCTGTTTCTGTCAGCCCAGAGTTCTAGTGATTTCTCTGCCATCATCTTCCTGGTGAAATGGTGCAGGCTGTAGCCGACATATCATAACATCTTGACAGTAATTTTGTATCAATCACTATTGATTGCTGGGTAAGTTGGTAAGTTGTATCCTCTGATACAAAAACGAGCGCCGTTGTAAATAGAGTAGTTTTAGTCATCCTTATTTTCTTTAACTTACATTCTTGGGGTATTAAGGGGTCTTTCTCTCTCTTTTGGATTTTACAGTAGATATAAATAACCGTGGGACTACTGATTTTTGTCCTGGTTACATCATTGTGGCCTCAGTAGTCCAAAACTTACATTCTAAAACATGTTACTAGTATTAGGTTAAAGTAAATTAGTTGATTAACTTTACATACTTTTCATTCAGGATAAGGGTATGTTTAATCCTCATTTGTTGACCACGTAGATTCCTGTGAATATTTCCATATTAGATTACTTCAGGTTAGGCCATGGATATCGTTTGATATTGTAAACATTTAACCATAATACGTTAACTGTCTAGATCCCATCTGATTTGAGCGATAATTCGGATATTTCTTCGTACGTTAACATCTGCAGACGTGCTATGGTACTATTATTATTTAAATCCATTTAAATAATTTCTAATATGTAAGCACTTTGTTTATGTTGTGTCAGTTGGAATTGACAATCGCTCAATGACAGATATGCCTTCAATAAGAGCGTCCGTTTGTTCGTTTCACCCTGGGAGTAGTCGAGATCTTTGCATAGCATTTGTTCTGTGACTTTACGAGTCATAGACAATTACGCTTACGCACAGATTTCCTCTCTGATGTGTTCGTAGATGATATGTGGACATTTATTGGAAACATTTTTGGGGTTTATCGACTTCTGTTCGATGTCTTATGTGAATTGTAGTTCTATGCTCCGCGGTTAAGACGAATTCATGTCTGCTGGGTCTCTATTGGTTGGAAACTAACTCGAGTCTGCGTTGTGAAATGTACTTTAGGGACAGGAAGAATGTTAACGTCACTCTTCAATTTGATTTCGAAGATGTCTAGATGATTGTCAGTTAGTGAAACGGTATCTAATTTTATATATGGTATTTGAAACCATCCCAGTTAGGGGAGATTATTAAAACCGTCATAATTTATTCGGGAAGCTATTGGTGATAGTAGTTTTGGCAGATTTCACGAGATTTTGTGGATAATGGTCGATGTTTGGAAACCATGCTACCTGACTCTTTGAGAGGAGATTATCAACTGGAATCCTAGTATCTTTGTTGGATTTTTCAATTCTGTATGGAAGAGACGTTTGTTGGAATATATTGAAATTTTGGAACCCTCGATTAGAGGTAAATAGAGTTTTATAGTATTTTTTGTATAGGTTATCTAGAACATTTTCACTCATTTTCTATTACAGAAAAATGACTATGGGTGGGTTTAATTTGGTAACTATTAGTATTTTTTTTAATTCTTTGTAAATTAGTATAATCTATTTTGTACAGTTCAGGGTTATTTTTCTCATTTTTGTTTATAGTAAAATAGTCAGTCACCTTGAACATAATAAAAAGAAAACATCAATGTTTTTATGACTATCAACTAGTTCTGTCCTACTTACAGATAGCGTATTTCAAATAGTAATTTAAATGGTTTAACCGAGTAGTTAGCAGTATACAGCATGTCACATAAGATATTGACACATGTACTTGCAATATTCTTAGCTGAATAGTTGACAAGTATCACTCTGTTTTATATCTCTATGTACTGCATGTAATCACATATTTTTTTGATATATATACAGGTCATTTTGTTAGATTCGATATAACTTTTATCCACATACTAAATATTCGTGTTTTTGTAAAAGTTTAAGTCAATTAGTTGGATACTAGGGAACAGCATTTTTTTTGGTTGTTAGATATGTAAATAAATATTTTTTGAGCCTCAGGCCATATTTTCGAATAGTAAATATTTGATAAGTGATTCATTTATGTTATTTTGGGAGGATTAGGAAGTTGTGTCTCATTTCTGATGCACCTTGGTCTTTTTAGGGTTCTTCTCCTACTTGTCAGCTAGGGGACATTGTCTTACTTTGGTTAAGACATACTGGACTTGACTGGAACTTGACTCTGGATTTGGGAAGCTGTAATAGGAGGCCGCCAGTAGTTTTGTTCGATTTATTGGCAACCGAGGGTTGATTACTTCATTTGCCTTTGCAGTTCGACAGAGCGAGTAGTAGGCATCTATGAAGAGGATGTACATACTGGATAAGTGATATTAATTGTCTCTTCTTACATAAATTCAAGATAAGTTGAGTTATAGTTTTCAGGGGGGGGGGCATTATTTAACTTACATGTTGAGGATTTTACTAATAAAACTAGGTTTTATTTAAGGAACTTATAAGGATCCTTAAATAAGTGAAGGTATCTTATGATAGACCTACGCACTATACCAGCGCATTTTTTTTTCATATGAAAAACACCAGTATACTGTGAAATTTTATATTTATATGCTGTTGTATTTTTTTTGCCTTGGATCCAACGCAAAGTATAAACACTCCATTTTTGATAACTTGGTGAATTTATGTATTCAGGTGATCATTGGTGAATTTGCTATTGCAGAATAATATATATATTGTCTTTTAATGTAAATACATTTTATTACTGTGGTCTATATTGTTGCACCACAATACAAGTATTTTGAATATGTATAGTTTTCAGGGGACAGGGGAATATTTTCAATTGTAATTTTTGGCTTTTAATGTAAATACATTTAATTACTGTGGTCTATATTGTTACAATATAATACACTGTATTTTACTAAATTTTTGGAACTTTATACTTAATAAAGTGAATGTAAGTTAGGTTGTCTTTGCTTTCCTCACTTTTGTCAAATTTAAGTTTGGAAATTTTCTTTTACGGCTCAGAATAAATTTGACTGGCGCCTAACAATTAGTTTTTTTCTTAAATTCAACATCCCAGATTTGAGACGTTCACCCACTCCCGTCTCCACTTGAGTGAACCGGAGCCACATCGGTTGACATCTGGGACAACCGAAACTTATAAATATAAAAAGTTCATTATAGTCTCTGAAAGCTTTGAAAGGAAATACACATCAAATTCAACGATTATCTTTACGAAAGAAGTGTCCGATTTCGAAAACCTTAAAACAGCACTTCGTGTCGAAAAAGTACCATTTCACTCCTATTCAAGGAAAGAGGACATAAACCATGTATTCGTATTAAGAGAGTTAACTGAAGGCATACAAATGTACGAAATAAAAGAAGAACTTTCTAACAATTACAAGTTGAATGTAAAAGATATCTTCAGGATGACCACGAGAGGTGGGCCGTTCTATCTAGTGGTTACCGATTCAAAAAAAAGTACGCTTGATAACGTTAACAAAAAACGTGAAAGTAATTGAGCACAACATAATGCAGTGGAAGTTCAGACGCCAAAACAAATCTATTATTCAGTCTGTTATGGGGTTATGCCACCTCCAACGGTGGTAGAGCCACAAGATGCCTCAAATGTGAAGCACCTCATCTCACTCCTAAGTGTCCCAAGGACAGATCAAAGTCTGCAAAGTGTAGTAACTGCTACGACGATCATCACGCTGAGACCTTCCCACAATATATGAAAAGGAGATACTGGCTCAAAACGAGAAGATCTAAAAATATTAACTCAAAACCGGTAACCACTAGATACATCCCAGCACCTGTACCAACGGTTAATCCATGGAGTCAAAATGCCCACACCGAGAAAAACGAATTTCCGAGCCTACCCTCTAAGCTTGCTTCCAGAGCACCCCAGCAAAGCAACACCATTCAGAACCGCCCAAACCAGGAGTCCGACACCGTTCAACCCGCAGACATAACCAACTTGGCAAACTTAAGCAATATGTTTAAAGAATTGCAAACAACAGTAAACCTGGACGAACTGACCAGAGCAGTAGCTGACCTCCTTCACGAGAGGAAGAAAGCAACCAATAATTTTGAAAAATTCACCATTTATAATAACTTTGTCTCTGGTATAGATAAATATGACATCTAGGCAGGTAGGTAGAAAAATAGGAATTCAAAAACGAGTATCTCACAAGCTCTAACTAATCAGACATTTTTTCGACATTCATCAACCTGATATTTTCTTCTTAATCGAGACGTTCCTTAAACCAAACAAATCCGTAAATTTTAGAAACCCCGAATATAGCCTTTTTAGACAAGATCGCCCCGCAGATGTCGGCGGTGGCGGTACCACAGTATTAATAAGAAAATACATAAATTTATAACTCTTGCAACCAAGCAGTTCTTCAATTGAGCATATTTCATTACTTATTGACAACAAACTCAAAATTGATGAGGCATACAGTTAGCCAAAGAATAATTTATCATAAATAGATTTTTTCAATATAACAAAAACACACAACAGGGTTCTGATAGTGGGTGACTTAAACTGTAAGCAGCCTCTATGGGACACCTAAGCCACACACTCAAACACTAATGGAAATACTCTCCAGAGATTCTGCGATAACTCGGACTGCAACATCTATAGTACAGACGACTCCGCCCACTTTCCCTTTTCCAGTTACTCCCCCAGCACAATCGACCTAGCCATCGGCCGCAACATTAACACCATGACAAAAATGAATACTATCCCAGACCTCAACTCCGTTCACGATCCTGTCCAACTATAATTAATAATAACACACTCCACACACCCAGCCTCAAAAAAAACACGCGATGTCACAACCACAAACTGGAAACAATACAGAACACTTATTAATCACAAAATCGAAAACCAAAATCATTTAATAAACATAATACAAAATTTACAAAACATTATCATACAGCGAGAAACAACAAAACCACCCTTAAACCTAAAAATTATTGTAATGTTTTTTTGTTATTTATTTAAACAATAAACGGGTGGGATAAATTTCAAACACTCGGTATGGCTACTTACTAATTTATTTAAACACTAAACTAATCACTAATACTTAATTTATATATACAGTATATTCACTCATCTAATTTATATAAACACTTAATTAATTTATATTCACTTATTTATTTGTTTATTTCACGATGTCAAATTATCAACTAACTAAACTCTTCCTGATCAGTCCCCTTATATACTAGTGCCTTTTGTACTAGAGAATTCCGGGCTGCGGCTTATACACACAAATAATTTTTCTGGCCTTTTCTAGATAACTCTGGTCACAAAACCAGTTCTAGATAAGATAGTCTCAATCGTAAACAGTGTTTTATAACTGCGTATCCGCCATGATTTTAACTATTATACCTGGTTTAGACAGGGTCGGTTTTAGGGACTATACCAGTGTGCTGTTTCGTAACATTATTAACGACAAAAACAAAATTCGCAGACGATGGCAAGCATCCAGAAATGACAACGATAAACATTAGCAAAACCTGATACATATATTAATTTGTGAATACAGAAACTATACTTGGAAATCATTCTTAAATAATCTGTCACCCCAAGATAACTCACTATGGAAAATCACAAGAAGATTAAAATACACAAGAGAAGAAATAACAAAAATTGTTGCATATGGGCAAACTTTCACACAAATCCAACATCGCAGAAACCTTTGGAGAGTATTCCAGTACAATTTCACAATAAACACACAACACTATCACAAAGAGTCCAAAACCACTTACTGAAAACACACACTTTAAACACTAAAAATTTAGCGACTAATTCCGAAATATAGAACACAATTACATCACTTAAAAATAGACAGCTCGTTTAAAAAAATGTATGGAAAGGCTTGAGATTGAATAATGTTTCGGAGAAAAGATTATCAAGCAGGTTTCAGGAGTTACAGACCTTTACGTTAGAGCAAAAAAAAATAACCTGTTATGAAAATATGACACAAGGCGTTTTATAGACTTTAGAAAAGCTTACGGCAAGATTAACATATGACAAATTTATAAAATGGTAAAACGGTTAGGAGTACCAAGAAAGTAATACAGAAAATGTAATGAAGCGTTTATACATCATGATGAAGAGAGGAGTAGTACAGGAGGGTCCATTATCAACAGCACTGTTTAACCCTTAAGTGGTCGCTTTGGCGTAACAAGTACGCGACTTAACCAAAAACCAACCTGAAATCACTAGTAATCGTCAAAACTTTACGAACGCCCATGTAACCTCCCACCTATAAGTCTTCTTTCCGCTACTCAAGCAGCAACACGAATCGCGTGGTAAGTCATTCTCCAGGCTTTGTCGAAGTGGTACTAGTTCCGAGCGGAGTATAAAATACGCCAAGCGACTATGTAAGTATATTTTTTCGTTTCATTGTTTTTTCCTTAATTTACTACACCTATTATTTTTTTGTATTTAGGTATTCCATCCCAGTAGAATACCGTAAGAACTTAACGCAAAATGAAATGGAACCAATGATGCTCAAAATATTGGAGTAACCTGATGACGAAGAAATTGTTGGAGGCTCTGATGAAGACGATTCTGACGAAGAAATTCAAAGAAGTGACCACGATTCCTCTTCAGAGTTAGAAGCTGATAAGAATGACTTTCAGGAACGCGATGATACTGTTTCAGAAAACGCAGAAGAGGAAGTGAGTCGTAGCATCTTCAAAAGTAAGGACAAAGGCCTAAATTGGAGTGAGACACCTCTAAGAAGTAAGTTTGCCAAGCAAGATGCAAAGAATATTGTAAAAATATTTCCTCGACCATTACTAAAGCGTGAAAGCGTCACAGATGAACTAAGTGTCTTCTTAAAATTCATAACATGTGAGCAAATCGAAAAAATAGTAAAATATACAAACATATTTATAACATCTGTTCAGGATAACTTCAAAAGGGAAAGAGATGCAAAAGAAACTTGCAAAGAAGAAATATTAGCTCTTTTCGGCTTGTTATACTTATCAAGGCTAAATAAATTGAGCCACACAAATTTTCGCGAAATATGGATAACTGATGGTACTGGGTTGATCATTTTTCAGGCCTGCATGGGTTAAAAAAGATTTCTGTTTCTCTTGAGAGCTGTGAGATTTGATGATAAAAATGACAGGCCACAAAGAAGATCGCTTGACAAGCTGGCTCCGATAAGGGAGATTTATGATGATTTTGTGGAAAAGTGCAAAAACAACTATTGTCCTGGTGACAGATTGACAATTGACGAAATGCTTATTCCATTTCGTGGCCAGTGCAGTTTCATACAGTATATACCAAACAAACCAGCTAAATATGGTATAAAGGTTTTGGCACTTTGTGACTCCAAGATGTTCTACGTTTCCAATTTCGAAATTTATTGCGGAAAGCAACCGGAAGGATTATATCAAGTTTCGAATTCTCCTACTGATGTCGTGCTCAGATTGGTTGAACCATTTAAAAATAAAAACAGGAATCTAATCACAGACAACTGGTACACCATTGGCTCAAACGTTGCTTGAAAAGAAAATTACACTTGTGGGGACTTTGAAGAAAAACAAAAGAGAAATTCCATTGGAGCTTCTTCCTTCAAAATCTCGAACCATAAATTCGTCTGTATTTGCATTCACTAAAGAAACTTCCTTGGTGTCATACTGTCCGAAAAAAAATAAGGTTGTACTTCTCCTCTTGACTATGCACAATGACGATCCCATTGACCCCGATACTCTGAAACCACAGATAGTTTCATTTTACAACTCAACCAAAGGTGGGGTGGACACCTTGGACCAGATGTGCGCAAATTACACTGTTCAAAAACGAACCAGACGATGGCCGTTAGTCGCCTTTTATCAAATTATGAATATAGCAGGAATTAACTCGAACATCATTTTCAACGCATTTCAGTCGGAAGGAGAAGCAAGAAGTATTTTCCTAAAAAACTTATCATTGTCTCTTATGAAACCTTTTTTGACGATGAGATCTAGTATAAGAAATCTACCTTTTGATCTGAAACAGTTTCCAAAACAATATCGGTCTCCAATAGCTGCTCCAGAAGAATCTAAGGGAAGGTGTGTCCAATGTGGAAGAAAAAAGAACAGAACAACTACCATAAAATGCAACACCTGCAAAAAGCCCGCATGCAAAGAGCATGTCATTACTACACACCTCTGCTTGATTTGTAACTCTGCTCAAAATGATGGAACTCCAGAAAATACCCCATAGAATAATACTATTAATATATTTTGATAATTTTGAACATTTTTTTATACTTAAACGCTCTATTCTTCGAGTTTAACTTATATATATTCATGTATGGAAAGATCTGCTTTGTACATTGAATATTAAACAAAATAATGTTTTTCTTTTTTTGTCAGCATTGGACTGTTATAAACAGGCTAAGGTGCTCTTTCCCTTGAGGCGTATAAAATACGCCAGGTGCCTAATTATGTTGAAATAATTATAGCGACCACCTATGGGTTAATCTAACGCTAGAAATCGTTATAAGAAGGTTCAAAATAAAGAGAAAGGAATCAATAATTAACAAAGGACACCTAGATATCGTTTACGTAGATGACTTGACAACATTGGAAAAGAAAATAGAAAAACTGGAGTAGATAGTTAGAAATTTACCTGAAGAAGCAAGAATCTGGAAATTCCAACTAAACAAAGTATATGAAGATGAATTTCTGCGAAAATATGTTTCAAAATATCGATATCGATCTCATTATAACTTTATCAAGTCCAGAATTAGTCCCAGATAAGTCGTTGAAGTATTTTTTTGGGAAAAAGTATATAAGTTCATGTATATTTATCGTTTTCTGTCCTTCTACAAAAAACATTATAAACACGCGAGCAATAACATAATGCAACAATAATTTCATTGTTAGCGCTTCAAATTTTATTTTAAGATTTAAATTACAAATAAATGAAGCCGCTTCGGTTCGAGAATCAAAAATATAAAGGTGTTATAAAAAAAATCATAAACTTAAAATATACCATGTTGGATTTAACTGCATTCTACATACATTCGAACAGGATCATGCCGAGTCGGTGCTGCGGTCCATTTCAACCGTTACCCTTATATACTTGCTGACCGCAGTTAGATGAACTGACCGACTGTATTGACACCTACCGGGCCGGGTTTGTGGTGACATGCTATGAAATAGTCTTTATTACCTTAAGGAATCGAATCAGTATATGTGTACTTTAAAACTATATCTCATGCTTTTATTTGATTAGGTTTATTTGCTTCGATATCGATGTGGCGTGGGTGAACATTTGCATACTCATTTATTTGACATTATGGGTTTATTTAGTGAAGAAAATGTTGTGTATCGAGATTTTTAAGCATGTTAGACAGCAACAATTAATTATTCTTGTTTATTCTCCTCCTCCAGATGATGTTTCACTTTTTTCCGTACAAGTTAATTCAAATCAACTTCTTTTATACTGAACATATGGAACATTGAGAATTGTCTTGAAAATTTCTATACGATTTGAATATGTCATCTAGTGGCCATGCGATAATGTTTTGATTCTAGACAAAAATCGAGTTCTTTCAATTACAGTGTTTAAAACATCATACACACTTCAAATTCGCAGTATCTCCTTGTCTGGCCAAGATCAACCATTGCACAAAAGTGATGTTGTAAACTTCTTCTAAGCACAAATTGTAATACAGGCAACAATTTATAAGACAATTAGGAAATGAAAGGAGGTATTATTGCATTAATTTGCCGAAAACCGACAGACCGATAGATTAGAGCAATTGGTTCAAAATTAGAAATTCTAGATGAATGTTGAATTGACGGTTAGGGGTCTCACACAAGAGTATGCCGAGAACTTCAACAAGTCATTTATAGAGAAAGAATGAAGGATTCTGAAATACACCTAAGTATAGACTGAAATAATACTTAGATCATACATAGCTTTAAGGCATTTGATCAATAAACGTGTGTAATATAAAGGGTGAGAGCTAACATTAAAATATACCCTCACTTGATCGAATACTCAATCATATCCCCTACGAACTAGATATTGGCGACCGAGTAATTGCGGTTTAGCTCCAACCAAACCCGATACAACCCACAACTGAGAAAATATAGTATTTAGATATTTTGCTATCTACCGAATCAAAGTCAAACACGATTTCAAGTCGAATGATTTAATACCAGAATATTACTGTCTGTGGAAAACTACTAGAATCAGAAGACAAACTGGAGTAGTAGGGTTGAGTGAAGTGAGAAGAAGTCCAAATTACTTTCAAGTGAGAGTATTTTGTTCACTACAAGAGAGAAGAAAACTCTTCAGTCGTTAATAATCGAATCACACGTCAGGAAATAAGTATAGAAAGTATGAGCTCTGGAATAATCTACCTAATTATCAAAGTAAACTCCAGATTCAGCATCAGAGTTGTCCAGTTGTATGCCACAATGACAGAACATTGTGATAGAAGGAGAAATATTTATAATGATGTGAAGAAAACTCTCAAAACGGACGACTTCAATTCAAAATTAGGGAAACATGGAGACACAATTGAAAGTCAAATCGGTAACCATAAATATATGAGAAGGAGCGGAAGATGTTGCAGACTGTTGAAGAAAACCCAAATTCATAAGCCGTGAACTAATTTTTCAACCAGAGAAATAAATGATCATGGGAAGTCCAGTTGGAACCATGAAGATTGGAGCAGAGTTCAAACTAGCAGGCATAAAAGGAACAGTACATAATGTCAGTATTATCAAACAGCTTCCAGTTGGAAGCGATCATACAATTAAAGAGTTAAAAATTGCCATATATGAGTGATCAGTTATCGAAAAAAGAGGTCAAATAACTACGGTCGAAGAAATGCTGACGATAGTCGAAGATTTTTACAGATTATTATAAAGAGAACAAAGTACAAATTTGGAAACAAAGGAAATATTCAAAATAACAAACCAGGAATTGGAAGATATACCATAAATAACAATAGATACAAGTGAAAATGAACCCGATATCAGAGATGAAAAATAATAGATGAATGAAATAGAATACGGAGGAGCACTATTGAGTGAAATCAAATTAGTCGTCAAAAGTATACACTGGGAAGCGAAAGGATTCAAAATTAAACCAATATTAGCTGATGACGTCTAAGCCTGGAGAGCTTTTTCAGAGGCTGAGGTTTCAACTTTTCATGATGGCGATGTTCAGAATGATGAAATGATATTATCGTCCGAACGTACAGCGTGTCATCATGTACCAAGAAAACATAAGCCGCAAATAGTACACTCAATCTGTACAATACAACATAACTTATTGTCTCAGAAGGTTCTTGAAAATGGTTACCCTAAATTGAATATCAACTGCTGCAGACATATTTAGCAAAATTAGAAAAGTTGACAAAAACATTGAGCACAGTTCCACTATCAGGTTTATAAATTGGATAGTAAAGATGTTCGATGTGATTATCTATCTTACTACCATTACTACACCGTTGCACCGTTGAAAAAGAGATTTGTCTGACTCGTCTTAATTTCCACCAATCGCAAACGCGCAATTTTGAATTACAAATGGTTTTTCGATGGAAAAACTGTGTGACAGCTCCTGTCAGCAGTTTTGTCGAGTTTATCCGCGGCAAAACTTGACAGGTGTTGTCATCAAAAATTACAATACCTTTGATAACAATTAATTATTATTATATTATTAAGTTTGTAGTATTTTGTGATCAAATAAAAAACCTGATGATTTTCAGTTTTCAAATTAATACCTACATATTTATTATGTATGCATGTAAGGTAGAATGTTTTGTAAGATATGTGTATGCACAATAATCTGTTACTCGTGGAATATTCTTGTCAAATACCATTCGGGCATCTAATTTTTCCTGTGAAAAAAATAGAAATAACACAATGTACTGTAATATTTTAACAAGAAGCATTCGTGCAGGTGCAAAAATCCTCGTCTTTGACTCGGATATTTGTTGCCACCAGCACTCATGCTTCTTGTTAAAATATTACTTACCAACGTGTTTTTTCGGAAAAATCAGATGCCCATATGATATTACTAATAAGAAAACCTGTCTTGGATATAGCGTCACGTCGTCGACAGTTAGATCTCTCCCTGAAAATTGTTGAGTTGAGCAATGTGCCATAGAAGTGTGTTTTCTATTTTATTTAATGAAACTGCTTACTGGTAAACAAACACTGAATCTTTATTATACATTAATATCTACATCAATAACAAAAAGTGACATTTTACAGGAAACAGCTATTGACATTCTGTCAATTGATATGGAACACAGAATATAGACTGGTAGTAGGTGACACACTAATTTGATTGTCTCAACACCCTCCCTCAATCAAATGTTCTTATAAAGTATATACCAAATATTCTATCGGGTTCCAAAATGCAAAACATTTTCTTTAATATTTATTATATATAAAAACTGACTAATCATTAATTATTGTAAAACATAAAAATACAATTTTTATTCTTCATCTCCTAATCCTAAACTGTACCTATGTTTTATAAACAGTTCTCCACCTAAACTTTTTGTGAGTATATCTGCTGTTTGGTCGTTAGTAGAAATATATTGAACCGACACAACCTTATTACTAACCAAATCTTTCAAAAATTTATATTTAACATCAACATGTTTTAATCTTTTGTGTTCATATTTACCCGTTAACTTAATGCAGGACTGATTGTCTTCAAAAACAGTAAAACCAGTTTTTGCATAGCCAAAATCTGGTAACAAGTTTTGCAACCACATTCCTTCTTTCGTAGCCTCTGCCAAAGCAACATATTCTGCTTCAGTTGATGAAACAGCAACGCAGTTTTGCTTCTTAGAATTCCAGCATACAGTACAGCCAAATACTTTAAATAAGTAGCCAGATGTTGACTTTCTATCTATTTGGTCTCCAGCCCAATCTGAGTCAGCATAGCCGATTAATTTCTCAGAACAATTTTTATCATAAAATAGTTCAAAATGTGCAGTTTCTTTAATATACCTAAGAATACGTTTTAAACAAGTCCAGAGCTGTTCAGAAGGTTTTTCCTGAAATCTGCTGCAAATATTAATTGAAATGCTGAGATCCGGACGAGTTCCCAGCATTAAATACATAATGCTTCCTATTAATTCACGAACTGGTTTCTTTTCCTCCATGTTCCCTTGTAGTAGGTTTATTTCCAATTTAGGATCCATTGGAGTTTTACTGCCTTTACATTCAGCCATGTTAAAACGTTTCAAAAGATCAGTAATATAGCGCTTTTGATTTAGATAGATACCTTTTTCTGTTTTTCTAATTTTAATACCTAAAAAAGTCTCCATTGGTCCAAGATCATGCATCTTAAAGCTGTTAGTCAATTGCAATTTTACAAGATTTTTTCTCTCCTTATTGTCACCTGCAATAATCAAGTCATCAACATATAACAATAAATAAGTTATTACATTTCCAACTTCTTGGATATATAAGCACTGGTCAGTTTCTGACTGTTTGAATCCTTGTTTTTCAGCAAAATCGTTGAACCTTTTATTCCAACAATAGGGGGCCTGTTTAAGCCCATATAATGCCTTTTTCAGTTTATAAACTTTATTTTTGGCATTGTCATATCCCTCGGGTATTTTAATGTATATATCCTCTTCAATGACACCATGTAAGAAGGCAGAACTTACATCCATTTGTTGAAGTTCTAAATTTTTAATATTTGCTACCGCTAGCAATGTTCTCACAGTTGTATAGCGTGCAACTGGTGAATAGGTGTTTTTGTAATCAAAGTCTTCTTTTTGCATAAAGCCCTTTGTCACTAATCTTGCTTTATATTTTGAAATGTTTCCTGCTTCATCTCTCTTGACACGAAAAACCCACTTAGTATTAATTATTTTAGCATGTTCGGGTTGGTCAACTTCTATCCATGTATTATTCATTCGTAGTGACTCCATTTCTTCTTCTATAGCTTGTTTCCAAAACTTGAAGTCCGACCTACCCTGTACATCTTCAAAACTTCTTGGTACATTATCTACATATGCTTCAGCATTTAGTGCTAAATGTTCTATTTCCTGTTCATCTAGGTAGTCTTTCAAGTATTGTGGTTTTTGTTTTCTTCTGGTACTTTTCTTGCAAGTTTCCTCATCCTCTTCAGTTATATTTTCTTCCAGTTCAATCTCTTCTTGTATTGTTTCTTTTGATTCAATATTTTCTTTTTGTATTTCCACTTCAACAAGTGTATCTTTTTCTATTTCTAAAGAACTATTTCCAACAAAAAGGCTGCTCGAGTGGAGACCAAGGACTGACAAAAGAAACAAGGGAAGACCTCCAACGCGATGGACGGACGATATCAGAAGAATGACTACAAACTGGATGCAGAGCGCTCAAGACAGAAGACAGTGGGCAGAAATGAGGGAGGCCTATATCCTGCAGTGGATGCGACAGGCTGATTGATGATGATGATGATGATGATTTCCAATATTGTGAATATTTTTATTTTCATTAAATATTACATTCCTACCAACAACTATTTTTCTTCTAAATGGATCCCACAAACGATAGCCGTTATGTGTGTACCCTACCATAATAGTAGTATCAGTTTTAGACTCAAATTTATCATTTTGTTTTTCTTTTGGAATGTGGTTATAGGCTAAGCTTCCAAAGATTTTTAAATTTTCCAAATTAGGCTTCTTTCCAAAGAAAGCTTCGGCTGGAGTTTTGTTATTTAAAGCAGAAGTTGGACTACGATTTATTATGTACGTACCACACAGTACTGCTTCACCCCACATTTCCTTTGTTAGTTTTGACTCAAAAATCATTGCCCTAGCTTTTTCTAACAGTGTGCGGTTGAATCTTTCAGCAGTCCCATTTAACTCCGGGTTATAAGGTATGGTAAACTTGTGTTTGATACCTTTGGCCCTGCAAAAATCTGAAAATTGTTGCGAACAATATTCACCACCATTATCGCTACAAAGAGAAATTAAATTGACTGGTAACTAGTGCTTCAAAATCTTTGAAGCATTGCAAAACCTCACTTTTTCTTTCAATTAAGTAAACCATAGCAAAGTGTGTATAATCATCTATAAATGATACAAAATAGTTTTTATTGTCAAAAGTAGGAGGGGTAATTGGACCACAAACATCACTGTGTATCAATTCAAGTACTCTTTCACTTTTTTTATTAATTTTTGTTGGAAAAGGTAACCTCATACTTTTGCTCTGTATACATATTTCACATTTATCTGTATCGTGTAAAGTTTTATTTAAATTTAAGCCATCAGCTATGTCAGAGAGTTTTAACATATTCTTTTTAGATAAGTGACCTAACCTACTGTGCCATAAATCAAAGTTATTATTATTTTCACATAAGTTAGTTTCCATTTTATTTAATTTAAATTCTAGGATGTATAAATTTTTGTTTCCAATACCCTTAGCTATAAGTTTGTTATTTTTGTAAATAAAAACATTACCTTCTTTAAAAATAATTTTTAGACCTGCACTTTCCAGCTTTCTAACAGATAACAAGTTGTGAGCTAAATTTTTAACATACAAAACATTTTTGATTTGTGCAGTTTCGCCAGTTTGTAAAAACACATCAATGGAACCTACATGTGTACATTTTAAAGTTTCATCAGCTTTAGCTACATTGATTAGGATATTATGTTCAAGTTTACATACTTTTGAGAATATACTCATGTCAATTACCAGATGATCTGTTGCGCCCGAGTCTATATACCATTTAACTGTGTTACTATTACAAGTTGTGTTCAAAGCTGTTCCAGAAGCTATAAATGCTATGCTATCACTTTCTTCTGTCCCTCTTTCCATAGTCTGATTTACTTGTTTTTTAAACCAACACTGACTCCTTGTATGTCCTGGTTTTCTACAATTATGACATATAATATTCTTCTTTCCATTATTTGAGCCTGTTTTCTGGTTAGATTCCTGTGCATTGACATGTTGACCTCTTTTCTGAGTGTAATTTTGTTTATAATTGCTTGTATAAGCCACTGGCATGTATAAATTGTTGTTTGTTTGTGTACTATTTTTCTTTATCTCATGATCTAATAACTTAGCTTTAACAAAATCTAATTTCAGTTGGGAAGAGTCCATAGTTTCTAATGCAGTTACAATTGTATCATAACTTCTTGGTAACGTTAGAAGTAGATGACACACGACGTCTATTTCCTCAAGAGTAGCACCTACAGACTTGAGTTCTCTAACGGTTTCTTCAAATTTTATGAAATGGGATTCTAGTGAATCTCCTGTTACCAGTTTCATAGTGAGCAGTTTTTTTCTTAAATACAATTGACTAGCTATGCCCTTTCTTTGAAAAACTGATTCTAACGCTTTCCACATCTGAAACGCCGTTTTTTTGTCCTTCACATATTCAAGATGCGAGTTTGAAATGCACTGCACAATTATTGATTTGCATTGTTTATCCAATTTATTGAATGCTTCATCGGATTGTTCATTTTCTTTTTCAATACAGATCTTCACGTTATTTTGATCTAGTATAATTTCCATTCGAAACTTCCAATGGTCGTAGTCCTTGCCATCAAATGGCTTAATTCCAATTCTTTCATTGTTTATACCCGCCATTTTGCTTTTCACTTTGTGCCGAACGTTAAGTTTTTTTTACTTAATCAAAACCTTCTATGTATGTATTTTTTGTTCTGGGCCCATAACCTGTTGAGTTGAGCAATGTGCCATAGAAGTGTGTTTTCTATTTTATTTAATGAAACTGCTTACTGGTAAACAAACACTGAATCTTTATTATACATTAATATCTACATCAATAACAAAAAGTGACATTTTACAGGAAACAGCTATTGACATTCTGTCAATTGATATGGAACACAGAATATAGACTGGTAATAGGTGACACACTAATTTGATTGTCTCAACAAAAATATGGAAGCAGTAGTGGTGATTCCGAATGCGGAAACTGTGAAATTTTGCACAAGATTCATGGTTGTAGTGGTAAGTAACACTCAAAATTGTATTATGGGTTGGCAATGCTGAGGGACATATATCTAGTTAGTGTGTATTTGAGTGAATCGTTGTCATATCGTAATAATGTAAATGTCGGAAATGAAAAAAAGATTTTTATGTTATATTGTTATTTCACCGAAGTAAACAATTTCTTTCTAAAGGAGATATTTAATTACTACCACCATAAGCTTCCACCACGGGTTATGGGCTCAGTGTAAGTCTCGAATTGTGGTAGTAATCGGAAGTTTTTTTTACAATCTCGGCTTGCGCGCCATAGTAAAAAGAAAATGGAGACGATCGCTAACAAACTAAATAATTCAATTTGGAATATTTGGAGATTCCAAGTCAAAATTGTGTTGTTGGCGAAGGGCCTATTTGAAATTACCTGTGGGGATGAATCTATACCTGTTGACGATGAAGACAAAATTGCCAAGTGGAAAATAAAAGGTGCTCGTGCACAAGAAGTATTAGTTTTGAGAATGGAAGATGAAATTATTTCATATATAATGCAGTGTTAAACCGCAAAACAAATGTGAGAAAAATTAGAAAGCATTTTTGAGCGACAATCTGAGGTTAGTACACATCTTTTAGGAGAGAGCTTTGCACTTGTCGTTTCAAGTCATATCCAGTTCCAAGTAAATATGGAATTGTTCATGGACAGCGGGGCTTCACAGCACATGTGTGAAGAGAAAGATATGTTTTGCAGTTGTAAGAAGTTAGAAGTAGCCAAATGTGTAAAAATCAATAATGGTGCAGCACTACAAGCGTAAGAACAAGGTAATATTTATATATCAGCTTATAATGGTAAAACCTTTCATTGTGTCACATTAGACGATGTTCTCTTTGTACCACAACTTAAAGTTAATTTATTTTCACAAGGGAAGGCTTTAGACAAGAGCCTATCATTGATTTCAGATGCCACAAATGGTCAGTCCGTAAACAAAGAAAACATCACTGCAGCAGTGGCAATCCGCACGGACACTGAAGCTGAAATTATTGCCCTAAGCTCTCGTATTAGTGAAGCTTGTTGGCTAAGAAACTTATTGTTAGAGTTAACATTAGTCGAAGAATTCAAAGCTGTAGTTTATGAGGATAATCAGTCTACAATTCGTTCCTGTTGCTCTATTGAACAGTTGAAAAGAATTAAACACTTAGATATTGAGTACCATTCTGTTAAAGAAAAAATTAATGTATATTCCAAGTGGGGAACAAATTGCAGACACACTAAGTAAACCTTTGAATAAAGTAACATTTGAAAAGCTTAGAAACCTTATGTTGCAATATTAATATTTTTTTTGATATTCAAATTTTGATTGAGTGGGGGTGTAGTGGTAACACTCAAAATTGTATTATGGGTTGGCAATGCTGAGGGACATATATCTAGTTAGTGTGTATTTGAGTGAATCGTTGTCATATCGTAATAGTATAAATGTCGTAAATGAAAAAATATTTTTATGCTATATTGTAATTTCACCGAAGTAAACATTTTCTTTCTAAAGGAGATATTTTATTACTACCACCATAAGCTTCCACCACAATGGTGAATAAATTTGTCACTACCTCACAAGGCACATTGAGAACGGATTCCTGGCAAAAAATCCCTGATATGGCCAATATAACATTTTTATCATTCCATAACTCGTATATAGTATAATATTCTGGATATTTCTTTGAAGTTTTTAACGTCTATACAAATAAGTTCCAATAAGATTCAATATTAAAGATAATCGACATTAAAATCAATTCCGCAACAATAACTTATAATCAATTATAGCCAAGAAACTCACATCAGTGTCAATCTCGAACCACTACACTGGTGTCAAAAGAGGCGAATAACAATAAATAATATTAGCGTACTTTTCAGAATTAAGTTGTAATAGAATTTGAACATTGCATTGGTATAAATTGGGGTATTTGAAAACGTTCTTACGGTTCTTAATAAACTATAAAGATATCTGGCTATTAAAAATTGATGTGATTTATTCTTCTATATGCCTACGATGTCATAACATTTGACGTGTAGCACTTGTGGATAGACATCTCATTATTCTATTTTAGTATATTGTATCTCGAGTTGTATATCTTCGGCAAGATTTTCTATTTTTCAATTAACGTCTAAACTAAATTAGAAATCACTTTTTCAAATGAAACCAACTGTTTCTAAATAATTCCACAATATATTGATAAAAATTGTAAAAATTCTAAAAAAATTAATAATTATTTTTGGCTAGAACAAGAAGTGACCTACCTATAATTGTCAATTTTTTAGAATGTTTACCATTATTTCAGTACATTGTGGAATTATTTAGAAACAGTGAATGATTGAAAAAACTTTAGGTTTGTTATGATTGAAATAAATTTCAAATGTCTACCTGTATTTTATATGACCATCTGTTAACCTGTTGTAGTTTCAACGGGCTTTCATAAAAAAACAGTCCGTTTCTTGACTTTTGACAACTTATTCAGTTTAAACTCCCGAGTAACCAACCGAAACCGAGAAGTTTTACGTCACGACTCGCCACGTGCTTCAGAGTATTCACATTCACTTCTTTTATACATCGGTACTTTTCTGATATACATAGAGGTATACCTACCGACAACAAAAAACAATTAAAATCGGTGGTTAATTATTAGAAACTGATTGCAGCGTTCTACTCGCGACGACGTCGCTTTTCTGGCGCCGACTTAGAGCGCCGGTTCGGAATAGTTATCACGCCTGACGCATTTGCATGGCGCTTTGCTCCACCGTATATACCACCCCACCTTGAAGAACGCGATGGAAATATATTCCTGGAAGACGAGAGAACGAGAGGAGCCGCACGTGTTTTCTTTTTTACAATTTCAAAGGGGGTGGTTGTCCCAGGAGACAGAGAGATATGTAGAAAAATTCACTATTTACCGGCACATTAGAGAAAAGAAGATGACTTTAATTGAAAGAAACTAACATCAATATATTTCAATAAATTTTGGCTCATTGACTGGGTACATACACTACGTTAATTGAATAAAGTTTCATGATTTTTGAAAAACCCACTTCCTAGAAATTCAAAAATACCTTGGATAATCTTTTAAATCAATGCATTGCTCTACTCTACGGGGCATGCTGCGAATTAGGTAACTCTAAAAATATAGACTAACGTAGAATGTATTTTTAACCTAATGCCTAAGAAAAATGAAAAAATTAGAAGGTTAAAGAAAAACAAAGGATGATGATAGGATGAGTCACCAGTATTTATAAGTAGTGGGCAAATTGTGACATTTTTCAAGAATTCTTTCACATAGTCATATTAACATTAGTTGCGCCTACGATCTAAAATTATTTACAACCTTACAGGATGTCCCAAAAGTAGTTAAACATGTCAAATATACGCTTATTTAAATGGAATGCCGTATATTTGATCATATTTTTGAATTCTACATGGAAAATTAGGTCAATTTTTAATAAGGATTCATGTACCAATCATCAGCCGTTCTTGAGATACTCCATTTTTTGAGGAAACGAAGAGTTGACGTAGATGCTTAATTCCGACGAATATATTTAATTTAGACCGGTAAAGTTCATAACAGTGATTTAGGATACCTTGAATTATTAATTGTGACATTGGCCGTTTCATTATTTTATGCTAGGGCGTTCAAATATTGTAGGTCACTTCGGCCAAACATCAATTACTTTACTCTTTCAGATTGAACATCCTGTATATTTTCAAATGATGGAGTCGCACCCTTAGCTTTCTCGCATAGTGCATGAAGGTTCCCTATACCTATCACTAACCATTCGGAAGTTATCAACACGATTAAAAATAATCTGTTGTCCTCATTACTAATGTTTCATCAAGGCGCTTTGAGTCAATTCTTGATATTATACTTGAATTACTAATTAATTTAGGTGACCACTGTCATTATCATAAATTGCGTTAAATAAGTATAAAATATCAGAGCAGCAGTTATATGGCACACCGGCGTTTTTCAATTAGATCTAAGAAATTATCTAAGTATAAAATTTCCAAATAGATGGATATGTAGGGGACGTCCATGAAGCTAGCCAACGAGAGCCCCGGATCAGACTTCTGAAAAATATTGTGTACAGTACTCCACCGACTATTCCCAACCATAATATGAAGGATTAGGAACGTGTTTGCTGCAGTTACACATGACATTTTAAGATATGTTAGACGGCCATTTGAGCGTCTGGTTACACTCTGTATCACTGACAACGATATTTTAATTGTTTGTACATTTTATGAACTGTGTTACTATTTTCTCTTTGTTATCTCTCAGAGGTTCAATGCAATTCGTGATAATGGCTCTAGTCACCTTAATTAATTAGTAATTTAAGCATAATCTAAAAAATTGACGCCAGGCTCCTTCATGAAACAATACTAATGAGAAGAATACATTATTTTTTATAAAGTGATGATAACTTCAGAACGGTTATAGATGCGTATAGGGAGCCCTCAAGCACTATTAAGAAGAAATAAGAGTGCTATTCCATGCGTTGAACATATACAGGGTGTTCCATTTCAAATAATAAAGTAATTGATATTTGACTTTACTAAATCACTGTTGTAAACTACACTTGTCTAAATTAAATGGATTCGTCGGGATTAAGCTTCTACGCCAACTTCTATTTTTCGCAAAAAATGGAATATCTCAAGAACGGCAGAGCCTAGCTACATAAAATCTCATTCAAATTGAACCTAATGTACCATGTAGAATTCAAAAATGTGATCAAATATAGTACTTTTCATATAAAAAATCGTATATTTGATATGTTTAACTACTTTTGAGACATCCTATATGGCTGTAAATAATTTTAGATAGTAGCCGCAGGAGATGTTCATATGGCTATGTGAAAGAATGTTTGCAAAGTGTGACCGTTTGCCCACTAGAGACCGTATAATTACAGGTGACTCACCCTGTATGTTACCAAAAGAAACGAATTTAAAATAATGGTATATCTAGGAAAAGTTCCAAAAATATGTTGAGATGTAATTTATTTGTTGTCATTTTCTCTCAATGCCTTGAAATAATTTGAAAGACTAAAACATTCATTTTTCAGTGTTTGAAATATTAATATTTCTTGAAATTGACTGTCTCGACCCTTACTTCGTGGAATATGCTCATATTAGTGTTTTTAAATGAAACTCAAG
Source organism: Galeruca laticollis (assembly GCA_963921935.1). Classification (NCBI taxonomy): domain Eukaryota; kingdom Metazoa; phylum Arthropoda; class Insecta; order Coleoptera; family Chrysomelidae; genus Galeruca; species Galeruca laticollis. The sequence continues at coordinate 219,132,079 of OY998178.1, read as the reverse complement.
GTCTCTAGTTGATTCCACAATATAATAAAAGTTATTGAAAATTGTAAAAAATTGACAATTGTTTCGATAAATCAATATCATCGTCAGAATGACAGAAGTTACATTTCATTTCATGCCTACCTGATGTTTAGTAGTTATTTTTGGCTAGACCAAGAAGTAACCTAACTTGTGATTGGCTTAATATATGTTTATAGAAAAAAGAAGAAGATGTGATATTATAAATATTGAAGCTTAGATATTATTAGCCCTATGGTGATATCCTGGATATCATTTTTCCAATTAAGATCAGTATAACTGTGCAATGATATAGAAAACCAGGAAAACTATATCTGCTGATCTTTACAATTATCACTTAAGAAGACAGTTTATTAGTGGAGAATTCCCTAGATTTACCTGTTCATTGACAACTTCATATTGTGGGTTTCTTAAATGTCTTCTAATTTCCAGTTCTTCAAGGAAATCCAGTTCTTGTTTCTTTTCACAAATATGCAGTACTTCTAGTTTTGTGTTAGGTGTCAATAAATGATTGGTGTCAAGTAGATGTTTTGCGTAGTGGGATTTATCTGGTTGTTTTAATCTGTATGCTTGTAAGTGCTCACTGTATCGTATTTCAAAATTCCTAAGGGTCTGACCCAAATAGACAGCATTACATACCAACACACTTTGCACCACGATTTGAAAACCTTTCAGACACTAATTTTACAAATAGTGAAATAGAATTTTTAAATAAAGGTTTAAAGTACAGCATAACACCTAAATTTACGAATAATATTAAACAAATTATAGCTACAGAGTCAGAAATAGCTTTAAAGTCTAATTCAAATAATTTTCTTTATGAGAAATTAAAAATTGCCAATTTAATCAAAAATATTGAACCTTCAAAAGTTAAACGTCAAACAAAAAATGACATTTCAGTTTTAAACGCAATAAAAAAGAAGATTGAAAATAATAACCTAACAGTTACAAAATCTGATAAGGGGAACGCTACTGTCATTTTGACGACTGAAAATTACAATTCCAAAGTATATAACTCCATAGAATCCAGCGATGTAAAAGTTCTTAAAGCAGACCCAACAAAGAAGTTTTCTAATAATGTAAGGGATATTGTTAATAATTCAAATTATCTTTTAAATGATTACGAAAAGAGGTCTATCATACATAAGAATCCTCATTGTCCACAATTATATGGAACAGTTAAATTACATAAAATAACGAAACCAAAAAGACCTGTAGTCTCTTATGTTAATGCTCCTAATAATAAATTGGCAAAGAAGCTCAACAATATACTCAATACTTACGGATATGAATCTCAGTACTCGATTAGAAATTCAATAGAACTAATCAAAAAGTTGAAAGCAATCCACTTACAAGATAACTATAAACTCATATCGTTCGATGTAACTAACATGTTAACTAAAATTCCTCCTAAAGAATGTCTAATACTTGTAAGAAAATTACTAGAAGATAAAAATATTAATCCAGGAATAATATCAGATATACTTAATTTATTTGATGTATGCATTAATCAGAATTATTTCACTTTTGACAATAAGATATATATTCAGAATGAAGGTTTACCAATGGGAAGCCCTATATCACCTATTTTAGCAAACATTTTTATGGACAATTTAGAAAGAAAGATCTTTGAAAGTAATATTTCGAAAAATATTTTATTTTGGTATAGATATGTAGATGTGATATTAGCTTGTTTTATGGGTAGTGAACGACAATTAGATGTATTTTTCAACCACATCAATAATTTACACCCGAAAATTAAATTTACATTAGAAATTGAAGAAAATAGCTCAATCAATTTTCTTGATTTATAAATTCAAAGAGTTAATAATGTACTTGATTATTCAATTTACCGAAAACCAACACAGACTGATGTGACAATTCCATTCAATTCTAACCACCCTGTGTCACACAGACTAGCAGCATATAATTCAATTATACATAGAGCTTTTTCAGTTCCTATGAACAAATGTAATTTTGATAGAGAGATTAATACAATTAGACAAATAGCAACATCTAACGGTTATCCATTAGATATGATAAATAAACTAATTAGTAAAAAAGAGGAAAAAGTGGCATTACAACTAATATATCCTAAACAAGCTGATGAAATTAAAACTTATAAAACGATCACATATGCAGGAAATATTTCTAATAATATTTCAAAGATAATATCTTCAGCAACGAATACAATTTCTTTTAAAACAGAAAGTAACGTTAGTACAAAATTGTTAAATGTAAAAACAAAAATACCACTATTAAAGAAGTCAGGTATATATAAACTCAAATGTCCAGAATGTAATGCTGTCTATTTGGGTCAGACCCTTAGGAATTTTGAAATACGATACAGTGAGCACGAGCATACAGATTAAAACAACCAGATAAATCCCACTACGCAAAACATCTACTTGACACCAATCATTCATTGACACCTAACACAGAACTAGAAGTACTGCATATTTGTGAAAAGGAACAAGAACTAGATTTCCTTGAAGAACTGGAAATTAGAAGACATTTAAGAAACCCACGATATGAAGTTATCAATGAACAGTTAAATCTAGGGAATTCTCCACTAATAAACTGTCTTCTTAAGTGATAATTGTAAAGATCAGCAGATATAGTTTTCCTGGTTTTCTATATCATTGCACAGTTATACTGACTTAATTGGAAAAATGATATCCAGGATATCACCATAGGGCTAATAATATCTAAGCTTCAATATTTGTAATATCACATCTTCTTCTTTTTTCTATAAACATATATTAAGCCAATCACAAGTTAGGTTACTTCTTGGTCTAGCCAAAAATAACTACTAAACATCAGGTAGGCATAAAATGAAATGTAACTTCTGTCATTCTGACGATGATATTGATTTATCGAAACAATTGTCAATTTTTTAGAATTTTCAATAACTTGTATTATATTGTGGAATTAACTAGAGACCTTGAGTTTCATTTAAAAACATTAATATTTCTATTCACAACATCTAGGTTATAATCAAAATTTTTTCAAAAGAACTTTTTTGAATATATGTCCCTACATGTATTACTTCATTTTTTGCTGTGAACATTTTTTTCTTAGATATTTCCGGTACAATTTCTCTTATTTGAACAAGTATTTAATAAGATATAGAAATGTGATAATTTCAATCTATTCGATATGAAGTTACAAGCATAATTGGATATGTAACAGTAAACCCAAACGACTTCAAAGAGTTAGTTATGTATATCTTGTATCAAAACAAACAAAATTTAATAAATCTTGTAGAAACCTCTCTCGCTTACTTAATTTCAGCATTTATACTCTAATCCCAAGAAAATGCAGAGCTGCAAAGTAAGAATTGCAAATATAATGCACTTAATCTAGTTTAGAAAGAAACTAACTCGGGAGCTAGGAAGCCAAATATGGGGATAAAAAGAGGATCAAGATAAAAAGTACGTTGCTTTCTTTTGTATTACGACCAAAAGTAATCTCCTGCAAAGCTTTTAATATAAATGGTCTAAAGTATAATTTCGAATCGGATAGGAAACTATTAACGATAAATTATACATATTATTTGGTTATTTAATTTGTTTAATAGCAATTTTAGTGAGCAGAAAAATAATATTTGAGGAAGATGTTAATAGTTTTGTACGTTGCTAATCCTATTAACTAATTAGTTCTAGTGGCATGTATTCATGTAACAGATTCTTTTAGGATGATTTCATATTTTACTTACCTTACGTATTAAAAACAAAACATATATACTCCATGGATGTAACAATAATGTAGGTATAATCAGTACCTACACAATCAAGTCGTCTAGAGAAATTATTTCCGTACCACATATGGAAATTAATCATCGAATGTATTTTCTACTGGCTCCCAAAATAAACTGTTATGTCTCGATTCAATTTTTATTCATAATACAATCAAGGGAATACCGGGAATTATTCATTTAAAAAAGATCACTAAAGGCCATTGTCGAAAATCCTTTTGTCCTTAATTTGGAACCACTGTCTTCTATACTCATGTGGAAATTGGGCGTTATCTACAATGTACCGAATCTACATGTATCTACAATTTCTACATTGTACCGAACAAAAAATAGGAATGTTGGATCCCAATGTTATTTTGATAGCAAAAGCGCTAACAATTTCACATCGTGCTTTCGGTGGATGAACTCAAAATTAAGTGGTTATGAGTATTACAGTGGATTCAGAAGCGATCAAGATGTGGAGGAAGATTTTCCGCTAGCATGTCATCAACGTCTCCAGTTGTACTAAACATCGCCGACACGAAGGACATGGTGACCGGAGATCGTCGTTTGAGATAACGCACTATCTCACAAAGCGATAAATGCGAACGAATTCTTGCCCAAAAACAGATCTTATTGAACAACCACCGTATTTTCCATATGACTGCGATTGACCCTTTTTATTTTTTCCAAACTCAGATATAGTGCATATTGCTTAATGTAATGTAATAGTAATGAAAAGCATTTTCAATATTTAACTTTTTAGAACTTGAACAATTACTGATAATCATTATGTACCTAAGTTTTATCTGAATGTGATAATGAAAGTCTCTTGTGATATTCCTGATGGATCAGAAAGTATACATACAGATACTGGCATTAAGTTATGTCAAACTAAAATTTAAAAAAATATGAATTTATGTTAAATGCTGCTTATTTAATCATACTTCGTTTAGAAGAATTAGAATAAGATGAAGAGCCAAGATGTATTGCTAAAGTATCTCGTCTCTTACAAAGTCATACGATTCGATTGCAGAATTATAATGAGTGGAAAAACTTTCTGTTCTACGATACTAGGTATTAGACTGAATACAATTATGCTTGATGGACGATGGTCTACTCAAACAATTAACTGCAGTCTGATATACAGCATTGGCTTTGGAAAGGGTAGTAGAATGTTTTGAGAAGAGGATTCCTTGAAACGTACGTAATTCACTCTCCGAACAAATTTCACGATAGGTCGTTTCCATTCCGTGGGCCGAATGCAGACACTGACCATATATTGGCCGCAGCAAAAATAAAAATGAAAGTGCTTAAAGAGAAAAAACAAAGCAGAAAAGAAGGTGGAATTTTGAGAAATTAAAAGACAGCGAAATAGTCAGAAGCAATGCAACAAAAGATATCCAAAAAGGAAGAATTTAATATCGAATAACAATAGACAAAAATCAAAAAAATATAATGAAAAATACAAAAGAAATTTTTGGCAGAAAATAAAACAAGAGATCTAAAGAATGGTTTGATGAAGAGCGCACGGAAAAAAGCTTAAAAAAATATGTAAGAGACAAAAGGATAAGAAGAAATGATGAAAATGATCTTAACCAATACAGGAAGGAAAAACAAGAAGCCACAAAACTTCTCAAAAAAAGAGAACAAAATGGATTACACAATAGATGGAGGAAATAGAATTACATAACAGAGGCAATAAGAAACTATACGAATATATTAAGAAATAAAATAACTACTACTAACCAACGGCATAGATACCCAAGTAAAGATAGGAAAATCACTTTACTAATATCTTCGAAAATAAAGAACAATCAGAACAAGACAACGAAGAGGAATATAATTTGAAAGAAGATGGTAAGTACCCACTTACGAACAATTCATAGAAATTATAAACCAGTTAAAATTAAATAAAACAGCAGGACCTGATTAACTTAACAATGAACTATCAAAATGTGGAGGTAAAACACTACTAAAAGCTATATATGAGCTATTATTCAATATATGGACAGAACAAACAATGCCAATGGAATGGAAGAATGGCCAAATAGTACCACTATATAGGAGACTCAAAACAGTGCGGAAACTATAGACCAATAACACTACTAAATACGGTATACAAAACTCTAACCTCTCTACTAAGAAATTGGATTACAAGACACTCGGAAAATCAGATAGGAGAATACCAGCTGTACTATAGGAAGGAGAGGTCAACGATAGACGCCATACACCTGCTAATGCAAACAATATGAAAAAGCTAACATAACATTGAATTACACCTACTTTTTATTGACTTCGATACACTGTTTACTAAATGAAATGAGGAAAATCAATATACCAGAGAAAGTAATCAGGATGACAAAGATGACTATGACTAAGTCAACAGCGGAAATTATAACAACGGAAGGAAGCACGGGAATAATTAATATAGAAAGAGGAGTCAGGCAAGGAGATGGATTATCAACAGTACTATTTAATTAAATTGACTGTCTCGACCCTTACTTCGTGGAATATGCTCATATTAGTGTTTTTAAATGAAACTCAAGGTCTCTAGTTAATTCCACAATATAATACAAGTTATTGAAAATTCTAAAAAATTGACAATTGTTTCGATAAATCAATATCATCGTCAGAATGACAGAAGTTACATTTCATTTTATGCCTACCTGATGTTTAGTAGTTATTTTTGGCTAGACCAAGAAGTAACCTAACTTGTGATTGGCTTAATATATGTTTATAGAAAAAAGAAGAAGATGTGATATTACAAATATTGAAGCTTAGATATTATTAGCCCTATGGTGATATCCTGGATATCATTTTTCCAATTAAGATCAGTATAACTGTGCAATGATATAGAAAACCAGGAAAACTATATCTGCTGATCTTTACAATTATCACTTAAGAAGACAGTTTATTAGTGGAGAATTCCCTAGATTTAACTGTTCATTGACAACTTCCTATTGTGGGTTTCTTAAATGTCTTCTAATTTCCAGTTCTTCAAAAAAATCCAGTTCTTGTTTCTTTCCACAAATATGTAGTACTTCTAGTTTTGTGTTAGGTGTCAATGAATGATTGGTCTCAAGTAGATGTTTTGCGTAGTGGGATTTATCTGGTTGTTTTAATCTGTATGCTTGTAAGTGCTCACTGTATCGTATTTCAAAATTCCTAAGGGTCTGACCCAAATAGACAGCATTACATTCTGGACATTTGAGTTTATATATACCCGACTTCTTTAATAGTGGTATTTTTGTTTTTACATTTAACAATTTTGTACTAACGTTACGGTTATCCATTAGATATGATAAATAAGCTAATTAGTAAAAAAGAGGAAAAAGTGGCATTACAACTAATATATCCTAAACAAGCTGATGAAATTAAAACTTATAAACCCATCACATATGCAGGAAATATTTCTAATAATATTTCAAAGATAATATCTTAAGCAACGAATACAACAATTTCTTTTAAAACAGAAAGTAACGTTGTCTGTATTTTTTAAATTTATTCGATAGATTAAATTATTTCCATTCAAACTATATATGGCTTCCCTATACCCATACTTAGTGTTTTCTACGTAATCATGAAAAAATCTGGTTTTAGACAATTATCAAGCTTTTTTATTTTTCATAAAGATGTAGTAAACTGGATATTATTGCAATGACTTTTGACATGTCAAATTTTCCGAACAGTTTAAAATAATACCAATAAAGTTATTTTCAACCCTCTTTTAATTCATCAAGTATGTAAAAAAATGTATCTAGAATATTTTGAATTTGTGTTGCACGATATTTAAATGTAATTCCACCAACACATAAAATATTAAACACAGTATTAAAAAACCTTACAAGAACGTGTTTCTAAAACAACAAGAAATAAATCAATGAGAATATTGAAACTTATATATTGCGATATTCTATCGATTATACCAATTATAACAAATGTTCAAAAATGTCACCACTTTGTTGCAATCATTTCTCACATTGTTCAACCACAGCACGATTGGTTATTTGAAAAATATGCTCGGCTGTCAAACATGAAAATGCCAGCCGTGATTATGGCATGGTTTATTATTTGGTCGTTAGAGGGTGCTGGTAAACAATATTTTTTATATAGCCCCATATTGAAAAATCCAGAGGTTTCAAATCTGGAGAACGAGGTGGTCATCTATAATCTATATGGTCCTTTATTTGCCAGCCATCTTCCATTAAACATTTCTTCTAATCTGTCGGATACAATTTGTACACTATAAGGACAGTCTCCATTCTGTTGGTAGCAAGCTTGGTTCCTTTCTTGGGGCGGCATATTATTAAGTGCTATTTGTACTACGGTATTTGATATTTGTCCATTGCTCCATTTAAATTTTCATCATAGAAATGCAGGCATATTATTCTATTACCTGAAAAAATTAACCAAATCTATAATTATTTTGTATTCGGGTACACTTCTTCTACGTGAGCACAAATATAAAATATCAGTTCGGGTGATAATTACATTAACCTGCCCAAAACACGTTAAAAGACTACTCATTTTTAAATCCTCATCTTCTAGTTATATGTCCGTCCAATAGTGGCTGTTGTGTTTATTGTACATACCATTTTTACAAAATTCAACTCTTCTAAGTGGGTCCGTCCTTTGTAAATTATGTATAAGAAAATGAGAATACGGTTTCCATTTGTGCTTTTTTAAAAATGTTTGGATTTCTAAATAGGATAATCCCAAATCGGCTTCAGCCTCTCTAATTGATAAATTCGGATAGGCACAAAAAATATCCTAATATATTAATTTCGTCATCTATCATTGGTTTATTTCTGGTTGTTTTGGGAGTAGACGTTCCATGTTCTTGTAAGTTTTTCAAAACTGTGTTTAAAACTTTACGGGTTGGTGGAAATACATTTGGATATCGTTCAGCAAAAGCTCGAACTGTTATAGATGAAATTTTTTGACATCCGCCATGAATTGATGAAAGATTTAAAGCTTTTTACTACATTTGAACTAAACGAAGCACATTAGACATGTCAAAAAGTGATTATAAAGTATCCAGCCTACTACATCTTTATAAAAAATAAAAAAGCTTGATAACTGTCTAAAAACAGATTTTTTTATGATTACGTAAAAAGTAGTAATTATAGGTATAGGGAACACATTATCGAATGAAGTTAAAAAATTCAGGGTGTTGCATTTAGAGTACGCAAGTTATTTAAGTAGAAAGTTGTAAAACTTATCGTTATAGACAATATTGCAAAAAGTTGCCTTAAAATCTTTTTATTAACTTTTTATAAACTTTTTTGGTTCAAGTTGATCCGTTTTATGTTATTCAATTTTATATGAAACACTGTATTTCGCAAAAAACTAAGATATCTCGAAAACCGTAAAGGTATAGGAAACACTCATGAATCTGACATTATTTGTTTACGTTTAACTCCAAAATGTAAAAAATATAGGGTCTTCCATTTAAAATAACAAAGCTGACGTCTACTTCCGGTATAACCGGAAGTCGCCACAAATTGAGCATATTTTCATTCGATAGATTATTGCCGAAAACCCCTTAGTCAGAAGAGAACATCAAAACAAAAGATTTGTCATTTAAAAATGACATCGTAAACAACTACAAAATTTCCCATGGACACACACACATATATATTATATATATATATATATATATATATATATATATATATATATATATATATATATAATATTTACATTGAATAGGAAAGCAAACCCCAAAAACCTCAGAAAAAGGCCGATGATAAAACAGCCCTGAGGCAAAATCTCACATATTAACAACAAGGCTAGATAAAAATTAACATGACTCATCAATTAAAACTCTAATAAATATTATTCTACTAACAAAACTGAATAGGAAAGCGATCGTTTAAAAATATTTTTCCTACGACCACATAGGACACAGGAAAGTGACCTTTATTCTTACGGGTGGGGAAAGTCTTTCCGCACAGCTGTCAATAGGCCGTCAAACCTGTGAATTCTGTAAAATTTACAAATGTAATTATTCATTGCTCTTCCTTATTGATATTGTTTACATAAAAACTGGACTAAAAACTAATTATTCATAAAAAATTAAGAAAGAAAAAAATTGTTGACGCCGACAATCGAAACCACAACCTTCCGGTCATCATACCAGATACTCTTCCAACTGAGCTAATTCAGATTTGAATTATCGTTATCATATACATGTACTTATATCTCGTAAGTCGATTCACATTAATCCAATTATGATATTTCTTTTATTCTCATTTTATTATAACCAGAAAAAATCAAGTTATTAAAGGATATCAACGAAATCTTAAGAGTGTAAATTTATTATTGTAACAATAACCAATTCACTTTAAAGTTTCATGGTTCCAAATCATTCAATTTGTTCCCCAGTTGTATCTAATAAGTACTCACTTATTGTAATTTTCTCAAATAAACAATAATTATCTTTATTTCTTTATTTCACTATAAAAGAAAATGAAAATTCATGTGCACTTTTTATAGAAACAATATTCAAACATATACTGTCAGAAATAAAACGTAAGATTAGTCAGGCAACTCAATATACACGATCTGATATTTACATATTGCTTAATAAAATGGTTGGTCATAGGAAAAATGTTGTACATTACTCATTTTAGTGTTGAAAAAGTCACTTTTCCGCACTAGTCACTTAGTGCGGAAAAGTAACTTTGTCAAGTTTTTGGGGAGTATACTGACATTTGAATATTTAAAATATATATTTGTATGGTTGTAGTTTACAAAATGACTGAAAAATTAGGAAATTTATTAGAATTCTGCTATAATTTTTAATAAAAAGAAACATATGTTTCAATAATTTTTGAATGGCCCTGGTATAAGCCTCATAAAATGAATGTCAAATAATAATAAACATCTGACATTTTTTATTTGTCACTATGAATCACCGTAGCAATAAGGAAAAAATAAACCTATCAATCAAAAAACTACCTTGTCAAAACCAATTTTACCGTCCCAGCTTTTTCTAGAAGATAATTTTTCATGGATTCTTCAGACGAAGATTGGCCAGAGTCAGTTTCGGAAGCGACTAAAACTGCAAACTTGGATCTACTACCGTCAAATCCCGTTATAGGTATGAAAAGGAATATATTTTGTTTGGACGCTGGTTGTGATGATTTCAAACAGACATTACCCGAAAAGACATTATTAAATTTGTGTAAATAATAATTTCAATGTGGTTAGCGGGCATCGATCTATCAAGGTCAGGTAAACATAACAAAAGCACGTCCGCTGTAAACATACGACATTCACATGCTCAGGAAGGTCAAGAGTACGGGCCACTGACTCATTAGTTCGAAGACTTCCTATAAATGGGAAGGTTCGACAATTTCATGATGATTCATTATTATTATTTTGAATAGTACAAATGTATATATTATGTATCTATAATTTGTGTAAGTAATTCTTAATTATATTTATTACTAGTGAGTTTTAAACGATATTATTTACTCAACCCCTAAATAATGGTTATGAGGTAAGTGTTTCTCAAAGATAAATGGTTTTATGGTTGAAGAAGTCTATACGAGGGGCACTTACTAAGTAACCACCACATGGTAAGGAAATTAAAACTTTTAAAGAAGACGTGTTTTTGGCTTATTTCGCTGAAATTTCCAAAACATGCAGGCCAAACACTCTTTGGTCCAGGTAGTCAATGTTAAAAAGTGTAATTAAACTCAAAAAAGACGCCGATTTAGGCAATTTTTTCAAGGTCTCGGCACATATAAAAAAACATGGGATTGAGACCAAAAAGGCAAACATTTTCTCATATGAAGAAATTTTTAAGTTTATAAATGCAGTGCCTGACGAAATTTATCTTCATATAAAAGTCGCTACGATTTTTTGTTTGGCGGGCGAATGTAGACGAGGAGAATTAAGATGGATGTCTTTAGATCATATTGCAGTCAAAGGAAACATTTTATTGATAAGTATCCCAGACACAAAAAACCACTCTTTCAAAAGCTTTACGATTTCCGAGGGAGCTGAACATGGAAAATTCCTCAATTTGTTAAAAAAATATGTGAGTTTGAGAAAGCCTGAAACCCCACATAAGCGATTTTTCGTGAAATTTAAGAAAAGATCTTGCACTGTACAATGTATCGGAATGAACACCTTCGGAAAAATTCCATTGGAGATTGAGAAGTTATCTGAAACTTCCAAATCCTTATAATTATATACGGGCCACAGATTCCGACGTTCCGCCACCACAATGCTCGCAGATTCCAGAGAAGGAATAATAAATATTAAACGCCTCGGTGGATGGAAATCTTCTAGCGTCGGAGCAGGTTATGTAGAAAGCTCACCAAGTTTCTAAATGTGCCTATCGAATAAAATATCAATCTTCAGTGACGCTGTCTCTGGCCCTCCCACTAGTCAGCAGCTGTCGCCAGTAAAGACTTCCAAAATAATCTCTTCCAGCCAACTCTCCTTCGCCACGGTTGCAACAATTAGTGCTGACAAAGCAGTGGAAAACCGAAATCGGACTTCATTGGAAAACATTTTAGCGTCTGCAATTAATTTGGAGAATGCTACAAATTCCACGTTCAATATTAATATTCATGATAATTAATTTGTTGATATGTATTTAATAATAAATGTTTCTTTATGTTAACTTTTGGATTTTTTCTGCACGCTAGTAGAAAAAATAGTGTACCTAACACGTGCGTTAAGTGACTTTTTCTGCAACTGCTAAGAAAAGTAACGTATTTCTCATAGCTTACTTAATTTCAAAACCATATGTTGCTCATACTGTGAGAAATATTACTTCTCACGGCACTACATACATTTATATGGAGAATCCAGTAGGCGATATTCGAGGTCTAGCCGCTCTCAGCAAGGTATCCTCGATGCCTAGCCGCATTCAGTATGGGATCCTCGATGCCTAGACTTTTTCTACAAAACTATTAACTTGTATTTTTTAAATTTGGGCAGTTGTAGAAAAAATATAGTGTGCAACATGTGTGAAAAGTACTCACTCGTGTGTTTGCGGCACTCGTGCCACAAACTTCCACACTCGTGAGAAAAGTTGAACTTTCCCCACTTGTTGCACAATATACATTTTCCGTACTTGTTAGGTAAACTACTATATATTTAGTTCAGGTTTTTATTAAAGTGAAAAGCAATAGAACAATAAGTAAAAAAATTGATTATTCCAAGATCTATAACACTTAACGGATCATTTGAATTGAAAAACTGAAAAGCTCCAACACACAAATAGAGTTAAAAATCAAAGGAGAAAATAGTTCTCAATCTAAATTTAAAAGACAAAAAACAAATTGCTGCCTTAAAAATTATTTACAAACAAATTAATAATACTCCGTTTTTAAAAAGCACGGAGTAATAAATCAGTCATTTTGGCCGGAACCATAGACGTACCACATTTAGTCATTTAAAAAAAGTTAAGGCTTCTAAAATTATCTCATTTCCGAAAATAACCGTTTTGTAATATTATTTAAAATGAAATTTCAAATTATCAATAATATAATAAACTTTGGATTATATCACTGACATCAATTTTCCAGAAAATTTATTATTATGTATAAAAGGGCGAAGACGAGTCCGTCCACTAAGCTCCTGGTAGTTATAATCCTACATACAATAAATAATAAAATAAATGTTAATAACAATTTCATACAAATACATATATATATATATATATATATATATATATATATATATGTATATATATATATATATATATATATATATATATATATCCAAACCAACCCTATTTGCCGATTATTTCACCCAATTAGCTGGTAATCGAAGAAACTTGACAGGTAGCTCCAAAATGGTATTATTATTGTGAAATATAGTCTTCTCAGTTCTAAGAAAATGCCCCCATAATACAATGTACTTACTAGAACTTTTCAACTATAAAAGTAGCGGAAAGGTTGAATATTTTCAATTTACAGTTCATCTGTTCTGGACAAACTGCTGTGTTGATTTATTTCCCCATTAATTCTGTTATTTGTTATTATTTTTTACCGTTATTGTTAACTGGTGTTTATTTTTGTTCATCTATACTCTCCTCATCACACGAGACAAACACCTAACTACACCTTCCAACTATATAGTGTTCCAACCAAATTCGACCAGATATGGAGGATTTATCACCATCTAAGGGACCTAAACTTGGCCCATTGTCGCTGAACGAAAAAAATTTGATATTAAATTACTATTCCTCGTTGAAGAACGAAGAAATTAGAAGAAAAATCATGAATTTGACAGGAAGTGTTGATGAAACTGTGGAGATTACTGCAACAATGATGGGTGTTTCAAAAACAACAATTTATAATTTAATGAAGGAGAAAAAAATGGAAACATCACAGCCTCAGCAAAGTCCCCAGGCCGACCCAAACTTGAAATGGATGACGACTTGAAGAATGGAATAAGGCGTAAGGTGCATGCTATTTTCTTTAGAAAAGAGATCCCAACTCTCTCCAAAATTATGGCTTCGGTTCAAGAAGATTCAGATTTTCCGAAAATGTCTCGAAGCACATTATGGAAAATTTTGAAGGAACTTTGATTTGAATATAAAAAAAATCATCGGAACGCAATGTTGATTGATAGAGACGACATTGTCATTTGGAGAAGGAGTTATTTGCGCAATATTCGGAAAGCAAGACTAGATCAGAAACGAATTTATTATTTGGATGAGACTTGGTTAAATTAAGGTCATACTGTTTCAATGTTTTGGCAAGACACGAATGTCAAAAGTCGGAGGCAGGCAGCTCTTGAAGGGTGGTCAACAGGCCTCAATCCACCAGCAGGAAAAGGACGTCGACTCATCATTACTCATATCGGAAGTGCCGAAGGTTTTGTTAAAGGTGGATTGTTGTGCTTTGAGTCGAAGCAAACCGGAGATTATCATGAAGATATGGATGCAGACGTTTTCGAAGGATATTTCTCACAAATGTTAGATCTAATTCCAACGGGCTCAGTCATTGTTATGGATAACGCAAGTTATCACTCCAGGCTAGTGGAGAAATTACCTTCAACTGCATGGCGTAAACAAGATATCGACGATTGGATAGCCTCGAAAAATATTGAATGCCCAGATAACCCGCTGAAAAATGAGCTCTTGCAACTGGCCAATTCACATAAACACAAATATAGTAGATACGTTGTAGATCAAATGGCATCAGCGCGTGGTATAACGGTGCTGATGCTTCCTCCTTATCACTGTCAACTCAATCCCATAGAATTAATATGGGCCCAAGTGAAAGGGGAAGTTTCAAGAAAGAATACGACATTCAAAATGAGTGACGTAAAAGTTTTTTTCGAAGACGCGTTAGGTAACGTAACCAAAGAAAACTGGAAGAAATGTGTTGAACACGTGATACAAGAAGAGCTAAATATGTGGGAAATGGATCATATAAGTGAACACATGATTGAACCATTTATAATCAATGTTAATAATGGAAGCTCAACAGAATCGTCTGATTCAGATATGTAGGCTAGTTTTTGTGTTAGTTATTACTATTATTTGTTAGACTTTTTTTTAAAAATATTACATTAATTCGTACTTTATTCCTGCATTTTTCTTTTTTCCTCTCCTATTGTAAACGGTATATTAGTAGTAAAGTTGAAACCTACTGCAAAAAAATTTGCAATTTTTTATATAATATTTTATGTTTATTGTTTATTCATAGGAACACAAAAAAATGTGTTTTTATTGAATCGATATTGTGAACTCTTTTGAATAGTTTTCGTAATTATAATTTCGTAGTGCCTTCATATTCATATACCAAGTTTGTTTTGTCCTGATTGGACGCCTCTGAGGATTAAATTGTTTATTCGTTCATTCAAATACAATAGAGCGACCCTTTCAATACAATAGGCGGCCCAACCGAATACAGAGTTACGGGGTGTCTACCTGAAATTCGTAACAAATGAGAAATTTTAGTACAAAATTAGATAAACTTCGGAGATATTTTATTATACACCCTGTATCGGTTTTGCATACCTAATGAGCTTTTATTACTCCATACCTTTTAAAAACGGACTATAATACAGAGTGAAACTGAATGTTCATTATACTGAGTCATGGTGTGAAAATCTCTCGTTATCATTAATCGATAGAGGATAGGTGTAAATCTTACTCAATCCATCCAAATCAGATTTCTTATTCAAGCAATTGTCCCTGTTTTTGTAAATATGGCACATTTCAAGAAATAGCTTTTTCCGTAGTTTATATCTTTATCCAAAACTTTAGTGTCTTCAAAACTCATTATAATAATATTATTCTCATTTTGAAGATATCATATTTTCAGTTTATCTAATTTATATATTTTTCAAATTCTTCTACAGGTTTTCCAACCCAATTTCAGAACAGAAATGCAATTACAAAATATACAATAGGTATACAATAAATTGATAAAAAATATAAGCAATTTTAATATTTAAGCTAAGGTAAAAGATTTAATTCGGCTACACAATAAATAAAAATATCAAGCTTGCAATATACATTTGTAAGTATGAAGAGTAGCAAGGTAAAATGTTTTGTAAGATCTAGAAGCATAATTTACTCAAGAGGCCTGGACTGATTTAAGCGTATCTCCGTGAACCTGATATAAAGGAGATGCATACTCTGTTTCGACCTTATACAAGCAAAATAAAGGATTTTAAATGTATTGTCCTGAAAAAAATCTTTCGAAACTCTAGCTAAAAATCCGTACATTTTATTAGCTGAAGACTGCACTGTCTCAATATGAGCTGCAAATGAGAGTTTTGCAGCAAATGTCACTCCTAAGGCTACGATAACTGAAGGAGGATCAAGCACAATATCATTTATGAAGCAGTCATAACTACATTAATTAATGTTCAGGGTGTACGTCATTACACTGCATTTATTCGAATTTATGACAGTTTATTTTCCACTTGTATCAGTTTTCTAGACGAATGAGGTTAAGATAAAATTTGTGATAGTCCTTATTTTCGCTATAAATTTTTTGATCATCCGCATACAAGAGGCAGTTTACATCAAAAATCTCAATAACATCGTCGCTGCGTACTTGTAACCATTTACCATAACATACTGACAACGAGCAGATAGGTATAAATTGAATAATTTCACAAGAGATTCTGAAAGACCTATGGAAGAACTCTTTGGAAGAATCGGTTTAAACAGTAAACAGTCTGAGTCATTCGTTTAATGCCTTTCGCAAGATATTGTGTAAATTAAACCAAATTTGTAACAGTAGGCCTATCTTTAAAAAAGTAATGTTGCTGAGATGTAATGGAAAGTGTTATCTGCGGATATAGTCTGTTGTGGAGTAAAATTTCAAAAACTGTGCGAAGTTCCATATTATTGATATGTACAGTTGCGGCCAAAAAAATGGGACAGTTGTTGTTGACTATTGTGAATATGCCTTTTCCGTTTCAGGGAAACAGTTTTGTCGTATATTAAAATGATAACCACACTAAAGTGTAAATAATAATGTTTTCCAATATTAAATATCAAAGGCAACTAAATAATTTTCAATTAAAAACAACAAGTAATATTGAGTAACTCCGCCATGATGCTCTACAACTCTCAATCTACTGGTCATCGATCTATGTAATGTGGAACAATATTCTTCAGTTATTTAATCCCAAGCATTGTTTATAACTTCCAACAAACCCTCAACGACGTTTCTTGGTCTTACATTTGACTTTCGAATTTCTCTTACTAACATTTCCCAAACATTTTTTACTGTGCTTTTACTACATCAGTTAAGAGCATTAATATTACGTACCCCAAAGCATTTGGTCACTACACCAGAGTTATGCACTGCACAGTTATCTTGTTGGAAGATAAAATCGTTGTTAGGGAAAGAATCTCAACAGAAGGAAGCATAACATTTTCTAAAATTCTGATATATGCTTCACTAATAAATCTTTCGCCAACATGCCATAGATCTCCAGGTACTTGCGTAAATATCCACGTCCAAATATTTACAGAAAAAGACCACTTTTATTTGTAAAATTGACTTGATTCTCGTCAAACTGTGTATTCGGTGGACGATAGACACGAATATTGCCGCTATTTGACGATTGGAAAACCTTTTCATCCGTAAAAATAACTCGATTAGAAAATTGTTCGTCGTAAGCAATATGTTCTAAAGCGAACCCCATTCTTGCTTCTTTGTGACTATTGTTTAATAATAGTTTCCTTGCTGCTGCGTGGCATTTCAAATCAGACTGTGCTACTCCGCGACAGCCCGTACGACAAGACGCTGGAAAATTTGTTACTGGAACGCCTTGAACTACTATGTCAAATGGATTTGTTCTTAAATTGTTAATCAAAGCAGCATCTTGTTCAGCAGTTGACTATCTCGGACGTCCTGAGCCTGGAGCTCTATCAATTCTTCCCTCATATCGCCATCTTCTTCCAATACTTGAAACTGAGTTCTTGCTTTCAATGCCGCAGTTTGCATCACTGACCACTCATCGTATATTTTTGCGATTATTCAGCCTTTCGTCACTGAATGTATGCGATATAATTACTATCAAATTTGGAATTGTCTGACAGATGTCAAATATTTAATGTTGACATATTCATAAGACAAATTCAAGCAGCTAGAATTAAACAAAAATCATTTTGATTGCCTTTCTTGTAAACTGGGGGCACTTTAGATAGTTCCAGAGATGAGGTAATGAGCAAGTTTTCACACATTTATTACCACATTTACTACCATCCGGTACAATTGTCATCTTAGAATTGATGCTGCCACGACTTCAGTTTCCTCAAAAGCTGTAATATTAAGGGTTAGAGTATTAACTACATCAATGCAGTCCACCTGGGATGTTCCATTGACAATATTCATATCATAAAGTTACATCCTTTCGTCAAAACATTTTCTAATGAAATTTTTTCTCTCCTTTATATATCGTTCATCGAATAAAACGGGAGCTTTGAAAAGGAAATTGGGGTTTTAGGAAGTGCAGAATTCGGCAGGAACTATATGACGGGAATACGGTGCTCTAGCTAGAATTGTTTCACGATGATAGCCTGCGGGATGATGCGTTATTATTGTCTTCAAACAATTGTTTAAGATTATAAAAATTGATTAGTGGTCTACGGTAATTTCATCATCTATCTGTTCATCTCGCTCAGACTTGAACGTCGGTATTCATTCACTATTTTCTCCACTTTGGAGACCTTGAATACGTTGATAGCGACCAGGTCGAGGTGAATCTTCCACCACATCTTGCTTGCTTTCGAGTGACCTGTATACACCTATTTTTGAAGTGGATTCACCAAAATCCTTTTGTCAACCTTTTAGAGCTTCAACACACGAAATTCTATTTGATGTGCAGAATTTAAAACATATTTTTTCGATCATTTGTTAAAGCAAACTAAATCTCAGATGGCGTTAAAACTGCACGTAAGTGTAACGACAAAAATGTTTAACTGACTTTGTTCGTCATAATTAATTTTCCAACATAATAAGAAGATTTAAAAAAAAAGAACTCAATAAATTTGTCCATGAGTGTATAAAACCGTTTAATGTGCCCATTGACTATATTGTTTGCTTCTCTACGACGTTATCGGAATTTTAATTCTCTTCCAAGGAACAACGTATGAAAAATGTTAAAATTTCGCGATATCCTAGCAAAATTTATCATGTGGCATCGAAAGAAAGACGGTGGTGAAAATTAAAGGCGAGAGAGTGAGAGGGATGCACATTTCATTAAGCTAGAGACAGACTGAAATTACATACCCTATGAGAGGGACCAAGACGAACTGGCCGTTAGTAGATTCGCGAGAAGAGAGATGAAACAGTGAGTGGAAGCGAGAAGAAAAAGTAATTTGCAGGGGTTAGAAGGAGCCAGCAATATGCAAGTTAATTAATCGGTACAGTAATGAGAATAAGGCGCAAGCGCGCTCTAATTCCAAGAAGAAGGGTGGGAAGTCTTGGTCATCAACGCCTAACAAGATTAGTGATACGGGGTACAATATTTTTTAAAAAATACATAAATATAATAATTAACATTTAAAAATAAACAGTTGTTATTGAGGTAAACGAGCTCCGTAGGAATATCAATTTTAGTTAAAGAATCTTCACTGATAGACAGACCATCCAGTATTAAATAGTGAGAGCTGTATTGAAAAAAATTGACCGACTTAGTTGAATTATAAAGCTTTGACACTTAGTAAGCGACTAAGCATATCAAGAAACTATAACCTCCTTAACTTATTCATATCGTCGGTCAAAAATTTTAGTTAAAAAGGTTACAAAAATGACGTGGTTTTATTTTACCCATAACTCTTAAGCCTATGGTCTCAAAGCTTGTTTGATACAAAATAGGAATGTTGACAGTTGTTACAAATTCATGTCAAGTTATGTTTTACATATTAAAGACAGTTTTCTGAAACTTAAAATACCATTTTAGAACCTAATTATGCGTTATGAAATTGAATAAAATTGATTTTAGTTGCGTTAATTATTACCCATATCACG
Source organism: Galeruca laticollis (assembly GCA_963921935.1). Taxonomy (NCBI): domain Eukaryota; kingdom Metazoa; phylum Arthropoda; class Insecta; order Coleoptera; family Chrysomelidae; genus Galeruca; species Galeruca laticollis. The sequence goes on along the minus strand of OY998178.1, from coordinate 219,111,847 downwards.
TAACTGCGAACACCAATCAAAGCGCGATGACGTCACTGCACGAATAAGTCGATTTATCTCATAACCAAGTTAAAAGTATGAACTATTTTTCTTGATAATGTGTTAGAACAACGATAATATGTTATGATTTTTATCACAATCGAGAGACTGGATACATTGGAAGAAATAGTTGTAACTTGCCCAAGATTGATTCTATGATTTTTCTAGCTTCTTAGCTAGAAACATTGATTTTTGTGCTTTTGTTATTTTACATTGATAGACTTTATTACAAATGAGTGAGACACCTTACTCACTTTACATATATATATATATATACAGGGTGGTTTCAAATGTTTTCAAATGACACTCACAACGTTTGCATGTAGATACCTCTCATAAAGTTGGACCAGATGGTATAGGTATTGAGGGGTCCAACCCATTTACTTTTCGAAATACAGGGTGTTCAAGTTATGAAAAATATAAAGTTTTAATTTGATAACTTTAAAATGGATGAATATATTGATCTGACATTTGGCAGGTTGTTTTTAAATGTGAAAGGGCATATTTTGATGGAAAAACATGTTTCAAATCTTGATCCAGTGCTGTACATTTGGAAGAATATGTCACCTCTCCCCTCCCATTTTTTACGCTACTAGCATTTGTAGCTATTTTCATTTGATTTTGTATTCCTCAGTAGTTTTCACATGAAAAACGCATAACATTCACGTATCAAAAAAATTTGTAGTTTTCTAGATATTTAATGTTTTTATGAAGCCTGCAAGATCACTTATTAATAAAAAAATTGAAAAAAATATTTTTCTTGAATGTTTTTTAATAACTACCAAACTACTGATGGTTAGAATATGTAACAGAAACTAATTTGTGAAACAACAATGCATATAAAACATTGAGAGAGGATTGTTGAAAATACTAAACAACCAACAAATTACAAAAGATGATGATGATTTGGTCCATTTACATTTACACATAATCTGCAACGTTATCTCATTGAAAATCGCATACCTTGGAAATACTGGCGATTGCCGGAAATAATATCTATAACTGCATGGATTCTTGCAGTCCCTCTTCTGTATTGTAGGCTATGGATGTCAATAATGAAATGGTAAATGTCATTTTGTTTAACGTCAAAACGAAAATGAATTGTTTGTAATTAAATTGATTTGTGCAACTTTCACACTTTTTGTTATTATGGATTATACTTTTGAAGAAATGGCTGATATGCAACTAATATACGGGGAATCCAGAAAGAATGGTAGACGTTCCGAGCGCTTGTATAGAGAAAGATATCCAAATCGACCTCGATTTCCATGTCACACTACATTTTCTCAAATTGACAGGAGATTGCGAAAATTTGGATAATTCAATTCAAAATTACAAGGTAGCGGTAGAAAACGAACTGTACGAACTGTGCAATTAGAGGAGGCTGTTCTAGACCGTATTGCAAATAGACCCGATTTAAGCACTCGCACCATTGGCAAATCTTTGGATGTAAGTAACTCAACTGTGTGGAATATTTTAAATGAACAACAGTTGTATCCTTATAAGTTATAAGTATACCCAAGTTCAGGCCCTAAAATCAATAAATTGTCCTCAAAGAGTGGAGTTTGCCAATTGGTACACCCAAAAATGTTTAGAAAATAGGAATTTTACCGAATTTGTTCTATTTACTGATGAAGCCAAATTCACACGAGAAGGAATTTTCAATTCATGCAGCTACAGAAATTATTTCCGGCAATCACCAGTATTTCCAAGGTATGCGATTTTCAATGAGAAATCGTTGCAGATTATGTGTAAATGTAAATGGACAAAACTTTGAACATCTTTTGTAATTTGTTGGATGCTTAGTTAAAAGTTATGTTTGAATGGGATATTATTTAACTTTGTAATAATCTTATTTTTTATTGTGATTAATTCTTTTGTTAGTAAAATCACAAGTTTGGAAAAGTATTTTCAACAATCCTCTCTCAATGTTTTATATCCATTGCTGTTTCATAAATTAGTTCCTGTTACATATTCTAACCATTAATAGTTTGGTAGTTATTAAAAAACATTCAAGAAAAATATTTTTTTATTTTTTTATTAAAAAGTAATCTTGCAGACTTCATAAAAACATTAAATATCTTGAAAACTACAAATTTTTTTATATGTAAAGGTTATGCGTTTTTCACGTGAAAACTATTGAGGAATACAAAATCAGGTAAAAATAGCTTCAAATGCCAGTGGCGTAAAAAATGGGAGGAAAAAGGTGACATATTCTTCCAAATGTACATCACTGGATCAACCATTGTAACATGTTTTTCCATCAAAATATGCTCTTCCACATTTAAAAACAACCTGCCAAATGTCAGATCAATATACTCATCTATTTTAAAGTTATAAAATTAAAACATTATATTTTTCATAACTTCAACACTCTGTATTTTGAAAAGTGAATGGGTTGGACCCTTCAATCCCTATATCATCTTGTCCAATTTTACGAGAGGTATCTACATGCAAACGTTGTAAGTGTCATTTGAAAACACCCTGTATATATATATATCAACGATATCAAACTTGGAATTAGCTCTGTAAATAAACTACTAATGAAAAATTGACTTTATATTTTTGCCACTTGTCCAAAAATATCTAACATCCTTTCAAATTTATATTTGTACTTTATCAAAGCTTGCCACTTACATTTACGTGATCTTCACAGAAATAACTAGTACTTGTTGTTGTCAATATTATCTAGCAAGCGTTTCTCCTTATTTGAGCCCTATTTGGAACGTTTATGAGAAGTTTTTGTGGTGCTCTGATTCACGTACTTTTGCACATCGGTACTGCACAGGATTTGTATAGTATGCGAAAAACATATAGTGCAGGAATGTAAAGGTATATCTCCTTTAAGTTATGTCGCGGAGCTAGACTCTCAAAGGTATGAATATTTTGTTTATTTTTACCAATACCATTTACACACTACACTCTATCTTGATGCTAGCCTACCAACTAAATAGTGAGCGTCGCTTATCGCTGTGTCCACGTGAGTGTTCGAAAACATTGCTATCTCAAAATATACTTATAGCTCATTAGAATACGGAGAAAATAATATGTAATTTGAAATATTAAATGAATATATCGTCTAACAACCATTTTAAATTATAATATTGACTGGACTATGACAGTATTCAAATCAAAGGATAAGCCGAAACTATATCTCTTAAGTGAACTAAAGACATGAGTTGATAAAGGTGCTATGTCCACTTTTTTCAAATAATTAGGTTTTGGTTTATTTGGTTCTCTAATAACCCAATGCAACCCCTGAATAAACCTAGATTGTCAGATTTTCAATACTATGGGATATTTTTATTGATAAAGGTGCTATGTCAGTCACGCATTCGCCATATATTAGTAGATAAAGGTGCTATGTACAATTTGGTGACATAGCACCTTTATCCACTAAACTATTGGAAAGTTCTGTTCACATGTTCGGGTGCTATGTGATATTTTAAGGTTATGTTTATAATATTTATACTGTTTCTGTGACCAAATCCGGGATTTTTAAAGAAGGTTTTTCAAGGAATACGGTTTTAAAACTACATAATAATAGTTCATCATGAGTTCCAGAACTAAGAGAATGTTGGCATTGATAACAGATAAGAATTTATGTCTTCCTAGTGAAGGTAAGTTGTTTTAGTTTACTATTATTATTTTTGCTCTCCCCATTTACCATTAAATTTATTCTAAAAAGGTAAACTTGGAATATTTTTAATATTATTCGTTTTTCGGTACTTTTCAGAGGATAAAAGTTATTCGAACTCCTGTCCAAGTACAGAGAAAATTGTTGAAGAAAACAATATAATGCAAGACATCGCCCAACAAAAGTCTCTGCAAAATGTGAATAGTGTTGAGCAACCAAGCACTAGAGGACTTCAAAAGCAGTGCAGCTCTGAAACAGGTAAGCATAAAATAACATTTTTCTAATTTTGACATATAGTGTGACACTTTTTAAAACTGATTGACGTTATGAAAGGTCTTACTTTGTGTAACTAGTTACACAAAGTAAAATATTATGTAACTGGTTACGAAAAATGGAATATTATGTAACGTCAAACTGACATGAAGTGACAACTGTCAACAGACTTGATTTCTGTTTTCACAATTTTTATCAATAATATTCTATATTTACTATTACTTATTCAAAATTAGAAAAAATCTTGTATGTAATACGTTAAGAAATGCAATTTTGTGTAACTTGTGAGATGTTTGCGGAACTCACTGCGTTCGTTCCACAAAAATCTCACGCGTTACACAAAATTAGGCATTTCGTAACTGATTACATAAAAGCTATTGGAAGCTCCCTACTAAATATATGCAATTTTTTCCAGAGTCTATAGAAAATTGTGATGAAGAGAGCGTCACATCAGGCAGCGAATATTTACCTTCCAGTGATGGAGAATATTCTGACTCATTTATTTTCCCCAATAGGCACAAACATGAAAATGTTCATAGAATTATACGTAAAGTGTTTTTTGATGACAAGGAAAATGACAAAGAGGCCGAAAACCTAGACAAAAAAACCATTGGAAATTCAAAAAACGTTGCAAGCTTAGGATTGCTTGACGAAGATATTCTGGAAGTTGAAGGTGATGGAGGAACACAAGACGAAATGCATAACAATAGACAAAAATTTCATGTTACTGCTGATGGGATAAGAAACAGTGCGACGGTTAAACCAGATTTCAAAGTAGCTAAAAAGAGAGCACGGAATCCCGAGAAATGGAAAAGAAACAAAGCTGCAAAGTTAAGACAACAAGGTGAAGCATATGTATCTCAAAAAACTGGTAAAGTCGTGGAAAAAAAAGTAATAAAAGACGGAATATTATGTAAAGAAAGTTGTCGCCTGAAGTGTAGTGAGAGATTCAGCATTCAAAGCAGAGAAAAAATTTTGGAAAAATTTTAAAACTGGATATTAATTCCAAAAAGTCTTGATTTTCAAAAGTATCAAAATGTACGAAGTTAATCGTCATCGGTCTCGTAAAAATTTGAAAACCAAATCTTACTCTTTTAAATATACAGTAACATGTGACAAAGAAACCGCCCTGGTGTGCAAAAATGCCTTCTGCTCTCTGTACAGAATTGGAAGGAAAAAAGTGTTTCGGGCTCAACAAGAGCTAAAAGCTGGTCAGGTAGCCCCCTCGCCGCATAAGCAGGGTCATCACACAAATCCTAAAAAGATTCCTGAAGATGTAATTACCTGTATTGAAAACCACATCAAGCAGTTCCCTTCTGAAGAATCACATTATTCTAGGAACAAAAATCAATATAAAAAATACATTTCTCCTTCACTTAATATTAATAAACTCCACCAACTTTATATAGAGCAATGCGAAGAGAGAAAACTCGAAAATAAATATATGGTTAAGGCCTCCTTCTATCGGCATATTTTCGAAACAAAGTTTAATTTGTCTTTTGGTGCCCCGAAAAGCGATACTTGCAGTATATGCGATGCTGGGGAAAATATCTCAGAGCACACCGAAAATTTCCAATTTGCCTTCGCCTTGCAGAAAGTTGACCGAGAAGTTACAGTTGTTGATAAAGAAAAATGTTACATTACAATGGACCTCCAACAAACAATGCCACTACCAAAGTTATCAACGTCTAAATCATTTTATTTGAGGCAAATGTGGCTGTACAACTTTGGCATCCACTGTATAACTAGTTCAGGACACAAATCCTATTTTTTCACATGGACTGAAGACATCGCCAATAGAGGCAGCAATGAAATTGCAAGTTGTTTAATTCGATTTTGCAAGTTACTTAAAGAAGAAAATGCAGAGATAGAGCAGTTGATAGTTTGGTCAGATTAATGTGGGGGACAAAACAAAAACTTTTCTGTTCTAAGCCTCTACGAATACTTGATATTGAATAATGTCTTCAAAATTATCGATCACAAATTTCCTGAGGTTGGCCACAGCTACCTAGATTCAGATAGAGACTTTGGACGAATTGAGAAAGTTCTTCGAAAACACCAAAATATTTATATACCAGACCAATATCGGGAAATAATAAAATCTGCCAGTACCAGACAGAGTTTGTGTTTCAATATGGAACATTTTTTCTATGATTTTGAAACACTTCCAGCCAAACTCCATTTATACAAAAAAGTGACCAATACGCTTAATCAAAAAATATACTTCCGCGATAAGGTCAAATGGATTAGAGTGAATGAATTTGGCAAATACTCTTACAAAACTAATTTAGACCCATTCGGTCTCTTTATGGGAGTCGATTTGCAGAAAAAAGGGAAACCGTAGTACAAGCTGAAAAAGTGGTTTTACAGAAGTTACCTAAATGCGGTGGTCTCACTAGTGAAAAGATATCGAATCTGCAAGATCAACTGAAATTCATCCCAACAGATTACAGATGGTACTTTGATATTGTTTTGGAAGAAACTAAAAAAACCCTAAGAAAAATCGGAAGACCTATTAGGCTCTAAGTTTCTTTGTGTCAACTTGTGTTTTGTTTAATTTCATAAGAAATAAAAATTTATTTCAATATACCGGAGTGATTTTCCAAGTTATTTCAAATCAAAAGTAACATAGCTCCTCTATCCACTAAAATAAATAGTATAACTCGCTTTAGATGTTAGTTGATAAAAGTGCTATGTCCATCAAAATCAAAATAACTATAAATCATTAAAGTTTATTTGATTATAAAATAACAAGCTAAGTAGTACAAACAAATACCGACCTTATGAGATACTGCTTGTATTGATTGAAAATTTTGTAAAAAAGTTCCGAGTTGAAACGCGTTTTCCTCATTTACTCAAAACTTTAAAAAGTGGACATAGCACCTTTATCAACTCATGTCTTCAACTATAACACGACCTATTTATTTTTACGGCTTTTATTCAATTTATTCTTAAGAACTCTGTCAAGATCAATTAACTTTGACATAACACGAGATTCGTTTATAGTTTTATGACGTCACGAGACGGTATGAAGCATTTTAGCAGGAATTTTGAAGCCTATTTTTATTTACGTATTTTTTGTTGAAATTTGTCATATTTTTTTATAAACTTATTTTCGTGTTTATATAGGACCTATTTTTAAAATAAAAGCAATTCCTAAAATTATTCAACATCCCTATTGTTTCACAATGAATTTAATTTCATTATTGAGATATTCTATAAGATGTAGTAACTCATATGTAAACCCCATTTTTAACAACGGTTTCAATATATCTTTGATAATTAGTATCTCTCAGAGCTTGAAGATTGAATATATTTTGGTCCTATCCTGTACTGTTGAATTCCAGATATGACGAAACCAATCGTTTTAAAGGTATTTAGGTACCTATTTCATATTACAAATAATAAGTATAAGTATTTATTTTGAAGTTTTACATTCATACCTCACGAAAAAATCAATCTCTAAATTTGTTGTATATTTATGGGTAACGTGGTATTACTATTTTTATGAATATTCAAAAGCAGAAGAGACATCAGTTAATTGTTATTGTCATATCACGATATATACAAAATTCGAAAAAAATTATTAGTAAGTAAACAATAATAACACAAAAAGTATATTAAAAAGTCCTGTGATTCCACCTGTGGAATCTGAATTTGAGATGAGGGCATAATTACTTCAAATAGGTATTTGTTTAAAATTAGTTCTGCCCTTGGTGGCTCTACGAAGTTTGTAAGTTGGTAATGGAGGAATGAATCACAAAATACTCAACACACCATCCGATTCACTGTAGAAGGTGCCTTTAAATAGCTTGTTGTGTCCCCCAAACACAATTCACTAGACAGATCACAAGAATAATGTATCACTAACGGAGCCTCCTGTAGTGCAGGGCTGTTGTATAGGGCAGTCAAAAAAGTTTGATTGATGAAGAAAACATAAAAAACCGAAGAGAAATAAACGGTTAAAAATAGTATAAATAACATCAAGGTTAGTAACATTGGTGTTAATAATAATATTTGGTATTTCTTTTCAAGATTATCCAGTATTTTTCCTTTAATTAATTTTATTATTATTAATCTGTAATTCCTACTTACTGGGTTTCAGGTAATAAATAAGATTGATACGTTCATTCTAATAACGTCCAGGACAATACCAAAACAAACAAATTTTCAAATGTCATTAACACTATCACTTTTTTATTACCGCTACAATCTAAAATAATACACAAAACTCAATTTGTAATAGGTAGTTTGTTTACTACAACGACACACAATACACATTTTATATCAAAAAAACACCGTCTATCAACTGATCTTTCAAAAAAAGTGTTGTCCCTAACCACACATTCGTAACTCCTATGGTCAGCAACGTGACAGGTGTTTATTTTGTTGATCGCGTTGTGAACAATTGAAAGTCTTTCGCACTGTCAGCCGGTATCTTGATGCCGCGTGTTCGCCGTATACTATCCACAGCCAGCCGAGATAGTCTGGCCAGTACGTTCTGACCACGCGGAGAGGGGTGGTGTAATTATACAGCGCGGGGGGCAGTAAGTGCGCTAACAATGTAGTTAACGTAGCTGCTAATGAGATTTGGTACCGCGAAATGAAGGATTATACTGGGCGGTAACGAATGACAGATTCCATAAGTTATATCTGTTGATATTAATCTCATGGCGAAAACGATTTTTAAATTGTACTATGTAGAGTTCAGAATGTGTAGTGTTTTGAGTGGTTTATTTTCAGCTCCTAGTATTTTGTTATTGTTGGTTTAAACACGATATATGATGGTTGTCCATAGTAATTTCAAGTAATTCAAGACAACAATAAAATGTTTCGTATTATTTACAAAATATCATCTATGATTTACCTACTGCCAAATATTGTTGACCCTATTGTCAGTGCTGAATGTTATACGGCGTAGTTAGATTGGATACAGATATAGAATCCATTTCACGAAAGCTGAAGCCACCTGAAGTTGGAATATTGACAATCGTAGAAACCAAATTCTGCATTGTTTATCTAGGTTGCTGAGTAACGACCACTGGCGTAGAACGATGATTTATTTTATTTTATTTATTTGGGATACAAACAGGACAAACCCATAGAAGTATCCACTAATAGTTAGACATAATTTTACAAATTAGGTAAAAAAGAAAATATAAATACAATCATATAACTACATTAAATAAAAATAAATACAAGTATACAAAGAAAAGAGAAACAAAGAGAGGACAAGAGTAGGTAATAAAACAAAATTATATTTGCAAAAAATAGTCTTTCAGTAGTTTTTTAATCGAATCTGCACTGTGGTGAAAAATATCCATTTCAACAATACTGGACAATTTATTGTAAGTATTTGTTATTCTGTGAGCAGGAGAATTTAGAAAATAATTGGTGAGTGGCTGATGTGTGATAAAGGTATAATTGTTTCTAGTTGAGTGGCTGGGAATACGAAGTGTTATGAAATTTGTAAGTTCAAGGCAATCTATATTGTTATTGAGGATTTTGTGAATAAACAGTACATCCGCAATTTGCCTACCATGATCTAGTGAAATTATCTTTAAATTAGAACGAATACGTTGCCTATCCACACCGGGATAAAATTTTCTTTTACAATATGAAATAAACTTGTTCTGGACTGATTTTAATTTTGAAATATAGACTGAATAACGCGGGTTCCAAATAGTAGAACCAAACGTTAATATACTATTTACGTATGCCATATATAATGATCTAACGGTAAAAGGGTTTTGAAGCTCGAAGCATGTTCTATATATGAAGCCCAACTGCTGATTAGCTTTTTTAGTTATATTACAAATATGCCGATCGAAAAGTAATTTAGAGTCTAAAAGAATACCAAGATCCCTAACTGTATCTACAGCGTGTAATACGCTATTAGGAACTTCATATGTGTTGTAGTTCAAGTCTGAATTACAGCGAGAAAATTGTATATAATTACACTTTGAGGGTATCCGGAAAATTCTTCGAAAGCAATTCTTCGAAAATCAATTCTTCGAAAACGCAATTCTTCGAATAAACAATTCTTCGACTAATAATTCTTCGAATAAACAATTCTTCGACTAATAATTCTTCGAATAACAATTCTTCGAAGTATCCAAAAGGAATTACTTTGTTCAGAGATATAAATCAGGTATAATTTATCTAATCTCAAGCTTGCAACTGACGATAATTCCTTGAAAATTAGTTTTAATTTAACCCTGTGCAAGTAAATATGGATGCAGAATTTGTTTGTGATATGAATCAGGTATAATTTATCTAATCCCAAGTTTGCAACTGACCTGAGTGGTTATAAAAGGGATTGTTTTCCATAAAATAAAATGAGTTTTAATTTAACCCTGTGCAAGTAAATATGGATGCAGAATTTGTTTGTTCAGAAAAAGGAAAACGTAAATTGTTGTTCGAGGGACATTTTTATTTTAAAGATGTTGAAAAAGGTGAAAAAGTGTATTGGAAGTGCGCATTTTTTGAAAAAAGAAAAACAAACTGTCCAGCGAGAATAATTACTGTCGACGATAAAATCAGTAAAATAACAAAAGAACATAATCATATTGCTGACGCCTCAGAGGTGGAAGCGACCAAAGTGTACGAAAAAATTCGAATCAACTCGAAAATAAGTAATGATCCTCCGCACAGAATTATATCAATTGCTTCGACTACATGTTCCATAACGGCAGCTCCCAAGCTTCCAAGTGTTAGCAGTATGAAACGGAGTATTCGCAATATCAGACAAAAAAATCTACAAGGACCAGCTCTTCCTACTAATAGAAGCGAAATAATATTTTTGGAGGAATATACGAAAACCTACAAAAATGAAAATTTTTTGCTATATGATGCCGGTCCAGTGGACGAGAGAATATTAATTTTTACTACAGAACAAAATCTCCAATTATTGTCTAACAGTAAGCATTGGTATATTGATGGCACCTTTAAAACCGTGCTGTTATTATTCCAACAATTACTAACCGTTCACGGACTGCAACACAATTTATCGGTACCTTTAGTTTATGCAATCTTACCAAAAAAATCAGAACGAATTTATGATCAATTTTTTCAAGAACTTAAAAATTTGAAATCATCTTTAGTGCCTGCAACGATTACCACTGACTTCGAAAAAGCATTGATTAATGCCTGCAATAGTGCTTTTCCAAGTTGTAGAAAAAGAGGCTGGTTTTTCCACTTCATGAATGATTCAAAGGAATGGATTAAAAAAACGCTATGAGACTGACAGTGAATTTGCTTTCAAACTAAAAATGTTGTGTGCTATTGCTTTTGTCCCAGTGGATGATATAGTTATGGCTTTTGAACAATTATATGATAGTGAAATATTTCCGTCAGAAGCCGAAAGTGTTATTAATTATTTTGAAGATACGTGGATTGGACGACCAAATCGAAAACAGCGAAAACCACCACAATATCCATACGAATTGTGGAACCTATATCAAACAGTTTTGGATGATTTACCGAGAACAAATAATTCGGTAGAAGGATGGCATCGATGTTTTGAAACACAAGTATAAGCAGTTCACCCCAACTTGTGGAAATTTATAAAATGTATAAAAAATGAGCAAAGTCTAAATGAACTTCGTGTTGAACAATATTTAAGCGGATTTGAACCACAAACACCAAGAAAGAAGTACAAAGATTGTAATCAACGAATCAAAACTCTTGTAAATCAGTATGATAAAAATAATATAATAGAATACATTAGAGGTTTAGCTCACAACATATCATATTAATCTATAATATTTTTCTTACCTTGGTATTTGATAGTTTTTATGTCATTTATCTGTAATTTTTACTGTAACCTTTTACTGTACTGTAAACTTTTACTGTAATTTATTAATAAAATGTTGACATAATTATAACAAATAAAAAAAGTAGTGTTTTATTTCCAGTTCCTAGGTATTCTCAAAAAAGGAAATGACCTTATAATTCTCATTTATTATTAGTATGTTCCGCATCATACGTTTATATATCATGCGAGAAATATTGATTATTGTCTAATGAAAACTTATCCCAGATTTTAGTAAATCCAAATAATAAAGCTGTCGAAGAATTATTAGTCGAAGAATTGTTTATTTGAAGAATATGGTATTCGAAGAATCGCATTTTCGAAGAATTGATTTTCGAAGAATTGTTTTCAAAGAATTGTTTTCGAAGAATTGCTTTCGAAGAAAATTCCTAGATTCCACTTTGAGACATTTAAAAACAAATTATTCCTCACACAGTAGTCGGATAAATTGTCGAGGTCTTCTTGCAATCGAACTCTGTCGTAAGTACATGAAATTGAGTGATATATTTTCAAATCATCGGCATACATAACAAACTTAGCAAATTGAAAGCAACTAGAGATGTCATTTATATATAAATTAAAAAGTAAAGGACCTAAATGGGACCCCTGAGGTACTCCTGAAGTAGTTACCACAGCCTTAGATTTGAGAGCACCTAAAATTACTTGTTGAGACCTATTTCTGACATATGAGTCGAACCATCTTAATAAATTACCATGTATACCTGCTTCAGAAAGTTTTGAGACAAGGACGGAATGATTTATTTTGTCGAAGGCCTTACTGAAATCAGTATACACAGAATCAACGATATGCCTATCATTTAGACTTTTAAGTATGTATTCAACGTATAGGAATAAATTTGTATCTACCGAACGTTTTTTCATAAAGCCATGCTGTTCAATGTTAAGTAGGTTTTTTACGTCATGATAAAGGAAATCAAAAATAATACTTTCAAACACCTTACTAAAGATGTTTAATTTAGAAATAGGTCTATAATTCTCAACTTTATTCTTGCTTCCAGATTTATGAATTGGTGTAATAAAGGCTGTTTTCCATGTATCAGAAAAATGACCTGAATTGAGAGATTTATTAAATAGCAAAAATAATGGCTCAATTAGCGATTCCTTACAATTTTTAATAAAATCAGTAGGTAGTTCATCTGGCCCAGGACCTTTATTGGGTAAATTTTCAATTTTTTTATCAATAGTTTCACGAGTAATTGTGTAATTAGAAATATTCAGTGGTGTGTTAGTATACATATTACCAAAGTTACTAGCATCACTACTTACAAAAACAGAAGAAAAATAATCTGAAAATATATCACAAATTTTCTGTAAGTCGGTTGTAGGGCCCTGAGCAGTGAGCAAGTTATTTGGGAAATTATTTGCTTTTCTTTTGCTTTTTAGAAAATTGCCAAAAATATTTAGAATTATGAATAATATTCGTTTCTACAGTAGTCAAGTATTTTTTATAATCTTCATTTATTAAAAATTTTGATCTGCCTCGTAAAATTTTGAATGTTAAGTAATCTAAATTATTATGGTATTTCTTCCATCGACAGTGAAATTTAATTTTTTCTTTAATCACTTTTATAGTAGAAGAAGAGAACCAGTGAGGGTATTTTTTATAATAGCTGGGATATTGAGGTATATGTAAGTGAACGATCTGGTCAATAATATTGTGAAACAGATTAATTGCTTTATTTATGTCAATTGAATGAAATTTAGCTGCCCAGTTAACACTACCTAAAAGTCGGTTAATTTCGTGATAATTTGCCAACTTAAAATTCCAGCGATATTGATTAACAACTCTAGTACAAATATTGAAAGGAATATCCATATCGAATTCCAAGGTACAGTGGTACTGATCCTCGGGAACTAATGGATTAGATGAAAGACGTAAATTTTTGATAGAAAAACCACTGCTAAATATGAGGTCTAGAGTGTTGCCAGATATATTCACATTTGGGTTTTACTGAATCATATCAACCAGAGACATAGTGTCGACTAATAAGCTAGATCTAGGATTAATATAATTATTTGGCTTACAATAATCTCCCCTGCTCAATAAACATTTAATTTCAGGACTATTGAAATCTCCACATATGATGAAAGTATCGTTAATATTATTTAAATAAATATCAATAAGCTTAGTACAGAAAAAGTTTAATGCAGCCATGTCTCTGGGAGGTATGTAAACACACCCTATATGCACCTTACGAAGTCCACTAAGAGGAACGATGGTGACCCATACATCCTCTGCTTCTGACCGCCAAGAATCCTCAGCATAACTAGTTAACTCTTCGGAGACGGCTATGAGGACACCACCTCCTGTATGTTTTGTAGAAGAACTCGTTTCCCTGTCTCGTCGATACACTTTGTATGATGAAAAAATTTCTTCACTTAATACGGATGCATTTAGCCACGTTTCCGTGAGACAGATGACATTTTGCTCACAATTTAGTATATTTTGAAATATAGTGGTAATTTTTGAATTTAGTCCACGAACATTTTGATATTGCCGATAGCCACTTTATAATTTGACGTTTCAGGGTTATGTTTCTGGTTGTTTATTTGTTGAATAGTTTTGATTTTGAATATTTTCAAACGTTTAGCTAATTTGGAAGTGAGTGTTGTGTGATTTATTCAATCTAAAACCATATTTTCTAAAAACTTGTTGGTGCAAAAGCAAAAATTGTCATATTCAATTCAGTAAAATTTGGAGAACTGCAAAGGATTCGGGATATAATTTACATTCAATTCTACATCCTGGAGAAAAAGGCACCTACTTTAAAATGTAAGTTTGATAAAATCAGATAATAAATATACTAAAATTAATTACAAGATACTTCTGTCAGTTTACTTCTAGCAAGAGTTTTTAAGTTAGACTTACTTTTAATAGTGTTAAGCAAAAAATAGTTCTATATTGAAGTATATTCATTCCATTTCAGAAATTAATGATTTCAGCAACAATTTAAGCTACGAACTATTAGCAAAATTCAATAAGGCATTTAAAAAAAACAAAAATATACATGGTAATGCAAATTCCAGAAGAAGAGGAAGTTTCTAAAATAATAAAAACAGAGAAACAGGCATACTGTAATAATGAAAAATATAATCTGTATTTAAATATTTGTGTAAGGGTATTTTGTTTATAATTAAAATTTGTGTTCGCTTATGTTAAATTGGAATTTTTTTACTTCTATTTGTTATAAATAAAACATTTTTATAACTTCCTATTTTGTGTTTTCTTCACATTTCTTGATGGGCGTAGGTAAATTGCGCACAGTGGTCATGAAGTATCCCAAAACTGGGAAGGGTTCGTCAGGTAGTTGCAGCCAGGGGATAAGTCTCTGTATCGGTAAATTGCGTACAGCGGTCAAATTATATCCTTAGTCCGGTATACCTCAAAACTTTTTCTTTCTGATATAATCAACGAATAAATTTGATGAAAAGAACACGATATTCTACGGACAAGCCTGTTTTGAATGAAAAATGCATCCTTCTATTTCAGATACAAGGAAAACCGTATGCAGCGTTGAATGTATTCCATCTTCAAAATCTGCAACTATTTTCTTTGGATTTAACGTTAATTCAAATTTTGAAAATTCCATCTGAGTTGTTGGAAACAGTTTAACATGAGTAGAAGTGGCTTTAGATGGAAGTAATGCAAAAACCGCTGGTACATATTGTCCATTTTTAAATCCGTGTAGAGTGAACAGTTTGTAAAAAAACTTTGGGCAACATTGAAATGTACCGTCTACGTAAATTACTTCTACAGAACACATAAAATTTAAATTTGTGAAGCATGAAAATATTACAATGTTATTTTCTCGATCGCTTGTTATTGAAAAACTTTCTTCTTGTATCGTTTTAATAGACATCGAGTCTAATGCTTCTTGAACGTCCTGCACGCTTTTCGGCAACAGGGACAAATATGCTCGACGCGCATTGTATAAGTTTTTCCGTATGTATCCTATGTCCACTGATGTAAGTTCTTGAAGAACTTCGGGGGTTTCTGAACAATATAAGAATATATTAAGCTCAATTATGCCTAAGCACATTGACATTTCTTACCTTTTATCTCCTTATGTATCACTTTCAATGGTGTAACTAATATTTCTTCTTCAGCTTTCCTTTTTAGGCTGTTACTGATTTTTTCACGACACAGTTTTGCGGAAGCTATATCATGGCTTTGCAATTTTTATTTGTGCAACGCCAATGAGTTTTACAAGAAAAAGGGTTCTTCCTTTGCGAAATTTAGCTCCTTCTATTATTTTTAGCGCTTTGTTCTGTTCACTCAGCATTTGTTCCATTTTAGAAATCGGACGAACTTATTAACTCGAATGCAAAAACTAAACTGATCTATGTACCTACGCCTCAAATTGTTATCGTAAAGTCATTAGGGGATAATCCTTTGAATCTCTGGTAACTTTTAAAATTCGTGGAATCGGTAGAAAATTGTATGCCATTTACCTAGACCCTCTTTAGGGTCACTTGTGCGCAATTTACCTATGAAAAAGAAACATTTTGGGTATACCTGGCTTTCATTTTATGCCTACCTGATGTTTAGTAGTTATATTTGGCTAGACCAAGAAGTAACCTAACTTGTGATTGGCTTAATATATGTTTATAGAAAAAAGAAGAAGATGTGATATTACAAATATTGAAGCTTAGATATTATTAGCCCTATGGTGATATCCTGGATATCATTTTTCCAATTAAGATCAGTATAACTGTGCAATGATATAGAAAACCAGGAAAACTATATCTGCGGATCTTTACAATTATCACTTAAGAAGACAGTTTATTAGAGGAGAATTCCCTAGATTTAACTGTTCATTGACAACTTCATATTGTGGGTTTCTTAAATGTCTTCTGATTTCCAGTTCATCAAGGAAATCCAGTTCTTGTTTCTTTTCACAAATATGCAGTTTTTCTAGTTTTGTGTTAGGTGTCAATGAATGATTGGTGTCAAGTAGATGTTTTGCGTAGTGGGATTTATCTGGTTGTTTTAATCTGTATGCTCGTAAGTGCTCACTGTATCGTATTTCAAAATTCCTAAGTGTCTGACCCAAATAGACAGCATTACATTCTGGACATTTGAGTTTATATATACCTGACTTCTTTAATAGTGGTATTTTTGTTTTTACATTTAACAATTTTGTACTAACGTTACTTTCTGTTTTAAAAGAAATTGTTGTATTCGTTGCTGAAGATATTATCTTTGAAATATTATTAGAAATATTTCCTGCATATGTAATGGTTTTATAAGTTTTAATTTCATCAGCTTGTTAAGGATATATTAGTTGTAATGCCACTTTTTCCTCTTTTTTACTAATTAGCTTATTTATCATATCTAATGGATAACCGTTAGATGTTGCTATTTGTCTAATTGTATTAATCTCTCTATCAAAATTACATTTGTTCATAGGAACTGAAAAAGCTCTATGTATCATTGAATTATATGCTGCTAGTCTGTGTGACACAGGGTGGTTAGAATTGAATGGAATTGTTACATCAGTTTGTGTTGGTTTTCGGTAAATTGAATAATCAAGTACATTATTAACTCTTTGAATTTTTAAATCAAGAAAATTGATTGAGCTATTTTCTTCCATTTCTAATGTAAATTTAATTAGTACAAAATTGTTAAATGTAAAAACAAAAATACCACTATTAAAGAAGTCAGGTATATATAAACTCAAATGTCCAGAATGTAATGCTGTCTATTTGGGTCAGACCCTTAGGAATTTTGAAATACGATACAGTGAGCACTTACGAGCATACAGATTAAAACAACCAGATAAATCCCACTACGCAAAACATCTACTTGACACCAATCATTCATTGACACCTAACACAAAACTAGAAGTACTGCATATTTGTGAAAAGAAATAAGAACTGTATTTCCTTGAAGAACTGGAAATTAGAAGACATTTAAGAAACCCACAATATGAAATTGTCAATGAACAGTTGAATCTAGGGAATTCTCCACTAATAAACTGTCTTCTTAAGTGATAATTGTAAAGATCAGCAGATATAGTTTTCCTGGTTTTCTATATCATTGCACAGTTATACTGATCTTAATTGGAAAAATGATATCCAGGATATCACCATAGGGCTAATAATATCTAAGCTTCAATATTTGTAACATCACATCTTCTTCTTTTTTCTATAAACATATATTAAGCCAATCACAAGTTAGGTTACTTCTTGGTCTAGCCAAATATAACTACTAAACATCAGGTAGGCATAAAATGAAATGTAACTTCTGTCATTCTGACGATGATATTGATTTATAGAAACAATTGTCAATTTTTTAGAATTTTCAATAACTTGTATTATATTGTGGAATTAACTAGAGACCTTGAGTTTCATTTAAAAACACTAATATGAGCATATTCCACGAAGTAAGGGTCGAGACAGTCAATTTCCAAAAAAAGTGTTACCTACAAACGTAATATTAATATCATTAAGAATTTGTCGCATCAATAACGTAATTAACTTACCTTAGTCATTAAATGTATGGAGTCGAGTGCATTCTTTAAGCAAATATGTGATAGATAGATAGATACATTTTATTGTGCATAAGATACATTTTATCAAAAGGGTTCGGTTCATACATTACATTTATTACAATGATCCATACGACATTTTCAGTAATTATTTACAGTTATTTGAGTTAGAACATATATATTTTTAATTGCTATTATTATATTGTATATACATATTATAGTGTTATTATTTATTTTTCGCAAGCGAAAGCTTTTAATTTTAATACACTAATAACACTATGGGCCAGCATAGAGAGCTCAGAGAGATTATCATTAATGGCATTCAAATAATGTACCAGATCATTAACATTAACCACACTATTAAAAAAAAATCTATTTTGTCTAAGATGCCTGTAAATGGGGCATTGAATAGAATATGCTCCAACGACTCTGGTGTATGCATATTACAAACGGAACAGATTTCCCCACAATCAATTATATAGAAGTTTCCTTTGAAGGAAAATTTCAGTATCTTTTTACTGGAAGCTCTGATTTGTGCGACAATTCTCGTTATGTATATAGATGCGGGTATTCGCAAATAATTTTTCCCGGTTTCACCAATTAATAGTTGAGAGTATATCAGAGAATAACTAGACGTAACCTTCCTATACATATCAATTTCGTTAAGTCGTTTTTAAAAATTTTCTAGAATAACCCCATCTAATTTAGCTGAATATGTATTTAAATAGTATGTCCATAAATGTTCACACTCTGCAAAGGTAAACCATTCTTTAACTTGAGTGACCCAATTATATCTAGCGTTCTCCGTAGCTTATTGTAAAAGTTGCATATGCATAAAACAGATTTTAGACATTCTAGAATTATCCATTATTTTAAGTTTATTCAACCAACCTAAATTGCAAATATTTCAGTTTTTTTTGTGTGATAAATCCGTGAGGATGAGGACAGTTTTTACAGGCAGAAGCAGATAGGTATATTTTTATATGGCCTTGATGTGAATTTCCAGATTTGTTGCGGGTTAGAACTAAAAAAGCCACAGTTTCTTTTTTGACAGTCACATTGAGGAAACTATTGCTAGAGAAGAGTTAATTTTGTCGCGAATATGATGGTTGGAATAATTGGAAGAATATAGACTGGAATCGAGTTTCTCCTATTAGTATTTATTATGATTTGACTGAAGCAGTTCAATTGAAATTAGTTGGAAAACTTATTCATTCGGTCATTATATTGAAATATGAAAGTGTACACATAGAAGTAATAATTTATCGACGTTGAATTTTTGGTAATGTTGTGCTGCCTTATATCAAGAATTAAATGTCAACTTTTGCAAGACATTTTATTAACATGTACCTACATGTTAATTCAGAAATAAAAATTAGAATATGATTGGTGACCCGATAGCTGAATACACATACATCGACAAAAGGATGTGGCCGATGTCTACTTGTTGTACCTCGTTCCAAGCAACTAGAACTTTGTTGATTAACTACCAGAGAGTCTGAGAAGGGTGGTACAAATTAGACAGTCTCCTACCTATCATATCCCACACATGTACGGTTGGATTTAAATCTGGTTACCGAAGTGGCAATGGGTCAGAAATTGGACGCGTAGTAGCAAAACGCTCTCGCAGAACTAGTTGCCTGGAGCGCCTATCTTCCGCTCGGTGGTACGCGTTGGTTGACCAGTTGGTCTTCTTCTTGTTCCTCCACCTTCTTCTGCCCAAACACGACACTCACGCATGAACGTCATTGCAGTACAGTTCACACGACGGGCAATTTCGCGATTGGAAAAACCATCATCTCGATAGGCCACAAATCTACCATAGTCAAAATCGCTAACGTGGTGATAGTTTTGACATCTTTGAACGTGAAGCATTTTGTTACTAACAGAGGTAGACAAACTTGTAATTTCTAACAATATCCGTACTATTCGGCTTTTGGTAACATGTTTTTTCAGAAAGAAATTTGATTTTGTAAACATGGTCAAAGATAAAACGTTGATATTGTTATCATAGCCTGCTCTAAATATGGTCACAATGTTGTCAAAATATTAAGTTCAAGAAATTATTCCTTCTATGTGTAACATTCTAGTGTCACTAAGTATATTTTCAGAGAAATTACAATCCTAAATGATGATACTGAACAAATATCTAATAAACCGGGGTTGCTATTTTTGTATTGAATGTAGAAACGCAAACAAATGAATTGTATTCAAAACATTTGTATCGCCTTCAAGGTCTACACCCTTCAATGCACTTTGTTCATTCAGAAGATAACAGCTATAAAACATGCTTTTTGAAGGCTTCAACCGATTTTTCATTGGAAACCAGATTCCAATTAGGGAATGTAAGATAGCTAAACTATCCATTCGTTGTTTTTGTGTGTGTACTCGCTTATTCCATGCGGTGCGTGTGTGAGTTCATATTATCCTGATGCCAAATCATTCGGCTTATTGGATTGGTCTCTTTGAATCCACTTAATAAAACGAATAAATGGTCACATATCATGCTAAATAGACGATTTTTTTTACTTTAAAGAGGCACAGTTGTCATATGTCCAGTTTTCAGGAAAAATGCGGCACCATTCGCTTATTAATGCTTCCAGAACGAGAAATTTTTGTTAGATAGTCTCCACATTCTCCAGAGAAACAGCCTTATAACCCTAATTGGGTCACTGGGGGAATTGACCGTAGCAATTCGGTACTCGTGGGATGAAAACGGCTGACCCGAATACAAAGGAAAAAACGCTTGATTTGGAATGTGGCCAAGATATCGTAGGTATTCCTATTCATCAGATCAGTATCAATTCTCCTCCAGTGATGCTTAGATCTGGAGAGGATGATAATACCTTGAAGAATCCAGGAGCACAGTCGTCGCCACCGAAAGAACCAAAGAAGAGGTGAACTGAGGAAGTTAAGGAGAGAAGAAGCTCTTGCCAGTGGCCAGAAAATTCTCTCAAGAAAATAAAGACGGTTGGCGTGGAAGGAGCAGCACGGTGCTCCGGCTAAACGATTTCCAAGCAAAAGCGGGTCCTCTGGCCGCTGGGATGAAGCCAAGGTAACGTGCAAGTTCTGAGGCCCAGCCGTCATCATCCAAACAGATAAATCCAGGAGAGAAGAGGTTGCATTCGCAGGTGACCCCGGAGGAAACTGTAAAGAGGACAAAATATGGAAAGTAGAGAACCTCAATGACACCTGAGTCCTTTGTTGAGAGGTTGACGGTAGAAAAGATGGCAATTGTCCATGCGAACCGGACAAGGCTAGACAAAAAGACAGCCTTAAAGATGAAAGTGATGCTGGGAAGACATGCTCTTCTGTGTAAGGACGTCAGAATATCCAGCGGCCAACACGAGAACGGTGCGGTTGTAGGCTGCGCAAATTCTACCACCAAGGCAGGGCTGGAGACCCAGTTCAAGCAGCTGAATCCGATTGGCCAGATTCTGCTGAGACTAGGCCCAGCCAAAAAACTGGTGACGACTTTTTCACCATGATCCATGAGAGCGGAGACCAAGGAAGATGTGATGTTTGTTTTCAAGAGCCAGAGTGGACTAGACACCGAGCACTGGGTGGTAACCTCACGCCAGAAGAACGGTTCTTGGTCATATATATATATATATATATATATATATATATATATATATATATACGAGGAATCCCTGCAGAAGCTGAGAAACTTGGATGCGCCCATTCGTGGGAGCAGAGAAAGTTCTCTTCAAGATGCAGGCTGGACCAAATATAACAAAGATGGCATGCGATCTTCAATGCGCCATAATGATTTCATACACCGAGTCCTGTCCTGAAACGGTCAGAATGATCAAAAGAAATGAACGTTGGTGGAGCAGAAAGCTAAAATCTCTGAGACGGAATGTTCGGAATCTGTGCAATCAGTACAAAAGTACAGGAAACTGGGAATTCCACACGCGCTTACTTGAATTTAACAAAACAGTGGGGAAAGCCAAGAGAAGCTCGTGGAGAAATTTCTGTCAGGACATCGACAGTGTCTCTGATTGTGCCAAACTCCCACAGAGTCATGACTTAAAAACCAAGCTAACCTGGAACAGCCATTTAGCAAGCATCACAAGCCGTTCTCATGCCAATGCAGGAGGTGCGGAGAGGAAAAAGAAGCTGCAAAGCCTGTTATCTTCGACTGTCCTGGTGAAGAGCTTCCTATTAATATACCTTCTCAATACAAATCAGGAGGGACCGCAGGAAAGTATATTCCGAGGAATCTGATTGTTCGTTCAGAATTTAGGATGAGACTCTATTTAGCACCTACGACTGGGAGTTGCACAATAAGCCTAATTAATGGCTGAACGGAAACCATCAGGACACGAGCCGCAACCCCCTCGAGACTGAACAAAAAGGATAGTTATATAAAAAGGAAAGTATTAAAAGGTATGTTTTCCTGTAAACAAGTATGTGTGCGTCAAAAAATTATTATTGATGTTAATTATGACAATCACAAATAAGCTGTCGATTTGTTTTCTCGAAGAATTTTAGTTTCATTTCCATTAGCTCAATTACTATTCAAATTTTGGTATTTCTCCGAAATAATGCTATTGCTTTCTGCTTTTTCTGGGGTTTCGTAGTGTTTGTTTTATTTATTAACTTTTGAAGTCTTGTAGTATGCTCAAGGAACTGAAAAGAATTGCAATATTGAACAAAGAGAAACAATTAAGAAGTATCTCATTTCTCTAATAATAGTTTTCCAAATCGGAAGCCAGTTACATAAACTGCAATTTGGAGAAATGAAAATCAATTTAGAAATAAGAACAGGTCTGATTGAAAATCAACCCAAAAATGGCCATCTGAAGACCACAACTAACAATAACAAATTTCTATACATCTTGCAAACTAACCATATAAATTGCATTCGAATGTGAAAGTGTGAGCTTTCTTAGTAGTATTTAAAAATAACGTACAGTTCTTCCATACAAAGTAACGCTCTCAGAAGAGTGATCAGATGATGATTTTGATCATAGTTTGAAACATTGTGAATTCAAATATCTGATACTGACCCACATTTCCGAAGTAAGATAGTTTTTTTCTGATTGCATATATTGCAGTGATACCAATCCCAGATAGATACGGAAACATGGAACACAAATTCCTCCAAATGTGAATGCGTGGGCAGGTACTATTGGAACCACTGTTATTGGTCCACATATTATTGAAGACAATTTAAATGCACTAAAATAGCTGCAGGTTAGAGCATCATCACACTTCGGTATTTTAGTTCGGAATTACTTGAATGATGTTTTTCAAGACAGCTGAATTGGATGAAGGGGGTACAATTGAGTGGTTACACGATATTCAGACCTCTTAACTTTAGATTACTATACTTTCAAAGGGGGTACAAATAAGGCTTACGTAACAAACAAAACAAATGAAAAATGGGGTAATATCATATCAGCATTATACAAAATATTTGGATGTTGTCAAATAGAAAGTGGAGAACATATTGAACATAATATATCTAATTAAATGAAATATTAGTTGCTGATCAATAAAACAATATTTCTTTACATTTATTTGTTTTATCTACCGTTACTTTCGAACTCTTAAAGGCAGCGACATGCAGTGTTTACTGTTAGCTTGTAAACTGATAATATTCAGGGGCCGCTTTCTAAAAAAAATCAGTTCCAATTAAACGGGTAATTCTGTGGGGTTATTAGAATGAACTAATAGGACACAATTTTTACTAAAACTTTTATGTTCCACGTTTATGTATGATTAAACATTTACGTTACTTTTTGAATATATTCTAAACTCAAACACTAGTTAGTCAACCAAGTCAGAGCAGTGAACTTCAATCAAATCATCTACGCCTGGGCAACCTCAGCCTGGGTATTAGTCAACCAAGGCTCAGTAACAAAACATATGTCGTTGTCTTGGAAACTCTCGACTCAAGTACTAGTCAACCAAGTTAGATACATCGAATTTTGACTGAACAGTCACAGTGTGGGAACTATTCAGTCAAATTATCTGAGATGAGAGTAGTTGTTCCAAGAATATGGTTTATTTTTGTTACTAAGGCTTGGTTGAGTAGTGCACATGCTGCTTAGACTATTCGATCATAGGTCAACTGCTATGATTTGGTTGAGTATACAGTGATTATTTCACGACTACGCCGATGTTTGTGTATGGTTGCTGAAGCTTGGTTGACTGGTGCCAAGGCTACGGTTGTTTAGCCATTTCTTCTCCTGAGGTTGACTGAATGGGTGAGTTCCTCTCATCAAATTGAGAAATTTATGTCCACTTGATTCAAATATAGAAATGTGAATTATGACAAAACGAAGCTCATGGAAAGCATATTGTGAAGCTCCAAGTTGAGAGAAACCTGCTACAAAAAGAACCAGTATATTAACCAAAAGACGACAAACTGTTATTGAGCAGCTCTAACGTTTAATATTTTCATCAATCCGTTCCGAACAATCCCTAGTATTTGCTCAATATATTTTCAATACAGAAAAGCTTCTATTTATATAATTCCATCGCATTCCTACAAAATGTTCAAATCTACTAATTCTACTTTATTTTGACAAAATTACTATGTTTCTTTATTAATACAATTGATGTACAGGGTCAAATTCACATCTGCGCCATAAATTGATACGAAATTCTCACATAACTCAACTATATTTTATTGGGGCTCGTGAAAGTATTGCCACTAGGTATTTTGAATGAGCATGTATGTCGATTGAGGCTACGCGGCGTAAGGAAACTTGGCTCACAGCTGAAAGTGAAAGTTCGTGACTCTGGATTTCAGGTCAAATCCAGACATAAAAGCGTAACGTAAATGCGTAGTTTTAGCGCCACTTTACAGACTTTTATGCGGTTAGACAACAACAGAGCACTTCTCGACTAGACTCCATTGTACCTACGATAAATTTGATATATTATAGGAACTCGAAAAATTCTTTAGAAAAAATAGTTAATTTGTATGGATATTATTAATTAAGATCTATCTAAAAAGAAACAATTGAATTCGATAAGATCTGAAATGCAGGATTATTTTCTAACTTACCTAGTGAATTATCCAAAAGATACTTGAAGCTGAAACAAAAGACGTCTATTCTAATTTCAAAGAAACAAGAGCCAAATCATATGTATATATTTAACATTTATGCGGTACCTATATATATTCTATATAGAAAGGACAAGGAGTAATAAATCATTCATTTAAGTAGATTTCATAGACGTACCAAAATATATTTTAAGAGGGTATACCGTAAGGTACATTTTGAATTGAACGAATGAGTTGCAGCTATGCTAAAGAATATACGATTTAGGTCAGAGGTAACGGGATGTACTAATTTTAATGGAAAAAAGTGATAGAGGTACATCAATTTTAGTAAGTTTGATAAAGAAAGGCAACACAGTTTATTCCGGAGTATCCGAACTCTGCCACAAAATGCAGGTAGTCATTACGGGTTGTTCGAACTCTGCCAGTGTTTAAAATTTTGGAGATTAACTACCAAACCAGTAGGGGTCTAATAGCCTAATCCGATTTAACAATTTACCTTGAACTTTAGGTACTCAAATTCAATATAAGAAAATATTAATAACATACATATATTTTCAACGTATATTTGCCACTTCTAAAAAAGTACATCTACATTACATCTACATTACATCTACATTACAATAAAATATATTCAATATACATAAACATATAAAAAAAACAAAAAATTAAAAGTGTGGAAGATTTTTACATGCAACCGTTTTCACAAACATAAAGCGAGAAATAACATTTTTCCTATATTGATCAGAATGATCATTAATGAAATTAATTTTAACATTAATAGTTTTTTGGTTTTTTTTTGGCTTTGGTTTGCCGAACGAATTTTCGCGTATACCTCCGTTTGTAAATCCAATAACACACTAGTAAATTGAACAATGTTTGGATGTGCTTTGTAAAAAGAAGCACCGAAATGCGAATGAAAACTCTCACAAGAATTCGTTGTTCTCTTAAAAACGGATGCATTATTTACCCAAATAAGTGGTGGAAATATCGAATCTTGCGTTATATATGTTTTGTTGACATAATTTCGGAATTCCATAACTCTTTCGTCATTCGGAAGCAAAAAATGTAGTTCATTATAAAAGAATTCTACAACTTCCTCAGGACTAAGATACATAATACCGAAATGTACTTTTAAGTATTCGCCAATTACAGAACCTTTCTGTCTGTACTCTTGTACCAAATGAAACTCCTGAATCTTACGAAACGAAGCTTGACAGAGATGAAATTTACAACCAAAAAGAATTTGATCTCTGCCAAAACATTCATATATAGCGTTATGAATGCTTAGTTCAAAATCTACTACGACTTCTTTAGGTTGAAAATTTAAGCCTACTTCTTTACATTTTTTTTTAAATTAAAAACAAATTTGAATATGTTTGACTTGATTTGTCCGGCAGCAAACAAAAAACAAGAGGTACGTAATAGCCGTTTTTAAAACCATGAATGGTAAACATTTGGTAAAAAAAAGTTGAACAGTATTTAAAAGTCCCATCCATCAAAATACAATCCGAATTACATAAAAAAATAAGGTTGGAAAAACAGGAGAACACAATAATTTTAAATACCTGGTCTGCTGTTAATAGAAATTCTCTTCTCGGTTCGTTCGTAATTGTAATTCACGAACACTATTAAATAGTTCTTCCTGATTTTTAGGCAATAGTGTAAGTGCATCAGCATCCTTCCCCTAATCCCCTAAATATCGATCAAAACAATCAAGATTTCTTCAAAATATTTAATTCAAGAAATCTTTGAAGCCCTAATGACTCTAATAGGATTAAACTAAATGGTTGCGGCACAGTTCGAACATTTCAGTAATCCTCAAATTGATACAAGTCAGGTAAAATTTTATTTTGTGGCAGAGTTCGGATATGTCCGTTTATTCATAATATTTTTTATTTGTATTACTCCTATATGTAGTGTTTGGGGAATTTTTCTCAGAAATTTTAAATGGCAAGTGGCCTACTGTAATCGGATTAATACGATTACACCTATTTATAGATTATTCGATTATTGAGAGGGATTTTCCAAACAACCCAGTTTTCTTAGAAACATTATCGGGAATATTATTTTAAAAGAAAGTAGGTACATTGAATCAGTACTTAGTATTAGTTCTTTGAGTAAAGTTGTATGAAGTTGTATGGTTGTCATAATATTGTAAACAGTTGGAATATATTTAGAACATTTGTTGAATGTTAATTGTGCAAGTACCAAACAATGTCGATAAGCCAAGGACCATCTAAACGACCAAAAACAGGTCCATTATATTTAAATGAAAAAACTCTGATATTGAATTGTTATATATCATTGAAAAACAAGGATCCAAGTGCAAGTGTTGATGATATTGTGGAATTAACGGCTGCTATGTTGTGTGTTGCTAAATCAACAATTTATAGATTACTAAAAGAAAGCAAGAATGGAACTCTTCAACCCCCTAAAACTCCTTCAGGCCGAAAACCAATTGAGATCGATGAGTCATTAAAACAAAGACTAAGGCGTAAAGTCCATGGATTTTACTTGCGAAAGGAAATTCCAATACTTGACAAAATTATGACATCAGTGCAAGAAGATACGGACTATCCAAAATTCCCCAGAATGACATTATGCAAACTTTTGAAAGATGTGAGTTTCAGATATACAAAACATAATAGAAAATCTCTCTTGATAGATAAACCGGAAATAGTTTTTTGGAGAAGAGACTATTTAAGAAGCATTCGACATGCCAGAGAACAAAATTTGAAAATCTTCTACTTAGACGAAACATGGATGAATGCTGGATATACAGTTTCCAAATCTTGGCAAGATGAAAACATTAATAGCGGAAGGCAGGCATTCGTGGAAGGTTTGTCGTTAGGTTTGCAGCCACCATCTGGAAAAGGAAAAAGACTTATCATTGTCCATGTTGGAAGTTCTGAAGGTTTTGTTGATGGTGGATTATTAACTTTTATTTCAAAACGCACGGGGGACTATCACGAGGATATGAATGGGGCTGTCTTCGAGGAATGGTTTGTTCAAATGTTGGATCTGATTCCAAAACGGGCTGTTATTGTTATGGACAACGCAAGTTACCATTCACGGTTACGAGGAGCATTGCCCACAAGTCGTTGGCGTAAAGCAGAGCTTTTGGAGTGGCTTATTTCGAAAAATATCAAGTTTCCAAAAGATCCACTAAGGAAAGAACTTTACAGAATTGCAAAAATGAACAAGAATAAATACAAAACCTACATTGTAGAAGAAATGGCTTCTTCTCGTGGTATATCAGTTCTTCGACTCCCCCCTTATCATTGTGAACTTAATCCCATAGAATTAATATGGGCTCAGGTAAAGGGGGAAGTTGGAAAAAAAATTCTACTTTTAAAATAAACGATGTTGTGAAATTGTTTGAGAGTGCTGTAAGTCATGTGAGTAAGGAAAATTGGACAAACTGTATCGAGCATGTTATCAAAGTAGAGGCAAATATGTGGAAAATTGACAATATTTGTGATGATTTAATCGACCCTATTATTATCAATGTCAACAACGATTCTTTCTCTTCCGAGTCGGATATAGAATAAAATGTAAGTAATAAATGTATCCCAATAATTATTTCTTTTCATTTTTTATTATATTATAATTTAAAACGTATTTTTTTCCCAAAATACACACCACTGCATTGCGTTATTGCTTATCTGCTAATCCTTTAACAATGAATAAACCCTAAACTTTGCTACAACTGAAACAAATACGGGGTCGATCTACCTGGTTTTTAGATTTACGGAAGAAATGTAATTTAAAGTAAGAGATTTATCAAAAATTTCATGGTGCTCCCTGTAAAGGTTTTGCATACTTAATTAGGATTTATTACTCCTCGTACTTTTTGTACATACTATAAAAATTCGATTATTATACTACTATCTGATGTTGAACTTCGTTTAGAAATTGGAGCCAGTCAAATGAGCATCAAGATTCATGAACAAAAGAAGTAGATTTATGTACAAAAATTCCTTGAAGAACCGCGTCCTTTTGATCCGCCAGGATAGATATTAACAGCATCTGGCGCAAGCTACCACTGTTGAACAAGCTGGAGAAGGTTATAACCTCCCCTTAACCGCAATACTTACTAAGGGGGTGTTTTACGTGAAAATTTAAGATTGCCCCAGTTGTCAATCTATGACCGTAGCTAAACTTCAGAGGAGACGGATATGTTCTTCTGGCTGGAAGTACTTATAAGTCATGAACGCTATAGTCAATATACGTTATGCTTAAACCTACAAAAACCATTAAGAAAAACGTTAACATATCCAAATTTTCAAAACTTATTGCATTTTTGGAAAAACAAAGCATTGGCTACAATGTGTAAAAGTCTAGAGTATTAAGTCGAGATAAAATAAACAGATTACTTCGGATACCCCAGATGAAACTTTATTTCTTTATTTGCACAAGGTAAAATGTTTCAACTTATTTAGCTGTTGTATGTATTGTTATATCATTACAGCGCTGTTCAATTATCGGAATTGCAGGGGTTTGTCCAAGAGACGAGCTACTTAAAATAACGAACAAATAAACGGTTTTAAGGATTAAAACTAACTTTCTCTCGTTTCTTTACGCCCTTAACAATATCCTATCATAAAATTGTCACTCGTACACATTTCCGAGGCAGTATCGTACTATCATACCGAAATTTCTCCAAAAATTACCAAAAATGTAGTATATGTGGATTTATAGGACCCAGCACCCGTTGTACTCACTCCATTGAGCTGAAAATCAATAGGGTTCATGTCAGACACCCTGAAAAATATACAATTATAAAATTGGTCAATTGTATACACTACGGAGGCTGTATCGTGCTAACAATCATAGCACTCGTTGTCCTGGATCTAGTGAGCTGAAAATCAATAAGGATCATCTATAAGACGCCGTGAACAATAGTGTATTATGAAGTTGGTCACTTGTATATGTTATGGACAAAGTAATTAATAAGGCATTATATATAATGCCCGGACATTTTGAAAAATGCCCAATAAGAGAGGGCAATGTGATAATAATTGTTGAAATAATTAAATTGCCCGGGCTTTATAAATAATGTCTATCACATATTGGGCAGGATAATAAGAAGACATGTTTCATCTCCATTCTTTTAATTTAATATACAAAATTATCATAAGTAACATATTTGGAGGATTTATTAATAATTATTTATTAGAACAATTGCTGCTTTGATGACATTTTGAGTTACAGAGTTTTTTTTCCTTGCGACAATTACATTTATTAGACGTACAGCCACCTTTACAACCACATCGACTGTAACCTTGCCCTCCACACTTAGAAGACATCCTAACACATTCTCTCAGTGAAATTTCTGACTCCGGAATATCTTCAAGTGAAACAAATCGTTCTTTGCACACTGTAAATTGAATTCTTGAATAAAGTTTTGTTTCAAAATACCATGTATTGTTCCTAATTTGAAAAGGTTTGTGCTTGTTATTTCAATTACGGTAGCAAGAATATTTCTTCCATCGCTACGAGCTCGATCAACATCTGGAACGCGGACACTTACGGTATCACCTATTTTAGCTACGGGATATTTAGCGTTAGATGCATCCAACATTTTATTAGCCTGTTTCTGCAAATTACTTAAAGCCAATTTCCTAACAACCAGAACATTTTCTTTCTTTCTCTCCACATTTTGTTCTGATGAAGCCATTTCGTTTGCGGGTACTGGTTTCGAATCCGAAGTTTCTTCACAATACACATTTAAGGTAGTGTGTGGTGAAACTTGGCTTGGGCCGGCTGAACATAAATGTATATCGTTATTTTCCCTGGATTCTAGTTGGTTTATTTCGGCAGATTCTACTTGGACTATTTCTATGGACTCTACTTCATCATTTTCGCTGGACCCTAATTGGCTCTTTTCAGTGATAATGCCTTCGGTAGACAACAGTTTTTCTAAGTCTTCTTCTGAATTGACATCGAGCAGAGCTTCATGTGGTATAGAAGAACTTTTCAGTCCTACTTTCAACTTTGTCCCGAACATGGCTTCATATGGAGAACAGTTAATGCCTGTATGAAAAGCTCTATTTTTCATCAATTGCACAAAACGTAATCCATCTGACCATTTTTTTGTGTTGTTATCCTCCAACCATGTACTTAGGATGTTCTCGATATCTTGATTTGCCCTTTCTACTGATCCTTGGCTCTGAGAGTGTCTTGGTTTACCATGCACAATTTTCAATTCAGGCCACATGTCACAAACTTCCTGAACTATTTTATTGGCGAACTCTCAGCCATTATCGCTTTGAAGAATATTTGGAGCACCGAATATTGTAAAAATATCAAGTAGTACATATGCAACTTCTTCGGCTCTTTTGCTCTTGAGCGGACGGAGCTGCACAAATTTCGTGAGATGATCTTGGTATACAAGTATAAATTTATACTGATCATCTTCTTGTGACTGCATGTCAATTAGGTCTACTTGACACCTTGCATTCATTTCGCTGCTGAGAATAGGTTTAACAACTAAACCTTTTTTTGGAACGTTTCGTTTTTTTTCGCAGTTGTCACATAAATTTAAATAAATGACAATCATTTCTCTCGTAATATTTTTATAGCGCAAATTCAACTTTTTCTCCATTCGATTTCTTCCGCAATGTCCAATTGCTAGGTGGGTATCATGTAAAATCTGAAATATTTCTTTTTTACATACGTAATACCTAATTAAGTTATCTTCTTTTACCGGAACAATCAGTTTTTCTGTTTTTTCCAATAGTCATTACATCGAATCTTCGCAAACGCTGATAATCTTCTGGTTTTTTATTAGACACTTTAGACTTTGAAGATTTAACTTTTCGAATCATCTCTCTATAACTTGCGCTGGTGAAAAACTGAGTGTTTTGACCTTTTAGTGACACTAACTCATTTAATCTTCCGTCAAATCGACGATTCATGTCAGCCAATTTCGATTTATCCATCCTAAAATAATGTATTATACAATACTATACTAATTAGCCAATAATGGAATACTTACACTTTAGTTTAGGTCGAATGTCCGTATCAATTCTCAGTTCGACACTATTGAAAAATAGCAAGCACAACAATTCAATTATTATATAATTCGAAAATATAAACCGTCCGCGTTCGTCTATTTCTTTTCAATGCAAAAATAAAAACAGCAGCAGCTACCGTGGGCTCTGATTGGTAAGCGCGTGTCACGCGTTTTGTTTCTATCAACGCACCTCGCCCTATGTACTTAAATAAACAAATTGCCCGACGATCACATAGCAATATTCATAATGACCAGACATTATGATAAATGATGAAGTTTAGGTAATAATTAATCACTTGGCCCGATCTGATGTGTCATTATACAGAATGCCCGGGCATTATAAATAATGCCCCCATTAATCACTTGGTCCACAACAAATACACTCTGAAGGCTGTAACGTTCCTAAATCTGAAAATTCTCCAAAAATTACAAAAATGTGCTACTTCAAGTACCACAGCACCCGTTGTATTGGCTCTGGTGAGCTGAAAATCAACAAAGTTAATCTGTGAGATTTCCTGAAGAATATTTAATCATAAAATTGTTCACTTGTATACACTCCGGGGGCGGTATCGTGCTAACAAACTGAAATTTCTCCAAAAATGTCGTACTGCAAGTATTATAGCATTCGTTGTACTGGCTCTGGTGAGCTGAAAATCAATAGAGTTCATCTGTGAGATGTCCTGAACAATATTCAATCATTGTTGACTCGTTGCACTCCGGAGGCTGTATTGTGCTAACGAGACATGTTACGAAAAGTGTCCTACGACGACGACACACACAGGATTTTTTTTTCTAAAAACCGTTTTTTTCGTGTTGTTTTTGCTGAAAACGGAAAAATAACTAGAAAAAAATCTAATATGTCAACTTTTTTTGGGGTAAACTAATGCTTTTTTCGTAAATTAGGTAGTGCAGAAATTCTGTCATTAAAACAGCATGGAGAATGGATATCCTCAACAGTAGCCGAAGGATATATTTTGGATTCCATTCCCAAAAATAAGCGTATTAGAATGAATTTTAACAGCTAAACCACTCCAAGATATTAGTTTTGGGAATTGTGCTGGTGGAGCACCTGTATCTGAAGTTGCATTAAGTACTCAAACTCAAAACTTGCATCTACTTCGACTGCAGGAATTAATATCAATAATTCCACAAACTGTACGCTCAATATTCATCTTCAAGATTGATTTAATTTTGTAATACAATTGAAATTGAGGGTTGTTACACTTCAAATCAGAATACATTTGTTTAAATTTATTGTCGAGTCTGCAGTTCAAATAGTGGGACGTAATCGAGACCAGCAAACAGGTGAGTATTTACTTCCAGAAAAGTATGTAGAGGTCGACGAAAATATGTATTATGGGGAATATCCGAACTCTGCCACAAAATAAAATTTTACCTGACTTGTATCAATTTAAGGATTACTGAAATGTTCGAACTGTGCCGCAACCATTTAGTTTAATCCTATTAGAGTCATTAGGGTTTATAATAGATAAAATCGGAGGCCCATAGAATTATGTATATTTCTGAAAGGTTTCAAAGATTTCTTGAATTAAATATTTTGAAGAAATATTGATTGTTTTGATCGATATTTAGGGGATTAGGGGAAGGATGTTGATGCACTTACACTATTGCCTAAAAATCAGGAAGAAGTATTTAATAGTGTTCGTGAATTACAATTACGAACGAACCGAGAAGAGGAATTTCTATTAACAGCAGACCAGGTATTTAAAATTATTGTGTTCTCCTGTTTTTCCAACCTTAATTTTTTATGTAATTCGGATTGTATTTTGATGGATGGGACTTTTAAATATTGTTCAACTTTTTTTTACCAAATGTTTACCATTCATGGTTTTAAAAACGGCTATTACGTACCTCTTGTTTTTTGTTTGCTGCCGGACAAATCAAGTCAAACATATTCAAATTTGTTTTTAATTTTAAGACAAAAATGTAAAGAAGTAGGCTTAAATTTTCAACCTAAAGAAGTCGTAGTAGATTTTGAACTAAGCATTCATAACGCTATATATGAATGTTTTGGCAGAGATCAAATTCTTTTTGGTTGTAAATTTCATCTCTGTCAAGCTTGGTTTCGTAAGATTCAGGAGTTTCATTTGGTACAAGAGTACAGACAGAAAGGTTATGTAATTGGCGAATACTTAAAAGTACATTTCGGTATTATGTATCTTAGTCCTGAGGAAGTTGTAGAATTTTTTTATAATGAACTACATTTTTTCCTTCCGAATGACGAAAGAGTTATAGAATTCCGAAATTGACATAATAACGCAAAATTCGATATTTCCACCACTTATTTGGGCAAATAATGCATTCTTTTTTAAGAGAACAACGAATTCTTGTGAGAGTTTTCATTCGCATTTCGGTGCTTCTTTTTACAAAGCACATCCAAACATTGTTCAATTTACTAGTGTGTTATTGGATTTACAAACGGAGGTATACGCGAAAATTCGTTCGGCAAAACAAAGCCAGAAAAAAACCAAAAAAACTATTAATGTTAAAATTAATTTCATTAATGATCATTTGGATCAATATAGGAAAAATGTTATTTCTCGCTTTATGTTTGTGAAAACGGTTGCATGTTCTTCCACACGTTTAATTTTTTGTTTTTTTTATATGTTTATGTATATTGAATATATTTTATTGTAATGTAGATGTAATGTAGATGTAATTTTTTAGAAGTGGCAAATATTCTTTGAAAATATATGTATGTTATTAATATTTTCTTATATTGAATTTGAGTACCTAAAGTTCAAGGTAAATTGTTAAATCGGATTAGGCTATTAGACCCCTACTGGTTTGGTAGTTAATCTCCAAAATTTTAAACACTGGCAGAGTTCGAACAACCCGTAATGACTACCTGCGTTTTGTGGCAGAGTTCGGATACTCCGGTATTATGCACCTCGACGAAAAAATATGCATTATCTCGTATGTTTGCAATTCGCAGGGTCGACTATAATAGACAGTTTTTCGTCATTGGAACGTAAATACCTAACTATTTTGAGTGCATAACGTCAAATATCTTGAAATTTTGACGCGATACAGGTATTCAAGGGGTTTGGATTCTGCACAGAAAATAATCAAAAACATCTTCTACCTTTTCAAAGACAACTTTTTTTGCATATTGACACCGGACGTATTGATGTATGCATATCTGTACATGACCGCCTTGCTTTTAAAATGGGAGGTTAGCGCGATGATGGATTTCTTGTCATAAAATTTATATCAAAATTTTATCTCCCTGTTCATTCAAAAAAGATCTTTTTGTTGACAAACTCCATATTATTTCGATATTGTTTTTTCCTAAACACAGGGTGACGAAATTATTTATTTACTTACATGTCAGGTATTTGTTACTCCATATAGAGAAGTATGACGATCCAGTATTGAAATATTATTAACTTCGGCCAAAGCGAATGCCTAGAAATGGCGATATTAAAGATTAAATCTAATTAATTTCTTCGTAGCTCCTGACATCATCCTCCTGACATTATATTATTATTGTAATTGATTATTAAGTTCCAAAATAGTTTTAGGCCATTTGAACTAGAATCACAATCTAGCGGAGAGCGAATTTTAAAACTTCAATTAGTAAGAACTCTTTTCCCTTTTCACTAAATACCACTAGTTAGATTAGGTTGAGTTAGGTTAGATTGACCCAGTATACCTAGTAAAAAAAATTAAGGACTGTCTGACCGAAAGAAGCGTATGTGTGTCGAAGAAGAGAAAAATGAATATTCCCGCCGGAGTGCCCCAGGGCTTGGTCCTAGGACCCACCCTTTAGAATATCTTATACAATGGGGTACTCGAATCAAAAACGAAAAGGGGGACAAAACGATCGCATACGTGGACGACCTAGCAATATTAGCGGATGATGACACGCGTTGGGGCATAAGATTGAATGGGGGACAACTCGAATATAACCATTTTCGAAAATAGTTAATAACGTCTGGTTCGGTAGACAACTCGACCCCGTCGAGGAAAATGTACCAGAGATAAACAGAACGTAATTTTTGATAATTTTAGATATTTACAGTCACTTTAAGTTTTATTCGTTGCTATGCATAGGTATTCCTCAAATCCTCTTGAGAACTCATTTTCCACAGCTTTCCGTTCTGCTTAATTAATGCAACAGTAACGCTGAATGAAAAATATTGACACTCAAACATGTTTTCAAAACATTTTGTTTATTGTGTATATTAATTATTCATAACAATCAAAGAACCAATAATACTGGAATGCATCAAGGGTTTTTTTATAAAACAGGTAACGTTAATCAAAACAACGCAACGTATTGTACAGTTTAAAAATGACTAATGTATATACA
Source organism: Galeruca laticollis (assembly GCA_963921935.1). Lineage (NCBI taxonomy): Eukaryota > Metazoa > Arthropoda > Insecta > Coleoptera > Chrysomelidae > Galeruca > Galeruca laticollis. The sequence continues at coordinate 219,075,195 of OY998178.1, read as the reverse complement.
AACAATACTTGAATGCGGTTGAGTCTAAGCTTGAGGTTTAATACGAATAAAAACAACACTTTTTTCAGCTTGTTGTGATGTATCTCACTATTAATTGATTTTACGTTATTGGTATCGGTATATTGCTTCATTATGTTTAACTCAAAAAAATATTAGTGTCCCAATCTTTTCAAAGATGAAGTATCTTTTGATTCAAATATTAATTAGGTACCCAAATATGTGAATATATCTTTATCCTTCAGAACAGCAAGTTACAAACTGTGGGTTCCTTCAAACTGCCTTCGCCGTCCTTTGAAACCATCTCCTCAGGTTTTGTAAAAACAATGATTTTTTTCTACTTTAATGATTTATAATATTCTATAGTATGTTCAAAGAATACCATTGTATTGTGTTTACCTGCTATTGTTAGAATACTAGACTACCGAGTATTCAGCCGGTCATAGACGTACTTCAAGAATATTTCGAACAAACTATTGAACTCATATCTCAAAATTCAGTTATTGTGGACAATGCAAGTTTTTAACACTCTACACATTGAACTTACGTAAATATTAAGTGTGAGGTATGTTGTTTCAGAACTCTCAAAAATAACAATAGAAACCAATAATTTTATAATTTCAAATCTTCTTGGGGAAAACAGAATAGCCCCAATAAACTACCTACATATATATATATATATATATATATATATATATATATATATATATATAAGGAAGATAGTCTTTGCTGACTGTTAGGAATAAAACTGGTGAATATTGGGGAAAGCAGCAAGAAGAAAACGGAAAACGTGTACTCTTAACGGAAAATTTTCAAGCTTTCGAGGATGATTGTCCTCATCATCAGGAATACTGAAATGGAAAAACAGCATTAAGATACTGTAGTTTATAAGTAATATATAATATAGAAGAAATCGCAACAGGTGCGAACTTACCTCCGAATTGAGGTTAGAATCCATTATGTTATATAAAAATAAACTACGGACATTCAAATATGAAACAGTTCACTAACAAAGGTTTAAAATAGCACAATCACAATGAGATGACTGAAAAAGCCAACATCTAACACCATTTTGCAGACAAACGAAACACGAGTGCTTTTTTATTGTCAAAAGCCGGCAGGAAACTGATATCAAATTCTTCTAATTTGGAGGGATTGAATTGACAGGCAATGATGCCAACCAATAGTTGAGTGGATGAACGTGACAACAAGTACCATAAGAGAATGGTCTCCGTTGTGAAATTTCATATTAAGGATGTAAAAGAAGAATGCAGAGGGGTTGAGAAATTGCATTCATAAGAAAGAAGAAGAGGAAATTGATATATCTCAATGGTAAGAGTTTTGTATAACAACAAAACATATACCTTGGAGGACAAAGTTAAAACACAACACCAGCCAAAAAAGACAAAATCAAAAGCAATTAAGTAATAATAATATTGTAATATAGTAATTATTAAAGTAAAAATAATAATAATTATGTAATATATATATATATATATATATATATATATATATATATATGTATACTAAAAAGGTGATAATGGGTGCATCTACCAACACCAATGCACCCAAAATAAGAGATGTTTTTAGAGATATGTTAGCTATGCGCAAAAAGGGTAGTGTCAATTGAGGGAACGTGATTGTCATTAGTGGAAAGAAGGTTATAGTTGTAATCTAGGGATAACAAAAAGGAATAAATCTCACTCAAGTGGTCTGTGTCAGTCTTTTTGTTAATTACATTGTTAGATTGTGAAATAAAAGCCATTTCCAGAAATGATCTCTTAATTTTGTTAGACTCTGTCGCCAACACCTTTACAGCCTCAAAATTCATACGATGGTCAAGAGAATGAACATGGTTTGCTAAAGCGCAACGCTCCGGATGTAATCTACAATCACTCTTATGTGAAACAATACGGTTAGAAAGTGATCTTAAAGTCTGTCCAATATACTGTTTATCACAGTCCCAACATGGAACGCTGTACACAACATTGGTAAGAGAGGTCAACGGACATTTACCTTTAACTCTAGTAAAAATTGATCTAATTGTTAGAGCAGTTTTGTTAGCAATTTTGAAATTACCATATGCCCGGAACAATCTGGCAAGTCTCGGAGTAATATCCTTAATGTATGGAAAGGAAGCGAAAATGGGAGGAGTAGGGGTCGTAACAGCGCCAACATCCATTTGGGCCGAGTTAGGATGGCTATCATCAGTCAGCAGTTCCATGGAATTAGATGTGCTGAACAATAATTTATTAAGTAAAGTTCTTGGGTAAGAGTTATCCAAGAAAAGGTTGAATAAAATGTTAAGATTTTTATTGTGGAAGATACCGTTTGAAATTCTAAGGACTCTCAGTTTCATTTGTTTTACCAAGTTCACTTTCATATAATGTTTGTGGTAAGAATGGTAATTTAAGTATCTACCAGAACTGCAAGGTTTCCTGTACCAATCGATGATAATAGTATTATTTTTACGAATGAACTTAGTGTCTAAGAAAGGTACGGAATTTTCGTTGTCTTCTTTTCCTAATGTGAACTGTATATAAGGATCATAACTGTTAAAAGTCTCAAGAATCTCATCTAGGCCCTCTCTAGGAAGTGCCACGATAATATCGTCCACATACTTCTTAATGAACAAAGGAGTGAAAGAAAGTACTGGTATGACAATATCCAGCAAATCGTCCATGACATATGCTGCTAAGAAAGGTGACATAGAGGCACCCATAGGAGTACCAAAAGTTTGTTTATAAAGATTATTATTAAAAGCAAAATAAGTACTATCAAAAAGAAAAGCAATTAAGTTCAAAAAGGCATCCTTGTGGATGGAGCAATGGACACTAATACGTTCCCAACTCTTATCGATAGCTCTCAAACAAGCATCAAGATACACGTTACTAAACAACGAGACCACATCCAAACTGGCCAGAACATAACCATCAGGAATAATAAAATTGTCAAACTTGTCCGAGACTTCAAAAGAATCTTTAATATAATAAACGTTATCATAATCGTAAGCGTTAGTCAAAATGTCTGTACAAAACTGTGCAATGCGTTCAGTGGGGGCTCCTATCGAAGCCACAATCGGCCTCACAGAAAGGAATGGTTTATGTACTTTAGGTAGTGCATAAAACTTAGGAGAAACACCATTGTAACTCGTGAGCTTTTTCTTGCATGCTAAGTCAATTTGATGTTTATTATAAAGAGATTTTACTAAGTTGTTACCTTTTCTCTGTATAGAAGAGGTAGGATCAGAGGTTAACTCTACATATGAATGATTGTTCAAAACAATGTCATTCGACAACTCAATATATTGTTGCCTGTCCATGACGACAGTAACATTACCCTTATCTGATTGTGTTAAGATCAGATGTGGGTTTAATTTTAAAAAAGCCTTAGATTTAAGCAACAAATTGTGAAATAAAGAATTAGAATGAGGTTTTTGAATGTAATTTGTAATTATATTAGTAGCTCGAGCCACAATGATGTTTCTAACCTTTGAATCTGTAATGGTAGAGGCGAGGTAGTCAACGTCTGATAAAATTGACTTCATAGAAATGTCCCTTAAGATGACAGGTTCTACACTAAACTTAGGTCCCAGAGCCAAAAATTGTGAAATATCCTCTGGAATTATGGTGTTCGAAATATTTCGTATCCATGTAGATTTAGATTTTAACAACAACTTAAATTGGTTGTCAATCAGCTGATTAACCTTGGCAATATTTTTAATTTTCACTCTATGAAATAATCTATTATATGTGACCTGTTGTTTGCTAGAAAAATTATTAAAAAGGAACTCACTTGTTTCTGAGACAATTAACCTTCTCAACGTCGTCAAATTTGATTCTAATTTACTAATTAAAGAATGATTATTAGCAATCTCAATACATATTAAGAAGTTTTATCCCTAACCTGTAATCCACTGTGTTACGATGTACATCCTGTCTCATCAAAAGATCATCAATAGGCTTCGTTGCCGCAGTAATATGATTTGGTAAAACACCCGACTTTTTACATTTAAGTAAAAAACACCTTCTGTTGTACTCACGGGCCAATTTCATTTTATTTTTCGACCATGATTTGTATCTATTAACCGCTGCTTCTCCGTAGTGTGTGTAGATGTCATAATAAAACCCCATGTCTGTAAGTAAAAGGAAGATAGTCTTTGCTGACTGTTAGGAATAAAACTGGTGAATATTGGGGAAAGCAGCAAGAAGAAAACGGAAAACGTGTACTCTTAACGGAAAATTTTCAAGCTTTCGAGGATGATTGTCCTCATCATCAGGAATACTGAAATGGAAAAACAGCATTAGGATACTGTAGTTGATAAGTAATATATAATATAGAAGAAATCGCAACAGGTGCGAACTTACCTCCGAATTGAGGTTAGAATCCATTATGTTATATAAAAATAAACTACGGACGTTCAAATATGAAACAGTTCACTAACAAAGATTTAAAATAGCACAATCACAATCAGATGACTAAAAAAGCCAACATCTAACACCATTTTGCAGACAAACGAAACACGAGTGCTTTTTTATTGTCAAAAGCCGGCAGGAAACTGATATCAAATTCTTCTAATTTGGAGGGATTGAATTGACAGGCAATGATGCCAACCAATAGTTGAGTGGATGAACGTGACAACAAGTACCATAAGAGAGTGGTCTCCGTTGTGAAAGTTCATATTTAGGATGGAAAAGGAGAATGCAGAGGGGTTGAGAAATTGCATTCATTAGAAAGAAGAAGAGGACTGCGAAAGAAGTTATTTGATATGAAAGTCTTATCGTTTATTTGTAAGAGGCAAAAAACTAAACTAAAATGGCATCGTCATGCCAAAAATAACAATAAATGTTCAAATCATAACCAAATCTAGTCATCATAAGAAGTTAAAATTCAAATGAATCGTTTATGATATTTCTAGTTGCAAGAAATGGAAAATATACAATTAAAACCAGAATATGAGTGATATATTTATTAGATGATATTGTTTTTAACTAGCTTTAAGGGGTGTAAGTAATGATAAAATTATTATTGTCAATTTCTGAACATAATAATGATATTTTAAAGTGAACTTTACCAATCAAAATCTAAAAATACAATAGAAAACTTATGAATATTTTAAGAATTTGACAAATGTCAAACCAAAAAGAACCTTAACTTATTTATAAAGAGGAACAGGAATTACTCCAAGTAGTCCAGAGTACCTAGTCTTCTTAGCCCTTGTAGGTTGAACATAGAAAAAAAGACTACATTGTTGCTAGGCGACAGTGATGTTTTTTGCAGAGAAGAGAGTTACCATATTTTTTTTGGAGTGGTATCAGATTTTTGAATGTTTAGTCTGGAAATAGAGAAAATTCATTGCGTTTAGTTACATTTCACTAATCATATGAAAGTTTATGAGTCCAAAAGTCAACCAATATAATAAAATGGTTTACACTGACAGTAGCTGAATCCCGATATTCGACGACAGAAGGTATACCTGAAGGAAACACGTATATAAGATCACTAGGTATAAACTATTTATAATATTTTGCAAAATATTCATACATAAGTACGTACAATTCCGTTATCTTGGCCAAATGATATATAAAAGAACATTAAAGTGAATTTAGCTAGATTTTTGAAAACTTTTCTTCACCGCGGAAGAAATTGTGTGAGATTAGAACATAAAAGACTTTGAATTACATACCTAGGTTCAAATTAATATTTTCATAATTTTAATTGCAAAACAATTATTAAATTAGTAAATTAATTCAGATTATTAGTTAGTATGTATAATTTGAGCTTGAAATACAAATTGCTGCAAATTTTTATCTTACAATTTACTAAAATTATTAACATACATAACCTCAGAAAAAGTTCGGAAACACAACACGAATTTCAAGATCCACATTTATGTAATACTCATAAGGTGGTTTTGGTTTAATATTCTGAAATATTTTGAAACAAAATTACATTACAATATCTAATGTACTTACCTGATGTTCAGAAATAAAGTCACATATCAAATGCAATTTGCGTAGGTGACACATATCACAACTTTTATAAACACAATTACATATTTTTGTCCTTTCTCCTATATTCCAACAGCGTATAAAATCAAATTATATATTTAATAAATAATTTCTATAACACCAAACGACTTCTTCTTCTTTTTAAATAACTTGTCTCAATAAATACAACTGAACAGCTGATTGCAAAATACGGTGAAGGTCAAATCATTACAAATAACTCATGCTACAGGGTGACAAAACTGAAGCACGACCCAAATGAGATTTTAAGATTGTTGTAATTGGGTTTTTTTTATACTTTCTTAATTATAATAAGGTAAGTAATTTTAACAATAATTAAATAAATATTGTCTTTGTTGCTTGACACAATTATTGTTGTCACAAGGACAAAGACTGGCGTCCAGCGGGAAATTTAAAATACCTCACAGATCACAAGTCAAAAAACACTAACATTGAATATATCAGACTTATATAAATTGTAACCCACTACAATATATATATATATATATATATATATATATTAATACACATCCTCTATTTGAAATCTAAAGAACAAGTAAAACAAAAGGAAATTTATTTAATTTAGTTGTCATACTCTCGATACACACTGTACTCTACGTAAATTCCTAAATTTTGAAAGATTCTGTAGAAATATCAAACATGACATTTCATAATTTCGATGACATTTGAGTAGAATATATCTAATGATAGATAGAACATAATAGGATTTGGAGAAAATATTTGAAATTGTAAAATATAGAGGTCTCTGCTAGCAAGATTGCAAATGTAATAAAAGAATTTCAAAATCTCACTTGGTTATTGGAACGTATAGATTAGAAACTTTTTCAAAAACAAGAAAAATCGGTAACCAACAGAAAGGAGAATTATTTATTTTGTAAAAATTTAGTCAGTAGTTTTTTATCCTTTGAAGAGACAACATCAAAATAAGAGTTGTTCTCGAATGTTTTTGGCAGATTGCATAAATTGCATATGATACAATCAGATAAATAACCTATATAATAAATTCAGTGCGTACATAATTCGGAAAAGAATTGTATCGTAAAACTGTATGTGGTTTCAGTTTATCTAAATCGTATATATTTAGAAAGTTGCAGTATTCTAAATACGTTAGAATAAGTACGAGATTTCCTGATCCATTGGGTGAGTCCTCTCCAGTTTTAAATTTATTTCTCGAGAAATATCAGGCCTTAAATTCAATACAGTTTAAAGATGCATCTATATATAAGAAAATTTGAAATATACCAAATTTATTGATACCTATCATTTACAACATCAAGTGAATAGACCATTTTGAGCAGAAGTTTCGGTATTTGACATTGATACACATCAAGTGTAAATTATTATTTGAACTTTTGAAAATAATTCATTAGGTTAAATTTTAGCATAGTTGTATTCTAATTTTAAGTTTTGTAGAGGTTACGACTGTTGTTCTCTTATCATAATTTCTGGGAATAACAATTTTGTTAATTTTGCGTATCTGATAGTATAATATATAATTTTGATTCTAACTACCTGTATTATCCATTCAGTATCCAATCTCATTGAATTTATCATTTTTTTACATTCATAAAATTTTCAATTTAATCAGTGACATTTGGTTGACATTTTTAGTGACAGTAAATTAGTAAATGTCATTAAATAATGAAATGGCCTTTTATAATATTGAATTAACAGTTATTTGAGAGTTTGATAATAGTGAAACATTTAATTTGGAAATATCTTAAAAAAACAAATAAATTTGAAGAATTAATTTTGAACAATTATGATCTCACCCTGAGATAGGAGTAATAAGTTGATTAGATAAATTCATCTTTATATTAATATTTATTGGCGCCGGGCATATTTAATTTGACAATTACTGTCAAATTTGAAATTCAATACGTACTTAAGTGGTATGCACAATAATTGTCGCTGCGACAAGATAGTATAATTTATTTACATATCGTAGGGCAATTATATTTAAAGAATTGAAATATTCGTGGGAAATTATATTCAAAGATTTGGAAATATAACAATTGTCACCCAACGCGGGGCAATTACAATTATAACATTGAATATATTACAATTTGGCACCCGAACGTGGGGCAAATACATATTATTATACAATTATTAAAGAATATTCAATATATTACAATATATATATATATATATATATATATATATATACCAAAATATGTTCATCAAGAACTGGGTGTAGCAGTCAACAGTGGGGCTGGTGAGAAATCAAACAATTTTATTATTCATCAAGCTTTCAACCCTTGTTTGGGGTCTTCCTCAGGATGACTACAAATATTATATATTTAAACACAATACGTTACAAAACATAGTCGTACTTACTAAAATGGATTGTCAGATCGACTATACCATAAAAGTTGGAAACAATAAAAACTCCATAAACAATATATACATTTAAAAAACATTTAAAAATAACATAAAAACCGTTACAAACAATAACATTGTACTGATTTAGAAATTATTATCGGATCGAACACACAATGAATATTACATTTTAAGATGTTAGAAATTAACTGATAAAACTCCAAATGAAAACAAATGATAACAAATGGTAAAAGTGACAATTAGCATGGAACAACACGGTGAGCACGGAACAACACAAAATGGCCTTTAACTAAAATGCAAACCAGCGAACACTACATTAACGAAGATGTTATGCATTGTTAGTGTGCTGTGTTAGGGGAAATATTTTAGGAATTTTGTTCTTATTATTCTCATACTCCAAAATGTAATTATAGATGAGACTCAGATTTTGAGTATCTGATCTAGTGTTGAGGGGTCTTTCAATTTTATTAATAAACACCATCTCCAAGAAAATCCTTTTATAGTAGTTATTTTCTCCAATTAAAACTTCAACTCCTTCGAAATCCATATCATGTTGTGATTCAATAACATGGGTCGACAGAGCGCAAGACGGCCTTCCCAATCTGAAATCGCTTTTGTGAGATGTTATTCTACCCTGCAAAAGCCTTGATGTTTGTCCAATGTATGCTTTATGACAATCCTTGCAATTGATCTTATACACAACATTGGAACTTTCTAACGGTTTGACTTTAGTTTTGGTGCGGGTAAACAGGGAACCTACAGTTTTCACATTCCTCGTTGAAATCTTAACATGTGGAATGTGTTTCAAAACAGAGATAAGTTTGGGAGTCAGATCATTGATATAAGGTAAGGAAACAAATTTCATATATGTTTCACGTATATCATCAACGTTAGAACTCTTAACTATAGCCAACCGACGTTGGATTGGAAAAGAAGAACTGAAAATAATGTTGTTGAGAAGTTTAGAAGGATAAGAATTATCAATAAATATATTGTAAAGCATTTTCAAATCACGATTTCTGTATTGAGGATGAGACAATTGGCATACGCGGCTTTTCATAGTATGAATTAAATTAACTTTCATTTGCATGGTGTGATTGGAATGGTAATTAAGAAATCTATTACTTGCCATGGGTTTACGGTACCAATATGTGCGTAATACTCCTTGATTGTCTCTATGGACCTTCATGTCAAGAAAAGGAATGTAGTGATCTGTTTCTGTTTCAACCGTGAACTGGATGTCTTTATCCAAACTATTGAAAATATCCAGTGCAATTTGTATATTGTTATGAGGTACGGCAAGTATCAAATCATCAACGTACCTCTTTACGAAAGGAATATGAAAAGGAATAACAACCAGCACTCTCTCAATCAATAAATCCAAAACAAAATTACAAAGTATAGGCGAAATCTTAGAGCCCATAGGAGTGCCAAATTCTTGTTTATAGTAAGTATCATTAAACACTAGTATATTTGAATCGAAAACGAAACTTAGCAAAATAATAAACGTTTCTAGAGTGATTTGACATCTCGAACTAATGATATCCCATCTTCTGCGAATAACTTCGATTGAGGTGGGAAGTGAAAGGTTAGTATAAAGTGAGACTACGTCGAAACTGACCAAAACATAGTCTTCTGGAAGCTTAATGTCATTAACAAATTCGCTGAACATAAAAGAATCTGTGATGTTGAAAGAATTGTTGAAATCATAAGATTCTTTTAGAATTCCAGTAAGGTACGAAGCAATTGGGCCGTTAGGTGGATTAAGTGAAGAAACAATTGGTCTCATACTGAGGATTGGTTTATGGATCTTGGGTAAGGCATAAAATCTCGGTGTTATGCAATTATAAATTGTTAGTGATTTGGCATGTTCCTCTGGAATGCTCTTTAATGTTCTAACCAATTTATTGGCTTTTTGTTGATAGGTGGTGCCAGGATTTCTGCTCAGTCTCCTATAGTATCTTTGATCATCTAGAAGTTGAGAACTCATTTGCAAGTAATCCTCTTTATACATAATTACGGATACGTTACCTTTGTCACTTTTAACCAAATACAAATTAGGATTTTGCTTGAAAAAAGTTTGACATTTCTTAAAAAGGTCAGATAGAAAATGTTTATTATCATTATTCTTATGTATGTGATTAGTTATAATATTGGTAAATTTAGCTCTAATAACATTTTTGCGACACTCACGGAGATTCATCAAAATCAACTCCAAATCAGCTAACATAGAAGAAACTCTATAATCATGAATTGTAGAGAACAAACCGAAATTAAGACCAAGAGAGATGAGTTTGAGAACATCAGGTGGTATCGACACATCACTTAAGTTTTTTACCCAATGGTCTTTATATGCAATTTTAGAAATATTATCATTTTTCAATTTATCAAATTTCTCCTTCAAATGTGAACAGTTTGAACGATAAATGGAGTTATAATTGACTTTTTGTCTCATGCGAAACTCTTTAATTACTGCATTTGGAAGCACATTTTGAAGTTCAATCACCAATGTTTCTAATCGCTTATTGTTATGTTCAATTTCAGAAAACGCTACTTTAATTTCTAAGTTAAGAATACTTCTCCTGATCTTATTGTTAAATGTGTGAATCTTGTTACCTGTTCTACCATTAGTGTGATTTAATATCAAATAAACTCCGCTGATTCCATTCTTAATGTGTTTTGGAAAACACTGAAAACGCCTACATTGCAGAAGAAAAGCTTTCTTAGTTTCCAACCTAGCAAGTCGGTTGTTAATGTTCGCCCATTCCTTAAGACTCTCCGAGCAGGCACGACCGTACCTTGATCTGATGTCTTGGTAAAAACCATTACCGCTTACGCGAAACAAAAGTATTGGTACGTTTGACTGATGAATATTAACAAAATATGTTCATCAAGAACTGGGTGTAGCAGTCAACAGTGGGGCTGGTGAGAAATCGAACAATTTTATTATTCATCAAGCTTTCAACCCTTGTTTGGGGTCTTCCTCAGGATGACTACAAATATTATATATTTAAACACAATACGTTACAAAACATAGTCGTACTTACTAAAATGGATTGTCAGATCGACTATACCATAAAAGTTGGAAACAATAAAAACTCCATAAACAATATATACATTTAAAAAACATTTAAAAATAACATAAAAACCGTTACAAACAATAACATTGTACTGATTTAGAAATTATTATCGGTAAAGCGAGTAAAGCATAAATTACTTCAACCTAGAATTGTAACTGGGATTGGAGAGAATGTTTTAAGTTACGATGCCGCCAAACTTCAGAGGGCGCTGATCATCAACAATCGTAACGTCAATATTTGATGTGTTTTAATTGGTCTTGTGGCCGTTGGCCATTTTCTTTCAATATACTTCGGCCAGTCTCATATTATAATAGTATCATAAAGATAACATTTACGTTCATTTCGTGCTTATTGAAATCTTTGTGTTTTTCTTGATTCACTGAAAATCTTTTTAGTGTTAGTATGATTTTCTTCTATAGATATAGTTATATAGAATGGCAGGAAAAATAAACAAACCATTTAGGAAACTCTGTTGTGTTCCGCTTTGCTCAGACAAAATGAGTGCCCAACATCGGTTTCCAAATCGTGAACCTGAAGTATTTCAATCCTGGCTGAGACATATTAATAATATACCAAAACTTCCGTGTTTGTGATAGACATTTTAGTGATGATTGTAAAGTACCAGGAAAAATAGGTTTAAAAAGAAAAGCTGTTCCCATTTTAGTCATCTAAAAGTTAAATAATAATCAACAATCATGATTTTACTTTCAACACCCAATTGGGACTATATAAATTTTGATAATTTATATAGTTTGAAATTATTTAGTAGGTTATCTCATCACCAGGCAAATATTAATTTACTAATATTGGTGTTGTCTATGCACTATTTCTTTATACTGCTCAAGTTTTTTGAAACATGCCTGATTTCACCAACCATGTCCTGAAATAAGGTAAAACCTAAATCGTATTTAGGAATTCTTAAATGCAATTTACGATTCACCACACACCAAGTAATACCTAAGTGTGATAATGTTAGGTATTTCCTTACCTTATCTAACTTTAGGAAATGATTGGAGAAATGGGGTACTAATGTGGAATTTACAGACCTGACCTTTCTTTTCTTTGTAGCCAACGAAGAAATTTTGGAATCAGTTGAAACTGATGAAATAATCCACACTGAAGCTGATCCAGCAAAGAAGTGTAAAATCGTAGACATTAGAGCTATTTTCGGAGAAAGTACCAAATCTGAGAGTGTTCCAGTAGTTCCTGAAGGCATTAGTGAAGATGTTAGCTATGAAGCAGTTCACGAAAGGACGCCTGAGAGACAAGTTGTCAAATTGTCCAAAGGTAACTGAATTCAATACCAAACTTTGACTAGTTTCCAGTAAATACTTGAGTGAAGTAAATTCTTCATTAAGATAAAAATATTGTTAACTTTAAACAAGCTGGTTTATAAATATTCGGTTAGCAAACTCCACATAAACATGGACTTCAGGCACATGTAAATTATTTACTATTGTACATACCTGCAAATGTTATATACTAACTGGGTTGTGATTTTCAGCTTCCACTTCAACAAGTATCCTTAAGCAAATTAATTAATTCCAGCCAAAAGTCCGCCCCAGCAAGTAAACACCTTAAAGGTGCCCCAATGAATAATTCTGAACATCAGAATCATTGGGAGAAACAATTAACTGTATTGAAAACATGGAAATTTTTCAATGGTAAAAAACAACTATTGCAATCTGTTCCATCACTAGAGAATTTAATTTTTAGTATTAAAAGTTTTATCCAATTAAAAACGAAATATTTAAACATTAGAAACTATTTTGTGTTTGATCGTTTCAACAAGATAGTCTGGAAATTTTTTTGTTGCTGTAAGAAATTATGCTTTGTAACGTGAATTTCGTTCACCACTCATAATATTTCTCGTCGACAAGAGTATTATTCGATGTTACGAGGGGTGAACGAAATTTACGTTACTCTTTCATCGACGAGAAATATTATGAGTGGTGAACAAAATTCACGTTACACACCCTCACAACCAGAGAAAAAATTTTTTTTTTCAAAAAAACTCGACGCTTTCCGAGTTTTCATTGAAGTTGCACTTCTGTTCATTACTTTTTCCAAAATCCTTTCCTTAAAACAATCGATATTTTAGCGGATATGACTCGTGATGAGTACCTATTACTTTAGTTCAAATAATGGATGGCTAATGTTGGACCATCTTTATACCATCCAACTTTTGAGCTTTCTCTATCTCTTTTTTCTTCTTTCTTAACCCGATTACGACTTTTTTCAACACCAATGGGTGTTGGAATTTTTCTTTGTATCTCAAATAACCCTTCAGGTTATTTTTTTAGCCATTGAAGTTGCACTTCTGTTCATTACTCTTTCCAAAATCCTTTCCTTAAAACAATCGATATTTTAGCGAATATGCTCTGTGATTGGGGGCTTGAGAATTCCGTCACCCGAGGATTATCCAGGCGGGGAGGTAGGAGTCCTCCAACCTAACCACCTTTTGGCCACATATTTTTCCATCATTTAATTGGGATTGGTGCAGTTGGTTTCTGTTCATTATATGCTTCGTAATACCGTTCTGTCAGATTGTACGTGAGTTCAGTAGGGGTTGCTCGTGCCTTGGGTTCCACATATTGTGAGTACGAGGCTCTTGACTGTTCTTTATGCCGCATCTACAATTTCCTGTTGATTACGTTCATAATTTCCTGTCGCGAAGTTCAGACAACTTTCAGCTCCCACCCAGTATAACAAAGTTGGTCATATATGTTGTATAAAATACTCTCGAATTATGTCTAGTTTCTTATATAACTTCATATAGGCTACGAATAAGCTAAGGGATTATTGCCACACCTTTGAGTATGACAGGTTGTTGAGGACAACTTGTTAGTGTTGGAATAATGGTCTGTTCCTTTTAGTACCGTGTTTGTAGTATTCCTATATAGTTATAAGTTTTGGAAACTACCTTTACCGATTGTGACATGTCTTTTAAGAAGACACAAATACCTGATTATGACTATTGCTCTTTTTGAGAACATTATATCGTTGTTGTCAACAATTGTGTTAGGTCACAAAGGCATTTTACGTCTTCATTTAGTAAAATTTGCTTTTCTACTATCGTATATGTCATAGTACCTCTATACACTATCTTTTGTATTTATCTTATGTTTTTCGTATGCCTTATGTTGTATCTAAAGTACATTATTTTGAATCCTTGCTATTATGTTGTGTATAATACATTCGATGTATTATGTTTGTGTTTTTTATCGTATCTCTTTTGTTTTTGGGTTTTTGAAACGCCAAAAATTCTGTTCTGTAGAGAACAAACTTCCGTGAATGTTTCAAATTTTCTGAGATTTTCTTGCTTTATGCACCTTTAGAAATCAGTCTAGTTTGGAACAACCTTTATACTGAAATATTTTCTGAAATTTCTTGCTTTAGGCAAACTTTGAATTCAGTTAATTTTGAGTAATCCCCTATCTCTTTCGTTGTGTGTACTGAGAAATTATCTTTTTGCTTGGTAGCGTTTTCGTTCTCAGTATACGCTTGATTTTTATCGTCCCTGTATGTTGATACGAGTAAAACACGCTACATGACAATTTATGGATTATTTTGATGTACTGATACATACTGATAGTTTTTTTTTGCGGCATACTTTTGTTTTCTCTTTCCGTTGTTGACAAAACTATTTTTTTTAGGACAACTTTCTATGTGGTTTTCAATACCATAGTTTATAATTTCGTAGCGAAAGTGTTTCCGATTTAAGTCCTATCTAACTTTCTATTTTGATTTTTTTGAGTATTCTATGTGTGTTTGTATTTTAAATACACACACACATTCTCTATCTGATCTCTTCCTTCTTCAGTTATTTGTTGCTGATGATAGATACACATCTTATCGATCTATCTGCCTAAATATACGCTGTTATCCTTTCCATTCCGTTTAGTTTATTTTTGCGTTTTATTTAGTTAAAGAGTTTGAATAGAATGTAACTTTTTGAAATTCTTCTCCGGTGTTGTTTTCAGTTCGGCCTGAGGGTAACGAGGGACAACATTGAAGTTGCACTTCTGTTCATTACTTTTTCCAAAATCAAATAATGGATGGCTAATGTTGGACCATCTTTATACCATCCAACTTTTGAGCTTTCTCTATCTCTTTTTTCTTCTTTCTTATCCCGATTACGACTTTTTTCAACACCAATGGGAGTTGGAATTTTTCTTTGTATCTCAAATAACCCTTCAGGTTATTTTTTTAGCGGTAATGGTATGCTATATTATCATTGAGTATGCAGTACTCCGAACTGGACGTTTTGTGTGTTTTGAGTTCAATTGTCATCGTCGGGTGAAGTGGTTTAGCTCTTCTGGTCTTGGTGTTGATCTAGATGTGTTGGAAAACGAGACTTACTTTGCTGCTAAGGGGGTGCAATTTCAACTTATAGGTAGTCTCTTTCACCTTGACTCCTCTTCTAGTTTGATATTGGTCTGGATGAGTTTGGATCATGTAGCTTGGGGGTGCTTGGGGATCTCAATCATACCAAACAGTGGGGTGAGTAGCTTTAATTTTCTTTGTGGGTTGTCCAGTACCCTCTTTATAAAAAATCTGGTCATGTATGTTGTCGGGTTGTCCAGTACCCTGTATAAAAATCTGGTCATCTATGTTGTTCGGGTTATCCTTCTAGACATACATTCAATTTGTCTATACCTTGTCTAATCATATAAGAATTTAAGCTGGACAGAAACTTTATTCTGTTAGGGAGTTATATAAAGTTTCCTTGGATTGGTTCCAAAATTATATCGATATCGAATTAATTTTTTTTTTGTTGGATCTTCTTTAACGAGAAATATTATGAATGGTGAACGAAATTCACGTTACAGCTTACAGAGAGGTATCTCCAAGTGTGCATCATGTAGTACCAGCGTTTAAGGCTTTGATGATCAATAATTTTATGTCAAAGCATTCTCCAATCAGCAATTGTGAGCCAGATGAAAGTGACGGAGTTCTTACAGATCTAAAAGAATTTTTAATAGGTGAAGCATCTCCAGTCAACTCCAGTTCAACTGAGCTATGCACATTAACAATTCCAGCATCAATTGCTTTACATCGCAAATCGCAAATTGGAAGGAATAGACATATGTAGCTGGGTTCATTGCTCCCAAAATGTTTCATGTTTATGTTGTCGGCATTATATACTGTACAGGAGTCATGAACAAGATACAGATTTTGTAGAAGTGAGGCAGTATGTACATTCTAAATTAACAAAACCTGGTACATTTTTTACCCTTTTAGTATCAGAATCTTCGTCTAGATTGTTCTATCTTATAAAAGATTGTGTTACAAACAAAATCTATCAAAAATTTTACAAAAAACGTTGTCAGAAAAACTCTCTTTCAACGTGATAAATTGTGAGGACCATACAAACAATGATTCTCTATTAATTAAATTGGTAGTCATTTCTGGTGTAAAAAAGTTAATACTATTTCAAGAGGAAATGATATTAAATTCTCAAAATTTATAAATGCTGGCAAGGATTCAACTTTTCTTTATACAATAATGAAAGCAGCTCATATCAAATTTTGTTCTTGAAAGAAACGCTTTGAAAAGAGAAGACACTAGAAATTAGTATATTTCATGCAGAACCCTCCTTGTTGAATTATTTTGAACTAGATGTCAGACAACATGGTTAAAAGAATAACACAAAATTAATTTTAAGAATTAAAATAGTGGAATCTTGGGAAATCATCTAGTTATGTAGTTTGTTGTGTGTTATGTATATGTGTTATAAAAATGAAGTTATTATTACTAAATAAATATTAAACTTCATAAAGTCTTTTTATTGAAACTATTCCTGGTTTACCATATAATTTTTGATAGACAAACAAATTCTATGTTACAATTTTTCTATGAATTAAATGACTGTTCACCAAGACAACGAAGATTGTAGCTGCTTATTAAAATATAAATTACAACTGATAGTATTTCAGCAAATCCTGTATCATCAAGAGTTTGAATTATTGCCAAATATTTTCGTATGTTCAACTCTGATGCAAGATTTGGCGAGGTATTGTTATCAGTTATAATTTATCCTTTTTAATAAACCACTGCATTCTTTGTTCTTTTGGTAAACAGTCGATTTATTGTTAAAAATAATAAAACTCTTTCTCAGTTATTTAAAATTCCCGCTGAATTCCCCATGCAAATAATTCAGATGAACACCCCTATATAGATGGATCTCTCTTACAAGCTGACGGATTCCGAGGTAGCTTGTTGCCTCTATCTGTAGTATCTATGAATATAGTTCTTGCGGCCATACTTCAGATCGCACTCAAAACGGTAGTCACCGCTGACAACATAAGAGTTACAATTCTCGAATGAAGTATTTTATGGACTAATGTGACCCATTTAATCCCGCGGATGGGTGTTTGATTCTTGAGGACGGAGCGCAGCGGAGTCCGAGGGAAGCAATCCACCTAAGGGATTAATGTCACTTTAGTCGATAGGTGCATACGCTATTTTTTGCAATTCCGGTAAGTCTACATTAATTTTTGATTACAATAAATACTACTTAGGATGGATTTTTACGAAACTTGGCTGGGCATCGAGGATAGACCTAAGATGCTTGGCTAGGGATTGAGGAGGGACTTTTATGAAATGAAACTTGGCTAGGCATCGAGGACGGACTTCCATTTTTTTTGTAGTAATAATATAATATGATAAAAATATTTTATGATTTCGAAGTGCAGCAATAAAAAAAATAGCCTAAAGTATTCGTGGATAACTGGTCTTTCAAACACTTGCTCTATTTCGAGCACTCCGGCTTCGCCGTCGTGGTAAAGAAATCGCGCGTGTTTGAAAGACCTTTTTATCCACTTATACTTTAATATATTATTTTTACATCATGTTGTTCACTTTAGATATAATTGTAATTGACAAACGTTTCTTTTGAAACATTTTTTAAACACGCTAGTTAAGAGTACACTTACGTCTTTTCTGTCAGTCCTAAGCCTGGAAAAGTCTGAAGAAAAATAATGGAATAATTCAATATTAATAAATAAAATCGAGCAACGTTCTTTACCTGCTGCTCTGACTACTTACCTCGCCACACTTACAGTCAAGAAGGTACGTAAATACAATGAAATAGTTCGTCTAAATAACAAAAAAATACGTTAAAAGTGGTCCAACCTAGATAGTTGTTACTACAACGAAAGACTGTTCGTCGAATAACGAAACGGTCGTTTCGTTCTAACAAAGTATATCGTTTATTGATAAACGAATCTGGTTTAGGTTAATAATACCAAACTGTGTTTTTTAACAAATAGGATTTATGAATATTACGAATATTTCGTTAAATAACTATCTATACTGGTTAATAAGTTGAAGCACTGTTCGTTAATTCAATAACAAAAATTATAAATATTATGAACTTAAATTGTCAAGCCAATGATCTGCATTCGTTAATATAACTAATGTAACTGTTCGTCTAATTACGAACTCGATTCGTAAATATTTGAAGCTTTTTCATTAATTAACGAGTACCATGAATGTCTGCCCGTTTTTTCAACTACTAAATTCATTAATATTATGAACTTAAATTGTCAAACCAACCATCTGCATTCGTTAATATATCTATATGTTTCGTTAAACAATATATACAAATATACATGTTCTCCTTTTTGTTACGTTATCCAACATCTGTAGGTATATATGTGTTAAGAATAATACAAAAGAGTAAAAACAAAAGATTTATTCCAAAAACCAAAAAACCTAGGAGAAGTGTATTTGAAATGGCATACTTAAGGTATGAGCTGTCCTAAATAATCGAGGAATCAAACAAAAAATAAACGGTTTTAAACTTTAAAACTAACTTTTCCGCACAGATATATAGTGAGCACGCAAAGGTTGGAACAATTTCATTAAAAGCCTGATTTGGCCATTGGAAGAAAAAGCCGAGACAAGTCGATTTTTGGTGACGTCATCTCTGTTCAACTTATGACGTCATCATTATTTTTTTAATAATGGAAATACCCTATCTTATTAGTACCATCAAAGAGAACGCATTTTTCTGTGTACGGTTGTCATATTTTTTTATGTTACATAACCGTATGTTAGAGAAATTAAAGATACCTATTTCATTCATTGTAATGTAATCTATAAAAATCTAAACAGGACTAAATAAACGTAGGTAAGTAATGAATTAAATGCTCAAATGGCAACCATTTGCCTCTTGACAATATGTAAGGTGATATTGAAACTCTTGCAAACATTGTTCAGGGTATCAGCGTTAATGGAATTAATTTCGGTACTCTCTTTTTCAGTTAATCAATATTTGGTCTGTTAACGTAAACTTTTCACTTAAGGTAACATCAGAAAAAATCTAATTACAATATATCAGGAAATCTAGGTGGCCACTCAAAAAATCCTCGTCTACCAATCAATCCATGCTACCGGAGAATTCACTGTGGTATAGTTGGCGCAAAACATATAGTGTAACAATGTTATGGTATAGGTATCCCCTCTAAGTTGTGTTGCGGAGCGTTAACCACGCAATAAATCTGGTAACACAAAACCGTTATTGTCAAGATGATGTTCTCATATTCTCAAAAACTCAGGTATATAGATGTCAGAAACAACAAACACATTAACTCTACATTCTACAGACATTCGATGTAAGTTTTCTTTGGCATTACATATTATGCAAGAATGTCTTCGAACTGGAGAAAGTACATTAAAACGTAGACAGTTCGGATTAATAAATGTTTGATTGAGTTCATCTCTAACAGCATTAGAACAATTAAGACAAATTCCTGTATTCTCACCTACATCTAGTGAAAGAAATCCAGCAGCTTGCCTTTTAAAAGAAGCAACTTACAAAACGTCAATATTTTCTTCTTGGTGTAAGGAACCCATCTTGCATTTCCCCCGGAATGCATAATAATAAGTCTGGATCCTTTGTTTGCAGGCATTGTTGGCATACATCCTTTCTTAATCACGCGTGTATCATACCAAAATTCCTGAGAAAACACTACACTCTTTCTTGATGTCAGCCCACCAACTAAAGCGTGAGTGTTGCTTATCTCTGGTGAACACCTGTTGTGTTCGAAAAAATTGCTATCTCAAAATATACTCATAGTTCAGTAAAATATGGGAAAAATAATAAGTTGTTTGAAATTTATATTCCTAAGGCCCGGTCTTTTCAAGTGCGAATAAAATGGCCAATAACTAACTGGAAAATAAATTTATTAGGAGGTATTATTCAACAAATAAAATGTAAATGTATTTCAAAATGACTTTAATCATTGCTTTATTATTCGTTGAATTAACACAACAAAAATAATTATTTTAACTTTGGCTGCAATGAAATTACAATAGGTATTTACGGAAACATAACCTGGATCAAGTACTGGGTTCTTAAATTCACGTGATGGGTTGTTACTTGGTTTTGGAGGTGTCCGAAAGCACTTTATCACTCGTTCTAGAAACCATTTCTGAGCTGTCGCTATATAGCGAAGTGCAACAAATTTTAAACTTGTTCCATTTTTTCATGTGAGATGTTATGTATATAACAAAATAAGAATTTATGTTTATAGTAATCACCCAATAACCCTAGTTACCCCACCGCTCTAGTAAGGTCAAATGGAATTAACTCGTTCCATAACCTATTAAACTATTCGAAAGAGGTTAGTTCCATCGGATCAAGTAAAGTGAACGCAAAATTATAGAAATCGGTTGTAGATCACTAACCCGATCAAGTTTCCGTAAATACCTAATAACTAACTCCATAATATATGTAGAGAAAACTGGTTTGATGCACAATGTGTATATGACAGAAAAGGATAAACAATTGTTGTTACGGTCGCGTTGTAAGCTGCAAAATAGATTTTAGGATAGCTGTCACCTGCTTGACAGCACTAAAATCAGCGTTTAATATTTCCTGTAAATATTTTAAAAATTGCTGTAATTGTGTATTAGTTAATGTCATTTTACAGAATGAACCAAAATAGTAATAGTCATAACAAGAATAAGCGAAAGCGTGCAGTAATCTTCAATGAATTGGAATTAAGGATATTGATTGAAGTTGTTCTAAAGTATATACATATTTTGGAAAACAAAACGGGGCAGGCTAATAGAACTGTAAAAGAATTAAGGCTCAAATATCTCTTGGTCTTTAAGTTCCTCGAAATGATTAAAAATATCCAATTCAAAATAAATGTTATAGTTTTTGTTTGAACTAAGTTATACTCGATAGTCGAAATTGTGTAAAGTGAGTCAGAGCTATCTAATCAACACTTTGGTTAAAGCGCAGTTGCCATATGTATTCTAGAGAGAAATGCTGTATTTTATAAATACACTTCAAATCCATTGTGTCAATATTTCAGGTACAAAAGATGCAATGTAATTAAGTCAATACCAATTTAATATATTTATTTCAAATTTCAAGCAGACTAATAATAATTAGTTTACTTGAAATGTGAAATAAAGTGTTTATGTATATTTCTTGAACGCAAAGTTTGTTGTGAAAAACTCGCCGATTTGACAATGTTGGAGAGTCGCTTCAATGTTCTGGCTTTGAGAACGAGATAGATAGATCGAGCTACGCGAATGAGACAGTGATAGTAAACAGTTATGTGAGGTGTTTATTCTCTTCATGAGCGTAACATCAGTATTTGTGTTGTGGTTTTGTGTGATAAATCGGTTATTATTGGTATTTATTGTAATATTTATATCGGTATATTTAGTGACAATAATGGCGGAGTGTAGCGGTGTTGGCGATAAAAAACGGCGTCGTAACAATTTAATTCGGGAAGAAAAAGTCCTCATATTAAATGTGTACGAAGGACTGCGTGCCATGGACAAACAGTTGGGTGTTAGTGACGCTGTGATTAAGTGCAGTTATTTAACTAAAGTTTCTGAGAGTACTATATACAATATTCTAAAGAAATCGCGGGACGGATCTTTGACAAGAGAACGAGGTGAAAACTGTAAACCGGAAAGTAGGGGAAGAAAGAAAATTGTTTTGGACGACCAAACACGGAATGCTATACGTAGGGAAATACATTCTTTTTATTTTAGGAATGAAATCCCCTCGGTAGCTAAATTGAGCAAGGTAATAGAAGCTGATGATACTTTACCAAACATCAGTGATAAAGTTTTGAGACGAACTTTAAAATTAATGAATTTTCGTTACCAAACAAGAAGTAGAAACAGTGCCTTAATTGAACGAAATGACATTGTGGAATGGAGGAGAAATTATTTAAAACAGATACGACAGTTTCGTAACGAAGGACGGCACATATATTATCTTGACGGAACATGGTTAAATGAAGGCCACACTGTGTCAAAAGTATGGCAAGACATGAATATACGAAGCAATCGACAAGCCTTTATGGAGGGTTTCTCTTCCGGTTTAAAAGCTCCCTCTGGGAAAGGACGTCGAC
Organism: Galeruca laticollis; assembly: GCA_963921935.1. NCBI lineage: Eukaryota > Metazoa > Arthropoda > Insecta > Coleoptera > Chrysomelidae > Galeruca > Galeruca laticollis. Next base: position 219,052,359 of record OY998178.1, on the reverse strand, counting down.
TGATTATCACTCACATTGGCAGCGAGGAAGGATTTGAAGAAGGTGAATTACTAAGTTTTCAGTCCAAAAAAACTGTCTATTACCATGAAGAGATGGATGGTAACCGGTTTGAAACATGGTTTAGATCAATTTTAACAAAGGTAACTCCTGGTTCAGTGATAGTTATGGATAATGCTTCATACCACTCTCGTCGACTGGAGCAAATACCTACTTCAGCTAGCCGCAAGAGGGTTATAATTGATTGGTTAGAGAGTAAAAGCATTCCGCACAAAGAGGCAATGCTAAAAGTTGAATTATTATCTCTCGTACGGAAACATAAAAGCAGTTATATTAAGTACGTTGTCGATGAAATGGCGAAAGATTTCAACGTCTCAGTTGTTAGACTTCCTCCCTACCACTGTGAGTTAAACCCCATCGAGCTGGTTTGGGCCCAAGTGAAAAATTATGTTGCGAGAAAAAACAGTACATTCAAAATGGCTGACGTTGAGAAACTGTTTGACGAGGCGCTGCATACCGTTACTGCTGAGAGTTGGCGTAAATGTATTCAACACGTATTAAAAGAAGAAATAAAGTTTTGGGATTTAGACATACGTGTAGAAGTAATGACGGAACCACTCATTATCGATATAGGAGGAGAAAGCGATGATTCTGAGGAGTCGTCAGGGAGTGATACCGCTTTCCAGTTAGTCAGACATTTTACAAGTGACCTCGCAACATACCTACACTTATTGGTAATTTATTTTGGTCTTGACAAACAACTTTTTTTTAGTTTTAGTAGTAGTAAGTTGGAATTGACTTTCAAACATTTTTTTATTTTGTTTTAACTTACTTATGAACAACTTGTGATAAGTTATTATTTCAAATGTTAAAAATTGAAATTCCAGATATTTCAGTATTCGCACCCTTGAACTATGATACGCTCATGGAGTTCACTTTAAATCGGTAGATAACCGATGACGTCACTTTACAGAATTTCGACTATCGACTTTTTTATATACATCTTATTATAGCTCATCCTTAAAAATGTGTATTATTCTTGGTAACACCCTGTATATACATAATGATACCTACCATAATAATTTCGTATTTCTGTTCTCTCAAATTTAAACGCCAGAGCGTACAAGAACATTTTCTATTTATTTTTTATTTAGGACTATTAAGAACCCTTCAAAAATGATGCGCTCATGAAGTTCGCTTCTGCAACTGATTTTATGGACAGTAAGAGCGATGAGTCACTTTACAGAATTTCGACTATCGAGTATAGAATCGCCAACACGATAAATAAATAATTAAAAAGAGAAAAACTCAATTCGTAGTTAATCGGCTTCAATCGGTTGTTATTCACAAGCCGAACAAGTTTATTTCGAACTTATAGCTCCTAATAACTTAACTGTAGAATAATGCTAGATATTCTGTGAATATAAATTATCCAATCATGGAAATACGAATCTAGGGCTTATTTGATAAATATATGTTATTAACAACTTTATTCAGACTTTGAAAGACCGGGCCTAATTCTTCTTAATAAAACGATATATAAGGTAGAGTTAATTGTCTGGTGTTATGTTTAAGATGTTTTTAAATATAAATAGGTTAATATTGCTTAAAGTAGGATGGCGCTCCATAATTGCGAGTTATAAATGATCGTCAGACAGTCGATAAAAGTATTTAATAGTTGTAAAATTTTTATAACGATTATTAGTTGAAATTATAATATTAAATGAATATATCGTCAAATAAGCATTTTAAATTATAATATTGACTGGACTATGACGGTATTAAAGTCAAACGATAAGTCTAAACCTTAAAGTTCACACTATATCTTTTATGTCTACTATACCAGCAAGATGGAGCGCCAATGCATTACGCACGACATACCTAAATAATATTTTTCTCTATGGATGGATTGGCAGCCGACGATTTTTAGAGTAGCCAGCTAGATCTCCTGATCTACCCCGAATATATTTTTTGTGGGAAAGCTTAATTAAATGAATAGTTAACAGTTTTAATAAAATTGATGATCTATACGGAGAGTTTGGATCGAACTTAATTTAAATAAGGCTGATACCCTTAAAATAATAATTTAAGCAATTAATTTGATAGTTTTTAGGTTTATTTAGTCCTGTTTATATTTTTTTAAATTACGTTATTATGAATTGAACATACGGTTATGTAACATGAAAAAAAATTACATTCGTACAGAGAAAAATGCGTTTTCTTTGATGGTACTGTCAAAATAAGGTATTCCCCTTCAAAAAATGATGATGACGTCATAACTCGAACAGTGATGACGTCATCAAAAATATGAGTACACCAAAAAATGCGCAACTAAACGAGGTGTCGGAGCTTTTTTCCCCAATGGCCAAATCAATCTTTGAGGAATGTGTTCCAACCTTTGCGTGCACACTGTATACTCCGGATTCTGTATCATGCTAACAAACCGATATTTTTCGTAGAATGAAGTATATCTGGATTTATCTGGTGAGCTGATAAGCAACAGGGTTCATCAGTGAGACGCTGTGAACAATATATAATCATAAAATTGGTCACTTGTATACACTCTGGAGGCATCATCGTGCTAACAAACCCTAAATTCTTCAAAAATTACCAAAATTGGGGTGCTTCAATTACCATTGCACCCCTTGTATTGGCTCTGGTCAGCTGAAAATCAATAGGGTTCATTTGTGAGATGGTCTGAACAATACTTAATCATAAAACAAAGACATGTTACAAAAAGTTGCCGACGACGACGGCCACGACGACACACACATACTTTTTTTTCGGAAATAGTTATTTGTATACTAAGGCCGCAAAATGCTGTTTCGCGTTCCGAGAGAGAGATTATCGCCGAGGCCGCTCCGGCCGAAGCAAGATAATCTCGAGGTCGCGAAAACATTTCGCGGCCATAGTATACACAATATTTTTCGTGCAACCGTGAAAATTACATAATTTCAATAAACATTATGTCTCTTTAGAAAAGTCAGCGTTTCAACGCGAATAGAGAAAATTACACGTCAATATCACAATGTTTCTATGGAGATGAAATATTTATCAATACAAATCAATTTGACATTTCTCGTGAAGTCGTGAAGATGTCCGATAGCGATAGTGATATTTCAGTTACTTGCACTCCTCCTGAGCTGAGAGATCTCATAGACTCAGCACTATCTGATTTGATACCCGAAAAATCTAAACGGAAATATGAAAAATGTTACAGCAACTTCAAAGATTGGTGTGTCAACCAAAATGTCAAGACGGTGTCAGAAAACATATTATTAGGATATTTGATGCAGCGATCAAAAGTTGTGAAGAGTTCAACTTTATGGAGCATTTATTCTATGTTAAAGACTATGCTTAACGTACGAGATGGAATTGACGTAAAGAAGTTTTTAAAATTGGTACCGTTCCTCAAGAAAAAGTCAGTTGGTTATCGAGCAAAGAAATCAAAAGTTTTTACGCACGAGCAAATTGATTCATTCCTCAAACAAACTAGTGATGCAAATCATCTACTGTGGAAGGTATATAAATATGGAAAAAAAGTGAAGTATGATGTTTTACTCATAATAATTATTATTATAGGTAATTTTGATAATGGGAATATCAGGAGCATTGCGACGAGATGAATTAGTGAGAATGACCCTCGAAGATATTCAGGAAGACAAAACTGTATTGATAGTAACTGTTCCTGATACTAAAACTGATCAAAAGCGTGTTTTTACCATTACTAATCAAGATTATATAAGAATTTACTATAAATATGTAACTCTTCGACCAAAACATACTGCTATTCGTCGTCTATTTCTGAGATATGAAAATGGAAAGTGCTCGGCACGTGTTGTTGGAGTGCATACGATTGGAAGAATACCTAGTATGATTGCAAAATATCTCGGCTTACCAAAAACTATTTCCAAATTCACAACAGAAACATACTTTATTTTTGATATATATTAACATTGATTGTACTGTTTATATTATTACTGATATTCATCCCTGAAGATGAAGCAACTAAATCTATTGTTTCTGAACAATCATTCTTTACATTAGACTAAAACGTATTATTTTCTTTGGACATTAACATTTTGCGATTGACTACATTTGAACTAGATGGTTCGAAATACATTGTTATTGTCATATTTCAGAAATGTTAAATGCTGTAGTGGCGTTCAGTTTGCCGGCAGTCACTATGGGATCGGCCGTAAAAATGTTTGTCGGCCGTCACTCTGGGTAACGGCCGCAAAATATCATTTTGCGGCCTCTGTTGCGGCTGCAAAATGCTTGTTTTGCGTCCGGTTGCACGAAAAACCCTTTTTTCTTGTTTTTCTTGCTGAAGAGCGAAAAAAGAATCCAACTTATTTTGGGACAAACCAATACTTTTCTGGCATATTAGATAGGGTTGGACGGAAAAGTAATATATAACATATTCACTAATATTATTTTCTATTATATTATGTTAATACAGGTTTTACAGAATAATGAGAATAGTAAAATATAATGAGTACTATAAAAAAGTACAACTAACTCGTTTTAGGGAGTATTATGGTTAAATCGAGATACCCCCTATTTTATTTTACCTTTTTATCAAACTGTTACGAAACGAAATCAAAATTAAAATTTCAAATGTTTTTATTGTACCTACTTAAAATCAACATGCTGTATATGTATTACATAATACTGCAACAATAAAAACATTATTTAGGTAAATAATATTATCGAGATAGTTTAGATTTAGATAACTTCTGATAAACATTCATCAAAAATTGAAAGAGTTGTTGAAAAACTTTTCTGAAGCAACTACTTATTTTTATAATTACCTAGGTAGTTAGATATCTTTTGTCGGGGGTAATACCACAAGAGCTCTGATTTAGCCGGATTTTTTTTGTGGTTGTTTTCGAATACTTACTTTCATTGGCAATTTAACGAGAGCTCTCGTGATTTTGCCAGAACAGCTCTCGTTAAATTGCCAATGAAAGTAAGTATGAGAAAACCACTGGAAAAAATATCCTGCTAAATCTAAGTTCGCGTGGTATTTGGTAAGACAATCCCATGAATAAAAAACTCAATTCAATTATACTTTATTTAACAATTTCTGCCTTGCAAATATTTCCAAGTCTCGACATACTTTTTGGAATTGTTATATGCTGTTTAATTCATTCTGTTTTTGACATTTATAATTGTCAAATTGACGTGCATTGCTTGGTAAACAGACAGTACCTAAATGCTAGGGTTGCTACGGTAACGTAATTTATCCGATATTTTCATCCACTTGCAAATTCTCTTCCTTCCTATTTAGCCGACAGCAAACTACGATTTTTGTATTCACAAATGGGAATTATTGTACATGAATGGGATTGTCTACTTTATTGAACTCTATTTTGTGGAAAAAGTAGTTCTTTATTGCTCTAGTGCAAAAAAAAATTTTACAGCCTTTATAGAATTGACTCATTCTGACAAACTCAGGCGAGTGAAATGGCACATCTTCCACACGCTCAGTAGTTCATTAAATAGTTATTAGAGGGCACTTTCCCACACAATATATTTGTATAGTTTATTTACGATAAAAAGACGATGACGTTGCAATACAAAATATTATGATGTTGCCAAGCTGTCGTTTTTTCCTTTACCGAACGAAAACTAGAAAAGTCAATCTGATGTTAGATTGACAGTTCTTCTTTTTCATTGTTCCGTGCATCGTACAGCGTAAGTCAAAAATATTTATCTAAAAATAAAAGGCTTGTATGATAGGCTTGGTTAATTTAATATGAATATTTATTCATGAAAAACTATGGATAAGATACAAGAAACAGTGATCAATCATTCTATATTCGAATTAACATTTAATTATTTCACATAGAAGAGTGTTAAATGACGAACTGTAGGTCCTTATACCTCATTATATGCTCTATAGAACCATCTTGAAGAGCACTGCAAGGGTTTACGCTAAAAGGAATCAATACAAGCTGTAAGCATCTTCATGCAAATTTAAATATTGTTTCTTTATACAATATCTCTTATATTTATTATAATAAAAATAGAATGGAAAAGGAAAATATAAATACACACAATAAAATTTTGTTACAAGATATAAAAATAAAAAATCCCCCATTTTATATCAGTATTAGGTATTTATGTAGAGATACTGTGGTCGTTGTTTTAATTTGTGTATTATAAAATAACTGTACCTAATTAATTTAATAATAGTAATTAGTGATTTTGAAGAGGTGGAAATGAAGCAAATTGTATGAAGACATAGAAAAAATAAAACACAAGATTTCCACTACTCCACTACAAAATCATCACTATCTTCATCGTCACTGTCAAAATCAATAATAAGTGGAGGCACATCCTGTCTATCAAATACTACTTCTCGATCCCACCCATCATGTATAACTTTTTCAGTGTGCTCTACTGTCTTTGACCAAATATCAGGAGTCACTTTTTCTAAAGACTTTTTCCATACACCTATTGCTTGTTCTATTTAAGAACCATCAGTTCCCACATGATCTCTATAAATGTCTTTAACTATTCCCCAAATATGTTCAATTGGGTTGTAAGAGGGAAGTCGAAGCACTTTGTGACCATATTTTTCAGATAATATGTCAGCTTCATATACTGTTGGTGGTTTATTCCTACAAAAATGCATATATTTAAACAAAATAAGTATCACCATAATATATTGAAAAATGTTTATATCAACTTACCGTTCTAAATTCAATAATTGGGTTTTTTGGAAAGTATTTTCAAAAGGAATATCATTTTGTATCAACTAGTTCTGTATATCAGCCTTTTTGGTAGCCGTTTTTGGTACTTTATTGATCACTGTACTGTGTTAACTTGCATTATCCATTACAATTGTGGCAGGTTCTTCCAAGTTCACTAAAAGCTGGTATTCAAACCAATGCAAAAAATTTTCTCGGTTCATTTCACCGTGGTAATCACCATCTTGTTTTTTGGATGAAAAAACCAGCCCTGCTCCAGGAATAAATCCAGAAGAGGAACCAGCATGCAATACTATATACCTACAATAAGGAAATAACAAATTACTACTAGGTTTCCAAGATAGACTGCATAGCTCAAAACAACTATAAATAATTATATAGATTTAAATGAAATAGTGTAACTAGTAAATATTTGAAAAGATCTTAAAATGGCAGGAATGTTAGTAAATCATAAATTAATTTCTAAATTTTTTTATTCAAATACCTTGGACCACCAATTTTGGTTTTTTCGCGCTTCTATGATTAGAATCTTGCCCAGAACGTCCAACAGTACCGTCTTTAAATATTCAGGTCTCATCCAAAAACACAAATTGATATAAACCTTCTCTTTTTATCCTGACATATTCATATATAAAATGTACACGTTTTAATGCAATATGTGGCAACTCCATTAAACCACGACGAGGATCATATTTTTGGTATTTGAATCCAATATTTTTCACTATCTTCCAGAGTGATGTTAAACAACCATTACAGAGTTCACGTTCCTGGAGTTTGTGTTTTAAAGTTTTCAAGGTTATGTGTTCTTCTGAAAAAATATTGTGTTAGTTAATTGTGAATAAAATAAAACAGTAAATTCAATATACTCACTGTTTCCATACATTTCGTATATAACATTTCGGAAAGTATTTTGATCAAAGTTATCAATTTCAACAGTAGGTTTTATGCGTTGTCTCTTTTTAGGTGGGCTTTTAGGCTGTTTACCTTTATTATGCTAGGCGGCAATACGGTTCACATTGGTAACGCTAAGTTGTAAAGCTTCTGCAACTCTCTACAATATAATTACTTCAATTTATGAAACAATTATATATTATCAAGTTTAATTAACCTGACCTAACATTAAAAACATTTAAATATGTAACAATAATATTAATAATTACCAATTACAAATAGCGAGTACTATTATTTACGTCTCTTACAGCAGTAAGCGGGAGAAGCGGGCCCCTATTTCGGAATTCTCCTTCAAAATAGCTCAACAAAGATGTTACCATCTCTTGACATTTTCTTTTCAGCTGCTTTGGCATTTTATTAACCACACACTGCAGATTTGCCTAAATAATTAGTTATGAAAATAACTGTTTTTTTAATCTTAAAGAAGCAATGAACTTAAAACCACCAAAAAAAAATTGTAGATATTAGACGATGATCGAATGTCAATAAACGTAAAAACAAACTGGGGAATTTTACCAGTTGATTTGACAACGTCTTGAAGTTTTGCCAACCCGTTAGATGTAAATTGCCCTGGCCGTTGAGGATAAATTGTATTCACGATTGGTAAATGATTATTTATTCTGATAAGCAGGAAAGTAACTAAAAATGACATCATCATCTTTTTATCGTAAATAAGATATATGAAGCATTTTCAGTAGGGGGATCCCCGATGCCTAGACCTTTTCCGGTAGGGAGTAGTCGATGTCTATACGTTTTCAGAAGGTGGGTCCTGGATGCCTAGACTTTTTCTATACAACTATTCACTTGTATCCTTCCTGCAGTTGTAGAAAAAAAAATTAAACTGTTCATGTTTCTAATTTCTTTGTGGCTGTAGATAAAATCGCATCGGGCACTAGTGGGAATTCGCAATTCCATACTCGTGTGATTCTACCACTCGAATTCGCCTCGTGGCAAACATTCACATTCGTATGGAATTAGCTTCATTCCGCACTCGTATCGGGATGTACTATATTGCACTCATATGTCATTCTACTATACCGTTTTGTAATCTTGATAAAAATAAACGTTCAAATTGACGTCAAATATTTAGTCCATTTTCCTAGCCATTGTATTACGTTTGAAACAAATCCATATTTTATATTATTTTCAATCATATTTATTACATACTAGATTACGGAATTACTAAAAAATGCATGTTTATGCTGCCACTTTAGAAAATACGTGTTTCCGATCATTTTTTAACTCGGAAAGTGCGTTGTTTGCCGGTCTAGATCGGAAAATTTACTTAAGTGCTCGGTAAAGTGGCAGAACTCCTCAGCAAGGTACCTACTTTCCCGAGCTCTTATGTCAAAATGTTCATTAAAGACAAAATTCCAGCATCTAACCAGAGAGAATTCTCGAAGTGCAGGTATGTTAAATATTATAGTTGCCATGACAATAACGTAGCCATCTGTTTGTAGATGTTTTTGACGTCTTGATACACTTTGTGTATCCAATATTATTGATAACACAGATATATGTTTCCTAAATTGACCGACATTGACATTAACTTTTAATAATTGTACTTTGCATAACTGCACATTCAACATAAATATTAATAATAAATGAGTCAAGTTTTGTTATAAATTTTGAGCAATAATTATTCTGTTCCTATATTAATGTCAAAATATTAGTGGCTGCACAAAAAATATTGTACGCGCCACGCGTCAAGCTCGGAAAGTGTTACTTTACATGGCTCGCATGCTTTCTGCGTTCCGCCTACAGCGTCGCCCTGAAACTTGCATGCTCGCCCTGTAAAGTAGCACTTTCCGAGCTTGACACGTAAATTACTATTTATTTAAAATGTCGTTACAGAATATGAACACAAACGTAAACAAATGCGTCAAACGTAGGTATGCGCTTAATTCTGACAATTACGCAAAGTTTTAAAATGAGTAATACCTACTTATTACCTATTGAAAAAATAGATAATAGTGTTGGAGCATGATTCGTTGGGACCTCTCCAGAAATCAGGTAGGTAAGTAGCAAATACAGCGCCATTAAACTAATTACCTAGTAAATCAAGAAAACAATAATAAGTTGTTAATTATTCAGAAAATGTTCTTCTTGCGTATTTTTCAAAAATATCTAATGATATCAAACCCTCATCACATTGGTCTGATTACTCAATGGTGAGAGTATTTCCTAAAGCTTAAGTTAAATCATTGTTCATGACATAGTAGTTGCTAACTTTTTCAATGTTAATCGCTAATAATAATTATGTATTCAATATTTTGCTATTAAATTACGCTTTGTTTTCTTCTACAGTTTGTGCCCTAAATAAAACATTTTTTTGTATGAACGTAGAAAGAATATTCTATCCAACTCGTGCAAAAAGTGTTCATTGCACTTAACGTTGCGTGCAATAATAAACACATAATTTTGAACTTATTGCATAAATTACTATTAATGTACCCTTGATCGTAAAGTAGGTATTTCAACATATTATTGGATGAATGTTCCTAGTAAGCGTCCAATACTTAAAGATGTAGATGAAACTCACTAAATGAACTTTTTATTTTTGATTGACTCCACCAATGATTAAAAGAGAAAAAAATAGTTTCCACCATGTAGTCCCACACACTTTGTATTAACAGTTAGTGGTCCGTTAAAAAGGTTCCAATGACTTCCACGAATTATTGAAAATAGTAAGTATCTACTTCATTCCGATATTTTGGCAGGTATACGAAACAATCATTAATAATGGGTAAGTACTATTATTGAATGCTAATTAGTTTCTTGAAGCTTTTTATTCAATTTCAGTATTCGACAATTTTTTGTCATTCAACCAAATGATTGGAAGTAATTCTCAATAATCCATGTAACTTAATTTTTTATACTTGGGTTGCCTACTTCACTGGACTATCTTCTTCTTTTATTCAAATCCAAATAACTAACAGGAGAATAACCTCTGGTGATGTTGTAGTGCCTATAAGAATATTTTTACAATTCTAATGTCAAAATTGTTAGTATAGGTATTTTAAAAGGAAGCATAATAATTGTAAAGTATTATAAATACAACGTCGTTTAGATATAGATAAATAAATATATTCCGGTGACCTTAACGTCGGATGTAAATATAAATTTATGTTTAACAACGAAAAGACCTACCGACATAAATTTATTTTATTCGAGAGTTCGTGTCTACAGCCTCCTCGGATACTGAATGCCAGAGCATTCTGCCGGAATCTCCTGTGCGTTGCGGGTTGCGGAACATCGTTGAGAAGAGGGGATCATTTGCATACCGGTAGGTGACAAGTCGCGGTGGGCGGGATCATTACGGCCAATAGCAACTCGCATTCTCCGGGCATTTTCTATGTAGGAGAATGAACCTTGATGGTTCCGTACCCGCGGGTACCTCACCATCCTTCTTCCACCCACCCAGAAGACGCGATTTTAACCGTTCCAGGGTTAACGTCGAATCCATATTCTCCCGGTCTTTCTTAACTGCGCGTTTATCACTTTTAAGCCATTCTCATTATCAGTGAGAAGAGAGAAAGGATGACAGGGCAGGGGCGTGCAGCGCAGAGGCAGCTCGGAAATCAATAGAAACCGATGCTAATGTCTTATATAGTGTAATACGAAGTTAGCATAACATGGAAATGAGGTGATGCTGATGCGCCGTTTCCTTCAATAAGTGAAAAAGTGTGTATATCGAGGAATCGGAGGAATTTTCTCATAAGAAGGGATATTAGATATCTCTTTAAAATCTTTTGAAAAATCATTTGTTTACTAAAAAGAAAATACCTGCGTTATTTATTTCTTTTCATCAAGTTTAAGGTCAATGGCAGCGCTTATAATTTTTTTATTAGGTCTATGCTACTCTGTAAGTGGAATAGGTTATGTTACGATTATTAAAAAATACACAGTGGTATACTGAAAATCTGTTTTGGAAAAATCTGGTAATTTTTTGATAAAATTCACTTTTTCGATTAGAATCTAAGAATCGATATTTTAACCACTTCTAGCCAATATAGAGTAGTGTTGTGTTTATCAGTAGTTTCTGAAATAGAATTTAAAAATTTTTCGTTACAACAAATTTCTCATCAATTACCAGCGTTGACACCGATGGCGAAGGTTTTTAAACAATAAATACGTATAACAGCAGTCAAAATAGTTCGTAAGTTGGCCCAGGTACTTGCTAGCTTTCGTGGACTATCTCAGAATATATTAAAAGTAACTGGTGTACAGCCAATCAGATCGCGCGATTTCTCCTATACCGAACTGCAAACGAAGACGTTATTAACGGAAAATGTTTGGTTCCCGCTATGTATGATTCTTAACAACATTTTGTTTTGGCTATTTGAGTGATTCGCAACTTGTTTGTGCTCTTCTGAAATACACTCTTAAATTAGTTTATTCTTTTATTAATGCTAAACATTAAATATTATTGCTAATTAATTAAATTTACCAATCCTGAAAATGTGTACTCCAGAAATTATTGTAGAAAAATGAATACCTAATTCTGGACAAAGACAAGGTATGTCATAAAGAAACTTATATTGGATTACTTTTTTTTGATCACTTGTCACTATTATTATTTTTGGTTTTAGGGAAACTTCTTCAATATGTCAGGTGAATGGCGTAAAAAACAAACATGTCAAAAAATGTCACCGAGACTTAAATGATGAAACGAAACCAATGAAGAAACATATCCTTTGTCCAATATGCACAACAAATGAGTGATTTATTTCGTATAATGAATTAAATAAACATTTTAATGATAATCACAATATTACTACTTATCAAAGAATCTGTTTTAAAGTTTAGGAACTTTGAGGAATTTAGAGTGTGACAATTACAGGAGAAGATGGAAATAAACTGTTTGTTCTTCAACTTAAAAATGGGAGGCGGAGAATTGCATGCCATTGCAATTAGAAATGATATTAAAAGGTTTTATGATTTAAAAAGAATATTATGATTAGGTATTATTTCATTGAAATTTTTTTTAGGATTTCAAAGTTCATCCCAAAAACGAAATGTGAAAACTGGAAGGAGTATACGCATCCAGGAGTATGCCCATCAAGAATTATTTCAAATATTTAAAAAAATGGCTAGTTCTATAAAAAACTGTTAGGTTATTAGATACATGTTTTAGGAGAGGTAGAGGTCAATTTGACAAAGATACACGTAGTACATACTAAGGAATTAAGGGCACAGAGGTTAACAAAGGCTGAAGAAATTAATATTGTGGGACAATTGGATGCTGGAATTTCAATAAACAGATTAATACAAGATGCAAGGACAATTTAAAATAGAAAATTGGAACGAATAAATGTTATAAAACGAGGAGATACTTATAGCTTATTTAAACAGAAAATATAATATTAACAAGAAAACGCATGCAAATGGTATGACAGCTACAGCGTTGAAAATTCAAGAATGGAATAGAAAAAGACAAAATTATGCATTTTTATGCAAATTGTACTCCATAACATTTTATTTGGAAATTTACTGCCAATTTACAAAAAAATAAGATACTTTTGATTAAAAAAGGTCCTTATTATTCAACAATTTGCAAGTTTGCAGGAGATTAAAGTGATAGTAACAAATTTTATGAGAGCTGACAATTTTTCAAGTATATTAATTCGCTTTTTGAAATACCTAGGTTTTTTTAGCTGTGCACTTACTTTTAATATATCCTGACCATCTCTCTTATTAAGTTGAGGCTGCTTTTCCATTTTTATTCTATTCTTTATTGCTCTTATTAGGAAGCTATTTGTTAGGTTTCATTTTTATGTTAAAGTAAAGCAGGTATTATCAATATTTTATCTTGAGCATATGTTTCCTTGATTATTGTCGACATACCCTATCATAGGTATATTTTCCCCAATACAGTTGCACAAAAATCACTGACTTAAATTTCTGATGTAGTAGGTAGATACTCTTTTTAAGATGAATTGAAATACTAAAATACTTACTTTAATCATTTTTGGAATATTTGTGATAATTGATGAAGGTAATTGAAACGTAGAATTAATGTGGTAAACTTACAAGTATAACCATAGAGTGAAAGTGAATAAGCATGGTCTTGGAATCTCGAGCAACTTTTACTGTGAGAGCGCAACCAAGTTGCATTCATGAGTGACGAAAGAGAAAGGCCCTTCTTAAGTTTGTTCCTACACGAGTCAGAAACAGTCCAGACTCCGCGCAGTTGACCGCAACGCGTTCCTACAGAGCCAGCTGATGGCCAGAGAGTTTGGCATATCTGTGTTTATTGATGAAAGTGGGTTGAACGTAGAATTAATGTAGTGAAGTTACAAGTAAAACTATAGAGTGAAAAGTGAAGCATGGTTTTGGACTCTCGGGCTACCTACTTTTACTGTGAGAGCGCTGCCAAGTTGTATTCACGAGTGGCGAAAGAGGAGGGTCGTTTTTTGGCTTTCTCCTGCACGAGTCAGAAACAGTCCTCGACAGTCCATATTCTGCGCAGTTGACCGCGACGCGTTCCTGGAGAACTAGCTGGTGGTCAGAGAGTTTATAATTTGTTCCAATAATTTTTTCGGATACTTGGCTGACTGCCAGAACTATTTGTGGATAATCTGACAGTAACATATTTACAGAAAATGCATTCTTACTTTTATATGTTACAGATCAACAAGCTCAAAATTTCAGAAACTATCACTGATGTTCGGCCAACGGTTGAAAATATGAATATTCTTACAGAAACTCCTAATACCGACCTTCCTGCATATGGGTCTACTAATAACAACGAAGCTCATAGGCATAGACCCTCATCATCTAGAGTTACTATATACTATAAACTTACCAAAACCTATAATAACCAACTAAATAACGAGAAAATATGCAATATTAACAGACACGCCATAGAAGGAAGATTTAGAAAGGAGATAGGCAGAAGATAAAAATAAAAAGAAAAGCCCGAAACGGTTAAAAATGTAAAAAAAGTTTCATACACGTGTCTGACAACAACCAGGTTGGGAAAAAGAGAATGATAAGAAAACTAGACAACTTTCCAATTATTCGGACTCTGAGGAAGAGGAATATTATTGTTTGGTTTGTTATGAATAATATAGCCGCAGTAAGTAAACCAGGTGAGAACTGGGTTATGTTTGTGACTTGTAAGATGTTGGCACATGAAGAGTGCACTCCAGGATGTTCCCCTTATATCTGCCATAACTGTGATAATTCAGATTAATTTTTAAGGTTTTGACTGTTTTTATGTTGTTTATTTTATCCATTCAATAAAGGAAAAATATGTTTCACATCACCCCAAGTATTGTTTCAACAAACCCCGGCACCGGGGTTAGTTGAAACAAATGACATCTCACATTATAAAAAATTAATTCAGTAATACACAGTTAAGCTCAGCGAAAGTTGCTTACGGTAGTAACATTAGAAAGAATATAGTTCAATTTAATGTCAACTATCCAATTTCAGAAGTTATAGACTCGCCATTATTTTTGTTTTAGTTAACCCCCGGTCTCCCCCTTTTGTAAGGTAACAACAGCCTAAGCTATAAACTAGAATATAAACAATATAACAATAATATTGGAACGAAAATTCTCAATAGAACTATTTAAATATACCTAAAATAGCAGACCATCGATACTGGTTTTTTCCAAAAAAAAATTAGAATGAATAGTTTGTTCATTTTTAATAGTAGTAGGTACCTAATCTTTAAAAAATACTAATGTTACGTAATACACAAATTATTACTTCTAAGAACTTAAAATATAATAAGGTTCAACGGTTTCTTAAAAGTAGAAGACGTCTTAATACGGCACAAAGTATCATCCAAGAAACAAAATTAGAAATATGTTAAAAACATACACGATAAATAAAATAAAATAATACTTTTACAAAACAATTAAATAAAATGTATACCAATTAATGGGATCCTGTAGCGTATTTGGCCCTATTGTACTTTTATCCTATAAATAAAAAAAATATTTCGAATAGATATTTGTTGTAATCATAAAATTTATTATGGCATATTCAATAATGCACTAAATATTGTATGTATTATACATGTTAGGGTAAATCAGGGTGACGAACATTGTTTGACGGGAGGAGGGGGGTTGGGGTAATTAATTGCCCCCATGACCCCCCCCCTCCTTGTATACGCGCCTGTAAAATAAACCTGTAATTCAGGAACATGCTGGGCAATAAAACTTTCAAATCACTAGAGTTATGTTTTTATTGACTACAGATGTTCACTTTCTCTTAAAATTTTGTTTTGAATTTGATATGGTGTGGTATTGCTGCTGCCTTTTAAATATTCAGCTAGTTCCTCCTGAATACAATCAGATTCCAAATGCACTTTTCTTTTTGTTTTCTCTGACAAAATAATAGTTGGTTTTATATTCTTCTTTCCCTAAAAGATGTCATCCATTTCAGCAGAATATTCAAGATTTTTTGACTTGTTTTGATTTTCCACACATTTTTATACGCCCTCTCTAATACCCTCTATCTGTTCTCGCAGTGAACAGTTCTTAAATTAGAGGTTAAAAGTGTGTTTAATCCCTGTGCCACTATTTCCCAGGGTCTTTTAATTTTTCTTATTTCATAAGTACTAACTTTAGGTTTATAATTTTTATAGGAATCCAACAAATGTCTGGTGCAATTGGAGGTCCAACTGACTATCTGTACTGGAAATATGTCTTCTAATTGTGCAAGTGGTACTTGCTCCTTTTGAAAAACTAGAAACTAGCCCAAGCTTAAAAGAGTGTTTATCACATACCTATCCAATGGCAGTTACCTATGCTATATTTTTATCATGTTAAATAACTAAATCCTGCTCTTTCAAACTCCAATAAATATTTGAATCGGTAAATGAATCTGAATTTGGAACATACATTGCGGGTTATAAGTAAGTTGGAATTACTGGAACCGTTGGCAATATTCATAGAGAATACACTATTCACTACTACACTCACAAAATAGTGAATAGGGTGTTCAAAACGCAGGCCATGTTTTCTATCTTCTGTATAAAAGCCGATAGTTTGAAGTTACATTCGTTAATGTGTAAGGCGCTTTTTTTAATAGTTATTTTATGATCTGTGGTCAGTAGTTCCAACAAGCAGTTTCCAATCGATCCACGACAACAAATATTTTTGACATGCGCAGTAAAGGTTGTTTCAAAACTGTTGCTAACTTGTCGGAAATTTCTTGTAGGAACAAACCTTCAGTGTTCCTTCCCGACGTATGGGGAATAGAAAGCTAAAAGTGAAATAATAAAACATTTGGCAGCCAGGCAAACCCCGGGGGAAAGTCCGAAGTCATCACTGCCTGTCGGTATTTGTATGACAGGATTATATAAATCTGACGAAGACACAAACATATTATTCAGTCGACAAGAAGTAAGATTATACTGTGTTAAAATGTAGAATGTGTGGAAAAATTATGTGGCATAAATTTCTGATATTTAATGATATTTTGTGAATAACTTAACAAAAGTCACTATAGCCCTGAGTGGACCTTAGCATTCTCAACTATAGACCTCCATAGCGTGATAGCGTCCTATCTTTTGCCTTTGAACTCTATCCTCAGACTTACTTGATTCGGTTCGGAGATCATCCGTGACATTGTCCATCCATCTCATTCTTAGTCTCTCTCTCTTCCTCGTCTTGTGAATTTTGATATTCAATACTTTCATTGGCGTTCCGGAGTCATCCATACATGAAATATGCCCAAACAATTCGAGTATTCGTGCTTTGATATAGCGAACAATGTCTTGATTTTGCAGGATTTTATTGATTTCAGCGTTGTATCGAGTTTTCCATCCATCTCCCTCACTAACTCCGTTATATATTTTGCGAGTAAATTAGAAAAATTGGGAACCAACTCCTGCAGGAATGTTATGAAATAAAGGTGAAAGGAACACGGGAGGAAAGAATAAAATGAATGGTTTTGAACATTAAAACTAACTTTTCCGCACTTATATACTCCGGAGGCTCTATTGTAATAACAAACAGAAATTTCTCCAAAAATTACCAAAAATGTGGTATATCTGGATTTGTAGTACTGGTTCTGGTGAGCTAAAAACCTATAGGGTTCATTTGTGAGACGCCCTCAACAAGTTCCAGTCATAAAATTGGTTACTTTCATACACTCCGGAGGCTGTATCATGTTAAAAAAACATGTTACAAAAAGTTGTCGATGCGACAACGACGATGACAACATACCAAATGTTTTTCTGAAAACCAGTTTTTCGTGTTTCTCTTGCTGAAAAACAAAAAGCAATTCAAAATCCAAAATTCCAACTGGTTTTGGGGTAAAGCAATATTTTTCTCGCATATGGTTGGGCCGAAAAGTAATATGGCCAAAAATCTGGTATAACTAGATGTGTAGGACCAGAAAAATGTAGTAGGTATATCTGGCATTATAGAACCCGTTGTAATGGTTCTGGTGAGCTGAAAATCACTAGGGTTCATCCGTGAGGCGCCCTGAACAATATCCAATCACAAAATTGGTCACTTTTATATACTCCGGAGGCTGTGTCGTGCTAACAACCCGAAATCACCATTTATTCATTATCGATAAATACTTTTTCTCAGTATCAAATGATTTTAATTAAATAAATCAGGATTTGGAAGAGTAGACAACTCGGGTCACATCTGGCCAGTCGCCCTCCCATCATACGCACGAATGAATAAAGTTTCTGCTTTTAGGCTTTTTGTTCCATACTATTATTAGGGACTGACTGTAGTGCGCCTGTTGCTGTGTGCTTGCATGGTTTACCTAAAATAGGCTTCCTAGAGAACCCATTTCAATACAGAAGGACTACGGGTACCAAGTAAGAGTATTTTTAACTTTTGTATCGCATTATTTGCATAACGAGAAAACGTCGACACTGACTTCTACTCCACAGACACGATAAGTAGATGACTCCACAAAATTAAACTTTCAAATAATTTCATTAAACTAACATCTAACTACCTACATACTTTGTGAACCTATTAGTACCAATAGGGGAATTGCATATATTATTAAATACATAATTTATTCAAGCTTTGTTTGGACATAACATCTTGTCAATCTAAAATCCTATCTGACAATAAAAATTTAGGAACCTGTTACACGATTCAGTTCACGGTAACTAAAACCTGTATGCTATTGATTTACCCACCAATTTCTCCGCTGCAAGTAGCTGCCCACTTAGTTATTAGTTACCAAAACGTCATTTGTGGCCTAATTCGAAGACAACGTTAATTTCTGTGATATCTGTCAAGAAAATAAATATAATCGACTTCCACCAAAACCAAAATTTATGGACACACACCTACACCCAAGACGCCGTAAACGTAATAAACACATTACATTTGCAACTCACCACAGATTATCTTCTATGATAGTTGCAGACAGCGGTACAACATTTAAAAACAGAATCCTACAAGAATGTGTCGATTCCCATAAATTATCCATCCACTACACAACCGCAGACAGTCCTCAGTCCAATAGTATGATCGAAAGATTCCACTCCACTTTGATCGAACAACTAAGAATACTCCGAAACACAAAAACATCGTTATCCATCACACAACAGATGCCATATGCTTCACTAGGCTACAACAACTTCGTCCAATCCTCAACGAAACTAGAACCTATTGAAGTATTAAACGGACACCTAAATGCAAGAGATCCTTACTAAACGATTACATAGAACAACACCGTAAGAAAACGGAAGAAATTTATTAGGAAATCAACGAACACCTTTCCGAAAATAGAAAGGCCATTATAGAAAACAAAAATAAAACGAGACAAAATCATATCTCATACAAACCCTCTACTAAGATTTACACTAGAAAAACTTAAAAGAGAAATAAACTATTGCCAATATTTCTACCCAAAACAGTACCCACAGATAACGTTATAACTTTAGACACTCCGACAGCAACTGTTCATAAGAAAAACATAAAACACTAATCCGAAAGGAAAATTAATTCTAAATCTTCCTCCAGATTCACTTGCCTAATGGGAGAGGAAATCAAAATGAGAGATTTGAAATAAAATCCGGGAGTGCTTGCCCCCAACCCGGAACAAGCAAAGACGTTCTAACACGTACGATTTTATACACCTTTTCGAATTACAACCTATAATGGAAGAAATCTAAACTATTGATAATACCAAACAGTGACTAAAGCCATAGAACACGGCCTTATTTCACCAGCCTACAAAATTTCAATCAAGCCCTTCAATTTCGACTAAAATCAGCCAAAAAGAAAATACTATCCATTTATCGAACCTTAAAAAGGAAACGAGGAATTCTTAACGGCTTAGGAAGTATTATCAAGTCTATTTCCGGAAACCTAGACGTAGAAGACGCTGAAATTTACTAAACAGCTATACAAATGCTTGAAACAAATCAAGACAATATTATAAAACACGTAAATCATCACATGAGCTTAAATTTAAAGATTTTGGAAAAGTTTAATGAAACTGCGACTCTTCTAGCACACAACCAAGAAACCATTTTCGAAGAAATAGATCAAATCAGTGAAAACATAATCAAATTTGTGTTAGATTTCAACCACTATCTTCAAGCCAGAAATGTACTGGACGAATCAAACCTATCCCTCCATATTATCCTTCAACTCCTGAACGATCTAGAAGACGTTATCACATTTTCCAGACTAAACAACCTTCACAATAGTGAAATTGACTGTCTCGACCCTTACTTCGTGGAATATGCTCATATTAGTGTTTTTAGTTAATTCCACAATATAATACAAGTTATTGAAAATTCTAAAAAATTGACAATTGTTTCGATAAATCAATATCATCGTCAGAATGACAGAAGTTACATTTCATTTTATGCCTACCTGATTTATAGTAGTTATTTTTGGCTAGACCAAGAAGTAACCTAACTTGTGATTGGCTTAATATATGTTTATAGAAAAAAGAAGAAGATGTGATATTACAAATATTGAAGCTTAGATATTATTAGCCCTATGATGATATCCTGGATATCATTTTTCCAATTAAGATCAGTATACCTGTGCAATGATATAGAAAACCAGGAAAACTATATCTGCTGATCTTTACAATTATCACTTAAGAAGACAGTTTATTAGTGGAGAATTCCCTAGATTTAACTGTTCATTGACAACTTCATATTGTGTGTTTCTTAAATGTCTTCTAATTTCCAGTTCTTCAAGGAAATCTAGTTCTTGTTTCTTTTCACAAATATGCAGCACTTCTAGTTCTGTGTTAGGTGTCAATGAATGATTGGTGTCAAGTAGATGTTTTGCGTAGTGGGATTTATCTGGTTAGTTTAATCTGTGTGCTCGTAAGTGCTCACTGTATCGTATTCCAAAATTCCTAATGATCTGACCCAAATAGACAGCATTACATTCTGGACATTTGAGTTTATATATACCTGACTTCTTTAATAGTGTTATTTTTGTTTTTACATTTAACAATTTTGTACTAACGTTACTTTCTTATTTAAAAGAAATTGTTGTATTCGTTGCGGAAGATATTATCTTTGAAATAATATTAGAAATATTTCCTGCATATGTGATGGTTTTATAAGTTTTAATTTCATCAGCTTGTTTTGGATATATTAGTTGTAATGCCACTTTTTTCTCTTTTTTACTAATTAGCTTATTTATCATATCTAATGGATACCCGTTAGATGTTGCTATTTGTCTAATTGTATTAATCTCTCTATCAAAATTACATTTGTTCATAGGAACTGAAAAAGCTCTATGTATCATTGAATTATATGCAGCTAGTCTGTGTGACACAGGGCGGTTAGAATTGGATGGAATTGTCACATCAGTCTGTGTTGGTTTTCGGTAAATTGAATAATCAAGTATATTATTAACTCTTTGAATTTTTAAATCAAGAAAATTGATTGAGCTATTTTCTTCAATTTCTAATGTAAATTTAATTTTCGGGTGTAAATTATTGATGTGGTTGAATAATACATCTAATTGTCGTTCACTACCCATAAAACAAGCTAATATGTCATCTACATATCTATACCAAAATAAAATATTTTTCGAAATATTACTTTCAAAGATCCTTCTTTCTAAATTGTCCATAAAAATGTTTGCTAAAACAGGTGATATAGGGTTTCCTATTGGTAAACCTTCATTTTGAATGTATATCTTATTGTCAAAAGTGAAATAATTCTGATTAATGCATACATCAAATAAATTAAGTATATCTGATATTATTCCTGAAATAATATTTTTATCTTCTAGTAATTTTCTTACAATTATATGGAACAGTTAAATTACATAAAATAACGAAACCAATTAGACCTGTAGTCTCTTATGTTAATGCTCCTAATAATATATTGGCAAAGAAGCTCAACAATATACTCAATACTTACGGATATGAATCTCAGTACTCAATTAGAAATTCAATAGAACTAATCAAAAAGTTGAAAGCAATCCACTTGCAAGATAACTATAAACTCATTTCGTTCGATGTAACTAATATGTTTACTAAAATTCCTCCTTAAGAATGTCTAATATTTGTAAGAAAATTACTAGAAGATAAAAATAAATATTAATCCAGGAATAATATCAGATATACTTAATTTATTTGATGTATGCATTAATCAGAATTATTTCACTTTTGACAATAAGATATATATATATATATATATATATATATATATATATATTCAAAATGAAGGTTTACCAATGGGAAGCCCTATATCACCTATTTTAGCAAACATTTTTATGGACAATTTAGAAAGAAAGATCTTTGAAAGTAATATTTCGAAAAATATTTTATTTTTGTATAGATATGTAGATGACATATTAGCTTGTTTTATGGGTAGTGAACGACAATTAGATGTATTTTCCAACCACATCAATAATTTACACCCGAAAATTAAATTTACATTAGAAATTGAAGAAAATAGCTCAATCAATTTTCTTGATTTAAAAATTCAAAGAGTTAATAATGTACTTGATTATTCAATTTACCGAAAACCAACACAGACTGATGTGACAATTCCATCCAATTCTAAACACCCTGTGTCACACAGACTAGCAGCATATACAATGATACATAGAGCTTTTTCAGTTCCTATGAACAAATGTAATTTTGATAGAGAGATTAATACAATTAGACAAATAGCAACATCTAACGGTTATCCATTAGATATGATAAATAAGCTAATTAGTAAAAAAGAGGAAAAAGTGGCATTACAACTAATATATCCTAAACAAGCTGATGAAATTGAAACTTATAAAACCATCACATATGCAGGAAATATTTCTAATAATATTTCAAAGATAATATCTTCAGCAACGAATACAACAATTTCTTTTAAAACAGAAAGTAACGTTAGTACAAAATTGTTAAATGTAAAAACAAAAATACCACTATTAAAGAAGTCAGGTATATATAAACTCAAATGTCCAGAATGTAATGCTGTCTATTTGGGTCAGACCCTTAGGAATTTTGAAATACGATACAGTGAGCACTTACGAGCATACAGATTGAAACAACCAGATAAATCCCACTACGCAAAACATCTACTTGACACCAATCATTCATTGACACCTAACACAGAACTAGAAGTGCTGCATATTTGTGAAAAGAAACAAGAACTAGATTTCCTTGAAGAACTGGAAATTAGAAGACATTTAAGAAACACACAATATGAAGTTGTCAATGAACAGTTAAATCTAGGGAATTCTTCACTAATAAACTGTCTTCTTAAGTGATAATTGTAAAGATCAGCAGATATAGTTTTCCTGGTTTTCTATATCATTGCACAGTTATACTGATCTTAATTGGAAAAATGATATCCAGGATATCACCATAGGGCTAATAATATCTAAGCTTCAATATTTGTAATATCACATCTTCTTCTTTTTTCTATAAACATATATTAAGCCAATCACAAGTTAGGTTACTTCTTGGTCTAGCCAAAAATGAGTACTAAACATCAGGTAGGCATAAAATGAAATGTAACTTGTGTCATTCTGACGATGATATTGATTTATCGAAACAATTGTCAATTTTTTAGAATTTTCAATAACTTGTATTATATTGTGAAATTAACTAGAGACCGTGAGTTTCATTTAAAAACACTTCACAATAGTGTATTAAGAAAAAATGAATTAGAATGGTTAGTGACAAACATGCTAGAACACCACAGCGAAAATCATCCCTTATATATCCCTAGAGTACTAATACTCGTAAAATTTACGACGCCGAATTATTTTTCCCGAAATTTGGCAACAACGGAAAATCTTGCAGATTTGGGTCTCCCAGTAGCTTCCACTTTAGTACTCTGCTAAACGTTGGTAAGTCCACGTCAGTCGGATTTTTAGCGGAAGTGCAGAAATTACGCATCGCGTCGTAAATATTACGACGCTTCAGTGTTAGTGATAGTATTAGCGATAAGATTATTGTGAATGTTTTTCTTTGTTTTAGGCTGAATACTCGATTTATTGTGTAAGTAGACTAATAATATTTCATAATTTGTAGAAACAAAATGCAAATTTCAAAGTATAAAGCTAAGATTTATTTATTTATTAATTTCAGAAACTGAGAAATGGCAAATAAACCACTTACTGCGTCGCAGTTGCAACAAGAAACGGAAAAGATTATGAATGGAGAAGATGATTATAATGAACCGTACGAGGACAGTGGATGTGACTGGGAGGAAGATTATTTAGAAGAGGATTCGGTACATTCTGACAGCTCAGAAGAATATAACCAACCAACCAACCATGCCATCGAGAAAAAAAATCCAGAATTAGCAGAGGAACGTCCAGAAGAAGCTCTCTTGTCATATGATCAAGAATCATCGGATGACGATGAACCTTTAGCCAGCCTATGTCGAAGCTAGGGTCGAAGGGATCCAAATATAGTTTTTCCTAAACAAATAAATATAAAAGGTAAGAATGGTCATAAGTGGTCATCTAAACAGCCAGTCTTGTCAAAGAGAGTCAGCTCTAGGAATATTGTTCATTTTATATCTGGTTGCAAAGGAGAATCTCGTAACTGTTCTTCAATAAAGGACCACTTTCTGCACTTCTTTCACGACAACATTCTTGACATAGTTATTCTTCACACCAATGAAGAGATTGTTAGGCAGTCTTCTAAATACGCTGCAAATTCTGCTACGGTATCAAAACTTTGCAAAGATGAGTTATTAGCCTTCCTGGGAATACTAGTTTTTTCTGCCGCCAAAAAAGACAATCATCTAAATGCTAGACATATGTTTGAAGGGACCACATCGGGATCTTTCTATCGCGCCTGTATGAGTAGAGAACGTTTTACGTTTTTAGTAAACTGTCTCAGGTTTGACGATAAAACTTCGAGGGAGGAAAGGAGAAAAACCGACTCATTCGCTCCTATTCGTGACATATGGAATATGCTAATAGATGTATGCAGAAATTCCTATATTCCATCATCTTATCTCACCATCGATGAACAGCTCTTAGGATTTAGAGGAAGGTGTCCATTTCGTATGTACATACCTAACAAACCGTCGAAGTACGGTATAAAGATTATTATGTTATGCGACACATCCTCCAAATATATGATAGATGCTAGTCCATATCTAGGAAAGAGCACTGATACTGGAGGACTACCTCTTGCAAATTTTTATGTGAAAGAGTTAACAAAATCGGTTCATGGTAGTAACCGTAACATTACCATGGACAACTGGTTTACGTCAGTTTCTTTGGCGGATGAACTTTTGGAGTTGCCGTACAAACTAACAATTATAGGAACTCTGAGAAAAAATAAAAAAGAAATACCACCAGAACTATTGAAAAATAGGCAACGAGGCACATCAATGTTTTGCTTTGATAGGAAAAAGACATTAGTTTCATATGCACCAAAACCTAATAAAATAGTGTTGTTACTTTCCACTCTGCATGAAGGTGCAAGCATTTCCGAAAATGGAAAACCTGATATAATTATAAATTATAATGAAACCAAGTCAGGTGTAGATACTTTTGATCAACTATGCAGTAATATGACCTGCTCCAGAAAAACCCGGAGATGGCCTATGTGTGTTTTTTATGGAATGATTAACATAGCTACCATCAATTCATTTGTAGTATACTGCCATAATTCTCACAAAGCTAATACGAAGCCTGCTTCCCGCTTCCAGTTCATGTTAAATTTGGGCAAAAGCCTTGCTGAGCCATGGATGCGCCAAAGATTGAACATCCCCAATTTACGTCGCAATATTCGACAGGACATAAACGAAATTCATACAGCCTGTTCCTGAACCAGATAACCCTATGGCAAAGAAGCGGACAGTGTGCTCCTTCTGCCCTAGCCGTCTGAGAAGAATGACAACAAACTTTTGTGTACAGTGTAAACGAGCAATCTGCGGACAGCACAACAGAAATTGTTGCCCAGAATGTCCATTTTCTTCGGCATAATTCATTTTTTTTCAAACCATATCCATTTATTTGATTAGTTTAAGATGAAAAACCTATTATTTCTGTTGGAAAATATATTTTTATTTTTTTAAAATGTGTTTTAATCCAAAGTCGTAAATTTTACGACGTATTAGTATTACGGAATAATCAAATCATATTAGTACTCTAGGGATATAGAAGACATCCTTAATTATTACGATATAATAAGTGTAGACGCTTACTACACGAACCACACTATAGTGTTTATCCCACACTTCCCCATTTCATAACCTTAACCTTCACATACTACCACCTATTCCCAATACCTACCCAAAATTCTATCATAATCAATCCCCCAGAACCGCACCTTTTATTCAATCAAGATACCTCCAATACTCCGAAATTCCATGCAACAGAAGCAGTGCCGTATATTTATGCAACGGAAAGGCACTGCAAACAACAATGTAAAACGAAGACTGCGTCAATCAGATTCTCCAACTGAAAAATACAAGAGACTCTTGCAAATAAAGATCACAATCATCCAAAGTCTATCGAACTCCCACTATGTAGCAATCTTTACTTGACCCACATAAATAACAACTAAATGTTTCACAACGAAACCAATGGAGTGTACCTGATCGAACTTCCCTCAAACTGCGGGTTCAGAACAGTAGAACAGGGGTTCATTAATTCTACTATCCTGGGCGAACCAATAACGTTACCACAAATTACAACAAGCAACATACAAAAACCAACAAAATTTAAACCACTGAAGATAGACCAAGTGCCCCTAGACGACCTCCATTAACTCATTAAGCAAGCAATCCAAATGGAATTAATAGAGGCTCAAAAATGGAACCACAAACACAACCATTTCTGGACAACCCCTAATTTATATAGGCGTTACAATCCTCCTAATTTATATTTGTTATAGGCTAAAGAACAAACGATGCAAGAGAAAGGACCAGAGAAAATCCAAAGCAACGGACAACGAAGAAAACACCAATGTTTTGTTCTTCCCTTACAAAACTTCCCCACGGATGGAGAAGTTACAGTGCATTGAACTTCATTACGCTAACTTCCTGCATATGAAGATATGACACCCGGACGCTGACTTTGCTAGAAGCCAAAGAACATTCCATGAAACATCCAATACCGACGTAGCAATATTTTTTGTATAAATTTATCATTCGATTGGTATTATATTCAGTCTGATTTTAGTTATATTATTTTTACCAGTTCTATTGGGTAATTTTCATTGTAACAGATGTTTATAATTAACTTGTTTTTAAAAAGTGAGTTTTAAGTGGCAATTCGTATTCAATGTGTGCAGAAGTTAAAGGAAGGTGTTCATATTAAACATTTACTCGATCTTTTTTGCATATTTTAGGAGTGCCCCTCGTAAAAGTGTATCTGATTATTTCCAACACTAGCTAAAAGTTCCCCAATCACTGTTAAAAAAATCTATTTTGAATTATATTATTAATAATAAAATTTATGTCATTTCATATAATAACCTGTCATTGTTTATTATGATTAATCGAAATGAAAATAAACGACTTCTTAAGGTATTTATCATAACACCCTGTACACCACGATGACATTTTCCCACACACATACCTGGACCTATTGAATGAATGCAAAGCATTAGTTTCATTTTGGAACAGTTGGTAGCAAAGGGACATCTATCATTTGACCACAACAACAACCGTCCATAAATAGAAACGGCGGTCGGACCTTATCGTTTCCGTTGAGAGTTTATTTGGCCTGATGTAACCTACCCTAACTATATCAAGACAGTAACAATGACAACTACACGATTTACCTGTCCGAGGATTACACTGTTTGGTAGGAAAAACGATTAGTTGCGCTGGTAATTTGCGATTTTATGTATAAGCTCTTTCCGTTTTATGCCTTTTGAAATTCATGACGTACTGTGATGAATATGCCTCTATTCAGATTATTTGAATTGTTTGGTTTTAATAATATTCTATTGAAATGTTAAATTCTTATAAGAATGGAGCAATTTCTAACAGATGCTGGAAAAAATAAAAATTTTTTTGAGAAATTCTGCAATATTTTAAGGTATATCAATAAACAGATGTATCTAGCAAAATTGCAATGGTAATTTTACAATTTGTTGATACTGAATTTGTTATTGGAATCTGTTCTTAGTAGATGTGTCAATAATTTAAAAAGTATTATATGTGTTGCGAATTGATCATACTGTAACTTAAAATTATGTTCTGTGGATCATACATGTGACATTGCATAATGAGTAATCTTAATTTAGTCTAAATTCATGTATACTGAGCTGGACTGCTCTATACTCCGATAAAGAAAATGAGGGATGAGTTCGAACGTGAGTTACGAATAAGAATAGTAAAATGAAATTAACTGTCTCGACCCTTACTTCGTGGAATCTGCTAATATTAGTGTTTTAAATGAAACTCACGGTTTCTAGTTAATTCCACAATATAATGAAAGTTATTGAAAATTCTAAAAAATTGACAATTGTTTCGATAATATGATATTGATTTATCGAAACAATTGTCAATTTTTTAGAATTTTCAATAACTTTTATTATATTGTGGAATTAACTAGAAAAGGTGAGTTTCATTTAAAACACTAAATAAGAATGGTAATTTTTCTACGCCCTTTCTTTAAAGTACCTTGTATTTCATCGGTTTGCAGCGCTTAAAGTGGTTGTTTATGGTTAGAGTGAAAAAAAGTAAAAAAGCGTTGAAAAAAATGCCATAACGTTAACTTTATTCCACGCTTTCCATAAGATAACACAAGGAAACTTGGCTGGGCATCGAGGATGAACTTTCATGAAACTTGGAATAGGGTAAGTCCGGGTGAGATGCCCTACAATTCGAAAAAAAATATTTTTTTGAAATGCAACATCTCTATGTCGAAAACAAATGACGGAATAGTAAAAGCAAAGTTTATTTAAGCATTTTACAAATACAAACAAATTAAATTATATCACATTTAACGAAAAAATTATTATTTAGTAAAAATACGACTTTGCCATCTCTCCCGACTTATAAGGGATATATGGCACAAACTAAAATAAAATCTTAAAGTTAACAAAAACACAAAAAAATGTCTTTTAATTATTTTCGGCTAAACTTCCCACATGAGTCACACTTATTTTCAAATTTAGTGCAATTTTCGTGCATCCACCGATTGTAATTAATGCAACGGATCCAGTCATCTGAACGAGTTGTGCTGTTGTAGTCTTCCAAACATCCAACACATTCGTTCTCATTAAATTCCTCGTTGATGTCGCTATCGCTGTCTTCTTTGGATTCAAAATCTTCATCTGACTCAGAGGAAGGCAATTCAGGCTTGATCTTCTTCGCTTTTTTAATTGGTTTTAAAACAGATTTGATTTTTGCTGCACCTTTACGTTTTGCAAGTCTTTCTTTTAATAATTTGGCCTTCTCTATATTTTCTGGTGAAGTTAATATTGTTGCAACATTTCTACCTCGCTTTTTTAATGCTAAAGGAATTATAGGTAAGGGTGAGATATCCAGAATTTTTCCAGCAGATGGAGGTTGACCAGATGATGAGGATGAGCAATGTCTAATTTTTGGTGACTGTTGATGAGGAACTAATGGTGAACCAGGTCGAGGATCAGGAGATTGAAGATCAGGTGCTGAAGATGGACCAGGTCGAGGTTCCTTAGATCGACGATCAGGTACTGAAGAGGAACTAGCTTGAGGACTAGAAGATCGACATTGAAGTGCTGAAGATTGATTGGACTCAGACTCTGGTAATCGACAATTAGAACCTATTGCATTATCTTCAATAGGCCGAGCACCTATTGCAAAAGCTGCTGAAGCATCAGAAACATTATAGGCATGTTCTGGTACAGCTTCAGGGTTATACGGAAAAATTCCCGTGGCTCTAAATGAAGAAACTGCATTGTCATTAGTTGCTGCTTTAGTCCATGCTGCGGCCAATAATTTGCCAAATTGCAATTTGGTTATTTTTCTGCTTGGATTTGTTTTCATAAAAAGGTGACAAGCTTTGTTAAACGCAGATTTTAATGATTTGAACACCCCACGGTCTAAAGGCTGAAGGTAATGGGTAGTGTGGCTAGGCAAGCACAATAAAATAATATCATTTCTTTCCGCAAGTTCTAATACTTCGGCACTGCAGTGAGATGTATGACCATCGCCGATCAACAGTGCTTTACCTACACTTTTCTTGGCAGAAAATGATCTTTCAACCACAACAGAAAAATATCTGAGTTCACATACGCCGACTTCTGGTTCATGTAAATTTTTGATCCGTTGGGCATACCATCTTGGAATTCATCTTTTTTGTACTTGCCTTTAAACACACAAACTGGGGGTAGAAAAGTGCCTTCTGCATTGCAACATGCGATAACCGTTATGGTTTCCCCCTTTTCTCCAGATGTAATTGTGGATACATCTTTTGATCCTTTTTGGGCTATAACATAACCCACTTTATTATTAAGCTGTAGACCTGATTCGTCCAAATTCCATATGGATCCCGGTAACTCGGATAAGTTGTTTCCTTCTAGAATTTCATGTAGTAGTTGAAAATAAGCCAAGACTTTTTCACGGGACATACCTTCAGCGCGGGCTACAGAAACTCCTTCAGCCTTTCTCACACACTAATCTGGGTGACGTAACAATAACAAATTTAACCAATCGTAACCAGCTTTTTCTTCCTCATGGTTAAACCTATGGTTTAATTTAAGTTCTACCGCAAATTCATATGCCATGGTCCTAAAATCATCTCAAGTGGGAGCAAATCCTCTCTTTTGTAGCTTCTTAATGTGAGCTACTAACTTCAACTCATTAGTCATTCCTAAATTTCCTGTTGGTCCCATGGGTTTTTTTGATGCGTCATTATTCTGCACCCGACGCCGTAATGTCCTTGATGGTATATTAAAAGTTCTAGAAGCCAAGTTTATTCCCATACCATTTCTTACTGCGGTTATCGCTCGCTGAAGAGCATCTTCCGACCAAGAACCTCTTGTGGAACCTGTTTTTCTAATATATTTCGTAGGCATCTGAAACAATACATCAATAAATATTTATCGCATACAGACTATGAGCATGATTTTGAATTTTATTGCATAGTTTTGTATCAAATATAGTGAGGCATCTCACCCAACTAACAGTGTGCCATCTATCCCAAATACCGGGTTAGATGCCCCACCCTATAACAAAGACACTACGTAAGCTATCGGATTTATGAATAGCCCATTACATAACCTTAAACTACCACAACAAACTCTACTAAAATCACCTGTTAAATTAACTGCTTTAAAAATATACAAACATTTATATATGTATCTAAACAATTTCAAACCTGTTTGGAAAATTATAAACTTGATAACTTACGTTTATGACACACTATTGACACACTACACTTCTACTTATTAACATGTGGTATTAAATGACGAGGCGGCGTATCGGCAGCGCCATCTGTCATCGCCTAGCCAAATAGTTGCACTTTGCCATCTATCCCGGTGGGGCATCTCACCCGGACTTACCCTACATATAATTGTAATTGACCAAAGGGGCTTAATTAAAATATCCCAAATTTTTATTTGCATTTTATTTTTTTGTATAGGGCTGTAGAAAAAATATTGTATGCAACATGTGCATAAAGTGTCTTTTTTTCAATCATGGAATTGCTTTTTCCATTCGTGAAAAAAAGTACCACTTTATGCACTTGTTGCATAATAGTAATTTATGTAACAAGTGCATAAAGTGGTACTTTTTTTCATTCCATGAGTGAAAAAAAGACACTTTATGCACATGTTGCATACATTATTTTTTCTACAGCCCTATACAAAAAAATTAAAATGCAAATAGAAATTTGGGATATTTTAATTAAGCTCCTTCGGTAAATTAAAATTATACGTATTCCATGTTTGATGAAAGTTCATCCTCGATGCCCAGCCAAGTATCTTAGAAGTCCATCCTCGATGCCCAGCCAAGTTTCATTGTGTTAGTTTATGGCAAGCGTGAAATAAAGTTAACGTTATGGCACTTTTATTAACGCTTTTTACCTACATCATTTGTAGTAAGTTTGAGGTTAAAATGAGATCTTCTTTATTGGTTTATTCGATCATTTTATGTTTTCGGGGTCTACGATTCTTACTACAAATATTAAAATTGTAATATAATATACTACAGACGATTTTAGGTGTATTGAAGTAGTTTTCATTTTTATCTGATGATGTAGTAACCGGTTTAATTGATGACTTTATTTCTCGGGTATTACAATTTCTACTGAAGAAATAAAAATGCTATTACAATTACACACATCGTTTGTACACTTAGCAGCAAAAGTATGGGATAATTTCAATATACGCCAAAGAACGGAATTATATTTTTTTAAATTTTTTTTTTAAACTAAATACGTATATAAAATATTGAAATTTACTGATTTAACTCAAATATACACCATTACATTCTGGGCATTTAAGTTTATATATACCGGACTTCTTTGATGGGGATATTTTTGTTTTCACATTTAACAATTGTGTACTCACATTACTTTCTGTTTTAAAAGAAATTGTTGTATTTGTTGCTAAAGATATTATCTTTGAAATATTATTAGAAATATTACCTGCAAATCTGATTTTGTAATTTTTTATTTGTTTAGGAAATATTAATTGTAATACCACTTTTCCTCTCTTTTATTAAGTAATTTATTTATCATATGGAATGGTTAACCATTGGATGTTGTTATTTGTTTAAATGTATTAATTTCTCTATCAAAATTAAATTTGTTCATAGGAACTGAAAGTGCTCTATGTATCATTGAATTATATGAGACCACCACAGATTCCAGCTCTGTTAAATTTCGATTTTGTATTCGGTGTGGATATATTTTAAATGTATTGACACTAGAGAAACTAATTTATTGTAGAATAGCAACTAGCCTATATTTTACCATAATGAAGAAATAATACCCAAATCGCTGACATTTTATTTTGTAAAAAATGGGACACAGAATAATCATTGAAAAAAAAATATTTGATTTCATTTGTTATATTTCTCATTATACAGAGTAATATCATAATGATTTTTTCCCACGACCACATAGGAAAATAACACATATCGCACTCTCTACTCGCATGGTGGCCTAGCGCGGAAAGTAACTTTTCGTACGGCTGTCAATAAGCCGTCAAACCTGTGAATCCTGTAAGATTTACAGATGTAATTATTATTTGCTGTTCCTTATTGATATTATTCACATAAAAACAGGACTAAAAACTAATTATTTATAAAAAATGAAGAGATGGAAAAAAATTGTTGACGCGGAGAATCGAAACCAGATACTCTTCCAGCTGAGCAAATTCATATTTGAATTGTGGTTATCAGATCTCTTAAGTCGACTTACATTAACCTAATTATGATATTTTCATTTTATTAAAACAAACTTTAACTATTTTCAAAGTTCAAGGAATTAATGTTACGGTTTAGTTTAATTTCTCTATGGTTTATGTAAGTAATGATAAGAGAAATAAAAAAGAAGACTGTTATATGTCCGTGTGTCGTTGAAGAATTAAAATGTTGTTGTTCTAGAAAAATGAATTATTATTAAAGTGAATTATGAGTTTATTACTCACTTTTCATAAATAAATGTAACAACTGAAGGATAGCAACGAAATTCTCAAACTGTGAATTTATTTTTGTAACAATAATCAATTCGCTTTTAATTTTTATGGTCCCAAATAATCCAATTTGTTCCCCAGTTGTATCTAATAAGTACGCACTTATTGTAATTTTTTCAAATGAATATTAATTATCGTTATTTCGTTATTTCACTATAAAAGTAATTGTAAATTCATGAACACTTTCTACAGAAACAATACTTAAACATATACACAAATAAAACGTAAAATTAATGAGGCAACTCAATATACACGATCTGATATTTACATATATTGTTTAATAAAATGGGTGGTCGTAGGAAAAATATTGTACATTACTTGTGCGAAAGTCACTTTTCACTCTCGTGGGATTGTCGCACTCGGCTTACGCCTCGTGCTACAATATTTCCTACTCGTGTGAAAAGTGTCACTTTCCGCACTCGTAACGTAATATACGAGAATATATCTGTTTTTAGACGAATTACAATAACTAGTAGAATTATGCTTTTGCTGCTAAGTGTGATGAGCGTACGACTTATGCAAGATCTGTAGAAAGGGTAGGTTGCCTGGATGACGGATGGCGGAAGCGACGGAGGAGGGAGTGATTACGTCACTCAGACGACAGAACCGAGTTTGCATGCATGTTGCGTTATTTGAAATTCTATAAACTATTCATTTGTGAACTTATTTTTATTATTATTCAGTGTAGAAAGTATTAAGAAAAGAGATTTGATTGACATCCTGTGGAATTTAAGGTTTGTTATAACTTTCAATCCTTAATTAACTTTTCATTTAAAAACATTTTTTTCCAATTTATTTAGATGAGCGGTGGTAATATTTGTGCCATTGCTACATGTATAAGCAATTCAAAAAAGACAGATCCAGAATGCGAAAAGGTCATGTTTTTCACGTTCCCTAAAGACCCCAAAATATTAAAAGAGTAGGTCCGAAAGTGTTGCCGGAAAGATGATTGGACTCCGAAGAATAAAAGAATATGCAGTAAACATTTTCTTTTAACTGATTATGATGATGAAGTGCAAGCTCGTTTAATGAATTTTCAACCGAAAAAATTGAAAAAAACAGGTATGCTTGAAAAAATAATTAAGTTTACAAGTAGAAATTTAAATACTATATAGGTATTAATATTAATTTATATATGAATGAAAACTTTATACAGAAGCATTGTATTATGTTTGCTTTACTTTGTAATTTTCTTTTAGCCATTCCCACATTATTCTTACCTTTGGGTGTTAATAGAGAACCATCTGAAAGAAATCATCGAATGATTAGAAAAGAAAACAAAGAACTAGTAAAGCGTTTAACACAAACTGCAGAAAAAACTGGAGCAGATGATAACAATTCTATGGATATTTCAGACCTTCCATCCACAAGTTACGAAAGTGAACATGATATTTGGGAAAGAAAATTTGCTTTATTGAAACAAGAAAATGAGCAGCTGAAGAAAACAATTTTGAATCACGAA
Source organism: Galeruca laticollis (assembly GCA_963921935.1). Lineage (NCBI taxonomy): Eukaryota > Metazoa > Arthropoda > Insecta > Coleoptera > Chrysomelidae > Galeruca > Galeruca laticollis. Next base: position 219,017,196 of record OY998178.1, on the reverse strand, counting down.
AACAACGAAAATATTTTGAAATTGAGTATCTCCAATTTAGAACAGGAAATTAAGAAATACAATTTTGAAAAAAACAGTTGTCTTGAAGGAAAAATTAAGTTGGCCTTGCAACATATTTTAACACCAAATCAAGTTGAAATTGCCTTAAAAAAGAAAACCAAGGCTCGATGGACACAGGATGAACTATCCAAAGCTTTTACACTGAGATATTTTAGTAAGAGGTCATATATTTATCTACGAAAAACTCTGCATTATCCACTACCAGGATTATCTACTTTGCAACAGTGGGCTTCCCATATTGATTTACCACATGGAGTTTTAGAAGATGTCTTACGCATTATGGGAATTGCAGGTCAGACCAAAAATTCTCGTTTTAGGGCAACTGTATTATGCTTTGATGAAATGAAGGTGTCTTCTTTATATGAATATCATCAGAAAGAAGACGAAATTCTGGGACCACATCAATATGTCCAGGTTATTATGGCACGCGGATTGTTTAGTAACTGGAAACAACCTGTTTACATTGGGTTCGATAAAAAAATTAACAAAGAACTTCTTGAAAATATAATTACTCGTTTACACGAAATTAAATATAATGTTATAGCTTGCAATTCCGACTGTGGTGGAGGCAATCAAGGATAATGGAAGGAAATTGATATTACAATTGACAAAACCTATTCATACCATCCAGTTACAAAAAATCCCATTTACTTCTTTGCTGATGCCCCACATTTAATGAAATTCCTGCGAAACTGGTTTTTAGATAGTGGATTTGTATTAAAAGATGGCACTAAAATTCTTAAAGATTGTGTAAAGGATTTGATTGAGACCACTCGATCAGAAATAAATTCATGTTACAAACTAACGCCATTACATATTAATGTCGAGAAGACACAAAGACAAAATGTAAAACTGGCAGCTCAGTTATTTTCAAACACCACAGCAACTGCACTAAAATTATACTTGCCTGGTGTCGATAAAAAAAACACAGCAAAAGTGGCTGATTTTTTTGAGATGGTTAATAATTGGTTTGATGTGATGAATTCTTATTCAATTTCAGCAAATGTACCTACAAAAAAGCCATACGGTCTCAGTATGGATTTACAAGATGAGATTTTAGAAAAAATGTCTTCCACCGTCTTTGAAATGAGATGCATTGGCAAGAAAAGTTTGCAGGTCTTTCAAAAGGCAATAATAATTTCTACCAAATCACTTCGAGCTCTGTTCTCGGCAGTGAGAGAAGAATTTCAGATAAAGTACATCTTAACTCATAAACTAAATCAAGACTGCCTGGAAAACTTTTTTTCTCAGGTAAATATATATTGATTTTAAGTTCTAAATGTAGTACAATTCATGCGACTTACTTTTTGTAAATTAAAACATTTTATTTTAGTTAAGAGCTCGAGGAGGATTACACGATCATCCTTCTCCCCTTAATGCTCTAAATCGGGTCAGAATGATTTTACTTGGGAGAAATCCTGGATTAGTTTCAAAACATTCTAATACAGGAACTTCCCCAGGATTGCAGGATGAGGAATATTTATTGTCAAGTATATTTAAACAAGCAAGTCTTGGGTATATTGACATTCCTGAAGAAAGTATGGGAATGTAAGTGGCTGAAAAGCCCATATTAGATAATGATACCACTACATCATCTAGCAGTACCCATTCCAGTGCAACAGGGGAGTCTGAAAAAGATGGTTTGGCCTATATTGCTGGATATTTGGCCAAAAAACATAAGTTGAAATATCCGCATTTAGGTCAGTACACATACCAAGCTGAAGAAGCAAACACCCTACATAGTTATAGCATGCCTTCGTGGATACAAAGCTTATCATTTGGAGGTTTAACCCAACCGTCTGACGAATGGACACGACAGGTTGCGTTGATGGATAACTATTTCCAAAAGTTTCATAAACAAGAATTTTGTGATAGAAAAAGTGTTATAAAGAAAACCACTGAATATATTGCTACCAAAGTAACTGATGTGCCAAAGGAACTTATCAATTCATTCTCCAGACAAAGAATATTTGTTCGTATCAAATTTTTAAATTTAAAAAAAGATAAAAATAAATCATTAAAAAGGAAAGTTCTTATTGATCATTCACAAAGAAAGACATTGAAAAAATTCAAGAGAATCGTTAATTGACTTTCTTTGTCTGTTTTATTTCTTTTGAAATCTACCACATTTGTTAAAAAAATCTTTACAATAATAAATATATGTTTTAAATTACATAGCATTTACTTTCCCCCTTTATTTAATAGCCTTTGAAGTTCAAACAAGATTACAGTCATTCAATTGAAGTTTTAAAATGAATTAGGTAACTGTTTTTTATTATTTTGGTAACATTAGAAGTTATATTGCAATGCATCAGACATTTTCACAGCATTATTCAATTTTTATAAGGTACTTATCAACATTAATTTACCTTAATTTTATTCTATAACATGCATTCAAATGTCCAGAATGTAATGCTGTCTATTTGGGTCAGACCCTTAGGAATTTTGAAGTACGATACAGTGAGCACTTACGAGCATACAGATTAAAACAACCAGATAAATCCCACTACGCAAAACATCTACTTGACACCAATCATTGATTGACACCTAACACAGAACTAGAAGTACTGCATATTTGTGAAAAGAAACAAGAACTGGATTTCCTTGAAGAACTGGAAATTAGAAGACATTTAAGAAACCCACAATATGAAGTTGTCAATGAACAGTTAAATCTAGGGAATTCTCCACTAATAAACTGTCTTCTTAAGTGATAATTGTAAAGATCAGCAGATATAGTTTTCCTGGTTTTCTATATCATTGCACAGTTATACTGATCTTAATTGGAAAAATGATATCCAGGATATCACCATAGGGCTAATAATATCTAAGCTTCAATATTTGTAATATCACATCTTCTTCTTTTTTCTATAAACATATATTAAGCCAATCACAAGTTAGGTTACTTCTTGGTCTAGCCAAAATTAACTACTAAACATCAGGTAGGCATAAAATGAAAGGTAACTTCTGTCATTCTGACGATGATATTGATTTGTCGAAACAATTGTCAATTTTTTAGAATTTTCAATAACTTGTATTATATTGTGGAATTAACTAGAGACCTTGAGTTTCATTTAAAAACACTAATATGAGCATATTCCACGAAGTAAGGGTCGAGACAGTCAATTGCATTCAATTAAATAGGGAATTTAAACCCAGTCGTCTGGATGACGTATTGCCGCGCTTGAAATTCGAGCATCTGATTGGTCCAAAGTTACCAGGCAACCTATCCTTTCTACTAATCTTGCGACTTATGTAATATTTTTATAGTACTTCCACGAACATACTTCCATTTGTAATGTGATATACGAGACAGATTCTTTGTATTTAAAAATTTTATAAATAAAACGAAACACTGTGAAAAAATCAAATTGAATATTACGGAAATTATAAACATTTTCTTCGACTAATGTAGTACTTAATGGGAATGAGGATTTGATTGGTATTAAGTATAATTGGAACCCATTATTTCATCTTCAAGCTCTTATCACAGCATTGGTTTATTCGGCATTGTACTAACTAGAATTATATTGCCTGCTTGCGTAATTCTATTCCATTCGTATTGAGATGGAAACCGAAGCCCTTCTCCTGAACTTTAAAAGAAATTTTTCTACGCCCTATCTATAAAGTACCTTGTATTTCATCGGTTTGTAGCGCTTAAAGTGGTTGTTTATGGTTAGAGTGTAAAAAAGCGTTAAAAAAGTGCCATGACGTTAACTTTATTTCACGCTTTCCATAAGATAACACAATGAAACTTGGCTGTGCATTGAGGATGGACTTCTAAGATACTTGGCTGGGCATCGAGGATAAACTTTCATGAAACTTGGAATACGTATAATTTTAATTTACCGAAGGAGCTTAATTAAAATATCCCAAATTTCTATTTGCATTTTATTTTTATGTATAGGTCTGTAGACAAAATAATGTATGCAACATGTGCATAAAGTGTCTTTTTTCACTAATGGAATGAAAAAAGTACCACTTTATGCACTTGTTACATGAATTACTATTATGCAAAAAGTGCATAAAGTGGTACTTTTTTCACGAATGGAACAAGCAATTCCATGAGTGGAAAAAAGACACTTTATGCACTCGTTGCATACATTATTTTTTCTACAGCCCTATACAAAAAAATAAAATGCAAATAGAAATTTGTGATATTTTAATTAAGCTCCTTCGGTTAATTAAAATTATACGTATTCCAAGTTTCATGGAAGTTCATCCTCGATGCCCAGCCAAGTATCTTAGAAGTCCAACCTCGATGGCCAGCCAAGTTCCATTGTGTTAGCTTATGGAAAGCGTGAAATAAAGTTAACGTTATGGCACTTTTTTTAACGTTTTTTTCCTTTTTTTCACTCTAACCATAAACAACCACTTTAAGCGCTACAAACCGATGAAATACAAGGTACTTTAAAGATAGGGCATAGAAAAATTTCTTTTAAAGTTCAGGAGAAGGGCTTCGGTTTCCAGCTCAATACGAGTCGAATAGAATTACGCAAGCAGGCAATATAATTCTAATTAGTACCATGCCGAATAAACCAATGCTGTGATAAGAGATGGAAGATGAAATAATGGGTTCCAATTATACTTAATACCAATCAAATCCTACGTTTCCCATTAAGTACTACATTAGTCGAAGTAAATATTTATAATTTCCATAATATTCAGTTTGATTTTTTCACAGTGTTTTGTTTTATTTATAAAATTTTTAAATACAAAGAATCTGTCTCGTATTTCACATTACAAATGATAGTACGTGCGTGGAAGTACTATAAAAATATTACATAAGTCGTACGCTCATCACACTTAGCAGCAAAAGTCTAGCCTAATTCCACTAGTTGTTGTAATTCGTCTAAAAACAGATATATTCTAATATATTACGTTACGAGTGAGGAAAGTGACACTTTTCACAAGAGTAAGAAATATTGTAGCACGAGCCGTAAGCCGAGTGCAACAATCCCACGAGAGTGAAAAGTGACTTTCACACATGTAATGTACAATATTTTTCCTAAGACCACCCATTTTATTAAACAATATATGTAAACATCAGATCGTGTATATTGAGTTTTGGCAATGACGACAATAGATGGCAAAGTAACTGTATTACCGACACCTATCGGATAATGTTGGTTGACGACGATAGATGGCAAGATAACTGTATTACCGACACCTGTTGGATAATGTAGATTAATGACGACGACGATAGATGGCAAGGTAACTGTAATACCGACACCTGTTGGATAGTGTAGAATAACGACGACGACGATAGATGGCAAGGATCTGACGGATGACACGTACGACGGAACGCATATACGTCACACACGTCACGTATGACGGATGAGACATTTCACGGATGGCCGTACGGCACGTACGTCACGTATGACAGATGAGACATTTGACGGATGACACATACGACGGAACGTACGTACGGTACGTAGACAACGTGACGTCATAGGGTGTGGTCACGACGGAACGCACATAAGGTACATAGACAAATCATAGAGAATATGAAACCACAGAGCAGGCATACGACACATTTGACAGTTGGTACACGAGACGGGGGGGGGTTGACAGATGACACACGGAACACATGAGAGTCGACACAGAACATAAGATGACTGTTGACAGATGACACTTATGACATATGGTACAGAACACATGACTGTTGACACATTTGACAGATGACAGATGACACGTGTGACAGATGACACATGACGCCAACGACACCAGCGCCATATAGCGGCGAAAATTGGAAACAGTGGGCCAGGATTGAGCCAGGACTGACATAGTATATCTACTCGTGTATATTGAGTTGCCTCATGATTTTTACATTTCATTTGTGTATATGTTCAAGTATTGTTTCTGTAAAAAGTGTTCATGAATTTACAATTACTTTTATAGTGAAATAAAGAAATAACGATAATTAATATTCATTTGAAAAAATTACAATTAGTACGTACTTATTAGATACAACTGGGGAACAAATTGAATTATTTGGAACCATAAAAATTAAAAGTGAATTGATTATTGTTACAATAATAAATTGACAGTTCAAGAATTTCGTTGCTATCCTTTAGTTGTTACATTTATTTATGAAAAGTGAGTAATAAACTCTTATATTACTTTGATAATAATACATTTTTCTAGAACAACAACATTTTTATTCTTCAACGACACACGAACATATAACAGTCTTCTTTTTTATTTCTTTTATCATTACTTACTTAAAGCATAGATAAATTAAACTAAACCGTAACATTAATTACTTGAACTTTGAAAATAGTTGAAGTTTGTTTTAATAAAATGAAAATATCATAATTAGATTATTGTAAATCGACTTACGAGATCTGATAACCATAATTCAAATTTGAATTAGCTGAGCTGGAAGAGTATCTGGTTGGATGGTTTCGATTCTCCGCGCCAACAATTTTTTTTCATTTGTTTATTTTTTATAAATAATTAGTTTTTAGTCCTGTTCTTATGTGAATAATAATAATAAGGAACAGCAATTAATAATTACATCTGTAAATCTTACAGGATTCACAGCTTTGACGGCTTATTGACAGCCGTGCGGAATGTTACTTTCCGCACGCGTGAGAATAAAGGTCACTTTCCATGCGAGTAGAGAGTGCGATATGTGTTACTTTCCTATGTGGTCGTGGGAAAAAATGATTATGATATTACTCTGTATAATGAGAAATATAACAAATGAAATCAAATATTTGTTTTTCAATGATTATTTTGTGTCCCATTTTTTTACAAAATAAAAGTCAGCGATTTGGGTATTATTTCTTCATTATGGTAAAATATAGGCTAGTTGCTATTCTACAATAAATTAGTTTCTCTAGTGTCAGTACATTTAAAATATATCAACACCGAATACAAAATCGAAATTTAACAGAGCAGGAATCTGTGGTGGCCGCATATAATTCAATGATACATAGAGCACTCTCAGTTCCTATGAACAAATTTAATTTTGATAGAGAAATTAATACAATTGAACAAATAACAACATCCAATGGTTATTCATTACATATGATAAATAGATTACTTAATAAAAGAGAGGAAAAGTGGTATTACAATTAATATTTCCTAAACAAATAAAAAATTACAAAATCAGATATGCAGGTAATATTTCTAATAATATTTCAAAGATAATATCTTTAGCAACAAATTCAACAATTTCTTTTGAAACAGAAAGTAATGTGAGTACACAAATGTTAAATGTAAAAAGAAAAATATCCCCATTAAAGAAGTCTGGTATATATAAACTTAAATGCCCAGAATGTAATGCTGTATATTTGAGTTAAATCAGTAAATTTCATTATTTTGATTTATTAAAGATGAATATACTTTATTATACGTATTTAGTGTGAATAAAAAAAATTTAAAAAAATGTAATTTCGATCTTTGGCGTATATTTAAATTATCCGATACTTTTGCTGCTAAGTGTACAGACGATGTATGTAATTGTAGTAGCATTTTTATTTCTGCAGTAGAAATTGTTATACCCCAGAAATAAAGTCATCAATTAAACCGTTTAACATATCATCAGATAAAAATGAAAACTACTTCAATACATCTGAAATCGCCTGTAGTATATTGTAGTACAATTTTAATATTTGTAGTAAGAATCGTAGACCCCGAAAACATAAACTGATCGAATAAACCAATAAAGAAGATCTCATTTTAACCTCAAACTTACTACAAATGATGTAGGTAATTGTAGTAGCATTTCTATTTTTGAAGTAATTATTGTGATACATTTTGTGTACAAGTTAGCCTACAGCTGGTATTTGGTCATACATTTAATTATATTCATATCCAAATGATATCCGCCAAAAACTTTCTAGTGGACTTCGATTGAAAATAAAAAATTATTCTCATATTTTCTAGCGACTGTCAATAAGTGACAGTCGCTAGATAGATTTAATACTACCAATGATTACTACTATATATTTCGCTTGATTTCACATTTATTATATATTTTGTTTTGATTCAGTTCTATTTTATCGGCTCCTTCGAATATTTTATGGTTTCAAGGACAGATAAAAGTGCAAAGTGCTGTATCTCGGAAAGTATTGGTCGAAGTGACTTGCGGTAAAAATTATAAAACTAATGTGGCAAAAACAAGACCTTGGAAAATATTTTCAGATTTCCAAGACGGTCGCCAGTGGGCGTACCGCCATATTAAATATTTAAAGTAATTTTTCACTGAAAGCCGCTTTGTGAATGTACCAAAAAAATAGATGTTCTCAAAAACTACGTTTTAGTCGAGTAATTTTTATTCAACAGTTTTTGACGTATCTATTGAAATAAAGTGGGGGGGGGCTATTCAATATTTTATACGTAAACAGCTTTAACTCCAAAACGACTAAACTGATTTTAACAATCTTGGTCTCGTTGGAAAAAGTATTTATTGTTCCACCCAATCCATTTTAACTGTGATATGTCTAAATCTTAGTAATGCCGTTAGAGCAGGTTTTTTGATATAGTAGCAGAAAATTGCAAAATTGCCTAAAAAATTGAGTCTAATAATATGACTTTTTTTCATAAAAATGTAGTGAAATGACACCTAAATAGGCTAGTGACGATAATTTATTCCTAGCCTTAAATATCGAAGAAACAAAATTTTGTTATCATAAAATTTGAAAAAGACGCCAGTAATTATTCTTACTTATTTGTCTTTTTCCAAGATTCAATGATAGAATTTCATAATTACGTATATAATTTTTAAATAATGAAAGTATTCTTAGTTCAAATATTCAATTAAAAACGTGTAGGAACATAAGAAGAAAAATGGACCGATTTTGAAATTAAACTAATGCCTCCTTAAATGCTCGAACTGTCTTCCATCACACTCAATGCATTGTTGAAGCCGCTCATGCGTGGACATTACTGTAGCTTCAATTTCTGCTCTTGACAGGCTACGAATGGCTTCTTGTATTCGTACTTTCATGTCGTCCCTCGATGTTGGTGAAATTAGGTAAGCAATATTTTTGTACTCATACCATCGATAGAAGTCCAAACAGGGAGCTATGGGGATTGAGGTGGCCACGGAAATAGACTTCCTCGTTCAATCCACCTATGGTTCTACCTTTGATCTAAATGTTCTCGCATATTTCTTGGAAAATGTGAGGACAACCGTCTAGTTGCTAAAATATGTTTTACCGTAATTGCAAGGACACATCTTCTAGTAAAATAGGCATTTGGGTTACCAGAGCATCATGAAACACGTCACCATTTAGTGAGTGATCGAAGAAATAGAGACCTACAATAGTTCCGTCCAGGATGGCACACCGCATATTGAAACACCAATGGCGTTGATGTTGGACCTCGCGCAACCAGTGAGGATTGTACGACTAATAATGCGTATTATGCAAATTAACGTTTCAATCACTGCTAAAAGTGGCTTCATCCGTCCAAACAATTTCAAATAAGTATTTTCCATTTTCCCTAGTCATACCCAACACAAATAACATTAACCTAGTCGTCGGTCGAAGTCTTCGTCATCTAAGGCTTGATCTTAAACCATATGATATGGGTGCAGTCTAAACATTCGAAGTAACAAACATATTGTGAAAAGTAGTATTTTTAGAGACATAAAAACTTCCTATGATCCTTTAAAATGTTTAAAATAGTAGTACGTGATGTACCCAACGCGAGACACATTGTTCTCGTAATAACATGGGGATTCAATTGCACGTATGCTGAGACATTAACTATATTGTCTTCCATATATATATAATATATAATGGCTTGATACCCCTTCTGGGGTTTCGCCGCTTCACGCTTTCTAGATCCATTTTTTTTGGGGTGGATCAATCCCCGTTTTTCCTTTTAGAGTTTCTCTGTCAATGCTCTCCATAGTTTCCTATCCTTAACTTTGTCCTTTCATTCTCCAATTCCGGCTCTCGTCATATCTTCCTTCACCTGCTCCAGCCATTTTATTCTAGGTCTACCCCTACGTTTTCTTCCCCCAGGATCCCATTGTGTCATTTGCAGTGTTACTTCTTGTTCTTCTGCTCTATATATGTGTCCCAGCTATTTCATTCTTTGCCTTTTTATTTTCCTTACTATGTCCTCTCCTTCGAGTTCTTGCTCAATTTCATAGTTCATTCTTTGTCTGTACTCGTTATCTCTCAATTTGATTGGTCCCAATATTGTTCTCATTATCTTTCTTTCTATTATTCTCAAGTCTTCTGCTTCCTTTTTAGTCAGTGTCATTGTTTCAGCAGCATACAACAGGACGGGTCTTATTAGCACTTTATAAATATTGATTTTGGTTTGTCTTGAGAGTAATTTGCTTTTTAAAAGTTTTTTATTGGCATGGTAAGCCCTATTTGCATTAATGATTTTTTCTTCTATTTCATTTTTCCTGTTTCCAGTGTTTGTTACTGTGACCCCTAAGTATTTGAATTTCTCCACTTTTTCAAATTCGAAATCTCCAATCTTTATTGCACTGGTTTGATGTATTTTACCAAAAATCATTATTTTTGTTTTATCTGCATTTATTTCTAATCCCATCCTACTTCCTTCACTTGTGATTTCCCTTATTGTGTTTTCCAGAATCTCTCTTGTCTTTGATATGATTACTATATCGTCCGCATAAGCAATTATCTGTCTTCCGCTCGTCCTGAGATTGCTTTTTTGTATTCGCCTCATTGCATATTCAAGTGTTAGGTTAAATAAAGTTGCAGATAGCGAATCACCTTGTCTTACACCCTTATTTATGTATATTTCATCAGTTTCTCCTCCATGTGTTTTTATCGTAGCCCTTGAGTTTTCCATAGTCATCTTGATTAACCTTCTTAATTTATCATTAATGCCTAGCTCTTTCAAATCAGACAAAAGTTTGCCTCTGTGTATTGAATCGAACGCTTGCCGAAAGTCTACAAATAACATTTCCAGTTCTATTTGATGCTCATATGCTTTTTCCATTATCTGCTTCAGTGTATATATGGCATCCACCGCTGATCTTCCTTTTACGAATCCACACTGATATCGTCCTATAGTATTTCCTGTAGTGTCTCTAAGCCTTCTGTCTATTGTAGCTGATAGTATTTTATAGGCAGTGTTCAGTAATGTAATACCTCTATAGTTTTGGCATTTATGCTGGTCACCTTTTTTGTGGATTTTAATTATCTGGCATACTTCCCATTCTATAGGCATTTTTTCTTCTCTCCATATTTTTATTATAAGTTGGTATACTATATCATGAAGCTTCTCACCTCCGTACTTTATCAGTTCCATATTTATATTATCTTTTCCAGGAGCTTTTCCGTTTCGGCTGTTGTTAATAATCTCCATAATCTCTGCTCTTGTAGGTTCTTCCAAAATTTTTTCTTGTGATATTTCTTCAATGTCTTCTTCAATATCTGAATCTTCTACTAGTGAAGTCCTAAAGTGATCTATCCATATTTGTTTGTATTCATTTTCTTCTTCAATGACTTTGCCATATTGGTTTTTTATACCTTTCGTTTTGCCCTTATAAGTTCGGCTTCGTTCATTTATATTTTTATAAAATTTCTTGGTATTACAATTCTTTCTTTTTTGTTCTATTTTTTTTATATTGTTATCCATCCATTCTCACTTTGATTTTCTTATCATTTTGTTACATTCATTTCTGCTTTTTATGTATTCTTGCTTGTGCTTTATTTCGTTTGTTCTTACCCATTTTTGTCTTTTTTCCTTTTTTTTCTACTGCTACACAGCAACTATCATTGTACCACTCTTTTCTTTTAAGAGAGAGACCGTGGAAACTGGAAACACGATAATATTTTGAGAATATTATGTTACTATTATAATTTCAGCAACTTTTATAGTTTCCTAGATTAATTAATTTTTAATCGGTATAGGAGAGAAATACTACTCACATAATCTTGGTTATTATATATATTATATTTGAAATATTGACTGAAAATAACCCAGTCATGACAGAAAACTGGTTACTCTTTCTCCAAACAGACTAGAAAATTTGGCCCTAATTATTTACGTCGCCGGAAAATTGTGCTCATTAAAATTTGAATATGAGAACATACCTAAATAAATCTCTTCATTATTCAAATCCGCATGCTTTTATGAAAACTAATTAACCTTTCATTTCAAATTCGTAATAGCGATGGCAATCTCAGCTGCACAAACTAGGTATGTTTTTATTCTGAGATTTGCATATTTCTAATTATATAGTCGACAATAACGGAACGTAAATTGGTCTTTGTAAATGGGGTCACCGGTAATAAAATTATAGTTATAGTTGACTTGTTTACTATAATATCAGTTTTGGTACTTGAATTTTAAATAATAATATCGCCTACTGTGTATAATAGTGTGGAAGAGAAGGAGGATCTCGTGTATATCAGGATAACAAGTTATTTTGCCCAAAATGAGTACCGTTTTTATTTCGAATATTGTGACTAATCCATAAAACGTGAGTATTAATAAACCGTGGAGCAGATATTGATTCTGTCCACTTTTTATTAGTTACGGTGTTAAAAGAAAAAATAATAAGGACGAAAACGCATAAAAACCAGAACATGAAATGTGAAATAATCTTGCTTAAAAACGAAGATATTAAAAAACCAGTTGATGTACCCAGCAAATTATGTAACGAGGCCATAAGTTCTCACCCACCATTTTTATCTAATACTGTACTTGAAAAAAAAAATTAATTTTTTCAATAACGAAAGTTTCATAAAACTGAACAAAACAATGGATTCCTTGTATTATAATACGTGGTACTGCATATTTTTTTCCATACATTTACTATAATCCAAAATTAAAAGGATAGGGGAAAAAATATGCATTTCAATTACTTACTATATTTGAATTCTTCTATTTTATATTCGTAGATCCGTAGATTTTAAATCTGGAGTAGAAATTTTTGTAAAAAAATACCTCGACAAAATTTGTAGTAACTACGACTATGCAACGGAAAGACTGAAATTGAGGTAAATCGAAATGGGAGTGTTTATACTAGTTTATACTCTTATAAAAAAATACAGCAACTTCCCATCGATAATGCAAACCGATGTATAAAACATCAGAGCGATTCCTGTGGATTGAAAACCCGAAAAAAAATTTGATTCTGATTTCGATGAAATTTTGCATTGGGGGGGTTTTGATATGAGAATTCTGATACATTTGTCAGTTGTTCGTATGAAAACTTATTTCGGGTGGAAAATTGAGGAATATTTATGAAAATGGGATTTTCCGGAAAACTGTGAATCAGATTTTGCTCATTTATGAAATTAACCTCCGTTTGTACGTACTGAACTTGCATATAAAATTTCATTAAAAAATAATTTGGTCGCGTTTTTGAAACGTGTAGATGCACTCAAATCTCGAAACGTCCAAATCGCTCCATTACAATTCTTCCCTTATATATATATATATATATATATATATATATATATATATATATATATATATATATAGAAACAAATATTAGTGGGGGATTTGGCATCTGAGACAAAGAATACTCTGTTTAATTAGTCCGAGCTTTCGAAAATGTTTATTTCCATCCTCAGGGACACTACAATTGATAAAAATAGTCAAAATTTAAAATCAAACAATAAAATTAACACTTACATTAAGTGAGGTTATTTGTCATTGAGTTGGTGTAAATGTGAAAACAACATCAATGTGCTTTTTCTTTCCTTGAAAAATGGTTCTTACTAATTACACTGTACAAAATTGCATGTTAAAATTATCATAGTATCTAGAATTTCTCTAATATATACAATTTTTTTGTGATTAAAACAGATCAGCTACCACGTGAAACTTAATAAAATTTTAAGGTTAGGAAACTGTCACTAAAGAATTCTTCTCTTCCATTGACGCCTTGATTGAGACTTATACATTTGGTTATCTAGTTATATATATCAATGAAAGGAGGCCGCTTGAGTGAAGTTCTCTCAAAACAATACTGTTTATAAATTTATGTTATTGAAGTATGTGACCGTTGTGTATTGAAATTGATTGTTAACAGGTATGAATAAATAGAACTAAGGTTATCAATATCTGTACGTTTGTTCATAATGTTAGGTGTCTGCGAAATATATGTCATTTCCAAGAACGTTCTCTTGGTATTATTAGTTTCGGTGGCTAAAATACGAAAATTGTCATAATCCATTACATGACCCTCACTGCGCACATGTTCCGCCAAAGCGCATCTGTCAGGGTGCAGTCTACTATCACTCTTATGAGATGTTATACGGTCTTTTACTGGTCTCGAGGTCTGGCCAATGTATACCTTATCACAATTTGTACAAGGGATGGAGTAAACTACATCTGACATCTGCGCCCTAGGGACTCTATCTTTAAGTACTGAGAAAATAGAATACACCGTCAGGACACTTCTGTTCGCAATGACAATGCCAGGTACTATTTCAAAAATCTTCTTCAACCTGGGTGTTATTTCCTCTATATATGGCAAAGAAACATATTTTTTTAATGACTGATGGTTTGCTGAGCCCGTCACCTCCGTGGGAGAAATATGAGTTTCTAGAAACTCATATTTCTCCCACGGAGGTGACGGGCTCAGCAAACCATCAGTCATTAAAAAAATATGTTTCTTTGCCATATATAGAGGAAATAACACCCAGGTTGAAGAAGATTTTTGAAATAGTACCTGGCATTGTCATTGCGAACAGAAGTGTCCTGACGGTGTATTCTATTTTCTCAGTACTTAAAGATAGAGTCCCTAGGGCGCAGATGTCAGATGTAGTTTACTCCATCCCTTGTACAAATTGTGATAAGGTATACATTGGCCAGACCTCGAGACCAGTAAAAGACCGTATAACATCTCATAAGAGTGATAGTAGACTGCACCCTGACAGATGCGCTTTGGCGGAACATGTGCGCAGTGAGGGTCATGTAATGGATTATGACAATTTTCGTATTTTAGCCACCGAAACTAATAATACCAAGAGAACGTTCTTGGAAATGACATATATTTCGCAGACACCTAACATTATGAACAAACGTACAGATATTGATAACCTTAGTTCTATTTATTCATACCTGTTAACAATCAATTTCAATACACAACGGTCACATACTTCAATAACATAAATTTATAAACAGTATTGTTTTGAGAGAACTTCACTCAAGCGGCCTCCTTTCATTGATATATATATAACTAGATAACCAAATGTATAAGTCTCAATCAAGGCGTCAATGGAAGAGAAGAATTCTTTAGTGACAGTTTCCTAACCTTAAAATTTTATTAAGTTTCACGTGGTAGCTGATCTGTTTTAATCACAAAAAAATTGTATATATTAGAGAAATTCTAGATACTATGATAATTTTAACATGCAATTTTGTACAGTGTAATTAGTAAGAACCATTTTTCAAGGAAAGAAAAAGCACATTGATGTTGTTTTCACATTTACACCAACTCAATGACAAATAACCTCACTTAATGTAAGTGTTAATTTTATTGTTTGATTTTAAATTTTGACTATTTTTATCAATTGTAGTGTCCCTGAGGATGGAAATAAACATTTTCGAAAGCTCGGACTAATTAAACAGAGTATTCTTTGTCTCAGATGCCAAATCCCCCACTAATATTTGTTTCTAACTAGTTATTGGCAAAATAACTACTTTCTATATATATATATATATATATATATATATATATATATATATATATATTGCTCCTGCATGCAGGAGCTAAAACATGGAAGTACCTTGCCAAACTATACACGAACTGTCTGATGTCCAGGAGCATACCTAAAGAGTGGAACAGCGCCCTTATAGTGTTGATCCACAAGAAAGGCAGCAAAGAAGACATTAAGAACTACAGACCAATAAGTCTACTACCAGTCACGTACAAGGTATTCACAAAGATCATTCACAACAGAATACAAAATACACTAGACTCGGCCCAACCACGAGAACAGGCTGGATTCCGCAAAGGCTTCAGTACAATAGATCACATCCATACCCTCAAAGAGGTTATCAGTGGAACCAAAGAATACGACCAACCACTAGCACTAGCCTTCATTGACTTTGATAAAGCATTCGACTCTATATATCCCAGAGTAGTAATAAATGCCCTAACAGAACAAGGGGTCGACAAGCCATATATTGAGACCCTAGCAAATATATATAGGGAGGCCAAAGCGAGAGTTAGGATATATGAGGGCACCCCAGAATTCCTCAGCAGCAGAGGAGTTAGACAAGGAGACACAATATCACCAAAGTTATTTACAGCAACACTAGAAAGCATCTTCAGAAAACTGGGCTGGAACAACACAGGTCTGAATATAGATGGAGAATACTTGAACCATCTAAGATTCGCTGATGACATCATCCTGTTAGCGAGTAACCCTGGCGAAATGCAACAACAAATAAATGAATTGAATGCAGCAAGCAACGAAGTAGGCCTTAAAATAAATCTGAGTAAGACCAAGATAATGTATAACGAACTGATAAACGGACAAGAAATAAAGATTAATGACACTGCCCTGGGAATAGTAGAGAAATACATATACCTGGGTCAACTAATACACATATCAGGCTCTCTACTTCCAGAAATAAACAGAAGAATCAAACTAGCATGGACAACATTTGGACAGAACTCTATCATCTTCAAGTAGAATGTCACTCCGTTTGAAAAAGAAAGCGTTTGATCAGTGCGTATTACCAGTATTAACATACGGCTGTGAAACCTGGACCCTGAACACTGATATCATTAGAAAACTCCAGGTAACGCAGAGGTCTATGGAACGATGCATGCTTGGAATAACAAGGAGAGATAGAAAAAGGTCCCTAAAGTGGCAATGGGCGGGGCATCTCGCTAGAAGGACAGACGATAGATGGACCACAAAGATAACGCAGTGGTATCCCCGAGGCGTGAAAAGACCAAGAAGACGCCCCAACTTAAGATGGGACTACGACATAAAGAAACTCGCAGGATCAACTTGGGGCCGTATAGCTAGCAATAGACAACAATGGACCCACATGAAAATGTAATATATAAATAAGTAAAGGGAGGCTATACCATAACAAAATGGTTGAATAAGCTGCATATGATGATGATGATATATATATATATATATATATATATATATATATATATATATATATATATATATATATATTGCATATACTATACATAATGTGAAGTAGAAATATAGACATAGTATGTGAGAAACTCATAGAGCACGGACACGGAAGAATAAAAGGAAAATGGAAAAAATAGAGGAATCAGTATTATATGGAACATAAACAATGCAGATCAGGAATTTAAAATAAGAGAGACGTGGTTCGGTGAATATTGTAAAGGACTAATTAAAATAAATTAAGTTGTTAAAAGAACAAACGGAGGAAAGTAAAGCTATATATTAAAGAATAAAGAGAGAAGTCAAGGAAGTATGTAGACAAAAGAAAAGGAAATAATTGGAAGCAAAATTGGAAGAAATGGAGAAAGAGTTCAATAAAAAAGACATTAAAAAATTCTACAAAGAAGTGACAACAGCTAAAAGAGGAACTCTGGGACACAAATTTTTATTGAAGGTGAATATGGCAACCTATTAGGGCAAACTAGTGATGAGCGAGACTGGACTTGGTCTTGGTCTTGGTCGTCCAGAAAAAGCCAGACTAAGACCAGCTTTAGGTCTGCAAGACCAAGACCGAGGAGTGCAAGACTTATATGTAAGACCTAGACTTAGTATTGTAAGACCAAAACCGAGCATGCAAGATTCTTGCGGCCTTGACGTTTTGTTCGCTGTTTTCATTTCTTTAAATATTGCCCTTAATTCTAGGGTCGAAATATAGATGAAAAATTTCCTTTCAACGTTTGTCATAAATTGATAAATGTATATATATATATATATATATATATATATATATATATATATTATATATAAATAAATTGTAGTAAAAAACAAAAATATCTCTTCGAAAACATGTTGAAATATTTCAAAATTCTTTTCACCAGGAGTTAGTATACAAAATGTTATAAACCATAATTTAATAACTTATACAGGTTCCTTCACAAAAAAAATGAATGAGGAAACATGATTTGGTGAGATGACCGAAAAATTAAATTCAAAATTTAACAGAAGTAATACATACAAAAAATAATTTGTGAGGTGAAAAAATAGAGAAAGTACATAAATGACACTCACCTGAATACTCTGTACCTTTTCAAACGAGGGAGTATTTTTGTTTTTCATTTTTATCTTGACTGTTTTCTTTTACACAAGTTACGTAACCCATACACAGTTCCTATATCGTCACTCGAAATAATATTGAAAAAGTCACTAAAGTTGCTCTTGAATTTGGGTATAGGCGTTGGCATGTGTGTATCCGATATTTTCAGTTTTTTCATGAGGCGGATATCTTTTAAGTTTTTGAGAGGTCGATTGTGCTACACCTTCATCACTTTCTGAATCACTTGTAGTTGGTAAGTAACTATCACTGTCAGTAACACACGGCGAGGATTCCAGGTCACTCACGGTTATCTTCTTTTTTAGTTTACAGTTCTTATTTATTTTGCATTTTTTTTCAGATAACTGGAACTAGAGATGTTGCAACAGCCACGGTGGACTGGATTGCTAAAAAGTATTTGCCATTTTAATTGTTTGATGATCAGGAGACCTAAGGTTATTTTCGATTTATATCCCCAATTCTAAATTTCCAAAAAGATTTACTCTCCGGAGGTAAAGTAAGTTCGGTTTAATCAGCTGAGATCTCGGGTGGAACAACAGCTAAAAGATGAGTGAACCCCCATTGCAGGAAGAACATACTACTGTATCACAGTTCATTTCATAGATGAGGATTGGAATTAACAGTCAATGGTTCTTGACTTCATTCCTTGTCATGAACTACACACTGGAGCAGATATCACAAATATTTTTCATAAATGTTCAGTGGATTTTAAACTGTCTAATAAAGTACAAGGGATAACTGTCGATAACGACTCCACAAATACAAAGTTTATGAGTGATCTTGTCACACTACTTCCACATTTTGATCCTGGTGATCAATACTTCCGATGTATGGCGTATCTTGAATCTAGAAGTTCAAGATATAATGAAAACGCTAATGTTACTAAGGGGAAAAGAAAATTGGATGTAGTAGCGAAACTGAGAACGAAGAAGAAAGAAGACAACCCAGGCGCCCTCTTAATTCATGATTCAAGTACACTAATAACTAAATTACGATTAATAATCTGCAAGATTAAACGGAGCGAAATGCCAAAAAATTAATTTCGCTCTGCATGTGAGACGGCTTGAGTACCCACGGATTTAAGTCCTATTTTAGATTGTCCTACAAGGTGCAGCTCCACACACGACATGCTTGGAGTGGCATTAAAATTAAAAGGCGGCATCAACACTTTGCGCGGTAGCGATATTGTGTGTGAACTAAACAAATTCCGATTGATTGGAACAGACTGGTTAATCATCGAAAAAGTTCACAAGTTTTTAATAACGCAATAATTAACTGTAAATGCACAGAATGTCTTAATATCACACGGACAAATTTAAACAAGTGATTCCGTAACACGAAATGTTTTACCAGTATTTTTACTTGGAAAAATTACCTGATTTACAAGTGAAAATTTGATGCTAGAGTACTTACTTAACGAAATTTACTGTCTCGACCCTTTTAAATTTGACTAGCTCAGCTGGGAACTGTGTTGAGAAAAAAGAAAGAAATTTTGGAAAAAATGTATTTTGAAGTTTGTTAAAGATTGTAATAAGGTATTTGAAATTAGAGTAGTAATTAGTAGTATATAAGTAGTATGTAAAAATTTTGTATAGAGTATAATAAGAACCCATAAGAAGACTTAAGTGTCAAATTGGATATTATTTTCGTTCTACACTTTTTCCAAAAGAAAAAAAATATGATATAAAACAAAATAAAATAAAAATCACTGAGCTATTAAAGTTTATATTATTGTTATATTTTTTTATTATTCTTATTATTCTATTTTAAATTCAACTAGCTCAGTGATTTTTATTTTATTTTGTTTTATATCATATTTTTTTTCTTTTGGAAAAAGTGTACAAAGAAAATAATATCTAATTTGTGGGTTCTTATTATACTCTATACAAAAATTTAACATACTACTTATATACTACTAATTACTATACTAATTTTAAAAACCTTATTATAATAGTGTTTTTAAATGAAACTCAAGGTCTCTAGTTAATTCCACAATATAATACAAGTTATTGAAAATTCTAAAAAACTGACAATTGTTTCGATAAATTAATATCATCGTCAGAATGACAGAAGTTACATTTCATTTTATGCCTACCTGATGTTTAGTAAATATTTTTGGCTAGACCAAGAAGTAACCTAACTTGTGATTGGCTTAATATATGTTTATAGAGAAAAGAAGATGTGATATTACAAATATTGAAGCTTAGATATTATTAGCCCTATGGTGATATCCTGGATATCATTTTTCCAACTAAGATCAGTATAACTGTGCAATGATATAGAAAACCAGGAAAACTATATCTGCTGATCTTTACAATTATCACTTCTTAAGAAGACAGTTTATTAGTAGGGAATTCCCTAGATTTAACTGTTCATTGACAACTTCATATTGTGGGTTTCTTAAATGTCTTCTAATTTCCAGTTCTTCAAGAAAATCTAGTTCTTATTTCTTTTCACAAATATGCAGTACTTCTAGTTCTGTGTTAGCTGTCAATGAATGATTGGTGTCAAGTAGATGTTCTGCGTAGTGAGATTTATCTGGTTGTTTTAATCTGTATGCTCGTTAGTGCTCACTGTATCGTATTTCAAGATTCCTTAGGGTCTGACCCAAATAGACAGCATTACATTCTGGACATTTGAGTTTATATATACCTGACTTCTTTAATAGTGGTATTTTTGTTTTTACATTTAACAATTTTGTACTAACGTTACTTTCTGTTTTAAAAGAAATTGTTTTATTCGTTGCTGAAGATATTATCTTTGAAATATTATTAGAAATATTTCCTGCATATGTCATGGTTTTATAAGTTTTAATTTCATTAGCTTGTTTAGGATATATTAGTTGAAATGCCACTTTTTCCTCTTTTTTACTAATTAGCTTATTTATCATATCTAATGGATAATCGTTAGATGTTGCTATTTGTCTAATTGTATTAATCTCTCTATCAAAATTACATTTGTTCATAGGAACTGAAAAAGCTCTATGTATCATTGAATTATATGCTGCTAGTCTGTGTGACACAGGGTGGTTAGATTTGAATGGAATTGTTACATCAGTTTGTGTTGGTTTTCGGTAAATTGAATAATCAAGTACATTATTAACTCTTTGAATTTTTAAATCAAGAAAATTGATTGAGCTATTTTCTTCAATTTCTAATGTAAATTTAATTTTCGGGTGTAAATTATTGATGTGGTTGAAAAATACATCTAATTGTCGTTCACTACCCATAAAACAAGCTAATATGTCATCTACATATCTATACCAAAATAAAATATTTTTCGAAATATGAGCATATTCCACGAAGTAAGGGTCGAGACAGTCAATTACCTTATTATAATCTTTAACCAACTTCAAAATACACTTTTTCCAAAATTTCTTTCTTTTTTACGTGACAGTTCCCAACCTACTGACATTTCTTTCTCCAATTTTTTCACTTCATGTCACCAATGTATATTTTTAGTTATGGAACTGTCACATTATACATCATCATGATTATTAAGAGTTTTTTTTAATAGTGAATCATAACAAATACCTCAAAGTTTAGATAATATTTTTCATTGAAGATGAGAAAATCACACTGTACTAATTTGAATTAATTAAACAGTTAACGTGATATTGTTTACATTCCATATTATAACCTTATTAAAGATTCTCTATGAACTAATTTATATTTGTAACGTCAATTAACACTGAATTGCGCTGTCACATGAGAATATACCATTCGTGTAATTTTGGGAACGGTCCTCGGAAATATAATTTTAAAAAGTGTATTCATTAGCCCGCTGCGCCACGAACGAACGGCGCATGCTCCGTGCGTTCGATGCTCATTGTATTTGTTGTTCCAACAAACCTCCCACGATCCATAGGAAACCCGCAAACGCGCATTAAGCATTTTCAATCGTGTCATCCAACAAATATAAGAGTTATCTGTTTTGTACATATAACTTAGCTTTTCCTGTACTGTGGCTGCTTTTTATCGCACCGGTACGGTGGGAAGAAAGCAAAGAAGTAATCGATTTCAACATATATCAGCAGATACCCCCATATCTGCTACTATTGTCCCTGAGACATCCACTTTCAGTGCATTTTAAATGATCTTTGTGTCGTGGATCCTACAATAAAGATTTACGTCGATAGACATCGATAAGCTTCATCAAATATTCTTCTGACTCCTACATTACTGAACTATTTTCCTAATAATAAAACGAAAGTGCGCGAAAAACGACATACCTTTTTCAGTGCCGTCTCAATTTGAACAACGAACCTACAAAGCAGAGCGTTGAAAAATCGGCAGGAGACGGATCTAGCCGCGCAGTTTGTGCGCGGAGCGCGTGCAACTTGGAAACACGTACCAACTTCGACGAATAGATGCGCGTACGCCGAGTTTTCGCGGAGCAAAGCACTAATGTATACGTACTTTAAGAAGTATTCGCAAATTCACAGGCTTGCGTATTGTGACATTGCGAACGATGTCACGAATAGCGACTCGGTTCGAGATTCAGGGCGGACGTAACTGAATTACGGATCACCGCATCCGCAAGAAATGAATCACCGGTGCGACAGTGGTTTTGTTTATCGACATATAGAAACAACACAAGCCAAACATTCAACTTTAGAAATATTTTTACAAAAGTTTCAACTTTTATTTTTTAGAACAGAATATATTTGTAATAAATGCATGGAAAATTATATGGTAAATGTATGCACAATTTCCTCGTAGGTGATATACTTTTTAAGTATACGAGAAAATTAGAATTGCGGGGTGAGGAAAAGGACGAAATTTTAGGTATAAGAGTGTCTGCTGTCCAGCGCATCATTATAAAAATAGGAAGAGGGCATAGGGCAAAGTCGAGATGTGACATGGGGCGAGTAACGAGCGGTCACTATTGATTCGGGACTAATTCTCTAATATGTTTAATTATATATATTTTCGATTTTTTACTTCACCTTATGTATAGTATATGTAATATATGTTATAAGGGAAGTATTGTAATGGAGTGATTTTGACGTTTCGAGATTTGAGTGCATCTACACGTTTCATATGTTTATGAGCCCTAAAAGACCTATTTTTAAAATATGTCGGTCTGTTGGCCGTTCTGTCAACACGATAACTCAAAACCGCGACCGAACTTTTCAATGAAATTTTATATTTAGGTTCAGAACGTAAAAGCTGAGGCTGATTGTAAATGAACAAAATATGATGTACAGTTTTCCGGAAAATCCAATTTTCATTAATTTTTCTCAATTTTCCACCCGAAATTATTTGTTTACGACTGACAAATTTATTGGAATCCTCATATCAAACCCCCCTCCCCATCCCGATACCAAATTTCATTGGAGTAGAAATTTTTTTGGGGATTTTCAATCCATAGGGGGGACTCTTTGGAGTCGGAATTTTTTAAAAAATGTTCAACTTTTATGTTTTATAAATCGGTGTGCATTATCGATGGTTCCATGGAACACCTCCTGTCGTGCCAATCCCTACAAGCCCCATGTACCCTCCGGGACCTATGGACGTGCAATGAAAATGCTGTGATATGCGCCAGACACTGGAGTGATATATGAACATTTATAGTTATATATATTTGTAGTTCAGACCCGATTAAATAAAATCGATGGTAAGCTGCTGTATTTTTTTAATAATAGCATAAACACTCTTATTTCGATTTTCACCTATTTATGTCTTTCTGTTACATAGGCGTAGTTAATACAAATTTCTTAAGTTAATTTCTTCACAAAAATTTCTACTCCAGATTTAATCCCGTATATTGTCTACAAATATAAAATGGAAGAATTCAAATATGGTAATTAATTGAGACGATTATTTCTTTTATCGAATGGCTCAAGAAAAAAATCAATTAATAACATAGTTTCGTAATTATAAAATTTTTTATGGAAGCATGTAAAAAACTTTGCGGTCCTGACAACAAAATTGTAAATTTTGACTTACAGTGAATGTATGACCAAAATGCAGAACCATGCATTTTAATATAGAAAATCCATTTTTTTGTTCAGTTTTATGAAATTTTTGGAAGTTTTTTTCAAGTAAAGTATAGAATAAAAAATGTTGGGTGAAAACTAATCATTACATAAGGTGAGGTCATGTGCTGGATACATCAATTGGTTATTTTTCAATTTAAAAGTATTTTTCACGATAAATGATTGACCACTTTATCTATAAATATTTAGATCTGATTTTGTACATAAAAAAAGAACTTTCATCGCTTGTTTTCCTTTGTCTCAACTGTACTGCACCTCCCTACTTGATTTCCAATCCACTTTTTATATTTACATATAATGGGATTAAAATATTTGCCGATAAAATAGAAAGTGGGGATTTCGGGAAAATCAGAAGTTTAGATTGTAATAAACTGATAAACTAGGTATGTCGCATCCTCGGGCAAGAAGTGCATGCATCGCCGGATACGAAGCGAATTGAGAAAAATGTGTTTGATTCATTAATAAGAGGTTATAGCAAAGACGATGAAATAAAACAATTTAATTTGTTTAAAACTTCATTTATTTGAACTAATGTTCAATTTAAACTGGTTGGCGCGTTTCACCAACACAGTAGCTTTCTCAAAACGAATGAAGGTGTAATTAATGTTTTTATATATACACTGCATAAATACAGAATTCTATTATGCTAATGTTAAGAGAGGTATTGAAAGAAATTACCTGGAAATTCATTAATTACAAACATTCCTAAGCCATCTTCTAGGTAAAAAGGTTTAATAAAGGAAAGTGATTGATACCTATTTGGTCGTTAAGAAGGTGGCCTGAATATTTATTTTTGTTTATCTCAAGATAAATTTAAACTGAAGGATTTACCGACTACATATAAAATTTCAAAATTTTTGTAATAAGTGATTTGAATAGTTAGGATCTAATTTTTGGTTGTCATAGCTACGCTTGTGTTCCCAAATTCTAGTTTTAAAATTTCCATAAGTTCAACCGATATAAATTTGATCACAGTTGTCATAACCACATTTAAATTTATATACTTCTGATTTGCTCAATTTTGAAGATTTAGATTTGTTATTTTTAATGAGTTTGGATACATTGTAATCAGTTTTAAAGCAAATATTCATGTCTAAAGTTTCTAAAAATGATTTAATTTTTAAGGATGGTGTTCCAAAGTATGTTAAGCTTTCAAATTGCTTATTATTATTTTTATCAGTAGGGAATACTTCTTCTAAAGTCTGTTTTTGTATCATTTTATTTATGATATTGTCAATTATTATTAACTGCTATTTGTTTGTGTGTTGTGTATCATACTATTGAAAGCTGCTAGTCTATGACTGAATGGGTGGACCGAACTATTATGAATTGTAATATCTCTATGTGATGGTTTATGAAATATAGAAAAATCATGTTCATTATTTATATTTGAAATTGTAAAGTCTAAAAAGTTTATAAGACTTATTTTGTTCAAGCTCTACGGTAAATTTGATATTATTGTGAATTGAGTTTATGTAAGTAATGAAGCTATCTAATTGTCTGTTTGTACCGGTTAAGCTAGCTAAAATGTCGTCCACACAATTTTTTACTAACTGGGTTTTTATGAATTATTTTTTCTATATTATCCATTAATATTTCTGCTAGTAGGGAGCTGAGGGGGTTGACTATAATCAAACCATATTTACTACTATAAACCTCTCCATAGAAATGAAAATAATTTTGAGTCAAACACACTTTTAATAAAGTAATGATATTAGAGTGAATTATAGACAACAGATTTTAGAACAAGTATTCCCTTCTGATAATAGCGGCGAGGGAGTAACATTCCGAGAGAATAATAGCCATTATTGCGAGTAGTATACTCTACTTTATTTACGACAAATTTATTTATTTTAGATTTCTAATGAACAACTTTATTTGTCAATAACATTCAAATTAGTGATAGTACAATTAATAAACTGAATTGGTCGTGAATTATGATTAATTTTGGAAGAGTTTTCAACAAGAATATTTGGAATTTCGGTTGCTGTAAAAGAAGAAGTTGCTTCATTACTATTTATCTGTTTGGCAATAGTATCTGCTGTAGTTGTTTTGTTTCTCATAGACTGATCAATGTATCCTTCAGCTACTTGGGTAGATTTCCAGCCCCCATGACGCTTCAATCCAGTTATATCGCCTCCTCCATCAATGTACAGAGTGGCAGATGATTTGGCAAGTTTAAATATTTGGCAATTTGTCTACGAATGTCTTCAAATTTGTTTTTTCCTATACGTTGTATTGTACATTTCGATTTTGGATAATTTAGAAAGAATGAATTGGTTTCTACATGTGACGGACGGAGATCGATGTACTTCTTTACAATATTGTAAAACGTACTGTTTATGGTGAATTTTCGTACAATTTTAGTTTTAGTCTTGGGTATTGTTATCAATAACTCTGTTTGGAAATCCTTCACGTCTTCTATCTTCATTTCATAAAGCTCGTTTGAGCGGCATGCGCCCATAATTCCAATAACTAATATAACCTGAATCAAAGAAGAGCATGAGTTTTGAATAGATCAGATTAAATATGAACATTTACCTTATGCAAAAGAAAAATTTCCTCAGGAGCTCTGTCGATAAATTTCCTAATTTCTTCCGGGGTCAGAGTGAAAGATTTCTTTGCTTGAAATCCTTCAGATTTTCTTTTTAAAAACGCTCGTAGTTTCTTATATTTTTCCAGATCAACGTCATGGTTTATCTTCAACACAGATTTAATCATTGCATAGAATGACCATAATGAAGATGGCTTGTATTTTGCACCCAATTCAGCGAAATAGGCCAGCAGAACATTTTCGGAATAAGAGTTTGCCTTGTTTCGAAGACGCCATTCGTTGAACGATGCGTACGTTTTATTATAAATGGATTTCGATGTTTCTGGTATTAAGGTAGATGTTGTTGCTGCAGCTAATTGTACAATTTCTGGTGGTGTACAAGTGAAAGATTCTTCATTTTCATT
Source organism: Galeruca laticollis (assembly GCA_963921935.1). NCBI lineage: Eukaryota > Metazoa > Arthropoda > Insecta > Coleoptera > Chrysomelidae > Galeruca > Galeruca laticollis. The sequence continues at coordinate 218,990,000 of OY998178.1, read as the reverse complement.
CATTTTAATACAAATACACAAACACTACGCGTTTGACACTGACACTTTTGAGTTTGGTTATATTGTTTCCATGGTATTATTTAATTCGAGAAATTTTGTGATAGGAGTACAAGAGGGAATAAAGACTATTAATCCCTCGCCATTATTCCCTAAGGGATTAATATATGGCATTATACTTCAAAAACCAGTATAATACTTATATTATATATTAGTCGTAAATAAAAATAATAATAAACAATTTTAAAGCTTATCATACTTTGGAACCCCATCCTTCAAAATTAAATCGTTTTTAGAATTTTTAGACTTGAATATTTTTTCTTTAAAACTGATCACAATTTATCCAAACTCATTAAAAATAACAAATCTAAATCTTCAAAATTAAAAAAATCAGGAGATTATAAATTAAAATGTGGTTTTGACAACTGTGATAAAATTTATATCGGTAGAACTTTTAGAAATTTTGAAAATAGAATTTCGGAACATAAACGTAGCTATGACAACAAAAAATTAGATTCTAACTATTCAAATTATTTACTAGAAAACCAACACATTTTCGACCCAAATTTCAAAATTCTCCATGTAGTCGGTAAATCCTCTAGCTTAAATTTATTAGAGGCTCTTGAGATAAACAAAAATAAATATTCAGGTAACCTTCTTTCACGAATAAATATATATCAATCACTCTCCTTAATTAAACCTTCTTACCTAGAAGATCGCTCAGGAATGTTTGTAGTTAATGAATTTCCGGGTAATTTCTTCCCAATACATTTCTTAACATTAGTATAATAGAATTCTGTATTTATGCACTATATATATGAAAATATTTTCTAATTATACCTTCATTCATTTTGAGAAAGCTACCGTGTTAGTGAAACGCGTAAACCAGTTTAAATTGAACATTAGTTCAAATAAATGAAGTTTTAAACAAATTAAATGGTTTTATTTCATCGTTCAGCATGGATCTTCATCAAGTGAAAGTCTCATCTATTCAATTTTTGAATAGTATATATTATAAACGATGCAGTAAAAGTCGACAAAAACCCCAGTATACACAGTAAAAGACATTATCAATAAGCCAATACATAACCCAAAAAACGAAGTGACGGTGATAAAACCAAATGTGGTGACCAAATGCAATAGGATATGATCCGAAGGTCGATATATGTCCTATACCCAGAACAAATTATACCAACTTTAGACTGTATAAAAAAGAAGTTAATTAGAGATGAATCGGGAATTGTTTGTAGGCGAAAAAGTTTGTGCAGAGCTATTTCTCAAATGGGAATATTTTACCATCAATAAGAGGCAAGATATAATGGAGTCATATCGTTTATGAATGTGGCATCATGGTTACTTACAGGATATTGAAAAATATAGAAGCGAAAATCGTATCTACCTTGACAAGACATGGTATGACACCCATGATACCCCAGTGGATTCAAAGAAAAGGCAATAGGTACTTATTAAAGGTAGCTTTGCAGCGAGCTTTTGAAACGTTAGGTACTCGAGATTTTCAAGCCGGTTTTCGTAAAGGGAAATCAATAGTTGACTTCAGTTGTTTAGTAGAGGACCCACGAACCAAGGACCGTTGCAGAATAAATCAGCACTGCTAATATTCCTGTAAGTCTTTCCTTATGTTATTTTATTTATGAGTGTTTTTTCTGATTATACTGAAACTGAAATTAATATAATTCTAGCTAAATCCACAAAAGATCATTTTCATGATAGAAGCCCTCTCAATAGACTTTCTATCATAAACAATAATCTCGAAGAAACTTATATCGAAACACATCCCCATATCTCAATTACAAACATGTCAGTTTCAAATGGAAATATTTCCAGCCTATATGCTACTCTCCCCGAATATTCGACGGGACAAAATCTTTCCACATTTATAAAATCTGTAGACGATCTAATACAATTTCTAAGAGGACAAAATCCTACCGACGTAAAAGAGTTCATTTTGATTGCAAACATTCTTTCTCGCATTAAAGGTGAACCCAAAGACAATTTAAATTTTTCAAATAAATCGAATTGGACAAATGTCCGCCCGGCATTATTAGCTAAATACGGTGATAAAAGATCTGAGGAAATCTTAGTCACACAACTAACTACAACAGTATAAAAACCATCCGAAAACTACGACGAGTATTTTCAGAGAGTTACAAATAATTTAAGCGATTTATTGCAACACATTTTTTCAAATAATATATAGAAACTGTAAATTTTAAATCCCCATATTCTAAGCACTTAGCTTTAAAAACCTTTTGTACAGGTGTTAATAACCCATACTGTGAATATATTTCCCATTTTCAATTAGATTCACTCAATACAGCATTACAGAAATGTATTGCATATGACAACCATCGAAATCAAGTTTCTCACATGCATTTCATAAAAAACCAAAATACTAGACCAAAACCGACAAATCAAGTTAGACAAACCCCTCACAACACTAACACAAATTTTAATCACCAATTTAATCAAAATTCTGATAAGAACTTTAATCTGAAAATTCCTATGACACCCAATAATAACAATTAAAATAATAGATTTATTAAAAATTATACACCTTTTCCAAACCCAAACTTCAATAGAAACACGACAAACAATTACCAAACACAGAAAACATTTCAAAATCAATCAAATAACACTCCTCAAAAAATGAGTGGCGTACAAACGATTCGAACTCAAACACAACCTATGTCAACATCGACACGATGCACTCGGAACTTCAATGAAGAATCTGAAAACTACCAAGAACCTACCCAAGACCCTAATATTCACGACGTAAAATATCTCGATGAAACCGATTATACCCTAAAGCAATTCCAAGACAACTACGATGAAGAAGAAAATTTTCACGACCCCTCGTTACTCGAACAACCCCCTCCTCAATAGACTTAAACAACATAAAGAACCTCCCAAGACTTCCATTTTTCATCCTACCTAAAAGTAAATTAAAAGTTCTCATCGACACAGGTGGATCTAACACAATTATTGCACCTCAAGCATCAAAATTATTTAACTCCCAGCACACAATCAAAAAAGACTTTACACTTACATCTATGAAAAAAACAACTAAATACTCTGACAATATCAGAACCCCCCTTTTTGCAGAGTTAAACATACCCGACTTTATTGACGCACGTAAAGCTGACTGGAGTAAAGACATTCTATTAGGAAATTTCGAATTAGATTCATTCCAAGCAATTTTGAACTACACTAACAAAACATTAACATTACTACGATACAATACAGAAATTCCATTCAAAACACGATCCTTTAAAATACCTGTAAACATAAATAACAGCGTAATAATACTACCTGAGACAAAAATAAATAACGTAATTTTTCCAGAATCTATTCATAACGTAACTAACTAACGGCTACATTTAAACCGTGAAGAAAAACAAAAAATCTTAAAACTATGCCACAAATTTAGAGACATATTTGATGACGAAAAAAACGAATTAACATTCACTTCACAAATGAAACATCACATAAGAACAAAAGCCGAAAACCCTATTTACGCACGAAGTCTTAGATACCCAAAAGCAATGCAAGAACAAATAACTAGACTAATAAACAAATTACTAGACAATAAAATTATTTGCCCCTTAATTTGTCCATATTCAGGTATTGTGTGATTTGTGCCAAAGAAAGCCAACGCTTCCGGCAAAAAGAAATTTCGCATAGTAATAGATTACCGTAACCTTAATGGAAACACGATAGAAGACAAGTACCCCTTACCAAAAATTGAAGAAATTCTAGACAACTTAGGTAAAGCGACATATTTTACGACTTTAGACTTTGCCCAAGGATTCCACCAAATAGAAGTCCACCCTCTCAATAGAAAAACCCGCGTTTACAGTTCCTCACGGTCACTTCGAATTTACTCGAATGCATTTTGGTTTAAAGTGCAGTCCAGCAACTTTTCAAAAACTGATGGACAGCATTCTACGCCCCTTTTTACATAAATTCTGTTTTATTTACATGGACGACGTATTAATCTTTTCGAAATCCCTCCAAGAACATTTTATTCACATTTCTACCATTTTTCAAATAATACGGGATGCCAACTTAAAAGTCCAACTTGATAAATCCGGATTCTTAACGAAAGAAGTAGCTTTTCTAGGACATGTTGTAACTCCCGAAGGTCTTTTACCAAACCCTGCTAAACTCAAAGCTATAGGAGAATATCCACTTCCCAAAACACTGAAAGACATAAAATCCTTCCTAGGACTCCTATGGATATTTCAGGCGTTTCACTCCCAACTTTGCCAAAATCACTTCCCCCCTTACAAGGTGTACAAGAAAAAACGCAATAATGGATCACAAAAACCCTACTTACCTAGAATCATTTAACAAATGCAAAGAATTACTTTCTAATTCACCTGTATTGCGATACTACGATTTTACAAAACCTTTTACCTTGACTACCGATGCCTCTAATATCGCATTAGGCGCTGTTTTAACACAAGACAACCATCCCATTGCATATCATTCACGTACTCTAAATACAACTGAACAAAATTACTGTATAACAGAATGCAAATTAACTTGCAATTATCGACTCTTGAAAATATATTAGGCCCTATTTATACAAAAATTGAATAGATGAGGCTTTTACTTGATGAAGATCCATACTGAACGATGAAATAAAACAATATAGTTTGTTTAAATCTTCATATATTTGAACTAATGTTCAATTTGAACTTGTTGACGCGTTTCACTAACACAGTAGCTTTGTCAAAACGAATGAAGGTAAAATATAGAAATGTCTTAATATATATAGTGCTAAATCTATTTACTAAGGTCAACAATGGTATTAAAAGATATTACCTGGAAATTCATTCACTACAAACATTCCTAAGCTATCTTCTAGGTAAAGAGGTTCAATAAAGGAGACTGATTGATATCTATTTGGTCGTTCAGGAGATTACCTGAATATTTATTTTTGTTAATCTCTAGGGCTTCTAATAAATTTAAACTAAAGGATTTACCGACTACATGAAGAATTTCAAAATTTGGGTCGAAAATGTGTTGGTTTTCTAATAAATGATTTGAATAGTTCGAATCTAATTTTTTGTTGTCATAGCTACGTTTGTGTTCCGAAATTCTAGTTTTAAAATTTCTAAAAGTTCTACCGATATAAATTTTATCACAATTGTCATTACCACATTTTAATTTATAAACTCCTGATTTGTTTAATTTTGAAGATTTAGATTTATTATTTTTAATGAATTTGGATAAATTGTGATCAGTTTTAAAGGAAATATTCATGTCTAAAGTTTCTAAAAATGATTTAATTTTTAAGGATGGTGTTCCAAAGTTTGCTAAGCTTTTAAATTGTCTATTATTTTCAACTGAAGGGAATACTTGTTCTAAAGTCTGTTTTTTTATCTTTTTATCTATGATATTGTCAATTAAATTTGGATCGTAATTATTATTAACTGCTATTTGTTTTATGATATTTAATTCTTTGGTATAATTATTAATATTTAATGGGACTGTCAAGAGTCTGTGTATCATACTATTGAAAGCTGCTAGTCTATGACTGAATGGGTGGACCGAACTATTATGAATTGTAATATCTGTATGTGATGGTTCATGAAATATAGAAAAATCATGTTTATTATTTATATTTGAAATAGTAAGGTCTAGAAAGTTTATAGACTTATTTTGTTCAAGTTCTACGGTAAATTTGATATTATTGTGAATCGAGTTTATGTAAGTAATGAAGCTCTCTAATTGTCTATTTGTACCGATGAAGCTAGCTAAAATGTCGTCCACATATCGGTGCCAGTACATACATTTTTTACTAAGGGGGTGTTCATGAATTATTTTTTCTATATTATCCATGAATATTTCTGCTAGTAGGGGGCTGAGAGGGTTGCCCATAATCAAACCATCTTTACTGCTATAAACCTCTCCATTGAAATGAAAATAATTTTGATTCAAACACACTTTTTTTTTTATCCAAATTCATTAAAAATAATAAATCTAAATCTTCAAAATTAAACAAATCAGGAGTTTATAAATTAAAATGTGGTAATGACAATTGTGATAAAATTTATATCGGTTGAACTTATGGAAATTTTAAAACTAGGAACTCGGAACACAAACGTAGCTATGACAACAAAAAATTAGATTCTAACTATTCAAATCATTTATTAGAAAACCAACACATTTTCGACCCAAATTTTGAAATTCTCCATGTAGTCGGTAAATCCTTTAGTTTAAATTTATTAGAAGCCCTAGAGATTAACAAAAATAAATATTCAGGCAATCTCCTGAACGACCAAATAGATATCAATCAGTCTCCTTTATTGAACCTCTTTACCTAGAAGATAGCTTAGGAATGTTTGTAGTGAATGAATTTCCAGGTAATATCTTTTAATACCATTGTTAACCTTAGTACATAGATTTAGCACTATATATATTAAGACATTTTTATATTTTACCTTCATTCGTTTTGACAAAGCTACTGTGTTATTGAAACGCGTCAACAAGTTTAAATTGAACATTAGTTCAAATATATGAAGATTTAAACAAACTATATTGTTTTATTTCATCGTTCCTATTTATACAGTCAAAAATTCATCACAGAAACAGATCATAACTCCTTAGTATGGATTTACAAGATTAAAGATCCTACATCCCGTCTAGCCAGGTGGCGATTAAAGCTAGAAGATGACGAAGTAAAATATCGACGAATTACAAATTAATGCGGTTACAAGATCATCGGTTATCGCTGAACCACCAGATACCACAGATTTTGATATAGACGAATTCATAGATCAATTTAATGAATTTCAAAATAATGACTCCGAGAACGGACAAACACAACACACCTCAATAGAAAATTCTATCAACGGAATACCCTTATCTGAAGAACCTTTGAATCTATCGACTAACCAAATAATAATTATTCCCAGCTCTGATAAATATGATGTTATTTATAAAAAAATATTTAAATAACACAGATATTCCATTTATACCACTGATAATTGGGAAGAATGCATTACAGACGTTTTTAGAACAATACTCCAGCCACGACATTCGCTCATATTAGGAAAACTAGAAATTCCCAAAACACATGGTAGAATCGAACCTATTGAACCTTTGGATCTACATCCCCTGATGTCCACCGGTCTCAGTCTAATTTCAATTATTATAATAATATCGGTTTTAGCACTTTTCTCGTACATAGTCATTTGCAAGAGAAAAAGGATTTCCAGATTAATCTTTGGACCTAAGATACCGCAGAAGCAAGTTGCTGCCATACAAGAACTTCTCGGAATTCCGAGGACGGAGTTTAGTCCCAAGGAAGGAAGAGAAATGTAACCATAAGACCATTGACCCCGAAGATAAGATGAAACCAACGTAAGACTATTATCGACTAAATAATTAACTGACTTGATCCCGGAATCAAGAGTAAGCCAATGCTTTCCTTAGGACCATTATCGACTAAACATTCTACCCGAGGAAGATAATCAACAGTATAGAAACATTAAACATCTAATCATTTCCATTCATTCTTTGCTGTACCACATTAAGATTCATTTTTAATTTGTTATTATAGTTTTGTACAGAATAATCACATGTATATTTTGTGAAAAATAAATTTCTTTTTAAAGTATTAAATGAGTGAAAACATAATTATGTACTCAGACAGGTACAGGAAAAGTGCAAGATACATAAAATGAAATTACATGCCGTATTCATAGATTTTGTATTAGCATATGATAGTTTCCCTACAGGTAATTTGGACAATATTTTAGAAAAATGTACGAAACTCCTTCGGAATGAATGGAAAATGATCTACCTCTACGAAAGTGGCAGCAGAATCTAATCATCGTTACTTTGAAATCCATCAGTCTTTGCCTAATAATATATCACATCACTTTTAACTCATGTCAGCAAAGCAAAATTGAACCATGACCGATTCCCAGCTCATCTACAAAATTGGTGTAGTGAGAACACCCTATTGCAGATATTGAGATAACAGACCTTTTGATACGAGATCTACATCAGTATAATATACAACTACAGGTTTTTCAGAATGAAGCATTTCTGTCAATTCGGTCGTTAGTGCAGTTTAAGCGTTACCACTGTCCAGACATGTGCTTCTCGTCAGCAGTGTCACCACGTGTTTTGTGCATTGTTTTTCTTTTCATAATATGGATGAAATAGAATCTACAGAATACAATAAATACATCAATCTTACGGAAAAGGGAAGAAAATTTCGTATTTCTAAAGACAATCGCGATCAAGTGAGACCAAAAATTACGCGATACAAAAGAGAGGTTAGATGAAGCGGACATCGCATGTAATTATTTCGAAAACAAGAAAAAAGGTATTTGTAATCCAGGAGAACTGACATGAAATGAAATACTTGGTAAGTAGAAATCGAGATCGAGGAAATCAATAGAGCACTGCGACAAACCAAAAACGGAAAAGCAGCAGGAGATGATGGTATACTGCCAGAGATGCTGAAGGAAGGAGGAAAAATTCTAATGGAACAACTAAAATCGCTTTTTAACAAATGCCTGAATGAAGGAACCGTTCCAACAGACTGGGATACCTCCATAGTTATCCTTATTTATAAAAAGGGAGATCCGGCCAATAAGTCTTCTCTCACAGATCTATCAGCTATTCATGAAAATTATTACCAATAGATTAGAAAATAAATTTGAGGTATATTTATCGAAAGAACAGGCTGGCTCTAGGAAAAATATGAGTACAATAGAACACATACAGAGTATTAATAGAGAAAGCCACGTAGTACAACATCACAACATGGATGGCATTTGTTGACTTTAGGAAGTCCTTCGACATGGTGGAATCTTGAGCGGTAATCCGAGCAATGAGAAAAGCCAGAATCGATCAAAGATACATCGACATCATAAGCCACATCTACGTAAATTCTAAAATGAAGATCAGGATGCAAACAGATACAAATGAGATGAAGACTGGAAGAGGAGTGAGACAAGGGGACGTAATATCACCAAAATTATTCACGCTAGTTTTTGAATATGTATTTCGAAATTTACACTGGGAAGACAGAGGAATAAACATAGCAGGCGAAAAACTAAACAACTTGAGATTTGCAGATGACATCGTCATATTCGCTCAAACCGAGGCAGAACTGATAGGCATGATTCAGGAACTATACCATGAAGCAAACAAGGTTGGACTAGAGATAAACATAAATAAAACCTAATTCATGACAAACGAAGATACAATTACCAATACACTAACCATTGAGAACCAGTTAATCGAAAAAGTAGTGTCGTACATTTATCTAGGCCAAGAAATACCAATTAGTAAGGAATGCCAGAATACAGAGCTCAATAGGAGAATACGGTTAGGATGGGCAGCATATAGCAAACTAAAACAGGTGTTTCAGTCAAATCTACCAATGAAACTAAAAGCAAAAGTATACAATACATGTGTCCTGCCAGTGTCTACATATGCATTGGAAACTTGGGTCTTGACAAAAAAGAACTTGAACAAGCTCAAAACACATCAAAGAGTAATAGAGATGAAGATAGTTGGAGTAACACTGAAAGACCGAAAAACTAACGAATGGATCAGGAGAACGTCAAAAATCGGAGACATCGAAAGGAGAATAGCCTCACTCAAATGGAACTGGGCTGGGCATATTGCTAGAAACAACAACAACTTGAGCAGCAAAGTGACTAGATGGAGACCTTGAGACGAGAGGAGAAGCGTTGGCAGACCTCAACAGCGTTGATACGACGATATAAAACGCACAGCAGGTTTAAATTGGTATCAGGTTGCACAACACAGGGAAACCTGGAGAACATTGAGAGAGGCCTATATCCAACGAATAGAAAACGGCTAGAAGGAAGGAAGATATTTTTAAATTTGCCGTTGAATGGACATTTTTATAGACTGTTTAGCTCTTAGATAAAATATTGCTAGAGTTCATGCATGTTGTGTACATACGCTCAAAAATAGAGATGAAACTAATCAAAGGCGAAACAGAAAACTCCGTTAGAACTTCTAGAGTTAATGTTTTCGTTTGTACTGCGACTTTTCAAAAGATGACAGGTAGGTCAAAAAATCTCTTTTATTTATTTGTTTCTTGTTTTAGGTGCAAGTAAAGATTGCCTGTCTGGTATTCAAAAAAATTTGTGGACGAAAGCAATAAAGACACACATAAGCAGCTACAAATGCAGAGAAAGTCACTACTCGCCTGGAAAATGTAGAAGAAGCTACCTTCCTCCTTGGTTAAACATACAGAAGATGTACAAAGTATTTTGTGACATAACACATTTTAAATGTTTGGCTAAGTACTAGAAAAAATTTTATCAAAACTTTAACCTTGGCTTTTGAAATCCATATTCGGATACATGTTTCATTGGTAAGGAGTTGGTGGTATATATAAAAAAACTAAGGTGTTAGTCATAAGCTGAAAGCAAAGGTCTTTTTCAAATACATGAATAGTCATAAAGAAAATACATTCAAAGTTTGTTTCGATTGTTATCAAAATCAGCCTTTGCCAAAAATGGCTGTTGGTGAAGTTTTTATTCAAGACAAATTTGGTTCTATAACCTAGGTATTTGTACATCATGAACATAAAAAACAACCCAAAAAGATAGCAGCTTCTATGTTTGGTGAGAGACGCAGGCAGGTCGTGGCTGCAATGAAATAGCTTCTGGTCTGTTACATTATCTGAGCAAACTTGAAAGCACATTGTCTGATGAAGGCAAGCATTAGTTGATCGTGGAGTTGTTTTCAGACTCGTGTTCCTTCCAAAACAAGAATAACATCATGATGACAGCTGTTATCTACTTTTCGGAAAAGTCTACAGATTTTAAAGAAATACGTCATTTTTTCCCCATAAGAGGTCATATTTTTTAGCCCCCAAACAGAGTTTTTGGAAGAAGAGTGGAGAAGGAATATCGAAGACGAGAAATTTTAGAACCAATATATTTGATTATAAGTCAGTAGCGCAGAATATTGTAAAGAAGAAGCTACCTTTCAAAATAAGTGAAGCTCGGGTCTTCACGTATCAGAAAAAAAGAGGAGACAGTGATTTGCAAAGTCTGCACCATATACTCTGGCGATGACATAGAAGTCTGCATTTCCAAAAAAGGTGTCAAAAACGCAAATCAGATGTCGGCAGATCAAAACCATCTAGCAGGCAATCATGTTAGTGACCTTAAGAAAGCTGATGTCAAAAAAGTATTGCGCGGCATTGATCTTACTGATGAAGCATCTTCTTTTTATGATGAAGTTATAATGGGAACTATCCATAGTACTGACGATAGTGCCGACGAGACAGAGCCATGTGATGATTTCGAAGCGGATGTGTGAAATATATTTATTGTATTTTCTTTTAACACGAAGGTGTTTGTTCCGATTTTCATCATTGAAGTACATTACTTATCGAGTTTTCAAAAACCTGCTTATATGTTAATTTTTTGTTTACTCCTAGTGAAGTTAATATTATATAATTTTTCCTCATTTATTTATTTCCATATATTAGTACTTTCTTCATTAATTGTTTACATTGGTTAATAAGTATTGTCGTATTACCTAGATAATAAAAATGCTCTCCTGAAAATTCTTTATTTTGTATTTATCGGTTTTAAAAAAATTGTCCTCAATTGTCGCTATAAGCACAACACCCTAGTAATTTTCTGACTTTTATATATCGTAGTATTATTTAAATAATAAATCGTCGTTTTTCCCGTCACAGAAAAATTAGTCAATTTATACATGGGAAAAATATTGAATGTTAATTCTCGTTAAAATCTATCTAATACATACCTTTTTCCCTTGTACAATAAATAACAATTTTTTTAAAGACTTCTTCCAAATATCGAAATATAAGGGTGAATATAAAACTGAAAACATTTTTGAATTCGGTATCCTACGCTACCCCTTTTCAACCAAAATTAATATTACCCCTAGGCAGATGAATAATTTCATTTGAAAAGTGTAGTTTCATATAAATGTACCTATTTTATAATTACGTACAAAATAAAGTTATTCGTGCCTTTAGAACCTCATCGTATATTATTATCGGCAATTTACGAAATATATGCGATGAATAGTAAATATCCAAACCACGGTTTTCTCGTTAAATACATGAATCTGAAATATTTGATATGCTTCGACTGTACTTCAAAATAATTCCCGCCGATGTAAATTGCCCTAAAATACTGAAAGCAAATTTTTATTATCCTCTAACATGTTCGTACAGAATGTGTCGAAAATTTCGTCACTTCCGGTAATTAGACGAATTGTTACATTGATAATTAATATTGAAACACGGAATGAAAACCGCGCTCCCTTCGTGTAATCGCCGTTCATAATTGATGGTAATTATACACAGACCCTACCGCAAACTAAGTACGGGAAAGGGTGAAAAGAATCGATGTAACGGTTTCACACACAGTTTGTGATTCGTTATATACAACCAAAGGGAATCATAAAAAATTAAAGTAAATCTTAATCAACTTTTTCAATCCTCACACTAAAAGACATTGACTGATTTAGGGATGCATGGCTCTAGTCAAAGATAATTTCTAAATGTCTTCTAAAGTATTCGCAGTTAAATGTTATGTTGTGTCTGCTGCTTCATCTCAATATATGTTCCTTAGGGAGCCAATTCCTCAATAGATCTGAGACCTATTTGTAATATTTTAATCTTTTCCAAAAATTCAGAAACTGCTACTCAAAAACAAATAATAGTGAAGTTTATCACATGAGCCATTGAACCTGTGAACTAGTTAGTAAAACAATAGTTAGTCTTTTAAATTAAACTCACTGTTCCTAGCTAATTCCACAATATAATAAAAATTGTTGAAAATTCTAAAAAACTGACAATTGTTCCGATGAAACAATATTATCGAAACAATCGAAACTTCAATTTTTTAGAATTTTCAACATTTTTTATTATATTGTGAAATTAGCTAGAAACAGTGAGTTTCATTTTAAACACTAATATGAGTAGATTCAACGAAGTAAGGGCCGAGACAGTTGATTTCATTAAAACAATAGTTATTTATGTACAAACAATGGAAAACTGTCTAATTGATAGCAATCAGACAAGACAATAGACAGTTTTTCGCCGAGGTGCATATCATATTTATTCTCCTTACCTTTACGATTATTCAATCAATTTTTTTGAAATTTTAAAAAATAGATAAAGAAACAACTCCAATTTTGTCAGTTCATAATTAAATAGCGTTTTCTATTACGATATTAGTCATTTTAAGTTCACTTTAGAGTATTTTTTATGCATTTTGACATGTATGCACTATTTCTATTCCGCGTAGTTCTGCAGGTGTGGATAACACAACACGACTATTTTTTCTTTATGTCAAACGAAGTGTCACAAGTATTTATGTCATACCAAGAGCGAGAATGAATATTCTGGCCCTAGGGTTAGAATGAAGCTATTCCATAATCAAAAACTACGTCGCAATATAGAAATTATATAATAGTCGTTGAAAATATACTATTCTGCAACATTTGGCTGTATTCTTCAACATAGTCATTTTGAACGATGAAAATAAAACAATTTAATTTGTTTAAAACTTCATTTATTTGAACTAATGTTCAATTTAAACTGGTTGACGCGTTTCACTAACACATTAGCTTTCTCAAAACGAATGAAGGTGTAAATTGAAAATGTTCTGATATATACAGTGCATAAATACAGAATTCTATTATACTAAGGTTAAAAAAAGGTTTTGAAAGAAATCACCTGGAAATTCATTCACTACAAACATTCCTAAGCTATCATCTAGGTAAAAAGGTTTAATAAAGGTGAGTGATTGATATCTATTTGGTCGTTATGAAGGTTACCTGAATATTTATTTTTGTGTATCTCAAGAGCCTCTAATAAATTTAAACTAAAGGATTCACCGACTAAATGTAAAATCTCAAAATTTGGGTCGAAAATTTGTTGGTTTTCTAATAAATGATTTGAATAGTTGGAATCTAATTTTTGGTTGTCATAGCTACGTTTATGTTCCGAAATTCTAGTTTTAAAATTTCTAAAAGTTCTACCGATATAAATTTTATCACAGTTGTCATTACCACATTTTAATTTATAAACTCCTGATTTGTTTAATTTTGAAGATTTAGATTTGTTATTTCTAATGAGTTTGGATACATTGTAATCGGTATTAAAGCAAATATTCATGTCTAAAAATTCTAAATATGATTTAATTTTTAAGGAGGGGGTTCCAAAGTATGTTAAGCTTTGAAATTGTTTATTATTATTTTTATCAGAAGGGAATACTTGTTCTTAAGTTTGTTTTTTTATCTTTTTATCCATGATATTGTCAAATAAATTTGTATCGTAATTATTATTAACTGCTATTTGTTTTATAATATTTAATTCTTTGTTATAATTATTGGTATTTAATGGAACTGTTAAGAGTCTGTGTATCATACTATTGAAAGCTGCTAGTTTATGACTGAATGTGTGGACCGAACTATTATGAATTGTAATATCTGTATGTGATGGTTTATGAAATATAACAAATCATGTTTATCATTTATATTTGAAATTGTGAGGTCTAAAAAGTTTATTTTGTTCAAGCTCTACGGTAAATTTGATATTATTGTGAAGTGAGTTTATGTAAGTAATGAAGCTGTCTAATTGTCTATTTGTACCGGTGAAGCTAGCTAAAATGTTGTGCACATAATTTTTTACTAAGGGGGTGTTTAATGAATTATTTTTTCTATATTATTCATGAATATTTCTGCTAGTAGGGGGCTGGGGGTTCAACCATAATTAAACCCTCTTTACTACTATATACCTCGCCATTGAAATGAAAATAATTTTGATTCAAACACACTTTTAATAAAGTAATGATATCAGAGTGAATTATAGACAACAGACTTTAGAACAAGTATTCCCTTCTGATAAAAATAATAATATTCAATTTTAAAGCTTATCATACTTTGGAACACCATTCTTAAAAATTGAATCGTTTTTAGAATTTTCGGACATGAATTATTTTGCTTTAAAACTGATTACAATTTATCCAAACTCATTAAAAATAACAAATCTAAATCTTCAAAATCAAACAAATCAGGAGATTATAAATTAGAATGTGGTATTGACAACTGTGATGAAATTTATATCGGTAGAACGTTTAGAAATTTGAAAACTAGAATTTCCGAACACAACCGTAGCTATGACAACAAAACATTAGATTCTAACTATTCAAATTATTTATTAGGAAACCAACACATTTTCGACCCAAGTTTTGAAATTTTACATGTAGTCGGTAAATCCTTTAGTTCAAATTTATTAGAGGCTCTTGAGATAAACAAAAATAAATATTCAGGTAACCTTCTTTCATGAACAAATAGATGTCAATCACTCTCCTTTATTAAACCTTCTTAATGTTTGTAGAAAGAAGAACCAAATCTATCACATTACAATTCCAGTTTTTGGAGGGTTGGCTTCAGAAGTTACCTTTGCATCGACTCCCGTGACCAATTTGACGTCAGCATTAATTTCCTTCACTCTAATTTGTATTTTAATCAGTTTGCAATCACGCGAAGTTAATTAGCTTTACGTGGGTTCCAGAATTTGCTGCATAATGCCTGAAAAGGCCTTTTGTTAGTTCATGCTTGATTAGTAGTTATAAAAGTTAATATAAACTTTTTCACATCAATTCAGACGGGAATTTTAGCAATGTCACTTAAATAGCAATTATAATAAGTCATTTATTTATTCTACTATTAAATTGGAAAAAATTCGTTATTAGTGAGAAATAATGTTAAATACCAGAAAGTTATTCTCAAGTTTCGAAACATTGCTAGATAAAATAACAAAGGCAGTTCAATTCATAAATAGCAAGATGGTAAAAAATTGAGAAAGTTGTCAAAATGATATAAAATTTTTTTGTTTAACGATATCAATATAGAATTTTTAAACATACGTAGCTGTCTATCATCTTGATGGAGAAAAATATTTAATATCGAACAGATACGTGAATGATTTTTAATTGTATGGATTTTTTTAAATACCTGTGGATTGACATTAGCAGCAATAGTAACTTAGCAACAAAGGTAAAAGGACAGACTATAAAAGCAGCGAAATTCAGTGGGTGTCTAAGAGAGACAGTTTGGAAAAACAAATACATGACCACCGAAAGCAAGATAAGAATGTATAAAGTTATGATGCGGCCAATCCTAACATACGCAGCAGAGACAAGAGCAGACACACAAAAAATCACATGAATAACAACATAGAAATAAAAGGTCTGATATCAATATAGGGTGTAACACTCAGAAACAGACTAACCAATCGGCAACTGGACCTATGTCTGCACTGACCGGGTACCGATGACGAGGTGTGTAGCTGCAAATTAATATGTGGACACCGGTATCTTCAAAGATCACCAAAGATCATGTTCCTGATTAACTGTCAATACAACTGGTTGCTCTCTATCCTGGGCATTGCTAGTTTCTCCACGTGGGATTCCAGCACATGATCTCGAAGGCTTCGTAGCGCTTTCCACACATCCCGGTAGGTGGATCGATCTGGAAATTCGTTTTTAGTTACCAGGTACAAAACCCCGCGAATAGTGATTGAGACTTAGTGTCTTGTCAGGGGCTGGCATCTGATCTTCACGTTTATCTAATTGTCCCAACTTCTTTCAAAATACGGTTGCCAACCCTCGTGCGTGTTTGTTACTGACAGATATGTTATGGGCCAGTGAGTACTCTTCCGAGAGCTTGAAACAAATCTTGTGTTTGTTCTGTAGTGACTCCGTATCTAGCTTTCCAGTTACCTCCATATGCAGCCATAGATTCTTCGAAAGGTGGGTCAGACTCTTGTTGTAGATGATTCTCCCCTTCCTCGTTGTTATGGTCTCCTTCGAATGGCGCTAGTCGGTTTTGGTGGACTACTCTCGGTTTTTCATTAGGGATCTTGTTTATACGATGGATGATGTCGTTGATCCTCTTCTTGATTAAGTATGGACCTTCCCATGATTTCTGTAATTTTGGAGAAGATCGTTCTCTCCTTGTCGAGTTATGTAACCATACTTTGTCCGTCCCCTTCGTTGAAACAGCCTTCCGTGGCCTGCGTATCGTACCGTTTTTTAATTCTGTCCATGGCAACTTGAAGATTCGTTCGAACCAATTCGTGCACATCGTCCATTCTTCTTCTCAACTGGATCACGTAATCTTCTCCTACTAGATCTTCGCCAGGCCGACAGCCAAACTCCAGGTCCCAAGGAAGCCTCATTTCACGTCCATATAGAATTTTCGCAGGTGTTTCACCCGTGGACTCATTTATGGCCGATCGATAAGCCAACGCAAGTAAGGAAAGTTACTGGTCCGAATCTCTCTGGTTGCTGGAAAATACTTTGGACAGGTATTTTCCAATGATCCTGTTCATTCTTTCGACCATTCCATCTGACTGTGGATGCAATGCTGTTGTCCTGGTCGTCTTCATTCCCAGCTAGTCACAAATTTCCTGGAATACCTGGCTCTCTAAATTTATTCCTTGATCGCTGTAGACTTCCAAAGGCACTCCATATCGGCTGATAAATTCTTTCACCAGTACATCTGCAACAGTTGTGGCCTCTTGATTCGGGATCGCATAAATTTCCATCCACTTTGTGAAATAATCCACTAGTACAAAGATGTATTAACCACCATTGTCGTCGCCGGAAATGGTCCAGCGATGTCTAAAGCAATCGTTTCGAAAAGGCTTCCAACATTATATTGTTTCATAGGTGCGATGTGGTCCATTACTCGTAGCACAAGTCGTACATTTCTTACACCAGTCCTTCACATCATCGGTGCCTTTCATCCTATAAAACCTCTCATGGATTCGCTGGAGGGTTTTCTTCACTCCCAGATGATCTTCCGATAGACAGTCGTGTAACTTCTCCAGTACCTCAGCTACTCTTGTTCTCGTGATAACTAGCTGTCTCCTCCTCTCGGAACCATCATCGTTTTCAAGGACTCTTTGCAACAAGCCTTCTTTTAGGACAAGGGAATCCCACTGAGCCCAATTTGCCTTGAGAGTTGGTAAAAATCTTGAAACCTCTTGCCAGATAGGTTGCTGATTTTCTTCCTTCCATTGCCGAATCTTCACCAGGTGAGGATGGTGGTGTTCCCCAGTACTACAATGTCGTCCACATAGACCAGGCATGTCTTCCAAGACAACCACCTCAAGACATTTTCCATGAGTCTTTCAAATATCGCGGGCGCATTACAGAGCCCGACTGGCATTACTTTGAATTGCCATAATCCAGATCCGGTGGTAAAAGCAGTCTTCTATTTGTCTTTTGGGTCCATTTCTACTTGCCAATAACCAGACTTCAGGTCCAAGGTGGAAAACAGTTTGCTGCCGGCCAGTGTCTAGCGTATCGTCGTTTCGAGGTAGAAGGTAGCTGTCTTTCTTCGTCACGTCGTTTAGTTGGCGAAAGTCCACGCAGAATATCGTTTTATCCTTTTTCTTGACAGGCACTACTGCAGACACCCATTGACTAATGGATGGTTCTACTACTTTTTGTTCTGCCATCTTTCCAATGATTTTTTCAGCTTCCTCTTCCTTCGCTCGTGGTAGTCTTCGAGCTGATTGCCTAATTGGCTTGGTATCACCAGTATCGACTTTGTGTTTGCCGGCTTATGTTCTACCAGTCTTTCTTCCTTTTGGCACGAATAGATCTCGATACTGCAAGAGAAATTCTCTCATCATCTTTTTTCCAGCTCGGTTTAATGATTGACCAGTTACTGATAACATCTGTTCGAATCTGGCATTAGAATTGTCAGTGGTCGTTGTTTGACGAATTATGGACGTCACTGGTACGAAGAATCCAATCCTGGTTTCCTTCTTGATGGTAACTGGGTAGTCGTTCACGTTTATGACACGTACTGGGATCTCCTTCGCCGACGTAAACAATCCTTTTTCAATTAGTACTCGTTTGCCAACCTCCTGGTCCTGGTTCCTTGGCTCCATCATAACCGGTGTACCTTCCTCCATGATTCCCTGTAGCCGTGCTACTATCATGGTTTCGCTTCGTGCAGGTAGAACGGTATCTTCCTGTACAGTTGCCATCACCGCTTTAATGGTTCTGTTTCTAAAGTCCAAGTGGAAACCATGTAGATTCTTTACGTCCATTCCCAAAATCACGTCTTCTTCGATGTCAGCTACGATTACCATATGCGTGAACTTTTCTGCGCCAATTCCCAATTGGATTTGTGTCTCCCCGTGAACGTTAGCACTATCCCCTGTGGCGGGCCGCAGTCGCAGTCTCGTTGTCTACCAGAAGAGTATATTTCTTGCCATTCACTTCGCCATCTACATATACACTGTCGTTGCGACTTCTGAGAGAAGCTATCAGTATGAGAGGGTCTTTGGAACGATCATGTGTCGGGGATGCCCCCTCGTAGCCGACCCGTTCTAGTTTTCCTGTGGCTAGGGTTCATGGTTTGCAGGAGTCCTGAGGAACTTACTTGAACTGCGTACATGCCCTAGCTCGCCACAATTCCAGCATCTGTTCTTTCTCGGCTTCTTGTCTATCATACTTTTGATCATTCTGACAATCTGGTCAAGTCTGTCATCGTCGTCTTCTTCATGTATGGTCCTGACTTTGTTATATCCCGAAACCTTCGTGGCTGCTTCATATTCAAGAGCAGCAGTTAATGCATCGACCAATGTTTTGGGATGGGATAATCGAAGCGTCCTCCGCATATCGGGGTCACGTAAGCCTGAATCCCCAGACATTCCATCATGTTCTCTAGTGCTGATGGATGAGCGAATCGAACTAGTCAGGCAATATCCACTTCGTACTCTTGAAGGATTTCGTCACGTTTCTGCCTTCGGTTCTTCAGCTGGGATTCGTACAAGTGTTCTCGATGTTCGTGACCATATCGCATGTCCAACCGCTTCTTCAGCTGCTCGAAGTCATCCGTTTCTTTCAGAGGTATCGTCTGGAGTACATCTAAGGCATCTCCCCTTAGCGCGATAGTTAAGTTCACTGCCTTCTCCCTGTCAGACCAATTATCCACTCTAGCAGCTGCTTCAAACTGTTTCACATAGTTGGTCCACGATTTTTTTCCGTCGAACGTTGGGGCCTAGATTCGGGCAAAACTGCCAATGTTTTCTAACTTAGGGTGTGTTTCCGGCTTGCAATGTTTTGTTTGCTCGATCTTCTTTTCTTCCGCTGGTGTGTCTTGAGTTCTTAAATCTGTCATCTTTCTCTCTAACTCCTTGATTTTCTCGTTCATGTGATTTTGTATCGTTGTCATCTTCTCAATATCAGATTTTATTTTCTCGTCCATCCTATTCTACATCGTTAGCATCTTCGTATCGATATCCGATTTTAAAGACGAAATTTCATTTTCAACGTCAACAACAGTGTCATTATTCAACGATAAGATATCGGCAGAAATATCTTTCTTCATAGTGGAAATCTCCTCGTCTATATCAGTAGAAATATCGTTCTTCATAATAAAAATATGGCTCTTTATAGTTGAAATCCATTTTAGCAGAAATATCATTCTTCATAGTTGAAATATCGTTCTTCATATCAGAAATTGACGAGATTAACGTGAAAACCTCGTCATTGAATAAAATTGTTTCTGGATCCGAGCCATCACTTTCCAGTGCCATTTTTAGTCTTTCTACTAAATTACTTTTCTTCCCAGACGTTTCCAACTCGCGATTTTCCAATTCTGCTCTTAGTTCCGACACTTTCGCGTCACTTAATGTCTTGGCCATTTTTATGTAGATATTTATTTATATTATCCCACTTCAGACAAAAATGTGGTGTTTTTCTTATTTATTTGAAAGTTTTGATACGACGGGTGGGATAAATTTATACACACGGTATGTCTACTCACTTAATTTATTTATACACTATACTATTCACTAATTAATTATAAACACAGTATATTCACTTACACTAAGTTCTCTACTCTTTATTCACCTAATTTATATAAATAATTTACTTGTGCACTGTTTATCTCACGACATCAAATTACAAACTGACTGTCCCGCTGGTCGGTATTCTCTTCTAGTTTTGCAGCCCACAAAAACAATCGCCTCCCTGGAATTTTCTAGATAAGACTGGTCACAAAAACAATGTACCTCACTGCAAATGTTTAGGTGAGAATAGTCACAAAAAATAATGGTAAGCAATTGGGAGGAATCCCCGCGCATTCGCCAGTATTTTAACTTTCATACATAGCTTAGACAAAGTCGGATTCAGGGACTACACCAGTGTGCGATTTCGTAACAATATGCTATACGAAGAACTGTGCATACGTTTTGATGAAGAAAGTGCTGGAAGCTGTTAGTGAAAACGGGATCATCCCTAAAATGGGTGAGGAGACGTTGAGGAAAATCTGCAGTGGTATTGTGGAGAAGAGAGTATCTAAGGAAAATTAACGAGTATCAAGGAAGAAATATTTATTATACGAATGGAACATGGGTTAACGAGGGGCACGTGGTGAAAAAAGTATGGCAAGATGGAAATGTGGAAAATGCATGTGAAGCAGCTATTGAACGCTGGTCAACCGGTTTCAAAATGCCATCTGGGAAAGGCCGTTGTTTGATAATTACACATATAGGAAGTGACAACGGATTTGTGTTAAATGGTGAATGAATATTTAAGTCCAAGAAAACGAGAGACTACCGTGAAGAGATGGACGCAGATGTGTACGAGACGTGGTTTGAACGCATTACTTCAAATTTGGAACCAAGATCTGTCGTCGTTATTGATAATGCTCCTCGCCACATTCGACACTGCGTAAAAACGCCACAACAGGCATGGAGAAAATCTCAAATTCAAGAACGGTTAAGGGATAAAAGCATCCCTTACGATGATAGCAGTGTAAAGATCGAATTTCTTCAAATTTTGAAGATACTTGCATATAAATATAAGAAACTTGCTGTAGATGAGTTAGAATTGAGCCAAGGAAATACTATATTAAAGCTACCACCCTATCATTGTGAGTTGA
Source organism: Galeruca laticollis (assembly GCA_963921935.1). Lineage (NCBI taxonomy): Eukaryota > Metazoa > Arthropoda > Insecta > Coleoptera > Chrysomelidae > Galeruca > Galeruca laticollis. The sequence goes on along the minus strand of OY998178.1, from coordinate 218,968,007 downwards.
ATCCAATTGAATTAACTTGGACACAATTTTAAGGGGATATGTCACGAGAAAATCGAACTTTTAAATTAGCCGATATGGAACGCCTTTCTTAGAAATCATTGGAACGAGTGACAACAGAAAACTGGAGCAAGTGTATTGCTCATGTTCAAAACGAAGAAAACAGAAGGTGGAATGTAGATAATATGGCTAATAAAGTAATCGATGATATTATTATCAATGTCGGTAATAGTGATATTGATAACGGAAAATCGGGAAATGACAAAGGGTAAGTTCTAACATTGCTTCTCGGTGTTACGAGTTCTATTTTTGTAATTCTAATTTTTGTACCTATGATTTCCTTTATTGACAAAAATTGCTTTTCTTTATTCTATAAATGCTTCCCACGTTCAAAACATAGTTCAGAAAAATGTAACAATGCTATTTTTAACCCCGCAAAAAACGTCCACGCCACCTATACCTATATGTTAGTGTTAGTGTACATTATCTAATCAGTGCTGAATCGTAGAGGAAGAAAAAATGGCCTCAATGAATAATCATGTTCCAATTGTGGCATGTGGATTTACATCAACGCGTATATTTATTTGATTAATTTTAACATATATAGGATTATTACTAAAATTCACAATAGCATGTTGTAGAATATTGGCAGTGGGAGGCGCGCCACGTTAGACCACCCCCACCACTCTCCCTCTGACGTCATGACCACGCCCTCAGGCGTCATGACCACGCCCTCAGACGTCATGACCACGCCCTCTGACGCCATGACGCTGTCATATGTCAAATGTGTCATCTGTCAAATGTGTCATCTGTCAAATGTGGCATCTGTCAAATGTGTCATCTGTCAAATGTGTCATCTGTCAAATGTGTCATCTGTCAAATGTGTCATCTGTCAAATGTGTCATCTGTCAAATGTGTAAACAGTCATCTTTCATGTGTTCTGTGTCATCTGTCATGTGTTCTGTGTCATCTGTCATGTGTTCTGTGTCATCTGTCATAAGAGTCGAATGTGCCATATGTCATATCTGTCATAAGTGTCGTATGCGTCATCTGTTAAATGTGTCATCTGTCAAATGTGTCAACTCTCAAATGTGTCAACAATCATCTGTCATGTGTTCTGTGTCATCTGTCATAAGAGTCGTATGTGCCATAATATGTCATATGTGCTATAGGTGTCGTATGTGTCATCTGTCGTATATGTAAAATGTGTCAACAGTCATCTGTCATCAGACAAATGTGTCAACAGTCATGTGTGGCATATGCCATAAGTGTCGTATGTGTCATCTGTTAACAGTCATATGTATCTTATGTTCTGTGTCGACTCTGATGTGTTCCGTGTTGTCCTCTGACGTCATTAGCGCTATCTTTAGGCCCACCACCCTGCCTCTGATTGGTCAGCCATCCTCATCTCTGATCGGTCAGTCAATGGTCTGTGATGTATGTCTTATACCGTATAATCTGTGTCGTCTGTCAAATGTGTCATGTCGTATAATTTGTGTCGTCTGTCAAATGTGTCTTATGCCGTATAATGTGTGTCGTCTGTCATCAAAACTTTCAACATACATTACACGCCATCTGACCTCGAGACTGTCAACCTACATTATCCAACATGTATCGGTAATACAGTTAACCTTGTGTCATCTATCTTCTGTGTGACGTATATCAAGTCTGTGTCGTCTGTCATGAGTTTCTTGTTTTCTGTCGTATGGTCTGTCATGTGTGTGTCGTCTGTCACATGGGCGCTGTGTCTTTTGTCGTATGGTCTCTGACGTGTGTCTTGTATTCAGCGTCATTTCTGTCAATCTGTTGTCAGTCTACGCCATCTGTCGTCGTCATCCTACATTGTCAAATATGTGCCGTCAGTTAACGTCTTCGTCAATAAAAAAACAACTACCTTATAATAATCTTTATCAAAAATACAACACATTGTTATAAATAAACGTTTTAATTCCATAAACCTTTTCAAAAGATTACTTTTCGTTTTTTTCATTTGTCTTTTTGTTTTATAAAGGCATCATCCGTAAATAGAATATTGTCAGCAAAATGGGAATTTTGTGCCATTTTTTTACAAATCTATTGACAATACTGAATACGGAGCGGATAGTCGTTAGATAGCCAAATAAAGAGTTGGTTCGTTCATTTCTTATTAATTTCATTGGTATTTTGTTATAGTTTGTAGCCTTTTAATTTTTTTAATTGTTACACATATTATTAAAAAACCAAAGTAATGATTTTAACAGTCCAAAACATGCCAACGAATAACTTTTTATTGACAATTGGTGTTCGAATTTGATTTGATTACAAAATTCTCCTGTGATTTTTTATTTTCAACTTCCCCTGTAGAACACCATTCAAACTTCATTGCATATAAAAAACCACAGATAATTGTATAACAATTTCTTTTCTCCACAAAACTACATGCGTCGGCTGAGTTTCAGCTGTCATATGACAGTTTCATTTAAATCTCTATTTTTCCCATTGGTTCCATTCTCACATAACTTTCCTTGTTATCACCCACTTAAAACCACACATAAAAATATCCATAACAACACATATTCAATTTTTCATCATCATACAAAAAACCGTTGTTAATCAAGACACAAAAAAAGCATTAGAAAATCTAACGACACATATTGTCATAAATTTGATAAAAACGTACAAAAAAATATGATTGCATCTTTTAATAAGCATTTGTGAATTCTTCATTGTGACGCAGATATATAACGAAGAAAATGTAAATAATAAAAATATAAAGGAAGGTGTATGAAACCATCGAATTTCATTTTCACATAATAACCAATTCATACATGGAATAACATTCATTATCGTCACATTACGACGATTGGTCCTTCAGAGCATTTACCATAAAGGAGAATACGGCATTCCGCAATTTTGCTTTTCCAACAATAGAAAAGAGGAAAACGCAAAACAATTGGGTTTTTGAAAAAAAATTTTTGTAATAAGTGGATAGAATATTATATAAGTTTCATTACAAAACATTTTTTAGTATTTTTTATTCGATTTAATTAAAAAGTTATAACAAATTAAAAATAAATTTTTGAATCCAGTACTGAAAACATGCCGCCCGTTCCCGAATACGTGTGACGTTATAATGTTAATGTCTATTCATTGTAGTACAAACTGATGCAGTGTTTTGACTTCTAACTGATTAAATCTTGGTATTTTCGTGAATATATTCATGAATATATAAAAAAATGTCGAACCTTAAGAGTTATTGTGCTTGTTTCGTACAATTATGTACAAATACTTCAAAAACAACTCCCCAAAAAATGTTTTTAAATGTTCGACAAGATCTTAAACGTCGTAATAAATGGTTTCAAGCAGTGCGACGACATAATCCCAAAATTTGTCAAATTTGCTTTGATGTGGTCATATGGATGTGTATGTATTTTCAATTTATGATTAATTATATTTCATCAAAAAAAATTGATAACTCGAAGTCGATAAATAATTTTTTTAAACTAAACTCCAAATCATTACTTTTAGAAGTCCTAGCATGGAAAAATTTCTATATGAATAACTTAAAACGATTAAATAATGAATTCGGTCATACTTATCGAATCTAAAGAACGCAGGGAAATTAAGTGTTGCAATTTTAACACAACATAACTTGGACCTTTGTCTTGGGGATCAGGTATTTTGGTTCAGTTTTATATTGTTATAAAAAAGATATAAGCCATTAAGTGATGGTGTGATTTTGACAGTTTTGACAATTTGTGGTCACCAATCTGGAAACCAAAACCTGATCCCCAAAAGGAAGCCTAGAGAATTCGATTCTGAAAATATGAAATCTCAAATCATTGTATTTTTTAAGATTTGTTGTGCGCAAATTTTTGCAAACGAATATCTTTTTACTTTAGTTCAACCGCTCCACCGTCATGATGCATGGCGCTGTATAGAACAATATAGAACTATGACAGAACACGACGGTCAATTCATAGACAAATAATATTATAACTTTCTCTATGGGTCAAATGCTGTTGTCATATGCTTTGTGTTCATAAAAATATAGCAAAATTTATAGTTTAGTGTGTATTGTATTTGTAAGTGATTATAATTAAGTAATTTTCATGCTAAATAAGTAAATTTGTGCTTCGTAAATGCTATTTATATTTACTAATTTACTCCACAAGATTGTGTTTAGTGCTTCATGCTTCCTTGCAACAAAAATGCACTTTTTGCACCTACTACACAAATAACTATTTTTAATGTTATTCTTATTTATTGTTGGTAAATACATCAAAGTGATTAAATATATTATGTGAGAATGATTTTGAGTTTTTGTTCTTTGGAATAAATATATCATGTTTATACCTGTTAATAGTAATTGTGATTCGGCTTGAGTTGAATTTTATTGTTGTGTTTTTCTAGACAAATTTTGTTCTTCATGAGGTCAATTATTTCGCTTATTGTATTTGTTTGTGAATTCAGTTTTGATGCAGAGTTATTTCAAGTAGTGCATTATCACTAAAATATTTTATCAATGAATGTATGTCATTTAATATGCAAAAAGAATTTATAACACATGGTAATTATTTGTTATGTTGAATATATTTACCATCAGGAGAAGCACCTAGAAAACTGTGTTGAACATCTACCCACAATCCTGTATCAACCACCACAACATTTTGTACTGGTTCAAAAATGCTCTTAGCCATTTTTTCCTTAAGAGTTCCATACTCCATTACCTCCGTCATACAATAAGTCTTTTTAAGAACAGTTTTAACAAGAGAATCACAAGGTGTATTTGTTTTTCTCTTAACAACCTGTCCAAAGATTTTATAAGAAATTAGGATGGTTATCTACTTTTTAGCTTGCCTTAGCTTATGCACCATAGGTAATAGTAATTGTTGAATAAAATTAATGAATGAAGTTGGTAACATTATATTTTAAAAATCTTTGAACCATATATATTCTAAAACTTGGTCTAGCCAATAGTCAAAATTTCCTTGCAAATTGTTTGATTATATAAGCATTTCAAAAAATCAAATAAAATAAGAAACCAAATTATTATTAAAGGATGACTTAGTAATAGTCTCAGTTGTTGATATTAAAAAAAAATTGTAAAACAAAGGACGACTAAAAAGTTAATTTTGTCTACTTGTTGCACTTCGGGGACTGTATCAAGTTATACAGATATGTTTTCTTTTCTAAAAACCATTTTTATGTGTTGTTGCTGAAAAACGTAAAAACAACTAAAAAAAATCCAAAATTCCAACTTTTTTTTGGGTAAATCTATACTTTTCTCGCATATTAAATTAATTTATCTTTCAGGTGATCACACATATGTGTATCTGTCATAGAAAAAAGAGAATGAACCAACTATTTTTTTGTATAATGAAAGAAAAATGTTTCAGTTCCAATCTCCACAACACATATGATCAATCTTTGCAAACAATGTAGAAGCAAACTTGTACATGTTGATTGTATCTTTGATTTTGTACTTTATATATCGATCTCCCCACAATATATACATTATTATTTGTCATCACTGATCTTTCGCTTTAAATTTTTTATTAGTTATTATAGTTGCTTTGTAAGTTTTTTAAACGTTTGCTATTTTAAATTGAAATTCCTCACTGTACCTTACTTTCCTCTTTCTATTAAATATAAAGCATTGTATTACAAGTAAATATTTCTTTGTATAATAAATTTGGAAACTCTTTGTTTATATTATTTGTTTCTAGATAAATTTGAATATATTTACTTATGTAGTTGAAAAAAGAGCATACAAGTCAAATAAAATTTGAAAGCAACCAACAGAAACTCTGAAACTGATTCAAAATGATTAGATTGAGGCAAAGTTGTGACACAACATTCTGTGTTTTCAGACTAAATAGCCTATTTTAAATCATGTACATTTGCAACTTTTCCGCAGTTTAATTTTCTTAGCATGAAACAAACAAAAATTCATAATCATGAAAACATTTTATTATGTTAATATAAATGGTACAAATTTTGAAAGGTAGAATGTATATTTTTTCTTCCATTCTTAATTTGTTGGAATCCATATTATTAAATAGCACATGTCCTTTCATGCAATATGTAATGCACCTTGTATCAGGTGATAATAGTTATATTTTTCAATTATCACTATTATATATTCATCAAAATGAATTGTGCAATTCTTATCTTTTGAGAGCGGTTTTAATTTTTCTTCATTCAGGTTCTTCAAAGGTCACTTCACTTCAATTAAGCATTTTTTGCTTTTCGCTAACAAACCCATATTATCATTAAAACAGGAATTCAAGAGAATGTTGAAAGATGGTTTGATGATACTAGAACAAACCATCAGTATTATTTATCTCATATTTTCACATTAATCAAATAATCCAGTAAACATAACCTCAAACATAGCTTTTAAAATTAAAAAATACGGATTGCAGGATAATTTACATTATCATAACTACAATTTTTGATAACGGGTCAATACGATTGTAACGCGAAAAATGCGCCGAGCCGTCGTAAATTTAACGATTGGCAAGCTTGTCGAGAAATGGAATCCTAAGCACGGTATGCGAGACGTAGGCTGTCCTCCATTTGCCGTCGAAGTGTACACACATATTATTAACTTTAAAATTTTTTGCATGTGCTCTGGGAGCCATTAGAAGTCGATAAGAAAAACCGACAATTTCGTCGTAGGGAAAGAAAAATACGGCTGGAAACAACAGCTGGTAGCTTTGGCCCGATAAGTTATTGAACAAAAAACGGCCGATGACTGTGGGTTCCTTAAGGATTTACAGGAATTGTATATTGGTGGTAAATTTTCCGTAGACGGCGTTAGCTAGAAGGATTCATTAACAAGGGGGGTTTTTTTTTGTGACTCACTGATTGGAATTTAATGGGTCAGTGAGACCAGATTCCAGGAGGACTGGATTAGTCTGGAGCAACATCAGTTCCTGTTCTGGTTCCGGAAAAGGATAAGTGAATAGTTTTCCTCTTTATTCATCATTTTCATTAGTAAATTCACCTTTATACGTCACATATTACCTTTTTACATTTAAAGTTTTATTTCTTTTTGCGACAATTATTTATAATCTTGCTTACACTGGTACTTTGTATTTAAAAATTTTAAATCTTTGCTCATAGTTTGAAAATACGCTAAGACACTACGGTACGTACCTGGTATTGCGTTATTTAGTGGTTTTATTTTTATTTGCCTATTTCTGACAAATTTTGTGAATATAATTTGCACCGTTCATAATTTTGAATTGTATTTTCGCTAGCAACGCTAAACGCGATAACTATTTAAATTTTTGGCTTATGTAATATTTTTAATTTATATTGATATTGGTATAATTTGCGGAAGAGTGTAATTGTACATTGTTGATTTTTGATACATATATTATCGTGGTATTTTTGAGATATTGTACATGAACTATTTGGTCGTTTCCCTAGAACTATAGAACCTGCTCGACAGTTACTTAATTGTTTGTAACTGATAAGTTAGTTAGGAATTTTCTTGGATTTATGTAGATTTCGGCCTTCAGCCCATCTACATCCTGTGTTTACAGCCTTCAGCTGAGCTCAGGCATTATTTGCGATATTGTTGTAGTGACATTGTAACAAATATTTTGAAAAGAGACTAATTAAAATTTCAATCAGGGTGTACTTGCTGACTTTTATTTACTTATGATAATTTACCTATCAGATTAACCTTTGGAGTGTGTAGTGTGTGTTGTTAACCCACTGAGGAGTTGTGAGCTAACTTAGGAAGTCTTGGGTGCTTGCCAAAACTTCTCTGGCACCCTTTTTGTATACATAATAATCATTTGAAGAATCCACCCCTTCATCGACTCGAAGCTAGTCGACTGGCGAGCACGGGTTGTACCACGTGAGACAACCCGCATACCTATAACGAGCACTGTGAGGGTTTGTAGGTTTTTCTCGTTATACGATTACGTACTTTTTAACAATTTATTCCTTTCAAAAACATTTATGAAACTCTTAAGTAATCAAAAATGTACATTCAAATGGAAATTATGAATTATTTCAACACATTTTGTTTGGATCCGTGTATATAATATTCTCTTATCTATGCACAGGTGTGCTGTGGTTTGGATACAACATAAAAAACAGAGATAAGGTTTCTATGGTTACAATATAAGTGGAAATATTTGAAATCAAAACATTCGAACAGAGATGCGTTTCTTTGAACCGGCAAGAGTGGAAAGACGACAGAGAGAAAAAATATGTTGAATAAAAGCCGATTCAGTACTACTATCGACATCTATCGTGAATATTTTGAACCAAATAATTACTAAATTAGTAACTCGTGCTGTGTAGGTTTTTAGGTTTATATACCTGTGAGGAGGCCCCTCTTAAGGTTTAATATGATATTTTTATACGCGTTAGGTTATGTATTATACGAAATTGAGATTTTTATCATTCTATATTATGATGGGTTTTCTTCTGGAAATTATCGAAATTCGCTTTTATAAATCCTTTATCACACATGTTTTGCATTAAATTTCGTATATTTCCATTCAATTCGCATGTCGAAGCAGTTGACACTGTACTATCGTGAAAATGCTTCCTTCATGATAACACGTCACAAACGTGGCGACCGATCGTGGCGCGTTCGTGGTTACGTCATTTAAAATTGTATCTATCTTTAATTGTTTATTATTAGTTTGAAAAAAAAATTGCATCAACAATTTATACAATATGTGTTAAAGTTTTATAATACATAAAAAATCGATAATTTTTTCATTCAAAAACACAATTGAGATAACGAGTAGACATATTCAAATATTTGAGCTGATCATTAAAAACAAAATGGGTAAAACGTCGAATGTGTTCAATACTACCGTATTGAATACTTATACGGCAGTGAAACTTGGTCCCTAAGAAGCAGATCAATGGAAATAACACAAGCTCTTGAAATATGTACCTTTCGTAGGCTTTTGAGAATTCCAGGGACAGACCAAATTATTAACCAATAGAACTGAATAGATCTTCCACCCCAAGAGAATACCTAGAAACAGTAAAAAACGCAAAGTAGCTTACTTAGGCCACAGGCTCAGGGACCCAAAATACAGGCTAGTGGAAGGAATCCTAGGGTAAATACGCCTATATCGTAACTGCTCTTAAATCATACCCCGTTCAAATTTCGCGCTTACGGCCACATGGAGGGCGTGTTAATTGTAGCAAGAGTGATCTTTAGTTGCACATGAATCACAGTCAGAGTCTGTATCGTTTGCCGGTACTGCAGCGGAAAATAACTAAAAGGTTAGTGAAATTTACTGTCTCGATTCTTACTTCGCGGAATCTACTTATATTACTGTTTTAAATGAAACTAACTGTTTCTAAATAATTCCACAATATATTATAAAGTGATGATATTTAGTATCGAAACAATTGTCAAAATTCTTAGAATTTTTAACATTTTAATAATATAATATGGAATTATCTAGAAACAGTTAGTTTCATTTAAAACAGTAATAAAAGGATAGTATTTCTTTCATTTTCTAAAAATATTTTAATTCTATTTACAAGGTGTCAAGTAACTAATTGTTGTTATTGGTCCATATATAGATATTTCCGTTTAAAGCAGATATTTTAAGAGTAGTGTAGTGAGTAGAAACTTGATAGAAAATTTAGTAGATTTTCATGAGTCTGAATCGTACCTTATGATTAAATCTCATACTAATATTTCAGATAATAGAAAATCTAATTATATTGGTTCATTGCATTTCTTTGGTGCTATATCCTATAAGTTTGGCAACATTCTAAAGAAATATATCATTAATTTTGGTTTCAAGACCAACAATAATTTAAGATCCTTATTTGTAAACATCAAAAACCATACCATATCGATTATTTATTCTCCTGGACTAAACAAATTGTCGAGACTGTACTGCCGTCAATGTAGGCCGTTTTGGACGTTTGTTGGACACCTTAGGTTTCTTAAAAGATATAGGAATACTGACCCACCTGCTACACCCTCCGCCTTTGCTAATCACATTATTTCTGAAAACCACAACTTCTTCTTTTCAGATGCTTGTCAATAACACAAGTGCTTTATGCGTCTTATGATGAATTAACTTGAGATGTTTGAGATCATCCAAATTAATTCTGCTAATAACTTTATTTGACTTAACGAACAGTTGAAACCTCAAGATCCATACATATTCCTCAATCTCCCCTTTTGATACTATATTATTTGAAATCAACATGTAGTTTTGTGAATTATTATTGTTATTTATTACTATCACATCTCACTCTTTATTTGATTTTGACTAACTGTGTTGTATTTACTGTATACCGATGTTTGTAGTATTGACATTTTCACCTATTTTTTTAAAATATTTTTATTAATGTAAGAATCTTCTTCATTACTGGTTGTACTAAATATTATAGTTACTAAATTTGAAAGTTTTTTATACAATCAATTATTTTACATTAACTTAAACCACGTTAATATTGTCTTGTTTACTTTTATATAGGTAACAAACGTTTTTCATTTTTCGCACTGTCCCATTAAAACCTAAGATAATCTTCAATTTTATTACTATTTAACCTTTAGTTAGATCACTTTTCATTTTCTCTACCGCCGATTTCAGAACGTTGATCTATCTTTGTCAATTTTGAAATTTGACATCGTTCCTCTCTTCAGTTAGTTTCTTGCCGGATTTATCCTGAATATTATTCTTTGGTTTGCTATTAGCAGTACACCTTGTGTTATTTGTGATTCAAATTCAAAGGATAGTTTTTCTACTTTTATTAGTACAATATAGTTACTTCCCTGTGGGCATGGACTGTATTGGCCATATAATGAATTCAAATTTGTGTTTCTTGACATTAGCCATGATTTTTTGCTTTTATTATCATAATGTGAAATATCCACACTCTAACAATGTGATGCAACTTCCAGTGTTCAATCTTTAGAAACATCCAAATATATTTGGACTCCACTCGTATAACAAGGAGTTGGTACATGCGAAAAAAAAATCATAATGAGCTTTAAGACACTAAATGTCATCTATTTGTTTTTACTTCAGATCTACTGAAGATTTACAATTTTAAATCTTTTTAAAATATTACAACCTAAATAGTACTCATATTTAATTTCCAAATTAACCTTTTCCACCAGCTTGCCATACTTTCCCTTTCAAACAACGCCTTAATTAGGGCGTTTTTTGCCTAACTACATACTATGTTTACTTAGATAATTTGTATAAAATTTGTAATACTGTTTCAATTCTAATTCCACAAAAAATTTTGTAGTCTGAAGATTGGCATTAAATGGCGAAACTAGTAGCTGAATCTAATATAATAAAAATTTGTGACGTATTGACTTTGAGTTTACATTCAATAATAATCAATTATCAATATAATGTTGTTAATAAATTAATTTTATTTATGATGTACTTCGAAGATTGTACCTTTTATATAAAATATTATCTATGCATTTTTTTTTAAAACTGTCAGACACAGATATATATTACCATAACGCAAATTCGGATCGCTGTTAGCATTTCACATGGGATCTCGGTAACATAATTGAAGATGCAAATGCAAATATTAGCAGTAACTGAAATCTGCACAAAGTCGTTAACGCGTCTTGCCTTCAGAGAATAGCTGTCCATTCGAAAAATAACACCTGGATAGTGGTGGTTACTGCCTTATTTGCATCATAATAGACGCATTAAGGTGCCTGGGAGCCCAACTCATTCTTCTACGAGTGTATCGTGATTTTAAGGTTCAGCCTTCACGATGGTCATCTAGAGGGTCAGTCGTGTCACTAGGTTAGGATATAGTAATTATTAAGGGAAGAATAATTATATATAACATATGGGAATTTTTACCGAATGTCTATGGGAAATAATTTATAACGTGGCGAATATATCTTTGAAAACCCAAAGAATAAAAACTAACGTAATTTTCAATATTTGTATACAAGGTGTCTATAAAGTTGAGATGAAGAAAATATTGACAATAGTTGGGATCAAAAGTATATTTTAGACGACGCCATCTGAAAGTTGCTCGTTCTGTATTCATTTACATACCGAAAGTTGCGTTTTGAGTGTTCCATGTAGTGAAAGTGACAGTACCGTACTGCAACACACTTTCGGGACGCACATTACTTTTTGCAAATAATTAATATTGACATTGCAAATATCATTAAGTACATTATATTGTTCAATAAATAAAATGTTTATAATTCTCTATTATTTATTTTATTTCCTCAGTATGATTGAAAAAGTTTTGGATCTTATGCGTAGACTAAAAAATGTTGTGTACGCCGCGGCTGAAATACTACTTTGTTGGTCTCGTCTGTTGCTCGCGTCGCTTTGCTCGTCTCGCAATTGTCAGACTCGTCCAACAAAGTAGCACTTTCAGTCCTTGGCATACAAACAACTATTATAAGGTCATATGAATTTTTGTCATTACAAAGTCTCCTTTCTGTCCTCTTATACAAACCCAAAAAATCATTCCCAACTTCCAGTATGGGTTTCGACAAAATCACTCCACTGTTGATCAGGTACATAGCATCACCGACGTTATAGAGCGTACACTAGAAGAAAAGCAAGTCTGCTCTACAGTGTATTTCAGGATATGTAACATATTGTTAAGGTTTGAACAAGAGTTTACAAATAGAAGCCATTGTACCTCAGTGAAATTTATTGGGTCCCATTCTTTATTTTTTAGTAATCAATGATATACCAGATAAAAGGAACAGTAATAGCTGTTTGCTGGTACCACTGCATTACTAACTGTGGACATGGCCCTAGCATCTTATTAATAACATGGTCATCATTAAATTCTCTAACAATGTGATCGAAAAGGACAATACATTCATTTGCCTGTTTTGGCAACGCTGTGTAAACGAATCATAAAATTTCCAATGGTGTACTGCTCTGAAAATTTATACTTGTTGTTTAAGGCAAACAGATGCCTTGATTTTGACAGGTTGCTATAACGACAACCTGAATTACCCGATAAATTTGTAGGCACGTGGCCTAGAAGCAAAATTATTAAGTATTATTTCTCTGGCTTGACAGCTGTCACGTGCCAGAATAACATTGAAGATTATTTGTTAATATTATATTACGCAACAAGAGTTGTAAGTAACCCATTACGCACGAAATGAAAAAGTTTAGCAGCGTCTTAAAACTCTTGTAACGTACTATACTTTTTCTACGCCCATTCATTTTCTTCCATTAAATAACAAACATCGCAATCATTTAAACTTTATTATAATAGTTGTTGATAACAATTGAACAATTATTGTAAATCGATTGTTCCTTATTGTTTAATGGTGATGAACGGTTATTTATAATTGTATTATATTTTGTTCAAGAAATTGACAATACAAATGACATGACATTTATTTTCATAGCATGCTACTTAAGAAAACGTGTCCTATTTTTAAAGAAATTGCATAATGTGCTGTCTACATTTAGGGGCATCACTCTTTCAATCCTAAATATATCTCGCTATTGCTAAAAGTTTTTATGTTTTTTTAATTGACTAAATTTGTGTAAATAGACCAAATAATCTCTTGCGTAAATAAAAATTTAGTTGTAATTTAATTAAACCAAGATGTTTAAGTTTTCTTCTCAAAACGCACGTGTATGTTATGAGATCTCATTACGTGCATGTTATTGTTAAATGTCATTTACAAGAAATGTTGACAGTGCGATTTTTGACGTTTACAGACATGGGCGTAGAAAAAAATGTTTATTTTCATTAAAAAAAAAGTATATGTTATTTATTATTGATATCAATTATCAATTGCAAGTGTTTTTGAAGTTCATTTTCTACTTTTTTTTTCATCAATTGCGAATAAAGGAAAATATTTGGGAGTTTTTCACTAAATATCTATGTTTCATGAAATAAAAGTAATACTTCGATATGATTTTGTTCTCTTCAGTACTGGATTTATCGGTGAAATATAGTTTAATTTCACGAAGAATATTGCTCATATCTGTGAATAGATCTTCTTGTTCGGGATTTAATACAGAATTGTTCACAATGTGCGTTAAATATTTTATATTTTTATGATAAATTTGAATATGCTCAGACTTTGTACAAAAAAGGAACAAAAATTGTACAATTATCCATTCATATTATGTGTTTTCTGCGACTCTAGTTCTAAGATGGCCAATAATGTGAAATGTCACCAAAGCGCTGCAGTCACAGCCAACTTCACAGATTTTATGTTACCGCTTAAAAGCGTTTCCTTTCTCTCTAGTAGTATGAAATTGTTTATAATATCGAGAAATGTATTTATTTAAGATTCTGATTTCTACTTTTTTTCACTAGGGCAAAGGGAAAGTAAAAAAAATTCAAACTATTTAAAATACAATGTAGGTATAAAAATTTATTCTTTTCTGGGTTGCGAATTTTATTAGGACAATTTCCCTCAGCTGGCGGCTCGGGAAATTTTCCAAAAATTCGCAACTCGAATAAAAAAATTTGGGAAATTATTGAAGCTCTAGGAAAATTATAAGTGACCATTTATGAGGAGATTCACAACTTGGGAATAGATGTGTAATAGAAATGCTGTAAAATTACATACTGTAAATACTGTATTGAATTTAGGAAAAAGACTGAATTAGAAAGAAATTTTTAATTTAGTTAATTTATCCGTTATCTGAAAAAATAAATATATAGGGATATTGACATGGAATTAGGAAAACCTTCGATAGTTTTATTCAATTTTCAAATAAAAAACAATAAAAAAGAAACTAATTAAGTAGTAGTAGTAATTTATATACCCAAGCCAAGCGTAATATATGAGCATTAGATAAATAGTACATTTTATAAAATACAGACAATTACTTCATTAAAATATGAAAATTTGAAGCTCAGTATTAAAGTATGTTCCATTAGCAAAGACTCAAAACTACTCGAGTTCCGTGATTCTCTTACAGCTTTTGTTAGCCTATTGAATTCATTCGGGCCTTTAAAAAATAAAGAATTGATAGTTTTTTTAATTCATCGCCAAGTAATATAAATTTCTACAAACTGGCATCCATTGTAATATTTGATGCATTTCTTGAAGTAAGCAGAATGGAAGTATCCCACTGGAACCTTTCAATTTCCAATAATGCATACCACCATGAATACTGAAGCTTCACGTGCTTCTGGTACCTTATCAGAGTTAAATTTTGTTCCAATGTCAACAAGACCACAACATTATTTCCTGTTCATTCCATTTGGCGACCTATTGCCATTTTATGCGTTACCAAATTGCAAAATAATGGATGATTACTACTTTGCACTTTGAATTGCAAAGCAGATTTAGATTCAGAGGTGTATGTATCCTTGAAAAAACTGTACGCTCTTGTGAATGGAACACTAGTGTCAGAGTAAAAGATCTTAACTCTGGTTCGTACTTTGGAGTTCCTCGGTCCTTTCATCCTTCTCTCAAAGATATCTAAAGCTGATACCCGCAAAATGAAATTATGAAATACTTGTGAAATATACTATAGATAAAATCTTTGATATACAAACTTCAAATGAAATTCACTCACACTTTGACATAATGCCGTATGTATGAATGTAATGGTAAGATTATTAGTTTTTAATAACAAAAGCAAAATTCCACAAGCTTTCTGTTGGCACTCATCATCTTCTAGATGGAATTAATTCAAAAACATCCTTCGTACAAATAAAAATTCTTACCAGCGTGGTTGATTCTGATTTATCACAGATAAAAACCTTCTCCTTGAAGTACTCCAGCAATGATTTCAGAGTTGCAATTTTACTTCAGAGTCTTCAGAGGAACTGCAGTAAGGAACGAATTGTATTTTCAAACTATTTATACTTTACATTTTGCTCGAATCTAGTACTTTCATCAATTCTTCCATCTACAGCTCAGGTTTAGTTTTTTTAGGAGAAATTTCTGCAATAGCCGAGATCGAACTATACGTAAATTATTATTTGATTTTCAATTAAATTGATAATTTTTGGTCAAAATTCTAATGTGTACTTGTTAAGCAGATAGTATGTATTATGAATCTTTGATAAGACTTACCTGGATGATACTAAAACGAATGCTCGATGTGAAACTAGGGGATTTGCACCGGCTTGAAGATCTTTTACACCTTTTTCTTTAACGAGGAGAGAAATGAGTGGAGCTGAGGAGCATATTGAAGGATCTAATGGAACTTGTATCATATTTCTAAAGACCAATCAATGAGAACCAAATCATTCTTTGCTCTTCATTCATGGGAAACCTGCAATATGAATATGTTGTAGAAAATGAAACTGCACTAATTATATAAAAAAAGGTAGATAGAATCATATTTGATATTTATTCACTTATTAATAGAAAAATGGCTGTACTGGCCAGTAAAACAAATATAATTGGATGATTGAGGTATTTCATTCTTTTAAAATGCATAACTTTTAGCTTTGAAAATAATTCAATGCATAGGCCCCCCTATATCGACAACGCTGGGTTTTTAAAAATGGAGGTCAAATGAAAATATATAACTGACAGATGTAAACAGAGATATTTGTTCAAATGATATATTCTTTGCAAATTTAACACTGATGAACCATGTTTTTGAGATTTAATACACTTACGCAGCAAGGAATAGTAGAATATCTGGCTAAAAACCCGAATAATCGCTTGTAAACAAACAAATTCACGATCCTCTGTAATGGCAACTATGCTATGATTTGTTGTTACGATGAAATTACGCCATATGTTTTTTGTGAATGGATGTGGTCGTACGGCGTTGTCATGTAGAGCAGAATAATTTTAAACCACATACATCAACAGCATCAATAACAAGAAAATTTGTTTGCTCCATGTCCTTTATAATAATCTTTCAATAATACCATAACATACCTCATGACTATTATTATTTTGCAAATCAATGTTACTTTGAATTTTATACATCAGTTTATTATATATTTTTCCAGCAGATTTCAGAAATAAAGCACATTTTGACAATAGCACACGGTGACGGGTAGATTATAGACTATAGTTGACCATCTCGTTATTGCTTTTGTAATGTTGGCCTCAGTATTTAATGTAAATAAGTGGGTCTATTATGCTATCAAATTAATTCACACCAAATTGGAAAATCAAACTCAATGGACAAAATCTGTACATACAGACTTCCCCGATAGAAGATTAACCAATCCAGAAGCATTAAAAATAATCGAAAACAAATTACCAATAGTGAAAAGTGTCAAACATTTAGGCATGAACTTAGACGTGAGAAAACATGTTAAAAAACTAACGGAATTAGAATTAAATCAGGTAATATCACTGATATGATATATGACAAAATTTTATTATAATATCAGATATTGTAACATATTGTAACCGGTGTGGCAAAATTGAACTGTCGAGATGCATGAAGAACATAAACACTATTGCAACACACCATAAGTATTCCTTAATATAATAAACGCTCCTGGTATATAAGAGATAAGGATCTTTATAGAAATTTTGGTATCCCAACAGTCAAGAACGAAAAAATTTTTTTGCTGGTATGCACAACAGGCTATACCTACACGTCAAGCTCTGCAAATTCAAGAAGTACGAAAATTGAAGAGAAACAAGGCCTCTAGTAGGGTGACTAGTGTAATAGAATGGCACAGTGGAACGTATGGCATTACGAAGACGGAAGAGGAGCCAGTTATTTAACCCTATGAAGAGTAATTCCATGACGCGTATTTCCACAGTATACTATCGTGCAGAGCAGGCTGTTTTCTGTACCGTAGTAGGCTATGTATTGTCTTTTAGCGCACGCAGCATTACAATCTGTACTGCGATGCAGACATCGCTCTGCTCTGAACGCTAGTATATTATGTAATCGCCAACAACGTATTTGTATATTACAAACTCTACCCAATTACAGACTACAGAGCTGATCACGCAATTAATACGTCCCACGCCCAATACCCAATTTCAAAAGATTTCCTGTCTTCGCAAGTGCAGCATGCAACAAGCGTTTAGTTCACTTTGCTGTGGAGTTTGTTGTTGACATTGTGTTAGCAATGGACTGTGAGAACAAAATGTTTCACATCTTAAAAAACTTTTGCCATGAAGATGATCAGCTTATTGGCTGGAATTTTATAGATTCAAATAATTATAACGTGGTTTTAAGATCGAAAAACAGGAGTGATAAAACAGCTAGTGAGTTTTGTGATGAATTCATAAAATCATTCAGTGAAGCTACATTCACGAATTGGATTGTTCGATATACTTATCCCAACGCTCAAAAATTTGAGTTTAAAAAAGTGTTTAAGTGCCAACATAACGACTTTAATAAAGTAAAACAAAATAAACACAGCGATAGCCGTATACGAAATAAGAATTGTAATGCCACTATAATTATTTTATTTAAGAAGAATAATCGAAATACTTTAAAAAACGACCCTCTTCTAAAGAAAGGGTTAAATGTTGTTACAAAGGTAAGATTAGGATTTATGTAAACATTGCGAAAACACTTAAATTTTTTGGTGACACAATATAGATAGATACCTATCTATCCATTATTTATTTTTTCTACTACCGTGCGTAAAACACATACTTTACACACGCTGCGGTTTTTACTTTTTTTTTAACTTTTTTTTCACTAGTGCGTAAAGTAAAATATTTCAAAAACGGGACCAGTTAACAAAATAGGTAATATTTTATTTTAAATTGTCATTTATATTATCTATCTAAGAGAAGTTAAATTATTATTGCTGATATTTAGTGTCTAACAAATTATTAACAGTTTTTTTTTATATTTCTATCATAGTTTTCCTTAAATGTCATCGATTTAATTTAAAGTAAACAGATAGGCGTTTTGACATTTCTGCATAATAGGAATTTATTCCTGAGATAACTTGATAAACAAAAAATTAATTTAAAGAGTGAGGTGGAGATATATACATTTTAATAAGTTTGAGAAAGATAGAAATAGCAGTTTATACCTAATATAAAATGTTACATAAGTAGTATATCAATTTCTACAGTTTATTCAGAATATTATAAAACCTAACTTTTGTAATTCTAGGCTTAGTGGACATTAGTTGACAAAATGTATGGTATAGTAGAAAAAATATTCGCCTTCGGCTCATGCGACAATATTCACATTCGTCAAAAAAGTCCACTTTACAGACTTATTGCATAAATAACTATTTTTGCAGATCAAGTTTATACACAATCATCAGGTGAAAGTAGCTGAAGCGTATAGGTTTTTAAGAAACAGTAGTACAACAAAAGCAATTTTCTTAAAATATTTTGATAGCGGTATGACTCCTTCTTCAGCTAAATCTTACCATGAGATGTTTCTTGAAAATTCCACCGAAGATAAAAGCATATTTGAAATTCTTTCAAATGCCCAGATAAATCCAGCTGACCGTCAAATTTATCATCTTTATGAAGGATGGCGGTAAGTAGATGAAATGCCTTTTCCTAAGACTATATTCTTAATTACTTAATAATATTTCAGTGCGAAAAATTTTGGTGGTCGAGATGCTGCAAGCATGATAATAGCTTTAAAAGAAAACATTCTGCTTTATGAAGAAATGGGAATGCGAGTGATTATCAAAGAAACCCCCTTCACCATAATAATTTTGACCCCTATAATGATTAGGGCACATGAGCGAGACTTTTCAAATAGGATGGTTTTTGTTGATTCCAGTGGCTCATGTGACCAAACTGGCACCAGCGTTACAGTTATTCTTGCAGCCGCCAAAACTGGAGCCATACCATTAGCTTGCCTTTTTCACTCAGACCAAAGTGAGGCAAATTATACTTTGGTTTTTAACCTACTGCGGGAATCTTTAGGTGCTGAGGGTTTCAATGGACTTGGCTATCCAAAAATCATAATGACGGACGATTCTACAGCGGAGAGAAATGCATTACGGACGGTATTTCCCGAATCTATTGTCCTTTTGTGCTCGTTTCATTTTTGTCAAGCGTTTTGGAGATGGTTGTGGCAGGCTGATCATATGATTGCTAAAGAACATCGCCCATTAATATTGAGAAAATCTCAAAAACTATTATATGCTATTACCAGAGAAGAATTGGAATCTGAGTATAATACCTTTATGTGTGACGAAATTATTTTGTTATACGAAAATTTAATAATCCACTTGAAGAAGCTATGGAATCGAAAAGAAGAATGGGCCCTGTGTTTCAGAAGTGCCTTATCAACAATGGGACAAAACACAAATAACTATGCTGAGGCATCTATAAGAATTTTTAAAGACCTTATTCTAGAACGTTGTAAGGCATTTAACAGTTGTGCTTTGGTCGAATTTGTCTGTAACGTATTTGAAAATTATCACAAAAGGCATTTATTGTCGTTTGACAATTACAGAAAAATCAAAAACGAACTTATTCACAATAAATTGCATTTAAAAGCAAAATATTTAAACGTTAAACAATATCAAGAAACTATTTACGGAGTTTGTTCGGAAAAATACAATCATTTAATTTACAACGTTGATACTGAGACGGCCACCTGTGATTGCCCAAATGGTCAAGGAGGAAGATTTTGTAAACATCTTTGTGCTGTGGAACTTAACTCTTCTTTCTCTTTATCGTCCGTTCCATCACTGTCAGTTGAAGACCGAAAGGAGTTGGCACGAATTGCTTTAGGTGAGGAAATACCAACGGATTTTTTTGAAGATATGATGGTGGTGCCTACCGATGAGTACCAAAAACAAGACATACCTTGTGTGATGGAGGCAAGCTATGCACAGGAATGGGAATCGCAAACAAATCTGGAAAATGTAGCTACTGACATTCAAGATCTCTGTACCGATGAACTTTCGCAGAATATTACAAGAATTTTGAAAGTAATTGAAGAAAATAAGTCAGTAGAAATGAGCAATGCCGTTAAAAAATTTAATCATAAAATAACTAAACTAACGACACCTTCGGATATAATAAGCTTTTTTCATAACATTAAAAGCGTTCAAAGACAGAGGAACATAAGAGTTCAACCAACTTCTATAAGCCGGAGGAAAGTTCGACCTGGGATGACTTCGGGTGCTAAATCGATACAAGCTGGAAGACCAGCAAATTCCTCCATTACAAAAAGGAGGCCTAATGTGAGATCGCTGTCGAAAAATATAACAAAGAATAGGCCCAATGCTAAGTCTCATTAAGTAGGTACCTACTCGTCCACAGCAGTAAATATTTCCTTTTTTAATTTGATGTTTATTATTAAGTTTTGTAATATGACTTATTTTATTATAATATTTATTTCAATGTTTTTGATAATAAAAATGCGTTATGTTGTTTTATGTTTCGCAATAATATTATTATTCTTATTCTTTTCTTTCAATGTTTATTATAATAAACATGCGTTATGATTATGTTTCGTAATAATATTATTTTGTAACCTTTATTTCAATCTTTATTATAATAAAAATGCATTATGTTTATTTTCTTTTGTAATAATATTAAAAAATAAAAATAATAGTTTTTTAGTTTTTTATCAAAAACATCCGACAAAGTTTAGTTCAATCTACCCTCTATTTGAAAAAAAATATTACGATATATTCATTATATTGTTCCATTTTGATCGAACACCAATTTTCTGAAATTCTCAGAATTCACCTTTTCTAGAAATTTGTGGTCAATCTGAAGGGCACAATAATACACCTATATATTGGAATATATTTTTTTACCAATAGAGGTTTGATTAAAATAAACTTTAATGGACGTTTTTGGTAAAAAAAAACTAAGTCTGCCTAAATCAATAGATGTTTTTATTCGAAACTTATATAGGTACCATTGAAGTTCATTTGCAATACCTTTCTGTAAAAAATATATAAATAATAATTGTGTCCTCAGGAATTGAAACAAAATATTCGAGATTAAAAGATTTCGATGAAAACATCCCTCAACTGCACAGAACTAACTCAACTGTTATAAAATAAGTGCTGCTAGTTTCAAGTAATTAGGTATCTACCTATAACGAATAATTTCACATTTCTGGAATCGAGTAGAGTTTGTAGTATACAAATGCGCCATTTGCGATTTCATAATATACTACGTTTCAGAGCAGAGCGATGTCTGTATCGCAGTACAGATTGTATGCAGCATGCGCTTAAAAAGACGGACCAAATCCTACTACGGTACAGACAGCGGCCTGCTCTGTGTAGTAGTATACTATGGAAATACGCTTCCAGGACACTAGTGGAACGTACAGTAGACAAAAGCAGCTAGAAAACATCAAAAGACTTACGTATTATAGTTTGTTGGGAATATTAGATAGACATTAATAGTTGGCCTGCAAATTCCTGTTTCAATACGCAAAAAAGACTACTGTAGAAGGTCGTTATCTTGAATACAATCCAAATAATGGAGGAATTTGGGAATTCTTCAGTGAAAAAAGTGGTATAGGAGAAAGTACCAGTGTGAATACTGTAATATTTGTTTCAAAAAAATATACTATGTGGATTGAACTAGGGCATGGGCTTTTCAGGCGAGTGTAACTTTCTCCCACATTATAATCAAATTACTGAAAAAAGGCAAATACATTGTATCAAATTGAACTGAACTGATTTTTGCTGATGGTTGAACTGTTTCCAACTCTCGCACAAATGAAGAGTGATTCCTTATAAGCTCCAACGATCTCAGGTCTAAGGTCCTATGTCAATTTAATCAGCAACAGCTGCCTCAACATACGAACAATTGTTAATTTCTCAATTCTTAATTTATGGTTTGTAAGGGAAATTAGAGTCGCACCAAAGTCTAGACTGGTTTTTGTATGGCTCTTCATCAATGTGATCATCTTATCGGCTCATGCGAGAGGGATCTAATATTATTTGAAAGAAATAAGCGTTAAAAACCATTTTGATTTTTTATCGTTATAGGAGAGAAAAGTTAGATACTAGTGTTGTTTATTCGAAATCGACTTAATAAAAAACTTTATTTTATTTTTTATCAACAGTTGAATGGTATCTAAATTGAGGAATATGTGATTTCCGTATAGTGTATCATTGTCAGCCAATTTATTTAAAGATAAAACCAGTGTGTGCCAGTTTTTTCATGAAGTGATTTAGAATTTCATTGACACATATTTTTAAAATACAGACCAATAAAAAAATATTAGATGCATAATTTGATAATATTTAGATTTCAGGTTCGTTTTTTCTGTAAAGGAAATGAAATATTCTTACTAAAAACCTTGAAGAATAGATTGAACAAAAAATTATTATCTAGAATTTTTTCAATACTCTCTTGCATTTATCCTCTACTATTTTATTGGAGCTTCAAATTCCAACTCGTACACATTTTGATTCGTTCATTATATGAACCACTGAATTTATATTTTTCATAAATTTGTACCTATAAATAGAACCAGCTTACTTTGGCACCTGGATACTCAAAATTTAATATTGTTTTTAGAAGCATATGTGGAATTAATAAAATAACATTGTGCCATCCATACTTTAACCGCATTCTAAATGAAAGAAAACCATATGTCTGGCTTTATGCAGTTTGACTCATTCTTATATCAAAATCGATCCAAATTGCCGAAGTTAAACTAAGGTATTGAAAACAAATAACAACAAATTCAATCTTACAACAGAAAAGTAGCTCTATTCATTTGATTTTTTTCATATTCCACATGTAATGTTTGCAGAGAGGCAAATAGTATCACTTATTCACTTGTCAAAACCGGAAACTAATCTATAGTTGTTCCAAAAAGTTCTAGGTTTTTTCATTATAATGTGGAAATAGTTAGATGTATTTTCATTTATAACTGTACCGTGAGTATATATATATATATATATATATATATATATATATGTATATATATATATATATATATATATATATATATATATATATATATATATATATATATATATATATATATATATATATAAGCAAAAGGTGATGATTGTCAGGTATGCGGTCAGTATAAGAAATAAAACTATATTCTCATTCTCAATATTTCGCTATTGTTCAATAGCATCATCAGGAGACAAGATGTTAAGAGTCAGTAAAAGTTGATGTACACCACATTAAGGTACTAACTAGAATAATCTCAACATAATTATAAACTTTGTACATGCGAGAAATTGAAAATAGTTGTGTACATATGCTTAAAACATGCAACGCAAACTGAATAATACATGTATCTACAATTCTATGAGGTGTTTTTTAAATTTTTTTATTACTCAAAATTGTTTTATCAGGTTTTATCAGTATATTTTAAATGATCATTTAATTATCATTGTTTTCACTACTCAAATTTTGGAACCAAAATAAATATTAATTAAACACACCACAGACCTTTTTCACAAGCTGACGCCTTCAACAGTGTCCATCCATGACGCTTTCTCGCTCCATGATGCAATTTCTTTTATTAGTTTTATGGGGTGATAATTCTATTACTCGGGTTTACTTTTTTTAACACTAATTTTGTCGGTGCACTCATTTAGATTTTACTATTGGTTGGACCTTTTTATATATAATACTTTTTACTTAAAAATTTTATGAAAAATGGATCACATTAGATTTACCTGTTGCTTCTTTTCTTACCAACGCTTGACTGTCCACTGCCGCGTTTTTTTATCCGCCAACTCTAATTTTTGTTGATGACCGGAAGCTCGTAATGTTCTAGAAAAATCTTTTGATTATCGTTCAACTGTCACTTTGTTTTATTAACATTTTATTGTTTTTCTGACTTGAACTTGCTACTATATATTGTTTTTTATGCACTATAACCTTATCGTCATTCAATTATTCACTGGAATAGTATTCACCATTGTTTTTCTTGTAAGTTAATTATTAGAAATCTTCCGATTGGTCAATGCAAATATACAAATTTTTCAGTTTCTACAACCTAAATATTTACATAATACATATGGATACAATTCATTTCTTATTTTCTTCTTAGTTACTACATCGCTATACATAAATAGATCGGTAGTCATTTATTTTTATTCTTAATATCTCATATAAATTGCATTTTACGTTGGTATACCTGTCGTCAACTGTTATATTTCTATTTGTTTGACATTACCTATCAATTACAATTTTCTACATTTTATTATATTCCCTATTAAAGTTTATAATTGAATATTTCATATACCATATCATATAGACATTTTTTCTAATTCTATATTTTATTTATTTATCCATCATTCATAGTTCTGTTGATTTTTTCATTCCTATTGCATGTATTCTTCAAATATAAACAAATCTTTTATGTGTCTAATGTTACGCGTGGCGTCACGTTATTTTATGGAACTTCGTTGCTTGTTAAGTTCTGTCTAAGGTTGCTTATGGTACTGAATTATTTTATTAATTGTTTAGCAATAATTATTTATGAATTCTTTTGATTTTATTATTTATATTCTTTATGATTATGTATACTGATTCTAATTAATTACATTCTTCTATATTTTTATTAATTTTATAGAATTTTGACAAATTACTTTTATTGCTCGTTCTTTCTACAACAATATAAACATATATATATATATATATATATATATATATATATATATATTGAACCAGATATCATAGATAGTAAGAGAATTAGTTCTATAAAAAAATGTTGCTAGTATGAAAATATATGAAAATAATATAATTTAAGAAAACAAGTAAAAAGGAAAAAAGGAAACACTTTTCTTAATTTAAACAACATATCAAGTAAAGATATATTAAATAATTGTCTATAACAATATAATAAATAATGAAATTACCTCAATAATAACATAAAATATAGAGATTGCCTAACCAATGTAATGATGTAAATAAAGTTGCCTAAGACGAAGATTATTTTCCATAACATAATCAGCTGTTCATCTGAAATGAAAACAAATATTATTATAGTTAATTCATTTCAATCATTAATTTAAGAATAAAAACAAATACAAATATTGAATAGAATATAATTCAATAGATTTTCATAGATAAACAAATAATGACATATGGACAAATGATATATGGTAAATAAAATGAACGTTGAATCAATAAATAATAATTTGTTAAAGTTTATTATAAATAATATAATGCAAAGAGTATAGACAAATAACATAAAAGAATTTATATTTATAAATAATATGAGTGTAACAGTGATAGACTGTCGATAATAATATTGGATGTTGTACCATTTAAATGTATCTATGTATAACCAACTTTAATTTATTTGTATGATAAAAAACTCATAGGAACTCTATAAATGAACTAATTATGTAAAAGAGTATATGTATGAAACTTTTCTAATAAGTGAAAGAAGTTTCAATTAATTTGATTGCAAAGGACAATATTTGATTGGTTATAAAATATGACAGAACAAATTGTGAATCAACAAGTAAACTTTGAAATAGTGACCTAAAAGAAAACAAAAGACTGTTTTGTTGAAAAAAGTGGAGAATCGAGGGGACGCTCAAGAGAATAGGGAAGCTGGTGTCAAGAAGCGAGGAGTGTGTGTGATAATGTTCCAGAAATTTCAAGAAATTCCCAGTTTAACATAATTAAAACTATATATGTATATATATATATATATATATTTATTATTCACATACACTGTATTATTTACTTACTTTTATTATGAAATTTTAATGTAGATGTTTATTATTTAGAATTTTTGTTTATTTTGGCTAGCTCAGTTATTTTTTTTATATAGTTGTTATATTTATTATATATTTATTAATTCGGGAGCATGAAACCCTTTTTTCTCTTTGAGTCCTGGCTTTTTATAATGTTGTATTTGTTTAAATAAAAAGAAAACACTTTATTTTTAAATAGATTCAATTTTAAATTCAATATTTTATATTTGATAATAATAATTTGAGACGCCTATGGTTATATTATACCTACTTATTTATTTTGATAATTTCTTCAGTGCGCGTGCGTGAAAAAACTAGTCATGCGCTTTAGCATAAAACGAACAATTCTTACACGAAAGAAGCATCTATACATGTACCAACATAGTTTGTTGACGATGCAGACAAGTGAATGGTTCAAACACATAAAAGAATTTATATATAAATCATACATATATATGATACAAATTGCTGTGGAAAGAAAATAGTTATCTACATAGATAGAAATATAGGAATTATATACAGATGAACATAGTTATTACATTAATAAAATTTCGAGCACCATATTTATGCGATTACAACATGGCGTAAGTACATATTTTAATTTGTTTAAATTCGGCCTTTTTATTAATATTAACGATTTATGCAATTAATTAACTATATAAAGTCTGTTCTCTTTTTTTTTCAGATCGATCATATTCGCAAATGTTTATCAATTTATGAAATCAAGTACTTATTTGAGTATTTTGAGTTTTTACTCTGATTATTGGCCAATAATATTTTAAACACACTGACCTGTTGTTCTTGAATTGAGATGAATGTCTCTGGACCCCAGGAATACTCCTCTGAAGCTCCAAAAACCAAAAATGATGAGAAATTTGGAAGATTCTTGCCGAAAAACTCGATATAATTAACTGTGAGTATTAATAAGATTGTTTTGTATAGTACTTTATAGTTTTAATTGTGTTAAACTGGGAATTTCTTGAAATTTCTGGAACATTCTCACACACACTCCTCGCTTCTTGACACCAGCTTCCCAATTCCTCAAGCGTCTCCTCGATTCTCCACTTTTTTCAACAAAACAGTCTTTTGTTTTTCTTTAGGTCACTATTTCAAAGTTTATTTGTTGATTCACAATTTGTTCTGTCATATTTTATAACCAATAAAATATTGTCCTTTGCAATCAAATTAATTGAAACTTCTTTCACTTATTAGAAAAGTTTCATACATACACTCTTTTACATTATTAGCTCATTTATAGAGTTCCTATGAGTTTTTTTTATCATACATATAAATTAAAGTTGGTTATACATAGATACATTTAAATGGTACAACATCCAATATTGTTATTGACAGTCTATCACTGTTACACTCATATTATTTATAAATATAAATTCTTTTATGTTATTTGTCTATACTCTTTGCATTATATTATTCATAATAAACTTTAACAAATTATTATTTATTGATTCAACGTTTATTTTACTTACCATATATCATTTGTATATATGTCATTATTTGTTTATCTATGAAAATCTATTGAATTATATTCTATTCAATATTTGTATTTGTTTTTATTCTTAAATTAATGATTATAATGAATTAACTATAATAATATTTGTTTTCATTTCAGATGAACAGCTGATTATGTTATGAAAAATAATCTTCGTCCTAGTCATTATATTGTGAAATTATTTAGAAACAGTTAGTTTCATTTATAACGAAAATTAGATTGTGATGTTGTCATTAGATTAAATTGTTTTGACAACGAGAGGTAAGAAATAAGTTTCAATAACATTCCACAAACATAGTAGTTCCAAGTAATGGAACAAATATTAATACGAACAGAAAATTATAAAACGTAAAAAACATGTTGCTGTTTTCATTTATTATTTTGGAACGTTACTTATTCGTCAGCTACTCCTCTAATTCAAAATAATTTTATTCCAGTTTGTTAACGCGTCGTATGAACGTTTTTACTCTCATAAAAATTGTATTTAAACGACGATTCGAGTGGAATCGGTCTCTTTCTCCATTGATCATCGCTAAAAAGCAAATCAATATTCAGTTATAATAATATTTCGTGGGTGGTTTTAAATTTTCTTGCTGGTGAGTCTCTCTATATCTTATCAAATTGTAGTTGTGTGCTTACAAATCATTCTATTTTGTTTTTTCTATTTGGTTAAAATACTTCGATTCTTTTCTTATGGTCTTTCCATTTTTTCACCGTTATTAACTTTTCTTAAAAGTTGATGGCGTCCAAATTTATTTTATGAAGCGAATTTATAACAGATTCTTCATGGTTATTTCTCAATGATTTAAATTTGCATTTTCTGATTATTTTGGGAACAGGACGGATAATAATGAACAGATTTATGTGGTTTTAAATTGAAAATTGAATTCAATTTTTGTATGTATTGGAGTATAAGCTCCTAATCCTATTCCCACTTTTCAATTTTTCCTATTGTTTCTCCTGTTTTTTTCTATTTTCCCCACAGCTTTGCAGCCCCCACTGTACTCTACCGTACTCTACTCTACTTTGCCGTACCATCCTGCACCACACCACTAGGCCGATAGAACACCTAAGTCGCCAGTCCAGACCACCAACGGGATACCGCTGAGAGCTGTACGTCCCGAGGCCCCTTAACTCATTTTCGTTAGATATAAAATCTTGAGTTGGACATTTTTATTGTAATAACTGATTTTTCATTCGTATTATATTGTGAATTTACGGTTTATGTGAATTTATTTTTTTGTTAAATAAATTCATTGGTCCCGAGATTTTGTTTATTGATTCACCTTATCCCAATTGACGTAATAAAAAATAGTGTAACTGAGGTCGAATTCCCCACCTGAGGAGAGTCCCAAGCCCGGGTGAGCTCAGTAATAGTGACAATTTATTATTTCACATAATTTTCCTTGATTCTGAACGGAAACTGAATTTCTGTATCTATCCTACAACTGAACATCTAATACCGCGATATCTAGTTACCTTGCTGGCCATACAAAAAATACTCCTTCGTCATTAGTTGAGAATTCTGATTACTTTTCTATCTTAATTACGCCGTCAAAGAAAAAAGATTATTCTATTGAAAATACTGCCATCATATGTTTAGACTTCAACTACTTCAATAATTGACTCCTATTTGCCAGTGTCAGATGGATTCCAACTAGCAATTTGACATGGGTATCTGGAAAACATAGGTACATCTATCAGCAATATTTTAGAACGAAAATATGTATCATAATATTTTTATTAGTTATCATGATTAAGTCGTCGATCAACATTTTTCTTTCAATACCTTGTAAAACAGATAGTGCAAATTATCCTTCAATCTACTGTTAATTTCTAAATTACGCACGTCAATATTTCTACAGTCAAGGATCCCTTTTTGTTGACAATAACATGGAGAGCTGTATAATTTCAAGACAGATCAGTATCAAGTAGCAGCTCTACACCCGATAGATGACAACATGGCTGTTTCGTGTGTTATTTGTTAGAGTGTATTTGAAACCGAAAGGACCTGGGTGTCATAATAACCTGCGCGAGAAATAGCAGTAACTGACAAGGTCAGTCGCGTGAGTAGCGTAACGAAGGTGTAGTTATCAAGGGCATTAGACGATAAAACCACGATTCGTATTATAGACTTCAAATAAATATATAAAGAATTGAATACTTCAAATTTTGTGACGTTATAATGAAACAGACATGTTTTTTATGTAAATCGTAGGTAGTACTAATTTTAAAAGATAAGACAATAAATTTGTTTGACATCATCATTACTCCAATTATTCACGATAAGAGGTTATGAATTTGATAAGGGTCAATAATTCCTCTCAAATTTTATAGAACTGTGCAGGTGTTCACAAATACAATTCAAATTGATAATTGTTTCGATGATGTGGAATGACATTTAAACAGTTGTCAAATTTGTTTTAATTTTTATAATTTTTTCATTATATTGCGGAATTATTTACAAGCAGTTAGTTTCGTTTAAAAAGTTAACAATTTGACACGATTTTTACTGACGTTGAGACACAATACTCAGCGTAGATATACTCGTACTTTCATGAACATTTGAAATTGAACCTTATAATATCGACCCACCAAATCGCATTTCTGCTCATATTTATAACTAGGTCCTTTCGGTTTCAAATACGCTCTAGCAATGAAGACAGTACCAGAACTAAACGCACCCTCTACACATGCGGATGAAAAGTTCAAATGTTATGCCGTTTAATAAAAATAAAATGTCAATGTATTTATTCAAACCAATATCAGTGGATAGAGTTAATCCAATATGTAATTACACGTCGAAATTTCTTTGAAATATTCGTTTTCACTGAACGAGTTGAGTTTAATTGTTTTTATATATTATGGAACGTTTATCAAGTGAGGATAAACTAAAAAACTTGCATCCATCAAACTGTTCTACTGAAGAAGTACAAAGTTGAACTCAAAATTATATTACGTACTTGTATTTCATGATAGGTAAATGTTCTTGGGAGATACATAATATAGCCGAAAGTTACGTGAGATAAAGGCCACCCATATAATCGTTTAGATACCCATGAAACACATTTCTATCCAGAAATGACAGGAAATATGTAGAAAAATATGAAGTTGACCGGCAGTACTTGCCTTAAAACAACTTCATATTATATGTTGATCAACAGATTCTTACTTTCTCTCAATTTTTTCTATGAATGGTAACCCTCTTTTCCTGTCAAGTAACGACGTTCTTTGGAAATGAATAAATCGGTATTGATTATGTAGATGTTTATCGAAATAATGCATGATATTTTGAGTTATTATACATGCAAATTAAGCTTTTATACGTGTGAGTGTACAAGTGTGTGATTTCGCATAATAACATCCACTATTTTAACTTTTTCTTTTGCTTGTAAAATGAACGTCTATCAAGAAATAATGAAGACTCGAAAGTTCCGTTAATTATTTAGAAGCAATTTGAATGATGTGTTCTGAGCTGCTCGACTGTATTTCTTTTAATAGAAATTGAATGTACATAAGTTTTAATTTGAATATTTCAATGACATTCGACGAAATATTTTTTAGCATTTTGGGTACCATAATATAGTTATCTTCAGTGATTGAGCAATGTTTATGGATTTGGTGAGACAAAAATTCGTCTTTTCTTTTCGTTGAGATATATTCAAGTACTTAACTGAACAGTGTCCTCAAAGTTCTCCTTACTTTTGTTAATCTAGAAAAATAGTAGAAACAGTACCATCAAAACTGTCATCTACGGATGTCAGTGAAACTTTGCGCCATGTACACATCCCAAGTAACTCTAGAAAGAATAAAATTCCGTCTCCCAAAGCATCCAATTGACACCAAACATTCATTAACACCTGACACAGAACTAGAAGTACCATATATTTGTGCCAAGAAACAATAACTAGATTTCCTTGAGGAATTAGAAATTATATGACACTTGAAATGTAGCTTCTGCCATTCTGAATATGACATTATTTGATAACCAGAGAATTGTCAATTTTTTAGAATTTTTAAAAAAATTTCATTATATTGTTGAATCATTTAGAAACAGTAGTTTCATTTATAACAGTAATTCGGTTCTGATGTTGATGTATTCATTATATAAAATTGATTTGACAACGAGAGGTAAGAAATAAGTTTCAATAACATTCCACAAACATAGTAGTTCCAAGTAATGGAACAAATATTAATACGAACAGAAAATTATTAAACGTAAAAAAATCATCTATTTGTTTATTATTTCTCATATATTTGTGGAATGAACACTTCCCTTGATTCTGAACGGAAACTGAATTTCTGAATCTATCCTACAACTGAAAATCTAATACTGGGATGGCTAGTTACCTTGCTGGTCATAGAAAAATACACCTTCGTCATTAGTTGAAAATTCTGATTACCTTTCCACTTTAAATGCCCCGTTAAAGAAAAACGATTATTCTATTGAAAATACTGCCATCATATGTTTAGACTTCACTACTTCAACAATTGACTTCACTTTGCCAGTGTCGGATGGATTCCAACTAGTAACGGCAGTTCAAATTTGACATAGGTATCTGGAAAACATAGGCACGTCTATCAGCAATATTTTAGATCGAAAATCTGTATCATATTTTTTTTATTAGTTGCCATGGTTAAGTCGTTAATAATATTTAAACATACAAGGATCCCTTTTTGTTGACAATGGCTTGGAGCGCTGCATAATTTCAATACAGATCAGTATCAAGTAGCAGCTCTACACCCAATAGATGATAACGTGAATGCTGCGTGTGTTATTTCTTAGAATGTATTTGAAACCAAAAGGACCTGGGTGTCATAATAACCTGCGCCAGAAATAGCAGTGACTGAGAAAATCAGTCGGGTGAGTAGCGTAACGAAGACGTAGTGATCAAGGGGATTAGAGGTGATAACATAAAACCACGATTCGTATTATAAACTTCAAATAAAAGTATAAAGAATTGAATACTTCAAATCTTCTGAATTTATATTAAAACAGACATGTTTTTAATGTAAATCGTCGGTATTACTAATTTTAAAAGATAGGACAATAAATTTGTTTAAGACATTGTCGTTACTCCAATTATTCACGGCAAGAGGTTAATAATTTGATAAGGGTCAATAATTCTTCGCAAATTTTATATAACTGTACATGTGCTCACAAACACAATTCAAATTGACAATTGTTTCGATGGTGTTTAATAATATCGAAACAATTGTAATTTTTTTTGAATTTTTATAGTTTTCTCATTATATTGCGGAATTATCTAGAAACAGTAAGTTTCATTTAAAACAGTAATATTAAAAAAATTAACAATTTGACACGACTTTTACTAACGTTGAGACACAGTATACACCATAGACTCGTACGTTCATGAACACTTGAAATTGAAACTTATAAAATCGAGCCACCAAATCGCATTTTTGCGCATATTCATAACTAGGTTCTTTCGGTTTCATATACGCTCTATCGACGGAGACGGTACCAGAAATAAACGCGCCATCTGCACTTGCGGATGAAATGTTCCGCCGTTTAATAAAAATAAAATGTGAATTTATTTATTCAAACCAAGGTTAGTGGATAGAGTTAATCCAATATTTAATAATACCTAAAAATTTCTTTAAAATATTCGTTTTCACTAAACGAGTTGAGTTTGATTGTTTTTAAATATTATGGAACGTTGATCAAGTGTGGATAAACCCTTTTAGAAAAAATTGCATCCATCAAACTGTTATAAAGTTGCACTCAGAATTACAAAAGGTACTTGTATTTCATGATAGGTAAATGTTCTTGGGATGAAACCACGAAGATACATAATATAGCCGAAAGTTACGATAAAGGCCACTTGTTAAACCCATACAATCGTTTAGATACCCATGAAATACACTTCTATCAAGAAATGACAGGAAATATGTACAAAAAGATGAAGCTGACCGGTAGTACATGCCATAAAACAACTTCATATTATGTTAACCAACAGATTCTTACTTTCTCTCATTTTTTTTCCATTTATTGTGACCCTCTTCTACTGTCAAGTAACGACGTTGTTTGGGAAGGTATTATTTTTATTAACTCCTCACTTTATATACATGTTTATCGAAATAATGCATTATAGCAGAACGATCCCTACCAGGCTATACAGCTCTATCTACAGTACCACCTTCATGTAGATAGGCCCCGCAAAACGTCTGAGACTCTGTTATAAATGGTAAGATGGCGCCACTCGAATCGCCTTACACCACACCGATAGTGATGTAACCTAGTCCTATACATAGTAGCATGGTGAACGGTAGAGGCGAACACGGATTACGTATTATTATATACTTTAAATAGTTCATGTTATTTTCATTTAGTAATATTTTTTGTTTGTTGTTAAATAAAATTATTACGACACTGGCGCCCTCACGTGGAGCTCGAATCAAGGATTCCTGAATGCAAGTGAGAGTTTCGTGAATACTTCGACATTTTTTTGTCTTGTAGAATCGAAACTGTCACATTTGACAGATTGGAATTTCGTCAGTCCGGCTTTTTCCAGTTATAACGACAGGAATATTCGCTGTTGACTTTATCCAATCCGATTTCACCAAACATTCCGCGTCGAAGTAAACGCATTGCTGCAAGCCAAACAACCATGGCGATGTCTCCAGAGCAATTCCAACAGCTTCTACAAGCCGTAGCCGGCATAAGGACAGAACCAGATAATCGGAAGAAAGGGAGTTTGAGCAAATGCACGGCCCCATTCGACGGAACACGTTGTCATGAGACAGTCGACAATTTCCTAAACACCATAGCAGTCTATAAGGATATGGAACAAATCACAGACCAAGACGCAATTAAAGGCTTGCCACTACTACTTACTGACACTGCAGCTACTTGGTGGCAAGGCATAAAAGGAGAAGCAACAGACTGGAATAATGCTATTCGATTAATCCGTGCCGCTTTCTCTCCGGCAACTCCTGCATATCAAATTTACCTAGATATCTTCAAGTCCCCTCAAGGGGTATCGGCACCTACTGACGAATTTATTTGTCAAAAACGAGCACTCCTTTCCAAACTTCCACAAGGAAGACATTCCGAAGAAACACAGATTGATCTAATGTACGGTCTTATGCACATTAGACTTAGGGAAAAAATCCCAAGAGGAAAAATCACTACGTTTACTGACTTGCTGACAAAAGCTAGACAAGTTGAGCATCTAGAAATGGAACTCAAGGATACGTCTACTTTACGACGCAATGAATCAACCGATACGCTACCGGTAAAGAAAACCAAATTGAGATGCACGTTTTGTAAGTTTAAAGGTCACAGCATACAAGAATGTCGTAAACGGCAGAAGCAAGACCAACCTAAAACGACTGCGACACATACGGAGCCTCCACAATCAACCGCTACCAAAACCGACAAAGGTCACCTTCACCGCTACGGATGTGGCAGAGCTGGATACTTCCGCAGCAATTGTCCCAATTGCACTAATGTCGGCAAAGTTGTCGATGCCCAAGCTGTCCACTTCTATTCAATAAATACGCTTTTAAGATCTACACCTGAAGTCCCAACAGTTCCTGCAAGAATATGTGGTATTAAGGGCCAAGCATATATAGATACTGCGGCTAAAACAAGCGTAGCTGGCGTCACCCTCTACAAACTTTTAAAAGACAAAAATTGTGCATTCACCAAAACCACAGCCCGAGTCACACTCGCTGATGGACTTCAAAAGCAAACAGTGTTACTGACAACATTTACTACTATAGAGTTAGGCGGTAGAACTCATAATATCATTTTTGTCGTGCTGCCTAACGCCGTGGACAACAGGACCTTATCAGGTATAGATTTCCTAGAAAAAGTTGGCATCGTGTTAGACTTAGGACAACGGTGCTGGTACTACGCAGACCGGCCTTTCGAGCGTTTTGAGTTTCAACCACAGTACCAAGGACTAATACAAAGACCACGGAATCAATCAGCAGAATCGAAGAAGCCGAAGAAATCTCTAAATATCGAAAGCGAACCAACTAAGGTACCAGATCCTAGAATACAACTTAACATCACGGACGTTGACGAGAATGATGACGTTTTATCTCCATTCTTAGAGTTTTTCACGTCACCCTTACGGGATGAGTTATGGGAAGCTTCAGACTCCAGATTCTCAAATGTTAAAGAAAACAAGCACACGAGTAATGCCTATGCACCGGAAGACATAGATGAAATTTTTCGTGACAGCCTACCTCTCACTTACTCGCCACAAAAGAAAACAGGCACCAAGCGAAAAATCCTTGAGTTATTTAGTTTCGATGTCTCCCTGCAACCAAACGAAGCCGCAACGCTATGCCCGACTAATCGAAACCAGCTGAATGCAATACTGCAGGAATTTCCAAATTTATTTGAGGAACATGGCCCTCCTACCACGCGGGCGGAGCATCGAATAGACACAGGCACTAGTTGACCAATTTCCAGTGCGCCTTATCGTCTTAATGTCACCAAGCAAACCATTTTACGCGACAAACTCGACGAGATGTTGGCTAATGGAATAATCGAGGAAAGTGAAACAGCGTGGACTTCCCCCGTCGTCATGGTACCAAAGAAAGATGGCGATGTTAGGGTCTGCGTCGACTATCGCCGATTAAATTCGATAACGATACCAGATCGATACCCACTTCCTCGTATCGACGATTTGCTACACACAGCAAAGAGCAAACCTTATATGACTAACTTGGATCTCAAATCTGGTTACTGGCAAATAAGAATGCATGAGGAAGATAAGAAGAAAACCGGGTTTATCACACATTTTGGAGTTTACTGCTTCATGCGCATGCCATTCGGTCTAAGAAATGCTCCGGCAACATTTCAGAGATTAATGGATAGGTTTAGAATTAGTCTCAGTCATATAACACTTCTAGTATATTTAGATGACTTGATTATTCGTTCATCAACGTTTGAAGACCACTTGAGGGACTTGGAACAAGTTTTTCGACGTTTACACGATTTCCAACTCCGTATTAATAGAACTAAATGCCGTTTTGCTTGTTCGACCATTGGATTCTTAGGCCACGTGCTGACACCAGATAGGATCACGATGGATCCCAACAAAATTCAAGCAATTGTGGATTTACCTGTGCCTACCCATGTAAAGGATCTCCTAAGATTTATCCAAACTTGTTCATGGTATCGCCGATTCATTGCAAATTTTGCCAGCATTGTAAAACCTCTTACAAATTTGACTCGGAAGAATACTCCGTGGAAATGGGGAACAACTGAGCAAGATGCGTATAACAAATTAAAGAACTGTCTGATAACTGCTCCAATCCTGAAACAAGCAGATAAGAGTGAACCCTTCACTATTAAATCCGACGCCAGTAGCTATGCCATCGGTGCAGTTTTGGTCCAGGGGGAGGGAGCAACCGAACACCCTATTGAGTATGCGAGTCGCTTATTAACGAGTGCAGAGAGGAACTATATGACCACGGAGGAAGTA
Source organism: Galeruca laticollis (assembly GCA_963921935.1). NCBI lineage: Eukaryota > Metazoa > Arthropoda > Insecta > Coleoptera > Chrysomelidae > Galeruca > Galeruca laticollis. The sequence continues at coordinate 218,930,519 of OY998178.1, read as the reverse complement.
GCATCACCTGCCAATCCACCCCTAAGGAAGAAAGGATTACGAGGTAGACCCAAGAAACAACAACCTTAATCGTCCTGCTTGGTGTGCTAGCCTCTCATCGGGACGATCTCGAAGCTAGAGGGGGAGGTTATAGCAGAACGATCCCTACCAGGCTATACAGCTCTATCTACAGTACCACCTTCATGTAGATAGGCCCCGCACAACGTCTGAGACTCTGTTATAAATGGTAAGATAGCGCCACTCGAATCGCCTTACACCACACCGATAGTGATGTAACCTAGTCCTATACATAGTAGCATGGTGAAGGGTAGAGGCGAACACGGATTACGTATTATTATATACTTTAAATAGTTCATGTTATTTTCATTTAGTAATATTTTTTGTTTATTGTTAAATAAAATTATTACTAGAGCATGTTATTTTCAGTTATTATACATGCAAATTAAGCTTTTATACTTTTATATATCAAGACTCGAAAGTTCCATTAATTATTTCTAAGCATTTTGGGTACCATAATATATTTATTTGCAATGATTGAGCAATGTTTATGGATTTGGTACGACAAAAACTCTTCTTTTTTCTTAGTTGACATATATTTAAGTACTTAACTGAACAGTGTCCTAACAAAGTTCGCTTTACTTTCTTAATCTACAGAAGTAGTAGAAGCAATACTACGAAAACGGCCATCTATGGTTGTCAGTAAAACTTTGCGCCATGTACACATTGTACACATCCCAAGTAACTCCTAGAAAGAATAAAATTTCCATTTAATAAATAATTAATAGTAATGAAATTTAAATCACGTAAAATAGCATGTCGTTTTTCTATTTTCAATTAAAATTTACAAAGGAACATTCTTTCAAATTATTCTCAATTTATTGACTGAAATTTAATCAGATGAAATTTTTATACATACATATTTATTTTTCAACTAATTTTAAGCTATTCTTCACTTTGTTTTATTTTTTTACATGTAACATTAATATATTCCTTATTCTAAAAGAGTAGTAATCATTATAAAACCAATATTTAAAAAGGGAAGTGAATCTGAGTTAAATCAGAATAATGGACTTTTTACTTACTTCTAAATCAATTAATAAAATCTGACATGGATTCTGTTAATCTGTATCTACTGTTAAAGCTTGACAATTTTGTTCCATTATGTTACTTTCACGTTGTCGGTATGAATAAAAATAAAGGTTATTATAATATTATATATTATTGAGGTAACCAATTGAATGGCTTGTATGAGATTGTTCCCTGCAATATTGCATCTACAGATAGTTGCTTTTTTATAATTTTCACATCTTCTCATAATTTCCTCACTGACTTCATCTACAAGTAAATAAATTGAACCATATAACTAAATTAACGTACATAGCCATAAGAAGTATACCTACATAAAATCACCATATTAAATTAGCAAATAAATAATCTAATTAAGTTTTATTCATTATTTTTAATGTTATTATCACTTTGATTGATTTTTTTACTTTTGAACCAGTAGGTGTATATCATGAAATATTTTGAATTAATGAGTATCGTCCTTACAAATTTTTAAAATTTATTATTTTGAAGATAACTATTACTAACATATGTCTTTAGGTTTAACTTTAGCATTCAAATATTCTGGCTGCTTTACTAATCTACCCGAGCAAGTGATATTTGTATCCTTATTTATTACCACTGGTGGTGGCTCTATAATTTTCAATAACATATTTGGTCTCAATATGTCACTAGAATTGTACCTTTAGGCTGTATCTATTATTGTTTCTTCAGTAGAGCAACTAGGATAATCAAATACCTCTTTCTTGAAAATTATTACTACGTGAACTAATCAAATATTTCCTATTCCTTTCTACTTTTTGACCTTATTGTAACGTTACAATATATGACCTAGGCGTATTATTTAAATCTATTACTCTTCCTTCAGGTACACAGTGTTATATGGATGTGAAACCTAGGTCATGAGTAAGAAGCAGAAAACCAAACTTGAAATATGGGAGAGGATGATATCAAGAAAAATTTATGGTGGAAAAAAACAGAAGAAGGAAGGGAGAGGCGCACAAATAAGGAGTTGTTTGATCTATACCATGACTCAACTATAATTGTAGTAATTCAATCAAAAATACTACATTGGTTAGGTCATCTAGAACGAATGAAACAGTCAAGAGATGTTAGAGAAGTAGCATAGAAAATACCAGAGGCACAGAAAAAGAGGGTAAGATCCAGAAGAAAGTGGAAAGTAGCTGTAATGCAGGGCGGGAAAATATAGCAGGAGATAGAAACAAATTTGAAAAATTTCACATGGTTATAGGCCCGAGGCCCTGACTTTGGAATGAATTATTTGCTAACTTAATAATTTGATTATTTTTTGTGGGTTCGTGGCAAGAAATACCCAGGGTGTACTCTTTTTAATATCTATGATCCGAGCTTTAGAATATCTACATATTCATTATCAAGGATTAAAAATTAAACAGATGGTCACAATATAATCAAATCATAATTCTCGTCTAATTGAGAAATTCAGAAAAAAATTATCACAAAGCAATGGACCACAAACTAATGGAGATCCTAATGAAACACGGGAAAACACTACAAAATGGATTATAGACGCAATAAACACTACAAACCCAAAAGGAAAAAACAGATGAACAAAAACATTGAATGACTCTGAACTTGGCAGAAGAACGGAGATTACTTAGAACCAACGAATCAAAGCCAACAAAGACTGAACAACAGAATAGCTAACGTAAACAGACGAATGAAATCCCTGAGCAGAAGAGACAAAAATAATCATATCAATGAAATCTGCATAGAGCTGGAAGAACATGCTGACCGTCAAGAATCCAGAGAACATTTCGACAAGATGAACTTAACTTAACCATGGAATTCAAACCACATGCGCAGATTATTAAGGATATCCGGCGGAGAATTATTACCAACCTTGAGGGCATAGCGGCGATATGGAAACAATATTATGAAATGTTGTTTTATAGCCATTAGAAAGAAGCGGATATAGAAAGAATGAGTGAGGAAAAAGAACCACATCTCATGAAATCCATAATAGAAATTGCAATAACGAAATTATACACTAGAAAATCTCAAGGCGACGACGGAATAACAGAGGAAACACTGAAAGAGATGGGAGAAATGAGGATTGAAATAATGTCCAAAATATGCAATTCAATTTGGAAAACAGGAAAATGGCCATATGACTGGTGCAATCTTACTTTTATCCCTATTTACAAAAAAGTATCACCAACTGACTGCAGCAACTAACGTACGATAGCTCTAATTTCCCACACAAGCAAAGTTCTCATTACGATCATCAACGAAAGATTTACCTCATAAACAATGCGGATTTGTCCCTGGAAAGGACACACGAGAGAATATCCTTAACATTAGACAGATAATAGAGAAATCTAGGGAATTTAATATGCTTCGTGGACTACTCCAAGGATCTCGCCAACGTTAAGTGGCATACAATGTGACGCGTAATGAAATAAATGGGTACTACAGATCGTCTAATACACATACTAAAACAACTATATGAATAGCAGGGGGAATAATAATCGAAGGACAAAAAAACAGCAATCTTTGCTATACTGACGTTACCTTAATTCAAGCTTTCTCAGCAAAAGAGCTTGAAGAGGTTATAAAAAGATTAGACACTGTTAGCAGAGAGTATGGCCTCAAAATTAAAGCACAAAAAACCAAAGTTATGATCATCGACAGATCCAAAAATAACCAATCGGAGGTACGAATGTCGTTGGTGAGTCGTTTAAACTACTTAGGCTCTGTGGTCACAACCTGTGGAGGGTGTGAGGAAGAAATACGTCGACGCCTTACACGATCTTACTCAAATCTGGAAAGACACTGACATAAGTAAGAACTCATATTAGTGTTTTAAATAAAGTTACATTTCATTTGATGCCTACCTGATGTTTAGTAGTTATTTTTGGCTAGACCAAGAAGTGACCTTGTGATTGACTTAATATCTGTTAATAGAAAAAAGAAGAAGATGTGATATTACAAATATTGAAGCTTAGATATTGTTAGCCCTATGGTGATATCCTGGATATCATTTTTCCAATTAAGATCAGTATAACTGTGCAATGATATAGAAAACCAGGAAAACTATATCTGCTGATCTTTACAATTATCACGTAAGAAGACAGTTTAATACTGGAGAACTCCCTGAATTTATCTGTTTATTGACGACTTCATATTGTGGGTTTCTTAAGTGTCTTCTAATTTCCAACTCTTCAAGGAAATCCAGTTCTGTGTTAGGTGTCAATGAATCGTTGGTGTGGTGACAGAAAGGTCAAAAGAAAGTGTTAATACTGGCATCCGTATTCCTCCCCTCAGACGCAGCTAAACCACCACCAACTAAGGAGCTGGAAGACCTTGTGGAACACTGTCTCACCCAAAAGCTTGAACTGGTAATAGGCTGCGATTCACACTCTAACCATGTGAGCTGGGGCAGCAAAGATATTAACACTAGAGGTAACTCTTTTATGATTACATAACTAACAAGAATCTCTGTATTCTAAATAGAAGTACTGAACCAACTTTTATTAACTCTCGTAGTCAAACGCGAATAGATATTACCCTATCTACAATAAACACTTCGAATATAATCTCCGGCTGGCATGTACCTGACGATATTTCAATGTCGGACCACCGCTGGTTGAAATTCGAAATAAAACTAGCGCTCACAACCTCTACAATGACTCGCGACCCCAGGAGAACGGATAGGACAAAATATGTCCACTGTTTGAAAGGGGATCTGCGAGGAGTCGAGGATGTGCTGCCCAACAATAAAGGAGATTTGGAAATGTATACTCAAACCATCCCAAACTCCTTAATTAAAGCCTATAAGATATCTTGCCCACTCAGGCGGGTCGATCTTGATGAATCCTCCACTCCGTGGTGGTGCCATGAGATTGACTAGCTCAGGGGGACGGCGAGGAAATCCTTCAATAAAGCTAAAACAACCACACTCGATGTGGATTGGAACTTATACAAGTCTCACCTAAAGGAGTATAAAAAAGTCATTAGACAAAAACAAAGAGAAGCATGGAGAATCTATTGCGAGGAAATCGAGGATTTCCCCCAAGCAGCTTCACTCCAAGAAGCCCTCTTAAAAGATCCCCACCGTCATATCGGTATATTAACCAGAGAGGACGGCCCAAAAACTGCCAACCTAAAGGGAAGCCTTTAATTATTGATGGCAGTCTGGGAGGATGAGGAGAATCACCACCCGACGGACGACGACTGGCGTATATCACGACAGATCGTCGACTCTGAGGTGGGCCATCTCAGGCTTCTCCCCATTTAAATCCCCCGGAACAGACGGCATTTATCCAACCCTACTACAGTGGGGCCTGCATGACCTAATGCCGCACCTGGTAGGAATCCTCAGATCTTCACTGACACTGAGGTATATTCCAAAAGGTTGTAGATAAGTCAAAGCCGTGTTCATACCAAAACCAGGAAGAATGGACCATTCCATCCCAAAAGCATATCGACCCATTAGCCTCACATCGTTTTTAATGAAGACTTTGGAGAGGCTGTGCGAACGATACATAAGAGATGTGGTGATAACACGAAATCCACTGCATCCAAATCAACATGCATACACTCCAGGGAAATCCACCGATTCGGCTCTTCATCTCGTAGCGGGCCGCATCGAGAGATCGTTGGCAAATAAGGAGTCCACCCTGGGTGTATTCATAGACATAGAAGGAGCATTTGATAAACCACTTTTCCTAAAATAACAAATGCACTTTGCAACAAAAATATCCCCCAAACCATAAATGGCTGGATATATAGCATGCTCTCAAAAAGAGCAATAAAATTCAGTGTAGATGATGTAACCATCAGAGGCTTGGTTGTAAAAGGTTGTCCATAGGGAGGTGTGCTCTCGCCACTACTGTGGAACATGGTCTTAGACTCCTTGGTCAGCCACCTCAACGATAGCAACTTCTACACAATATCATACGCAGATGAACTAGTGATTCTGCTAACAGTAAGATTCGAGGAGACACTCTGCTTTTTAATGCAAGAGGCCCTCAATATCATAGAACAATGGTGCAGAGACCATTCGCTGTCAATAAATCCAAAAAAGACGGAGATGGATTTTTCACGAAAAAAGAAAGCTTGCAAAACATCAAGCCCCAAAACTCCTTGATACCAAACTTAATTTCTCTTCAGAGGTGAAATATTTAGGGGTCACCTTTGACAGTAAGTTAACGTGAACTTAGAAAACAGAGTTAAAACAGCATATATTTCTTATGAGCTGTGTCGTAGAACCATCGGCCGCACCTGGGGAATGTCACCTAGGGTTGTTGCCTGGATCTACACTGCCACCATCAGACTTGTGCTAACGTACGGCGCGATTGCCTGGGGAGCTAAAGCAAACCAGCTGACAGTCGTCCGTAAACTGGATCAAACTCAAAGAACAGCATGCCTCAACACTACAGGAGGCATGAGAACCACATCAACAAAAGCTATGGAGGTAATCCTCGGTCTCACTCCCCTTGACACATACATCAAGGAGGTTGTTTTGATGACCATGACACGTCTACGCTCTAACGGTATACAACCTGATGTGGGATCCGGTTAACTGAGGCGTAACTTGTGGCATGAGGCCCTCAGGGAGGTCCCACTGCTGCAGGCCAATACGGACTTGATTCCATCGCGATATGCCTTCCACAGACCCTACAAGGTAATCATTGAAAACAACGTACCATACCCAATGGAAGAAGACGCAATCCGCATCTTCACATATGGGTCTAAATGAAATGTGGGCTCAGGATGTGGAATTTTCTCCAGCCCCCTGAATCTAAACATAAAATGGGCAATGGGCTGCAATGCAAGTGTTGCTCAAACAGAGCTCACTGCTATCTGCATCGCTGCAAAAGAGATTACCAGAAGGAAAGCCACAGGTAATAACATATACATCCTTACGGACAGTAGATAAACACTACTAACCCTGAACAGACCACGTATTACATCAGGCCTAGTAATGTTACATGGCCTTAATCGAAGCCTGTAACAACAACACGGTCACTTTAGGCTGGATTGAGGGACATGAGAAATCGAAAGGAAACTGTATTGCAGACTCGCTAGCCAGGAAGGCAGCCTCCAAAAAACTTTTGGGACCTGGCACTTTCCTTGGTCTATCGGCGTCAGCGACGACCGACCTATTAAAGGAACACTCCCTTAATAAGTTCAAGGGTAGATGGGACGACGCAGAAGGCTGCAGGCTTGTCAAGGAACTGCAACAATATCCGGACAGCAAAGTAGCCAAAAATACGTGACTATGAACAGGCGGAACCTACGAACAGCCACGGGTATTCTGACTGGTCCCTGCCACCTACGAAAACACATCCACAGACTGGGTCTCTCTAACACCCCACTTTGTAGAGGATGTGAGCAAGAAGATGAGACTGTCGAGTACATTCTTTGAGAATGTCAGACACTCTCTCATCATAGGTTTCATGTATTCGGCGAGCAAAGGCTTACACATGCCAGTATGGGGGAACTTAATTCAGGCGACGTTATCGCCTACTTCAACGAGGTACGCTGGATGACGAGCTAGAAGGAAGTTTTAAACCTCAGAAGGATGCACAATGTGCCAATTGTGGCCTAAGTGCTGTGGGGTCCTACCTACCCTTCCAACTTTTACAGATACAGATGATTGGTGTCAAGTAGATGTGTTGCGTAATGGTATTTATCTGGTTGTTTTAATCTGTATGCTCGTGTTCACTGTATCGGATTTCAAAAGTTCTAATGGTCTGACCCAAATAGACAGCATTACATTCTGGACATTAGAGTTTATATATACCTGATTCCTTTAATGTACGTATTTTTGTTTTGACATTTAACAATTTTGTACTTACGTAACTTTCTGTTTTAAAATGAATTGTTGTATTCGTTGCTAAGGATATTATCATTGAAATATTATTAGAAATATTTCCTGCATATGTGATGGTTTTATAAGTTTTTATTTCACTTTGTTCAGGAAATATTAGTTGTAATGCTACTTTTTCCTCTTTTTTATTATACAACAATTTCTTTTAAAACAGAAAGTAACGTAAGTACAAAATTGTTAAATGTTAAAACAAAAATACTAACAATAAAGAAATCAGTTATATATATATATATAAACTCAAATGTCCAGAACGTAATGCTGTCTATTTGGGTCAGACCCTTAGAAATTTTGAAATCCGATACAGTGAACACTCACGAGCATACAGATTAAAACAACCAGATAAATCCCATTACGCAAAACATCCACTTGACACCAACCATTCATTGATACCTAACACAGAACTACATGTTTGTGATAAGAAACAAGAACTGGATTTCCTTGAAGAGTTGGAAATTAGAAGACACTTAAGAAACCCACGATATGGAGTCGTCAATGAACAGATCATTCTAGGAGTTCTCCAATATTAAACTGTCTTCTTAAGTGAGAATTGTAAAGATCAGCAGATACAGTTTTCCTGGTTTTCTATATCATTGCACAGTTATACTGATCTTAATTGGAAAAATGATATCCAGGATATCACCATAGGGCTAATCATATTCAAGCTTCAATATTTGTAATATCATATCTTCTTCTTTTTTCTATTAACATATATTAAGTCAATCACTTCTTGGTCTAGCCAAAAATAAGTACCAAACATCAGGTAGGCATCAAATGAAATGTAACTTCTGTCATTTTGACGATGATATTCAGTTATCGAAAGAATTGTCAATTTTTTAGAATTTTCAACATTTTTCATTATATTGCGGAATTAGCTAAAAACATTGAGTTTCATTTATAATACTAATAGCACGTCTGATACGGTCGCTTGTCTTGCACATCCCCACTTACGCTGCAGAAACATGGACCATCAAAAAGTCAGACTACCAACCTGTATTGGCTTTTGAAATGTGGGTATATCACAGAATGCTACACATATCCTGGATAGCAAACCGAACAAATTTCTCAATATTAACAGTACTCAACATCACCACTAGGCTCACCACAATTATTAACCAAAGCATAGTGAGATATTTTGGACATATAACGAGGCGAAGTGAAGGTATGGAGAGACTTATAGTTGAGGGTAAAAGAGCGGAAGATCACCATTGCGATAATCAGATCGAATAAAGAACATCACCAGCTACTCTTTCTCCGAAGCAGCATAATACGCTCAAGAGAGGGAAAAATGGACAAAAACATTAGATCTTAGAACATAACGCAACCGTATCCTTACGAAGGATAATGGCAAGCGGAGGAGGAGGACAACATAAACTACACTAAAACTGAATATTCTCAAAAATATCATTTCACCTTCAATTTGTACGAAACAATTCAATAAAGGCTAAATTCGTTTATACCTATGCTCTAGCACTTCCCGTTTGTCTGCTTAAGCTTGAACTAGGCGGACGAACACCAGAAGCCAGAGTATGAAACTTCGATTTTTTTGGTCGACGTTGTCGACTCGTGATCAGTGGCCTAAAAAAGTATACCGGAAGCAGTTTCATTCATATTGTTTTGACCGCTGCTATTTTTGAATAACAAAGGTTGTGGGTGATTCTTAGAATGAAAAACGCAGTATTGTCTACTTGCTTTGAGACCTGTCCTACAATGAAATCAGTACCAACTGCGCCTATTACGTCCGTGCTGCATACTAAATCTTTCAACTATTACGATATAGAATAATGAAGCACCCGTTTCACCCTTCCAATAAAAGTATTGACATATGTCTAATGAGACGGCATCTATTCTTCCTCTACTCAAGGTCGACACTGGTCTTATTTCTGATTTATCACTCGAGAATACAACGTGACTCACTATCACAGCAAACGTTCTTTGTGAGAACAAATCCACATTCTACTTAATGTATTGTTTCGCTTTATTTTATTTGCAGCCTATGTAAATAAATGTAGTATTTCCCCTCTACATTCGTCTACAATTGTTTGGAATGCGAAATATTGCTTCAGATAAAGCATTTAACAACGATTCTAAAGATCATTTGAGTCTAGGATCAAGGTCCCATGATCATTTGATGGTCTAAAATGAACTAAATGACGAACTCAAGAAAAACAAATTAAATACCTCACCTCACCTACGTATGCTGATATAATGAGGAGAGCTAATTCCATAGACAAAGCTAACAATAGTGAAGGAGCAATGCCGATTCTAGCTCATTCCTTATGTAAAATAGCATGGGAAATCGTGGTAATGTTTGACTTAATTCGATATGCGCATGCGTCAATCATGAGGTAGCCGTCAGTCATCTCATACGGTGTGCGCATCCACCTTGCTGATGACGTCTTCCCTTCTCAGTCAGTTGATAGTGTATATAATGGGGAGTCAAAATAAAAAAAAGCAATTGAATAAACAGACATTTTATTACATAATATAAAATTGAAAAGTATAATAAATCAAAATAATAACTAACAATAATTTTTATCCTTATATGAATTTTTAAGGAGAATCCAAATGGCTGGCATCGACGTCCATATTAGTATCAATCAAATAGTGCCCCCATGGTAAGGTCTGCTGTTGTCTTGTGCTTAACAATATGCTGCAATATGTTTATTGGGGCAACAGCAATACAAGAAAATTGACAGGATTACAAATAAATTTACCAAAATAATCCGACGCAAGGAAGAAGCTTATAAATTACATTCTCTCTGCATGCAGCTTCAATTGCCTCCCTGTTAACCATATAGAAGTTGTAGAAGAAAAGGAGAACAGAGACAATGTTCGAATTATACAAAAATGTTACATTAAAGCTGGAGAGTTCTACTTTTCTAGGTTCAGTACTAATTTTTCTACTATACCGGAAGATATCGACAGACAGGACGCTGGACTCATCTCTACAGATAATTTGGTTGCACGTGTTTTAAGGAAGAGAACCAATAAAAAAAACTTTCTCCGTATAATATCAAAGAAATCAACCCTCTGTCGTAAGGAAACGAAAACAGGAAATTGATGAGCTAGATACCAAGAGGCGGAAGCTGGATTTTCTCGAAAAGACAAGGAAGAATATAGAAGTATACTGGAGAAAGAAGAGAAGATAACACAATTGAAGGAGAGAGATTAGAAAACTATTTTTATAGCCATTGGGTAAACGTAAACTTAGCAGGTATGTATATAGTGTCGGAGTTTACCATAAAGAATAAAAACATATATACTTATGTTGATGTGTTAGCGGAAAAGGATGGCATAAAAAATTTCTACTTCTTAAAGGGTTACTGCAAAAATATATTTATAAGTGTTTACAACAATAGAGCAACTCTTATTGCACATGGTTATATTACAATACTGTAATGTTTTTAATATTTATTTAAACAATAAACGGGTGGTATAAATTTTAAACACACGGTATGGCTACTTACTAATTTATTTGAACACTAACTCACTAACACTTAATTTATATGTACTTAACTAATCACTTAAATTTAATTTATATGCACACAACTTAATTATTAATTTATATAAACACTTTACTGATCGGTGTATTTTTGTTTATTTCACAGGATCACTTTATCAACTGCCCTGGTCCGCTGATCGGCCCTTTTTATATACTAGTGCCTTTTTTACTAGAGAATTCTGGACTGCGGCTTACACAAAACAAATGCCTTTCGCGATATTTCTCGATTGCCGGCTCAATCCTTGAAAGACCTTCCGAGAACATGTCTATAAAAACTGTCACAATAAATCCCAATAGACCTTCTCAGAATTCGGCGCGCTCGCCATTTTTTAAACTCCGTTAACATAAGGTAACAGGACCGTACTTAGTATCTGCTTTGGTGTGCGAGTTCGTAACAATACTTTATAATAATGGTATGGAAATAATATGTTTGCCTACAGACGGAACGTTTGTAACGTTTACTACCAATGGTATTATGTCTTATTAAGGCAACACATTCGCCAAGATAGAAAATTTAAAGTTTTACACGGAGGTATGGAAGAATTTCCCTTTTACCCAAGAAGATATGACTCAAATTAAAAACATTACCATGCAGAAGATAAAAGATCCTATTAAATTTAGACATTGTCAACGCTTAGAACAAGTTGCCGAAGGAACAGAAATGGTAATTGCCGCTATAAAGGAAGTTAAATACAGGAAGAGACTTCGTTACATATTACAGGTTGAAAATTCGGAAATCTTCTATTGCTCGAACTGCTGGCTGGAATGAGAATTTGCAGAAATTGACCTAAGTTATAGAATTAAAATAAAAAAGATAAAATTAAACATAGGCCTCATAGAAAAAAGGAAACAGTTGTATTTTGTGTGTAATAATTGTTTGTATTATACTCAACATGCTATTATTGTAAATAAAAAAGATTAAAAAAATATCGTTTTGTTACTGTTTCGTTTATCCCTACCAGTGTTGTTTTGTTCCTATTTCCTAAAGATATGGGTTAAGGGAGGTGGTGCGTCAATCAATACACGACAGAAGACACACACCACAGGGGTTGCAGAAGGTTAGCAGACACTCACACAGTACAGTAACCCATTACGCACGAAATGAAAAAGTTTATGCACGAAGCCGCGCAGCGGCGAGTCCATGAATTTCATGAGTGCGTAATGGGCTTACAACTCGTGTAACGTACTATACTTTTTCTACGCCCATTCATTTTCTTCCATTAAATAGAAACCTTGCAATCATTTAAACTTTATATATAATTGTTAATAACATTTGAACAATTATTGTAAATCGATTGTGCCTTATTATTTAATGGTCATTAACGGTTATTTATAATTGTGTTATATCTTGTTCAAGAAATTGACAATATAAATTATATGGAATTTTTTTTCATAACATGCTACTTAAGAAAACGTGTCCTATTTTTAAAGAAATTGCATAATGTGCTGCCTACATTTTGGAGCATCACTCTTTCAATCCTAAATATATCTCGCTAATGCTAAAAGTTTTTATGTCTTTTAATTGACTTAATTTGTGTAAATAGACCAAATAAAGTCTTACGTAAATGAAAATTTGATTGTAATTTAATTAAACCAAGAAGTTTAAGTTCTCTTCTCAAAACGCACGTGTATCTTATGAGATCTCATTACGTGCATGTTATTGTTAAATGTCATTTACAAGAAATGTTGACAGTACGATTTTTGACGTTTACAGACATGGGCGTAGGAAAATCCATTTTTGGAGTAACCCTTTAAGAAGTAGACATTTTTTACGCCATCCTTTTCCGCTCACACACCAACATAAGTATATTTGTTTTTATTGTTTATGGTAAACGCCGACACTTTATATACACCTGTTGGGTATAGGTTTACCCAATGGCTATAAAAATAGTTTTCTAATCTCTCCCTCAATTGTGTTATCTTCTCTCTTCAGTAGACTTCTATATTCTTCCTTGATTGCAGTTGTCTTTTCGAGAAAATCCAGTTTTCGACTCCTGGTATCTAGCTCGTCCATTTCCTGTTTTCGTTTTCTTGTCGATGTAATGTAAGCTTGCGACAGAGGGTTGATTTCATTAATAGTATAATGAGAAAGTTTGTTTGTTTTATTGGTTCTGTTCCTCAAAACACGTGCAACCAAATTATCTGTAGAGATTAGTCTAGCGCCCTGTATGTCGATATCTTCTGGTATAGTAGAAAATGGAGTACTGGACCTAGAAAAGTAGGTCTCCCCAGCTTTATTGTAACATTTTGGTATAATTCGAACATTGTCTCTGTTCTCCTTTTCTTCTAAAACTTTTATATGGTTAACAGGGATGCAATTAAAGCTGCATGCAGAGAGAATGTAATTTTTAACCTTCTTCCTTGCGTCGGATTCTTTTATCAAATTTATTTGTGATCCCGTCAATTGTCTTGTATTGCTGTTGCCCCAATAAACATATTACAGCATATTGTTAAACACAAGACAACAGCTGTTCTGTAGACTCTCGGTCAACTTTGTTAACATTTTTGAAATCAAACAGATTATATCGGAGAATTTCGGAAGCACAATTTACTATCTTGTAGTAGAGTTGTACAATCGTCTATATGACTGTAGCATTCTCCCTGGGAATTTACAATTGAGTAGTTATATATCGTAGCTTCTAATCTACTAATACCATGCTCCTTGGCCAATGCAGAAGAGAAAGCTTCCTTTAATCTTGCGTCTGGGCAGTTGACGAAATCTATAATATGGTTTCCAATGCTCTTGCTAATTCCAGGGCTGGTTACTTGACAAATAAATTTGTTGTATATTTTAACCCTTGCGTTAGATGTGAGCCACGTAACGCAATCTATGCCAACCGTTTTGTCATTGTTTACAGTAGAGTTGCACCTTTCCTTGTACTCTTCTTGGATGTAAAAGTTAAAGTTGTTGGTTAAATAATATATCATTTCCCCTCTGTTAAAAACTCATGCAAAATCCTGCATTTTGCCCAAGTCCATTAGGTAGTAATCTTCTTTCCGGAGTTGCTCCAATAAATTTGGTATTCTTTAAGTAGCCTGTCGAGTTTAACGTCCGCCAATTCTACTTTGTAGGGGATGCACAAATGTTCTTTATGTTTCCTTTTAATAATTCCCAAATCTTCTCCGATTATTTCTCATGTTACAATGGCAAGCGGGTTGTTACTTAGTAAGGGGAAAAGAAGCTTAGCTTCAACTCCATGTCTTGCAGAAACCAATTCGCCAAACTTTCCACGTATATAACTATTAAAAGAGCCACATACTTATTTTTTAACCAGTTTAGAATTTCCATCGCAGTCCTCTAAGCCGCATACCTTTACAAGTATTATGTTGTCGCAAAATGGTTTTGTAATTCGTAAAAGTCCATCTCCCAGTGGGTGTTCGCCTTCTGTGTAATTAATATTTCCAATATGTGTAACCATATTGTTACCTTCCAAATATTCTAACAGGAGCCACAATCCAAATCTCTCGTCGGTCGGTTTGACCTTCCTGCCGTAAAGTTGGGAAACACTAAATATTTTGGAGCTTGCCACTTTCAGCGAAAATCGAATACTAAGCTTTAAAAATGTTACTTCCTGTGTTTATGCTATCGCAGAAACGCGTGCGAGAAGGGGTGGGGGTCGCCGAAACAGCTTCGCCGAAAGTAAAGTAATGTGGTTTTCTTATCTATATGAACAAATTGGCTTATTAACACGCTTCAACCAAATCTCACCATCTTATGCAGTAAATTTATCGATAAGAATTTTACGTAACTTTTTAATTTTCAATAATAGATCATTTGATCTTATCACCACATTCATATTTGTATGACATAACAAAAAATCTTACCTTGTGTAAGTGATGTTAAAAATTATTCTATGATTAAAAAGAATGCGCCGGTTTTGGTTTTCCAACGTCCACCAACCCCTTGAACACTATCGTATATTTTCCACTCGCAAACTCTTTTATGTGGGGCCGGTATTGGTCTGTGACACGTTGGGGTAAAAATGTCACGTTCTCCTCTAGTTCCAGTAGAACAGCTTCCCCAAATTTGGATTCACAAATTTTTGCCATCAAAATTCTATAGGGCACCTCTCTTTGAAGATGTTCTAATTTTATTACACTTTTTTTCCTTTAATTAAAGATGCGGAATTAATTTCACTTGGATCCATATAAAAAGGAGCAATATGTATTGTAAGTATAACGTGAACAAATAAAAAAATATAATATAATATAAACTTACTTTTTTCTTTATGGTACGCTTTCTAGCAGCAAAAGTCAACTGGAACGAATAAACACGTAAGTTATAACAGTAAAAATACAGAGATTAAAATATATCTAAAATCAATAAAATCAGATTCAATTATGAATGTTTATCTCGAGAATTTATAATATAAAACAGCATATTCAGTAATATCAGCGTCTGGGTGGAACAACACACCATTCATCGCAACTATGTATCATAATGGTACCATTCATTGTTACAATGTAACTCGTACTATCAGAAATGTTTGTTATTGCAACTTTGTTGCTTATCAATTTTTACCTTAATAATAATTTTCGTAAAATGTTTTTTTTAGAACACAGGGCGATGGATATGTATTGTTTATTACTGTTTAAAAAACAAAGTTTCTACGGTAAATATTGCTTCCCTCGTTTAAATCGTGTTTCAAATATTTTAACAAATATACCAGCTCAACAAGTTTCCCTCTGCAGTTTTACCTTTTTGTAAAAGAGTCGCTTCTTCTTCTTCATTTATTTTTCCTCATATTTTTTGACGTTTTCCGTTAACTACCTGCCTTTTCTTAATCGGCCACACTATAGTACAAGTGAATTTGTTTCGGGACAACATGAGAGTAGCATTTGTAGATATTCAAGGATTCTCTGTTGATGAGCTTGTACCCAATGAAATGTAGAGTATCTCCGGCACTGGTTTAGGAATACTGTTTTACCATTGTAAGAATATGTCTGAATAATAATAAATTGTTTTAGGGAATGATTCACATTTTTTTATTAAAACACCCTTTATATTCTCAATCAACCAGTATATTACATGAGAGTTCAACAATGTTTACTAAAACAAATATGACGTCAATATTATTATACACATCATTGAAAAAAATGTAAAGCTCATTATTCATGTTGAAATCTGGGCTGGATTCGATTTAATGCATATGTTTGTGGTGTCTGACGTCTAAAGATGTTGTAGTGCCCTTATAGCATCTTTATACACCCTGTAAGAGCCTCGTTAAGATGACACGATGATGATCATCGAAACGTCGCTACAGATTTTCGTAATAGAGACCCCGACACGTGTAATGTCAAACGTCACGTTTAACGTCAAATGTCTCGTGTAACGTCAAACGTCACGTGTCTAACGCCACGTGTAACGTTGCGTGTAACGTGTCACGTTACGTCATATGTCAAACGTCACAATAATGGTAGATATACATTGTAGAGCCCTTTATGTCGACACCCTGCATATTGAACGTCGTAGTGACATACTGCCGTTTGTTCGATGAAAATCCGACCAATAATAGTAGAGTGCTGGCATCGTCGACACTCTGTATATCGAACATCGTAGTGACGTCACCAGCGCCCCATTCCAATCGGCCGCCAACGATCAGCGCCATCCAATGGCGAAAATTGGAAACAGTGAGCTAAGATGAGCCAGGAATGGACCAGGACCAACTTAGTATATCTACTAACAATAGTGAATAGAAACCAGAATACATGGAGTCGGGAAAAATATATAGTTATATCTTTGAACTTCCAAACATTTACCAAGAGTCTTAATTCATGTAAAAATACACATTAGTAAATATGTAAACGTGAACAGTGTGCAATATATATCAATCGGGAAAAAAATGATAATAAGAGATACTATCCTTCCGAAATAATTATGTCAGAAACGTATTGATAATAAGAGATACTATCCTTCCGAAATAATTATGTCAGAAACATATTGATAGTAAATTTACATAAAATTGTTTCCTCTTGGCACCACTCTCATAATCAAGTTATTGCTAGATATTGCAGCAAAAGAATTGATTCAATTTATAAGTTGCTTCAACTAGACGGAGAGCTTCAGTTGCATTTTAACTTTTTTTTTGTATAAAGATGAACTTAATAATGAGGGGAAGATTATTGTGAAATGTTTTCACCTTAGTGATAGGATTGAATTTCTGACTAACTCAGGAGATGAAGTTACAATTATACATACTGATTCAAGGATGCATAAAGTAAGTACATTATTCATTATAAAATGGGGATCACAATGTGTTAGCTTATTTGAACTTAATATGCTAGTGAAATTTGGAGATCTTCCTTGAAATTTGGAGATGAAAAAAATTGTTGTTTGCAGGTAGGCCAATATAGATTTCTGTTTCAAGAAGCGGTAGAGTTAAATTGCCTAGTAATCGTCTTTATGGCCAAGCATATAGAGTTTTTTTGTTACCAATGAAGGATATACCATTTGAGATATTTATATAGGCCCCAATATTGCACTGTATGGGAAGAGAGGCAGCAAAGATGATTTGTACAATAGGGCTACTATTTTCCCAAGTTCAAAACTAAACCTATTACCGTCAGCCCAAGCCCTGAAAGAAGTTGGATCTTCAGTGTACGTGGTTTACCGAGTTTGATTGCAAAGGACCCCAGGTGATCGAAGACCTTAAATTTCGTAGTGTCATGTATAAATATTATTTGGATGAATACCTGACCTAAAACATAAGACCCTTTAGGACATGTCATAGAGAATTCTTTCTGTAAAGTATCTGACATTCGGAAATATGTGTTGAAAGCATAATGAAAATATAATCAATAGGTACTATAATCAACTACATCTGATATAAAGATAAGCAATTTTAACTTACTTTCTGGATGGTTTACAAAACATTGCCGTTTACTATATAGTAAATAAAACATTTTATAGTGAAAGTTCAAATAAAAAGGAGAATATTTTAGCCGGGATCTGAAAATATGTTAATTTCTCTTGAACGTCCTGATAATGTCCTTTGGCTAGTGCTTAGGTTAAACTCGATAAATAACTTGACAAATATTTTATATTATTATGAAAACAATTTGAGTAAACGTACGAATTATAACATTTTTGTTGTATATATGAAATCCGCTGTAATACTTTCATAATCATCTAGCTTATTCACAGGATATTTTCAACTATATACATTTTTTTTAAAAAAACAACAATTAATTATAGCTTTTCTAAAGTCGTGTTACCAAAAAAATGTGTCTTCAAATAAAATCCCAAGGTGACAAAGAATTTATGATACAAAAAATTAATTATATAAATTAAGTCCGTTGGCAAAAATTACAAAAACATAACATGGCTACCAGCTTATTTCTAGATATTAATGAAATATTATAGTCCCATAAACATTTCACCCACACTAAAAATAAAAAAGTTCATATTTAACAGCACTTAACTAGTAGAAATGAAAATACTTCGTCGAGCTGAATAAGTCATTTGGCACGGGAACAACTATTTTTAATGAACGATAATTATATTTTTGCTTACATTAGTTTGAACGAATTAAAGTTAAAAGTAGTAAATGGCAAACTTTTTTAGGTTGGACATATACGTGTATTTTATGAGATTTCTATCCAGTATATAATGAGTGCAAATACATTTAATACATTTCCTTTCATTGATAGGAAGATGAAATTTGCACAAAACAACAATGTAGTTATAGATAAGCGACAAAAATGATTCGAATTATTATGGAAAACCGTAAATAAACTAGAGAAGACCGTTAGAGTCAATATTATGAATTGGCCCTCAATTTTATGCCATAGAATCTTTTCATCTACACAACCAGGAAAAGTTTTATAAATAATTGATATTATGAGGAGTAGGAGATTTTTAATAATTGTATAAGAATATTTCAATATCTAGGAAGTTTTACAGGAAAAGTAACAACGCTGAATCAAGAATACAGTCTAAGATCCGGACCTAAACCTACATCCCTCATTCTTTTTCGTGATGAGAGACCGTCTGCTTCTTGAAGATCTGGAGCTGGTACTTGAAAATTCCTTGAAGGTTTAGGAACCACCACACTTAGTTAGGCAATCCTTGTTCTAAATGGGTTTAGGAATCCTACTGACTGCGCCACTGTTATATTCACAAATTCACATTAAACTTTTCAAAAACAATTTTTATTGAGTTACACAGTTTTATGTTATATAAGAAAGAATTATTAATTTGGAATTATAATTGTAACTAATTATTTTAAATAAAGTCAAAGAATTTATAGATTTGGTTAAAACAACGTCAGCGTTTATTTTCATGGAGAACTAGATCTAGCGTCGCTCCCATGAAATTGCAGAAATCATTATTCTTCTGTAACATGATATTTGTGTTACTTAATGTGTTTATTTCATAAAAAACGCAACGTAGCATCGTTCTCATGAAAATACGGAAATCGTAACCTGATGTTTGACATTGCGTAATATTACTTAAACATAAGCATTTTTTCCTATATAACATATATATATACACAGATATATATATATATATATATATATATATATATATATATATATTAGTGTTTTTAAATGAAACTCTTGGTCTCTAGTTAGTTCCACAATATCAATATTTATCGAAACAATTGTCAATTTTTTAGAATTTTCGATAACTTTTATTATATTGTGGAACTAACTAGAGACCAAGAGTTTCATTTAAAAACACTGATATGAGCATATTCCACGAAGTAAGGGTCGAGACAGTTAATTTCATATATATATATATATATATATATATATATATATATATATATATATATATATATATATATATATAGGCTTTAAAATAAATCTGAGTAAGACCAAGATAATGTATAACGAACTGATAAACGCACAAGAAATAACAATTAATGACACTGCTCTGGAAATAGTAGAGGAATACATATACCTGGATCAACTTATACACATATCAGGCTCTCTACTTCCAGAAATAAACAGAAGAATCAAATTAGGATGGAGAACATTTGGACAGAACTCTATCGTCTTCAAGTCTAGAATATCACTCCGTTTGAAAAAGAAAGCGTTTGATCAGTGCGTACTACCAGTATCAACATACGGCTCTGAAACCTGGACCCTGAAAACTGATATCATTAGAAAACTCCAGGTATCGCAGAGGTCAATGGAACGATGCATGCTTGGAATAACAAGGAGACAAAAGACTCAAGTGATAGATGTCATAAATAGAATCAGATCCCTAGAATGGCAATGGGCGGGGCATCTCGCTAGAAAAACAGCCGATAGATGGACCACAAAGATAACGCAATGGTATCACCGAGGCGTGAAAAGACCAAGAAGACGCCCCAACCTAAGATGGGACTACGACATAAAGAAACTCGCAGGATCAACTTGGGGCCGCATAGCTAGCAATAGACAACAATGGGCCCACATGGAAATGGAATATATAAATATGTAAAGGGGGGCTACACCATAACAAAATTGTTGAATAAGCTGCATATGATGATGATGATGATGATGATATATATATTTATATATATATATATATATAAATATATATATATATATATATATATATATATATATATATAAATATATATATATATATATATATATATAAATATATATATATATATATATTTTTTTTTCCAATGGAGAGGAAAATCTTACATAAGACACCAGTGATGTTGTTGCTGGTAGTGTCGGATTCTTACCGACTAAAAACCTCTCCCCGTTTTCTCTGACACACCACATTGGAACCGCTCTCGCATTACTTCGATGTGGTGGCAGGTATGCTGTTCAGCTCACTGAGTACATCTCTTTTTCCTTGATCTCGATAATTGTTCTTACTACTTTATATATATATATATATATATATAAATATATAAATATATAAATATATAAATATATAAATATATAAATATATATATATATATACAGGGTGGGGCACTATGAACGAACTATTCTCTGTCGTCTTAACGGCAAACAAAATTAGAAAAAATTAGATGTAGAATTGAGTAGATTACTTAGGACTATAATTTAAAAATATTTTGGAATATACAGGGTGCTCCAAAAAAGCGTGCCGTATCAAAGTTAGGCTCCTTTAAATGGAACACCCTGTATTTTATCACATTTTGAATTATACTATTAAAAATAATGTAAGTTCATTAAGATTACCCTATAACTATCTAGTTCAGTTTCCAGGATAAATCGATTTTACATAATTTGTAGACCCTCCGAAAAAATACAATAACTTGAAAATAAAAACGGATAACCACATTTGCTTTACACCATCTCACTAAAAGCTTTTAACATTCTGTTTCCAATATTTACTGGTATGCTATAATATACAGGATGTTTTTAATATGACAGTATAACACTAACCATTTAATACATAAATTTCTGGCTTAATTTAAATGGAACACATCTGTTGGGTCTCTTCAACGTGGGAATTTATTACCTTTCAGTTGGTATTAGAGTTGCCTATATCTAACTCTAAATTTGTTTTTTAATATTCAATTATTTGCTGACATCTAGTTACCTATGACATGATGGTACTCCGATGGAAAGTTTTTAAAAATTTGAAATTTGTTATTTTGACAGTACGTGCTTTGTTGTATGATTTATTATTGATAAATTACAGGCCTCTTAAAACAGAATTTTATTAAGGGTACACAATCATTAACTTTGCATTAAGATTAGTAAAAAAATTGCAAAAAATTTAAAGAAAGTTCTCAAAATCATACCTATCGTGTTAGATACAAGCTTGAACTCTTTTGAAAAAATTATTGTTAATTTTTAATATTTCTAGTCTTATTCTTTAAAAAGGTCACATTATCCTATTCTTTATGTCCTCTGAAGTGGGTGGCTGTGTACTGTATTTGGTTTTCAATATTATTCACTTATCTGGCATCTAGTTACCTATGAAATGTCATTCAAATAGATATTATTTTAATACCATTCCATCTGTCAAATTAATTTAAAAATTTGTATAGTGTGTATTTGTGTATTGTATTTGTATAGTGTTGATGTATTGTTAAGTTTTAATAATTGACATAGTTATTAATCCCTGGTTACACATGAAAAAGTACTCTAACGAAGAAAGAATAGATATGATCTTAATTATTGGTGAGTGTCAGGAGAACTGTTTTTTAGCAAGTAGATTATACGCTCAAAAGTATCCAAATAGAGATCATCCTAACAGAAATGTTTTTAAAAGACTACTACACGTATTCAAAACTACTGGAAGCGTGCAATATACAAAAAATTCTAGACGAAAATCTGCAATTACAGAAGATTCAGAATTTGAAGTAATGGGTGCGCTTGTTGAGAATCCACATACTAGTCAAAGATGTATTAGTGAGCAAGTAGGTATAAGCAAGAGAAGTGTCGCTAGGATAATTAAAAAACAAAAATTTCATCCCTACCATATTCAAATGCACCAGCAACTATTTGATAGTGACTTTGAAAATCGTATTGAATTTTGTTTATGGGTTATGGATAAAGTGGCAGGGTTTGAAGATTTTTTTGATTTTGTTCTGTTTACGGATGAAGCTACGTTTCATAAAAACGGTTTAGTAAACAAACATAATTTTCATTACTATAACGACGAAAATCCGCATTACTTCCGAAGTGTTGAGCATCAACATCGTTGGTCAATAAATGTATGGGCAGGAATCGTGTCACGGTCTAAATTGATCATTAAGTTTTGGCTAGACGCTCCTTCGAATAACTTCTCTATATCGACTACGTCGCAATCATAATATTTAAATATTTCCTCTATCAAAATTAAGTTACTACTGTGTTTATTATGGTAATTATCGTCACCTTCACCATATTAGCAAGGTTGTTTCAGTGTTGACGTTTTTTTTATCAAAAGGTTAACTCCAATTGTTATTCTATTTTATTTAATTAAAATACCTCACAATTACATTAATTTTAGAGTTCCGTTAACGCATTGTTTATATTTGAGTTTCGATTTTTATTTTTCTGTAACTACTTTTCTTTTAATATTATTTTTGTCAATAGAATATTGTTGGTAACTAAAGATTATCAATTGTTGACTTTATTAACCTCTTTCATATTATTTAGCAAACTCACCGATGAACTAATCCATATCTAATGTATATTTTGTATATTATATTGTTATTTGTCCTTGTTAGCACATCCATGGTTGTTTCCAGGTGGTAATTCGAAAAATCTCTTGTGAATAGCTGGGATGTGTTATTTGTAAACTTCTCTATGTGGTAATCGGCACTAACATTCTCTATTGATATGTATATTAGGCTATTTAGTCTGAAATTGGGAAGATACAAATGATATTGACAAAAATGATAGTTGTTTTGGTTGATAGTTTGAGTGTATCGACTTTTGATTGTCTTCACTTCTGGTTTTTAGGTTACTGACCTGATAATTCCGGTGGGTTTTGTTCTGTTTCACTTCCTTTTCCAGTACTTAAGTTGATATTTGATAATTCTAATTTCTTAATTAAATTCAGACCCATGACGAACACTTCGTTTTAATTTCTGGGACAACATTGGAATAAACACTTGGTGGAGGAAACTTTTATATCACTTTTCTCCCTAGTTAACAACTCCGGTTATTGAGCACTTGTTTTGTCCAGGAGTGCACAATATTCGGGTAAACAATCCTAAGTATGTTTATTCATAACAAAATATATTGTTTATATCGGTTCTACTTGTCGTGATGGTGTGCGCTATGAACACATGTTCTTCCTTCTGCTCATACACTGGCTTAGTACTATTAGGAACACAGTTGCCGATTGTTATTGAATTTATCGAAAATCCATGCATTTTATAGTTCATTCCTTAATCTAATTCAGTTGAATGTCCATCTGATTTATTCTGGTTGTTAGCCGAAAATTAAGTTTGGCATCGGAGTTTAGTTTTACGCATGTGGTATTTTGGCAACGATCCTAGTGCGAAATTTGGGAAACTCTTTTTCTTTTTCCGGCCATCTTTTACCACAGAAAGCAATATTGAAGAGTGGTTAGAGATTTCAATCTAAAATTTTATTATCCAGTTTGTATGGGATTTGATTGAATCTCTATATAATTAATCTCCATCTATCAATTCAGTTAGCTTATCTTTCATTTATCTTGGCTATTTTCTGAATTTTTTGAGGAGATTTTATTGATACTACTACGTAGGATTTTTTTGCCGTTCTTCAGGTAAGCTATTCAAATTTTTTTAACTGAAGAGTAATTTTCTCGATTCTGCTTGTTATGCTAAATTTAGCGTTTTATTTATTTTGCTTTTTTCCTATTAGAATTCTATGGTGGATAATCGAATCACGTTTTCTGGACTTGTCGATTTTATTCCAGACACTCAGTGGTTACACCCCGTCTTTGACTTGGATACCGTATTTATTTATTTCGTTGTTGAATTGTTTGGACAAGCGCAAGCATACTATATAAAAAAAACCTGCTGGCCAGAGGTGAGTTAAGTTTTTTTTAATGATTATTGTTTACCACTTTTTCAATTTTGCTAATTGATTTGAGTTTAAATTGACGTGATATTTGATTTCTTGATTAATGTTTGTTTCTCAGTTGACAATATGAAATAGTTTTATTGTTGTTCCATATTTTTCAACGACTTCATGGGCGGGGGGTCAATGTTTTCGTAAACCTTTTATTTCCTTTTTTTTTCACAAATGGGGTTCAAGTAATTTGTGTAATGTAATGACCTATGGGTTTTGGACTTCTTTTAACTTATGTGTTTATAATCACAATGCTCCAATTTTCTTATTTTCTGTGATTATTCCATTTAACTTTTTGAGTATAATTAAGTAATTCGATAATTCATTTTATACAATTATTATGTAAGTATCCTCCGTTTCCCTGTATCTTGTGTTGAGACATTAGAGATTTTCTATGTTTTCCTCTCTAGGGTTTTTTTTTTTGGCGGAAAATTGCCTGGACATTGACTGCAAACCCAGTGCTGCACGCCCTCAAGTTTCCCACAATTCAGCGATTCTCAGGGACAACCGGAAATCAGCGAAGTCTACCTTATTGTGAGTCTTTGTTTGTTGCGTACTGTTTATGTTCCTTTTTTAATTTTCTAGTGGGCCAGTCGAGGCCATAGTTATTATTGCGCACTCGTCATTTTACTTTAAGCTAATTATTAAAGTTAAGTTAACTTGTTGAACACGTGATCACGTTGCGGTTTATAGCTTCAAAGATATTATTATAATAAAAACAAAAAACTTATTGTAACTTTAACACCTATATATTTCTTTATTTCTATGTTTCTTACCATTTTTTTTTATTATTATTAAATTGGTGACCTTTTAAGAGACTGTGTTTTACTTGGCAGACCGTCCAGGAGGCATAAGTTACTTTGATTTGGCTGGTAGAGTATCGGCCAGTTCGTGATCACCTAGAGACTTCCGGTTTAGTCGGTAAACCGGTGGCGCCGAACCTACTTACAGTATACTCCCTAGCCGGTGTTGCTCGCACCTTTTTAAACCACTGGCCAGTACTATACCATAGCCTATTGTTTCTGCTAATTTGCCTTTAGTCTAAATTCACTTTCGTTTCTAAATTTTGTTAAAAAAATATATATATATATATATAAAAGAACAGTTGGTCTTCATACCACCTGAAGAAATTTCAGAAAAGAAAACTTATCAATAAATAGTGCGTGGCAATCGTTGGAACCCACATAATAGGGCCTTATTCTTTTAATGGAACGCTAACTGGGAGAAAATTTCGTAAATTTTTACGTAACAAACTACCCGAACTTTTAGATAACGTTCCACTAGCTACAAGACAAAAAATGTGGCTGCAGTTAGATGGTGCGTCTGTTCATTACAGTGTTATTGTCCGGCGTTACCTAAACAATATTTCTCCACAAAAATGGATTGGGCGAGGGGGTCCTTACCTTTGGCCGGCAAGATCTCCATGCTTGACGCCATTAGACTATTTTCTTTGGGGTTACATAAAAAGTATTGTCTACAATACAGAGCCAACCACTCCTGAGAACATGAAGGATAGGATAAGGAGAGCGTTTCAAACAGTAATACCGGAGATGTTAAAGAAAGTGAACAATAACTTTTTTAAAAGAGTGGAAATTTGTATCCAACAAAATGGGCGTCACTTTGAACACCTTCTTTAAATTTTTTGTAGTTATTTTTTTATAATTTTGAAGCTTATTGTATCTCTATGCCCAATAATAGTGTACTTACCCTTAATAAAATTCTAATTTGAGAAACCTTTAATTTATCAATCATAAATCATACAACAAAGCACTTACTGTCAAAATAATAATAATTTTTAAAAACTTTCCATCGGAGTACCATCATGTCATATGTAACTAGATGTCAGCAAATAATTGAATATTAAAAAACAAACTTAAAATTTCTCGAAAACTATACCAGTAAATATTGAAAACAGAATGTTAAAAGCTTTTAGTGAAATGGTGAAAAGCAAATGTGGTTATCCGTTTTTATTTTCAAGTTATTGTATTTTTTCCGAGGGTCTACAAATTATGTAAAATCGATTTATCCTGGAAACTGAACTAGATAGGTATAGGGAAATCTTAATGAACTTACATTATTTTTAATAGTATAATTCAAAAATGTGATAAAATACAGGGTGTTCCATTTAAAGGAACCTAACTTTGATACGGCACGCTTTTTTGGAGCACCCTGTATATTCCAAAATATTTTCAAATTATAGTCCTCAGTAATCTACTTAATTCTACGTCTATTTTTTTCTAATTTTATTTGCCGTTAAGACGCCAGAGAATAGTTCGTTCATAGTGCCCCACCCTATATATATATATATATATATATATATATATATATATATATATATATCAGTATCAAGAGGGTGGGGGGGGGTTATGTTGTTCGTTCATTAATCTAGGAAGTGATCAGATTCCGTATTCTCAATTTGCCTACTCTTCGCAACGAATCCCCTCCTTCGACTAACTCAAAGGCATCCATCTGCCTACTCCTTGGAATGTCACCGGAAAAGGAAATAATAATAAAATAAATATAATAAAAATTGCTTACCAATTAAAAGACCGTTAAACACTAACTCACTACTGCCTTGAATCCGACTGACCGATAAATTGTCTGGACCGTGAATTTATGGGGGACCTATTGGCGGGTATGGTCTTTTTGGCTCGCGCGGCATATGTGCTGCTGGCGGGAGTGTTAACAGTTATAGAACGTTCGTTATCCCGTGATATTTTAAGGGGGAAATTGTTATTTTTGACGCAGGCCATGGTGGAAGGATGTTAGGTGACATCGGAATGGGGTTTGTGGAGAAGATGTTTCCAGGCCAATAGTAATCTCTGACTGTCGTGTCCTTGGTATTAAAGCAGTTTGGACGTTTTTCTTTTTCGATGGTTTCTCGGATTATTCTGGACTTAAAGGAGCGAGTTGGAGCGATAGTTATGGTTTCATCGAAATTGATTGTTTGCCTTGTTTGGACACGATATTCCACCCTGGTCTGTCTTCTTTTAAATGAATAACCACCTTCATTCTGTTTTAAATTAAGCTCCCCGCACTCCAAACTTAAGATTTTACTTCAAATTTCTAATGTTTTCTCGCTTTCTAAAATTTGCTTGCTCACCTTCCCAAAAAGATTCGTTACTTATCAATAAATTCGTAAATTGTATATTTTTTTTAGATATAGTCCCTCAGTTTTCTGTATATCATTACAAATGTCATAATTTTTAATTATTTCTAATTATGACTGCCAAGCTAACTTAAACTATAACTTTCACTCGCGAATTTCATCTTACATTTATTATCACTATTAACAAATACTTAATATTAGTATTTTAAAAGAAACTCACGGTTTCTAGTTAATTCCACAATATAATAAAAGTTATTGAAAATTCTAGAAAATTGGAAATATTGATTTATCGAAACAATTGTCAATTTTTTAGAATTTTCAATAACTTTTATTATATTGTGGAATTAACTAGAAACCGTTAGTTTCATGTAAAATACTAATATGAGCAGATTCCACGAAGCAAGAGTCGAGACAGTTAATTCCATTAAATACTTAATATTTTAATATTACGTTAGCTAAATATGCACACACCTTTATCAATTATTAGAAAACCATTTTATTTAAATTTGGGCCTACTAATCTCGAAAATTTATAATAAATTAAAAATTTTGATTTTAATACGATAGACTCCGGTAGTGAATTGCAATTAATGTTTTTCACACTTTTCTGTAAATCTGTAACTGATATTTCTCGAGTTTTGTTTATAAACATATTAAAGGATGTTTAATGTATTGTCCTGAACAAAGTCTTTCGAAACTCTCGCTAAAAATCCGTACATTTTATTAGATGAAGACTGTACTGTCTCAACATGAGATGCAGATGAGAGTTTTGGATCAAATTTCACCCCTAAGTTTGAAGAACGGACAAGCACGTATCGTTTATGGAGTAGTCATAACTACAATATAATTAATCTTCATAGTGTACGTCTTATTTGCTTTTCGAGTCAGTTCGAGTCAGTTTATTATAATTATATTCCACTTTTTACTTATTTGCTCTCCAAATACTTTGTGAGTGCTGATTTAAATTTATAAAACAGCAGTTTTTTTCAAATCAGTACACTCGGAATTTTGATTTGTACCTTCAAAATATGAATGTATACACACATAATGGAAATATAGTGGAAGTAAATATGTAATTTTACGAGAAATTATAGATTGTAAACCAAAATGTTAGTTATTTGAATTTAAGTATGGCTTTGATGTCTGTTTGAAGTTAGAGAAATATCAATCAATAAACAACTTCCTCATATTATTTTAATGTTATTTGTAAACAGAGAAGTTCTATTTCTATTATTACATATATCTACTTTAAAAAAATGTGTACTATTTTATTAAAACGTATTTCCGGTATTTTCCCACATCAATTTCATCTTCAATTTCCTACAATACCAAGCGACTTTGAATTTTGCCGCCCCTTATAATTTACTCGCCGTCATCTGAGTTTCCGCGAATTTTCATGTGGCGAAGTTGGGGTAAATATGTATTGGCCACAATACAGGTGAAAGATATTATTGATTATCATTATGGTCATTCATACAGAATGTTCTTGTTTCCAATATCAATTTCTGATAATTGAGAAACCGTAGACTAGAAAAAAGTTAATTTGGATAACACTACTTTGCTTAAATTTCAAATACCTGTATCAACTAGATAGGCTACAGAATGATACACTTCATTGAAAGTTGCAATAATTTCCACAATTCTCAAGTACACAGAAAACCAGAAAGAATTTAAAAAAAAGTAAAGCTTTGATGACAAATTATGAAAATAACAGCTGTACGGTAATTCTTCGAAACCATGGTTTTCCAACCAAAGTAGTTACGTCAATCCAAAAATTACAAGAAAAATTGTATCTCAGGTTAGTTTAGGCGAAGTTATTGTACTTTGTTTTAGAGGTACAAATCATTTTTTCATAGCTACATCTGAGAAACATATTCCGTATAAAAAATATAACCCGATTCACGTTTTTATCAATTTTCACGTGTACAATTTCAGTGTACACTTAGAGATTGAAAAAAGAAAAATAAGAGAATTCAGTCACACAACTATCGACTTCAACATCGTTAGGGTCACGTGTGAAATTAATAACTGTACACGCTACCACCAACGTAATTAAATATCTAACTTAATATACCCGTTGCATGTTTTTCTTATCTTTTTCCACCCCTAAGCGACTAAAATCAGTGTCGGTGGATACGAATTTTCGTCACCTATCAAGAAAATATTTTATACTGATAAGTGAAACTGAAAAACGAGAAAATGGAAATAAGAAGTCAAAAAGTTGTCCAAAGAGAAAACTGAAACAAGGGGGAAGAAGAATGAATGATTGGAGAGGGGAAGAGACAATGAAAATATCCAGCGAATTCAACATAGATATATGTGGAGGACACGGAAAATATCAAAAGTGAGGTGAAGTAGAAAAATAATTTGTACTTATTTGAATACAGGTAACCGGGAACCTTAATTTATTGAAGGAAATTTGGAAGACAAAAAAATGGAGACAATGTTACTGAAAAGTAGAATAGTGATGGAGAATATATTATGATTAAAAAGAATATGCATTAGGCAAAGATAACAAATAGAAAAGAAAGAAGCAGTTATAATATTACAGTATTAAATGAAACGAACTGTTTCAAGATAATTCCACAATATTGAAAAAATGTTAAAAATTCTAAGAAATTGATAAATATTTCGAAATCAATTATCATCGTCAAAATGACAAAAGTTACATTTCATTTGATGACTACTTGATGTTTAATAATTATTTTTGGCTAAACCAATAAGTGACCTACCTTATGATTTACTCAATATATATTAATAGAAAAAAAAACAAATTATGACATTATAAATGTTGAAACTTAGATACATTTACATGTTAATCATTTACATATTATGATCACCATGATGTGTATACCAAATATTACCGAACTATAATCATTTGAGTTTCTATGTCACTGAGTAGGGGAGACTGTTGTATAATGGAACAGGTTGCATTCTGTATCAATTCAGATTACCCGCAAAAAAGTTTTACGGAAAATCTGAATTAATTACAATGACATTTACTTGTAATGCCCTCTATTATTGGTGAAAAATATTATCAGGAAATTGTTTGGTTTGTCTGAAACCGGCGAACATCTAATTTCTAGGAAGCAAAGTTTTTGTTTTTGTGTCGACATAGAGTGGAATATCTAATTTATTTACCAAAAGATATATGTGAACATTTTTCTACATATTGCATGAAATGTTACAAGGTAAGCTGAGATCATTATTGCTCATATTAACGTTTCTGTTAACAACATAAATTTATACCCTAAAGAAGGTATATTGTAGTATATTGGGAGACAATTATGAGGTGAATACTGGAACTGTCCCACTATAAACCCCACTGTTTATAATGGCAAAACAATTTAATTGTGCATCGTGGGACTGCAATGGACAGTACTTATTTTGACCAGACAATTGTCGGATATAGTATTTGAATAATGTTTTATGGTTTGAATAGGTATAATGCTGAATTTTCCTTTAAATAAAACAGTTTAGGTACGTATTATTCACGTATATGTAATATAGTGAAGTAAAGGTCCTACATGTAGGAGTACAGAAAACAGATGTTTATTTTTGATTGCATGCGTAACAAAAAATGGTTAAGGAACCTAACAAATCCCATAAATAAAGTAAGCATGCGCACTTACAAAATGCTGCCAATATGGAGTAAGCTGTATTTGCTGTAATTAATCAAAACGTTAAAATCAGAGATGCAGCTGGTCAATATAAGGCCAACAAATCTGATTTATACAAATATGTCACAAAATATAAGAGTTTCGATGAAGAGAAAAAAGCAAGTTTTAGTTTCGAGAAGCATCATGCATATTCCGAAATCTTTTCGGATGACGAAGAACAATTGCTTAGTAAATACTTGATTACTGCCGCAAGTATGTGTTACGTATTATCAGTTAAGGAAAACCGGGCCTACATATTAGCTATCTCCAATGAAAAATCAATTCCAGAATCTTTGAGGCGAAATAATAGTGCCGGAGAGGAATTGATGAAGCTTTTAAGAGCAAGGCACAACATAAGTCTACAAACACCTGAAGCTACCAGCTGAACCGTTGCAACAAGTTCCAACAATCATAATGTATCATAATCCATTTTCACCAATCTTCGACACGTGATTGATAAATATGGTTTAAATCCCAATCATATTTGTAGCTGCTACGAAAGCGCAGTTACAACTGTACACAAGTCCCTGAAAATTATAGACCCGTGTGGCCAAAAGCAAGTAGGTAAGGTGACCAGCGCCGAAAGAGAAGTATTAGTCACAATATAAGCTACTATCTATGCTACAACTATTTTTTATTTCCCTGATGAAAAACTTTTAAATGCACATGCTTGATGGTGCACCACCTTGATCAAACGGTACAGACAACCCTAGTGGGTGGATGACTAGCACAAACTTTTTGGAGTATTTGAAGCACGTTGCAGATGCAGTACATTGTAATACAGATAACAAGATATTAATAATACAAGAAAACAATGAGAGCCATCTGGATATGAGAGTACCAAAATATTGCAAGATAAACGGGTATTGGTGACATTATCACCACATTGTAGCCACGAACTCCAGCCAATCGACGTGACCTGTTTCGGCCTGTTCAATATACTACAATAAAACCACGGTCGAACGGTTGCTTAATCATGCAGGTATTCCTGTTACGTTATACAATATAGCGGATATAGTTGGAAAATCTTTTGCAACCGCTGCAAGCAACATAATTAAAGGATTACAACGCACGGGGAGATGACCTTTTAATTCCGACATATTCCAGGAATCAAACTATTAGTGTTCGTTTGTTACAAATCGTGCATAGCCTGATGCTAAGAATTCTACGAATGATCCTTATATTTCTAATACAGATGGTTTGCCTTTAGATAAAGACACTGTTAAATCAGGCAGTTCCAGAGAGAATACGGAAAATAATTTGGGTTTGCATCTAATTCCTAAAAATAATATTGTCACTCCCGAATCAATAAGCAGATTTAAAAGCAGAATCCAGAAAGTTGAATCAGAAAAGAATGAAAGTTACATCAGTTATCCTAACCGACACACCAGTGGTTGAAGAAAAAATGCAAAAAGAAACCAAAGGAACCAAAAAAAGATATAAGGTAAAAGTAAAGGCTGTTGCAAAAAATTTATTTGCAGACTGCAGTGACGTGTCAATTAAAGATTTGTGTGGTGACAGTTCCGATATATGTTACGAATTTGCAACGAATACAGATTATGATATAAATATACATGATTCTGTTGTTGTCAAATATCCATTGAAGGAGAGAGTTAAATATTGGACAAATTGATATGGCAGACTGTGTCATCAATTATCTAAATTACATAAAATAACGAAACCAATTAGACCTGTAGTCTCTTATGTTAATGCCCCTAATAATATATTGGCAAAGAAGCTCAACAATATACTCAATACTTACGGATATGAATCTCAGTACTCAATTAGAAATTCAATAGAAATAATCAAAAAGTTGAAAGCAATCCACTTACAAGATAACTATAAACTCATATCGTTCGATGTAACTAACATGTTTACTAAAATTCCTCCTAAAGAATGTCTAATGCTTGTAAGAAAATTACTAGAAGATAAAAATATTAATCCAGGAATAATATCAGATATACTTAATTTATTTGATGTATGCATTGATCAGAATTATTTCCCTTTTGACAATAAGATATATATTCAAAATGAAAGTTTACCAATGGGAAGCCCCATATCACCTATTTTAGCAAACATTTTTATGGACAATTTAGGAAGGAAGATCTTTGAAAGTAATATTTCGAAAAATATTTCATTTTGGTATAGATATGTAGATGACATATTAGCTTGTTTTATGGGTAGTGACCGACAATTAGATGTATTTTTCAACCACATCAATATTTACACCCGAAAATTAAATTTACATTAGAAATTGAAGAGAATAGCTCAATCAATTTTCTTGATTTAAAAATTCAAAGAGTTAATAATGTACTTGATTATTCAATTTACCGAAAACCAACACAAACTGATGTAACAATTCCATTCAATTCTAACCACCCTGTGTCACACAGACTAGCAGCATATAATTCAATGATACATAGAGCTTTTTCAGTTCCTATGAACAAATGTAATTTTGATAGAGAGATTAATACAATTAGACAAATAGCAACATCTAACGGTTATCCATTAGATATGATAAATAATCTAATTAGTAAAAAAGAGGAAAAAGTGGCATTACAACTAATATATCCTAAACAAGCTGATGAAATTAAAACTTATAAAACCATCACATATGCAGGAAATATTTCTAATAATATATCAAAGATAATATCTTCAGCAACGAATACAACAATTTCTTTTAAAACAGAAAGTAACGTTAGTACAAAATTGTTAAATGAAAAAACAAAAATACCACTATTAAAGAAGTCAGGTATATATAAACTCAAATGTCCAGAATGTAGTGCTGTCTATTTGGGTCAGACCCTTAGGAATTTTGAAATACGATACAGTGAGCACTTACGAGCATACAGATTAAAACAACCAGATAAATCCCACTACGCAAAACATCTACTTGACACCAATCATTCATTGACACCTAACACAGAACTAGAAGTACTGCATATTTGTGAAAAGAAACAAGAACTGGATTTCCTTGAAGAACTGGAAATTAGAAGACACTTAAGAAACCCACAATATGAAGTTGTCAATGAACAGTTGAATCTAGGGAATTCTCCACTAATAAACTGTCTTCTTAAGTGATAATTGTAAAGATCAGCAGATATAGTTTTCCTGGTTTTCTATATCATTGCACAGTTATACTTATCTCAATTGGAAAAATGATATCCAGGATATCACCATAGTGCTAATAATATCTAAGCTTCAATATTTGTAATATCACATCTTCTTCTTTTTTCTATAAACATATATTAAGCCAATCACAAGTTAGGTTACTTCTTGGTATAGCCAAAAATAACTACTAAACATCAGGTAGGCATAAAATGAAATGTAACTTCTGTCATTCTGACGATGATATTGATTTATCGAAACAATTGTCAATTTTTTAGAATTTTCAATAACTTGTATTATATTGTGGAATTAACTAGAGACCTTGAGTTTCATTTAAAAACACTAATATGAGCATATTCCACGAAGTAAGGGTCGAGACAGTCAATTTCATTGAAAAATCTTCGAGAGGAGATTTGACCCGACTGTACCAGAAGTTACTACAAAAACGTTACAAAGCATCACAAAACATTTGGTTTAACCAAGGATGCCTTAGAAAAAAGGTAATACCAAATTATGTGAATATAAAATGTCACACTAAAACACCACAAGCACAAAAATCTATAAAATGTGCTCAACGAGTTTGGATAAAATCAGAATGTAGGAAATGGTTCAAAGTTAGAGACTCCTTAGACAACTACATAAAAATTGTACATACAGAACTCACATTCCAATTACATCCAGTAGAATTTGACTGTTTGGATGACAAAATTAGAGAAAATGTCAGCACGATGAAGCATATGAAATTTAAGAAACAAGAAAAGAAGCTACAAAATCTAGAACACACACAACATAAAATTCAATACTCAAAACATCATGAAACTGTAAGTACCTACATACCAACACACTTTGCACCACGATTTGAAAACCTTTCAGACACTAATTTTACAAATAGTGAAATAGAATTTTCAAATGAAGGTTCAAAGTACAGCATACCACCTAAATTTACGAATAATATTAAACAAATTATAGCTACAGAGTCAGAAATAGCTTTAAAATCTAATTCAAATAATTTTCTATATGAGAAATTAAAAATTGCCAATTTAATCAAAAATATTGAACCTTCAAATTTAAACGTCAAACAAAAAATGACATTTCAGTTTTAAACGCAATAAAAAAGAAGATAGAGAATAATAACCTAACAGTTATAAAAACTGATAAGGGGAACGCTACTGTCATTTTGACGACTGAAAATTACAATTCCAAAGTATATAACTTTATAGAACCCAGCGATGTAAAAGTTCTTAAAGCAGACCCAACAAAGAAGTTTTCTGATAATGTAAGGGATATTGTTACTAATTCAAATTATCTTTTAAATGATTACGAGAAGAGGTCTATCATACATAAGAATCCTCATTGTCCACAATTATATGGAACAGTTAAATTACATAAAATAACGAAACCAATTAGACCTGTAGTCTCTTATGTTAATGCTCCTAATAATATATTGGCAAAGAAGCTCAACAATATACTCAATACTTACGGATATGAATCTCAGTACTCAATTAGAAATTCAATAGAACTAATCAAAAAATTGAAAGCAATCCACTTACAAGATAACTGTAAACTCATATCGTTCGATGTAACTAACATGTTTACTAAAATTCCTCCTAAAGAATGTCTAATACTTGTAAGAAAATTACTAGAAGATAAAAATATTAATCCAGGAATAATATCAGATATACTTAATTTATTTGATGTAAGCATTAATCAGAATTATTTCCCTTTTGACAATAAGATATATATTCAAAATGAAAGTTTACCATTGGGAAGCCCCATATCACCTATTTTAGCAAACATTTTTATGGACAATTTAGAAAGAAAGATCTTTGAAAGTAATATTTCGAAAAATATTTTATTTTGGTATAGATATGTAGATGACATATTAGCTTGTTTTATGGGTAGTGAACGACAATTAGATGTATTTTTCAACCACATCAATAATTTACACCCGAAAATTAAATTTACATTAGAAATTGAAGAAAATAGCTCAATCAATTTTCTTGATTTAAAAATTCAAAGAGTTAATAATGTACTTGATTATTCAATTTACCGAAAACCAACACAAACTGATGTAACAATTCCATTCAATTCTAACCACCCTGTGTCACACAGACTAGCAGCATATAATTCAATGATACATAGAGCTTTTTCAGTTCCTATGAACAAATGTAATTTTGATATAGAGATTGATACAATTAGACAAATAGCAACATCTAACGGTTATCCATTAGATATGATAAATAAGCTAATTAGTAAAAAAGAGGAAAAAGTGGCATTACAACTAATATATCCTAAACAAGCTGATGAAGTTAAAACTTATAAAACCATCACATATGCAGGAAATATTTCTAATAATATTTCAAAGATAATATCTTCAGCAACGAATACAACAATTTCTTTTAAAACAGAAAGTAACGTTAGCACAGAATTGTTAAATGTAAAAACAAAAATATCACTATTAAAGAAGTCAGGTATATATAAACTCAAATGTCCAGAATGTAATGCTGTCTATTTGGGTCAGACCCTTAGGAATTTTGAAATACGATACAGTGAGCACTTACGAGCATACAGATTAAAACAACCAGATAAATCTCACTACGCAAAACATCTACTTGACACCAATCATTCATTGACACCTAACACAGAACTAGAAGTACTGCATATTTGTGAAAAGAAACAAGAACTGGATTTTCTTGAAGAACTGGAAATTAGAAGACATTTAAGAAACCCACAATATGAAGTTGTCAATGAACAGTTAAATCTAGGGAAATCTCCATTAATAAACTGTCTTCTTAAGTGATAATTGTAAAGATCAGCAGGATATAGTTTTCCTGGTTTTCTATATCATTGCATAGTTATACTGATCTTAATTGGAAAAATGATATCCAGGATATCACCATAGGGCTAATAATATCTAAGCTTCAATATTTGTAATATCACATCTTCTTCTTTTTTATATAAACATATATTAAGCCAATCACAAGTTAGGTTTCTTCTTGGTCTAGCCAAAAATAACTACTAAACATCAGGTAGGCATAAAATGAAATGTAACTTCTGTCATTCTGACGATGATATTGATTTATCGAAACAATTGTAAGTTTTTTAGAATTTTCAATAACTTGTATTATATTGTGGAATTAACTAGAGACCTTGAGTTTCATTTAAAAACACTAATCTAAAAAATAATGATAAAATTGATATGGCAGAGTGTGTCATCAATTATCTAAAAAATACTGATAATGAAACATGTTTTTCCCAGAAAAAAGGAACGAAGATCTTATTACGAAAGATGATATTGTTATTAAACGTCCTGTTCCATTTATTTCTGGAACCTATGGTGTTTTGAATACGACTTTTCTCCTTATAATATACAATAATGTTCCTGTTCTTTTAAATTCGTTTCTTGTTTGCTCCTTTTATTTTAAAAATTGAATAGATGAGGCTTTTACTTGTTGAAAATCCATACTGAACGATGAAATGAAACAATTTAATTTGTTTAAAAATTCATTATATCATTAACTAATGTTCAATTTCAACTAGTTGACGCTAGTTTCCCTAGCTTTCTCAAAACGAATGAAGGTTGGTTTTGAGAAAGCTACTGTGTTAGTGAAACGCGTCAACTAGTTTATATTGAACATTAGTTCGAATATAATGAGGTTTTAAACAAATTAAATCGTTTTATTTAATCGTTCCTTTTATTTTATATCATTTGTTTTTTTTTATGTTTTAGTTACCAATGTTTAGCAATGATAGCAATGTTTTCGTATAAAATATGAATTTATATATTTTTTGTGGCCTATATTCATTTTATTTCAACCCCAGTATTATTAGGTTGTCCCTGTATGCAATGCTCCTAGTCCCACTATGACACAGGGATTGGTGGTATAGTGGAAATTGCGCGTACAGCGGGACAAGCCAATTCTAATCCCGACTTTCACTTTTTTCATTGTTTCACTATACATTTTCTTTCCAATATAATGATTAGCTGAGAATTCGATTCAAGAATAAAATGAAGAATTTTAGATCATTTGAAAAATATTGTCCCACTATACTACAGTCTACCCTATATATTGTAGGTGAGTGGTGAAACCCTCCTGATTCCTTTCTTAGTAGTAGCAAAAGAGAAGTGCAGCATTTGGGATACTTATATGAAAAAAGTCATTGTAAGCTACTTGATATCTCACAGAAACACAATATTATTTGATTGGACCCCGTTTTTTATGTACGTCCCTGAATTCTGCAAGGGCCACCACGACACGACGTTAGCGACTGCAATCTGGGAAAAGTTTCCACCTAATTATTTTACAAAATTGCCTTTTCTTTGAATTCTCGAAAAGCATTTTAATTCCTTTGTCTATCCGGAAATGAAAATAACTAAGAGATTTGTTTACACGTCTGTTAATGGAGTATTCTACCTCGCTTTTTTAATTTGAATTTTCATTTGTATTTCCTTTAGAAAAAAATTCAGTACCAAGAGCGATGGGGGACATAATTATGTTTTCTCTATTGGAGTAAGTTTAGAATAGTCCAGGAAAAATTAAACCAGTTAAATAATGATTTTGTTAATGACGATCCTACTTTTTAATTTGCATTCATGGTGATTGATTAATAAAGAATAAGTGTAAAAAATATTAGTAATACTTACGAACGAATCTCCATTTATACAGTAAATATTTGTACACTAATGGAATCCACATTAGAGGAATATAAAAATGGGAGTAGTTCAATTCACTTTGGTTTTGCTTATCTCAAAGCCAACAAAAACATTTTCATGGATGGCATCAAATAAGACGCTTTAAATAGTTACAAATTTAGAACCTTTTTCATACAATGTCATCCCGTTAGTACGGACTAAATGAAAAACTTTTTTATTATCGGGTTCTCAACTAAATGTAATTTTGATAGAAGTGTATTTAATGGTTGTGGAAAATGGCAAGATATCGATTAAACAGATATCGACATCTCTTGATGTCCCCTTTACTACAGTACAAAAAATCTTGAAAAAAAAATAAATTCAAAGCCTTTAAGCGATAATTGATAAATTCATTAGAGGAAAGGGATTTTATTTCAAGTTTTGAGTTTTTGGCATGGTATCAAGGTGAATACGAAGAAAATTCACGATTTCCAATGAACATCTTATGGAAGGACGAAGAAATGTTCACAGCTAATGGGAAAGAAAGTTCACAGAATTGTAGGTGGTGGGCTACAGAAAACCCTCTTTTCACAATAGGGTACAGGGGCCAATATTCATTCAAGATAAATGTCTTATGTGGACTGTTGAACGATACTGTGATTGTCTCCTTCTTCATTGATGGCAACCTTACTGACAACCGCTCTTATGACAACAAATCATGTACAATAAAAAACATGGACGAAATATCATACCTAGGAATAAATATCAATACCAGAAATGACAAAACCGAAGAAATCAGTATAAGATTAGCAAATGGGAATAGAAATGCAGGTACATTACTTAAGACATAAAATATTGTTTCAAGACGAACTAAGAAATAATACATCAAACAGTAATAAGAGCAGTGGTACTATATAGAGATGAGTATGGATTATTAAGAAAAAAGAAGAAGATCTTATAGACACATGGGAAAAAATACGTTTACGTATAAATGGAGGAAGAAAAGTGGGTAAACTGTGTGACAGACGGAGAAATCAGAAGATACTGCAATTTAATGACAGCCCTCCTTCTTCAAATCGATCTCTCCTCGAGCCGGAATTGGCATACCGAAAACCTTCAGGTCAGCCTTATGTCGCCGCTATCAGGAACACTTCTAATTGTCTAGAACGAGAATCTGGAACAATGGCCGCGTCTTCGGCATTAACTCCTGCACCAGCTGAACCTCAATCTAACGCTTCACTTGCATCATCTTGTTGGAACTGTGGCATGACTGGTCACCGTTTTAAGAAGTGTCATCAGCCTCGCAAACGATTTTGTTATAAATGTGGAGAGAATAACTGTTCGATTTATAATTGCCCTAACTGTCGAAAAAACTGGAACCGAAGTCAACAGTAGGCCAGCTGTCTGACGCATCGTTTTCCATGGCCGATTCACAACGTCAAGTTTTACTAGATTATGTCCTTGCTCATGCGAAAGGAGATACGCGACCCTATCTTCAGGTGAAAATATATGGTTGTCAATTGCTTGGTTTGTTGGATTCCGGAGCTACAAACACCGTTTTGGGTGGATCTGGTTGGAACAAGTTAAAATCTTCCTGCAAGATCCAAAACACTGAACAAAAGTCTTGTGTTGTGGCTTCAGGCCAAAGTTGTGGTATTTTGGGTAAGGTATCTTTACCAATTGCGTTGTGTGAGAAAGTAAAGATTATCGATATTCTTATTGTTCCTGAACTTCCTCATACTCTTATTTTGGGAATGGCCTTTTGGAAGGAAATGGAGATAATCCCGAATATGTTCTCGGGCGAATGGCAGTTTAGAGATTCCTCCCAAAGTGAACCAACAATGCAATTAGCCTTAATTTCATCCGACCATCTGGATCCTGAGCAGCAATCTTGACTGAACAAACTTATTGATGATACCTTTCAAGGGATGAATTCCAAATTAGGATGCACTAACTACGTTGAGCATGTCATCCGAACCTCTTCGCCGCCACTAAAACAACGGCATTATCCTTTGTCGCAGCCGATTTTGAAGCAAGTAAATGAAGAACTTACTAAGATGCTCGAAGATGGAGTGGTGGAGCCTTCTAACTCTCCTTGGACCTCTCCGATAATCCTCATTAAGAAGCCTGATGGACGTCATCGGTTCGTCGTAAATTATCGACAACTTAATAAGGTCACTACTAAGGATGCTTACCCTCTCCCCTTCGTAAGCGCTACGTTGGACAAACTTCGTGATGCTCACTATCTGACGACATTGGACATCAAAAGTGCATACTGGCAAATACCGCTTTCGGAAGAATCTAAGCCAATGACAGCTTTCGTTGTACCAAATCGTGGTCTATATCAATTTCGGCGAATGCCGATGGGACTCCACAATGCCCCAGCAACGTGGCAGAGATTCATAGACCAGGTCATAGGTGTAGATCTAGAAAAATATGTATTTGTCTACTTGGATGACATTATCATCTGTACGGATACTTACGAGAAACATCTTGATATTCTACGGGAAGTTTTATCTCGAATCACCAAAGCGGGACTGACTCTTAATAGAGATAAATGCCATTTCTGCAAGTCCGAACTAAAATACCTTGGCTACATTATAGGCGCTGGTGGACTAATGGTAGATCCAACTAAGGTGGAAGCTTTCCTGCGAATCCCTCGACCCAAGTCTGTTACCGAAGTTCGTCGACTTATCGGTGTTGCATTTTGGTACCGACGATTCGTACCCAACTACTCGTCCTTGATCGCCCCGTTATGTACTCTGCTTCGAAAGAACCAGCCTTTTGTTTGAAGTGTTGAATGTGATAATTCTTTTAAGGCTCCATTGCTTTC
Organism: Galeruca laticollis; assembly: GCA_963921935.1. NCBI lineage: Eukaryota > Metazoa > Arthropoda > Insecta > Coleoptera > Chrysomelidae > Galeruca > Galeruca laticollis. The sequence goes on along the minus strand of OY998178.1, from coordinate 218,888,264 downwards.
CTGTCCAGATTATGAACGACGGTTCATTTTGCAAACTGACGCTTCTGACTACGGGTTGGGTGCTGTTTTGTCACAGATGGATGATGAAGGCAATGAGAGAGTCATTTGTTATTTGAGCAGATCTCTTTCGAAATCAGAAAGAAAATACAGCACTACCGAGAAGGAGTGTCTGGCTATGCTGTTTGCCATAGAGCGCTTGCGTCCTTATCTCGAAGCTGTTGAATTCACTGTCATAACAGATCATGTCGTTCTTAAGTGGATTAATAACATTAAGGACCCCGTAGGACGAATCGCTAGATGGGCAGTCCGATTACAACAATTTGAGTTTGAAGTAGTCCATCGTAAAGGTAGTAACCATACTGTTCCTGACGCACTCTCAAGAGCTGTACCTCGTATTGAAAGTATCGACTTGGAGTCCAAAGATAAATGGTATCTCAAAATGTGCCAGAGAATACAAGATACACCAGCCAAGTATCCGCTGTGGCGGTTGGAAAATGGACAACTATTTAAAAAAGTCGATGTTGCCTATCCAGAACTTGCTGAAGATGGCGATGGTTGGTTAATGGTGGTTCCAAAGGAGAAACGAACGGAAATAATATCTTCACATCATGATCCTCTTACATCAGGTCATCTTGGAGTATATAAAACACGAACTAAGATTGGTAGAAAGTATTACTGGCCTAAACAAAAGCAAGATGTCGCTCGCTACATTGCAAAATGTCCAATCTGCCTCCAAACTAAGCCTCTTCAAAAAGCTCCCGCTGGACTTATGCTTAGTCAAGGCCCAACTGCCGTAAGACCATTTCAAATTGTTAGCTTAGACATAATTGGACCTCTACCTCGTTCGGCATCTGGATATTCTTTCGTTTTTTCCATACAGGATATATTTAGTAAATATATACTTTTATTCCCTTTAAGGCAAGCTACTGGAAAACGCATCTCGGAAATATTCGAAGATAACGTAATTCTTGTCTATGGTGCTCCCCAGAAGGCAATAATGGATAATGGTCGATCATTCATTAGCTCGGTATTTCAGGATATTCTTAGACAATACGACATTACCTCTTTTCACGTTGCAAACTACCATCCTCAGAGCAACCCAGTAGAACGTTCTCATAGAGTAATAAAGGCGGCATTGACATCTTATGTGGCTGAAAACCATCGGAGCTGGGATAAGTTCCTTCAGAAGATTGCCTGCGCTATACGCACATCTTGTCATGAGATAACCCAACTAAGTCCAAACTTTGTTGTCTTTGGTCGCGAAATCCAGTTATCTGGAAAGGATATTCACCCGCTAGCCACATCGCAAAAGCCTAATTCCGATCCTCTTACTCGTTCTGAAGCTTTATTGGAAGTTTTCCAGGACATTCGACGTCGTATCAAAATAGCGTATGAAAACTCCAAGCAGAGGTATAATTTACGTCGACGAGACGAGAAGTTTAGTCTAGCACAGAAAGTATGGAAACGCCGATACGCTCTTTCTGATAAGGCAAGGTCCATAACAGCCAAATTTGTTCCAAAATTCGAAGGTCCATTTATTATTTCAAAAATTTGTTCACCCTGGTCCTATGAGCTAAAGGACGAAAAGGGAAATTCCAAAGGTGTCTGGCACGCCAAGGATATAAAGGCTCATTCGCCGGAAGATTCAAATTCTGCCTCGGACTCTGATATAGATTAAATAAGATTGTAGATAAAATTGTTTTGGATTGTCAAGTTTTTTTGGGAAAAAAAAACTTTTTCCAGGAAAGAGGGGGGTCGTTACGGGTTCAAATTGATTGAAGTTAGTTAAAACTAAATTAAAAATTTAAATTTCAATCACTTAGTCATCACATTGTTTGTTTACTAAATAATATAAGAAATTCTTCTTTTATTGTTCCCTCACTTTAAACGGTCTAAACATAAAGGGCTATCCCTACCAAAGAGTCAAGCTGGCTAGTGGAAGACCAGTAAGTAATTAAGGTTGGTACTTTGACTTATCTATCAAATTGATCTACTGTCATTATGCTTTTATTTCCACTCCACTTTTTTGTCTTTTATGGCTGAATTTTACCTGAATGAGGTGAACCGAACTTTTCCGGATTTTTGAGGCCAAAAAGGGAAACACTTTCCGAGACATTTTATAATATTTTCATGTATTGAAAAGCCCGCAAGGGGATATTTTATAAACTAGTCTATTTAATCCACTCCACCTTCGGTAAGTCTATCTAACCTAACCTAACCACGTTTCAACTAACCACCATATTCTTTTAACTCTTTTAGGCTTTTTTTTCTTTGGATATACTTTGGATCATTTACTGACAGTAATACCATTGCTGTGACCATCTGCATGGTTCACCACAGCTAGACGTCCGGATAGCCCCTTTTTAATATAGCCAGACTACCGACCACAAGTAAGAATATAGTTATTATTTTGTATAGCATCATTCGCCTATCGACTATTGAGAAACTGACTTCCACTCCACCATAGTAGAGGACTCCGCCGAACTAAGATTTCATATGTGTTCATAAAATAACATTTAATATCTACTTACCTCGTGAACCTATCAGTACTAATAGGGGAATTGCGTATAGTGTGAAACCGTAAACAATTTCAACTTTCCTTAAATATCTTGTCTCCTCCACTATTCTATTGCAAAATAAAACGTTAAGAACTGTTACACAGTACCTTTCAGGGTAATAAAATGTGAATAATATTGATTCACCCACTCCTTTCTCCACTGTAACTAGCTGGTCATCAAACTGGTTATATTTAGGATTATAATCAACAAACATTTATTTATGAAATTGACTGTCTCGACCCTTACTTCGTGGAATATGCTCATATTAGTGTTTTTAAATGAAACTCAAGGTCTCTAGTTTCATTTAAAAAAACATTTATTTGTTACCTATTGATCATGTAGGTAACACACTATCAGCAGTAGTAAGATCACAAGGGCACATAGAACAGTTCGAAAACCATAGAGCGACAAAAGAGGTACTGAAGAAGTTTTCATGGTCAGAAATTTGGAATTGACTAAGTTCATGGGTTGAAACGCGTTTAGACTTTGGAACTCGCCGTTTCGGTTTCCATTTTCAAGCCATTTTCAAGAGGTTTTCTGACAACGATGCCTCAATCTGCCTACTTCTCGTGTTAGTGTTTTATGAGGTGTCAGGGCCTCGATCTGCTTACTCCCTGATCTCAACAGACTGGTCTTAGAAGATGTCAGAGTCTCAATCTGCCTACTATCTGATCATAAAAGACTGCTTGACTGTTGTTGGTGCCGTGTATTTATATCCTGTTCAGTGGTGGGGTGATGACGTATCTTTCGGCTATTGGTTAGTTTGAGCGGGATTGGTTCATTGGGCGCGACATTAGATACTGGTGGGTCCTGTTGCATGATGAGGAAGAAGAGGTTTCCAGATAAAATGTAATTTTCTACTTTCATCCGTGATATTCAATGAGGGTGTTTTTTTTATATTTCGATAGCTTCTCTAATGAACCTGTTGGTTTGTGGACGGACTGGAGCGATGATTTTTGTTTTATTCGGAATGTATGTTGTATTGATTCGTTAACCGGATAGAGTGGGATATCACTGTATTTACTACTGAATTGAGTTGGGAAGGGTGATGATGTGACTTTGCGTTAAGGTAAAGATTTGTGTGGGTGAGCTTTCTGTACTGCGTAGAAGATATACCTTGATAAAGATTTTTGGTAATTTGTACATATAAAAATGGAAAAATAGAATTATTTTCTCCATCGTGAAACGAATGTTAGGATGAACATTGTTCAAATGGAACAGGAAACAATCCAGGGAATGTCTACCATGAGGCCAAATGACGAAAGTACCATCAACATATCGTAACCAACAGGAAGGTTGGAGGGGCACCGACGAAAGAGATTTGGTTTCGAAGTCTTACATGAAGATGTTGGTAATAGCTGGAGAGAGTGGGATACCAAAGAGGCACATTTTATTTGTCATCAGAAAGAATTTTGGCAGGTGAAGATGTATTGAACATATACAATGTTTTATGAGAGCCAGGATATCATGAGAAATAGGGTGTTTGCTTTACAAGATGGAGATGGTTTCATCGATAGGAATGTTGGTAGAGATACTATGTCGAAACTGACCAAAATGCTAGAATTTGTGATAATGAGTTGTTTGATACAATTGATAAAATGATAGCAATTTTCCACATAGGATTCGGCTTTTTCAACTATAGAACAATATCTGAGAGGCATTTGTCTAAACATTGTGTTGGACAATTGCATGCGCCTACAATGGGTCTGAGAGGAATATCAGGTTTGTGAGTTTCAGGTAGTGCATATATTTTTGTTAATCTGGGCTTAGGTGGTTTTCTCTAGGTATGTGGTGGGGTCGTTTGAAACTTATTTGTACTCATTTGTATTGAGCAAGGAGTTTATTTTATTGAAGTAACCGGAATAATTCAGGATGACGGTGGTGTTACCTTTATCAGCTGGAAGACTAGATTTTTGTTTTGTTTCAATTTTTTGAGTGAAGATTTGAGGAGGGGGGTTAAGGTTGCTGTGCAATGTAACCCCGTTAACAATCAATCAATAATTTTTCGTTATAAAAACATATGAACACTTGATTATAGCAATGTTGGAATTTTTAGTAGATCATTTTTTCCAAAAATCCGCCTACACATTATTTACTTTTTGCGCGATCGATCTTTTTTGTTTATTTACAGCATCGGTTGTCAGGATGGTGGGATGTGTTCACTGGTTTCTAGGTCCAACACGTCGGTAAGTGATTTACTTACCGTTCAGACGTGAATTACTTACCGACGTCTTAGCCCTACATACATTTAAGTGGTCCTGAATAATATATCACATCATTTATTACACAAAAGGATCACAAAAAATAACAAGATTTATATTTTAAATTAGTCGAAAATTCAAGTTCAAAGTATAAACTTTAAAATATACTTAAGTTTCACAGTAAATGCATTTGTTCGTTGATAAATAATATCTTGGAAACACTTAGTAACTGTTGGTAAGTTGGCAATCGCCTACTTTATACCAAAATGCAAATACGATCGCGCAAAAAATGGTATAAGCATCTCGAACGTTAAGAGTTTTACCGGTCTCCAGCAAAATTGGAGGCTGAGCTACGCTCAGCCTCCAAACATTGCTGTCGGCCGGTGAACAACCCTTACCGTTTTTAATACTTAATATACTATAAACTTAACTGAATATAGCAATATTGAATTAAACGATGACTTCAGTCGGTATCATCAGCTCCTTATCACAACATATTTATTCTTTATACACAAACAGGAAGTTATTGTTCACGTTGGATGTTTTTTCAAAAAGTCGAGAAATTCGTTTGGACTGCCCCTGGGAGGCATAATATTTCCCTTGCTGTATATAAAATATTCAAATGATTTATTAATTGATATTCCAAATAATGTATCTATTTTGCACTGAACGCTGTGATTTATTTTCAACACAAGTCAATGAAAAATTGCCACTAACAATTGGAATCGGCTGTTAAAAATCTTGATAAATGGTGGTTTGAAAATCGGGTTTGGAACTCACAGTTTCTTTCGAAAACTTTTGCAGCTCAATCGTCATTAAAGTTTGGGTTCCTTCATAAATACTATGTGTTATATAACCGTTACTTATATCTTTATTAAAATCCTGCTGTCTTAAATCGACAAGTACGTATCATTTAAAACAATTTATATACCAACTCCATAATTTTTGTTGATAATTATAGTCTACGCCGTTCGAGTCATATTATGCCTTTGTGCGTATGCGAAAATGTTAATAATAACAGAAGTAGTGAAACAGTTAGTGGAAATTGTCGGTATGTTTTACAACCATGAATTAGTATTAAAAGAATTATTAATTGTGTCTGTTCAAATAATAGGAAGTTACTTCTATACAATTATAATTTTTTTTGTTCATTACCTCTAAGTAGGCATAAAAACGCACGTGGTAATAACGTGTATGTAAAACTAGACCGTAATTATATAATACGCATTGTGCTGTGTAATTTTTATATAACGTTATATACAAGCGATTCTTATAGTTTGTTCACTTAGCGTGTATTACACGTCAACGACAATGTTATTTATATACCTGTGGCATTTATTGAATAAAATAGTTTAGGCACTATTTAATATTCCAATGAAAAATTTCAACACATAGACAACTGTCAGATAACAATTCATATTGTTTATCGATTTTGTTCATTTATTGTTGGTATCACACATTTTTTTATCTAATTATGGCAAAAAGTTATAAACCAATATACATGAATGTATCAGGTTTCATTTACTGTTGAATTATTGGATCTTCACCCGTACGTCATTAATATCTCATAACATAACCGACATAATTATTAAGTGGCATCTCTTTCTATTAATAGTGAGGAACAGAACAAAATAATTTGACATTTGTCTGTTATGTTATCAGTATCAGATATTAATGACGCACGGGTAAAGATCCAAAAATTCAACTGTATTTTAGTAATTTACCCGAATACGAACAATAACTTAATAGAAGTATCAGTGTAAAGTTTGACGTCAAAAAAGTAAACCAGAGTTACGCAATAAATTAAAAGAAAAAAGATGTCCACTGAAATTGTGAAAATTGAAAAATTGGAGTATCGAGCCATCATCAAGTACCTGTATTTAAAAGGGTTAAGAGGTAAGCAGATTTACGAAGATATGCTTAATACCCTTGGTGATCAATGTCCTTCGTATGCGACCGTGAAAAATTGGACTGCAAGCTTCAAAAGAGGTAAATTTTCCATTGAAGATGATGACCGATCAGGAAGGCCAGTTACTGTGTCAGTCCCCGAAAATATCGATGCAGTTTATGACATGATTTTATCAGACTGTCGAATTGGGCTAAAACGGATATCTGAAGCACTGTATATTTCGTACGAACGCGTTCATCATATAGTTCACGTCAATTTGGTCATGAGAAGAATTGCTTCAAAATGGATCCTCTCATGTTTGAATGTTGACCAAAAGCGTACAATGGTAGAAGCATCGCGTTTGATCTGTGCTCGATTTAAAGACGATGTAGACTTCTTAAACCGAATTGTTACTATGGATGAGACTTGGGTACATTTCTACGATTTAGAAACAAAGCAACAATCGATGGAATGGCGACACTCTGGTTCTCCAAGACCTATGAAGTTTCGTGTCCAAAAATCTGCTGGAAAAGTGTTTACCTCAGTTTTTTGGAATTGCCATGGAGTAATCATGATTGATTTTTTGGATAAGGGTAAAACGATAACTGGAGATTACTATTCGACATTACTGACCACTCTACGGGTAAAAATTAAAGAGAAAAGACGCGGAAACCTATCCAAAGGTGTTTTGTTTTTGCAGGGCAACGCCTCTGCACACAAATCTCATGTTGCCATGCAAATAATTCGTAATTTGGGGTTTGAATTACTAGAACACCCCCCTTATTCATTAGATTTGGCTCCGTCCTACTATCATCTCTTCATTCGACTGAAAAAAAGTTCAAAAGGTCGTAAATTTTCTTCCAACGAGGAGGTAATAAAAGCTGTGGGGGTCTGGTTTGCAGACCAAGAAGGAACATTTTTTTTGAAAGGTCTAGAGACGCTTTAATAAATGTATCCAATAAAGAGGAGAATATGTTGAGTAATAAAATATTTTGACATTGAAATTCTGTTTGGTTCTATAGTAAGCTAAGAATATTTCAATATATCCTTGTAGGTCAAGCTACAGAAATTTGGCTTGAGCATTTTGTGTGAAGTGTTTTAGAAAAAAACCAGATGCGACATTGTTTGGGGAATGGCTTTTTATATGATATGTTTTTCACTCGACTTTATTATTTGTCACTTTGTTATCAACAATTTTATGGAAAAAATTGCTTTTTTCCTTATACAATTAAAAATATCAAGGTAATCGTGATGGGGTCAATAAAGAAATTGTAGAGAATAAGAACGCTGTAAGAGGGTGCCACACACAATGCAAGGGTACAACCCCAATTGTAACGGTGTATCGCCAAAGTAATAGTCCAACGCTGTTCCCCGAGGGTTGACCAACTGCGACGTACGTATAGGACAGATCACTGTCACAAAAATGCGATAACCACTCTGCAGTACCACAACCTAACGAGCTCACCTGCAATGCCTCCTGCTAATCGCAATAGGGTTTCGTCACCGGCTGCTCAATGTCGAAGAAGGGGTTGGGCTTAATATTAGGATAATCCAATACGGGCGCCAGGTAGTCCAAATTAACCAAATGACGTACCCATTTTATCTGTACCTGTAACCAACTAAACTACCAAAATCAGGTTCAGTTAATTAAAGAGCTCAGACATTTAGCACAGATTCATTCGGGAGTCCGGATATCAAAAAAAGACGTGTGGCACTCGGAGACTGCCGCGGTAAAGCTATTGCATAGAGTTTTACACTTTGACGTTCACAATTTCTTTTTCTTTTTCGCTCTTTATGCTTTTCTTCTCTATAAAAAGAAAATATCCAGGTATAAATAATAGGCATAAATAATTAGGTATTAATAGTGTAATTACACACCTAAACAATTATTCATTCAAAAAATTTGAACCAAAATAACGATATCAAGAGTTTGATCATCGAATTTCGCGCGATGTACATTAATATAGATATAATATCATATATACTTTCTCTGCGCGGCAATAATGTGTATTACCTATACATAAAAAGTGTGTGTGTGTGTGTGTGTGTGTGTGTGAGAGGGTGTGTGTGTGTATAAAAAGGGTTACTATTATTATCAATCATTTTAATATAAAAAATTTTGGTTATCTTTATAGCACTATTATATATAAATTAACAAAACAAAAAATAAAACTGCATTTGTGATAATAATAATATAATGTATGTATATAGAGTACTCACTCATTTTCTTTCACTATTTTTTCGTGACTTTCTTCATTAATAAATGCACTTTGTTTATTCATATTTAAAACACTTTGTACACAAGTTATACGAGTATAGATATTCACTGTTGTACATAGACGATAAATACCTATACACCTATGGCAAAACTGAAAAGTATCACCACTGTGCCGGTCGGAGTGGGGGTGTTAGGTTATTTTCGTTACGGAATTTCTGGATTCGGTCTCCACGCTCAAGGCCCGCAATAGAAGCTATGCAATAGCTTAAAACTTTTAATACAATGTAAGTTTTAAGCTGAAGAGTGGATATCAAAACACACTAATAAATCACCATATTGCCCGAAGGGCCAAATTAATTGAAAAACATATGGGTGATAGTCATAGAAGTTATCTAATATAAATTTGAAATATAAGTTATCCAAAATAATAATGAGCTACAATAGCTGACAAAATCCAAACTAAATGTAATGAGTTAGTTAATACAAAATTTAGGCAAAGTTTTATCTAATACCTGAAGTTCCAATGGTTGATAAAAAAAAGGATAACGATACATATTAATTAATATGAGAATTCAGATATAAAATCAGCAGGTGTCTGGAATACAACCATACGCCTGAGGGGCTTACAATATTTTTATAAGTGTACGATTACTCATAATACAACGAAAATACATCTTCTATACCAAATAAAGTCATTGTTACCCACAAGAGTAACACCAACGACAGTTATTCAACCTTAGCCGCTAGTTGTAAATAAATACATATTGAAATTTCAATAATTTGGTAATTTGTATCGAGCTCCATACGTGGTAACAAGTTACCGTTATGTCAGAAACTTTAGGATTTACCTGAATCCCCTATCCTGTATGTCAGAAACTTCTTAACGTATAAAAAAACATGTGAAAACCAGTCCCAAGCCAATTTGACCAAAATCCCCCATTCAGAGGGTGGAAAGTAATTTCCCAAAATTTAAAATTATTTGAGCTCTCCCCTCACGTGACTTTCTCTGAAGAACCACTACCAGTAAGTTGCACAAGTCACCTGTTCTATCCGAAAGCACGTCAACCATCAATATCAATTCCATGTCCGGTTCCAAAAATGAAAAGATAAATAAACGCATTCCCTACCCCAAATCTAATATCAGACATCGTCTAATACAGTAATCTTATTTCGAATAACATTCGAAATCACGTAAAATTCACAATAATACGAAGTCAACTAAACTGTTGCCCCTGCGCGATTTGACATTCACATTTTCAAACATGAAATATTTACATCAGGTTATAACCGAACAGTGCGTTACAACGAGACTTCAAATAACCAATTATTCAAAGTGAAACATTCAACCCCATCAACAAACAATCCCCAACTGATCGCTAAACCAGTAGCGAGAACATCAATGTCCTTATGTATATAATATCCACTTAATAAATTTATTCTAAAAGAAACAGACACACCAATAACGTATACTCACTACCAATTTAGTTGTATAGAACACTTTGTGAGGTTATGATTTTTTTTACTTGTATGTATAATATTCACTTGTTAAGATAATTGTAGAAATGAACACACAACATATGTAACTATTTTTCATACAAATATTTCATAATTCTGATTATTAAATTGTAATATGATAGCAGAATTTTCTTTCCTTCACCACTCAGATTTTATTTCAATACATACAAAGGTTAAGCAAATCGTTAGAGAGAGATGTTAGACGGTTAGATGTCAAGCATATACTAAAACAGGCCATCATCATATTACACATAGGCGTACTGGAAAATTATAATATTAAATTCAATGAGTTTTGACATAACAATGAAAAATGTTATTTCAACAAGAATAGCTAGTGGTATTAAACATAGGTGCTGGAACCCAAAGAGAAATGGAGTATCTCATGCTCCGACATTAAATTGAGCTGGCAATAAAATTAAAAATATTTAAAATTGAAAGTTTAAAATTAAAAATAAATAATAGTATCAAAGTAAATATTCTTACAACAAAGTATATATTTTTAAAACAATTGTCGAACCCAACGTGGGGCAAAGAAAATTTTAAAATTTAATACTCATATATTTATTTATTTATATCAATACCGGCCTTACAGCCTAATTAAATCGATAACATAATATCTACTACATACGAGTATATAACTTATAATATAAACTTAACTATACCTAGGTACATTGTACGAGTATTGATATAATATAATATGTACGAGGTGTATTTACTTTTAAGTTGATTGGGATCTATTGCTAAGCGATACGTCCCCACACAGCGTTAAAGTGAACTTCTGTAGATGTGTGATTATGTGCTTGTTTACCACTTGTGTTATTTGTTTCTTGTGATTTAGACATTGTTTTTCGTATCTATAAGGAATAAAGACCTACAATTGAGTTTCTATCGACTACTTGAAGGTGGAAAGTTTAGAGTTCAGTCAAAAAATAAAGAATTCGAAATGGTAGACGCAAGAAAAGCTTGGCAAGGTAAATTAAGAATTGGAAAACTTATATCGAAATATATGTTAGTGTGTTAACTTTATTTTATTCATAAGATTACCTTCCAAGAAATGTATTGTCATTGAATTCCAAATTTTTACTTGTAATTAACTATTTCTGTAATTATAGGCACAATTGTTCGGGTACACAACCGCAGAAATTACAGAACTTAAGAAAACAACATCTGACGTGTACGTCTAACAACATTAATAAAAACGTTTTTAATTTACTAAGAATATGGTATAAGAAAATGCTCTTTAGTATTTATGAAAGGAAATATAACGCAAAAAGGGGCGCAAAACACTTAATTAACACCACATAAACAAACAATTTTAACCCATCTAGAGTAGTTGGCACTTAACAGTTAGGTGGCATTGCGATCTTAATCTCGGATCCCAATAGAGTGATGATTTGCCTTAATAGTGTTTTTCGATAAACGTCTACTGAAATTGTCCAGTTCAAATCGGTCAATTCGTTAAATTCATTTGCTAGACGACACCTGGTCACAAGCGGGGAGCGAATGATTGTATGTAAAAGTGGAATATTAAACAATGACTTACTACGGGTTCTCCTGGATGAAACATTAAAACTTAATAATGACAAAATTTCCGGAGAGTTGATTATAGTATTCACTATTTTATTAAAAAAAATTGAAGATGCTAATTTTCGTCTGTCTTCTAACGACAAAATCTTGACTTCGTTTCTAAGTTGGATAGTTCTAACGAAGTTATAATCTGGTCGTACATGATATTTTTCTTAAATATAGGTATCTGAAAAATTTATTTTGAATTTTTTCTAAAATAGATAGCGTAGTCTGGTATTTACTAAACCAAGTTTGACTTCCAAATTCTAATTTAGTTCTTACGAGTGTAAAGGATCTTCATGGCATCTATGTTAGAGAAATTGAAAATTTGCCTGATTATGTATCTCAAAAACCGATTTGCAGACATTGCAATATTTTTAATGTGTTTAGCAAAAGATACTGTCAAAAGTTATGTCCAAACCTTTTACTACTGTACAACGTTTAAGGGGTTCCGTATCAATTCGATATTAAAAAATAATGGGATCTTTGGATCGTGTCACAGTAAGAGTAAAAGATTTTTTCACATTGAAATATAATTTGTTGATTAAACTCCTATCATAAATACCCTTCAAATCTTTCTGTAGTAGAACAGAATCTCTAAAATCATCCGCAAATAACAAGCATTCCGAGTGTATGTAATAAAATAATTTTAGAACAATATATATATATATATATATATATATATATATATATATATATATATATATATCATATATATTAAAAGAATTCAGTTGTGTAGGAATATTTTGCTTATATGAAAATGGATTGATATGATGTAATTTAAGAAAAAATTATAAAAAGAAAACACCATTCATAATAAAAAGCATATGAATTAAAGATATATTAAATAATTAGTTTACAACAATTTAATAAATAAAGAAATTACCTTAATAACTGTACAAAATTAGAAATTGCCTAACAAATGTAGTGGAGAAAATTGAAGCTGCCCAAGATGATGAATGATTATTTGCTATAACGTAATCAGCTGTTCATCTGAAATAAAACAAATCTTAGTATAGTCAATTCATAATTATTATCAGTTTAAGTAGTTAAGTTATAAAGCATATACATATTTAAGAGAATAAGTTTCATAGATAAGTTAATAATGACATAGAGAAAAATCATATATCGCAAAGTAGAATAAATTTAGAGTCAATAAATAATAATTTGTTAATGAATTTAAAGAAATATTTGATAAGACAGTATAGAATTAGTGTAAATAATTTAAAGCAAAGAATGTAGAGAGGTTACATAAAAGAATTTATGTTCATAAATAAGTATAATTGTCACAGTAATAAATTGTCAAAAACAAAACTAGATATTGGACTAATCAAAGTTAATTATGTATATAACCAACTATAACTAGTATTTGTTTCATAAAAATTCAAGGAACTCTACAAGAAAACTTATAATGCCAAGTGGAATTTACATTAGTACATGTATAAAAATTTTTTGTAAGTGAAATAAATGTAAACATAATTCGACTGCTCAAGACAATATGTGATTGGTTAAAAAAAAGTGACAGAAGAAATTTGAATCAACAAAGAAAGAAACAAATTTTTAAATAATGACCTGAGAAACAAAATACTTGTTCGTTGAAAAAAATTGAGAATCGGCAGGGAAGAGTTAGTAGTTGGGAGTTGGCGTCGAGATAACAAGAAGCTGATGTAAAAGTGTTCCCGAAATTTCATGAAAATTCCCAATTAACATGCCTAAACTTATGAATGACTGTTAAATACAATACTACTAATACTTACAAACATTTATATCCAGTTTTCCTGCTAGAATAATCAATATTTCTCCTAATTATATGTGTTGGATTATCGAAGGAGTATTCCTGGGTTCAGAGGTGTTCATCCCGATTCCAGAATTACAGGTCAGTGCTTATTTGAAATATTATTGGCCAATAATAAGAGTTAAAACATCACGAACTCAAATCAGTGCATAATTTCATGAAATTAATAAACTTCGCGGCAATGATCGATCTAAAAAAAGAAAGAAAACGGACTTTATGTAGTTAATTAATTGAACAAATCTTTAATACTTATTAAAAAGGCCTAATTCAAAATAAATAAAAGTTTATACTTACGCCATTTTCTAATCTCATAAGAATGATGCTTCATAAATTATTCATGTAATATTTCCATGTGTATATAAATCTTATAATCTATTTCTTCCACAGCAATTTGTAATTTGTAATTGGTATATGTATATTTTTCAACATAAATTCTTTTATATATAAAACCATCTCATGATATTCATCGATAAAAACTTTATGTTCATCCAAAGAGTACACAGATGCCACGCATCGTAATAGTTTTGTTCGCTTCGCTTTGAATCACATGACTAGAGTTAAGCATGCGCACAGGAGGGTGTATAAAAATCAATAATTTCATTTAGTAATTCGTAGGCGTCGCAATTTATAAACATTAAATTAAAGAGTTTCCTTAAAAAAATTAAGTTCTTTAAAAAGTAAAAGTGTTTCTTTTTATTTTATATCAGTGAAATATATCTACGGAAGCCAGGACTCGAAGAACCAAACAATATAATATAATAATATTATAATAAACAACTGAGCTAGCCACATCACATAAAAAAATTCAATAAATAATTAAATATCTAAATATTATAATTAAAATAAATTAAGACTATAGTTCAATATATATATATATATATATATATATATATATATATATATATATATATATACATATATATATATATATATCTATATATATGTATATATATATGTGTATATATATGTATATATAATAATAATAATAGTAATAATAATAATAATTATAATAATAGTGTTGTCCGCGTGTATTTCATGATATTTTTATTTGAAATTGACGCTGATACCCTGAATACTTTTTGCAAGTGTTCCAATATCACCTTGAATATTATCAAGAGGTACAGGGTTTGTAATTTAAGCATTTAATTTGTAACTTTGTGGTTTTATTTAGTGCTGTTTACATTTTTATGAATTACATTATTGTGAGTAAAACACCTTTTATTCCTCGAACATAAAATGACGTAACATAAAGGATTAAAAAATATTAGGACGTCATAAAAATACGAGTAGACCAAAAAAATACGCTTTTTTTCCCAATGACCAAATTAAACTTTTAACGAATCTGTTCCAACCTTTACGAGCTCAATTTACCTAACGCTTATGAGGAAATTTGCTTCGTACTATGATTGTGTTGGTAAGACTGGTATATAGTAGACTTAAAATAAATTCAAATATTTAAATATTGTATTATTCCCGATGTTGACTGTACATCACCAGAAAAAACGTTGCAACCAGCAAAAAAGGTGGATTCTGTTATACCGGAGAAATCAAAAGTGCGCTATGAAACACTATATATGCAATTTATGGATTAGTGTGTGTATGTTGTGTTTGCATATTTTGAGAAAACTTCACAAAAATTTGAACCGTAGTGGCTATGGGCCATCTATTCAATATTAAGAATCATGTTAATTGTCTAATGACGTGGGAATAGCGGATTATTAAAAAGTAAAAGCATTTCTATAACGGTAGTACGATGGGTATATAGAAAAAAATCTATTTTTTCAGATCCCGACAAGATCAACAACTTCACTGTTAATACACCAGGTAATGACGGATATTTGCCAAGGAAGGTCTGTACATTGGGCAATCTGTATTTTAGTTGATAAATAATTATTTCTACTATTGATTTTAGGTTTTACTAATTTATGGCATTAGTGGTGCTTGTCGTAACAAGAATTAAAATAAATGGTTTTAAAGACTAAAACTAACTTTTCTGCATCTGTGGCTCTGAACAATATTCTATCATAAAATTGTTACTTGTATACACTTCGGAGGATGTATCGTGCTAACAAACCGAAATTCATCCAAAAATAACCAAAAATGTAGTATATCTGGATTTATAGGACCCGCTGTACTCACTCTAGTCAACTGAAAATCAATAGGGTACATCTGTGAGACACCTTGAACAATATTCAATCATAAAATTGATCAATCGTATACTTCCTGCAGGCTGTATCGTGTTAACAAACTGGAAATTCTCCTAAAATGACAAAAATTTGGTACTTCAAGTACCATAGCAACCCTTGTACTGGCTTTAGTGAGCTGAATATCAATAGCGTTCATATTTGAGATGCTCTGAATAATATCCAATCATGAAACAGGCTCTGATAAACATTTCAATGTTTCTTCCGGTATATTTTTGGCTATTGATCTAAGCATATGTAAACCTAAATCGGCCTCTTTCTTATCCTGGCATACCGCTGATGAATTTTACGATAGTAATTATAATCCAATAATAATAACTAACAACCATAACTTTTTCCAAACCATAAAGCGATTCCCTGGCGAAACTCCTCCTATTAAGATGCAACTCAACAATCCAAAAAAGCTCTCAACACATATGAAAGCGACGAAATCCCCGAAAATGTATTTATTACAAGAGATTCAAAGCCAAATACGTGATGAAATAGAGCACAAAAGCATCTTGGCGGTATTAAGTAACAGTATTCATTACAACTCCAGCCCCTTCGAAATATGAGAAAAATTCGACAAATCAAAAGCCAAAAACTAACTACATCTTCACTAACTTAATTTTTGATGGCTCGGAATATTAGTTACCCAAACAAATATGCTACACTAGTTCAAATCTCTTCGAAACATAAGTTTAAAAGTTACGGTAATCACGACATTTCATCTCATCACAAATTATGAGTCTATTATAGGGAGATAGGAAATGCCTTTTACAATGCACGAACTGATATCTGCTCTAGCCAATTGCCAGAGACCGATGCTGGCTCTGGTGACATCCCATATGCTTTTTAAAACACGTGTCTAATTTAAGCCTCGGTGAAGTTTTAAATATATACAATTACATCTGGACCTCACAAAATTTTCTTTCACAATCGCGCCAATCTTTAGTTACCTAGTACATAATCCGAATCTGTCATCTGTCAACTTCCCTACCGCCATCTTATAGGCTCATTTCCTTTACTTGTACTTTATGCAAACTACTAGAAATCTTAATCAGCAGACGGTTTTTATGGGGCCTCGAAAAACATTGTTCCTAATAAATAGTCTGACTTCCGTCGACAGCGCTTAAATAGAGACAATTTAGTACTTCTACAGATCGACATAATCACCAACACGAATAATAAAGAAGTAATAGCAACCATCGTCGATATTGAAGGAGCATTCGATACAATATCTAGACAGGCAATTTTTGATAGTCTCCCCGAATGTAATTTAACTGGCAATATATACGGATTTATAAAAAGCTTTTCAACATCTAGTCATTTACCGGTAACTGTTAATAACTCGTTCTCTTCTATACGTACTATTTATGTTACAATGTTGAACAGAGTCGTGGATAACGGATCTTCTTGTTATTGTCCTGTGCTGGTCTCGAAGCTTTTTGATATTTTTTGGTTTTTTGGTTAGCCTTGATCTTCGTTATTGTGTATTTGAGTCTCATTTTGGTGAGACCGATCGTTTGTTTTATGGATTTTCTATACCAAATGAATAATTACTATTTAACATGTCGTACGACATTTGGAAGTCTATACAAATGGCATAGATTGGCAGATCGTATTCGTAACCCATTCTTTGCGTTCGCTTCAGATTGAAACTATGATCTAGATCTGAATCCGCATGGATAATATCCGAACATTATTTATCCATATTCATTTTTTCTTTATGGTCTTGGCATTATTTTATACCCTGTATCTAGTAGCGCGATTCCTCTATAGTTTCTGCATTCGTTCTTATATCTTCCTTGTAAATTGGTTTCATTATTGCTGCTTCCCACACTTCTGGTATTATCTCTTGTTCCCATGTAATCCATGTTAAATGGTAGATATTCGTTTTTCGTCCTTCTCTGCCGTATTTTATCAGCTCTGGTTATATGTTGTCTTCTTTAGGGGGTTTGACCCGTACTTTTGTCAGTGTATTATTTCTGAGATTTCCTCCTTTGACGGTAATTAAATTTCTCCGTAATTATGCCTATGTTGAGTTGTAAGCTATTGCTCGTTCCCATTTTATTTAATTAATATTTCTTTGAAGTACTAACTCTTTTCAGTTTTATATTTCGCTTTCATCCATTATTATTTCTCACTTTCTGTTTTTTATACATATGGTCCTCTGTCCAACTTTGCCGTTAGTATATTTTATTACTTGATAAAAGTTTCTTTGTTGACAACATTTTTTTATATGTGTTTTATTCTTTCCTCCGTAGATTTGAATAAACAAAGAAAACGTTTGGCGCCATACATCATGTATAAATGATTTTTATTTTATTTAACAAATGATTCTCTCGCTTGGTATAAATACTGAGTTGAATATGTGTTAATACTCATAGTCCATCTCTGCATACAAGTTTAATCAATGGTTAGTGATCAGCAAGTGAGAATCTCGAAGAAACACTAACTCAATCACAACTTGGCACGACCGCGATGGTCACATATTTACTTCTCTAATAGATATCTATGGGTATTTGTGTGTGACGTAATTTGTGGCGTTCGTGACGTCACATTCTATCTCCGGGGAATAAAAGGCTACGAGGGTGAAATTAGTAAACATCCCTGATGATTCAGAAATGAATGTCATGGTGCTTGAAAATTAGTATTTATTGGTGACAATTTTATGGATACTCGATTCCAATTAATTTTTCTCTCTTTTGGGAATTCTCAGTATATCGAAGGTTCATATCGGTTGGATGACACCATCATTTTATTATGTACTTCTAATAACCTTCTACAGTTAGCATCAAAATACATAAATTAAAAATAAAGATTACATGCAATAACTAATGATGATATTATCGATCCATTTTCAATGTATTATATTCGTAACTCTATTAATAGGTTTTGTGTCATTAATAGGTAATATGCTATTAACTTAATATTTTTTCTTTGCATTTTTTAAATGGGTTTTCAGTTTTTTCTCGACATTTTCCTTTAAATTTTTGTAAAACCCACCACTCTAACCAAAAACTATGGCGGGACCTTGTGGGGTTTGCGTTAACAATCTAAAAGGTTGTAAACCTACTTTGGAGTTCGGACAACAACTTCTCCAAGTTCAATCGAATTCAGTAGAACATTTTCAGGAACGCATAAATGACAGGCAGACACCCATATAAATATATATATATATATATATATATATATATATGTATATATAGAATAGAATAGAATAGTTTATTGTTCTTTTATATGTATATATATATATATATATATATAATTTTATTCATTGGGCATCAGGTTAACCTGGTGCCCAAGAAAAATGAATAAAATTATATACAAGGTTAAAGAAAAACAAAGAATTTATATATATATATATATATATAGCCAAAAACCAAAAGTTGGCAGTAGGTCACGGCTGACTAGTTATAAAACTTCAAAGAGTGGTCTTTTTTTAAAAACCCTCAAAAAACTTCACAGGTTAGAAATAAAGTGAATCAATTAGTGCGTTACCCAAGCTTTCGAAGAACATTGTCTCCATTTTCAAAGGCTATACTAAAACCTAAAGAAAAAACCGGTTATTTTAATAATGAAAATAATTTTTGAAATCATCACGGCTTACTTGTAGTGTTAATTTGCAATTAAACTAACATTTCACAAATTCCAGGAAAACTTTCATCCACCAAAGACAAAAATGTCGACTTAAGCTATTTTCTCACCTACATATAATAATGAGAGTCAGGATTTTTTCCTGTTTTTTAAAACCAAAAGATGTACAACCAGAGATGAAATCATTTTGTTGAATATATATTACAACGTGAAATCGACTGAATGTCGATAGGTAGTGTTACGGGGGGCGATTGAAAGGTCGAAGTTAAACTGTTTAATGAAAATCTATATTTCTAAGACATACTGTTATCCTTTTTCGGTTGCTTGGTGGAAACTTCAACGAAAAACAGTAATTGATCGATGTCCACACCTGCGATCACGATAAGATTGGAAAATTACACTATTAAATTTAACCATACTATTGTCAAACAGCTGCCACCTGTCTTTTGCAAAATGTGAAAAATTGGGATGACGAAATGAGTCAACAGTCAGTGAACACTAAAACCTCTCACATTCGGTATTCCCAAACTGTCAACCCATTCCAGCATTAACTATTGTTAGATAAAAAAGCCAAACAAAACCCAGCCGCAAATACTGACGATCTCCACTTTCGTCTGATGTTAATTTCCATGAAAAGCAATGATTATTATATAACATTAACACTAACAGTAAAAATGTTGGTTAGGAGAAGTAATGTAGGATCTGTAACTTATAAAACATGGAAAGGACCTAGCAACTGAGCTGTGCTAGCCATAATGTAAAAATTCTTTTGTATTAAAATACTAAATAATATTTGTATTGTCAACATTCGACAGACCTGTCACCTCAGTCAACCATCAACTCAAAACACTAATTTGGGAATCAATCTCCTCGTTTCCGGAGTGGACATTATTGAAGTGTAACAAATATGTATAAATCTTACTGAGTGACTCAATGTCAGACTTTCTATTCATTGGTTACTAAATGTTATTAATATGATACATATCTAAAAACTTTCATTTGATATAGTTTCTTTCTACATCAAGACTCTTTACTTCATCAAAATCCATATGGTGGAACTCATCTGTTCTGTTCTGGTAATGCACATTTTCGCTTTTTTAACCTTGCATCGCTTTTATGTTGAGCACAACGTGATTTCGAGTTTTGAGATGTCATTCCTACATACTTTTTGTTGCAATTTTTACATGGGATATTGTATATTACGTTAGTTTTTATCAGGGAATCCTCCGGTTGTTTTAACTTAGTAAAAAGAGACTGCAGAAGTTTGGGTTGGGTTGGGTTGGTTGGGAATTTACCTTTTGATAATTCTTTGCTAATAATATATGTAGATGATATCATCCCAGCTGTTCCTGAAGATGGTGTCGAAACCATTCTCAATATTTTCGATGGTTACAATCAATACATACAATTCACAGTTGAAAAGGAAGTTAACAGATTTGTACCATTTTTGGACACAAAGTTAATAAGGACCAATGAAGGCAGGGTGATACTTGACTGGTACGTGAAACCTACCAGTTCAGGTAGATACCTCAACTTTAAGTACAATCACCCCTACAAAATGTTAGTGTTAGGGATGAAGAACAGATTAAAAAAATATCACATCCAACATTACTCAATAAAACCTTAAACTATTGATTGATACATTTCAAAAAATTGTTATCCTATCAAGCTTCTCAAAAGGTTGATTTACAACACTTCCGGCGAACATACAGTCGATCATATTAATACTAATGAAAATGAACAGGAGGCTAATTTCAATAATACACAACGGGTTTCTTTCGGATTCTTTCCTTATATCAAAGATCTATCAGAAAAAATCATAGAATTCAAGGGGACCAATGTAAAAATTGCTCAAAGAACAGCCAAACCTCTGCAGTCTCTTTTTACTAAGTTAAAACAACCGGAGGATTCCCTGATGAAAACTAACGTAATATACAGTATCCCTTGTCAAAATTACAACAAAAAGTATGTAAAATGACATCTCAAAACATGAAATCACGTTGTGCTCAACATAAAAGCGATGCAAGATTAAAAAAGCGAAAATGTCTATTATCAGAACATGTTATAGATGTGTTTCACATTCTTGATGTAGAAAGAAACTACATATTTGTTACACTTTAATAATGTCCACTCCGGAAACCAGGAGATTGATTTCCAAATTAGTGTTTTGAGTTGATGTTTAACTCAGGTGACAGGCCAATTGAATGTTGACAATACAAACATTATTCAGTATTTCAATTTAAAAGAATTTCTACAATATGGCTAGTACATCTCAGTTGCGAATGCAGATGATTTCCAAACAGTCGGGCCTCAACGTGAGAGGCTAGGTCATTTCAATGTTTTATAAGTTACAGATCTTATATTGCTTCTCCTAACAAACATTATTTCTGTTAGTGTTAATGTTATTTCATTATTGTTGCTTTTCATAGAAATTAACATCGAACGAAAGTGGAGATCGTCAGTATTTGCGGGTGGGTTTTGTTCGGTTTTTTTATCTAACAATAGTTAATGCTGGAATGGATTGACAGTTTGGGAATACCGAATGTGAGACTGTTGACTTATTTCGTCATCCCAATTTTTTACATTCTCCAAATGACAAGTGGCAGCTGTTTGACAATAGTATGGTTAAATTTATTAGTGTAATTTTTCAATATTATCGTGACCGCCGGTGTGGACATTGATCTATTATTGTTTTTCGTTGAAGTTTTCATCAAGCAACCAAAAAAACATAACAGTATGTCTTAGAAATTTAGATTTTTATTAAACAGTTTTACTTCGACCTTTCAATCGCCCCCCGTAATACTACCTATCGACATTCAGTCGATTTCACGTTGAAATATATATTCAACAAATTCATTTCATTTCTGGTTGTACATCTTTTGGTTTTGAAAAACAGAAAAAAAATCCTGACTATCATTATTATATGTAGGTGAGAAACTAGATGTAGTCGGCATTTTTGTCTTTGGTCGATGAAAGTTTTCCTGGAATTTGAGAAATGTGAGTTTAATTTTAAATAAACACTACAAGTAAGTCGTGATGATTTCAAAAATTATTTTCATTATTAAATTAACCGGTTTTTTCTTTGGTTTTCTCTTTCTGGCCATTGAAAATGGAGACAATGTTCTTCGAATGCTCAGGTAACGTACCAATTGATTGATTGATACTAACCTGCAAAGTTTTTTTGGCTGCTATCCCCAGGAGTGTGAGGGTTTTTCAAAAAAGACTCCTCTTTGAAGTTTTATTTTATATAATATGTATATATTATGAAAATAGTCTCTACATTGGGAGCCATTTATTGTATATTTTTATTAATTTATATTAATTAAATAAGAGCCTACTTTGGAGTGCTATTTTACTATGTATTTTGCTATTTGAGATATAGTAAATTATTTAATTGTATTTTAATTATTTGTTAATTTTAATTTGTTATATGGATTGTATGGGCGCCAGAATTGGTTCGCTTTCTACGAATTCCCAATTAAAAAAAAAACACTACACAAGTTAGAAAATATTATAAATTTGTTTAACTTTTTCACACTGTATCTCAGGGATGAGATTCGGCACTTGACGGTTGTCAGCAACAGCAAACTGTAGGTAAGATACCAAAGAAACGCAAAACGAACATAGACAAATGATTTTAATTGAACATAATTATGCAAATAATGAAATTATTATGAGTTAAAAGTTTATAATTCATATTAAACTCAATAGAATATCATTGACGAAAATCTTCGCACAAAAACGCTTTTCATAAATAAATAATATTATTGAATTCAAACATATCAAGTAAGTTTCGCTTGATTACTTATTATTCTAAAAGTTCTGAATGCATTCACAACGATTCAACCTCTACCCTCGCTATTGTTAACCTTGTCGTTGTGTGTTGTGGTACTCTGTGATGATTATTATTTAGTTTACAAAATGAAGGAAAATGCAAAGTGTTTGGGATGTATTAGCATAATTTATTGTAAGAATTTGGTGAGTATTAATTTTTAATATGTGTTTAGTGTTCTGTGTCCGATATTTAGTGGAGATTTAATATCTAATACTAATATTTTGCTAATAAATAGATACCAAACAATATAACCTAACATATAAATATATCAAAAATGTTTTATAGGAGAAATACAATATATACATGAGGAATAGAGTTTATGGTTGGTTCTTCTTGACCCTGAATGTGGTGCATTGGAGAAAAACGATCGCCTATGATCGAATAAGCGAAATTCAGACGTGGAAAATGATGTGATGTGAATTATTTCATCAGTAGCAATATCTTATCCACAACAAGATATGTGAATAGTTATCGAAGATTATATTAATAAAGGTAATTGTTCATCTTACCATATCTAGACGCTATCACCATTTTTACACCTATTTATTTATACGAGTGATAAATGTTTGTTAGTTTATTGTTCAAAACTTTATTAAACACTTTAGTTAACTTTCTACTTGAGATATCTAAAATTATTTCAGTTTTTATAAAAATTTGGAGGAAAGAAATTCAATACGTCCTCCATTTATTAAATTTACACCGCGTCTCCCTAGCTCAAAATCAACAACATTCCAATGTTTTCTACTTTTGTTTTCCATCGTTCATTTGTTGATAAATAGACATCGTTGTTATTGAATCAAAATATCCGTTTCTGCGTTATAGTAGACAAATTCACTTTGTTTTTATGCACTTCCACTGTCACTCTGAAATACTCTATTCGAACTATTAACAGAACATTGTTTTGCGTTGATATTTTGACCTTGAAGTTTTATACAAATAATTAAATAGTTTACGCAATATACAGGGTTTCTGAAAGTGTCTACAAAATATTAAATTATAATAATTGAATTTTATTTCAAAATTCATGTGATACCATACCTATACAGTAATGATCATAGTTATTTATAAAATTTATGTTTGACGTAATTTACTTGTTACTGTTGTATTTTCAATATTTTGAAATATACTTTAAAGAAAAATAGTGATCTTTTATATCATTTTATCAATTGTATTCTATTTGTAAATATTTCTTGTCATATTTAAGCTATGTTTTTATGGATTATTTCCTTTTATCGAATATTCACTACTACTATTACTTAGATTCTTATTTCTGAGTGGTGTTAATGATTCAACATAACCTAGTAGATATATTTCACTTTAATATATATAGAGAGAGGTTATCCTGTTGGCCAAATAGAAATTATATTGAAAGAAACCTCCTCCAGAATGGGAAAAAGCAAATGATTCAATTTAAAATATATAGTATGCTCAGTATGGTAGTTTAGTTTGAATGAATAAATTTATCGTTCCTTGCTTTTTAAACTAAATATGTAACATAAACATGTAGGAAGGAAACATAGAGTTTTCAAATGATATTTTGGATTGATGAGATGATTATAAAAATAATTGTCAAATATTTGGTTGCCAAAACGATAAGAAAAAGAATAGTATCGATTGAGTGATATTGAAAGAAAGAAAAAAATTGTCAGTTTTGAATTTTTGGAAATATATAATAGTATATTCTATATCAAGGGTGAAATACGCAAAATTCTACACGAGTATGAAGATTTGGTCCTACGAGTGTAGAATTTTGTATTACACCTGTGTTTTAGACTATACTTTTTCTACGACTATCATATAAAAAACAAAACAACATATATCGAATTGCTAACTCCTTAATTTCTGAAAGAGTTATGTTGAAACCATCACTGCTGTCATTATCAACCACTAAAAATGAATGAACACATGTAATAGCTATTATTTAAATAAAATTATACAAATTAACTTACTTTTTATGAAGTATTATTCAATCTTAACCTGAAATTAAAAAAATAGATAATTAAACAATTTTGACGGTTGACTGTTGCTAATGTTCTCCATTTTCTTCTTAAACAGTGCCACAAAATACACTTATGCTGCACTTCTCGCTGTAACAATTTGTACTCAACGACTATATTAGTCATTTTACGTTCACTTTAGAGGATTTTTTATGCATTTTAATATTTCTGTAATACTTCTACTCTGCGTAGTGCAGTTAGTGTAGAAAACGGAACACGCATATTTTCTCTTTCTGTTAAATGAACTGTCGTATATTTAGAGGGTGCCACAAGTATTCATTCCACCAAGGGCGAGAATGAATATTCTTGCCCTAGGGCTAGAATGAAGCTATTCCATATTCAAAAACTACGTCGGAATATAGAAAAATTCTATAATAGTTGTAGAAAAAAGCTAGATTGAAATCGAAAACTGAAAAGAGTTGAGAAGTTTCGATAGAAAAACCAGAAAATATTGAAGTCGAAACTAAAATGAGTTGAGAAATATGTTATAAAATAATACAGTATTTGAAATAACTATCTTAAATTTCTACAAGTACTCACCAAAAATTGTTGTCATAAGTACATATTTGGTCAAGCTATTGAACAAAACTGGTGTTGAAGTTGCACTGCTATATAAAGAAAAGAGGATAGTAGTGGTCCAATTTAAAGGATATCTCTAGAGAGATATTGTCTGCTAAATTTATAAAGAGAAGCTGTCAGTATTTTTTGGGCGTAGTAAAAAGAAATTTCAAGTATATATCTCCGAATTTGGGGGGTGAAGACGTTTTAGAAATTTAAAAGGTACCGTAATAAATTTTATTAGAGATCTCTAAAATGAGCTTGGCATATATAATCACAAATCCTATGAATGCATTCATGACATATAGATATAATCTAAAATTTTAATTTACTGCGATTATAATGAAGAACTATCAGGATTATTTGGAAGGTATTTATTTTATAGAAAGATTTTTGTCTACGTTCAATATTAATTTTAATAAAGAGTTGGCAATAATTGGATATATAGAATGGTGTTTGGAACTCTACTCTGACTGATAAGAGTCTATCTATAAATAAAATAATTAAAAAAAGTGATTTTAGGAGTACGAGGGAAACCCTCATTGGCACCTTACGGTAGCGTGAGACTTATACTCACTAACACCCTCCTTCTCTAGCCGCCCGCCATTCCGGGATCACTAAAGAGCATTACTTCAGAATAATGAGCCAATTTTTATACTACTTCTTTTGACTCAGGACTTGTTTAGAAAAAATTACCGACTATATTCCACGAATCCTCACCCTTCAGAATAATATAAAACATGTTCTCCACAATTATATACTGCCCTAATTTTTTCATTGCCATTGAACCACTTTTGACAAGCGAAAAATGTATGTTCTACGGTGTCCTCAGCATTAAATTTAGTACATACCCCAATATCCGTTAATTTAAAACGTTTCTTATAAGCACCGAAGTAAGCGTGCCCACTCACTAATTGTGTCATATAAAGGACAACGTTCTCATGCTTTATTTGACACTACCATGCTAGGTCAGGTATAACTTTTTTAGTCCATACAGCTTTACTTCACCTATTTTGCCAATCGTTATACACCTTACCGGTATTCTCACACTGTTTTCGACACACAGTACACCTCTGTCGTACTAGGATATTAATTGGTGACATATTGGCGATCACAAGCAGTGCCTCTGTTGAAATGGTACGGAGGATATAGCACACACGGATGGCTAGGCGTCTTTGAGCTTTTCTAAGTAAGTTTTCCTATTAAGTGTTTCTCCCAAGCCGACCATGCGTATATAATGACCGAGTGTGCAACAAAGGATATGATTCTTCTTGATGCGGTATTCGGTCCACAGTTTCGGGGCAATAACCCCTGTATTATCATTGCGACCCTCTCTGTTTTCGCAGCACATGCTTTAACGTGACTGATAATTCCACAACCTCTTTCAAAAATCACACCATGGTATACAATTTCTTGTTTACTTCTAACTTTAAGATGCTCTTCTTCTTGAAAATTTCTGTCTCCCTAATGAATAACTACCTGCATTTTTTCAGGTGGAATTCCTAAGCCCAAACTTTTAATAGCATGTACTACTCTCATCAACGCTATGTTTGTATTGTTAACAAGCTGGCTCATTGTTCGTCCTCTTGATAACTGCCGTATCGTCAGCATATCCTAAAATTCGAGCACCTTCAGATACTTCAACTTTGAGAATGTAATCGTAAAAATGATCCATAATAGAGGGCCCAGCACGGACCCTGAGGTACTCCACATGAAAGCTCTAGTTTAGCTTCTCCCACAATTAATGTTCTGTCAAATAGATAACTGTGAATAATATTTTTGAAGTATTCAGGTACATCCAGTGTCTCAATTATATTCATAATACTTTTCCATGACGCCGAATAGAATGCGTTTCTTAGATCTAGGGTTCCTAAAAAACAATATTCTCTATTATTGGGCGCCTTCCTTTGGTTAGACTCCACAATTCTCTGCACTTCCATAACAGCATCGACTGCTTCCTAAAGCCATACTGAAATTGCGATAAAATTCCTTTATTTTCTATTTCATTTGCCAGGTTTCTCAATTGATATTAATATAGCGCGCTTCCATATTTTAAGAAATATTCCGTCTGAAAGCAAGATATCATAAAGTTCAATAATGGTTTATTCTTCCACCAATGCAATTACTCTAACGTTTCCAGGTGCAATACCGCCAGGCCCAAAAGCATTTTCATTCCTTGGATGTTTTTCCATACGCATGCTACGAAGGTCGCCAATTTACTATGAACAAGCTTAGGCAAAAATGTTATGCAGGTACAATCACAACGCGAAACTAAACTATTGAACCCATGTCTCTGCAATAATTCAGTATTAGATACACCAATAGGATGATAGATATTGTTTGTTCGGAACGAACGAAGTTTAAAAAATCGTCATTGTACTGATTCAAGCTTATCTTCGCGAACCTGATAGAAAAGACACCAAACAGGAAGTGCATACTCCAGTTTCGACCTAATATAAGCACGATGAAGGATATTTAATGTATTGTCCTGAACAAAATCTTTCGAAACTCTCGATAAAAATTGGTACCTTTCATAGCTAAAGACTGTCTCAACGTGAGAGTTCTGGATCAAATGTTACCCTTAAGTCTACGATAACTGAAGGACGGTCAAGCACAGTATTATTTATGGAGTAACAGTATCAATCTAGTCATTCGTGGAACGCCTTCCGTAAAAGATTGCGTAAATTCAACCAAATTTGTAACAATAAAACGACCTTCAAAGCAGCCATGTTGCTGAGATGTAATGGCTAGTGCTATCTGCGCATATCGTCAGTTATGAAGAGAAAATGTTGACGACATTACATATTGTAAAAAGGTGCCTGAAATTGCAAATATCATTTTTATCATCATTCTTGTATACTGGGCGCACTAGATAGTTTTCAGAGGTCAGGTACTGAATAAGTTTAAACACATTTATTATTCAATACTGTGAGAGAATGACCTAATATATACATTTGCACAGTTTTAAGCATAAAAGCCATCTCATTTGCCATCTTAGACGCTTTCGATTAAGTCTGGCACCCCGGACTTGTGAGACAGCTACTGAGCATCCGATTGCCAAATCAAATTGTAAAGTTATTATATTCCTACCACACCGACCGATCAATAAGCGTCAAAGTTGGTTATAGTTTATCCAATTTACACCCCAAACCGGCGTTCCGCAAGCCTCGGTACTCGCTCCGCCATTATACATAATTTGTACGTATGACACACCAGTACCATAACACCCCCAGGACAAAATCCAACTGTATGCGGACGATACCGCATTAATCATTTCCGCCACTGACATTCGCTCTCTCAATATTCGATCGCGAAATCTACTGACGCAATTCACCTAGCAACACCGTATATGTCAATACCGACATCGAGCCAATTCCTTCCTGTTTGAACAATTTACAAGCCCGATACGTTAATCGTACTATCGAATTGGGCAACGAAACCTTGAAAAACGGCCTCCTTACAACGTGGATCGCAAACAGACGGCCTCTCGGTACAAAATTCAAAACGAAGTTTCCATTTCCTCCAGTCCGGCTACTAGCCACGGCTTCCGAGGACCTCCCGGACGTATATACTCTGACTACCTAGACGACTCCCCAATCTCAATCCGATAATCAGACATTTTCTCACACATTTACATCTTTCTCACACATATTTCTACTATCTAGACTATCCATACAATTCCCCTATCTCTAATAATCATAAATTCAATAATTCTCATACATCTTACAATTTACTCAACACTTTAGGCAAACCCTATATTCCAACCGCCCCCCACGTCGGCGTTACAGGTTTTTCTGCAGTTTTTCTGTAGCATGGTGAATTTATTCACTAGGAAAATGGACCGACGTATCGATGAAGGGAACAAATACAGCCGCAGCTGTACCCGCCGATTTGCTTGATGATTGATTATCATTATTCAACGCCGTACCAACACATAAAATCCCAAATCGCCGTAAGCACGTCTCCACAACATATTTTAAACTATTTTCATCATCAAACAACCAATTCCATACACCATTTAAAAAAATGTCACCTAGACACTTTTCCCACTAAAATTCCAAAAATTCAAATAAATTACAAGTTCTTATCTATTCATCTCTTAAACTCCGGAGACATACCTAATTCAATAAATAATATCAATCTCTCTTCTGAAAATTTCCGACACCTAGCCAGTCCAATAGCACATCATACATATCGGCAGCATAGCATGATTCGTCTTCTACCAAAACATTCCAATCCTAGACACTTTTCGTCGCCCAATCCTATACACTTTTTTAACTTCGCTACTTCCAAACATCAATCCTCGTTGCTGATCAAGATAAATTCTCCTCACTTTCTAGCGGAAAGCCCGCTCCAATGCTCTCAATCCAATACACCTTTTAAAAGTTCTTTCTAGTCACTTTTCTCAAGCTTCCTAAACACTTTTTCAACCCGGCCGATTTCTAGCCAACCACCAAATTACACCAAACGCAATCTGTGAACGCGCACTACAACCCCCAAAGCACCCCCAACCCAGCTCTGCAGAGAAAACTAAACCTACACCAGGGCAACCAAACAAAATGAACAATTTCCAACTTTCAAACCAAATCCCCTTCAACACAAACTTTTTTTCGAGTTTCTCACTCTCTCTCTCTCTCTCTCTCTCTCTCCCTCTCTCATCTTAGACTTGATTTGTTCAAAACTGCCACGACTTCAGTTTCCTCAGAAGTTTCAATATTGAGGGAGGCATATCAAAGAAACAAAAAAGATGAAACGTAAATCAACAAACATGGAACCATGGAAGATGTTTCATAAAATATCAACAAATTGTTTCAAATAGGATATCGCACATCAGTGAAATGCGTTTCAAGTGACTGCATCGAGAAACAAACTTGTTTTATGAAATAGGTTCAGTTCTATTTAATGAAATTTACTGTCTCGACCCTTACTACTTCAAATGAAACTAATTGATTAAAGATAATTCCACAATATATTGAAAAAATTACAATTGTTTCGATACTAAATATCATTAGCCAGAATGACAGAAGCCACATTTCATTTGAAGCACACCTGATCTTTAATAATTATTTTTGGCTAGACCAAAAAGTGACCTACCTTGTGATTGACTTATAATAATAGAAAAAAGAAGAAGGCATGATATTACAAAAATATTAAAGCTTAGATATTATTAGCCCTATGGGGATATCCTGCATATCTATTTCCCATTGAAGATCAGTATAACTGTACTACTATAACTATATCTACTGATATTTACAATTATCACTCAAGAAGACAGTTTAAAAGTGGAGAACTTCATATTGTGGGTTTCTTAAGTTTCTACTAATTTTCATTTCTTCAAGGGAATCCAGTTATTGATTCTTATCATATATATTTAGTACTTCTAGTTCTGTGTTAGGTGTCGATGAATGATTGGTGTCAAGTAGATGTTTTGCGTAGTGGGATTTATCTGGTTGTTTCAACTTGTATGTTCATGTTCACTGTATCTGATTCCAAATTTTCTAAGGGTATGACCCAAATAGACAGCATTACATTCTGAACATTTAAGTTTATATATACCGGACTTCTTTAGTGGGGATATTTTTGTTTCTAAATTTAACAATTCTGTACTCACAATACTTTCTGTTTTAAAAGAAATTGTTGTATTTATTCCTAAATATATTATCTTTGAATTATTATTAGAAATATTACCTCCATATGTGATGGTTTCATAATTTTTTATTTCTTTAGTTGGTTTAGGAAATATTAGTTGTAATGCCTCTTTTTTATCAAATAATTTATTTATCACATATAATGGATAACCGTTGGATGTTGCTGTTTGTTCAATTGTATTAATTTTTCTATCAAAATTACATTAGTTCATAATAAACTGTCTTCTTAAGTGATAATTGTAAAGATCAGCAGATATAGTTTTCCTGGTTTTCTATATCATTGCACAGTTATACTGATCTTAATTGGAAAAATGATATCCAGGATATCACCATAGGGCTAATAATATCTAAGCTTCAATATTTGTAATATCACATCTTCTTCTTTTTTCTATAAATATATATTAAGCCAATCACAAGTTAGGTGACTTCTTGGTCTAGCCAAAAATAACTACTAAACATCAGGTAGGCATAAAATGAAATGTAACTTCTGTCATTCTGACGATGATATTGATTTATCGAAACAATTGTCAATTTTTTAGAATTTTCAATAACTTGTATTATATTGTGGAATTAACTAGAGACCTTGAGTTTCATTTAAAAACACTAATTGAATTATATGTTGCTAATTAATGTGCCTGAGATGATTGGAACTATATGTAATAGTCACATCAATGTGTGTTGGTTTTCTGTAAATTGAATAATCAAGTACATTATTAACCTTTGAGTTTTTGAATTGATTGCATTATTTTCTTCAACATCTAACGTAAATTTAATTTTTGGGTGTAAATTTTTAATATGGTTGAAAAAAACATCTAAATGTCGTTCAGTAACTCTATAACAAGCTAATATGTCATCTACATATCTATACCAGAATAAGATATTCTTTCGAATATTACTTTCAATGATTTTTCTTTCTAAGCTGTCCATGAAAATGTTTTCCAAAATTGGTGATATAGGGCTTTCCATTGGTAAATCTTCATTTTGAATATATATCTTATTGTCAAAAGTGAAATAATTCTGATTAATAGAAACAACAAATAAGTTAAGTATTTGTATTGATAGTAACTCCTATGACTTTTGTATATTTATAGTTGTTGATAAACTCCTTTCAAATCGATGACACACTAATACCTGTTCCCGCTTTTACAAGCAAAGGTAACATCTGGACGAGGTAATGCACAATGATCTGCATCCAGGACAGGGTTTAAGGTTTTCTTGAAATCAACACATATTTCGATGTCTGATGAATTTTTTTTCGGAACCACTACATTGGGACTTCCCCAGTTACTAAAGCTAAATTTTTTTAAAATTCCTTAGCTACACATTTTGTTAATCTCAAATTCTGCCCTAAATTTAATGGCATAAGGCATGTCATAATATGTCTTGTGAAATACAGGTTTAGTATTTTTATCTTCCAGTAATATTCTTGCTAGTGCTAGACATTCTTTAGGAGGAATTTTAGTGAACATATTGGTAACATCAAATGAAATGGGTTTAGAGTTATTTTGTAAGTTGAATATTTCAATTTTTTTTATTAGGTCTATTGAATTTTTAATTAAGTATTAAGGTATATATCCGTAATTATTAAGTATGTTGTTAAGTTTTTTGCTAATATATTATTAGGAATATTAACATAGCAAACTACAGGTCTAATTAGATTCGATATTATATGTAATTTTACGGTACCATACAATTGTGGAGATTTTTATTGACGATGCATTTCTTTTCATAATCACTTAAAAGATCATTTGAATTATTAATAATATTATTAGAAAACTTTTTTGTTGGGTCTGCTCTAAGAATTTGTACATCGCTAGATTCTATGAAGTTATATATTTTTGAATTATAATCTTCAGTTTTTAATATAACAGTGGCGACTCCCTTGTCAGATTTTGTAATTGTTAGGTTATTATTTTCTACTTTCGTTTTGATTGAATTTAAAATTGTAATGTCATTTTCTGTTTGACGTTTAACGTTTGTCAATTCAATATTTTTGAATAAATTGGCAATTTTTAATATCTCATAAATAAAATTATTTGAATTGGGTTTTAAAACTATTTCTAATAATGTAAGAGATATTATTAATAATTTAACAACAACAACAAAGAGATTCTTGGGTAATTCACGCAAAATAAGGGCTACTGAAATAGAGTGGTAACCGTGGGCATGCATGTTTCTGGCTCATTTTGCCTCTTCAGCACGGCATAACCAAATAAGGATGTGAAATTTGGGAGCAAAGATGTTAATCGAAACATGAGAAAACATCTTTGCTCCCAAATTTCACATCCTTATTTGGTTATGCCGTGCTGAAGAGGCAAAATGAGCCAGAACCATGCATGTCCACGGTTACCACTCTATTTCAGTAGCCCTTATTTTGTGTGAATTACCCATGAATATCTGTGTTGTTGTTGTTAACATATCACGCGATATTCCTACATCTTCTTTGTTATTTACTATGGGTCGGAAGGTTCATGATGGGGGGGCTATATGCGCCTCCGTGTCCATGTTGGTTGTTGTCCTGAAAACTCGGGATTGAAGACAAATGAGCGTTTGGTTTCCCTGGTGAAATCCGTTATTTTGTGTTTTCCCATGTTTCGATTAACATCTTTGCTCCCAAATTTCACATCCTTATTTGGTTATGCCGAGCTGAAGAGGCAAAATGAGCCATTAACATGCATGTCCACGGTTACCACTATATTTCAGTAGCCCTTATTTTGCGTGAGTTACCCATGAATCTCTTTGTTGTTGTTGTTAATATATCACGCGATATTCCTACATCTTCTTTGTTATTTACTATGGGTCGGAAGGTTCATGGCGGGGGCTATATGCACCTCCGTGTCGATGTTGGTTGTTGTCCTGAAAACTCGGAATCTTCCAATTGAAGACACAAATGAGCGTTTGGTTTCCCTGCTGAAGTCCGTTATTTTGTGTTTTCCCATGTTTCGATTAACATCTTTGCTCCCAAAATTCACATCCTTATTTGGTTATGCCGTGCTGAAGAGGCAAAATGAGCCAGAATCATGCATGTCCACGGTTACCACTCTATTTCAGTAGCCCTAATTTTGCGTGAATTACCCATGAATCTCTTTGTTGTTGTTGTTAACATATCACGCGACATTCGTACATCTTCTTTATATATATATATATATATATATATATATATATATATATATATATATATATATATATATATATATTGTTTTGAAAATGCTTCCAAGGAGGAGGCGAAACGTTAAAATTTTTAACCATTTTCAATAGAAAAATGTGAAATACAATCGTATTTTAATTATTTTAAAACAACCTATGAACCCAAGAATATAAACATTTCCAAATTATATATATATATATATATATATATATATATATATATATATATATATATATATATATAGAACAAGGTGGATATTTCGACCGTGGTTATTTATAAATTACAATATTTTGCTGATTTTCGGGTTATTGCGGTCACTAAACTAATAAAACTCTTTTTATCTATTTACTCAATATTTCGCTATATTTCATAGCTTCATCAGGAATGAACTAAAATAACATAACAAATTTAAAATTACCTCACAAAACAACACAATTAAATAAAATAACTTACAGATATTAGAGTACGTCCTCAAGTAACACAAACATTTAAATGGTTAAAACAGTACTGATTAAAAACGTTAATGTATAAAATATAAAATAATTATTGCTAATTGATACTAGTTTTTTGCTGAAAAGGGTAAAATATCGTAAATAGAGTACTTGAAAGAATATATGTCTGCAAAATATTTCATTTGAAATGTACTCAATGGAAGATACACAGGTTTATAACAGATTTAAAATGTTACAGTATATGTTACTTAATTGATTAGTGTCTGTTTTGTAATTAATGTTGTTTTTTTGTTGTCTTTTATGTAATACATTTCCAGAAACAAGCGGCTCTTGTAGTTATTTGAGTGACCAAGAATCTTTACCCCAGAAAAAACGAAAATATGTCCGGTTTTCTTATGGTGTTCCACAGTAGCACATTTGTTTTTGCCTAATCGGCAATCACTCTGGTGTAAAGTTATACGCTGCTTTAGCCATTGTGATGTTTGACCAATATATGTGCATTGACATTGACCACACGGTATCTCGTAAATAACGTTAGTGCTGTAAAGAATAGGTGTTTTATCCTTGAGTTTCGTAAATATATTAGAAATCTTTAATGGGGTATATTTTGCAATCCTGATATTTGGAATTTCTTTGAGAACGGACACAATTCTGTTTGTTGAAGAACTTACATAAGGAATCCTTCTATATATAGTGTCCTGTTTTTCATTCAAGGGACTTGAATATCAGGATTGCAAAATATACCCCATTAAAGATTTCTAATATATTTACGAAACGTAAGGATAAAACACCTATTCTTTACAGCACTAACGTTATTTACGAGATACCGTGTGGTCAATGTCAATGCACATATATTGGTCAAACATCACAATGGCTCAAGCAGCGTATAACTTTACACCAGAGTGATTGCCGATTAGGCAAAAACAGATGTGCTTTTGTGGAACACCATAAGAAAACCGGACATATTTTCGACTTTTCTGGGGTAAAGATTCTTGGTCACTCAAATAACTACAAGAGCCGCTGGTTTCTGGAAATGTATCACATAAAAAGACAACAAAAAAACAACATTAATTACAAAACAGTCACTAATCACTTAAGTAACATATACTGTAACATTTTAAATCTGTTATAAACCTGTGTATCTTCCATTGAGTACATTTCAAATGAAATGTTTTGCAGACATATATTCTTTCAAGTACTCTATTCACGATATTTTACCCTTTTCAGCAAAAAACTAGTATCAATTAGCAATAATTATTTTATATTTTATACATTAACGTTTTTAATCAGTACTGTTTTAACCATTTAAATGTTTGTGTTAGTTGAGGACGTACTCTAATATCTGTAAGTTATTTTTATTTAATTTTGTTGTTTTGTGAGGTAATTTTAAATTTGTTATGTTATTTTAGTTCATTCCTGATGAAGCTATGAAATATAGCGAAATATTGAATAAATAGATAAAAAGAGTTTTATTAGTCTAGTGACCGCAATAACCCGAAAATCAACAAAATATTGTAATATATATATATGTATATATATATATATATATATATATACATATATATATATATATATATATATATATATATATATATGTTGAAGCACTTTCATTTGGTTCTATTCAATTTAATTGGGATTAACAGTATTACTGAAATAAGTCATATTGATTTTTTCAATCTTGTACTTTATTAGCCATCATTTTAACGAATATTTATAAATTGTAAAAAAAAACATGTCTAAATTAATTATAGATGCTGATAGTAAAAACAGTGAACAAAATCCTCACTATAATACTGAAGAAAATCTGACCAAAGATATTGAAACAGACGATATACTCTTTGAACCATCAGAATCGAAAATATTGAAATCTGATTCAGATACAATAGAGATTAAAATTAATAATGCAGTACATGATGTAATTTCAGAAGCATCCGTTGAAATTAGAATGAAAT
Organism: Galeruca laticollis; assembly: GCA_963921935.1. Taxonomy (NCBI): domain Eukaryota; kingdom Metazoa; phylum Arthropoda; class Insecta; order Coleoptera; family Chrysomelidae; genus Galeruca; species Galeruca laticollis. The sequence goes on along the minus strand of OY998178.1, from coordinate 218,851,150 downwards.
TCAAAATAATTTAAAAGAAACGCGTTAAATTTTCATATAGTTAGTAATTAGGTTATTTTATGCAAGGGATTTCAGGAATTTTAATAAATAGTAAATAAGTTATGTTAATATTTATATGTATAAAAATCTTTATCTCTATATGCTAATTTCTAATACAAAAATGTCATTTTCATGTTTCATATACGGCTTAAAAATTCATGGTAATGTAAACAGTGAATCGTCGTTAATCACACTATATCTATACAATTGATACGATATAGAGAAGTTTCGATAGCAACCCGCAACGTGATAGATTATGATGGAAATCAAAAAAGTCAGTTGGTTTTTAAAATGTCAAAGTGAAAAGTCGTATTATAATTGATCTCGTCAAGAAGAACGTGCTAATTTACGCAAACTTTTCGGATTATTGTGGAGAAACGACCTCGTTCGAATTACAAGGAAGCATACAGTATATATCATCCGACAGAACCAGTAATAGTTTATGTAATTGGGTAATACCTTCACCAGAAAATACGATAACTACATTAAGAATATTAAAATTGAACTTCTCAAGAAATTCCACGTGCTTGTCAATTAGAAACTTCGACAATATTCAATTGAAGGTGTGCAGTAACGACATACTACCCAAACCTGTTGTACTATCTTCAAGAAACAAACTCTCCGTAACTTAAAAATATAATAACCCAGTGTTTTTATGTGTTTGGATTGATCTGGTTGTTACAATTCCACAAATATTTGTAGAACAGCAGATTTCGTTTGTACAGACCATTCTGATTTCACGGGGTGTGCTATTTGTAATTCATCAACCACCCCTTGCAGTAATATTTCTATAGATAGATGTTTCGACCCGTATAAAGACAAATGTGACGGAATCATTAATTGTCCAAAAGGCGAAGAAGAAATAAACTGTTCAGAACTTTGTCCTCAGCTTATCAAATGTCCAAATGAAGATTAGTTTGAAGTGGATACAAACCTAGTAAATAAAAGGTACCATTTTAAAATATTATATTAGAGATCTCTAAATTAAAAAAGGCCTTTATTTAAAAAACATTTTAATTTTTCAATAGTAATAGTAGTTTTATTTTTTTTGTAGTATATCTGTACACATTTTCTGTTTGTAAATTTCTATGTTTTTAAAAAAATTCCTGAAATCATAATTTTGTTCATTTTAATTTCACAAACCAATAATTAGAGTAAATTTGAATGGCGCACTTGAACCCTACCCTTTGATAGAGTTGGTATACATGTTTAATGATTTTTCAGTGTCAAATAATAAATAATAAATAATTATTGAAACCTATACAATATATATATATATATATATACATATAAAACTAGTGAATATTGGGGATTGCAGCAAAAATTGGAAAAGATATACTCTTAGCGGAAAATGTCCAAGCTTTCGAGGATGTTTGTCCTCATCATCAGGGAAACTAGAATGAAAAAACAACAGTTGAATACTGTGGTCAAAGAGAATAATTAAAAATGAAATTCACAACCACGTGTGTACTTACCTCCAAAGTGAGCTTAGATTCCATAAAGATGTAAAATCGTAAACTACAGATCGTAAATTGTGGAATATTCAAGTAGGAATTGAACCAACGGCCTAATCAATCGTGTCATAGCAACAATTGTAATTGTCGCAGCATTTTATAAAATAAAACCATTGATTTCATCTTCATGTGTCACCATACTAAACGCCGGCGAGGAAATGATATATTTTGCCTCCAAAAGGGATGTGACAAGAGACAAACAGTGTTACCAACCAAGACACTGTTTGTCTCTTGTCACATCCCTTTTGGAGGCAAAATATATCATTTCCTCGCCGGCGTTTAGTATGGTGACACATGAAGATGAAATCAATGGTTTTATGTTATAAAATGCTGCGACAATTACAATTGTTGCTATGACACGATTGATTAGGCCGTTGGTTCAATTCCTACTTGAATATTCCACAATTTACGATCTGTAGTTTACGATTTTACATCTTCATGGAATCTAACCTCACTTCGGAGGTAAGTACACACGTGGTTGTGAATTTCATTTTTAATTATTCTCTTTGACCACAGTATTCAACTGTTGTTTTTTCATTCTAGTTTCCCTGATGATGAGGACAAACATCCTCGAAAGCTTGGACATTTTCCGCTAAGAGTATATCTTTTCCAATTTTTGCTGCAATCCCCAATATTCACTAGTTTTATTCCTAACTATTCAGCAAAGACTATCTTTCTTCTATATACATATATATATATATATATATATATATATATATATACATATATATATATATATATATATGTATATATGTATATATTTATATAAAGTCAATCACAAGGTAGGTCACTTCTTGGTCTAGCCAAAAATAATTATTAAACATCAGGTAGGAATCAAATGAATAGTAACTTCTGTTATTCTGACGATGATATTTAATATCGAAAGGATTGTCAATTTAATGTTTAATATTCTTTCGATATATTGCGGAATTATCTAGAAACAGTTAGTTCCATTTGAAACAGTAATCTGTTCTATTTCCCATTTCATGCTTCGGTATTAATCGATTGTTTTTGACCAAAGCCATTGGTTTTCAAGTGAGAGACGACAAAGAATTTAATACAATAATGTTTGAGCTAGTGATTAAAAAATTTGAAGTTCTCTATAATCAAATTAGAAAAGCATTCTAATAGAAATATAGTAAATGTCGGCAAAGATATTCTATAATATGATTGATATTTGTTTGGATGATGAATTAGTTCATTAGTTACTATATACGAACTATGTTTAATATTTATAGTCATATGGATGCACCCAATAACGACGTTTCTTTCGTTTATTTTTCTTTGCTAATAATAACGGGTTACAACTGCTCACATAGCGTCACCTGAACTCTCATCGGTGTCCATTGATAACAGAATTTGATTTATATTTTGTTTCTTTGGTGTGTGTATCACAGTAGCAGTTTAGTATTTCATATTTCGTGATTCATTTTTCATCTTTCATGTTTCACGTTTTGCGTTTCTTTTATGTGTGGCCGGACTAAGGGTTCGAGTGTTAACTACATCAACGCAGTCCACCTGGGATGTGCCATTGGTATAGGATCTTGCGAATAAATTCGCAAAAGCATTAACGATTTCCATAGGACATTGCTTGTTTATGCGACATCCCGTCCTAAGTAGTGGATTTATAAACGACCAAAATTTCAACTGACTTTTACCCTGAGGTCCCTAAAGTCATCATCAGCTTCGAAGACTTTCTCATTTCAAATTTTTTAAAAACATATATAGATTTTTCCTTATTTGTCTAATTGTGTCATAATTGAACCATGGAGGATACTGACGTTTTTAGTAGAAATATTTTTCGGAACACCGAGATCAAATGTTTAATAAAGTTTTCTATAAATACATTATTAACTCTATCAAATGCATAAACAAATGTCCAGTTCACTTTAGAAACAAGTTCACACAGGCTATGTAAGTTAGACTCATAGAAGTTGTATTTATTAATAAGAGAATTAGCGAAATTATGTTTGAAGTTTTGATGAGAAATAATTTTTAGTGATAAATCTAACGCTGGAAGATGCTTATCCCCAGAGTTAAGAAGATCTAATAATTTTCGTACAGTACAATTAGATTCACTCACGCAAGACCTAGAATATGGTTATAATCAAATTAACTCTCTCGACCCTTAGCTCGTGAAATCTACTCATATCTTATGTTTTAAATGGAACCTACTGTTTCTAGATATTTAGTATCGAAATAATTGTCAAATTTCTTAGAATGTCTAACATTTTTTCAATATATTGTGAATTATCTAGAAACAGTAAGTTTCATTTAAAACAATAAATATGGTTATAATCATTGGTGATAAAATATAGTTTTGCTTCAAATGGAAAACATCTAATAATTTAGGTAATGCAGTTGCTTTAGGACCCATATGAGCATCCTGTAACTACGATGCTTATAATGTTAAAATTATTGCCAATATACACATTATTCGAGTGAAGGAGCTGAATGAAACTTTCAACTAAACGTTTATACGTAGCAACAGTCGTATATGGCGAAATATATATATTCATAAAAACGATTGAGTTTGAATCAATAACAGTTTTAACTATAAGGATACTGAGAAAAATTGTGGGCTAAGATAATTTTTTACATTAACTAAAGTCAATACTAATTGATTATTCACCCCCCCCCCTGCTTCCATGTGAGAATAATTCAGTGTTAACGGTATATCTTGTAGTCATTTGAAAAAGTTTATTGCTATCTGAATTGTCAAACCAAGTTTCAATCAATGCTATTAACAAGTACTGGTCCTTATCAGCCACGGAGTTAAAAAAATCATCGGTTTTGCTTCTTATGCCTTCAGTATTCTGGTATAAATAATATTTACATCATTTAGATTACCGTTACTCTCATTGACACTATTTGAGGGTTGAGATGAGCTGCTTGCTATTTGTTACCAAGCATCGGTTTTTAGTTTCTGTGAGGCACACTATTAAGACTCACACTTTTCTTTCTAACAGCTGCAGATCCGTGCAAATATTTTTAATTTGTTGTTTTGCGGCCATATTAACACAATTGGTGCAATTACGATTTTTGGATTTACATGCCTTTACTTCATGATAAACACCACACAACGGGCAAGACAGATATTTATCACGGGATTTTGAAATGTGATTGAACTAATTACAATTGTGGCAGCGGGAGATATCTATTGTGTAATATATTTTATATGAGAGTATAAAGTAAATAGATGATTGCGTTTTCTTATGAAGACAGATGAACGATCAGTAATTAATATTACCTATGTTTCGATCACAATTTGAGATGTAGATATAATTATTGGTGGCATGTCCACTGTCCAGTAAGACTTCACAAAGTATTGGAAATATTATCCTGTCGTGCTAAAGAAGAGAATCATATTCAAATCAACTAGGTATCACTCAGTATCATTGAACAACTTATTGTTAAGACAGCTGCTAAAGATTACTTCGAGCGATTCATTTGTGATTATTCTCCAGAATGCTTTTATGAAGACTGATAATAGGAGTGAACTCAATTCTGAAGCAATTGTGTTTCACACGAACAAGCTTGGTCGTCTAGTATTTGTGTCTGAATTTATCATATTATGTCAAAGCAAGAAATAGTTCTAAATTAACCTCTTTTGAGAAATACTGTTCTGACTAATCTTGAAGATTATGTGTCAATAATAATTCTAGCATTTCAAATTGTTACGTACGTGAAGTTAATTTTGATGTATAAATAATAATTTTTAAGTAATATATTTTTATACCGTCAAAAATATAGTCCACGGAAGACAAATTAAATTACGAAGAATGTATTCAAAATTTTACGGGTGACGAACTTCGAAATAATGCGTTATTATATCCATTATTTCATTCATAATACGAAATAATCATATGCCATTAGTTCCTCATGTTCAGGAGTCAGGTACAAATGATATATACTAGCAATTGTGAAAAAAATGTATTTCATTGGAGTGTGAAACGTCAGTAAGTTACGGGTATCTTCTTCGTGAATTGCGGTAATTATCAGACATTATCTTTCAATAATTGTAATAAAAAGTTGCACGGATTATAATTTGCGTGGATTTGGGTAGAGAAATTTTGCGTTCAGTTAGGGTGACTAAACTAAGGACACACATAATATTTCCCAGTGAACTTGCACGGAATGTTTTTTTTTTCATCTAATAATTTTTAATAGATGAGAAGTTAGACTGATGTGCAATAAGAGTAATCCGAAAGTATTTAGAGATGTGAAGACTTTGGGTCATAATTGTTTCTCGCATTCAAATTTTTGGCATGTAACGATGCAGTCGTCTAAATAGACATCAACAATTTCTGTTACCAAGATAGTCAAAACATCCACAATGCAGAAGACAACTTACAGAGTACTACCAAACAAGTTATCACAAAAGGCGCAATTGGACGTCCCGTGCTTAGATTGCAACACCAGCAGAGTGGCCAACCGTTATAATCCCGAGACATTTTGGATACACCGACAAGCTCATTTCTCACACCGGTACGGTAAAGAGGGAAGCTGAAATATTAGAGCTAATTCGGTGTGTACTGAACCCGAAAGGAACTTTACGGATCCTGTTCCGGTGTGTATTGAACCCGGAACAAACTTAACCGTCCCAATACCATTATGGTATGTGTTGAGCCCGGAACAAACTTAACCGGCCCGATACCATTCCGGTGTGAATTGAACCCAAAATAAACCTAACTGACCCTATACCATTCCGGTGTGTATTGAATCCGGAATAATACCAACCGTAGCCATGTTTCGTAACAGCGGACATGCATGTTTCTGGCTCATTTGCTGTCATCAGCACGGTATAACCAAATAAGGATGTGAAATTTGGGAGCAAAGATGTTAATCGAAACATGGGAAAACACAAAACAACGGATTTCAGCAGGGAAACCAAACGTTCATTTGTGCCTTCAATTGGAAGATCCCGAGTTTTCAGGACAACAACCAAGATCGACACGGAGGTGCATATAGCCCCCCCGCCATGAACCTTCCGACCCATAGTAAATAACAAAGAAGATGTAGGAATATCGCGTGAATTACCCATGAATCTCTTTATTCTTGTTGTTAACATATCACGCGATATATATATATATATATATATATATATATATATATATTTATATATAGAATATTTCATAAATTTCGGGTATAGCGGTCTGTAGGCAATTAAAACTGCAATTTTTCTAATATTCTCAATATTTCGCCATTGTTTAACAGCTTCTTCAGGAGAAATTCTACAATAATTAGTAATGTACATCTTAAAACCCATTGAAATTAACAATAAATAAAAACTTACAGACAGCAACAGTTGTTTTGCCGATACGGGCACTAGCATCACATTACACACATTCAAAATAGATTAATATAAAATGTTTCTATTCTGCTGTTTTCTATATATTATAGTAAAAAGTGATAAGAATTTAAAAGTTGTTAATATACAGAGTGACATGTTAAAAATAATTAAAAAGATTACAATAAATATTGCTCAAATTGTTAGTATCAAGTTTGTAGTTTAGGTTGTTTTCATGTTTCTTGATATAATACATTTCAAGGAATAATCTAGATCTGTAGTTGTTGTTTTTTTCCAATAAAGTTATATTATCATAATCAAAATTATGACCTGTCTTTAAGTGGTATTCTACTGTGGCACAAGTATTTTTGTGTAGTCTGCAGTCACTTTTATGTTGAGTGATTCTTTGTTTTAACCATTGGGACGTTTGGCCTATTTAACACCCTTGACAATCTCTGCATGGCAGTTTATAAATTACATTGGTATTGTACAATAGTGGTGTTTTGTCCTTAAGCTTTGTAAATAAGTTAGAATTTTTTGTTGGTTATATTTTGAAATTTTCATGTTATTAAATTGTTTGAAAATCGCTATTATTTTGTTAGACAACTGCGGTATAAATGACAACTTTTCATATAAAATTTGTTGTGGTTCCGGAAGATCAATCGCTCCATCATACATTTCGGTGTTGTATAGCAGCTTTTTTAGCACGTTCCTTGGTTAACCATCATTAGCAAAGATCAAAAATAGTTTGTGGAGGTTCGATGCTAACCATTTTTTATCACTGATATGTACTACTACCCTATTTTTCATTGCTATTACAGTGTTGTAAATTTGTGATTTGGGGTGACTAGAAAAATAATTTATAAACCTGCCTGAGTCCGTAGATTTTTGGAACCAATCTAATATTATTTTGTTATCAGTGTCTCTGACTACTCTGGTATCCAAAAAAGGTAACGACCGATCGTCTTCTACTTCAATGGTGAACTGAATATGCTCACTTAAAGAATTAATCCCATTTAATATAGTTTCGGTATGCTCCTTAGGTATGGCACAAATTATGTCATCTACATATTTATATAAAAATGCAATTTCGAAAGGTAATGTTGGAATAACCTGATCTAATAAGAAATCCAACACAATTGTTGCTAATATTGGGCTTATAGAAGAACCCATTGGTGTCCCAAATATTTGACGATAAAATTCGTTGTTAAAACTAAAATAACTATTGTCAAAGACAAATCTCACAACCGCCAAAAAATTATCCCTCGACAATGTAGTAAACTCTCCAACAATGTTTCATTTATTTTCTACAATATCTACTACCAGTTCCAAAGGAATGTAAATAGAGATACCGCATCTAAAGAAATTAATATATAATTTTCCGGAAGGAGCCTATTTCTGATATCTGTTACAAATGTAAACGTATCCTTAATATTATAGTTATTGTGGTCTTCGAACGCATTTTTTAAGATGTCACTAACAGTTTTTGCGATTTCATATGTTACTGCATTAACGGAGCTAACAATTGGTCTTAAAGGTATGTCAGGTTTGTGTATTTTTGGTAAACAGTACAGTTTTGGAAAGGAAGCGTTACGAATGTATAGTTTTTTAGCAGTATTGGTGTTAATTTCATTTTTTGATTCCAAATATTTTATAAGATCATTGAATTTGTTCTGGATCGACGATGTTGGATCTCTATTCATTTTAACATATGTGTTCCTATCTTCTAACATTATTCCAGTTTTCCCAATGTAATATTGTTTGTCCATTGCTACTGTACATCCCCCTTTATCTGCTTGCTATATATAAAGATCTGGATGATCTTTTAAAAATGCTTGATCACAAATCACAAATTTACAACACTGTAATAGCAATGAAAAATAGGGTAGTACATATCAGTGATAAAAAATGGTTAGCATCGAACCTCCACAAACTATTTGTGATCTTTGCTAATAATGGTTATCCAAGGAACGTGCTAAAAAAGCTGCTATACAACACCGAAATGTATGATGGAGCGATTGATCCTCCGGAACCACAACAAATTTTATATAAAAAGTTGTCATTTATACCGCAGTTGTCTAACAAAATAATAGCGATTTTCAAACAATTTAATAACATGAAAATTTCAAAATATAACCAACGAAAAAATTCTAACTTATTTACAAAGCTTAAGGACAAAACACCACTATTGTACAATACCAATGTAATTTATAAACTGCCATGCAGAGATTGTCAAGGGTGTTACATAGGCCAAACGTCCCAATGGTTAAAACAAAGAATCACTCAACATAAAAGGGACGGCAGACTACACAAAAATACTTGTGCCACAGTAGAACACCACTTAAAGACAGGTCATAATTTTGATTATGATAATATAACTTTATTGGAAAAAAAACAACAACTACAGATCTAGGTTATTCCTTGAAATGTATTATATCAAGAAACATGAAAACAACCTAAACTACAAACTTGATACTAACAATTTGAGCAATACTTATTGTAATCTTTTCAATTATTCTTAACATGTCACTCTGTATATTAAAAACTTTTAAATTCTTATCACTTTTTACTATAATATATAAAAAACAGCAGAATAGAAACATTTTATATTATTCTATTTTTAATGTGTGTAATGTGATGCTAGTGCCCGTATCGGCAAAACAACTGTTGCTCTCTGTAAGTTTTCATTTATTGTTAATTTTAATGGGTTTTAAAATGTACATTACTAATTATTGTAGAATTTCTCATGAAGAAGCTGTTAAACAATGGCGAAATATTGAGAATATTAGAAAAATTGCAGTTTTAATTGTCTACAGACCGCATATATATATATATATATATATATATATATATATATATATATACATTTCATTATTCTTGGGCATCAGGAAAATTGTAAATTATGTATCAAATTATATTTTTATTTAACGTTTCGCTCCCGAGTTCGGAGCATTATCAAAAATGTTTACATTGATGTTAAAACAATAAATTGAAAACGATTGATCCAATCGAATGTATACAAGTGACCAATTTCATGATCGGATATTATTAAGGGCATCTCACATATGAAATCTGTAAATTTTCAGCTCACCAGAGCTCATACAAATGGTGCTATGGTACCTGAAGTACAACATTTTTGGCCATTTTTGGAGAAATTTCGAATTGTTAGCACGATACAGCTCCTGGAGTGCATAAAGTCACCAATTTCATGATTATGTATTGTTCAGGGCATCTCACAGATGAATAGTGTTAATCATCAGCTCATCATAGTCAGTTCAACGGGTGCTATGGTACCTGAAATACCACATTTTTTGTAGTTGTTGGAGAAATTTCAATTTCTTAGCACAATACAGCCACAGGAATGTAGACAAGAGACCAATTTTATGATTAGATATTGTTCAGGGCGTGACACCTATAAACCCTATGCATTCTCAATTCATCAGAGCCAGTACAACGGCTCCAATAACTATAAATACAGATATACTACATTTTTGGGGAAATTTCCGTTTTCTAACACGATACATTGTATATAGTGAGCACGTAAAGGTTGGTACAAATTGGTAAAATTTTGCTCAGGAGCATCGATTCAATTTTTGAGTTGCTCGTTTTTTTGAGTATTCATATTTTTGATGTCGTCATCACTGTTCGAGTTATGATGTCATCTTCATTTTTTTAATTGGGAATACCCTATTTTGACAGTACCATCGAAAAGAACGCATTTTCCTGTGTACCTACGGATGCCATATATTTTTTATGTTATAAAACCGTATATGTTGAAACTATTTGCCTCTTGACGATATAGAAGGTGATGTTGAAATTCTTGCGAAATATTATTAAGGATATCAGCCGTAATTAAATCAATTTCGATCCTTATTCTCTCTTTTAGTTCATACATGTTATTAAATCAGTGAAATTTTCACTTGGGGTATCCACACCAAAATCTAATGGGGATAGATCGAGAGATCTAGATGGATACTCTAAAAAGCCTTGTCTGCCAATCCATTTATTGGAAAATAAATGATTCAGGTATTCACGTACATGTCGTGCATATTGCGGTGTCTCTCAATCTTGTTGGTACCATAGTCAATTTTTCGGTAGCATAGATCGATGGGCAGCCGAGGACTTTTAGGGTGGCCAGCTAGATCTGATCTATCCTTATTATATTTTTCAGTACCTAAAGTGAAAAGTTCACGTGAACTGACCTAATAATAATAATGATGAACTAAAAGAGAGAATTTGGATCGATATTAACTTAATTAAGGTGGGTATCCTTAATAATTTTTTGCAAAAGTTTCAACATCACCTTGCATATCGTCAAGAGGCTAATGGTTTGCCATATGAGCATTTAAAATTCTTACCAATGTTTATTTAGTCCTGTTTGAGTGTTTGCATTGATATAAATTACATTATAATGAATGAAATATCTTTTATTTTCCTAACATACGGTTATGAAACATAAAAAGGATATGGCATCCGTACACAGAAAAATGCGTTCTTTTTGATGGTAGGTACTATCAAAATAAGGTATAAAAAAATGATGATGACAACATTACTCGAACAGTGATGACGTCATCCAAAATATTAGTACTACAAAAAATGCGCAACTTTAAAATAAAATCGACGTGTCTAAATTTGTTCCAACCCTCACGTGCTCATTGTATACGTGACCAATTTTATGATTTAACTATGACTATCTATATATTTATGACTATATATCTCTACATATTAAACAATGTCACTTATTTCTAGAATGGAAAATTCGTTATGACGTGGCATTATCCAATAAGATAACAATTAGTAATAGCATAGACACTTTTATATTTCAAGCTGACTGTTTCTAGCTAAATTAACAAATATGAAAAATACAAATTTATGTGCAGCTGTCAAGAAAACGTCACCTTTTTTGCTTGATTTTGAGTCGTGAAATAGCACATTTGTTTATAGTAAAATATCGCCTTGACAACGTAAAAAAGGACTTTTTTACCGTCCGATAAAGTCATTTTTGTACAGGTCATGATCTTGAATGAAATTAGCTTTTATTAGATAAATCCTCGGATAATTCGAAGGTTATGTATGGATGTGATTACAAACATTGTTAATTATACATATGATAATACTGAACAAAAGATTCTTAAATTCTTTTCCTAAAGATTCCTAATTATTAAAATTGAATGTGCTACCGCTAGCATTATTCACATTGTTATCAGAGGAAGGTGCAGTAGCAATAGTAGAGGTGCAATTTGTTTAATTTAAAATTTCTAATTATGTGGGCAAGCCAGTTGGAGCAAGACTGTCTTTTTTTTTCTTCATGGGAATTTAATATTTTTTTGCTTGTTTTATATTTTGGCTCAATCGAATTTTCAATATAGTTTTCAGCAACTGTGCTACTCTTCCAATTACCATGACGTTTCATTTCTGTAATATCTGGTCCAGAGTATGGTAGAAGGTTAGCATATGATCTTCTTAAACAGCGGCCGTAATACATTTTCACATCTGACAGCTGCAGAAATTTAATAATACTTGGAATTTCTCCAATTTTATTTATACCGACAATCCGATTAGTACATATTCCTCTGGTATACCAAAAAAAAGTTGACTAGTCGCGTTAGTAGGACGTAGAGCATAATCTTTTCGGTAGAGTTGAATATAATCCTGATGAGTTATTGTGAATGTTCGTTCTTGATGTGTCTTGGAGTCAGGTATGTGCACGACAAGTACGCATCCTTGATCTTCTATATTTTTAACTGTCAGCTTTGTCAATTCTTCTCTTCTCATAGCTCCTGAGATTCCAAAAATCAAAACTACCTAAGATAAAAAACAAATTATAAACACGTTCAGCGGAATTTTGCTTTAATTACTTTCATTAGCAAATGATTGTCATCAATGGCTTCCTCCAAAAACTGCTTTATCTACTTTCCTGACAATGTGCGTGACTTTATTGGTCGGTACCCTACTGATTTTTTCTTCAAAAAGGGCAGTAGTTTAGGGAATTTACTTATGTCGATATTGTCACTTATGTTTATCGTAGATTTCAACATGGAAAATTCAGACCACGTCGTTGATACTTTTCAATTCTTATATTTATCGTCGAAATATGTCAAAAGAACACTTTCAAAAATGTTTCTAACCTGTTTTTGGCCACACCATTCCTTGAATAGTCGATACGTAGCTTTGTACGTTTTTACCGATTTTTTAGGTAATATATTCGAAACGACCTCTTTTGCGGCGATTTGTATCTACGGTGGTGTATAAGGAAAGCAATCGTCTTCACTTTGACTGCTCATTTTGCTTAAAAAGCACAAAAAACAACACCAATTTTAATTAAATGGGAATGGCGATAGTAAACAGCAACTACGTAAGCCCTTGTTACCATAACAAAGCACACCCCTAAATTTAATTTTGTATAAAGATTCGATGGCCACATGATCATGAACTATCTTTTATTTATTCGAATGATTATTTATTTCGGCCTGGGCTCGCCAAATAATATTCATTCCCACAAAAAAAGTCCTAGTTCACGGCCTTGTAACATAAATAACTTGTTCTGAACTCAACGACGAACAAGAACATAAAAATTCAGAATTAACTTTAAAAATGTTCACTCCGTATATTTCTGAGAATATTTTTATATTATCCGTAAGTTAGTTTCTATTTAGCAATGTCAGAAAAACAAGCAGTGTAAATTTAATTTCAAGCTACACTTATTCCCATTCAACGAACTGACGTTTCTTATATAAAATATAAGAATATTAAAAACTAAATCCGTAGGCTCCCTTTGTAGTCCTATAATCTTTTGAATTGTCCTAGGGACCACCTGTGTATAAAGAAAAAACATTGATACCGAATACAAAATTGCAGTTCCCATGTTGTTCAGAACAATATAACTTACAAAAAGTGGCCATGTTTTGTTTTCGAGTTGCTCTCTTGGTCCGCGTCAAGAGCCGGAACAACAAAACAGGATGGACGACGTATGAAGGGAAGATCGAATGAGTGTCCCATCATAATGTGTTTGTTTAGCAAAGACACTGACGAACGAGATTTGTATCAACCTTTCTTGTGACCTGGATGTAAAAAAAATATACACAACAGACTTTGATTATCGGGTGCGTTGACCATATTTATTCCGCTTTAGAATTCAACTGAAGAAAATTAAATACGTTGTCTTAATAAGGTCGGAACAAAATGTGTCCTGTGAGAAAAACAGAAGCTATACAAAATAGAGATGTTCTTTGTTTGAAAAATCGTTTTTTGTGTGAAAATTTAGTTTTAATCACATTTTACTAGAAATTAAAAGTGACAATAAAAGTCAAATTACGTCAGTAATAGATATTTATACATTATGGGAGTTACTATGATGTTAACTCCCGGAGGGAGGGATAACAAAATGAACTGCGTTTTCAAAGGGTTTTTAAACAGGCTTCTTTATTTGAATTTGATGGCCAAGGAGTCGTTTACTTATGATGCCTGTTTAATTGTTATCCTTTACTTCAAAATTTCTCTGCAAATATGAATTTCCTCAAAATGAGAGTATTTTCTCAAAAATAATACAAAATGTCCATTAAGCTTGCACTGCTCTGATTCCGGGAACGTTTGAAGAAGTGTATGAGGAAGAGTACCTAGGATTTCAAAAGTGGTTGAGCAACAATTGGAGGCTCAGTATTATTGACTTACTTTCTACAAATAATATGTAATCCTCATAATATCTCATACCTAGCAATTTCACATATATTTATATGCATTTAAATTTGCAGTCTAAAAAGTATTCTCCAAATTCCCCGTGGACCAAAGGGTCTATGCTGAAATATATGATATTACCTCATAACAAACTCGAAATTAGACAAATTACTGAACCGGAAGCGTTTCTAAAAATTAGAAGCAAATGTTATGAGCCAAGAAAGTATGCAAAATTTGGGCGGAACGATAATATAAATTTTTTGCACAATGCACCTGACAACAGTTATTTATTACATAAGGTATCTATTTTTTACATACAAAACTTCTATTAATAAAGCGTATTACCTATTCAATTCCTTATTGTAGATTATTGGATACTTTTGAGAATGTCGAACTCAAGAGTTGGTTATCATGAAGATTACTGATAATGAAGACAAGGGTTCTGTTATGGTGATTCCCGTTCCTCAGAGTTAAACAGATATTCGTATAAAATTTACTATAATTAGAGAAAACGAGCTCTTTATGTTATCGTTAGTGAGAAAATATACACAACTGCAGTCCCATAATGTTCAAAGCAGTAGGAAAGAAGACATTTGGAATTTTGTAAATTTACAATTTCTATGAATTTGCCAAATTCTATACTGGACACTGTTTACGTCGAACCTCTGCCACGGTGCAAATATGACGAATTTTTAGAGACATAGTAGATGGCATATTTCTACTGTAGCTGAGGGTTATTTAGCAGATTGTATCCAGTTGAAAAACATCGACTACTATTGACAATACTGATTTAAAAGACAAATCCTACCTGTCGAATGGCTAATTATTTAATTCTGGGAGTAAATTTGATAACTGCGCCATTATTGTGTGCAATTCATAAAAAGTATGCACAATTATTATTAGCGGGAGTTATTAATCAATAACTCCCTTCTTTAACTTCCTAGGGAGTTATAGGCATGTTTATGTTTGTTGGTGCTATGGCATGATTTGGAAATAAAAGACTAGTGACAAATAGGATTATTAAGCTATTGTAAAAGTTTTATATATGAACCAGTCAAAAAAATTCAGAATTGCGCCTTCCATCTGAGCCGAGACCAAAGAGCACGTCGATCAAAAGTGAAGGTATTATTGAAAGCATTCTGTTTTCCGAAGTTCTGAGAAGATGAGACTATCGATATCTAGTGTGGCGTTTGAGAGAGCAAATTACTGAGAAAAGACAGAAATTGTACAACGAAAACTAATGGATTCTGGTAACGTTAAAAATTGTCCACCGATTTAACACATTCGCGGACAGAGACATACAAATTAGGGACCTCAGGAGGACACACTGGAAATTACTTGTATGGTTTATTTTTTATGTACCTATATCATATCTTCTAGCCAAATTGAGAAAAAAATAAGTTTTTTCCTCTAAAACATCCAGTCTGCGATGGAAGACCTGTCCCAGCAAAGCAAAATTTTTGATGTGTAGAAACAAAACTGTTTGCAAATGCAGACGTTTTTCCATTATAAGGGACAACTGGCTGGATGTAGGTACAGACAAAATATTTTCACTGAAAGAAGCAGCCTGACATTAGAAATAAACTTTTATATCCTTTACATAACAACACAAACATATCTTCGAAATAAACTAAAATAGTACAAAACAAAATAAACTAAATAAGTGCATAACAGAATGGAACTAATTTTTCGAGCTAAAAAAAAACTAAAACAAATCTAAATGGAATGAAATTGTTCGAAGTATTCTCCTCTCCTCCTTTCGCCGAACATTGTCTGCATCTTAGAAAGTAGCTTTTTCTTTTATAATTTTCTTTAGGTGGAGGGATTTTCTCGAGCACATGGTTCTGTTGCTCTACTGGTGCATTCCTTGTCCTGCGGCAATTTACCACTCCCACTGACACGAATTTCCTACCATCTTTCATTTCATGAGATAATCCGAGGAATCCTTTTATAATGTATTCTCTAAAACTCAACAATCTTTTGTTGGACTCATTTATCATTCGATATAATAAGAAGCTATTTACTATGGTTATGTCCAGTGAATGAAAGATAACTTTTTTGTACCATCTTACAGACTTCCTCAGGCAGCTATAGTAAGAAGTAAGTTGGTCACACCTGTCGACTCCGGACATATGAAGATTATATTGATGAACTTCTTCTGGCTTCATTTTTTGTACTTCGTACGAATTTCTTGTTTCAACCATTCGTGGGTGGAATTTTGTCGTGAAGCATGAGACTTCCCTTTTGTCTTTCCATTTGGATACGTAAACTTTCTCCTTTCGCAACCAAATGTATTCACCTCTTCTCAGTTTTTTCGAGGTAACCGTCTTTGGAGTTCCCTTTCTGTTAGATCGAAGTGTTCCAGTAGTGTGCGTTTTTTGTTTTAGAAGTTTCTTAGACAAAAGGATACTATTGTTATAATTATCCATCACGAGCTGATGTCCCCTGTCTAAGAAGGGGCTTATGAGTCTAAACACTAACGATTCAAGTTTCGATACATTTTCGGGATGGGTTGTATTCGAGGCTAATTTACCTTTGTATATATCTATGTTATGGTTATACCCGTCAGGAGACCACAGTTCATAGAACTTGAACCCATATTTGGCCTTTTTGCCTTTTATATATTGTTTGAAGCTAAGCATTCCCCGGTGTAACAATATATTTCTTATATATAGTGTCCACCATAATGTTCGCTACATATGGGAAAAACTTTTAGTTGTCGTATATAGAAAAATTTGAATATGCGATCGATCCTGCATGGTCAATAACCTAAAATTACATTTTGACATCAGTCACGTGAGCACTGTCATGGCCGCAAATTAGAAAAATTCGATATGAAAATGCGAAAAGTGGGGTTAGATGGCAAAATATCGAGAAAACTTATTTGGAAAAAGTGATTAGAATGATATTTTAGGTGTACATACGGAATTTGAAGCAAAAACAACAAAAAATGGGAAATTTCGTATTTTCCCCATTGTGGTCTTCTGAAATGATATTGCCCCAAAACACCAATGTAATGTATAAATGTAAAACTATTCAAAATGAATTATTCAAATCATTCCTAGAGAATTGAATGAAAATATTAGTTGAGAATTTGAAATTTTTCTGTAGCATACCTTGTATATTGTGAGTTTGTGAAGTATAAAATAATTTAGTACTGATACTACAATTGGAAAGACCCACTTTTGCTATTTTCAGTAGTATAGTTCATTGAATTATTGAAACGCATTAACTACTCATTATAATAATAAATTGAATTAGTTGAGCAACGTTTATGTTTAACTATTTTTTGAAACAATGTTTAACACTAACTTAATACTAATAAACAACTTATTATTTCAAAACACAAATTCAAAATTGTACATGTCCTCCCTCTCGTTCCATACATTTCACCGTGCTGGAATTCGGAGCGTATCTTGGTTAATAGCATATACGCAATCCCTTATGCATTGTTCTACATGTGCTACGTCTCTGAAGAGCCTTTCTCGATAAACCTTGTTTTTTAAATAGCCCCACAAGAGAACGTCCAGAGGTCATATGTCCAGGGACCTAGCGGGCCGATGATTTAATGAGCAACCTATCCAATGCTCACCAAATTCGTTATCCAATCATCTTCTTACTTCTCGAGTTAAATGAATCGATGCCCCGTCTTGTTGAAAATAAAGATTTGCTCGTCTCCCTGTTGGATACTATCCAAAAATTGGGTAAATTCGTTTTCCAACAAAGTTAAATAACGCCTGGCATTAACGTTTTCTCTAAAGAAAACTTGACCAATAATTTGTCAATTGCAAATTCCGTACCATACATTAACCTTGAATCTGTATTGGTTTCTATTTGGTGTAACAAAATGGGGATTTGTGTCTGCCCACTAACGACAGTTTTGTGAGCTTACTGTTCCATCTGATGTGAAAGCCGATTCGTCGGGGAACAAAATATTTTCTGTGAAATTTGAATTTTATTCTATCATTCCTTGATACCAATCGCAAAAATCAAACCGGGCGCATAATCTCTATTCTTCAGAACTTGATTAAATGTAGGCTTGTACTGGCGAAACTTATTGCATTTCAAAATACGGCTAATTGATGTTGAAGGAATATTAGTGTTTTGATAAACTTGCGCTATGGATACTTGAGAATTTTCTGCAACGGTCAGAAGCACTTCCAAACTATAGTCTTCAATAACCACAGTTTTTTTAAAGGGCACTTTTAATTTGTTTTCAACACAACCAATTTCTTCAAACGTCTTCAATAATCTTACCACAGTTGTAAAATGGACGTTTTTGTTAGGAAGTCTTTTGTTAAAAATATTAGCAGCTTCTCTTGAACACTTATAATTTTGCTCCGCAAATTTGAACCAACTCTATATTTTCTTCCTGTGACAGTATAGAAGGCATTTTTAGTAAAAGTATCTTCGCAGAATATGTAAATAGGAGTAAGTAAACGTAACGAAAACAGAAAGTTACAGATCATATGTCACAATGATGTTACACAAGTGCTCGTTTATGATTTCTCAGCCCGCTTAGTACATTTAAAATTTTGTATTGCGGCAAAAAAGCCAGATAAAAATGGGCTCTAAGATGATGAAATGTATCGAACTAGGAATCGCTATGAAATGTATGCAACTAGGAATCGCTATGAAATGTACGCTGGCATTTTAAAGATAGTAAATTATCGTGTATTAATATTGGCGCATTGGGTTTGTTGTCAATATTGTTTCAAAAAGGAATCATTACGCTTATTAAATAAAAATAATTATTATTGATATAAGTAGCCAATGTTTCGAAGCTTTCATGAAAGATTACATCAAAAAATTAGTAACGGCTCTTTTCAATTGTAATATCACAATTCAATTATTTGAAACCGCACAAACTGACAAGATAGAAGGCATTGCTACAAAAAAGTTTCATGCGCTCAACGAATATTTTTATTTTATTCTCTAGGAATGACCTCAATCAATATTTCTTGAATATTTTACCGTTACACATTAAACACTGCGTTACTCGAACTACTTCAACAATGAAATCGGTGCAATATCATTTCAGAAGAGTTCCATAGCGAGAAATACGAATTTTCTTATGTTTTGTTTATTTCGAATGTGCCGCCATGACAGTGGCACGTGACTAATGTCAAAATCGATTTTTGGGTTATCGGCAATGCATATGTATATATATATATATATATATATATATATATATATATATATATATATATATATATATATATATATATGTATATATATATATATATATATATATATATTTATATATATATTAATACCCATCCTCTATTTGAAATTTAAAGAATAAGTAAAACATAAGGAAATTTATTTAATTTTAGTTGTCATACTCTCGATACACACTGTACTCTAAGTAAATTCCTAAATTTTGAAAGATTCAGTAAAAATATCAAACATGACATTTCATAATTTTGATGACATTTGAATAGAATATATCTAATGATAGATAGAACATAATACGATTTGGAGAAAATATTTGAAATTGTAAAATATAGAGGTCTCTGCTAGCAAGATTACAAATGTAATAAAAGAATTTCAAAATCTCACTTGATTATTGAAAATTATAGATTAGTAATTTTTTCAAAAACAAGAAACATCGGTAACCAACAGAAAGGAGAATTATTTATTTTGTAAAAATTTAGTAAGTAGCTTTTTATCCTTTGAAGAGACAACATCAGAATAAGAGTTGTCTAGAATTTTTTTGGTAGATTGCATATCATACAATCAGATAAATAACCCATATAATAAATTCAGTGCGTACATAATTCGGATAAGAATTGTATCGTAAAAGTGTATGTGGTTCCAGTTTTTTCTAAATCGTATATATTTAGAAAGTTGCAGTATTCTAAACACGTTAGAATAAGTACGCGATTTCCTGATCCATTGGGTGAGTCCTCTCCAGTTTTAAATTTATTTCTCGAGAAATATCAGGCCTTAAATTCAATACAGTTAAAAGATGCATCTATATAAATAATTTGAAATATACCAAATTTATTGATACGTTTCATTCACAACATCAAGTGAATAGACCATTTTGAGCAGAAGTTTTGGTATTTGACATTGATACACGTCAAGTGTAAATTATTATTTGAACGTTTGATAATAATTCATTAGGTTAAATTTTAGCATAGTTGTATTCTAATTTTAATTATTTTGTAGAGGTTACGACTGTTGTTGTTCTTTTATCATAATTTTTGGGAATAACAATTTTGTTAATTTTGCGTATCTGATAGTATAATATATAATTTCGATTCTAACTACCTGTTGTATTCATTCAGTATCCAATCTCATTGAACTTATCATTTTACGTTCATAAAATTTTCAATTTAATCAGTGACATTTGGTTGAAATTTTTTAGTGACAGTAAATTAGTAAATGTCATAAAATAATTAAAGGGCCTTTTATTATATTGAATTAACAATTATTTGAGAGTTTGATAATAGTGAAACATTTAATTTGGAAATATCTTAAAAAAACAAATAAATTTGAAGAATTAATTTTGAACAATTTTGATCTCACCCTGAGATAGGAGTAATAAGTTGATTGTACATGAATTCATCTTTATATTGATATTTATTGGCGCCGGGCATGTTTAATTTGACAATTACTGTCAAATTTGAAATTCAATACGTACTTAAGTGGTATGCACAATAATTGTCGCTGCGACAAGATAGTATAATTTATTTTCATATCGTAGGGCAATTATATCTAAAGAATTGAAATATCACAAATTGTCTCCAAACGTGGGCAATTATATTCAAAGGTTTGAAAATATAACAATATATATATATATATATATATATATATACTGTTCCTTTATTTGAAATTTAAAAAAAACTGTGTGAAAATAAGGAAACTTTATATTTTGTATGCAATACTTTTGATATACACTGTATTGTATGTAGACTCAATAATTTTGAAAGATTCGGTATATATCAAATTTGACATTTTAATTTCCGATGACATTTATGCAAAATGTATCTAATGATGGATAGATCATATGATCATATTACGATTTGGAAAAAATATTTGAAATTTTAAAATACAGAATCTCTGTTAGGAGACTTACAATTGTAATAAAAGAATTTAAAATCTCTCTTTGTTATTGGGAAACATAATTTAGTATTTAAAAAAAAAATTGGTAACCACAGGTGAAGAGATTTATTTATTTGAAGAAAGTTCAGTGAGTTGAATTTGAAACCCCCACGAGACAACATCGTATTTAAGAGTTGTCTCCATTTTTGTGAATTTAATAGAAATCATTAAATAATATAATCATATCATTGAGCCATCCTTTCTAAAAGCAGTGCGTGCATAATTTGAAGAAAAATTGTATCGTATACAGTTTAAGGTGTTCCAGATTTCTGAATTATATTCAGAAAGTGTCCAGAATTCTAAATCCATTTAGAAGAGTACGAGTATTTTCCTGTCCCATAGTATTGGTGAGTCCGCTCCAGTTTTCAATTATTTCTCGAGAAGAACCGGCCTTTTGAATAAATTTAAATAGATGCATCTATAAAAATATTTTTGAATTGAAACGAAATTAAAATTACATATGAAAATTTACATCAAACGACGAATTTTATAAAATAGACAATTTTGTACGGAGATTGTGGTATTTGACATTTATACACGTCAAGTGTAAATTCGACAATTTAAACTCTTGTTAAAAGGATTTAATTAGGTGTTTTCTAGTACATAGGTTGTTTTAATTTTAACGTTTGTAGAAAATACGATTTTGTTCTTTAACGATATTATTGGGAATACCAACTTTTGAAAATTTGTTATTTGATAGTATAATATAAAATTTTTTGAATCTAACTCACTGTGGTATTCATTTAGCACATATTTTCAGAGAAGTAAACATTCGACATTCAATAAAAATTTTGATTCATTCAATGACATTTGAATAATTATCGGTGACAGAAAAGTCGTAAATGTCATAAAATAATTAAAGGGCCTTTTATAATATTGAACAAACAGTCACTCGAGATTCTTGTGCCAACAATCTGAATAATAGAGTAGTATTTATTTTGGAGAATACTTTAAAATTATAAAATTTGAGTCATTATTTTATTAACAATTTTGATCCCACATTGAGATAAGAGTGATTAAAGTTCATTGTGAATAAATTCATTTTTCGAAACACTAAAAAAATATTTATCATAGCCGCGCATTGTTTAACAACTACTGACAAATTGAAATATATTGCATACGCTGCTAAAAGTGTGTATGCAATAGTGTCGCTACAATCACAGATTGTACAACGTAGAACAAATAAAAATTTCATCACTGTTATTATTCATATATTCATTAAAATACAATCATAAATAATCGATATATAACAATATATATATATATATATATATATATATATATATATATATATACATATATATATATATATATACATATATATATATATATATATATATATATATATATATAAAATAAGCAACGAATAGATTAGTGGGTATTGCACGCAAATAGAAGAAGGGGCTACTGAAAAGAGTGGTAACCGCAGACATGCATGTTTCTAGCTCATTAGCCGTCATCGGTACGGTACAACCAAGAAAAGATGTGAAACATGAGAGCAAAGGTGTTGAATGAAACATGAGAAAATATAACAGAATTCAGCAGGATAGTCAAACACAACATTTGTGTCAGTAATATTAGAAGATCTCGAATATTCGAGACAACAACCAACATAGACACGGAGGTGCATATAACACTCCCTTCTGGTAAGGTGTAAGGGTTCAGAGCGGGTACCTACTTTTCTTAAAATTAACAAAACATTTAATTTTAAAAATAAACAGTCAACAATCAAATATCGGAATATTTTACGCATATTATCTTTCAAATTACTTCAACTATTTATCAGTGACTCACTTACACATTTTAATCATCTAAATAAAAACCTTAATGAAATTAAAAACAGTCTCGAAAGAAATATTCCAACTAATATTCTCAATGACTTTATAAAATATCAACAAAAATCATATGAAAACATTTTCAACAAAACGAAAAATAAACAAAGAAATAAAATTGATAATCTAACATCCAAACAAAAATCACGTTTATGTACAAAACCAAATCAAAACTGGATCACAAACTTGAGTAATGAAATTATACCGGATGATGTTTTATTTACACTTAGTCTAGGCCAAAATTTTAATTACCGAATTAATGATACACACACAGAATTACTAATAGCAAATTTGGAAGCTGGAATTAGTAACAGTACGGCTGAAATACAAAGTGACATAAGGTATAAAGTGAACAACATAATTTTAAATTTTAATAATAAAAAAACTAAACAATTTGATAGCAATTCAACATTTTTTAACAGACTTTTTAGCAAGACGAAAAAATTTTTGAAAGAAAATAGTAATTTGTTGGTAACATATGCAGATAAGATAAATAAAACAGTAATATTGAAAAAAGCAGAACAGAGAAAAAATGTTACAACTACTTAATGATACTTCTACCTATAAAAAAGAAAGATTCAACCCCACTGAGAATATTCAAACAGCTGTTAATAAATTAGTCAATGGTTGGTTTCAATCAAAATTAATCGATAAAATAACAAAAAATAAATTAATGATACATAATGCCCAACCTCCTGCTATGTATGGATTACCAAAACTTCATAAAAATGGTATACCCTTAAGACCAATTGTAAGTAACGTGCAGGCTGCTACCTACAATTTATCTAAATATTTTGCCGACATACTATCAAATATAATAGGCAAAAATAACTAGTACACAAAAGACTCATGGGAATTTGTTAAATTTATACGAACTCAAAATGTCCCTAAAAGGCACGTATTAATTTCCCTTTATGTCACATCATTATATATTAATGTAGACACAAAACTAGCTTTGGAAATAATTGAAGAAAAATGGGATCAACTCAAAACATACACTAACTTAGATTTAAATGAGTTTCTCAGTGGTGCTGAATTGTGTTTGTCCTCAACATATTTTCAATTTGAGAACAATTTTTATTCTCAAATATTTGGAATAGCAATGGGCTCTCCCATGGCCGCAACGGTTGCCAACCTTGTTATGGAATGCGTTGAGGAAGAGGTTATTCAATCACCTAGTTTTCAACCAGTATTTTTTAAAAGATATGTAGATGACATAATAACTTGTGTACCGAAGGACAAAGTAAATGAAATATTAGATAAATTTAATACCTAAAATTCGAGATTGAAATTTACCGTTGAAATGGAAACAGAAAATACAATAAATTTTTCAGATGTGTCTGTCTCATATGACAATAAAGAGCATTTTTACAAATTGGTATTCAAAACCACTTGCTTCACACAGGTACACAAGTTATTACTCTAATGCTCAACTAAGCTATAAAAAAAATTTTATTAAAAATTTTACTGACAGAGCAGCTATGTTGTTGCATTCTAAATTTAGAAAAGAAAATTTAAACAAAATTCGCAAAATATTGTTAAAAAATAATTATCCGTTAACTTTTATTAATAAACATATTAAGAAGAGAGTTCATGCTATTTTCAATTCTAGTCAACAAATAAATCAACAAGAGATATGCATGTCATTACCATATGTTTATGGACTATCAGAAAAAATTAATAAATGTGTGAAAAATCAAAAATTTTCAGTGTCTCATAAACTAAAAATTACAAACCAGCAATTCTTTTCAAAAATGAAACCAAAAATTCCCATAAACAAGCAAACGCACACAGTCTATCAAATTCCATGCAATGACTGCAATTGCACCTATGTTGGCCAAAGTAAACAATACCTTCAAAAAAGAATTCAAGCACACAAATATGCAAAAACCGATGTCACAGCATTATCAAATCATTGCAAAAATACTGGACATAGTTTTAACTTTAACGATGTGAAAATATTGGCCAGGGAAAAAATGAAAAAGTTTTTAGAAATTATTACCATTAGAAAAGATCCTAATAGCATAAATAATAGAAGCGATATTAGTAATTTCATCTATGATGGTATTTTGAGAGAAAGATATTAGCTCTGCTCTCTTGCACTTTGCTATAAAATTTAACAGCATTAAAATAATAATTTGTCCGTACTAACGATAAAGTATAAAAAGGAAAAATATTAGTTATGATAAAAAAATTACAACTAATCTATAGAGAGACCAATTTGTATTCAGTTCAATGTACAAGCAATGCGTGATAAATATGTACCTATTCAGAAAATATTTTATGTCTTTCATGTGATATCTGAAATAGTGAAAGAAAGGTAATAATTTATATTGTTTTCATGTAATTTGATTTTATAAGTATTGACATAATTTCAACGTATACATGTAATAATTTTAGATTATTTTATTAACCAGAAGATGACTTCATAAATCGAAACGTACGTCGTTATTAAATGTTTTTTAAGTATATTTGACCTTTAATCCAAGAAAGTAACCAATATATATATATATATATATATATATATATATATATATATATATATAAATTGGCAAAATATTGGGGTAGCAGCAAATGAAAGTACACTCTTTATAATTACAACAACTAAATGCGACCAACACCACAATCCGCCGAGCCAAAACAACCCCGACCAATCGCAAAATCTTTCTCTCTCACAAAAAGCAGCGAAATAGTCAAGCATGTTCCAACCCAACAAAAAGCACTGATGGTGACACAAACATGAACAGTCAAAAAAGGTCAAATTGTGACAAAGTTTTACCCGACTATATTACTGAATAATCCTGTACGGAATTCATTATTTTTAATAACAAGACTAATACATTACATTGAAATTTTTAGTCAAAAAGTTTTGAAAAATATTATTAATTATGCAGAACAACTAGCTATTCAAGCACCACAAACTCTCATCTCTCACTTACGAGAGTGTATGTTGCAGGAATCAACCAGCTTAAAAAAATATATTTTATTTAATATATGTATGTGATAGAGTTATTTCCTTTTAAACATTATCAAACTAAACAAAAATCATTTGGTAGGTATTATGGCACAACTCTAACCGTTCTATAACAAATTACGTCCATTTTAAAAAATTGCATACTTACATTATGTTGAGATTAATAAAAATAGTTGTTATAACGTTGTGACACAAGAAACATGACAAAGTCGAAGTTACTAAAAAGCTTAAATAAAATTGATATTACATTTTAAGATATTCTTTTCGTAAACTGAAACATTTCACACACAAAAGGAAATAATTCTATCACATACATATATTAAATAAAATATTTTGTTTTGAGCTGGTTGATTCCTGCAACATAAACTCTCGTAACTGAGAGATGAGAGTTTGTGGTGCTTGAATAGAGTTGTTCTGCATAATTATTAATATTTTTCAAAACTTTTTGACTAAAAATTTCAATGTAATGTATTAGTCTTGTTATTAAAAATAATGAATTCCGTACAGGATTATTCAGTATTATAGTCGGGTAAAATTTTGTCACAATTTGACCTTTTTTGACAGTTCATGTTTGTGTCACCATCAGAGCTTTTTGTTGGGTTGGAACATGCTTGACTATTTCGCTGCTTTTTGTGAGAGAAAGATTTTGCGATTGGTCGGGGTTGTTTTGGCTCGGCGGATTGTGGTGTTGGTCGCATTTAGTTGTTGTAACGTTTTTATGATCTTTTGTAGTGCTCCCTGATGATGGAAATAAACGTTTCCGAAAGCTTGGGAATATTATAAAGAGTGTACTTTTATTTGCTGCTACCCCAATATTTTGCCAATTTTTTCTAACTGGTCAGCAAAGACTTCCAATCTTTACATATATATATATATATATATATATATATATATATATATATATATATATATATATTGAACCAGATATCATAGATATCAAGAGAATTAGTTCTATAGGAATATGTTGCTAATATGAAAACATATGAAAATAATATAATTTAAGAAAACACAATTAAAAAGGAAACACTTTTCTTAATTAAAAGCATATCAAGTAAATATATATTAAATAATTAGTCTATAACAATTTAATAAATAAAGAAATTACCTCAATAATAGTACAAAATTTAGAAATTGCCTAACAAATGTAATGGAGTAGATAAAGTTGCCTAAGACGATGGATTATCTTCTATAACGTAATCAGCTGTGCATCCCTGTGTGGAGTCACAAGAGAGGTGAAGACAGAAAGAGGATGTCCATAGGGAGGCGTTTTGTCACCAATGCTGTGGAATCTGGTAGTCGACGACCTTCTTGTCTCACTAAACGAGCAGGGGTGGTATGCTCAAGGATATGCTGACGACATCATCATTCTAATACGGGGAAAACACGTGGGCATCTACCTGGAACTAATGCAGAGGGCAATGTCCGCAGTGGAGAGATGGTGTGATGCGGAGGGACTGTCTGTAAATCCCTCGAAAACCATCATGGTACCATTACTAGTGCGCCAAACTCTTCGGCAAACAGATAAAGGTTGCCAGGGAGGCAAAATATCTAGGAATCTGGTTAGATGACAAGCTAACCTGGAACAGCCATCTAGCGAGCACCACAAGCCGTTCTCAGATCACGCTAATGACGATGAGACGAGCAATTGGGTGCACCTGGGGACTAACTCCGACAATGGTAAACTGGTTGTACACCAGAGTAATCAGGCCAATGATGGTGTATGGTGCGATCGCATGGTGGCCTAAAGTTCAGCAAAGCACAGCCGCCAAAACGCTTTCTAAAGTGCAGCGAGCTGCGTGTCTGAGCATTACAGGCGCCATGAAGGGCACCCTAACCGCAGCATTGAAAATATTGCTAAACATCCCACCATTAGATCTCTATATACAGGGGGAGGCTAAAATGGCTGCTTATAGAATGCAGTGCAATGGCAACTGGTGCAAGCACCATGCTATGAAACATACTAAAATACACGACAACAGGAGGTGCGACATCATCGAAATGCCACCTGACAGAATGTCCAAGGTCGTGGAAACTGAGATACCATATCGTGTCAACTTGAGTGGCAGATCCGAATGGGCCCAGGGAAAACCTCAACGCATGTTGAACAGTATCACCTGGTACACCGACGGGTCAAAGACACTAACGGGTACAGGAGCAGGCGTTTACGGCGTTAGACCCAGGCAAAGCGTGGGTGTTTGCCTTGGCAAAACGACGACCGTATTTCAGGCAGAAATAGCTGCATTAATCGAATGCGGCAGAACATGCATAGACAGGAAATACAACAAAAAGACCATCTATGTGAACACGGACAGTCGGGCGGCCCTTTTGGCCTTAGCAAGCCACAGCTATACATCGAAGATAGTGTGGGACTGTCACAATACCTTGAAAACCTTGGCAAAAGACAACAGAGTAATTCTCACTTGGGTGCCAAGCCACATAGGGGTAGCTGGAAATGAGGGAGCTGATGAGTGTGCCAAGAAAGGAGCTCATCTCACCCTCATGAGACCAGAACCAGCATATGGCGTATCATACAGCGCCGTACGAAAAACCGTTTCCAACTGGGTGTCGCTTGAACACCAAAAGCGCTGGAACAGAATCACGGGGCATGCTCAATCCAAAAGAATGCTAAAAGGACCATCGAGTTCCTACGCAGCAAATGCTTTTAGAATGGGTAGGAAAGAACTGCGAAAAGTGGTAGGATTCATAACTGGCCACTGGATATTCAACGCACACCTACAGAAAATGGGGATTGAAATAACAAATTCCCATTGTAGGATGTGTGGAGAAGCAGAGGAAACCGCAAAGCACGTGGTCTTCGATTGCCCTGTCCTGTGCAGAAGGCGAGCCTCCTGTCTAGATATTTCTCCAGGCACAAATCGGGAGGGAATGCAGGAAAACATAGTCCGACGTATCTCGATGTTCGCTAAGAATTAAGGATGGGACTCTGCTTAATATCTGTGAGTGGGGGTGCACAATAAGCCAATTAATGGCTGAGCGGCAACAATTGGGGCACCCCCCCGTGACTAAAAAAAAAGTGGTATTAATAATATATATATATATATATATATATATATATATATATATATATATATATATATATATATATATATATAAATATATATATATATATATAGATCTTTCTAACAAAGTCAGGCCACTAGATAAAACAGCATATACAGAGCCACCTATAAGGAATAAATTAAATATAAAAATAATGAAATGAACTTGATTCATAAGCCTCAAAGTCACCAAAAAGTAACATATACATCTAATAAGATCATTTAAAATAGAAAAAATTCACCAAATTATCTTTAACATATACATCCAACTTTTCATACTGTCTTGAGCCTATATAAATGGGCCATTCTGAGCCAAAATATACAAATTCATGGATATGAATTAACAATCCTGAATCAGACATTGTTGCCAAGCTGAATCGGCTTTTTTATAGCAAAAAAAAGTCAGTAAACTTTTCCTGTATGTATAAAAATATTATTCAAATAAACCCACTTGAATAGAGGGTTTAGGTCAATGAAAAGTGTAGAGGAGTTATTTATGATTAGTAAAGAATATGATGTCCGTTATCTTGTACTGCTGCTTATCATTTACATTACAAATGTCAGATAAGAAAAATAAATTGTTCATTTTGAAACAATTATGTAAAGGCACAATTTTTTACAAATGGAATATAGATGTAAGAGCCGTAGACGAGTGCGGCAATCCTATAAACACTTTACTCACGAACGAACATATTTCCTACTACTGGGAAATTAGTAAATAATTATGGAAAATAATTAAAATATACACCTGTTTTAAACACTTGAACATTTTTCTTCTCATACCGAGCTTTTCTTTGACGCACTTAATACTTAAAGTTTAACTCTATGTACAGTAACTATTCGTTAACAGACTAAAGTAAATCGTGATTCTTAAGAATAACTGTTTGATGTCTGCATTAACAAAAACTGTTCTTTTCACCAGGAAAAATAAAAAGGCTGTATTAAAAAAATGAATTCATTAAAAACATTTAAAGAACAAAAAAATATTTGTCTTTTGTTTAAGAAAGTATTAAAAATATAAGCCATGCAATCAATCTGCTATTACAAATAATAATATTCAAAGCGGATTCATGAATTTTCCGGTATAAAAGTTGTATACAACTGCTTGTATAGAGGTCCATTTTCGGCCTTTGAATAAAACGGGATATTGAGCTACGAATATATCCACTTCAGTTTCTTTAGGCGCTTTCTTCGTTTTAATATGACTATCAAAATATGTTGCAATTATTTTTTTTGTTCTAGAGACCAAGATTGTTTAGGAATTTTAACCCTTGGTTCACTAGCGTTTGTTGTTGATTCGTCATTTAAAGTATTTTCAAAACTATCAGTCCATTCCACATTTGCCGAATCATATCCTAGATGGTATTCTTCACATATGGGATCCAAATCAATATTCATATCCGTTAATTCTAATCCTTTCTACTTTTCTAAACCTCCCTCAGCGGCAAGTAGTAGCAGTTTTGATATTTTGGCTGTCTGGTAGGTACTATTAGATAGCCTATAGAAATTGCAATGGGTTTGAAGGGTATGTCCCATGAATCTGAATAATTGTTCCAGATCAGCTTCTGAAAACTGAAGTAACTGCGTTACGGTTGCCAAATGTGGCACATACAGATTTTGGGTTTTGAACCCCACACTTTTCAGGGTATTTATATAAAACTTTAGTTCCGTCTATAAATGTTTTCGCTGAAGTATGAAAAATATAATAATTTCCTTCGATGAAATGTCGTCTTATAATGATTAGAAGAGCGAAGCGTTTTCTCATAACTAATGAGTGTAAAATGGCCCCCTTTTACCCCTTATTACTATTCTGCTGCAGGACTTCAACAATATCTTTTCTGCTTCAGTAAGGCAATGGTCGAATTCTGTTTCATGAGTAATCAAATTTATTGATTTTTGAACATTTGTGCTACTTCCGCCGGTCGCCGTCTGTTCATTAAAATGATTTGACAGTACAAAACTTCTTTGAGAGTATTATATGCTTTTGTCTTATTTTCATCTTTTTTAAGTTCTTCAAACATATCACTGGCCATTCTGACTAAATACTCTTTAAGAGACTTAAGATCTAATGTGAGGGGTAATAATTCTTCTTTATTCCGTTTTTTACTATTTAAATTAGCGCTGGCTTGAGCTGAGATTTCATTAGCCCATTGAGACTCTATTAGCGTTTTTAGAATTTTTATTTCTTTTCCGCGATTTTTGGAGTAACTCAATAATAGCCAGATCGCAACATTTTTTTAATAATGTGCCAAAGTTCATTGCAACTGAGGGAGATTCGGAAATATAATTGGCCTCATTATAGCCAGCTATAATGTTGAATCCACTGATAATTTGTTTGAACAATGTTGGACGCAAAAGATCAATAAACCCTGTAATGTTATTGTCCGATTTTTTGGAGTACTGTAATAACTTGGCTAAATTTCGTACACTAGTTCTTACGAAGTCCAAGTTCCTTTGCTCTTTCTGCTCTTCATGTTTGAATATGCATAACTACATATCAGAGGGTCTTGTTTTGCAGTTAAATTAACTTCATCAGCCCTCATTCTTGGAAATAGCTCTTTCGTTAAAATTTCGTCATGGTTAAATTTTCCTTAAAGAAGTGCGGTTTGACCATCACTTTGGGAACTTTGTTTACGTCCTTGTGCTGATGCTGGCCTACATTGGCATGTTTTTGCATGTCTATATAAACTTTTTTTATATAAAAAGGAAGATCACTGCTGCTAACCCCTGATTTTATTCAAGAATATTACATACTGGGTTTATCTGGGAAATAGAAACATTTTAAACTGCCGTATTCTGACAATATGTTAAGAATGTACTAAATGTTAAACTCTCCAAATCCAAAAAGAGATAAACGAAAAATTATAATGACTTCTTCAAGAAAACTAAATCCAATTTTCTGTCTACTTTTCCTATTTTGTTGAATGAACAATTTTATTTGAATTTTGGGAAATGATATAGTTCCACGTACACTATAAGCCTTGCATATTTTTTTATACTGAAACTTTTAATTCTATGTAAATTCGGTCGCTTCAATTTAATTTGAATTAGATCTTACTTATAATATCTTTGGATATAGCAAGAAT
This sequence comes from Galeruca laticollis, assembly GCA_963921935.1. Taxonomy (NCBI): domain Eukaryota; kingdom Metazoa; phylum Arthropoda; class Insecta; order Coleoptera; family Chrysomelidae; genus Galeruca; species Galeruca laticollis. The sequence continues at coordinate 218,818,572 of OY998178.1, read as the reverse complement.
TTTCTTAGTTCTCCACGACATATTATATTTTAGAAACAATATGCACACACGTTTTCATTCTCTTATTGTAAAAATAACGAAATAAATAGGATTATCCTAATATCACTATCACAACATGCACACAACGTTTTTGTTCTTTTTATGTGTAAAAATAAGGATATATTCCAATGTAAAACTTTATAAAAAATGCTGACATATATACCGACAGGGCTGGTGGGTTTCGTTTCAAGACTTAGTCGGTATTTTTTATAACTTATTTAACTAAAATTGAAAGGAGTATAAATAAGACGTCCTAAAATCCCTAATGACACTGTTGCCAGTATTGGGTAATAGTCTAGAAATTAGCTTCAAAACAATGGTAGACATTTATTATAAACTTAAATATATACATATTATACAATCATGCTATTCCTACTAAGTTGAGCCGATAGAAGCTACCTAACCTGAGCCAAATATACAACTTTATGATTTTGACTTGACAATCATGAGCCATGCATTCTTGCCAAATCGAATATTTTTTTTCGGGAAAAGAGAGAGACAATGTTTAGGATCAGTACACCTTTAAAAGGGGATTTCTATGGAGTAGAAAATTTTTAAAAAACACAAAGTGGCCGAATGTAGAATTTTCTCTAAAAATTTTTATACATTTACACTTTTAAATAGATAATGTACCATGTGACCCATTAGAGAAGAAAGTCGATGTGTTGTCGAAACTTATGAGGTAAGAATCATCTAAAGGTGAAAGCTTATTAATATAAACAGTATTTTTCTATAGGTGATTGTAAAGATTAATAAGATTGTGAATTTATTCTGCAATGAATCACCTTATCTCTACATTTACGTATGGTATGTTTTCTCTATTTAAATTTTATTGTTGAGAAGAAAGGTTAAGTTAGGTGACGATTATGATAAAAAATCTGACAAGTGTCTGCACTTTGCCGTTTTTTTCTAAAAAAATATTGAGTTACAGTGAATCGAAAGCGAAACCTAAAAAAAATATTATTATTGCAGACCTTGATATTCATAGTGCCTGCATAAATTTTGTTTTAATCTCGTTGTAATGTTTAACATTATAAAATTACTTCTCCATGTTTTGGAATTGTTGAGAATTAGAACTTCTTTAATAAAATATTTCATTTTGCGTGATGTCATTTTAATTTAGAGTTATTTTATATATAATTGTTACGTGGAGCTACTGACAATATATTAAATGAGTAATTTACAATTTTTATTGAAAATAAAAAAAATTGGTTTGGTTTATATAAAAGTGTTCTTACGCGGACGTATTTATAATGCATTTCCGTTAATATTACATTCTCTGTTCTTTCTCAGCGGAATACTAAATAATCCTAATACGAAACACAACAAGACGTTGCCAGATTTACATAGGTATTCTTGTAATAACTTTTAAAATGTATTTGTATATCAAGCTGGCCCAGCAGCGCCACAGTGTACTTTATAGTGAACTAAAATTCACAGATTTCGTACTTTCTTGAGCCATTTTTTGGAGGGAAACGTCCTCTAATACTAGGTTAATAAAATAACTAACGTAACGGAAAATGATGATTCTAGAAGCTAAAAATGGCGCACTTTTTAAAATTACTGTTAATTTTGTTTTTTATAATGGCGTTATCCATTTATAATGCAAAAACAATCCTGAGCCACATATACGGCTCAGGTTTGTATCTCTGGCTCAACATTGTACGTACAGTTTGCTATCGTCGGCTCAGCTTGGACAGAAACCTCTATATATATATATATATATATATATATATATATATATATATATATATATATATATTTATATACAGTGCTATTTCAAAGTCCCCTCCCCCCCTCGTATCTTTTGAACGGCTACACTTACATTAATAAAATTTGGAGGGTGAAAATAAAGTGTTGTAACTTCTCTACGAATGGTAACAGGTAACGTAATAGTAATAGATGACGTCACAGTGCCACTCTGGCCAATAATTTCAAATAGGACGTTATGGCAAGTGATATCTCGTTTGAAAGGCATTGACATTGGCTACATAGCCATATTAATTTTGTGTGGGTTTAAATTAATTTTGACGGATATCTTAAATAAATACCAAAATTATTGAAATTATTTTTTTAAATTTAATTAATCAAATATCAACAATGGATTCTTATAGCAAGTGTTCGAAATGTGCTCCGTCTACTCCCTGACAGTAATACATCCTATTAGTAAACTCTTGTCGTACTCGCTCGAATGTGTAGGCTGGGGATAAAACCATTGAAAGAGAGTTGCTAACTTATTTTAATGAGCTATGGAGCTATTACTCGATGATATGAAGGGAATAATAGATATGAAAACCTATTAATATAAATAAATATGCGAATTTATTAGCTACACAGAAAAGAAATTTGGTGGGGTACAAATAAAAAAATATCAAAAGTCTTAACTAAAGAGCAAATCTCGTTATTTTGCAAATTGCTTGTGTTGTGATTTGGTGAGCAGTATATGTCAATATTTGACGAGCAGTATATATAACGAAAACAAATCGACAAAAACTTTCTCCCTCAATATATAATTATCGGAACAATTGTATGGGAAAATAGAAATCCTGTCTACAGGGACAACCCACTTAAAACTTTTAACTAGTTTTAAAAATCTACTCATAAGTAAGAATTATGGACCTTTCTAGGATCCACAGTGGTTGACATAAATAAAGTACATCGCGACAATGAGCTTTCAATTTTGGAAAAGATTGTATGCCCTATTTTTGTTACATTGCAACAACTTATATTCTTTGTCTATTAGAAAGTAACCCGTAGTCAAGTCGACCTTAATATAATGAAAGATTTTTACGACATCCAGATCTGTATATCAAATGGTATTATTTTCTCCAATCTAATCCACTCTCAACTAAAATTAATACTAAATCGGGAAAATTACGATTTCACCTAAAAGTATGAAAATATCAATCGTGTTACGACGTGAAATACTGCATACTCACTAGTGTCTCAGTTCAATAATTATCGGTGAGAAATACATATTTATCACACGAGCATCTAATATCTCCAACAAAACCTTTAATGTATCGGTGAACGACAATCACAACAGTCCACTCCAATAATCTAGCTCATCTACACCAGCTTGCATTTAAAGGTATAAGTATATTTTATGTTCACCTATATTTCACTTAATATATGCTTTTTCAAGATATCACTGATTTTTAGCATTACAGGTGCATGCAGGAGAGCCGAATTGACAAATTTGATGAAAGACATTTTTTATAGGTGAAGGGACATGCTTGAGAGTACAACTCAATGTCACCAAATCTAAAATTAATAGGTAATTTTTCATTACCTCTGGAGATAATATCGGTATCGATATGTTCAGTATAGACCTTCTAATTGCCCACATAACCGATTTTTTACATGATTTCGGAATAATAAGTGAAATAACTCTTCTATTGTTATTAATACAATTGGACTAGTGCCGTCTAAAATTGCTACATTTTTTAAGCTACCTATTGAAAAAGAATACACTGGGCATTGTTTTAGACGTTCTTCAATGTTTCTTTTAGCAGATTTTAAGGCAGATCTAGTTACTGTTAAAAGGCATGGGGGATTGAAAAGTAACACAGTGGCAAAATCCTACATAGAAATATCTGCTGAAAATAAAAATAAAACTGCTATGAAAATATTGAATGTAAAGAAAATCAGTAACATGAATGTTTCAATTACAATTGATAATAATGCTAGTACTTCTACCACCCAGAAGACTGGTATTAACATTGTAAATTGTAAAAATTGTACCATTTTTATGTACAATATATACATTTTTGGTTATTGTCTATATTATTATTAAAAAAAAATTAAGCCATCGCGGGACGCCTGGCAGATGTTATACATCGAAATTATTTCAAGGTTATCATTACAGTGTCAAATTCGGTGAAAAACTCTCTAAAATAAAATTACTTCAACTTTATCACCAATCTTTTTAAGCTAGCTGTAAAAATGGTTGAAATTATCGCAGCAAAATTGCGTAGATAAAATCTTGTTTATTATACGTGTCATATTGTTGTCTTATAGGAAATGTCTGGTTAGAAATGATGCCTGTGGGTCGTTTTGTGAATTTCTAGACGCGTACTATAAAACACTTCATTTGGCACTAATAACATAAATAGCTATAATGTTTTTCAGTAATCCGCCGATTTTGTTCAATTGAAACACATTGAACTACATACTGGTGATTTATTTATTCGATGCATCTGTTTCAATGGTATTAATGTCATTACTGTTTTGACCTGACTGCCAAATAAACAGGATTTTAAATAGATTAATTACTATATAATCACCAACTCGAAATGCGGAAACAAATTTATTTAAACTGAGAAATTATTAGCCATAACATATTTTACTAGGCTACGTATTACCAATCCTGCTGATTTTATGTAGATACATAATATTTATTTTGTATGAATATTGGATCATTTCTAGATTATTTTCAATTCTATATATCAGAATTACTATAATTTTACCGTCTTAATAAAAAAATTTGAATCAAGATTTGTGAATAGAGCATATGACTAATCTCAGATTAGAAGCATGTATATCCTCATTTAGATTTCACGTTTACTTCACTGTATACTGTGAGACCAACAATAATAGATTCTCAACAAAATGGAACATGCACATAATTCACACGAACTGGAGAAGACATAATGAATTAATTTCCATTGTCACTGAAACAAGGCGACTCACGGATCTGACCGACTAATCAGAAAGTTCATTAGTTACCGGGAATGACCGATGGTCGAAAATACCGATAATTAAACAACGCCATTTTCTCCTTCGAAGTTGTAAATATAAACCTTGATTTATATCTTAATTTGTTTCTGTGCTGTCTTTGTGTTATAAATCTTTTTCTGAACTGTCAACTGTTGTTGCGTGGATTTAGATTCAACTTCCTGTTTTCCAGAGAAAAGTCAAAGAAAAGTGCGGTTTCAATTTAATTTTCTTAAGCAAAATAATAAGCGAACTGATATTGCTTAGTGGTTTTTATTTCTTCCATTGTACGAATTGGCGGACATAAATTCATGTTATAGAGTATGTTCAAGAAATATGTAGTCCAATGATCAAAATATTTCATAATAATTATCACATACCGAAGCAAACTGCAATGGCATGTGGAAGCTTTTTTTATGTATACGAAATAACTCATCACATCTTATATAAAATAGCAATATTAACGTATTTGAATTGGTATAATTATTCGAATTCGTTTTTAGACTTCTAATCACGAGTCGATAAAGTCAAAAAGAGAGAGAGAGAGATTCGTGAATGAGTTTGGGGTGGGTTGGGGTTTTCTTGGTTGATTTGTCGTTTTCTTGATGCCGCCCTGGTATAGGATAGGTTTCCTCTTCAGGGCTGTGTTGGGGGTGTGTTGGGTGGTTTAGTGCGCGTTGACCGAGAAATTAGGTTGGGGTTTAAAAGTGTCTAGTAGAAAAAATTTTAAAAGTGTCTAGGAAAATTTGTTTAGAAGTGTCTAGGATGAGAGTTGTTGGGTGGGCTTTTCGCCAGAAGGTGACTGGAGGGTTGTGCTGCGTTGGGGTGAATTGGGGGTTGGTCTCTGGAAGCAGCAAAGCCCAGAAGTGTGCGGGAATGATTTGACAAAAAGTGTCTAGGATGGGAGTGTAAGTGTTGAAGACGAACCATGTATCGTTGCCGATACATAGATATATGCGTTGGGCTGGCTAGGTGTCAGGAATTATGAAATTGAATGTTATTTATTGATTTTGAAAATTCTTAAATGTCTCCGGGTATTTGAGAGCGGAGTATTAGGGGTACTGAAGATTTTTACTTTTTGGATTTTTGTTATGTGAAAGGTGTATAGGAGACATTTTTCAAAAGTGTATGGAATTTAGTATTTTGTTGAAGTTTGGTAGAAAGTTGCGGTGACGTGCCTTCGGTGGTTTGGGAATGTTTTCGATGGTCGGTGGAATAATACCAATTTTAAATCTAAAAATGCGGGTGCGTCGATCGTCGGTCCATTTGGCTAATGATTAATTCACAGAGTGTACAGGAAAACCGCAAAAACCTGCAACACCGACGTGGGTGGTGTGGGGCGGCAATAACTATAGGGTCAGTCCAAAGTGTTGAACAAATATGGGAATGTGAGATTTTGGGATTTGTTGAGATTTTATTATGATGGTTTTGGACTTGTTGCGGAGGTTGTTGAGTAGAGAATTAATGACCTAGAATGTTGTAGGAAATAGTGAGTTTTTACGATTATCGTAGAGAGATTGGGGAGCTGTCGAGGTAGTCGATGTATTCGTCGGGGAGGTCGTCGTAAGCCGTGGCTAGCAGGCGCAACGGAGGAAATGGGAGCTTCCTCTGGGGGTACCTACCGAGGGGTCGTCTATTGGCGACCCACGGTGTGAGAAGGGTGTTTTTGGCGATTTCGCTGCCCGATTCGATAGTACGACTAACGTATCGGGCTTGTGGGTTATTAAGGCGTGGTAGAAGGGGCTCGATGTCTATATTGACATATACTGTGTTGGTGGGCGAGTATGGAGCCTTGTATTGGCAGTATCTAAGGATTGACTGCTCACAAGTTCGAAGTCGTTTAGCAAGATGGTTGGGGAGGGTGCAATAGACGTTTGCTGTATAGTCGATTATTGGACGGATATATGTTTTATACGTATGAAGTAAGGTGGTAGGGTGTGTGCGTCCGAATGTGCCGCCGAGCGCCTTGAGAAGATTAACTCTCCGTCGGACTTTATTTAAAGTGTCCATTAGGTCGGGCGTCCAGTTGAGAGTGTAAGTGAATTTCACTCCCAAATAGACGACTTCACTACGGATTTCGAGTCGATCACCCCAGAGCATGAGGCGGAATTTTGTAGGAAGAAGTCGTTCGCTCCTGGTATCAGGGTGTTGGAAGACGATGGCTTGTGTTTTTTGAGGATTGAGAGTCACCCGCCATTTCCTGCACCAATTAGAAAATTGGGTCAGTAGATTTTGGGATCGAATGTTGAGAGAGCGAATATCTGTGGCAGAAATGATTAGTGCGGTATCATCCGCATATAGTTGGACGTTATCACGAGGATGTCGTGGGACAGGTGTATCATACGTATAAATGATATATAGTAGAGGAGCAAGTATCGAGCCCTGCGGAACGCCAGTTTGAGGTGTAAAAGGGTCGGATATGCTGTAACCAACTTTGACGATGATCGATAGGTCGGTGAGGTAAGAAAATATTAATTTAACAATTTGGTTGGGCAATCGGATGCTCAGTAGCTTTCTCACTAGTCCGGCGTGACAAACTTGATCGAAGGCCTTCTGAACGTCCATGAGGATGGCGGCAGAACAGCGTCGTTGATTTAAAGCTCGGGTGACGATTGTTTGAAGACTGGTGGTGGCGTTCTGACAAGAGTGGCCCGGCCTGAATCCGAATTGAAATGCCGGAATTATATTTTTTTCAGTGCAGAAGTCCCAGATTCGTTCTTTCAACAAGCGTTCAAAGACTTTACCTAGGACGCTGATTAATGAAATAGGGCGGTAAGATTCAGGCTTTGTGGGGTCTTTGCCGGGTTTGGGGATGAGAACCACGTTGGCAGATTTCCAACAACCAGGAAAATAAGAAAAAGCAAGGCAGGCGTTCAGCAGGGCGCAGAGCGGAGGGAAGATCTCTTCTGGCAGGTTTTTAAGTGCCTGCCTCGAGATTCCGTCGTGCCCTGGGGCACTGTTTCTCCCCGCTCGGCACGCCAGCTGAACTCCTTCGATGGTGAATGGTGAAAGAATCGGAGAGTTCTCAGCAGGTGTACATGTGGACTTCGAGTAATATTTCGAGTCATGAGGTCGGTTTCAACGGCAAAGTCCCTAAGAAATTGGGGGTTGTCGAGTGGTGAAAAGACAGTTTGTAGGTTATTTTTGAAGGCGGTGGCTTTGTCTTCGGATGTGTAGATCTTCTGTCCTTGCACTTCGAGATGTGATTCAACCTTTGTCTTGAGACCGACGAGGCGGTTGAATTTTTGCCAAAACACGCGCCCTTGTTTGAAGTCCAGTCCGGCTGTTTCGGCCTTCCATTTTCTCTGTTTTTCAGCATTGATTTCTTGTCGGACCTGGGCGTTGAGACGGTTCCATTGTGTTTTGACTGCAGGATCTCGAGTGCGGACGTATAACCTGTATAAATGTCTTTTCTGACGTATCTTTTGCAAAATTCTTTGCGGAAGTGCATGAAAATTGGTGTGTACGGTGGTGAGTGGGACAGCGATGTCTTGCGCATCGATTAAGAGGGATTGGAATTCTTCTGCGTGATTATCTATGTCATCAGTATTCTGATGAATGACAGGTGGTGGTAAATTAGTAGAGACGTGATTAGCAAAGGAATTCCAATCGGCTTTTTTGAAATCGCGAAAGGTGAAATTTGTTGCTGGTGGTGGTATGGGGTTGTGTAGTGCGGTTTTGACCAGTAGTGGGACATGGTCGGAGGTGATAGGGTCGCCTATAAAACATTTGTCGTCCACGAGAGTGATTAATCTGTCTCTGCAGATTATATGATCGACTATGGAGGAGCCAAGGTGACTTAATAGGGTTGGATTATTATTTCTAATCCGTAAGATGGGAAGTGAGACGAGTTGGTCGGCGAGTAGTCTGCAGCTGAGGTTGGATTGCGTATCTCCAAAAAGGGTGTTGCGTGAGTTTAAGTCACCCATTATTATGGCTCGTGGAAGTGAGGCTGCATATTCGAGAAGGTCGATTGATAATGGTTGGTTGGGATGTTTGTAATAAGAAAAGAAAGTCGTCGTGGTATTATTCCACGATATGTCGATGGCTATGCAGTCCAAGTTCTGTTGGAACAGAAGTACAGGGAGTGGATGTTGTGATGCGGGAGTCCGTTTCGGACGAGAAGTCCGTTGCCATGACAGTAGAAATTCCTGTCTAGGTGGAAGGTGTTGTAGCCAGTGAAGCGAGGGGGGTTTTTCAAAAGAGTGTCTGTAACAGAAAGTACTTGTATGTTTTGGGAGTGCAGAAGGTGTTTGAGAAGATGTCGCTTCCTGGCAAGACCTTGGCAATTCACGGTCCCGATTGTGAAGTCCATGACTTAATTTTGTCTCTTGGATGTGAGTGCAAAGTGGACGCGGTTGCCGGCGCCACTTGTTACGGTACAATCGTACCCGTAGAAGGAGGGGACGAGGTGTGAAAGCGTTTCGGCGACTAGGCCACGGCTAGTCGGTACGGCGTTCATAATTGTTGTTGCCAAGATCTCGATTAAGATCTTGGAGTCGGTGGTCAAGTCGAAGGGGGCCTGTGGTTTGTCTAATGTAACAGGCGCGATTTCTTGGGCGGATTTCGGTGCTTCCAGCCGCTTGGGGCACAGAGGGTGGAAGGCGGGGTGTGGACCGCCGCAATTTTTGCAGAATGGGTTGTCTGCCTTAGGGCAGTTGTTGGGCTTGTGGTTAGTCGCTCCGCAGGAGGGGCAGACAGGCTTGGATCTGCATGTTTCTGCGAGGTGGCCTGTGCTGGAGCACCTGTTGCAGTATTTTGATACTGCGGGTAGTGGGTCGGAGTGGTTGGAGGCCTCGCATGGATGAGAGAGGCCGTGGAATCGGATGCCCTTTGTTAGGACGATGTGGTAGGCTTGTTCGGACTCGGTAAGAATCCGAAACATGGAGGTGATTTTGCAATGGCGGCGGGACATTATGCGCCAGGACCTGGTGGCGGGGAAGTTGAGGTCTTCGAGGATGTCCTCGAATTCTTTGTCAGAGATGGTGGTATCTAAATTTCTGCAGACAAAGCAAAAAGTCGGCTTACGAGACTTGGAGCGATGGCGGTCTTGGCGGGTGGGGCTGAGGCGGATAATGGTGACTTGGTCGTCACCGAGAGTGTTGCGAAGTCTCTTTGCGAGAGCTTCGTGAGGGTAGTCGGACCTGATTTTGAGAAGTGCGGTCCTGTTTGAGTTGGCCTTCAAGTATTGAATTTCGTCTCTCAGCAGCTCATTGGTGTTGAGCAAGTTGAAAAGTTCTCGCTGAGAGACGTATTTGGCGGGGAGGTTTCGAATGTTGAGTGTTTGTATGTTGGGGTCTGTTTGTGGCTGTCGAGGTTGTCTGGATTGTTGGGTCTGAGGTGGTAATTGTCGAGGTGTTTGCTGTTGTCGGGTCGGTTGATGTTGTTGAGAGGTTGGGGGTGGTGGCGAGGGGAGTCTTCGGTCTCTCTTGCGTTTGGTTCCCAAGAGAGTGAAGTCCCCTTCTTGTTGTTGAAGGTCGGTAGGTTGGTGGTTGGTTCGTGGGGATGAATGGATTGGGAGGACGGATTGGTGGGTACGAGCGGAATGGACGGATGAAGTCAACGAAAAATCGAAGTCTTATACGCTGGCCTGTGGTGTCCGTTAGTCCGTCCGTCCGTTTCAAGATGCAACGGACGAACGGTAAGTGCTAGACCTTATGTATAAATAAAGTCGCAATCAGCATGGTCTGAAACGTCTCCAAGGAGAATAAAATTGACCTTTTACCGTTACTCATTGAATTATTTCGTTTAAATGAAATTTAGGATGACATTTTCATGTTCATTTTCGGTATGTTTTGGTTGTAACATCTTTTTCTTCCTTTTTTCAAATGCATTTTAAAGATACTTGCAACCTCATAATGTTGAAAATAGATAGCGACAGACAACAATAAATAGGTTCTACTAATGAGAATTCATTTTTAGGTCGTCCGACAGCTGTGTTTTTTTTAAAATCACGACACTGTCAATATCAGCCATCGAGTACTAAGTTTAATTATAAATACTTAATCTGTTGTCGTGTGTTTCATTTGCATTTCTTATTATTTTTGTTTGATAGAGTGTTTGTATGTTTCATTGTTTTGTTATCGTATGGATTATTAGACAAATTAAATGGTCATTAAACTTAAATTACTCTTAATAAGTCTACGTATTATACGCTACACTGGCACTTACCTACTGGTTTATTCTATGCAAAAGTTTTTATCATCTATCTAACAAGGAATAACTTGTACATTGCTATTGGATAACTTTGAATTGCAATAAATACATTCGAATATACAGAAAACTAAATAAGTACACAATTTTTAATAGAACAAATAATAAAAACGTGTAGAGGACAAGTAGTCCAATAAAATAAAGATTTCAATTTCCATGCAAAAGGCAAGCCTGCATTTTTGAACGTAGGGTTCTTTTAGTATACCTTTCAATGAGTTATTGTTGGAAAATGTTGAATTTTATTTTACCGAGATATTTGCAAAACACATTTCAAATTAATAGCTCAGCCGCGTGGAATATTAAATTTTTTTAGTCTATAAATTCTGACAAATAATCTCAGGATGTTTGGTAGAGGGTTAGATGAATGAAAATTTGAGTAAATAATGCAATATAGACCATATCTAAGCTATTTGTGAAAGTAATTATTTACGTATTTCGAGTTACTCTCCCCCACACCTAATTTATGTAGAGAAACTATCTTGTAATATTGATAATAGGCACAATTTTTCTAAAAATGCGAATATTGTTTTTGTTATGCCTCTGATTTAGGTTAAATTTGTAAATTTATGCTTTTTAATTACGCCCTTTAGTGGTAGACATACAACATAAAAATAATTTCCTAGGTTTTTCGAGGCCACTTTTGTCATATATTTTTCTCGCAGCTGCACTATAAACTGTTTCAGATATATGGCCGAGAGCCATTCTTATTGGGACACTCGGTACACGCTCTAATAACTGTAAGTCCGTAATACATTTTTCTGTCGCAATTCATTTACATATTATTTTCATGTTACTAACTCTCTACCAAACACACTATTTATTTTTTATCAATTTGTTTAAAAGTTGTAAACATTTATATTTTTAAAAAATGGTTTTTTTTCGATCAAAAATAGTTTTTTAAATCTGTACTTTCCTAACATCTCTACACAAGAAGCAATTAGTTTGAGAAAATATTTTTGTCGAAAAAAAACATTAGTTAATAATTATAAATGTTTGTAAATTTTAAATCGCTTTTGTGAAAATCGCAAATCTCAAAATGTAGTGTTCTATCTATCCCAGCAACGGCACCACCTTCTTTTCAAATCACCTTATATATATCGAATATTACGGTACATGCTTATTGAAAATCGATACTGGCGCGGTTAGACGTTTCATTTGGATTTAAATCATATTTGTTGGTTTGCACCTTTAATATATACCCCTCCTCCCTCCTCTACAACTTCAACGCTCCAAGCCAATCTTATTGTTCAAAAAAGTGTTGGATGTATTTTCTTCACATTTTCAACCGACATAAATTATGATCTTACTGAGAACTCAGAAAACTCTCGATGCAAGTTGATACAGATTGAACTAGCGCATTGTCACGTTACAATTCCAGTCAGGTTCTCCTCATTCTCCAACATATTGCAGAAAAAAGGTAGTGAGGGTAATGTTTACTTATAGCTTTTTACTTTCAGAAGCTCAGCGAAGCTTTATAATAGCATAGATATAGAAAAAAGAAACTATCATCAATTAATTCCAGTTCTTATCTCTCGATTATGTTGGGCTTTTGCCGCGGATTGAAAAATTAATCTTTTCTGTAAATCATGAGCTTCAGAAGCGGCCTGTCATACGTGACAGTTTACCGGTGAAACAAAAGAACAACTCTTATGTGAACGAAAGCTACGGTTTGACTACAGAACATTTGAAATGGGAATATTTACTCTTAATAGCTGCCGGTGTGTTTCTTCTACGGCAACGTCAAGCTCGTTATTTTATTGCCACACCTCGTATAATCAAGAAAACCGTAGTAAAGCTTACGTATTCTGATGAAATGTGATTTAATATCGTTTTCTGTTGATTACGGTTCATATATGTTTTGAAATATATATTCGATTTTTTATTGTTAGGTGAATACGACGCAAATGAAGCAATGTGCAGATTTGTATATTTGGTGATAACAGGCTTCCCGTTTGTTTTTCAATTATCATCCTCTTGTTCCAATTTTTATAGAACTATGTTGCAATTTTACTGGAACTGGATCCCTCGCTGTGCTACATGCCATTTCAAAAGGGAATTAAAAACATTTGTGTCCTCTTCAAATTCAGTATAAAAGGGGTCAAGTAATTACGTTCCCTACGAAGATAACCTGCATAACTTCCTGTGAGTCTCGAATGATAACTCCTTGTTCATATGTTAATTGGCGTTGTTCAAAAAGGCTTTTGCATATTAAATACATCCCTAACGATCCTGTGCCCTTCAGCTGTAGCTCTGATTGTCCTAAAAGATTATTAACATACAACTGTTAAACTGGTTTCTTTTAAGGGTTGTCCGTTGGGCTATTGTTTTATGGCGATGGTCCCATGTATGGATGGATATTGCGCAGCTTTTAGATTATGACCACATAATTCTTACACGTTTTATATTAGGGGAATTGCGAACGGCCGTTATAGACAAAAAAACAATTGAAGGGTCGATTGTATTTGAGGGCACATGGTCGAAAATTGTAGATGGTTTACCAGTAGCAAGTGCGTTTTATGCGTCTATTTCATATGGTAATTTCAATCATTTGTTGGTAGCCGAATTCGAAACAAAATGTTTAATGAAACAATCAAATTTCGATAATTTGATTAGTTTCACCAAAATTGTCATAATATCATGAATAAGTTTAAGCCTATCATATTCTTCATCTTTTACCAAAGACATATTTTATGAATAAGTTGAGTGTGATGCAGATGTAGTAAGGCTATGATGATAACTATCCCATTGTTAATATTTTCGTACAATACCTGAAATAAGGTCAATTTGGAAGGCATTTCTTAATCAAAAGTCTTCAGGATTGTTGACATAAATGTGTGAACCCAAGCTATAATACAAATTAATTAATTAAGGTTTCTATATAAAAAAATAAGGGGATTTCAATGAAAACTATCCACCTTGAAAAATTTCAAACAAGAGACTTTTATGGAAAAATGTAAAAATAGGTTAAACATTATTTGAAGTGGGACGTCTGGTTACCTACCTATACTTTTTGATACATTCACCCCCTCAGTTTTTTTAAAAGGAACACCCTGTATATTTATTCAAAATTGGATGCGTCTCTGATAATATATCTCAAAAATGTATAATACTTGAGGTGTAAAATGAATCGGTATGGAGCTACAATTAATTTCAATTCAATAACAGAAACGATTTAAATCATAGAAAATTAACGGAACTATTTAAATATCAATGACAAATTAGTGTATTAGGTGTTCAAACTGACTTCCAATGGTTGCTATGCAATGGTACAATTGAGTTTCAAATGCTTCTCGCACAGTATGTAATGTTTCTGGACGTATTGCTCGACATTCGTGAATAATTTGCTGACGTAAATCATCTAAAGTGTCTGGATGAGTTGCGTAGAACTTGGTTTTGAAATATTCCCATTAAAAGTCTAGTGGGGTTAAATCTGATGACTTAGGCCACTCCATCACTGGTCCTCGTTTGCCTATCCAGCGACCAGGAAATGTTTCTTCTAGAAACTGTCGTACTTCGAGAGCGTAATGTGGAGGGGCTCCATCTTGTTGAAATGTCAGACATATTATTATCATTTTCTAGTATGTGGACCATTTCAAATGATGGAGTGGCCACCTAGGTCACCAGATTTAACCCCTCTAGACTTTTTATGGGGATATCTCAAAAGCAAGATCTATGCAACTCAACCAGAAACTTTAGGTAAAGACCCCTAAATATTGGGGATGCAGTCAACACAAAACACAACTAAGTCGAATTCATTTCTCTATGAAATCTGTTAATATCCCTTATATTTACGTTGAAGAGTCAAGTTAGGCTTTCCTGACCTTTGGAAAGCAATAAAAAAATTGTAATAATATATATATATATATATATATATATATATATATATATATATATATCAGTTGTGAATTAATTTGTATAATATTATTTTAGCTGTCTTGAAAAAGAAACGAACTCTTTCGAAAGCTTGACTTTAATAAAATAGTCTACACAATCTTCTCATAGTTTGATTACTGGCCCCCGACTGTATCCCCAATATATATATATATATATATATATATATATATATATATATATATATATATATATATATATATATATATATATATATATATATATATATATATATATATATATATATATATATATATATATATATATTATACTGGTTTAAAATGAGCACCTTGAATCTATTTTTTTGAATGCATTGACGTTGTGACGGAGCTAATAAGGCTGCTGATATTCGGATTTACGTTTAGAATAAAATTTATACTGTCCGTAATATTATTTGGCTTATCGATATATGTCAGACCAACTTCAATCATAATGTTGGATGGAGTAATTGATTTGATACCATTTAGTTACTTAGTTTTGTATCCGAATGATAGTGTCTTTTCATTTTTGGATTATGTGTAGTTCAGCCATTACAAACTTAATAGAATTATAAAAAATACTTGCTTTCAATTTTTAGTAATTTTTATTTAAAATGATTATCAACGTGAAGTACTGAGCAATATACAAATACTTGGTAAATGTACAAGATGACCTTACTAGTGTTTTAATGTGACATTAAGTTGATAATTCTATAATATGTAATGTCAAAAGTTTAGGAACTGTCACATAGGAGAGAATTGTTTGGTTATATATCACAGTGACATAGATGTCAAAAAAGTCTATGGAAATGAATAATGCAACAAATCGAAAGAGAAGCAGAAATCACAGAACTTTATATTTATTGTGTCAGGAAATATATGAATTTTGTTGTTGAGTAAATAAAGCTATTATTTAGGAATTAGAAAATAGGAATAGAGGATAGTTTATGTAAAAGAATAATAATAATTTGGTAGAAAGAACATTTTAAAAGGACACATACACAATTTAAAAAAAAAGTTAACACTCAAGAATTAGAATCAGCACACATATGATTAGGGCATAGCAACAAAAAAACAATGGGAGTTTGTTGATGAAGAAAATGAAGTAGGTATGACATATTGGAGAAATGATAAGAAATTTTACATAAAAAACTATCAAAATTGTATAAAAGAGTCCTGAATGAACAGTAGGAGCGGCAAATAAAAATATATAAGAAGGAATACTATAAAGAAGCTACATATAAAAATATATAAAATAACAATTATTGGAGTTCCGGCAGTTCTGTATGGTGTGGTTTTGAAAGACAGTACTTCAAGAAGGAGTATTAGTGGGGTTGTGAGGACCAGGTTAGTTTTTTTTGTCTTTGTTGGTACCAACATTTATGTTAAATATATGAAACAGATCTGATAAAAGTAATTACAAAAACATTAGTACTTACGCATTTCTATTTAACGTTTATAATTCATCACTTTGTTTCTTTGTTCCAATTTAGTACTTGCGCATTTCTATTTAACGTTTATAAATTTCGACTTCTCAACTTTTATATTAGCATAAGACATTTCATCACTTTGTTTCTTTGTCCAAATTTATAATACATATTTTCTGACCAATACAAACTAATTCATATTAAATATTATTGAAATCATTGTTTTCTTAAATATCATTTCAACGGATACGAATTGACATCTGTTATTACTGTGAGATCTGGAATCGACTATTCTAATGAGAAATTTTAACCATAGGCGCACCAAATAATATAAAAAAAAATATTAAAAATTATTTGAATGAATTAAAGATAAAATATTGGAGATAAAGTGTAAAAATAACTGGAACCCAAAAAGTAGATAGAGTATCTCATTCTCTCCGCATAAATAGATATACAATTTTTCTTTTCCTTTTAATGAGCTAGCCACACTAAAATTTAATAAATCAAAATAGTAATACAATAATATTAAAAATTCCTCTTGTACACACAAGTATTACATATGGCGAGCCAACGTGGGGCGGTATAAATATAGGGTTATTCACAATTATAGGGTGATTATTGTAAGGAGTCTTTTCTGAATATTTTAATCATTAAATCACGACATACATCATGGATTTGAGAAATAGAAAATTGACGGAACATGGCAATCACAATGCAGATGAATCGTTAGAAAAGGTAGACACACAGCATGAAAGATCACTGGATGTATATATAAGCAATACAAATGAGGATGAACAAATTGATTCAGATACAGGGGATGGGAATCAAGAAGAGTTACATGAAATACCAGTGGATTGGACAGTAATATTAAGACATATTCAAAGTATGGAACAACGAATGGAAGAGATGAAGCAAGATCTGAAACAGGATGATAATAACAAGTTTGAAGACAATCAAGCTAGGTTGGAAGATATGAAACAAGATTTGAAACGGGATAATCAAAATATGAAAGAGGAAATGACCAAGAAATTGGAAGAGCAAGGAAAGGAAATTCGTAAGATTAGGAATGATACCATTCAAATCAGAAAAGACATAACAGAACAAGAGAACAAATTGAGGCAAGAGATTGTTGAAAATGGGTTGAAAATTAGGAACGAATTGGAGAAAATAACGATGGAAATCAGACAAGATTTAGAAGGACAAATCAACCATACTCAAGATAAAATAGGGGACATACATAAAGAAGTAGAAACAATAGTATTGAGAGTGAATATTGAGTCCCAAGAAACACATGATAAAATACAAGAAATAAAAAATGGAATAGAAATGGTAGAACCAACATTAATGAATGGAATGAAAGAAAACAAACAAGAACTAGAAAACAAGGTAGAACAGGTAGTAAGAGAGAACAAAGACACAATGGAGAGATTGAGGAAAAATATTGATGACAATGGTAAGAAAATGAATGTATTGGAAAGAGAATATATTGGAGAACAACTAAGAGAAGAAATGTTAGCAAGGACAGAATACAGAATAAAACAAATTGAAGAAAAACTGAGAACAGAAATAGGAAATCGTCAAGTTGAAAGAATTTGTATGAGTGGATGTGGAAGCCAAAATTTCATGACATTTGATGGGGAAATTGAGAGAATTCATCCAAAAATATTTATTAGAAGTTTACGGAATAAAGAGAATCAAACAATAAGAGAAGAGCATAAGACGAAGTTTAGGAAAAGAAAATTAAATTGAAATATATGACAGGATAATAGGAACGAAATCTAGAAAACGAAAAGGAATTGTACATGGTAAGGAAGGGATATAAAAAGATATGTAAATAAAAAGTTTATTATTAACAAATAATATTTAAAAACACATGTAAATAGAAATTATATAAACAGGGTTTGATAATATAAGAAATAATAGACATGTTGATATGAATTATGGAAATGAAAATAGAAGGTACAGAAATGAAAACGAATATATGGAAATGGAGATAAAATTGATGACAATAAGTATTTGGAGAATAGAAGAGATTTTAGAAACTTTGATAGAAGAAATGATAATGAAAATAGAAATAAAATTAAGCAACAAAATAGATGGACAGGAGGAAATAATTACATTTATAGGAGCAAATGGAAAGAAGGTATATGAACTAAGCAAATCTATGATACGAAAGATTGAAATAAAGGATGGGAAAGAAGTTGATATGTAAGCAGAGTTGATAAAGAAGTTAGAAACAGACATAGTTATTGATAAATTAATGAAATATAAGGAAATAATTGATAAGATAGATAGAATTAAATGGTAAAAGAATTGAATTTGAGGAGGTAAATATGGAAGTATTGGCAATTGAAGAGGATAATAAGAAGATATGGAATATAAAAAGGAGTGAAATTATGGAATAATTGGAATTAATGAGTGGAAATAAGGAATATGAAGAGAAAGTTAGGAATTTGATAATGAAATATGAGGGATTGATTGAAAAAGAAATTAGAATGGCAAATAATTATGTGCGTGAGATAGAAGAAATAAGAAAGATTGTAATGAAGAATATTATGAATTTAAATGAATTATTAAAGACGTATGAGAGAAGAATGTCGAAGGAACGGAGGGTTGCTTAATAAAAATATGGATATAATAAAATTCTTAAGAATAATGGTTCATAACAATCATATGGCGTGGGAAGAAAACTTACAAAATATTGTGAATAATAGTCCAAATAATACAACAGAAGAAACACCTATTTATGTATTTAAACAAACATTGCCGGAAAGACATTGGATTTTAAATGAAAAAAATTTTGAAGCAACTATTGAAAAGGTAAATAAAAATTTACAGAGATCTGCAGAAAAGTATTTTAAACGTATAAGGGCTAAAATGAAAAAACAAATAACATTTGATAAAGGTGATTTAGTAATAGTAAAAGCCTTAAGGGTAGCTAATAGAAAAGAAAATAAGTGTGCAAAGTTACAGTTACCTTATGAAGGGCCATATGAAATTTATAATAAACAAGGAGTAAACAGTTATATATTAAAAGAAATACATAATGATAAAATAAGGGGAATCTTCAATATAAATCAAATTTACAAATATTATGTTGAGAACTAAAAATATAAAATTTTCTCCTTATTTCACAAGTTTTGAAATAAGTCAAAAATTTTAGGGGAAAATTATACTGGTTTAAAATGAGCACCTTGAATCTATTTTTTTGAATGCATTGACGTTGTGACGGAACTAATGAGGCTGCTGATATTCGGATTTACGTTTAGAATAAAATTTATACTGTCCGTAATATTATTTGGCTTATCGATATATTTCAGACCAACTTCAATCATAATGTTGGATGGAGTAATTGATTTGATACCATTTAGTTACTTAGTTTTGTATCCGAATGATAGTGTCTTTTCATTTTTGGATTATGTGTAGTTCAGCCATTACAAACTTAATAGAATTATAAGAAATACTTGCTTTCAATTTTTAACAATTTTTATTTAAAATGATTATCAACGTGAAGTACTGAGCAATATACAAATACTTGGTAAATGTACAAGATGACCTTACTAGTGTTTTAATGTGACATTAAGTTAATAATTCTATAATATGTAATGTCAAAAGTTTAGGAACTGTCACATAGGAGAGAATTGTTTGGTTATATATCACAGTGACATAGATGTCAAAAAAGTCTATGGAAATGAATAATGCAACAAATCGAAAGAGAAGCAGAAATCACAGAACTTTATATTTATTGTGTCAGGAAATATATGAATTTTGTTGTTGAGTAAATAAAGCTATTATTTAGGAATTAGAAAATAGGAATAGAGGATAGTTTATGTAAAAGAATAATAATAATTTGGTAGAAAGAACATTTTAAAAGGACACATACACAATTTAAAAAAAAAGTTAACACTTAAGAATTAGAATCAGCACACATATGATTAGAGCATAGCAACAAAAAAACAATGGGAGTTTGTTGATGAAGAAAATGAAGTAGGTATGACATATTGGAGAAATGATAAGAAATTTTACATAAAAAACTATCAAAATTGTATAAAAGAGTCCTGAATGAACAGTAGAAGCGGCAAATAAAATATATAAGAAGGAATACTATAAAGAAGCTACATATAAAAATATATAAAATAACAATTATTGGAGTCCCGGCAGTTCTGTATGGTGTGGTTTTGAAAGACAGTACTTCAAGAAGGAGTATTAGTGGGGTTGTGAGGACCAGGTTAGTTTTTTTTTGTCTTTGTTGGTACCAACATTTATGTTAAAGATATAAAACAGATCTGATAAAAGTAATTACAAAAACATTAGTACTTACGCATTTCTATTTAACGTTTATAATTCATCACTTTGTTTCTTTGTTCCAATTTAGTACTTGCGCATTTCTATTTAACGTTTATAAATTTCGACTTCTCAACTTTTATATTAGCATGAGACATTTCATCACTTTGTTTCTTTGTTCAAATTTATAATACATATTTTCTGACCAATACAAACTAATTCATATTAAATATTATTGAAATCATTGTTTTTTTAAATATCATTTCAACGGATACGAATTGACATCTGTTATTACTGTGAGATCTGGAATCGACTATTCTAATGAGAAATTTTAACCATAGGCGCACCAAATAATATAAATAAAAATATTAAAAATTATTTGAATGAATTAAAGATAAAATATTGGAGATAAAGTGTAAAAATAACTGGAACCCAAAAAGTAGATAGAGTATCTCATTCTCTCCGCATAAATAAATACATACAATTTTTCATTTCCTTTTAATGAGCTCACCACACTAAAATTTAATAAATCAAAATAGTAATACAATAATGTTAAAAATTCCTCTTGTACACACAAGTATTACAATATATATATATATATATATATATATATATATATATATATATATATCTGTACCTCGGAGGGATACAACACTATGTCCATTTTCATAACTTTACAGGAGAGGAGTTTTAAACTTTTTTTCAACAAAAAGTGTTATTGGCACAGCTATTTATTGAGATGTTGAAACAATATTTTACCAGAACATTCTATTTATTGTTATTTACATCATGCAGTTGCTATAAAATAAAAAAAAACCTTTTTTACGGTTTTTTTTCACTTTTTAATGGACATGGTGTTGTATCCCTCTAATGAAGTTATTGTACTATAAGACCTAATGTGGGATATTCAATAACAAACACAATACTATTTGACTTACAAAATGTATTTAACTATTTTATTTATAATTCTCTATACAAATACAAATAATACATCTATGTATTCAACTAAAATGGTATTTTAGATGCAAAAAACACAGTCATCATAAGGTAAGTCTCCTTCAGGGTACTCACTAGTGGTATTACTAGTATGCTTTAAGTTTTTATAAAAGTCATGGCAAACTGTAGGAACATATGGTAGTAATGCCAATAGATCATTATACTTTTGTTGTGATATTGGTATTGGACTTGGTGTTACCAGTTGCAAATCGTTTGGCAATGTAAGGTGTCGCCTTCGAAACCTAACAAGGTCAATCTCCTGGTTTTCATCAGCGAAATTACTTTTCAAAAACAGAGTTCCCATGCTGTCCTGTTTTACTTGCAGTTGAAAACAGGTTGACAGAAGAACTTGTTCTTTGTTGACATCTTTTTTTCTATTAATAAAGGGTGGATTTTCACATGTTTTGACATCGTACAAAGACCGAAAATTTTTAAAATCTTCCAGTTCCATATTATGCACAGTATATTTCATTGAGGTATGTCTGACTAACTGTTGCCAATCCCAGGGCGTTAGAATTGTCATGTTAAGTTTTTTTCTCTTCCGCTCTATCAGTGCATGGACAGTATCCGCCTCCATATGCGTGTGGCCCTTTAGTAGAAACTTTTAAGTGATGATTTTTACTTGAGGATACTTATTGAGTATCCAAAAGAAACACATGATAAGGCTAATATTCTTATTCTGGCCGTAACAATTATCCGACCACAGAATGATTTCTTCAATGTCACTGCCAGGAATGACGGTATCTGCCCATTTCAGTAATGCAGATCCGATTTCATTTCCGCCACGAGCTCCTTTGGATTCGTCCCACATAATACAATGGACTGACGAATCAGAAGAATCAAAAAGGGTGTAATTCAACGTCCAAAGTTTTCTCTTGTAAAAGCTTATGCAATTTGTTATAAGGGGTGACGGTAAACATTTTTGAAGATCACCCGTTAATACCTTAAGGGTATTGTTAGCCCTTTTGGTGTCCTCCCTTTTTAAATCATACCTTAATTTAGATTCATCCAGATGTGCATTATGGTCTTCCTCAATAGAATTTTTTTCATCTAGAGTCAAATTATTTTTTAATTTTGCTTGAAAATAATCACACGTGTCTATTTCTGGTGGTTTGAAATTCAACTTAAATTTTTTGTTCAACACATCGTAGTAGAGCCATTTTTTAGCTATTAACAAAGGGTTGAAATCATTTTCATTACAATCCTCTACATACAGTTCATACATTTTCTCTATGTTCAGGTGCGGACCCAAATACTTCATATCACTCTTTTCCCTAGTGTAATGACTGCTATAATTTGGGAAGGAAGAGATGTGTCTTACTACACTTTCAACAGTGTCATTATGTGTTTTATTGACGGGAGTTTGCTTACCCCTTTGATCGATTTTTACAATTCCACCTGGTTCAATATTTTTCAAAACATTAACTACCACGGTGTTTGATATAGATAGTGTATTTAAAAACATAAGTTTACATACTCTAGTTCGTATGCCTTTTACTGTAAAATAATATTGTAGAGTATTTTGTTTTGACTTATTGGAGGCAAGGTCTCGTTTTCTTGAACGGACAGTACTATGCTTCTCTACACATGAAATAATGAATGGCCGTTTTGTGTCATTTCCCTTCTCCTGACTCCAGTATGCATTAAAGATCTCCTGTCTGTCACTTTGTAATAATTTTTCAGAACATTTCAGTCTGCAAGAACAAGGAGGTTTAATAATTCTGGCAGGGACAACTTTACCCTTTTTACTAATATATTCTTCACCTGCAGAATATTTACGTTTCTGAATATTACATGCCCATTCACTGGTATGAACGACACGTTTTTCACCTATCTGAGTAGAAATAGATTTATTTTTCACTTTTCTCCTTACGCCTACTGTTCCTTGCAAATCTAGGCCTACTTGATTTTCTGCAATATTTTCATTGTCGCTGCTTAAATTTAAGTCTTCCTCAAGTAAACGTAGCTCATGTCCATTTGAGTTTGTTTTAGCACTAGTTTTATTTGTACTGACCTCATTTTGTATTTCATTAAATACAGGGATATCATCACTGGAATCCGTTTCAGAGCTTGGAGGTTCATAATTTTTGTCCCGATCAGAATCATCATCATTTTCGTCGAAACTCAAGTCATCTCCATCATCCTCTTCATTTTCAACATCCTTGCTGTTTGTATGATTTGGTTCTGAAATAAAACAAGTCTTATAATATTACATGTAAAACATAATATTTTGAAGTTTAGGTTCATAACAAAACATTACATTAACTGTTTGAGGTTATTTATATCACATTAAAAATAATGAGCAAAACAGTAGCTTACCTGTAGTAGAATCATTTTTAGAACTTTTCAATAGTTCCAGAATCTTCCTCCCACGAGAATTATGGTTCATTATTCTTACTATTACTAAAAAAGAGCAAATATTATGACTTAAAATACATCCAACTATGTAAACTCATCAGAACTGTCAAAAGTTCTCTTAGTTCACTAACAATCCGCCAGGCTGTGTAGAGGTATACAACACTATCTCCAGTAGTAATTCACATGCTTCAGAACGATAAAACACCAAGTCCACATGGTGTTCTATCCCTCTAAATGAAAGTGGAGTTGGTGTTGTTTTAAAACATGCTATATCCGGTTCTAACTGGTTTTGGACATAGTGCTCTATTCCTCTAAGAAATATGAGAAAAGCTGATTTTAACTCTGTAATAAAGTCAATATGGAAAAAAATAGACATAGTGTTGTATCCCTCCGAGGTACATATATATATATATATATATATATATATATATATATATATATATATGTGTGTATATATCGTGCAATCAATGTATTCTGCCCAAAATATTGGAAAGATGCTATAAGAAAAGCAAACTCAATCACTACCCAGAAAACCTAATAACCACAAAAAATCCAAAAAAAACAAAATTAATTTTCTTTACCTTACATACCAGGACTATCATAAAAATTGAACAACATTATAAAAAACCATAGTATTACAATTGCACATAAAGGTTACAACCTATCAAAATCCAATTTCAGTAAATTAATGTCAAGAATTCCTGATCATAAGAAAAGTAATATAGTTTACCAAACTCCATGCAGGGACTGTGACAGTATCTACATTGGGCAAACTTGTCAATATTGGAAAATCGAATAAATGGTCACAAGTATGATAAAAAAAATAAAACTGCCTGACAACACAACCATAGTTTTGACTTCGAATATATGGAAATTTAAATAATGAAAGTCACACCAAAAAAGAGAACTTTATGAAACAATCGAAATTCAGATTAATAAAATAAAACATAAATTATAAAACCGACACAAAATGCTTAAGCATAATTTACAGCAATATAATTAAATAGAATAGAAAATCAAACAACTATTTAATCTAGGTAATCTGAACAAAAACCTTATAAACTATTTTATTTAAAGGAAATACATGCGTATAGGAAAAAACAACATTCCACAATAATACCCTCAGACTACTGTGAATGTCCGCTTATACACAATGGCCCGAGTGAATAAAAACTCAGCTTTTGCTTTTAGTATCAAGTATAAGCTTTAGCTGTTACTAGGTAGATTTAGCTTTAGCTAATAGCATTTACTTAAATTGAAGTGAATAACCTTCTACTTAAAGTTCTTATTTGGTGAATCATCCAAAAAAAATGTTTTTATACTGATAAGGTCTATATTTATATTTTTGTGACCAATCAGTCGGCCGTTTAATTCGATAGCTTGTATGTGTATGGACAAATTTTAACTGCCGATGTGCAAATCGACAAAGGCAAATATCGAGCACATAAAAACTTTTTAAACCAGTATAATTAACGAGTGCTTACGGTTTACATTCAAAATGAGTAGTGATTCAGAAAATTCTACAAGTGATTTTTTGACGGAGGAAGTTTCTGCAAAAATTTCGTCCAACCTGAAATTGATGGAAATTTTGAAAAGCAATAATTTTATAAATAATAAATCGCAAGTTCCTAAAATAGAAGAGAAAAAAGAACAAGCATACAAAGAAATCCACCAAAAATATATTTTGCAAATTGGAAGGGATTTAACTGAAAAACCACTAAAAAAGAAAATTCAAAATATGAAGACCGAGTTGAAGAAAAAGACTGACAAAGCTGCAACGGGAAATCAGAAAATTGTTTTAAACGCCTGGGAAAAACAACTTTTGGCGCTAATGGAGAGACAAGAAAACCCTGTTTTTCAAAAAGTACCAGGTAGGTGATAAAGTATGGCTATAAAAACAAATAAATGGTATGAAGATGTAAAAGCGAAATTAAGTATTTTTTCGCCGAATAGTATAAATTACTGTTTTGCTGCCATTTGATTCAAAAAATTATTTCAGGAGCAATGTCACTAGGATTTGTTATGAAACAACCTCAGCCATCAACGTCCAAAACTGAATAATTTATTCCACCTCCACCTCATGTTCGGCCTTTACCTGATAAGTCTCCAGTTACCAGAAGAACCAAATTTAAGGAAACAGACGAAACCTCAAATTTGTCCAATACAGAGCTCCAACGACTGGTATTGTTGGAGCAGCTGGAAAAATTATTGTTGGAAACAATACAAATAGAAAATGGAAACCGATTTGAAGCAATAAATAATTTGGTGTTCAGAAAGTTGTACGTAAATGAATAAATTGTTTTCGTTGTTAACGTTTTTTTTTAATAAATTAATGAACTTGACTCAGATTAAGGTACCTACTTATATTCAAATTTAACTAAAAGTAATTCAAAATAATGAAAACCATAAAATATAACAATATAGAGTGTGGCCCACTGAAAACTTTCTAGAAGGCATAACTGCCTGAAAAAGTTATTGTCGAAAAAATCCTCCTTCAAGTTTCTTGTTTCTTTTACTTATTACGTATTAATATTCTTGTTGTCTTATGATATATATGGTATCGTACTTAGTAGGTATATTTACAACTGCAATTGAAAAATTATATTTTTTATTTCTTCTCGTCTCTGTTGACCACGCTGACGGTCGTTATTCAGCTCATCATTACCTTCCACAGCTTCTTCACCATAGTGACCCTCGGCGGCAACTTCTTCTTCATCATTTGGTAATTGGTCATTTAAATACTTAGGAACATTATGCAGAACCATAGCGCAGACGATTACTGACGGAATTTTGTCAAGGTTCAATCGTATCTGATGTTGCAAAACAGAGAATCGACGTTTTAATTGTCCGAAACAAACAGCGTTCTATAATAACGCGCTCTCTTGTATGTACATTATTATACGCTATTTCTTGAGCTGTGGTGGGGTTTCTATACGGTGTTAATAGCCATGGTGTTATGCCGTACCCTTCATCGCCTAAAATAAGTCCATAGTTCTGGTGACGTCTTCTCATCATACCAAAAATATTTGATCTTCTTAAAATACGACTGACGTGCACCGAGCCAGGCCATTGAGCATCTACGGATGTAAAAATTTCTTTTCCGTTACAAGTTCCTTGCACATTTATACTACACCAGCCTTTCCTATTGATATACTCGTCACCATGTAGTGATGGATTTATGATTGGTACATGAGTGCAATCAATTGCACAAAAAGCACAGGGCAATCTATACAACTGTGCCCATTCGTTGATTGCCTGGTCAGTCGAGTTTTCTGTAGGAAATTTTATCCAAATTCCTGCCTTTTCAACTATTATTGGTAAAACGTGAGATATCGTTTTACATATTGTTGTTCTATGAACTCCTTCTCCTTTTTCGATCCCTATTCGAGATCCAGGATCACTTAGAAATCGCAAAAATATTTGCATTTGTTTTTTTGGACTCAATGCACCACATCTAGTCTCCATTTTTGGCTCCAAAAAATGGTTAGCTAGCCTCTCAACATTTTCTGTACTAAATCTATACAGATCATGATATTCTTCAGCACGAATTTCTTTTCTTTCGGGATAAAATTTAACAGATCTTATATTCATAAATGCAACCATTTCTGCCAAACTGTTTAACAATACTAATTTTTTATGCCAGGGTCTAACAAGCTTGCAAAAATGTAAGCTCTTCCTTAATATTCTTAGTAATTGCTTACTTTCATTCACACCATTTTTAGACAATGCTAAAAACTTTAGCTTTTACAAATTGCATTTTTAGTAGAAGCTACTACTTATTTTTATTCACTGCAAACTTAGCATTTGCTAGGAAAATGTAAGTTTCAGCTTTTACTGAATTTTTATTGACACTGCTCATTGTTAGTTGTTAAATGTATTTAAATGTGTGAGTTATAGTTCAATTTATTTTTATTGGTAGCACTCGCTGGGATATAGTCCACATTTATGTCAATATTTGAAAGATATGCTCATTTAGTGTTCTATATTCGATTGAAGGTCAAAAAGAACCGAAACCTCAAATGTAATATATAATTCAAAAACACTTAAAACTTTAATTAATCCTAAAACCAAAATATAAATAAAATCGTGATTTATGTAATTTTTTCGTGTATTAATAATTTAACGCTGGTGGAAATATTCTTGTAGGAGAATCTTGATTCCATTTTGCAATAAATGATTATTCGTACCAATTTCCGAGGAACATTGAGAAGCTTCTGTGCATCTCTTCTACTGCGGGAACCATATTCATTAATCGAAACTGGTAAAAATTATGACATATGACGATTTTTTTTTGACAATAACTATTTATAAATGCACTTGTTAATTCCACTTTGGAACAATCTGCATTTGATGTTCCAAAGTACAATTAACAAGTTCATTTATAAATAATTATTGTCTTTATAGGAAATTGATAAGGGGAAGTGACCGATATTTTTTATCAAAATCTACAACAAAAATTCGAAACAAAGATGTCTTTGGATATTCAACTGATGTTACAGGAATACGGGTATATATAAATTGAGCTCATACCATGTGTAGAATTCTAATTCGAATAAATAAATATTTACAATCGACATAAAGAGTAAATACACATATATATGTACATTTTCAAAGGAAAGTAAAACTCTCTTATCGCTTCATAGTCACTCTGTTAACATAAACAAAATAGACAATAAATGAATCCAAATGGGAATGCAAAAGCGAATAATATATTTCCAAATATCACCAAATATTTTTTCCAATGTTGGTAAGAGGAAGACATTTGACATTGAGGGATATGAATGTTCTCAACTAACGTTTGTATCAAATAGTTGGGAATTGATTGTGTTTGCACGAGAACATCCTGTGATAACTGTAGTGGTTCTTCTATCCCTATACTTTCTTTCGAACAAGAGAGAAGTTAGAAGATAAGAACTGTTTACATTATTGGCTACTGCAATTAATATAAAACGTGAACCATTCTATGTTCTATTCATGTGTTGAGGTTAAACTGCAAACGATTACATCTTCATTGAGCAATTTCACGTGTCTTATCACTTATTTGAGAGTTAACTGGCTATTAATATGAATGCTATGGAGAGGATTTTTCAAAGTCTGCAGGGCAATAAAGAATCATGTATAACGATAGCGATTCACAATGAATTAGAATCCATTGACATGGAGCTTTCGTGAAAATTATCAGAATAGGTCGGGAGACCTCAATATGATTTTTTTAAATAATCTACTTTTCCGATTGGTTTTTCTACATTTTCGATCATAGGTCATGACAACTGGAGACAATTAAGTCAAATTTTAACGAATTCATTTGACTTGAGATCGAATACCATATTTATAAACTTGCAACAGATGAGCATGTCAAATTTAATTTGTCGATATTTTAGAATTTAATTACGTTATTTAATTGAGTTTTGAACTTGAATTTAATATTAGCTAATTCTTTAGTTCGTTTGTTTGTTCGTTCATTCTGCTTCATATTTTGAGTTGAAGCGAAGATAATATTTCAACGGATTTCTTGATATTATCACATATCTAATAATAGACAGTGCAGCGCCGCAATTCCATTCAATTGATTAAAAGTCAATCCAATTAATGACTCCAATTTATGAAGGAGTTATCAAAGGTGAACGTGCTTATAGTATAGCGGCTTTTTCATAAACATATAACTTCATCTTTTACAATTGAAGACTAACTGACAATTATTGTCGTATGCATTTATATTTTTATGAATTTGATTATATATTGAGCAAATTTTATTGATGATGTGAAGATAAAGCAAGAAGAATATTAGATTAGAGGAAATGTGAATGTCTTCATAGTAGTCCTGTTCAATTTATTTTAGGGTATCAAGAAACAACAATAATATAACTGGAAGGAACCACAGAGACTATATCAATTGAGTGTAACAGCTCGTTTCCTTTTTCATCCATTTGTTATTTTTTATTATGCTTCTCCTGATTGATGTACACTCTACATTATTCGAATTTTTCCTTCTTTGATCTAACTTTCTACATAAACAATAATTTGTTTGTATCCAGATATTTTTATATACTTTAGTGTTTTTTTTATCTACTGTCTATCAAATTGTATTTCACATGACAAGAATCAGAATGAGTCCATAGAGACAATGGCCAAAAATGAATAAATATGAAAGAAGAGATTGAATACCGGGAATATGTAAGTAATATAGTAGTCATAGCATCTACTTTCTAAGGCGAGAATACGGAGAATATTTAAAACTCACGCCAAAATTTCCAAATCTCAAAAACGTATTACAGAAAAGTACAAACCAAATTATACACAAATTACCAGTTCATTTCATCTGCTTCAAGAACATCTCGTTCATCTTCATTGTCACCACCAGTCTCGCTACCTTCTTTTTCTCGTTCTACCCCACACCCTATGTCTCTCTTTATCTCTTTCGTCGGATGACATTATACCTCCAGTAACTTCATAATTTGAACATTGTGTTAACTGAGATGAACCACAGATAGACGAACATTGTAACCCTGCTTTCTTACATTAACATTTTCCCGCAGTCACCTTCGCACTGACAACAAATTCTCTTCAAGGGTGTCGGGTGTGCGGGCTCTTGGGTGGACTGACTCGGTGAAAGTACATTCCTGGCCCATTTCCACCTCAATTCTTCTGATCACAGTTCGTTTGCGAGAGAAAATGCTGCACTTGTAAATACACTCGAAGAAGATGCTGCCTAGCAGCTTCAGCTTGCTAGGTTTATTGCATTTTTATAATATAAGTGGATTAATATATTTAACAATGAAAAGGTCCAGCTCCCTAGACCAGCTGAGCTTTGGTCCAGGGAATAATCTTAAAAAAATCAGGAGCGCGGTGAAAAAAGTAATGCAAAAAGTTGCCCGATTTTCACTTCAATTTCTGGAAAACTGCCATTTGCGTTGGAAAGGAATTCAATAGTTTAAACGTTTATTCGAAACTCCGAAAACTGCAAAGAACTGAAAATGATAATAGTTGATTTTTATTAAAATGTACGGAAAATACTGAAACAAAACTTCTGAGATTGTTCAACGCCTCCCAAGGTGCGATTGTAAAGAGGTAATCCGAATAAAATACTATTTAAAAAAATACATTTGAGTGAATTTATAATTACGTCGCAATATCGTAACGAGATATTCGACTATTTATCCGACGCTTATGAGTAAATAAGTAGAAAGAGCTGTCCTGGATCCCAGAGGAGGATATATTTGGGTCCATAACCTCGGAAACTGCCGAATCTTAGAAAAATACGAATAAACCATTTTTGTATATAAGGAAGGAATCTTCATTTTTTGAGAGCCAAAAATTCTCCTAGCGTCATATTTTGGAGGATATGGCCGGAATGCCGAGGTCTATTCTTCGTCCTTGAACTAGAATGGAATCTTGGATAAATTCCTTCCCTTTCAAATGACCTCTCAAGACCTACAAATTTCACCATAACTAACAAACGCCAGGCAATTATGTCAGGTTAGTCCATTCATTTACTGGACTAAATTCATAAATGCAAGGATGCATTGAGCTTCATGAAAGTAGACAATTCATAAACCGAATAGAACTAGTAATACCAAATTATAATCCAAATTCTGACGCTAAATAAATGTGAACTATATATTCTCAAGTAGAAACTATTGAACCATGAAAAATTATTGCGAAGTGAAACTCAAACAGTAACTCCAAGTAATTTCTGTTATTCTGTCAATGTTAGTGTCATATCGCAGTGAATCTTGAATAATTGGTTAAATAGAATTATCTGAGTCCAAATAAATTTTATTGAAAATATTATAAATGTATTGCACACAGTAAGTGTACAAACAGTAAACTCTAGTAAACTACAGTAACAACGCTTAATATTTTCCGATACGTCATCAACCATATGCATCTGAATCAAAACAATATGACAAATGCTCATATTGAGTTTCGTTCTTTTTTTGTTATTAGAAGGAGACAGTACCAACATAGTATGTGTTTAATAATATTGTCAACTAAGTCACGTGATGGAAAAGCTCCACCGTTTCTACTGTAGACCAGTTTTTACTCAAATGGTTTCACTCTCTAGCAAGGATTTGTGGTCCTCACTATTTTTCAACTAATACATTTTAACTTTAATCTCTAATATAATCTGGTTCCGAATTGAAAAATAAATGAATGGTGACTTTTGATTTGGGAAAAACTCACTCTAATTGTATCACAAAGAGAGTGGATCAATTGAAAAGGCGCCGCTACTATTGTTATAACTTCCAATTAAAATCCAATCATAGCATGAAGAAAGCGAAGGATTCCAAGAGACATTTAATTGGTATCTAGATTACTAGAGCCCATTTTTTTCACACTTTCAGAGAAAATAAACAGAAATAATTAAAAACGTTTTCTTGGTGTTTGTTCACAAATACAACAGCAAAGCGTTAGATGAGCCTTGCTAGTAAACAAAGCTAATAGATCTAATTCAATTAAAGCTTCTATTTCAATTAACACTTATTAATTTGTTTGCTGAGAGAATTAATTAAAACTGACCAAGGTGTTGTCATTGACGTAACTTGATCAATAATGCGAGGTTTCGAAACATTGAATAACACTACTTAAAATGATGATTTTATTAGTGGAAAAGAACGATCTACAGAGTGAATTTATCATTAACCATTTTTTCACAGTACTTAGTATTATAGAGTCTCGTCTACAATAACTTAATTGTTAAAGTATTTTTGGTTGTGTTTATACCGGTGCTTTTATTTTCGAAAAAACTACAAAATAATGCATTCAAAAGTTTTGAATTGGATCAAATTATTTTCAGAACTTTAACGCTGTTTCTACCAAATTTTCCTTAGTACACATATTACCGAACACTCATTCATATCAAAAGTATTTCAATTATTTAAATCAAACCTCAAATCTTATACTTGAATAATAGAGTGTGATGACTAATTGACTGATTTCTTTCTCGCAAATTCGTATTCCTTGCGCAAATAGTTGGACATAGAAACCCGAACCCCCAATAAAAATTATTTTATTCCAATAATATTTGGCATACATATCAGGAATTTCGTAATTATGTGAATGATTAAATAAAATTGACTGTCTCGACCCTTACTTCGTGGAATATGCTCATATTAGTGTTTTTAAATGAAACTCAAGGTCTCTAGTTAATTCCACAATATAATACAAGTTATTGAAAATTCTAAAAAATTGACAATTGTTTCGATAAATCAATATCATCGTCAGAATGACAGAAGTTACATTTCATTTTATGCCTACCTGATGTTTAGTAGTTATATTTTTGGCTAGACCAAGAAGTAACCTAACTTGTGATTGGCTTAATTTATGTTTATAGAAAAAAAAAAAAAAAAAGAAGAAGATGTGATATTACAAATATTGAAGCTTAGATATTATTGGCCCTATGGTGATATCCTGGATATCATTATTCCAATTAAGATCAGTATAACTGTGCAATGATATAGAAAACCAGGAAAACTATATCTGCTGATCTTTACAATTATCACTTAAGAAGACAGTTTATTAGTGGAGAATTCCCTAGATTTAACTGTTCATTGACAACTTCATATTGTGGGTTTCTTAAATGTCTTCTAATTTCCAGTTCTTCAAGGAAATCCAGTTCTTGTTTCTTTTCACAAATATGCAGCACTTCTAGTTCTGTGTTAGGTGTCAATGAATGATTGGTGTCAAGTAGATGTTTTGCGTAGTGAGATTTATCTGGTTGTTTTAATCTGTAAGCTCGTAAGTGCTCACTGTATCGTATTTCAAAATTCCTAAGGGTCTGACCCAAATAGACAGCATTACATTCTGGACATTTGAGTTTATATATACCTGACTTCTTTAATAGTGGTATTTTTGTTTTTACATTTAACAATTTTGTACTAACGTTACTTTCTGTTTTAAAAGAAATTGTTGCATTCGTTGCTGAAGATATTATCTTTGAAATATTATTAGAAATATTTCCTGCATATGTGATGGTTTTATAAGTTTTAATTTCATCAGCTTGTTTAGGATATATTAGTTGTAATGCCACTTTTTTCTCTTTTTTACTAATTAGTTTATTTATCATATCTAATGGATAACCGTTAGATGTTGCTATTTGTCTAATTGTATTAATCTCTCTATCAAAATTACATTTGTTCATTACCGAAAACCAACACAGACTGATGTGACAATTCCATTCAATTCTAACCACCCTGTCTCACACAGACTAGCAGCATATAATTCAATGATACATAGAGCTTTTTCAGTTCCTATGAACAAATGTAATTTTGATAGAGAGATTAATACAATTAGACAAATAGCAACATCTAACGGTTATCCATTAGATATGATAAATAAACTAATTAGTAAAAAAGAGAAAAAAGTGGCATTACAACTAATATATCCTAAACAAGCTGATGAAATTAAAACTTATAAAACCATCACATATGCAGGAAATATTTCTAATAATATTTCAAAGATAATATCTTCAGCAACGAATGCAACAATTTCTTTTAAAACAGAAAGTAACGTTAGTACAAAATTGTTAAATGTAAAAACAAAAATACCACTATTAAAGAAGTCAGGTATATATAAACTCAAATGTCCAGAATGTAATGCTGTCTATTTGGGTCAGACCCTTAGGAATTTTGAAATACGATACAGTGAGCACTTACGAGCTTACAGATTAAAACAACCAGATAAATCTCACTACGCAAAACATCTACTTGACACCAATCATTCATTGACACCTAACACAGAACTAGAAGTGCTGCATATTTGTGAAAAGAAACAAGAACTGGATTTCCTTGAAGAACTGGAAATTAGAAGACATTTAAGAAACCCACAATATGAAGTTGTCAATGAACAGTTAAATCTAGGGAATTCTCCACTAATAAACTGTCTTCTTAAGTGATAATTGTAAAGATCAGCAGATATAGTTTTCCTGGTTTTCTATATCATTGCACAGTTATACTGATCTTAATTGGAATAATGATATCCAGGATATCACCATAGGGCCAATAATATCTAAGCTTCAATATTTGTAATATCACATCTTCTTCTTTTTTTTTCTATAAACATAAATTAAGCCAATCACAAGTTAGGTTACTTCTTGGTCTAGCCAAAAATATAACTACTAAACATCAGGTAGGCATAAAATGAAATGTAACTTCTGTCATTCTGACGATGATATTGATTTATCGAAACAATTGTCAATTTTTTAGAATTTTCAATAACTTGTATTATATTGTGGAATTAACTAGAGACCTTGAGTTTCATTTAAAAACACTGAATGATTAAAATTTCATTTCAGTCAGGTGAGGTTAATCTAAGTTTCTGCTCATCTACTTCGATAATGGGCTGAATTTCCACGATTTCCTACATATTCCCTAATGCGTCTAGGCATGTCACCTTTATCTCATGTCGAAAAGCCATCAGAGTTTGAGGAGGATGCTGTAAATTTCGTAACCTTCTACCGATTATGTCCCACACATGTGCTACTGGGGACAAATCCGGGTATTTTGTGGGCCAAAGTAGGAGATTAATTTGAGCCTGATAAAAGTAATCTTAGGTTTGTCTGGCCGAGCGTTATCTTACTGAAAAGTTGAATTTTAAAATGTCGTGAGGTAATAAATCAGGTAAGGTTCCAATATTTCTTGAAAGTATCGATCTGCATTCATATTGCCGCTGATGGTGACCTTGAACCAGAAGCAGTGGCACGCCATATCATAACTCCCAAACTTTCTTATAAAAACTTCGCATTTCAATGACCCTTCCATGTCCTGCAAATCACTGAGCTGCTATTACCCTTGTTCTGTCGATGAAAAAGATCTCTTATAGCTCTTAAACTGAGGCAACGATATTGGCCTCTGCTGTCCTGCTCACAGGTCCTGTGCCTCTGGCTCTTCGCGTTAGGCCTCCTTAGTGCCATGCGTGATAACATCTGATAACTGTATCGAAGATCCTTTTTATTCTACTAGCAGTTTCTCGGAACGACAGCCCCGCTTCCCGAATACCAGAAATTCGACCTCTCTCGATATCTCTGGCGATAATTTGCATTTCTTCGAAATCTGGGCATGATAAACATTTGTGAATTGTTATAAGGCAAATTTTAAGAACACTGTACTCGAATAAATTATTTATGCTCAACTGATAGCGCTCAAATTCTAATCTTGTATTAAGACTCTTATGATAAATATGTACGAGAAATATTTTTGAAATAAAATAAGATTTCCTCGGTGTTCGGGATTCTATGTCACTGCGTATATTTGTGAATCAACAAGTTTCTATAAAAAAGGGCATGACAATATATAATGGTTAGGAAAATATTAAAAATTGAAACAAGAGTGACTGCTCGTCACTCTCACTATGTCACAACTCGACTTGCCCTATTCTCTCTTCTTATTTTTGTAATGATGCGCTGGACGGCAGACATCGAAAATTTCCTGCGTTCCCTCACCCCGCAATTCTATTTTTTCATTTACTCAAAAATTATATCATCTATGAGCAATTATGCATACATTTGCCATTTAATTTATATATGATCTTCCATTTGCAGCATCAATAATAATTTTCCATGCATTTATTAAAAATATATTCTGGTCTAGAAAATAAAAGTTGAATCATTTGTAAAAATATTTCTAAAGTAGAAC
Source organism: Galeruca laticollis (assembly GCA_963921935.1). NCBI lineage: Eukaryota > Metazoa > Arthropoda > Insecta > Coleoptera > Chrysomelidae > Galeruca > Galeruca laticollis. The sequence continues at coordinate 218,782,038 of OY998178.1, read as the reverse complement.
GTTTGGCTTGACTGGTTTCTATGTGTCGATTAACAAAACCACTGTCGCACCGGTGATTCATTTCTTGTGGATGTGATCATCGGTAGTTTAGTTTCGTCCACCCTGAATTTCGAACCGAGGCGCTATTCTTGACATCGTTCGCGATGTCACGATACGCAAGCCTGTGAATGCTCTATTTCCGAATACTTCTTAAAGTGCGTATACATCAGCGCTCTGCTCCTCGAAAACGTGGCTCGCGCGCACCCATTCGTCTAAGTTGGTATGTGTTTTCAAGTTGCACGTGCTCCGCGCACAAACGGCGCCCCTCCATCCATCTCCTGCCGGTTTTTCAACGCTGTGTTTTGTACGTTCGTTGAGACGGCACTGAGAAAGGAATGTCGTTTTTCGCGAGCTTTCGTCTTCTTCTTTTAGAAAAATAGTTCAGTAATGAAGTGGTCAGAAGTGTATTTGATAAAGCTTATCGATGTCTATCGGTGCAAATCTTTATTGTACGATCTACGACACAAAGGTCATTTTGAAAAACACTGAAAGTAGATGCCTGGGGGGGGGGCAGTAGCAGCAGATATGGGAATATCTGCTGATATACGCTGTAACGAGTTATCATTTTTGAAGCATTTCCGATGGTATTTTAATTTTAATAAGTGGATATAACTCGTTACTCACTTTCCAACTTTGACTTATGGTACCGTTTCAGTCCCGTATCATCAATTCAAATATTTATTTTAATAGTTATTCAACAGCCAGGAAATATCATCTAAAGAAGTATATAAAATTTATTAAATACCGCTTTTCAAAATTTAAATTATCGAGGACGCCCGGTATATAAACTATTTTAATTAAAACCGAAGCCGTCCAGTATAGCAGAAATATTGATTGTTGTAATTAAATCGATTCAAGTTAATTCCCTCACCACCGTTATCGCCAGAAATTTTAGGTAGGAAGTAAATTATAAATTCGAAAGCCGAGCGTTTTAAAAGGGTGAAAGTTAGGAGAACCGAGAGATAATTTGGCAGTACGCAGATATAAAACTGATAGTTGTGAAGTGTCCGACCGTCCAGTATTTTCTGAGTAAGTGGAAATTTATTTTGAAAACCGAATAAAATATTTCACTGGGGTTTTGAAGTTTTATATTCAATTTCCATGAAAAATTTAGTAGTTCGGCTATTTAAGAATATAATTCCGTATTTTGATAATGCTGGTAAGCCGGTATTATTTTTGAAACGATAAAAACCAAAGTTTTTCACAGTTTTTATCACCGCGTTCTGTATATTGTTTCTTTGGAATCAAGGTCTGAGCCTTCAATACATTGATGTAACATTTTGACTTTAACTTTGCGATTTAGATTGTTATACCTATTGTCCTGTTTCAAATTACCCAAATACATATTAGATTTTTATTCGCTTTTCTCCACGATAATTGGATTCTATTTCGACTGTGATCTTTTGTTTTTTTTTCAGGAATTAATCTCTCTGTTATACAGTTTTAACTGACCGGAAATTTGAAAAACTAAAGACCGACTGTGAAACGGATCAGAGGCTGTTGCCACCAGCCCTTTCCCCTTCGAAACGCGCATAATTTTCCCTAAATTACTTAGACTTATTTTCGTTCCAAATTATATATAGTTTTAACTGACCGGAAGTTTGAAAAATTGAAAACCGACTGTGAAACGGATCAGATGCTGTTGCAACCAGCCGTTTCCCTTTCGGAACGCCAATAATTTTCTCTAAATTACTTAGATTCATTTTAGTTCCAAATTATATATAGTTTTAACTGACCGGAATTTTGAAAAACTGAAAACCGACTGTGAAACGGATCAGAGGCTGTTGCCACCAACCGTTTCCCTTTCGGAACGCGCATAATTTTCTGTAAATTACTTAGATCAATTTAAGTTCCAAATTATAGATAGTTTTAACTGGCCGGAATTTTGAAAAACTAAAAACTGACTGTGAAGCGGATCAGAGGCTGTTGCCACCAGCCGTTTCCCCTTCGGAACGCGCATAAATTTCTCTAAATTACTTAGACTTATTTTAATTCCAAATTATATATAGTTTTAACTGGCCGGAATTTTGAAAAACTAAAAACCGACTGTGAAACGAATCAGAGGCTCTTGCCATCAGTCGCTTTCCTTTCGGAAGGCGCATAATTATCTCTAGATCACTTAGATTTATTTTAGTTCAGAAATAAATATAGTTTTAACTGACCGGAAATTTGAAAAACTAGAAACCGACTGTGAAAGGGATCAGAGGCTGTTGCCACCAGCCGTTTCCCTTCCGGAACGCGCATACTTTTCTCTAAAAAACTTAGATTTATTTTAATTCCGAATTATATATAGTTTTAACTGACCGGAATTTTGAAAAACTAAAAACCGACTGTGAAACTGATCAGAGGCTGTTGCCACCAGCCGTTTCCCTTTCGGAACGAGAATAATTTTCTCTAGATTACCTTGATTTATTTTCGTTCTAAATTGTATATAGTTTTGTCTGACCGGCAATTTGGAAAAGTTAAAAATGAGTGTGGGGCGGATCAGAGGCTGTTGCCACCAGCTGTTCCACTCTCAGCCGGTAATAATTTCGTTTCATATTTATCTATTCCAAGACACATTTTTATTTTGCTTGTATTTGGGTAACCGCTGTCCTATCCTACGACCAATATTTCAGAATAATTTTAACCGATAATTTTAAAATTTAAAGTGTAAATTCTCCTATAAAAATTAGATTCTCAACCAAGTATGAGGTTGTTGCTACTGATTGATTGATAATCTAGTTTTTTTTTGTTATAAACTGGTCTGCTCACATTTTCCCACCTATCCCGATTGATCATCCCTACCGCGAAGATAGTTTTATCCCGTTGACTACCGTGATAGGTAATTATTGTTTTACTGCTGCTCACGGCATAATTACAAACCTGCTTATACCGCTTCCGCTGTTATCAACAATTGCAATTGCTTGCTTGCACCTGGTTTATTGTGTCATTGCTCACATTGCTCACATTGTGCATAATAACATAAGGCTTGAACACATTTGCTTACTGTATATATTCAACTGATTCGCTGCCGCTTGAAAATAATCAGAAATTGTTGAATGTTATTTTGTATGTATATATTTTAAATAGGACTTGTAATATACAAATAAATATGATCAGTGTTTGCATAATATCTCGTAACATCACCGTTTAAGGTTTATAGGTTTTGTAGGTGTGTTAAATTCAACAAGACCCCTGGAATTTTCCGTAACTTCCATCTGAGGCTACCTGGAACTTTTGACACGAAGGGTCAAGGGGCCGTGGAGTAAACCACGTAAAATAATTTGGCGCCCGAGCATTTGTTTCTCAAAACTTTGCATCGAGGGTGACCAAAGTGACGCGTCCGTTGTTAAGAACCTACGAGAGGTGAAGGAGGACGAAGCGGCAGGAAACCGCGTCACAACGCTGAAAAAGATTACTCCTTTGCTTTCTTCCCAGCGCACCGGCGAGAGAAATGTAAGTAAAAAGCAGCGAGAGTACAGGAAAAGCTAAGTATGTACAAAATAGATTACTCTTAAACTTATTGAATGACACGATTGAACTTACTGTTTAATGCGAGTTTACGGGTTTCCTATGGATCGTGGGAGGGGAGGTTTGTTGGAACACAAATACAATGAGCATCGAATACGCGGAGCACGCGCCGCATGTTCGCGGCGCACGTTCGCGGCGCAGCGCGAAAATGTATACCAACTTTTTAAAATTAAATTCTCGAGTAACGTTTCCAAAATCATGCGAATGGTACATTCTCATGTGACAACAGCGCAATTCCTCGTTAGTTGACGTTACAATTTTAATTTTTGTCATTTTTCATTTTGTTCATAGATAATCTTTTATTTGGTTATAATACGGAAGGTAAACAATATCGAGTTTACTGTTTAATCAATTTAAATTATCACAGTGTGAGTAGTAATATGTTATTCACATGGTTCGTATGGGTTCATCACTACAAGTCCAAACTAATTAAGGAGAAATTATGAGGTAGTAAGTAGTGTATTTGCAATTTGTTGATATTGTTACAAAATTGTCACAGTAAAGTGGCTTCTTGCAACTCGCAAGCAATTCACATGTATTCTGGTATCAATAGTCAACAATATATGCAGCCCTTTTATTACTACACAATTTATAATTAGGAAGTAGATCTTAGGTTGTGATAAGTTAAGATTGAGATACCATAAATATTTGAATAACTACAAATATTAGTTCCATGAACTTTATTTACTCTTTTATGTTTTGGTGGATACAACAATATGAAGATCTTGATGATATTCTTCGCGAGGGATAAGTAAGGAAACAGTAAATTTCCTATAAAAAGGTATTCGAGCGGGAGATTACAGATTCAAAAGCTGTTGTATATGACATTAAATTAGTAGAAGCAGCTCAAGGTATGTGTATACCAGGTAGAAAAATATCATTTATGATAATGGCCCCTTAACAAACAGAATTAGATAGATTACAAAAATTAGAGATTATTGAAAAAGTTACAGAACTAACTAAACTCGTTAATGCTTTAGTTATTGTGATGATAGTAAACAGTGGAAATATGAGTTTGTTCAGACCCAAAATACTTAAATGATAATATGAAAAAGGAATATTTTAAGTTACTGACATTTGTATAAATCGCGGCGGAACTTAAAGGTGCTAAATTTTTTAGTATATTAGATGCTGTAACAGCATTTTATCAAATTAGGTTAACAGAAAATAGTAGTAAAAAATGTACTTTCGCAAGGTAACGTTTTGAAGAATTACCAAAGGGTTTAAAACAAATCCGGAAGTTTACCAAGAACTTTTAAAATGATATTTGAAGGAATTGATGGATATGAAGAGTACATGAGTGATTTGTTAATATATAGATCAGACCAAAAAGAGGATGATATGAGACAAAGCAAAGGAGTATAATATGAAATTTAACTTTGAAAATTGTAAGTCATCAGCACGGTATAACCAAAAGAGGATGTGAAATTTGGGAGCAAAGATGTTAATCGAAACATGGGAAAACACAAAACAACGGATTTTAGCAGAGAAACCAAACGCTCATTTGTGCCTTCAATTGGAAGATCCCGAGTTCTCAGGACAACAACCAAGATCGACACGGAGGCGCATATAACCCCCCGCCTGAACCTTCCGACCCATAGTTAATAACAAAGGAGATGTAGGAATATCGCGTGATATGTTAACAACAACAACAAAGAGATTCATGGGTAATTCACGCAAAAAGAAAAAGGGCTACTGAAACAGAGTGGTAACCGCGGACATGCATGTTTCTGGCTCATTTGCCGTCATCAGCACGGTATAACCAAATAAGGATATGAAATTTTGGGAGCAAAGATGTTAATTGAAACATGGGAAAACACAAAACAACTTGGGTTGTAATCGAGAAACTTGAGAGAAGCTTGTCAATAAGGTTTTTGGACAATGCAGCAGAAGGAAGTTTAGAGTGAGTATTGGTTTAAAAGGTGACGGAAGCTTAGAAAATAAAAGGTACCTTTCAGAACATTTTATTAGAGATCTCTAAAATACATTAGACTTCTATTTAAAATTGAGGAATGCATTCATATTCAAACTCATTCTCAGAAAAATTGTATTTACTTAGACATAGTACATGCACACAAATTTTCTGTTGAAAAACTTCTATTATTAAAAAAATAATTCCTGAAATCATCAATTGTTCATTTCAATTTCACGATCCATTAATTAAAACCATCTAAAGCAATCAAAGTAAAATAATAGTCTAGGCAATAATAAGAAATTTTTTTTTGATAAATAATTTAATATTGAAAATAAGACTACAATGGGTATAATAAAATTATAAATTCTATTATATTAAAAGAAAACCAAGGCACTACAATATATATATATATATATATATATATATATATATATATATATATATATATATATATATATATATATATATATATATATATTATGTTTTTGTCGTCTGTGTGTGTACATTCCATTTTAATATTTCAATCTTTTTCAATTTATTGCTAAACATCGATGTAATAAATTTTTGAAAATGCTCCGAATTAGAGAGCGAAACGTCAATAAAAACATAAATTGATACATAATTTACGTTTATAACCTGATGCCCAAGAAAAATGGAAATAAAATTATATATATATATATATATATATATATATATATATATATATATATATATATATATTGTCACACAGGTTGTCCCACCATGGTAGTGACATGTGTTAATAATACATTTTATATTTAATTACTTAAGTGGAAGTTGTATTTGAGAAACACAATATTTCTGATTGTGATGAGAAATTTGTTAGTGTAGGTCCTACACGAAGCTATGAAACTCGCGCTAACGTCTTACACAAGTCTTCGGCAATCAGAAATAAGAATTATGTTAGCTAAAAAATTATTATCATTTGAAAACAAAATGGTAGATTCAGTACAATTGAGTTATTAATATTTTATCAGTTAATTACCATTGAATAAAATCCAATATTGATATATTTTGTCCAACATTTTCTACATTTTTATCAACAAGTTCATTCGTACTTCTTGTAAATGTCGCATTTGCTCTGTCAGCTCTTGTCTACCAATTTATAGTTTATATTACGTACACAAACTACTTCTGAAAGATTTGTCACAATATACTTTCCATATTTTTATAATTTCATTGTATCGTAAAATTTTGTGGTATGTTTCATTATGAATGTCAGTAGAGAATGTAGTGTACAGCGTATTATTTGTCGATAGATGGATCTAACGTGTGAGAATGGAGAACGAACTGTGTCGCTGCTTGTCGAATGTAGATGATAACGACTTGTGTATTTATCCAATTATATTCTCCATGTGATATGTACAAAGCTATGCAGATCTAGAGTGAACCTCCAGGATTTTTACCGTCACATAGTTCTGTTTGGCTGTTAGTTTTGCAGAGGGCTGAAAGTATCATTTATAGAATTATGTGAGAATGTTTATGATGTTTTAGGATTTGACAGTAAATGACATTTATTAAAATATAAATGTTTGCAAACAATCCTTTAAAATTTAGGTAGCTAAGTTAGGATGGAGTTTGTTGAAAAGAAATTAGGTACTTGACATAATCTTTTTTGACAAGAAAAATTTTTCCAAAGGAGAAATAATATAAAATAGATTGGATACGATTAAATTATTGAAAATTAACAACATTAAAGTGAATACGAATAATATTACGAATATAATTCAAAAATAAAACAGTACATTTAAAAGATATGAAATATTTTTCAATGATGGAAGGTTGATAATGAAATACAGGAGATCGATGTAAGACAGTTATACATAAATAATACATATTCAGAAGATTTTGAGCAATAGGAGAATAATTTGAGAATATTATAAATAATTTGAAAATCAAACATCACATTGAAAAGTGACATAAAATATTTTGGAATGATGGAATGTTGGTGAATAAATACATGAGAATAACGTAACACATCTAATATATAGCTACAAATAAAATAGATTCACAAGATTTTGAGAAAAGAAGAGTAATTTGAGAAAGGTCTGGATAATTTTATAGAAGTTTCGTAGTTGTGTAAATTTTTTTTATTTCTTAGATCATATGTCATTCAATTTTTCTTTGTAATTGTAATTTTAATATATTTCTTTTATAAGGTAATTTTAGTATTGAAAAGATAGTCCAAAACAAAGCTTTGTTTGAGGAATACAAAAAGAAGCAGTTCCTGTATATCAAAAGGTAAGAAATTCAATTAATAAACTGAGATTAAAATAGTAAAAAGATTGAATATAATAAATTTCGAATAAACAAAAGAAATTACAATACAGGGTGTTTCTTTAATTAGAATTTTAAAACATAAATATATAATTGTAAAATTGTAACAAATTTGAATTTAATTAAAAAAAACAAAAGACACAATTTAGTACTGCCATTTTTTCAAGAACTGACTCCCTGTAAATAAGACATTTTGTATAGAGCCGGAGCAAATATATTTTGATATTTTTTTTATGGTAATTTCAATAAGGTCTGAATAATTTTTGTTGAATTTCACTTGCCTATTAATGGTAAGTTGGCGTCCTATAACATTTACGTAAATAGTATACACCTTATTTATCTAAATTGAATTTAAAAAAAAATAAATTGTATACGTATAATAGTTATAATTCTAACAAATTTGTGCCTGCAACGTGGAGCAGAAAAAAATTATTATTGTAATATTCAGATATTGATAATTATAGTTATACTAAAATCTGTCTCCTGAAACGTGGGGCATAATATATATTATAACACAATAACACATAGTGTATAACATGTAACACAGAAGAAATATCAAAGTAAGTTTCATAGCAAACTGATCTGTTAAGGGTCATTAAAAGTGGCACGATAAGACATGCTCCCTGAGTGTAGGCAAACATAAATGAAAAGACCAATTGTCACAATAAAAGAAAAAACTGTACATGATACTATTTAATAATAATTCAATAGATTATGTTATATGTAATTTCAAAACAATTCGTAGAAATTAAAATGAAATTTGAAAGAAACGCGTTAAATTTTCATATAGTTAGTAATTAGGTTATTTTATGCGAGGGATTTCAGGAATTTTAATAAATAGTAAATAAGTTATGTTAATATTTATATGTATAAAAATCTTTATCTCTATATGCTAATTTCTAATACAAAAATGTCATTTTCATGTTTCATATACGGCTTAAAAATTCATGATAATATAAACAGTGAATCGTCGTTAATGACACTATATCTATACATTTAATACGATATAGGGAAGTTTCGATAGCAACCCGCAACGAGATGGATTGATGAAAATAGATAAAAAAACGTCAGTGATTTTTGGGACGTCAAAGTGGGAAATAATATAATAATTGATCTCGATATTTGAGGTAGAACAGAAAGTTATTTGAATTAAATATATAATCATAATCAGAAGGAAGAAGAATATTTATATATACGGTTAAAGGAGTGATTTTTGAAACGTGAGTGAATTTTTGAATGTCAAATAAAGGAAGGATAAATTATCTCCAGAAGAAAAACGATTCAAACGACTATATTTGATAAAAAAGGAAAGTTAACCCAATTTTAAAGTGATGAAATGAAGACAGAATATTATTTAAATAATAATGGATTTAAACTAATACAATGGAATTTGATACATACTGAAATTTGTTCATAATTTGAATCGAGTTGAGTGATCAATGAATGGATAGTTGATAGATTTCCGAGTTCTTATAGAGGTTTTTTGGCTGATATTGTTGAAGGTGATTAGAAGTTTTGGACCACACAACCTCAAATCCAGTGTGATATAAGGTACGCAAAATTTATTGATTTTATGAGCTTGTAAAACGGATTTGTGCGTAATTAGTGTCATTTCGGTTTACTTTTAACATTTGCGGAGAATTAAATACACACTTTTCTAAAATTTGACAATCATTTACGGTTTATATATTTTTTATTATTTAGAATTAGATAGTTATAATTATATGTTATTATGGTAATAATTTTGGATTATTACCTATGATATGTGTACATAGAAACAGTAAAATATTTCATAATTAAAATTTCCTGAAGTCATAAGCTTGTACATTTTAATTTCACAAACCAATAATTAGAGTTAATTTGAATGGCGCACTTGAACACTATCCTTTGATAGAGTTGATATACATGTTTAATGATTTTTCAGTGTCAAATAATAAATAATAAATAATAAATAATTAGTATAACCGTTACAATTTGGCTAGCTCAACGTGTGACCTTTTAGCAGATCAGGTTTGAATTATTGAAAATTTATTCAAAATTAACTTATCTCGTTTTGCAAAACTAACGATTCCGTTTAAATAATTTCTTACAATTAATATATTGAAATGGATCTAAGAGATGGAAAAAAGACACCAGGAACACGGGGAATTATACAAAAAAATATAAAGCAGCTGAGTAAACACGAGTTACGAACAGAATTAATCAAAAGAAATAAAGACGGAAAAGGAGACAAGAAAAAGTTGAAAGAAGATTTACGACAAGTTATGATAGAAGAAAATCTAGATCCAGATGTTCATTTATTCGATGTGGAGGAAAATAAAGAACATACGGGGGAAGAAGAAATTGTGGAAACGGGAACAATTAAAGAAAAACCAGAAAACCCTAATGAAAATAGAATGATGGAAATGCTTATGTTAGCAATAAATAAAATAGAAGAGTCACGTAAGGAAACTCAACAAAATATAGAAAAATGTAGAGAAGAAACAAAATTAATTAAAGAAGATATAACCAAAACGATAAATAAAAATGCACAAGAAGTGGATGACAGATTGAAACACTTTCTGAGCAAGTTTCAAGACTTTCAAGTGGATGTGTGCAAGGAATTTGAAGTTGTTCATAAAGAAAACGAAAGAAGACAAGAAGATATACGAGAGATAAAAGAGGAACAAATGAATATAGTGAGAAAACAAGAGACAGAAATATGTTACATGAAGGAAGAGATTCAAAACTATAAACAAGAAAATGATACAAGATATCTCAATTTAAAAAAAGAAATTAATGACGAACAACGAACATTTTTTAACCTAACACTAAATAAGGAAGACACGCAAGTCCAGGAAGAACTCAACGGTATTAGAACACAAATAGATGACAAACAAAAGCAATTGGAAGAACAATACAAAATAGAAATGGAGAAAATAAGAAGAGAGTTAGAAAAAAAAATACATACGCCTCAATTTGTAAATCAAAATATTTCCATTGATTTAGGAACAAAGTTTGATGGTAATATAAAAAAAATACACCCAGTAGTCTTCCTCAAGAGTTTAAAAAACAAGATAAGGTTTTTCAATAATTTTGGTGACGTTAGAGAGGTTATTCGTAATAACTTAATTAATCAAGCTCAGATTTGGTTCTCTAGTAAAGAAGCCAGTATAAATTCTTTTTCTGAATTTGAAGATGCATTCCTTAAAACCTTTTGGAGTGAAAACAATCAGTTCAATGATACGGAAGAATTTGAGATGCAAATTGTAATGCATTTCTGGGAAGAAAGTACAGAAACAGGAATATATGATGAAGATAATGAGATATGGGGCAATGAATTTAAAAAGAACATAGTAGAAAATTTAAAGAAATCTAGGAAACGAATATGGCACAATGATTTTAAAAAGGATATAGTGGAAAATTTAATCGAATTTAGGAAACCGATAGAGAGTCAAACAATAAGAGAAGAGAATAAGACGAAGTTTAGGAAAAGAAAATAAAATTGAATTATATGACAGGATTATAGGACCGAAAACTAGAAACGAAAAGGAATTGTACATGGTAACGAAGGGATATAAAAACGATGTGTAAATAAAAGGTTAATGATTAACAAGTAATATTTAAAAATATATTTAAATAGAAATTATATAAACATGGATTGATAATATAAGAAATGATAGACATGTTAATATGAATTATGGAAATGAAAATAGAAGTTACAGAAATAAAAAACGAGTATATGGAAATGGAGATAAAATTTATGACAACAAGTATTGTGAGAATAGAAGAGATTTTGAAAACTTTGATAGAAGAAATGATAAAGAAAATAGAAATGAAATTAAGCAACAAAATAGATGTACAGGATGAAATAATCACATTTATAGGAACAAACGGACGGAAGTTATATGAACTAAGCAAATATATGATACAAAAGATTGAATTAAAGGATGAAACAGAAGTTGATATGTAAGCATAGTCGATGAAGAAGTTAGAAACAGACATAGTTATTGATGAAATATAAGGAAATAATTGATTTTGAATAGATAGATAGAATTGAATGGTAAAATAATTGAATTTAAGGAGGTAAATATGGAAGTATTGGCAATTGAAGAGGATAATAGGAAGTTATGGAATATAAAGAGGAATGGAATTATGGTAGAATTGGAGTTAATGAGTGGAAATAAGGAATATGAAGAGAAAGTGAAGAGTTTGATGATGAAATATGAAGGTCCTTACATAATCAATAATGAACAAGGTGTGAATAGCTATGAACTAAGGAATCCAGTTGACAACACCATTAGAGGAATTTTTCACGTTTCTCAAATATATAAATTTCATCCAACACCTAGCTAATTTCATATATATTATTCAGACGATAACTATTTATAATAAAATCTTCAGGATTATTTTTAATTTGAAATTATAAATAAGTTCTGAAGATTTTGGGGGAATGTTATAACACAATAACACATAGTGTATAACATGTAACACAGAAGAAATATCAAAGTAAGTTTCATACCAAACTGATCTGTTAAGGGTCATTAAAAGTGGCACGATAAGACATGCTCCCTGAGTGTAGGCAAACATAAATGAAAAGACCAATTGTCACAATAAAAGAAAAAACTGTACATGATACTATTTAATAATAATTCAATAGATTATGTTATATGTAATTTCAAAACAATTCGTAGAAATTAAAATGAAATTTGAAAGAAACGCGTTAAATTTTCATATAGTTAGTAATTAGGTTATTTTATGCGAGGGATTTCAGGAATTTTAATAAATAGTAAATAAGTTATGTTAATATTTATATGTATAAAAATCTTTATCTCTATATGCTAATTTCTAATACAAAAATGTCATTTTCATGTTTCATATACGGCTTAGAAATTCATGATAATATTAACAGTGAATCGTCGTTAATGACACTATATCTATACATTTAATACGATATGTTTCGATAGCAACCCGCAACGAGATGGATTGATGAAAATAGATAAAAAAACGTCAGTGATTTTTGGGACGTCAAAGTGGGAAATAATATAATAATTGATCTCGATATTTGAGGTAGAACAGAAAGTTATTTGAATTAAATATATAATCATAATCAGAAGGAAGAAGAATATTTATATATACGGTTAAAGGAGTGATTTTTGAAACGTGAGTGAATTTTTGAATGTCAAAGAAAGGAAGAAGAAAAACGATTCAAACGACTATATTTGATAAAAAAGGAAAGTTAACCCAATTTTAAAGTGATGAAATGAAGACAGAATATTATTTAAATAATAATGGATTTAAACTAATACAATGGAATTGGATACATACTGAAATTTGTTCATAATTTGAATCGAGTTGAGTGATCAATGAATGGATAGTTGATAGATTTCCGAGTTCTTATAGAGGTTTTTTGGCTGATATTGTTGAAGGTGATTAGAAGTTTTGGACCACACAACCTCAAATCCAGTGTGATATAAGGTACGCAAAATTTATTGATTTTATGAGCTTGTAAAACGGATTTGTGCGTAATTAGTGTCATTTCGGTTTACTTTTAACATTTGCGGAGAATTAAATACACACTTTTCTAAAATTTGACAATCATTTACGGTTTATATATTTTTTATTATTTAGAATTAGATAGTTATAATTATATGTTATTATGGTAATAATTTTGGATTATTACCTATGATATGTGTACATAGAAACAGTAAAATATTTCATAATTAAAATTTCCTGAAGTCATAAGCTTGTACATTTTAATTTCACAAACCAATAATTAGAGTTAATTTGAATGGCGCACTTGAACACTATCCTTTGATAGAGTTGATATACATGTTTAATGATTTTTCAGTGTCAAATAATAAATAATAAATAATAAATAATTATTATAACCGTTACAATATATATATATATATATATATATATATATATACTGTTGCAGGCTAATGTGGACTCCGTTATACCTGTAGTCCAATTTGGGCTCCTAGCGTATATTTCATGTATACCACTATATAAGTTGACGTCTTAGTGGGATCCGTTATATGTAGCGGTTACAGTAGGCTCCGTTGGTGTATATTTCCATACTTCAAAAGCAAGGTAGGCTCCGTATATGATGCATTTCAGGTAATATGGACTCCTTGCGGCGTTGCCACATATACTATCGGCCAGTTAATACATACAATCAAAAGAATAATTGCCAGTTCGGTATTGACATTGTATAAAACGATTGCAATCGGCGTTCTTCGTAAGAAATTTTTATCTGTGACTGAAATTGTTAATTTGAAACAACAACCATGAGAAATAAAAATTATAAATTACAAACAATTGACTTATATTAAACTGAGATTGTTTATAACATGAAAGAACGAATACGTAATAATACCTATAAATTAGCATATTTGCATATCATATAAAAACCTGTTGACAAAAATAAGCTCAATAGTCGAGCTTATATTATATATTTTTATGGAAATATACATTTACATTTTTGACTGATACATTTACAAGAATATGCTACCTTCTCCCTCCCATTTTATGCACACCTAATTTATTTTGTATTAATAGTTGATCCGAATAAGGACCCTACAATTTTTATGGAAAGTGGCGACTGGTATCTTTCTTTGAAAACTTGATATGCATTTGTACTCGACCCAGTTACTTAAATTGCTGATAGGCTCAGCTCAATTCTGGTTAATGTCTGTAAGTTTTTGTTACTAGTTTTGGTACTCAATGAAAGTGTTTCTTAAGATTTTCCGATGATCAGTTTTTGAAATATACATTTTTAAAGTCATGAACAATTAAGATTCTGTTATGATAATTCCCAGTGTAATACAATATAGAAAATATATTTTAGATGCAGTTTTTGTAGATCGTACAATAATATAAAAATATGCTTATTTATACAGAGTGTTCTTAAATGTGTCGACTAGGTAAGTAATTAATGAGTATTTTTAAATTAACATGCTCAACACATAACAGAGGATTTTTTTCTGAAGTGATATTCAGAGGTTCAAATCCATTATTTAATCAATTAAACGCTTTTTCAAATTGTTTTCGTTGTACGAGTGATCAACAGTGAAATAAATAAGTTCTCAATAGCTCCTGTGTCAAAAACTAAAACATTTAAGAATTGGTGGCTAAAATCGTAAATGAAAAACCCGGCAAAATTGCTTTACACATAGGTAGGCTATTGAATATCACTTATATAATATGAAAAAATTAAAAAGCTACCATACGTGTTTAGTATGTTATTTCAAAAATATCCCTCAAATATATGCCTCTTTTTATTTATATATACAGTTGTATAATATAAAAAAATTAAGTATATTATCTATTTTGTATTACATGGTAATTTTTGACGCAAACAAAATCCTGATAGGCACTAACTTTAAAAACGTATATCTCTAACAAGTACCAAAACTAACAGTAATAACACAAAAATGCAGAAATATACCGACGACATTTCTAAATATAGGATCATTTATAATAAAATTGCAATTTCGGAATATTTACCGTCCTTTATTTTTTGTCTCAAATAGTATTGCAGAAAATAGCAAAAAATAAGAACTCCTAAAAATTTCATTTCAAATATTTTTTCACTAACCTTATAACTATCTATATTTTTGGGTCGAAAATCAGTCTAAAACTAATGCCGAATGAGTAAGGATTAACAGCCCTGCAAAATATTAATAATAAAAAGTCTTACCAAAACGAAATAGTACTTTCGATAAACCGCTAAATTCCAACTTTAACGGCTTGTATCGTATAAATTGTTAGGTCATTTTAGCAATGAGAGAATTACATCACCTGTCAGTGTGTTTAGTACTCCGCTCAGTCTTAGAGGATCATTTAGGCATAACCGTTTCACCTTCGCTTTGTGATCTTATAGGTTTTTTGGGATCAGGATTCGAAGGACATTTTTTTGCGTGCCGCCTTAAAGACTTATTGGCATAATATCCTTTGCAAAATTTACAAGAAATGCTACGGTTCACATTGCTTTTCTTATTCTCGCTAATCGAAATTATATCATTACAAAATTTCAATGACGTCGAATTTGATCCAAAGCGTGTTTTCGTTCGTAGTTTTAAGCCCTTGTGTAAAGATAAAAAACTTTGAACATCAAATTCATCGGAATGATGACGCATCAAATGCCTTCCAAAATTCTGAACATCTTGTATACAATATGGGGAATCATGTGGTCGTCGCTTTTTCTTAGATATTCTTGGCAATTCTTGAACATCAGAACCAAGAGGTTTGGATTTTTCTGTTGATTTACCCAGTGCTGTATGTTTTACTTGTTTAAGTGATGAATTATATTCGGATATTAAAGAGCATACTGTATCAAGTTCAAATGAAAACGACATCTGTTCTAGATGTGAATCATTATTTTTTTAAAACCTAGAATCTCCCAGTGTTAAATCACGTGTTACGATTTCATTTTTGGAATTGTTGTGGAAATCCAAGGAAGAGTTTTGTAAAACGGCATAGCTTGTCAACGGCACTTTATTTTGTGGGATCGTGATACGCTCTGATGAGTCAAAAAGATTGTTTTCTCTGTTTAAATTATTGGAAAAAAACTTCGGATGGTAAATATTCAGAACCAGATGTTTCCGTGATACTGAGACATTGTCCAGTGCTAACAAACAATGTCTTTTATGAAATTAGACAATTTAAATCATTTATGAAAATAATACAGTATCAAACTTTTGTCAAAACTACCAATTTTATGTTTTATTTCAAATGAGTTTCCATTTTTAAATTTTATGAATTTTAAGGATTGTTTCAATATTCACACTTCTTGTCAGTACACGAGATTAATTACTTATAATTAATCTGCACAACTTTAGGCGGTGTGCAAATTTAAATGATGCCTGCTGTATTCTGTAAACAGATAACCCATGACTCTACATTTCAAAATTAAAAAAGTATATTTAAAGTACCCGCTAGAGGATGTAGTCGCATATGGAATAAAAAGTATTCAAAAACTAAAACCCGACTAATGAAAAAAGTATGAAACAAGAAAATATTCTCATCTATAATAGTTATGAACAAACTGTTCAATATTTATCTGCTATTAAGTAAACAGCTTACCCCTAATATATTATGATTTATTTGATACATACTCATAGTTATGTTGCAGTCCACTTCGTTATTCCAAATGAAACACCCAGTATATTTTTGACTTTCTAAATTGCTGATATAATTATCAACAACTTATTATGACAAACTAATATACTTTAGTCTCATGGCGAGATGATAATTATTTTATTACGGACATTTCTGTTTGACTGTTATTTATAAACTATAAATTTGATGATAAATTATAATTACTGAATTTCCACCACCTACATCGGTCACTGTAAGGTAACTCAATAATACCCCAGAAAAACGTGTTCCATTATTTATACAGGGTGAAGAATAATTAACGTAAATTTTGGATAATGAATAATAGTAATAACTGTGTGTTTTTAAATGGCAAACATATTTTTTGTCGCCTCAATTCTATATTAGATTTCAACCATATATTCTCAACATTTCCCTATGCCTGAATGTAATGGTTTTCGAGATTTTTTTGTCTTTATTATTTATTAAAAAATAATTATTATTTGTATATTAATAGTCATTTTTCAACGCCCTATCTTCGAAGTACCTTTTATTGTAGCGCTTTGTTGCGCTTAAGACGGATGTTTATGGTTATTCTGTACAATGATATTTCACAGTTCAATTTTCTTCACAAAGTGTTTCAGACCAGAAAAAATTAATATCTCGCAAGCTTATTAATTGTTTTCACTAAAATAATTTCATTTGAGATATGAAATAGTGTACATACTCGTATACTTAATTTCCTCCACATTAAATTATTTTGACGACAAAGAAAAACAACACAGAAAAAGTAGATTTAAGCATGTGTTTGAATAATTGTAGACTTTTTAGTATCTACAATTATTCCACAGGATAGTTTTTCGTACGACTTTACCTTTCAATGTAAATAGCAGGAATACCATTTTTCATTCCTTTCCAACCGCATACATCAACCCTCGAACCACCATATTTTTCAGGGTTATCATAAACCTTTTTATCATTCTCACTTATAAAAGTTCAGGTGTAACAGTTTTTC
This sequence comes from Galeruca laticollis, assembly GCA_963921935.1. NCBI lineage: Eukaryota > Metazoa > Arthropoda > Insecta > Coleoptera > Chrysomelidae > Galeruca > Galeruca laticollis. The sequence continues at coordinate 218,764,180 of OY998178.1, read as the reverse complement.
ATTATTTTTACTAAATTAGTTATTCCGATCGTTCTAGGTAATTGAAGGTACATAAACTAAATACAAGCAAACACAGAACTTCTCACATCTACGTAAAAACTTTCTGATTTAACATAATTTAGTAGAATTTTGACGTAATCGTAAAAATGGTGTTTTTCACTTGTACAACAGTCATATTTATACAGAGTGGTTCATTAACAATTGTCCATATAGTAACTGGAGAAACCTTAGCACAAAATATGAAGATTCGAGAACACTTCAGTAAAATATTCCTTCTTACTGAGATCTAGGGTGTTATATCATAATTATTTGAAATGATTGTAGTCCATTGTTTTTACACCTTCCACTTTTTATATATTAGGTTACTTCAATTAGTGGTAAAATATAATTTTCCTCTATCACTAGAGTCATGCGGTAGGGATAAATACTTCTTTTCCCCCTACAATCTACGCCACTATCGTAAAAATGATTTCAGCATGTTTTCTCGATACTCCGTTACTTTCCACGTAAATATTAACCTCCTGTCTCTATGCGATACAGTACGAAGTTTTCAAGTTATTCGAGATTAAATGGAATGTTTATAATACCTAATTTTATTTTATCTCTTATTTCGCACTAGTCAACACTATTTTGCTAATTTGGTTATGAAATTTATAAGTTTTAGTTGATTCCATCTCAAATGATCTTTTCATATTGATGTTTATCAAATTTTCACTCTATTATAAGAAGATATACATTAAAAACTATTATTTTTATTTTATCCCACTGGACGCCTATGGTTATAGCGGGAATATGTTACCACTAAATGCATATGTGAATGGTTTGCCAAGTACGCACAAAAATATTGGAAGGTGTCAAAACAACGGGATTAAATCGTTTTATAATATTTATAATAAAACTTTCTGGGTATCGGTAAGGAGGTATAGGTACCTCCAGTTACCATATGAACAATTCTAAATGGAACACCCCATAAAAAGCATATACAGATGCAACATCATTTGTTAAAAGTATCTCGTGCTCGTAAGAAAAATTGAAATTCTGTTTCACTTTATCACTATTGAAATTAAAGACCTTGTTAAACCTTTTGAAATGAAATGATGAAATTGTTGGATATCTCCGTAAAGAGATTTGAAACTATCCGATTTGTTAATCATTTGGTAAAAAATTCAACCAATTTTGTTAAATTCTATTGAAATAAACGCGTTATAATCATTCATTTATTTTGTCCTTCCGTACACCAATTATTTGAGGATTTTTTATTCAAAATAATTTAGAATTGATTGATGATAACAAAAGAGGTATTGTTGATATTCCATAATACATAATACTTTAATTTAAATCCAATTTTCAGTAATTTCTCTATCAACGATTATCGGTTCTTCAGATACAGCCAGCTGCCACTCGATATGGAAAAGTTTTAAGAAGTAAAATATTTTGTTTTCCATTGGATATTTTATCAATGTATTTAATTCTGACCAGCTTTGTAATAGCAGATTTGATATGGTAATTCAATCTTCCACAAAAATAATACTTTTTCAAAAACATTGTGGATGTGTTTGTTATATGATGGCTTTTGTTTAGCTTGAAAACAATGTAAAAATGTTTCAGAAAAATTGACTCATTTTCTAAAAGTAATAATATAAACATTATTTGTCATCACACACTTTGTAAAAATAGTTACAATCTGGAACCCGATTTAAAGCCAAATTTAATATTCTCTTAAATTGAAATGTCATCGTGGACATTCTCACACAATACAGATAACAATTATACAATAATTGTTTCTAACCACGTATCTTGTACAGTACATGTTTGTACTCCACTGGAGCCCGAAATAACTGCTATATATACTGAAAAGATATCGCGCTGTTTTATGCAAAGAGGCGTCCATTTTTTAGGACTTTGGTATGTTATATTTACCCTAGTTTGCTAGATATGGAGTAGTAAAGTTGAAAAAAGTACACAGTTTTGGAGTTTTTCAAACTTACGAGCTGAACTAAATTTATGTTGCGCACACACTACTACATGTGTGGATATGTATAATTGCAAAAATTTATTTAACTTCACAATAATATATAATAATAAAATTCCACTTTGTTTCGTTTTAAATATTGAATTTGTTTGAATTAAAAAAAACGAATCTTTTGCAGCAAGATAAGTTACATATCAGCGTTATATTTAATTTGACGATCTACGTCAACGAAGTCGCGGGTACAAGCTAATGAGTCTACATATTTGTGCTGCTTCCCTTATGTTCGGCAGGGTAACATTCATTTCACCGTCTGATTCATTTTTCATATCAAACTTTTTGGTAATTTTAATTCAGTATAATAATTAAAATACTAGCTATCAGCTGTATTGTAGTCGCTGGAACTCGCCCTGCGACGGCCTGTCTGGGATTTGTTGATTATCAATACTTATTATTGACTAGTGAATAATGAACGTCATCATTCTTAGGAAGCTCCACACGTAAAATGTAAACTTTATCAATTATCAAACAGCCGTGGACAAATTTTGTTATGACATGACAATTTAATTACTGCCAAAATTGTCAGAATCATTTGAAGTTATATTCAACGTTTCCAAATGAAAGTTACTATTTCTGTAGTCGCTAATAGTTGCTATTAATTATTACCGATTGGTTTGTTTTAAAATTTATGAAATTTCATTGGTCAATGGAATGTTATATTAATAGTAAATTTATCAAAGCCCTCGAGCGGAAGCTCTCGATTTTTAATTAGATTAGTAATCTCAAAATTATGTCGAATCAACAAAAACAGAAGAGTGTTTATCAAGATCATGCTATAATTTGAATACTCAGCTTCAGAAATAAATAATTTGTTCTTAGTATTTCCCATTTTGAGAATCAGTGTAGCGAAGCATGATAAGTTTTCAGCTCTAAAAATATACTGGGGTTGAACAAGTATAATGTTTGTTATGGTATTTATAAACAACTTGAATTTTTGTTGTGTTTGGACACTTAAAATTCTCATAATTTCATGACGCCAACTTAAAATGCAAGTATGAAAATTATATGAAGAAAACGAAAATCGCGTAAAAGAATTTTGATGTTTACATCGTATGTGTACAAGAAATAAAAGCTAGAATTGGAAAAAAACTCTAGCTCAGTTGGGATGCAAATTAGATATATTTAGTAAATAATTTTTGGTATCGTGTATGTATGAATGTTTACTGGAGTGATATTCACTGAGACCTAAGAGATCTATTGTGCCTCCCTATTTCTACTTAGTTCCTGAGGAAAGTCTGAGCAACTAGAGTATTTCCTTTAGTCCTATTTCCTAGAAAATTTTTAGGATATCCGAAGGCTTCAGCTTAGGTAATTGTCCCTCTTCATTGGTATAGTCTAACAGTCTCTATATGTAATTAACGTAATATTTGGTTATATTCATTCAGTCTATCTAGCCATAAAATTAAAGCCGGTAGATATAATCCATAAACATAATGAAAAAAACGAAAATATATATGCCAAATTGAACTCAAACCTAAATAGGAACAAAAAGGCAATGAAATGAACATCGTGATTATTCAGCCATTTTATAATTCAAGAAGAACTTATCTATTAAATCAGTAAAATTATAATCCGAAAAAGTAGATTATTAATTCCACACTTTCTATTTACAATATAATAAAAATTGTTATCACCTCGAGTCAATAAGATATACAATGTAATTGAAACGTTTTGAATATTTTTATTAAAATTACTTTCAAGATTCAAAATGACAGAGTTATGTTATCTAAATGAATTAAAATAATTATAATTTGCATTCATATCTAAAACAAAAAACAGCCAACTCCAAAGCTCCCGTTACCGAATCGTTGAAGATGTCAAATTACTTGTGAGCCCTTGCATGGTATACGTATCTCATTCCTAAATATATATTTAAAAATAGACTCATAGCTTTAATTTTCTTGAATAATACTTTAACTGTAACAAGAAATAACCGATGATGTAAGTCTTTACCAATTTAGTATAATAATACTAGAAGGAGCTCACTCTGACCGCTACAGTGATGTGGTACTCAACTGCAGTGGTGCCAAAGTTATCGGATCCTTGTTTGACCTAGAAATATAACATAAAATGTATATCAAGTTTTCAACATATCGCCATCTAGAAATATACACGCGCACTACCAAAATATACAAATTCACGAAAACGGCCAAAATTAGCTCCTTCTAAAAACTATGCCAAATCAATCTAGACATAAATATAAGGTAGTTGATGCTTTTTTTAGGACTTGGTAAACTGGGCTCCGTATATCGGAGCCCATTTTACCGCGGAGCTCACTTATACCTCAGATTTAACATGGGAGGAGCCCACTTTGTATGTTAACTAAATATATATATATATATATATATATATATATGAATAAATTATTGTGTAAATATATATTATTTCTAATTTGCTTAATATTTATTATATATACTTATTATGCATAACTTTTAAATGACTTACCTTGGGCTGCTCTGTATATTGTTATGTTTATATATAGTTTTATATTTTAATAAAGCCGGAGCATGTAGACTTTCTCCCTTTGGGTTCAGTACGCCAATTTATAATTGAGTAGACAATTATTTTATTTTAAGTGTTAATTAATTATTATATACTGTTATGAGTATTATGTTATTTGAATATTTCATAAATATTACACTACTACCTTTATTTCATTCAGAATGAAATAAAAATACCAAATACTGTTGATATATCTATTTGATGAAAATTATTTGAGGTAAATTGATCATTATACAAGAATTGTACTTGTACGGCCACTGTCCATTAATAAATCATGCGCTCTGAAAATATATTCGCCGGAAACGATGCCAGCGACTGCGCATAGGAAAGTACACGTACACTTTCAGCTGATGCAACAGCGAGGAGAAATGTATCACTGACGATCAATGACACATACACGCTATATATACAAGATTTTTAAATACACATGAAATAGAAATTATCAAATTACTAATCAAGAAAATAATACAATTGCATATACGAATCAATATAAGAGAGATGGAACTGAAATAGTGATAATAATTAGGTGTTTATACATGCATTAATATGAAAAAAAGAAGTATGAATGAAACTTACATATTACGTGAACAATAGTGAGGTACAATAAATGTTATAGGTGAGTAAATTTCTTTTATTTTATCATAGTATTGATTAAAGTTCTAAATTATTCTTTAATGAAAATTTTATATATGGCATCTTAAAATGCTTACGCCTTTTTATTAGAATTTTGTTATTTATTCAAAAAAAATTATTTATCTCCCAATAGTTTATCTTTGGATCCAAAGTAATATATATATAAATTACACAGACCTTTTGTCCTTACTTCGGTATAGCTATACTGATGCGGGCTTCTGGAGTCTCTCCTACTTCTTGAAGATTTCTTTTTTTAAAGAAATGCTTTTCTCTGGGCGTTGAAACCTTTTCACTTGACTTTATACGATTTCTGCTTGCTTTATTTAATAACTTTTTGTAAAATACTTTAATTTTTAATCAATTCTTGAAAAAATTTTGTGGAAACCTCTACACAAGTTGTTATATCTCACAAAACCCACAGTCGACTCTCAATTGTTTCTCAAATCAACAAACTTTTTTACACAGGAAGTTCAAAGCCACCTTGTTACTACTAATAACTCAATAATTGTTTGTTTGGGCTTTTTTAGTTAAGAATGATGGAACATTTCTTCAAAATCTTGGAGAATGTTTAAAACTATACACACATATTGTTATTATCTCAAATTTTTCATAATTTGTCCTTTCACCTTATGACAATAATTCATTTTATTATTTTCCCCATTCTAGAGGTGTTCTCATATTTACAAATTACATAAAATTTACAATCTAGCGAATCTAATATCGTATATGCAACTATTCAGCTCTAAATCTTCTATTTTTTTATTATTGCTTCCACATAAACTATTAATTATTTCAAAATTTGATTTATATATTTAATATTTTATTAGTTAGCAACAAATTTATGTTGACAGTAAATTCACTTTTTTATGTCACTTCCTTTTTGTTAGGGTTTATGAATCGAATATTTAATTGGCGTAAAGCTTGGCTGTGTTTCGTATGTGAAATAACTATAAGTTCTTTTATACGTTCACTCCTGATCATGACTTTTACTTATTAGATTTAAATAGTGATGATCTGTTATTAACTCTGTTACTAAATCTATTTTATTTCAGATATCAAGCTAAGATAAGTTTTAAATTCCTTGCATGGCCATGTTCAGAATGTTCTTATGTGTTCACATTGACTTGACCTTGGATTAGATTTATGAAGGTAATTCTTTAATTATTTAAACAATTCTTTTATTATTTTTATTTACTATCCTTACATTCATCTGATCACATGATTTCTATAATATTTTCTATTTCATTCAATCATTTTAGATAATATTTTTTATGTCTCACTAGGTTGTGTCTACTGATACAACATACGTTATGTTATATTGTTTTTCTATCTAATGATATCAGTTATATTGTTTGCCTGTATTATATTATTAGTTCAATATATATATATATATATATATATATATATATATATATATATATATATATATATATATATATATATATATATATAGAAAGTGGAAAGTAGTCTTTTGCTGACTAGTTAGAAACAAAAACGAAAAACCAAATTATTTGGGAGAAGCAGCAACACGAACGTGTACTCTTATAACATTATATTTCCAATATTTCGACAATGAATATTGTCATCATCAGGGAGCTACAATATAATTAAATACTTAAAAGTTTTGAATAATTGAAAAAACCTAACCTTACTTACAATGCTAGCGAGGTTGTACGTATTAATGAAAAATATCCAAAACTTCAAGCACATTCATTAACCATAACAGCACAAAAATATGTAAATGAATACCACAAACATATAATTAAAATCATTTAAAATTTAAGTTTAGAATTCTAGTGTTCCTTTTTTAGACACGACATTTTATCGTACTTCTAGTAACACCATTCTCATCGATTAGTACAGAAAACCCATGAGTTCGGGTAGATACATAAACTATTTGTCATATCACAGGCAGTATACAAAAATTAACTTAGTTAAGCAAATGAAACATCGAGCTCTTCAAATCTCCGATCCTTCCTTCCACAATAAGAACCTAAGGATTCTCCACGATATTTTTTGTCAAAACTCGTATCCTGCTCCCTTATTAAACAAGATTTTGTATGGCACACCAACTGTTAGTCATTCTCAGGACAATAATCTTGTCCAAAACCATATTGTGGATCATATTTCCAATAATAACTTAAATAATAATAATAATTTTGATAATATTAATAATGTTGAGATTTCGGATGTTGGTATTAATAAACGATGAAATAAAACAATATAGTTTGTTTAAATCTTCATTTATTTGAACTAATGTTCAATTTAAACTGGTTGACGCGTTTCACTAACACAGTAGCTTTGTCAAAACGAATGAAGGTCAAATATAAAAATGTCTTAATATATACAGTGCTAAATCTATTTACTAAGGTTAACAATGGTAATAAAAGATATTACCTGGAAATTCATTCACTACAAACATTCCTAAGCTATCTTCTAGGTAAAGAGGTTCAATAAAGGAGACTGATTGATATCTATTTGGTCGTTAAGAAGATATCAATCAGTCTCCTTTATTGAACCTCTTCACCTAGAAGATAGCTTAGGAATGTTTGTAGTGAATGAATTTCCAGGTAATATCTTTTAATACCATTGTTAACCTTAGTAAATAGATTTAGCACTGTATATATTAAGACATTTTTATATTTGACCTTCATTCGTTTTGACAAAGCTACTGTGTTAGTGAAACGCGTCAACAAGTTTAAATTGAACATTAGTTCAAATATATGAAGATTTAAACAAACTATATTGTTTTATTTCATCGTTCAGTATGGATCTTCATCAAGTAAAAGCCTCATCTATTCAATTTTTGGTATTAATAATAATAATAATAATGATAACACGGTTGATGTTGCTCCCGCTGATCAATTGTTTTTCTCGTTACCTTATATTGCAGAGGTTACTCCCAAGCTCACTCGTATCAGCAAGGTTGGTAATGTTAGGATTGCTCATAGAACAGTTCTGACTATTAATTCTTTGTTCACTAAAGTCAAAGACAAGACTCCACTTTTACATCTTTCCAAATTGATTTACTGCATCCCTTGTTCTAACTGTAATCTTGAATATATTGGTCAGACTGGTAGGCTTCTTAAGGACCGTGTCTCCTCACATAAGAGTGACAGTAGATTGCATCCAGAGAGGTGCGCACTGGGTGAACATGTTTTCAGGGAAGGTCATAACATGAACTACGAGGCAGTGAGAGTATTGGCGAAGGAGGGGAAGTTATCTAAGCGTACATTCTTGGAAATGGCATTCATATTTCAATCTAATAATTGTATGAATAAGAAGACTGATCTTAATCATCTTAGTGAAATCTACTCATATTTGCTGATGCTAGATAAGAATTACACATCTGTACAGGAATGTTCATTTGATTCTGTTTAGATCCCATTCGTTTGATATATTTTTCGAAAAGAAGGCTGTTATTTAACAACTGATTAGATTTTCTTGGATTAGTGAGGTTGTTAGTCATCAGCCTCATAATCTATTGTTTTGTCTTTGTATAATTGCAGTTAATTTTTGAATAATAATAATATTGATGTTATAATAATTACAATAATAATTTTTGATAATAATAATAATAATTTTATCCTTTTTCAACTTAAATAATTAAAATAATAGTAAAATATAATTTTTTCGCTCACCCTATATAATGAGCAAATAATATGTTTATTTGTTGGAGTTGTAGAAATACAAACGTTTCTCACAACTTTTCAGTTGGTAGTCATGATCGAACTTTTGACATAGCAGTTTAGTTGATTTCCTTTTGTTAATCTGTAATATTGCTAAGAAGCACATGCTCGACCTTCAATTTGTCGGCATTTACATTTTAAAATTTTAAATAATTTTAATTATATGTTTGTGGTCTTCATTTACATATTTTTGTGCTGTCATGGTTAATGAATGTGCTTGAAGTTTTGGATATTTTTCATCATTACGTACAACCTCGCTAGCATTGTAAGTAAGGTTAGGTTTTTCCAATTATTCAAAACTTTTAAGTATTTAATTATATTGTAGCTCCCTGATGATGACAATATTCATTGTCGAAATATTGGAAATATAATGTTATAAGTATATATATATATATATATATATATATATATATATATATATATATATATATATACAAAAGGACAAATACTATTGAGGTTAGCAGCAAAAGGAAAAGTGTACTATTCTTAGATTTCCAAGCTTTCGCAAATATTTATTTGCATCTTCAGGGAACTACAAAGACAGAGAGAAAAAACATAAATTACAAAAACAGTCCGCTACAACAGTTTCATAACATACGCTAATTTAGAATGTATCCTTGATCTTAACATAAGGACAATCGTTAAACAGTTAAAATTAAAGAAAGAAACAAGTCCAGATTGCATTACAAACACTAACAGTCACATATTAAAATATTTTAAAATCATTAAAAGGTTGAAACATTAAAACAGCGAGAATTCACACAAGCACATGGATCTATTTTAAATTGTATCTAAATTTGAAAACAGAATAAGGACAGGTTCTTCTTTCCTATGAAATAGAAAAGAAAAATTATTAAAAAATTATTAATTACCACGACCATAATGACCTAAACTAAAAACGATCGAAACAATATATACATTTGAATAGAATACGAATACGAGGGAGGTACAATAATTCGGTCGATGTTATGTAGAAATATTGTTAGAATTATTACCAATCTGCTTACAGGAATTTTGCTTGTCTAGAGTCAAGAGGAGAGAGTACAAATTGCTTAAATTTTGAATGTCTGTTTTCTTATTAATACGGAAATCCTCCTGAAAAATGAAGGCCATTTCCAAAAATAATCTTTTTACTGTAGTTTCTTTCACATGATAGAATCTTAATCCCTTCAAAATCTATTACATGATCTAAGGAGGAAACATGATTGGCAAGAGAACATCTCTCTGGATGCAGTCTTATATCGCTTCTATGGAGAGATACACGACTAGACAGCTTTTGAGAGGTTTGGCTAATATATGTATGATCACAGCTATTGCAAACAAGTTTATAGACCACATTACTACTATCTAAGGTAGGTATTTTATCTTTTAAAGGACTATGAATCGATTTCCCCAATACGGCACTCCTACAAGCAAACTTAACATTTTGTAAATATTTTGAAAAAATCCTTGTTAGTCTGGGAGTAACCTCCCTAATGTACGGCAAAGAAACAATTGAAATGGTCGATACCCCTTCCGAAGTTGAAAGGGCATCCCGACCAGCTGCAATCGCTTCAACTCCTGAATGCGTCGGGACCTGTGTCAAAACAGAAGATGTGTTGAAAATAATCTTCCTTAGCAATGGTTTGGGATATGCATTATCAAGGAACAAATTGAAGAGTATATCACGATTTTTATTCTTAAAAATGGAATCAGAAAGACTCATAACCCTTGTTGTCATCTGTCTAACCAAGTTTACCTTCATGCTGAATTTATGGTAAGTGTTGTAATTGAGGTATCTCCCAGAGCTACTCAACTTTCTGTACCAATCAATTATAATCACGTTATCCGGTGTCCTGGTAAAAAGAGTGTCCAGAAAAGGCACAGCCATATTATGGTCTTCCACTTCTAAAGTGAACTGGATGTAGGGGTCGTAACTGTTGAAGATAGAAAGGAGATAATCGGTAGAATCCTTAGGACAAGCCAGAATAATATCATCAACATACTTCTTGATGAAAGGGATGTTAAAAGGAAGTACCGGAAGGACCACATCCAACAGATCATCCATGACATAGCAAGCCAGTATAGGAGAAATTGTAGCTCCCATAGGTGTACCAAAAGTTTTTTTATAAAATTTATTATTAAACGAAAAGCACGTAGACTCAAAAAGGAAGTCAATCAACTCAATGAAAGTATCTTCGTCAATATTACACTCAACACTGATTGAGGACCAATGTTTGTGTATTGACCGTACGACAGATTGTAAATAAACATTATCAAACAGCGAAACCACATCCAGACTAACCACAACATAATCATGAGGAAGAACCTTTCTGTTAAATAGTTCAAAAATATGAAAAGAGTTCTTAATGAAATATTCATTATCAGCATTATATGCCCTTGTCAAAATGTCTGTGAGGAAAGTAGCTACAAACTCAGTTGGAGAGTTGATTGATGCAACTATGGGTCTCATAGTTAAAGTAGGTTTATGGATTTTAGGGAGCGCGTAAAATTTGGCTAGGAACATAAAGAAATTTAATAATTTAAAAACCGAGTGGTATGGTGCATTTCTTAAAACCAAATCTTCTTGGATAAATAATCTTTCCAATGTAAATATCCCTCCTAATGTTGAGAAGTTTCTTTCCTTAGGTCCCAAATTCAGTGTGGAACCTCGATTACATTTTGATGTACCAATCAAATCCATCCTTTCCGACATAGATTATATTTCGTCATTAATTCCTAATATTGATAATAGGAATTTAGCAGTTGCTAAATCCATTAATGTCATCACCAATCATGCTTATAGGTAGGATAGTCATCCATCTATATTTCGGAACTTGTTGTCAGAAACAAAGTTTTTTCTTAAAGAACATCCTGAGTTAATTGTTACAAAGTCAGATAAGGGTAATGTAACGGTTGTTATATTAAGGGAGGATTATTTAAAGTTATCCCAAGATTTAATAAACAACGACTCTTCCTATGTTCCTCTCCCAAAGGATCCAAGTAGGGCGATTCAAACTAAATCAAATGCTCTAGTTAAGAGATTATATAATAAGAGACAAATTGATGAAATCACTAAGAAAAAATTGACTTCATATAATTCTGTTATAGCCAAATTTTACGCGCTCCCTAAAATCCATAAACCTACTTTAACTATGAGACCCATAGTTGCATCAATCAACTCTCCAACTGAGTTTGTTGCTACTTTCCTCACAGACATTTTGACAAGGGCATATAATGCTGATAAAGAATATTTCATTAAGGACTCTTTTCATATTTTTGAACTATTTAAAAGAAAGGTTCTTCCTCATGATTATGTTGTGGTTAGTCTGGATGTGGTTTCGCTGTTTGATAATGTTTATTTACAATCTGTCGTACGGTCAATACACAAACATTGGTCCTCAATCAGTGTTGAGTGTAATATTGACGAAGATACTTTCATTGAGTTGATTGACTTCCTTTTTGAGTCTACGTGCTTTTCGTTTAATAATAAATTTTATAAAAAAACTTTTGGTACACCTATGGGAGCTACAATTTCTCCTATACTGGCTTGCTATGTCATGGATGATCTGTTGGATGTGGTCCTTCCGGTACTTCCTTTTAACATCCCTTTCATCAAGAAGTATGTTGATGATATTATTCTGGCTTGTCCTAAGGGTTCTACCGATGATCTCCTTTCTATCTTCAACAGTTACGACCCCTACATCCAGTCCACTTTAGAAGTGGAAGACCATAATATGGCTGTGCCTTTTCTGGACACTCTTTTTACCAGGACACCGGATAACGTGATTATAATTGATTGGTACAGAAAGTTGAGTAGCTCTGGGAGATACCTCAATTACAACTCTTACCATAAATTCAGCATGAAGGTAAACTTGGTTAGACAGATGACAACAAGGGTTATGAGTCTTTCTGATTCCATTTTTAAGAATAAAAATCGTGATATACTCTTCAATTTGTTCCTTGATAATGCATATCCCAAACCATTGCTAAGGAAGATTATTTTCAACACATCTTCTGTTTTGACACAGGTCCGGACGCATTCAGGAGTTGAAGCGAGTGCAGCTGGTCGGGATGCCCTTTCAACTTCGGAAGGGGTATCGACCATTTCAATTGTTTCTTTGCCGTACATTAGGGAGGTTACTCCCAGACTAACAAGGATTTTTTCAAAATATTTACAAAATGTTAAGTTTGCTTGTAGGAGTGCCGTATTGGGGAAATCGATTTATAGTCCTTTAAAAGATAAAATACCTACCTTAGATAGTAGTAATGTGGTCTATAAACTTGTTTGCAATAGCTGTGATCATACATATATTGGCCAAACCTCTCAAAAGCTGTCTAGTCGTGTATCTCTCCATAGAAGCGATAAAAGACTGCATCCAGAGAGATGTTCTCTTGCCAATCATGTTTCCTCCTTAGATCATTTAATAGATTTTGAAGGGATTAAGATTCTATCATGTGAAAGAAACTACAGTAAAAAATTATTTTTGGAAATGGCCTTCATTTTTCAGGAGGATTTCCGTATTAATAAGAAAACAGACATTCAAAATTTAAGCAATTTGTACTCTCTCCTCTTGACTCTAGACAAGCAAAATTCCTGTAAGCAGATTGGTAATAATTCTAACAATATTTCTACATAACATCGACCGAATTATTGTACCTCCCTCGTATTCGTATTCTATTCAAATGTATATATTGTTTCGATCGTTTTTAGCTTAGGTCATTATGGTCGTGGTAATTAATAATTTTTTGATAATTTTTCTTTTCTATTTCATAGGAAAGAAGAACCTGTCCTTATTCTGTTTTCAAATTTAGATACAATTTAAAATAGATCCATGTGCTTGTGTGAATTCTCGCTGTTTTAATGTTTCAACCTTTTAATGATTTTAAAATATTTTAATATGTGACTGTTAGTGTTTGTAATGTAATCTGGACTTGTTTCTTTCTTTAATTTTAACTGTTTAACGATTGTCCTTATGTTAAGATCAAGGATACATTCTAAATTAGCGTAAGTTATGAAACTGTTGTAGCGGACTGTTTTTGTAATTTATGTTTTTTCTCTCTGTCTTTGTAGTTCCCTGAAGATGCAAATAAATATTTGCGAAAGCTTGGAAATCTAAGAATAGTACACTTTTCCTTTTGCTGCTAACCTCAATAGTATTTGTCCTTTTGTGTCTTAATTGATCAGCAACGATCATAGGCGTTTATCGCTTTTTTGCTTATATATATATATATATATATATATATATATATATACATATATATATATATATATATATATATATATATATATATATATATATATATATATATATATATATATATATATAGATAGTCTTTGCCGACTAATTAGGTATAAAACCACGAATATTGGGGTAACGGCAAGTTAATTAAAGAAAACTTTTCTTACTGTTTTTTTTCCAAGCTTTCGGAAACGTTTATTTCCATTACCAAGGATAAGTAAGTTGGGATTGTTATAAATTGGTGAATATAAGATTAGCTTAAGTGATGTGAGTATTGAAAGATTTTTATACAAATATGTATTTATTTTGTGCTATTGTTTCGTTTCCTTCTATTGTAAAAAGTCCCCCTGAAGAAGTTTATAATTAAATAACGAAATTTTGAGGAAACAAAGCAGAACATGTCATCAGTTTATAATTTTTTTGATTAAAGCGCCCGGTAAAAAGATGTAAACGAGGGCCCTTCAGGGATCCCTTGCCACTTTAGGTCAAAAATAGAATAAAGTGACTTTTAAATGGTTTTTATCGAAGTACGGTATAAAGGCAAGCAGAAAAATGGTATTCACTATTTTTTATGGCAGTACACATAAAAACAGTTTTTGGCATTAGAATAGCGCAAGTGAAGGTCGCATTTGCTACAAACACTTTAATTTTCCGACAATTTACATATTTTGCACAATTTCACTGCATTCTTCAATCAACCACATTGGAAAGAGATCAAATCTGTCGTAACGACCATCATACTCGCAAATGGGACGTTTTGCCTTTTTTCCAAGACTAGAAGTGGTGGGCAACTCTGAGCTTTGATTAAATCTTGATGCATTTAGTGTTGGTCGGCCAACAACGTTTTTCGCTCAATATATCAAGAGTAGCAGCAATTTGCTCTCTAAATTCAGGTATCTTCAACAGGTATTCCAGTTCAGCCGAAGTATTGCTAGAGTCGTTGCATTTTTCGGCATGTATTCGATGGTGTGAAATAAAAGGTCTATCAAGTGGTAGATGATTCGAATCATCACATTACGGGTCCTATGCAGTCGCGATCCATCAATTTATCCATTAAATCGAATCCAACCATATGGCTGTTGTACTCGCGAATGATCTGCGTGCAGTCTACATCGACGTGTTCCTTCTTATTTTGATCATATCATGATACTTTTGTGATTTGCTGCGTTTCCCCTGCTTGAATTTGACGGATGCACTCTGTAATGATTTTGTCTGGCACGTAACTTGGATCATTGTCTTCATCATCACTGCTATAATCACCGTCGGAAGAAGCCGATTCAATAGAGTCCATCGATTCGTTTATTTAATCACTGTCATTAACGATATATCGAAATTTTTCTTATGTTGCTAATTGTTATTGCCTGCCATTTTTAGAAAAGAGTTAGACAAATAGTAATTGAACGTTGAAAAACAATAGCACAACGAAGAAACGAAGAGACACGAATCTTCACATAAACAGGCAAGGGGTCCCTGAGGTACCCTCCGTATTCTAGTGTCTTAATCACACTTTCAATATTGTTTTTATTATTACTCCCGTTTATACTTACACTAGAAGTCATTACCAACTCACCAAAAAATCATTCCACTGAAATTGAATCATCAGAAGTATCAAAATTTCACTTTGGCAACATTTCTCGAAGAAACGATAATTGTCCTACATTAACGTCGACCTCACGCACATAACTGATGACAAAACCGAAATTTCACCTTTGGCGTAAATAAATAAATAATAATTGATGGTATCCTCAGGGGCATCTCACCAGAGAGAGGGTTATGTAATAATTGTAAAGATTAGTATTCTTTGGTTTCCTATATCAATGCATAGTTATACTGATCTTAAATGGGAAAACATATATCCAGGTTATCCCCATAGGGCTAATATTATCTAAGAGTTAATATTTGTAATATCATGTTTTCTTCTTTTTTCTATTCATACATATCGAGTCAGTCACAAGATATCACTTCTTGATCAGGACAAAAATAATTATTAAACATCACATGAAATGTAACTTCTGTCAATCTGGCGATGGTATTTTATGATATCGAAACAATTGTCACTTTCTTAGAATTTTTATCATTTTCCCATTATATTGTGGAATCATTTAGAAACAGTTAGTTCCATTTATAACGGTAACAAGAATAGTTCTCACAAAAATCTCGTTGGTACTAGTTATTTCCAAGATATAACTATTATTTAGACATTCGGTACAATACTAGGTCTAATAATATATAATATGTGCTCGTGAGGCATAACTGCATTTTATTAAAGAGCTCTGTGACAAAAAAGCGAATGAAAAGAATTGGTGAGAAGCCGAAACTATTGTCAGCTGTAAAGACTTCTAGCTGAATCTATTCTCTACTTTATTCTAGATACAAAAATGAAGTTTCGAGTGCGTCTATGATGTTTGTAATTTTCTTGTTATTTTGAATAACCTAAATATGTTACGATCACTAATTAGTAGCTCATTAGTATCCATCATGGACTGGATATAACTAGATTCAATATTTATTTCCGTGCTAACCTATTTATTATAATTGTTGTGGGTGTCTGTGAATAAACACATAAATCCAAGAGCAACCGTACATTTTTACGAGGATAGTATACCTGCAACTAACACATTCAAAAATAATATTTTTTATGTACATGATATTTATCGACAATTAGTGATTGCCCTTTTATGTTCATTATTTGAACATGCGCTATTACTTTCACTCCACACAATAAATTCCTTGGGCCTTGCACAATAGTACTGTAAAAATTTACAATCTCGATTCTAAAATAATCTTATGAATATATATTCCATTGCTAGTTAGAACTGTGGGATTACCTCTCATCACATTTAATTCTAATAATTGAACAAAGGGGAGAATGCCTCAACAGATGAAGCAGTAGATTTAGTCAGGAGATATTTGTTCGATATACACATACAGCAGAAATATTTTTGAACACTTCAATTTTAAATTCTTGCCTGTTAATTCTTTAATTCTAATAATAACTGTAATTTTCAGTAGCGCCGGAAATACAGAATGCAAGGTTATTAATAATAATTAATACCTGCATAGTACTGATCGTACTGCCGTTTTCGATGAAAAAATCCTCCACAGAATTCTAAACCGATCTTATAGTTTCTCTATCACGTCAAGTTTTTGGGTAATGAACACCTAAAAGTGCAGATTTTTCGATATTATAAAGATGTTAGTTCGTAAATACATTTTTTCTCAAATACCTGTATGATGTCTCGAAACTTAATTATCTAAAACCCCGTTTATAAATTCAGAAAATCTTGTTATATCCTAAACTGGAGGCTATCAATCTAGAGATCTAATTGCAGCCTTAAAATACGTTGCTGGATCTTTGAATGATTTTGCCCCATAAGGCTGCGTCTTCGATCTTGGAAAGGAAGAAATGTTTGTGTTATCGGCATTACCTAATGAGGTAATTTACCTTCATGTGCTCTGTGTAGGCTTTGTTACTGTCTTTCGGACGCTACTAAGGTAGATTTTAACGAAAAAACCTAAAAATAAAGAGAAACCCTTCAGTGACCGTTAAAGATGGTCGGATTCTACCGCAGAACAATACGTGCTCGCCAGTCGAGTAGCTTCTAGTCGAAGAAGGGGTTGATTCTTCAAAATGTAAGTAAGTTTTCACTAATAGTATGCCAGAAAAGTTTTGGCAAGCACCCAAGAGTTCTTTTAGTTAGCATACAATTCCTCAGTGGTTTAACGACACTATCTCTACACTTGAAAAGGGTAATTTGACGAGTAATTTTTGAATTAAAAATCAACAAGTATCCCCTGATTGGTGTTCGATAATTGGACCTTGTGTCTCTTTTCTGAACATTTTTTTGAATTACAAAGTTACAAAACTATTATCCCCTGAACTTAGCAGAAGGCTACAGTCCAGTTTATAGATGGGGCTGAAGGCCAGAAATCTCCAATAATACTCATAATTACAATATTGATTGATAAAGAGAGAAAAAAATATCGATGTTGATTCAAATAACCCCTAAGACAGTAAAAATACCAGAAAGATAAATTACAAATATTAAAATCTTACTACAATTACCTACATCGTTTTTAGTTAGTGTGAGGCGAATATGAGATAACTTTTTTATCGGTCTATTCGATTATTTTAAGTTTTCAGGGAGTAACATTCTTACTACAAAATTTAAAATTGTACTACAATATACTACAAACGATTTAACATGTAATCAAGAAGTTTTCGTTTTTATCATATTGTGTTAATGGATTAATGTGACGATTTTATTTTTGGGAAAATACAATTTCTACTACAAATATGAAAAATTTACTACAATTATCTACGTCCTATGTAGTGAGTGTGAGGCTAAAATGAGATTATTTTTCTATCAGTTTATTCAATTATTTTGAGTTTTCAGGTAGTATTATTCTTACTACAAAATTTAAAATTATACTACTAATGATTTTAGATGTAATCAAGTAGTTTTCGTTTTCATCTTAATGGTTTAATTTGATGATTTTATTATTAGGGCATTACAATTTCTACTACAAATAAAATAATCTTACTACAATCACATATGTCGTTCGTAGTAGGTGTAGGCTAAAATGAGATTATTTTTCTATCAGTTTTTTAGATTATTTTGAGTTTTCAGGGACTAATATTCTAAATACAAAATTTAAATTTATACTACAATATACTAGAAACGATTTTACATGCATTGAAGTAGTTTAAGTTTTAATATGATGCTGTGGTATTGGTTTAATTTGACGATTTTATTTTTCTGACATTATAGTTTCTACTACAGAAAAAGAAAAAAAGTTACTACATCGTGTGTAGTGAGTTTGAGGTTAAAATGAGATTATTTTTATATTGGTTTAAATGATTGTTTTAAGTCTTCAGGGAATAATATTCATCCTACAAAAGTTATAATTGTACTACATCATACCACAAACGAATTTATATGTAATCAAGTAGTTATCGATTCTATCTGATTGTGTGTTAATGGTTCAATTTGACGATTCTATTATTCGTGCATTATAATTTCTACTACAAATAATATAAAAATGTTACTACAATTACCAACATCGTTTGTAGTAAGTGTGACGATTAAATAATATTATTTTTCTATCGGTTTTTCCGATTATTTCAAGTTTTCAGGGACTAATATTCTCAATAAACAATTTAAAATTGCACTACAATATACTACAAACGACTTTATATATAATTAAGTAGTTTTCGTTTTTATCATATTGTGTTAATGGATTAATGTGATGATTTTATTTCTGAGATATTAAAATTTCTACTACAAATCTAAAAAAGTTACTACAGTTACCTACAGCCTATGTAGTATGTGTGGGGCCAAAATTCGATTATTTTTAAGTTTTCAGGTATTAGTATTCTCACTACAAAATTTAAAATTAAATTACATCATACTACAAACGATTTTAGATGTAATCAAGTAGTTTAAGTTTTTATCTATGGTGTGTTAATAGTTTAATTTGATGATTTTATTATTCGGACATTACAATTCCTACTACAAATATAAATTTATTACTACAATCACCTACATCCTTTGTAGTAATTGTAGGGTAAAATGAAATTATTTTTCTATCAGTTTATTCGATTATTTTAAGTTTTCAGGGACTAACATTCTTACTACAAAATTTAAAATTGTACTACGACATACTACAAACGATTTTACATGTAATCAAGTACTTAGTTTTCTTTTTTATCATATTGTGTTAATGGAATAATGTGACGATTTTATTTTTGGGACAATACAATTTCTACTACAAATATAAAAAAGTTCCTACAATTACCTCCATCCTATGTAGTAAGTGTGAGGCTAAAATAAGACTATTTTTATATCGGTTTATTCGATTATTTTAAGTTTTACTACAAAATTTCAAATTATACTACACTAGCTGACCCGGCCACGCGTTGCTGTGGCTAAATTTTTTGTTATATTACATTATTGTGAACAATCTAAGAGGAACAATAAGAGAACATCAGTCACGGAGTCCACTATGCTTTTTCACACAGATGGTATTTGTAAAAAAATATGGTGATCTCCTTATTTGACTTTCTACTACTATAACCCTTTAGTACAATGAAATTATTTACGAACATAGACGAAAATGTTGATGTTGGTATACAAATTCACTGGATTGAGATTTGAAGGGGAAGTACGTTGAACACAATTAATTAAAATGTTCTTACACTTGATATTAAGCAGAAATCAATAGGTACAAAATAAAAATTTATCAGATTTATTATTTCCATTTAATTTTATAACAAATATAAGTATATTACAGTATAATACAGTAAATAACATGTGACGCTTAAACTCATGAATGAGGTAGGCAAGGCAGACAGTCTTAAACTTTTAAACATATAACAGTTGGAGCGTTGAATCTACCAGCATGTTCACCTAATGGTACTTTGTCGGCTTTTATGACGATTTGATAATTGTCATTTTGCAGTCGTGGCGAAACTCTTTTGATCAATTGAATTAGTTGATTGTGATCTCCTAAAAAATTTTCCAATAATATCACAATTGCTCTTTCCTCTGCTTGTTCAATAAAATTATACAGACACCGAGTCGTCACGCGCTCTTCACAATCGCCCATAAAATAAATTTGAAGAAATTTCGGATTGTTATCAGGCATTGGCATCAGTGATCCGATTTTATGGTACACCTGGCCTTGAATTTTGAATGTAGTTTCAAAATTACGTCCATCGGATGCACGATCGCAAATTTTAGTTGCCCCAAATGACGTCATTTGGAAGCAAGAATTAAATTTGCGTATCTTACGCAAAAATAATTTGGAATCATCTGAATTGCCAGTAAGAAGGGATAATAAAGGCTCCGGCGGAGCGGGTAGAGGTGATAGCACAACTTTTCCTGATGCGCAGCACATGCCGGCTGCTTCATTCCGAAATTTCAATGCCTGACAATATTGACATACTTTATCCATTCCACCGATAGCAATTTTTGAATGCGCTGAGTAGTTAATATCTGGTGCATATTCAAAGGCAAGCCGAACGAATGATGCACGTGTTAATGAGCGGCTGATCCGTTGCCTTTGTCGATCTAGTACTCGTACTGTAGCTATGTTTCGTTCTCGTGCCGCTCTTGTTCTCGTAATATTCTGTCGCAGACGTTCGTCACGCTGTTCTTGAGATTCCTGTGCGCGACTTTCTGCAGTCCTGATTCTTTGAGCTGCATTTTTTGTTTCGATTTGTTCTGGTAATTGCTGAGCTCTTTCAACACGTTTGCGTCGTGACCCTTTGCTGCTCGCGTTGTTGAGGTTACATTTTTTCGGTGGCATTTGACTGAAAATAATAAATTAATCGTTTAAAAATGAGAAAAAAAATTGAAAATCATTCTAATTAACTTTTATAATTATGTGATAAAACTGACATGTACATATTTAAATTATAGAGTTTAAATAAGAATTTCAATAAGAATTGAAATACTAATTTAATCGTTTAAGAAAAAAAATCTGAAAAACTTGTTATTATAGCACATTGAAATAATAAGTGCTAAATATTTTTTAATAGAGGTTAAATAAAAACAATAAAAAAAATATTTGTACAACTATTGAAAAAGTGTAGGAAATTGTGTATCATTTTTGCATTGACATTTTAATTGAATTTTATAATTATGTGATAATACTTACATACATATATTCAAATTAAATTATAAAGTTTTGATCAATGAAGCACAAATAAGTAAAAAACAGGATTAATTTCACTGTATTATCTTCATTATAATATGAATTCAATTTACACTTCAGTCTAAGTAACACGTGGCGGGCTATGCTAAGACCAAACATTTAAAAAGTGGAAATAATTGAATTATACGGTATTTCGTTTTAATAATTCACTACAAAATAAATTTAATTAATTTTATAGCGTCAACAACACGTGGTAATTATGCTGTTAAAATGTAGCTTATATGACACGTTCGTAGATTTACCATAGCAGCGCCATCTATTGATTACTCACTCAACCCAGTCGAAAGGTATCGACATCTGTTAGAATAATTTGGAGTTAACAGATAATTGTGACTGTCTCAAATAATAACAGACAAATAATTAGCTGAATTATACGGTATTTCGTTCACTACAAAATAAATTTAATTAATTTCATAGCGTCAACAACACGTAGTAATTATGCTGTTAAAATGTAGCTTATATGACAGGTTCGTAGATTTACCATAGCAGCGCCATCTATGGATTACTTACTCAACCCAGTCGAAAGGTATCGACATCTGTTAGAATAATTTGGACTTAACAGATAATTGTGAATAGTGACTAATAACAGACAAATAATTAGCAATAAATTAAAATTGCGACTATAATTTGAGATTCAAACTATCCTATCTCTCAAGTTGGATCGAACTGCACATGGTGTGCGAATTTTATTATAATCGGTTAAGTGGTTTAGGAGTCCATTGAGGACAAACATCGTGACACGAGATTTATATATATTTAGATAAACTATCCTATCTCTCAAGTTGGATCGAACTGCACATGGTGTGCGAATTTTATTATAATCGGTTAAGTGGTTTAGGAATCCATTGAGGACAAACATTGTGACACGAGATTTATATATATTTAGATAAACTATCCTATCTCTCAAGTTGGATCGAACTGCACATGGTGTGCGAATTTTATTATAATCGGTTAAGTGGTTTAGGAGTCCATTGAGGACAAACATTGTGACACGAGATTTGTATATATTTAGATTATATCACAAACGGTTTTATATGTAATCAAGTAGTTATCGTTTCTCTCTTATGGTGTGTTAATGGTTTAATTTGACCATTTGACAACCATTCCAGCATTACAATTTCTGCTACAAATATAAAAATGTTACTACAATTACGAACATCGTATGTAGTAAGTGTGAGGCTAAAATGAGATTATTTTTCTATTGACTAATTCGATTATTTTAAGGGACTAATATTCTTATTAAACAATTTATAATTGTACTACAATATACTACAAACGACTTTAGATGTAATCAAGTAGTTTCCGTTTTTACCTGATGGTGTGTTAATGGTTTAATTTGACGATTTTATTTTTAGGCTATCACAATTCCTACTACAAATATGAAAATGTTACTATAATTACCAACCACAATGAGATTATTTTTCTATCGATTTATTAGATTATTTTAAGTGTACTGGGACTAATATTCTTACTAAACAATTTAAAATTGTACTACAATATACTACAAACGATTTTAGATGTAATCAAGTGGTTTTCGTTTTTATCTGATGGTGTGTTAATGGTTCAATTTGACGATCCATTCATTTCAAACTATAATGTATAGAAAATGCTTCATTCAATCATTACTTCCAAAATATAATACAACGAAAGGCTCCATCCGTTTTTTAGGTACTATCAAAGCACATAACAACGAAAGGACTCCATCCAAATTACACTATTAAAAATTAAAACACATTAAAAAGAAAGTTCCCCATCCGAATATAATATCGAAACGCATGTCAAAGTGAAGGCCACAAATGCATTGAGATGAAACTGGGAAGAATACAAACAGACACTAATATTATTTAAATAGAGCGGAACGCAAGTACGTCAATTATTTAAATCTTCCAAATTAATAAGGAATAAAGTGTGAATATCTAGCCATAGCTTAACTTTATTTCGAAAAGATTATAATTGGATATAGTACTTGTGTCACTCTAAACACCGTACGATTTGATATCACATACAGTAGAAACGGTGAAGCTTTTCCAACACGTGATTTAGTTGTCGATATTATTCAACACATACTATACTAATAGCAGAAAAAAGCGAAACTCAATACAAGCGTTTGTCGTATTTTTTTGATTAAGATGCATATAGTTGATGTCGTATCAGTCACGTGATGGAAAAGACTCAGCGTTTCTACTCTATTTTATGAGGAGTGTACTTGCGTCACCTATTTTTACCTCGTCAAGTGGTTTTTGGACTGATTTATTGTATCAGGTGAATTTTATATTTCCAAAAAATATATATAAATCTTCGCCCATCTCATGCTAAATGCTCATCATTATTTCTAAATTTTTACGATAGCAAAATCACTATTCAATGAGTAGGTATTAACAAATTAGATTCTATGGAAAAGTACATTGCTACGTTTCTAAAATTAAAAAATCCCGAATTATAGTATATAGGACAATCGTTTCGAACATCATCTGCAACCATTCGCGTTAATGCAGGCGGTGGCAGTACAGCAGTAAATCAGTTAGGGGGATAGAAATCAATTACAGTTGCCGAAGGTTATATAGGTAACATCATAACCAATATAATAAATATAGAAAATTGATGAAAAGCTTCGTACTAGCTCTAACACTACTCCAAGACCCATGATTCTCTTTCGGACTCAGATAACTGACAAAGTTTATCACCTTGCATGATTTTTAGTGATTGTATTGTAACTATTAATAATCATTATATATTTGAATAAACATAAATTTATTGTGTATTAACAACGGTCCTATAAATAAAAAATATTGTTCATTTGAAAGATCTTTTACATTTTTTGAACATGCATACTGTTGTAGATTAAGTATAGTATTCAACACGCGCATAATTTCTATTACCCACTCATATGTTACAACACTCGCCTTCGGCTCGTATTGCAATTTCATCTTCGTAGGTAAGTAATAGCCATCTGTATACGCTTGTTGAATAATATACTATTACATATTTAAATGTTCTAAAACTAAACCACTACTAAAAAATAAAATATCTGCGACCCAGTTATCGTAATAATTTGATTATATGCTAAATTCTTCTTGTATTCAATTGTAAAATTTATTAAGTATTTCTCTAATAATATTCTTTGCTAGAAAGCTACGCCTACGACAACAGTAAAATTAATGAAATAAATACGTTGGTGCAGTATAGTACTCACAGAATTTTTCAGTCGAGTTATACATAATACGTAAGGTATCCTAATCACATAATATGTGGTTCAATAACTTTTTACGTTGTCTATTCTATGATAGTCTCGAAAATAGTTACAAGATACTTATTATTAGGAGATTTCCCAGCACCTGAAATCGAGGAAGAACAAGTCATTTTCGCATTTACTTTCCTAAGTTGACTCAATCTTCACTATCACCTGAATGACCCTGCATCTTTCGCTATAAAAAAAATGCTATCCTGTAATGTTTCACTTCGTTGAGTAGCATTACACGGTGTTATTGAATTGTCATTGAACTAAAAAGAACTTTTATGTTTCTAGATATGGAGCAGGTATGCAGCTTCAATCAGGCTTTTTGAAATTTCAATTTCCAGTACTTTCTTGATGCCTGTTGACAAAATTTATTGTTTATCCTTCAAACTACTTACAATTTCTCAGTCCGTTTCTGTTTCGAAGTGTAAAAGCAAAAACCAATTAAATTGCTACATTCTCTCGGATTTTGGGCAAAGTTTCAAAATTCCCACTAAACTGATTTCTTAAAACACCGAATTAGAGGATTTATTTTAAGACAGAGCAATAAATCAAAATTGTGATCTTGTAAATGCTTCTTCTTCATTTCCAAAATGTCCACCAAATATTTTTTATTAAGTTTAATTGAACAAAACTTTGTACCGGGCTTCTGAATAAGAGAGGTAACCCGCTATACCGCTATATCTCAGAAACTGTTGGTCGTACAGTTTGGGGAAAAATTTATCGCATACGAGAAACTGCTGGACGGAAGTAAATTGAAATGTTTACATTATCTAGTATGCGTTTAATTTCCTTTCAAATAATATTCGGATCATTTTACGTAAGTCTGCTCAACTACTTTTTCCTTTACCTTTCGAAATAACTGATGGAAAAGCTGACTCAATAAAATAGTTATAACTTTCGTGCCGTTTTATGAATTTTGATAAACTTTGTATCATTTGAAAGAGAATCCAATGTTCAATTAAATGTTGTATCTTTTTATCATTTCAGTTTTTGGACCGATCGGCAGGGGCCGTTGACTGAACAATTGTTGTTATTTCATTTTTTTTTGGTGGTTTCGAACGCGATGTTATTTTTTTTAATCATTTACTTAGTACAAATATGGGCCAATGTTCTGGCGATTCTTCAGAATATTGTGAGCACATGCGGAGGTGATATGGCTCCTTGCTTGTTCAGCTTTATGCATTTAGTGTGAGTATTTACATAAGGTTGTCCCTGGTATGAGTTTGTGGCGCCTAGAATCTTTCGAGTGAGTTTTGCCTGAAAGGTAGCTGAAAAAAATAGATATATCAATAGATGTATCAAGCATTATACTTGAGTATATCGAAAATTTCACATAATCTTTCACATCTTGATGTCATGAATTCTTAAATAGAAAGTAATTTGATTCATTTGCTGGTAGAAACCCCCACTCATCAAAATATGTGATAGATTTATAATATACACTAGTATATCTATTTTTTCTCGAATCTTACAAAATAGATATTGAGATGCGCTTTCTACCATTTTTCAAAAATTATATGCTGTTTCAAGTAAATCATTTGAAAACATAGCAACGCATTTGAAAATTCCAAAAAAAGCTGAAAAAATAATAATTCTTCAAACAACGCCTCCTAGTGAACGTTACAAAGAACTGGAATAAAAATGTGATCAAATATTCATTTGAGTATTCAATTCTATTTCAAATTATACTAAGTATGCCAACATCCATAAAGCGGCACAAAAGTAATAAATATTTTATTGAGTCAGCTTCCCCACTCACCCCTACCAGTTACTTCACATTATAGAGGAAAAGTATTGGAGCAAACGTACGTATGATGATTACGAATATTTGAATTAGCGGCACTATCACTGTGCATTTATTATAGAAAAATTATGTTTTTGTGTTATTATTATGAACTACCCCTCTAGCGGAGAAATAATAAACGTGAAAATAGTTTCCAGCAGATTCTCGAATGCGAATTTGTTACACAAATTTCTTTCCCAAAGTTGTAAGATCTTTCTGAGATACTGCCTCTCATAATAATCAGACAGCCGGTACATAAATGAACGTTGACCAAAATGAACGTACCAGGATGCAGGATGGTATGTGTAATTAATATAATAGCAAATAATATCAACAAGGAGAACAAGGAGAACAAGGAGGACAAGGTGAACAAGGAGAACAAGGAGAACAAGGAGAACAAGGAGAACAAGGTGAACAAGGAGAACAAGGAGAACAAGGAGACAAAGGAGAACAAGGAGAACAAGGAGAACAAGGTGAACAAGGAGAACAAGGAGAACAAGGAGAACAAGGAGAACAAGGAGAACAAGGTGAACAAGGAGAACAAGGAGAACAAGGAGAACAAGGAGAACAAGGAGAACAAGGAGAACAAGGAGAACAAGGAGAACAAGGAGAACAAGGAGAACAAGGAGAATAAGGAGAACAAGGAGAACAAGGAGAACAAGGAGAACAAGGAGAACAAGGAGAACAAGGAGAACAAGGAGAACAAGGAGAACAAGGAGAACAAGGAGAACAAGGAGAACAAGGAGAACAAGGAGAACAAGGAGAACAAGGAGAACAAGGAGTACAAGGAGAACAAGGAGAACAAGGAGAACAAGGAGAACAAGGAGAACAAGGAGAACAAGGAGAACAAGGAGAACAAGGAGAACAAGGACAACAAGGAGAACAAGGAGAACAAGGAGAACAAGGGGTATAAGGAGAATAGGGAGAACAAGGAGAACAAGGAGAACTAGGAGAACAAGGTGAACAAGGAGAACAAGGAGAACAAGGAGAACAAGGAGAACAAGGAGGACAAGGAGAACAAGGAGAACAAGTAGAACACGGAGAACAAGGAGAATAAGAAGAACAAGGAGAAAAAAGATTACAAGGAGAACAAGGAGAACAAGGAGAACAAGGAGAACAAGGAGAACAAGGAGAACAAGGAGAACAAGGAGAACAAGGAGAACAAGGAGAACAAGGAGAACAAGGAGAACAAGGAGAACAAGGAGAACAAGGAGAACAAGGAGAACAAGGAGAACAAGGAGAACAAGGAGAACAAGGAGAACAAGGAGAACAAGGAGAACAAGGAGAACAAGGAGAACAAGGAGAACAAGGAGAACAAGGAGAACAAGGAGAACAAGGAGAACAAGGAGATCAAGGAGATCAAGGAGAACAAGGATAACAAGGAGAACAAGGAGAACAAGGAGAACAAGGAGAACAAGAAGAATGAGAAAAACTAGGAGAACAAGGAGACCAAGGAGTACAAGGAGAACAAGGAGAACAAGGAGAACAAGGAGAACAAGGAGAACAAGGAGAACAAGGAGAACAAGGAGAACTAGGAGAACAAGGTGAACAAGGAGAACAAGGAGAACAAGGAGGACAAGGAGAACAAGGAGAACAAGTAGAACACGGAGAACAAGGAGAATAAGAAGAACAAGGAGAAAAAAGATTACAAGGAGAACATGGAGAACATGGAGAACATGGAGAACAAGGAGAACCAGGAGAACCAGGATAACAGTGAGAAAAAGGAGAACAAGGAGAACAAGGGGAACAAGGAGAACAAGGAGAACAAGGAGAACAAGGAGAACAAGGAGAACAAGGAGAACAAGGAGAACAAGGAGAACAAGGAGAACAAGGAGAACAAGGAGAACAAGGAGAACAAGGAGAACAAGGAGAACAAGAAGAACAAGGAGAACAAGGAGAAAGAGGAGAAAAAGGAGAACAAGGAGAACAAGGAGAACAAGGAGAACAAGGAGAACAAGGAGAACAAGGAGAACAAGGAGAACAAGGAGAACAAGGAGAACAAGGAGAACAAGGAGAACAAGGAGAACAAGGAGAACAAGGAGAACAAGGAGAACAAGGAGAACAAGGATGACAAGGAGAATAAGGAGAACAAGGAGAACAAGGAGAACAAGGAGAACATGGAGAACCAGGAGAATACGGAGAACAAGGAGAACATGGCGGGATTAATTCAGCGAAGCCGCTTCAGACATGAAAATACACATCGGGAATATTAGTCCCATTTGCCAGAAACTCCATGATGATCGTATCCAAACACGTGAATAGCGTTTTTGAATTACTACTGTTACTACAGTACTTTTGTTTTGAATTGATGATTTTGATAAATATGTTCCATGAACTCATACTGTATGAATAAACCGTTTTATTGTTGAAATTTCAAACTTACATGACTAATCAATATTGTTCCGTATCAAATGCATGTACAATTACTTTGGATGTTAATTATGAGAAAGTCTCGAAATAAAAAGACGAAACGACAAAAACTTCTTTTCAGGTAATTAATTATTGAAATAATAACTTTTTCATGCTCCACTCCATAGACGCATTCTATTAATATTGATTTCAGTCAAAAAAGTGATAATAATTATTACGAAATATTTAATGTATATGGAGTTGAGTTATTGATATTTTACACAACTAACCTACCTAAAGTCCGACAGAGTTAACGTATTCAGGAAATCACATCGGTATCCACAATGTAATCCCACCGTCTTGTCTTTAAGAAATGTAGCTTCAACAACACAAACACTAAATTTCATATTTCGACAGCTGCAACCAATAAAATTTAATGTTTCGACTCGAGAATGTGGTAAATCCTATCAAATTATATCCATTAATATTTTTTTCATACAATTACGTTTTAAGCAACATATTTACTTCAAAGCGTTGGGCACATTAATAATAGTAACACTTCGATAAAAATAGAATTTGAAAAATATGTTGGACTCCGATTATCGGAAAACATGTTGTTAATTCATTAGATTAGAACGAGGTGAAATTTGTCGGCAATTATTAAAAAATTTATGGTCGCTTACATACCATTAAAATAAAATTAATTCTGAGTAGCACTTTTTTAGAATAGCCCTTGTATGTTGAAGATTGAACATGCTCCTATTCTTCTTATATTTCAAAGTTTAATCAATAATTCACTTAACTTTATGTCAGAATTTCTCAGCAACACAAACATATCGTAAGAAAAATATACAAAAAAAGTATAATGAAACACATTTTTCTTTGTTTTCAAAAGCAATAAATAATTTTCGATGATACACATTAGTACTGAAACATCATACACTGTTAACCTACAAAATGGGCAATAGCCATTACTCATTGTTAATAGTTTACTGATCAAAGTTTGTCAGAAATTTCATTATGAATACTTATATACTAATATTTTACAATTACAATTATGTGGTGTTTATTTATTTTAGCTCAGTTATACAATAGCTTATAGTATTCTTTTAATGAATATCCGGTTTTTGTTATCTTTCAATCTCTCTGGTTTTCCGCATACGATCCGATAGAGAAACGGTTGAATTGTGGCAAAGTTGCGCATTCAAGGGAATAATAATAGACGCGTGCAGATTCTTCTCTATATTTCTCTTGTATAACCATTTAAAAAAGTTATCAAAAAATATTTTACGCTTCTTCATTGCCATTTTTTAGTGCCATATACATGGTTTGGAATTCCTACATTCCATCATCATCAACGTATTTTTTTAAATACGGATTTGTTTCTTTAACTTTATGAATCACTTATTTCATTGTCGGTACCATAACATATACTAAGTTGGGTTGAATATTTGTATCATACCCAAACAGTCATCATCAAGTTCCTAATATATGTAATTATAATGTTTTTCAATATGACACTGTAATTTTTTAAAGAATTTTTGGAGATTTTTTTGTGATGGTTATCATACATCTAATGGAAATTTGAATATCCGTTTTCTATGGAAAACACAATATAGTCCATTAAATAAATGCCTGAAAATACATTGAGCTAACATTATTTCCTGGCGCTTATTTGTTGTTGTTTAATTTGTAGGCATTGAGGAGTCATTTGAATTGTAAGAACTTTATCATAGATTTCATTCTAGTTAAGGGTCGAAAAATGGCCATAAAGTTTCAAAAATCCGTTTTTCGGCCACATCTGCGAAAATATGTCACTTGGAGAATTTTTGTTTAGACAAAATATGAAGATCAATTCATTATCTATATAATTGGTACTTTGTTTATTTTCAATTCATTCTTTCAATTTTCAATTACAATATACAGCGGGTGCCAATTGAAAATGGAAAGTGAGGGAAACATGAGCTCCACCAGGTGGGAAGAGGGAGTTGCTCCCCCTGGAAAATCATACTTGAAAATTATTAGCTAGATTTCAACATAATTTGATATGGCTCTGTAAAAAAATATTGTGGATGAAAATCATAACAATATCCACTGTGAAAAAATATCGAAATTTGTTTCTGATCTCAACTAATGAAGCAGTGGGCGATTCGCATAAACCGCTGCACAGGGTTTAGGAAGAGGAACTTGAACTAGGGCGATATCACAGTTTCCGCTTGAAAATAAAATACTATAACGAATGCTTAAAGCCGATCGATGATTTCACAACGGTAACGTCGCATAGTTCATTTGATTAAAGTTGACCATAATTTGGTTTCTCTTAATTGGTAATTTGCTTTTACCAACGTAATAATTTTCAATGAATAAGAGTGGACAATAAAGCTTACTTTGGATTATTTTATTTGTATGTTAGCGGGTTTATTGGTAAGTTTCCCTTCATAATTTTCATTTGGTTGAAAAGGTAATATGTCTATTTGCTATTGGGAGGACTAGGGTTAATAACATTAACTCAAAATGGATATTCAGAAGTTTCTTAATAAAACAAGAAATCCTGTCTTTGGGACTTCTAGTGATAATTGCAGAGAAAAGAATAAAATTTGATGACAAATCAAGCTCAGATAGGGATAAACAAGTACCAAATTAATTACCAAATTCTATGGCAAGCATTTTCTCTGATTCACAAATTACACGTCCCGCTCAATTGAGTAACAGATCATCGGATTCAATACTAGATCCAGAAAAACATGGTTCGGGACTTTCTATTTCGACTGTTAACATAAACAACTAGACTAAGTATAACCCTTTATAGTGAATCCTTTTACACCGAATGGAATGGATGCAAATACAACTGGATGGTTTATTCAAAACCGTTAAAAGGGACTATCAGCAAATATTGCGTTGTTTTCGAACCAGCCATTCACATATATTTTTTCTATGAAAAAAGAATTCACAAAGTACAAAGATCTCCATGAATATGGAAAATCCCACGAAAGAAGCGATTCACATAATAATTCTATAGCTCAAGTCTGAGACTATAAAAATAATGTCTAAGAAAGCCAGTACCGTGACAGAACGATTAAATGCGCAGGTTCGTGTACAAGTAGAAAATAACAGAAAAAAACTGCTGGGAAAATGTATTAAATGTAAAAGGACTTAATTTTTTCGCCCCTCCCCCTGGATTATTTTCTGCCGGCGCTTATGAGGGAATATGAAAATCACTTGGCTCCAATTAAAGCTCTCGATGCTGGCCCATTAGAATATAAAAAATTTGAGCTTTTGAATGCTGAGAATAAATAATAACACTAAAATATACATATACAATAAAAATATATGTTGTAACCGACTTAAATAACTATAACTAATAATTACTAAACATGTCGTATGGATCATCGAAATAAA
Organism: Galeruca laticollis; assembly: GCA_963921935.1. Taxonomy (NCBI): domain Eukaryota; kingdom Metazoa; phylum Arthropoda; class Insecta; order Coleoptera; family Chrysomelidae; genus Galeruca; species Galeruca laticollis. Next base: position 218,731,617 of record OY998178.1, on the reverse strand, counting down.
TTTAATTTATGTACCGAGCCCTTGTGAAAAAATGTATCTTATGCACAATGAAAAAGCAATCTATATATCTAATTATTTCAAAGATCAACCGTTTCTCCTCGCCTTTTTCGATATCCCAATGGTAAGTCGAATTTGGGACACCCGGTACATGCGCTTATCAAACCTACATCTGTCATAAGAATTTGTGAAATCTGAACATCATATGGAAATGGATATTTTCTTACAAAGTTTTAGAACCGCACTCGTTGCTTTAATAGTCTATTTTGACTAATGCACAATCAAACCATCAAGCATTTTATACTAGCTTAAGACATGATGCGCATACTCTAAAGGCGATAATGCATAATGTCATATACGATATTTTCAGTACGAATGTAATACGAATTGGAAATTCGAGTCAATAATTTCAATATAAAAAGTGTAACTAACTAAAAAGAAATTAGTCAGCTACTTTATGGGTACATGAAACATTCGAATTCAAGCCCCAGCGGAGGAGAGATCGCGCCTATTAGTGTGTGTCGTAATCCACGAGAGATACATAGGTGTTACTTTGTTCACAATTTATTGTTATTTTGATATTTGTATGTGTTTTTTTATGGAAAAACATTTTTGTTCAAATATTGAAGAAATAAGGACAATAATTATATTTTGTCGTTGGGAAAAAGAGAAGATGAATAGTTAACAACGTGGTTGTAATAGATAGTGAATACAAATATTCCGCAGGGCCTATACAATAAAGATGGAACCCCAAGTAAGAACAAACAGTGATGATAGAAAAATGTGATCGCAAGCAATTAGGACTTCATGAAATTAACTGTCTCCACCCATGGAATCTACTCATATTAGTGTTTTAAATGAAACTTACTGTTTCTAGCTAACTCCACAATATATTGAAAATTCTAAGAAATTGACAATTGTTTCTATATTAAATATCATTGTCAGAATGACAGAAGTTACATTTCATTTGATGCCTACCTGATTTTTAATTGTTATTTTTGGCTATACTCCGTTTTTAAAAGGCATGGAGTAATAAATCACTCATTTTGGCCGGAACCATAGGCGTACCACATTTAGTCATTTAAAAAAAGTTAAGGCTTCTAAAATTATCTCATTTCCGAAAATAACCGTTTTGTAATATTATTTAAAATGAAATTTCAAATTATCAATAATAATAAACTGTGGATTATACCACTGACATCAATTTTGCAGAAAATTTATTATTATGTATAAAAGGGCGTAGACGAGTCCCTTAACTAAGCTCCAGGTAGTTATAATCCTACATACAATGAATAATAAAATAAATGGTAATAACAATTTTATACAAATACATATATATATCCAAACCAACCCCATTTGCCGATTATTTCACCCAATTAGCAGGTAATTGAAGAAACTTGACAAACAGGCAGCTCAAAAATGGTTTTATTATTGTGAAATATAATCTTTTCAGTTCTAAGAAAATGCCCCCATAATACAATGTACTTACTGAACTTTTCAACTATAAAAGTAGCGGAAAGGTTGAATATTTTCAATTTACAGTTTATCTGTTCTGGTGAAACTGCTGTGTTGATTGATTTCCCCATTATTACTGTTATTTGTTATTATTTTTCACCGTTATTGTTAACTGGTGTTTATTTTTGTTCATATAGACAAGGTCTTTTCTCATCACACGAGACAAACACCTAACTACACCTTCCAACTATATAGTGTTCCAACCAAATTCGACCATATATGGAGAATTTATCACCATCTAAGCGACCTAAAGTTGGCCCATTGACGCTGAACGAAAAAAATCTGATATCAAATTGCTATTCCTCGTTGAAGAACGAAGAAATTAGAAGAAAAATCATGAATTTGACAGGAAATGTTGATGAAACTGTGGAGATTACTGCAACAATGATGGGTGTTTCAAAAACAACAATTTATAATTTAATGAAGGAGAAAAAAAATGGAAACATCACAGCCCCAGCAAAGTCCCCAGGCCGACCCAAACTTGAAATGGATGACGACTTGAAGAATGGAATAAGGCGTAAGGTGCATGCTTTTTTCTTTAGAAAAGAGATCCCAACTCTCTCCAAAATTATGGCTTCGGTTAGAGAAGTTTCAGATTTTCCGAAAATGTCTCGAAGTACATTATGGAAAATTTTTAAGGAACTTGGATTTGAAAATAAAAAAATTATCGGAAGGCAATGTTGATTGATAGGGACGACATTGTCATTTGGAGGAGGAGTTATTTGCGCAATATTAGGAAAGCAAGACTAGATCAAAAACGAATTTATTATTTGGATGAGACTTGGTTCAATGAAGGTCATACTGTTTCAATGTAATGGCAAGACACGAATCTCAAAAGTCGGAGGCAGGCAGCTCTTGAAGGGTGGTCAACAGGCCTCAATCCACCAGCAGGAAAAGGACGTCGACTCATCATTACTCATATCGGAAGTGCCGAAGGTTTTGTTAAAGGTGGATTGTTGTGCTTTGAGTCGAAGCAAACCGGAGATTATCATGAAGATATGGATGCAGACGTTTTCGAAGAATATTTCTCACAAATGTTAAATCTAATTCCAACGGGCTCAGTCATTGTTATGGATAACGCAAGTTATCACTCCAGGTTAGTAGAGAAATTACCTTCAACTGCATGGCGTAAACAATATATCCACGATTGGCTAGCCTAGAAAAATATTGAATGCCCGGATAACCTGCTGAAAAATGAGCTCTTGCAACTGGCCAATTCACATAAACACAAATATAGTAGATACGTTGTAGATCAGCGTTTGGTATAACGGTGCTGAGGCTTCCTCCTTATCACTGTCAACTCAATCCCATACAATTAATATGGGCCCAAGTGAAAGGGGAAGTTTCAAGAAAGAATACGACATTCAAATAGAGTGACGTAAAAGTTTTATTCGAAGACGCGTTAGGTAACGTAACCAAAGAAAACTGGAAGAAATGTATTGAACACGTGATACAAAAAGAACCATTTATAATCAATGTTAATAAAGGAAGCTCAACAGAATCGTCTGATTCTGATATATAGACTAGTTTTTGTGTTAGTTATTACTATTATTTGTTAGACTTTTTTTTTGTAAATATTACATTAATTCGTACTTTATTCCTGCATTTTTCTTTTTTTCTCTCCTATTGTAAACGGTATATTAGTAGTAAAGTTGATACCTACTGCAAAAATATTTGCTATTTTTTAATAATATTTTATGTTTATTGTTTATTCATGGGAACACAAAAAATGTGTTTTTATTGAATCGATATTGTGAACTCTTTTGTATAGTTTTCGTAATTATAATTTCATACCGCCTTCATATTCATATACCAAGTTTGTTTTGTCCTGATTGCACGCCTCTGATAATTAAATTGTTCATTTGTTCATTCAAATACAATAGAGCGACCCTTTCAATACAATAGGCGACCCAACCGAATACAGAGTTACTGGGTATCTACCTGAAATTCGTAACAAATGAGAAATTTTAGTACAAAATTAGATATTTTATTATACATCCTGTATCGGTTTTGCATACCTAATGAGCTTTAATTACTCCTTTTACGCCTTTTAAAAACGGAGTATACACCAACAAGTGACCTACCTTGTGATTGACTTAATATACGTTAATAGAAAAATGAAGAAGATATGATATTACAAAAAATAAAGCTTAGATCTTATCAGGACTTCAATCCAAACAGATAATGTGTTACTTTTATGTTTATTTGAGAAAGACATTTTCCGAGGTGGAAGCACTTAGTCGTTGTGTTGTAACAGAAGTGTCACCGTCCACTATTTATAGTATTGTACGTCAAAAAGAACGTTGTGGCAAGGACGAAAATCTATTAAATTTGATGAGATTAACAAGAGTGCTATAAGACGAACAGTACTTAATTTTTATTTTAATAAAGAAATTTCGACTGTCAACAAGATTTTTGCTGCAATCAAAGATAACGACGTAATTCCCAACATGAATCGTGAAACCTCGTGCAAAGAATTTCACAAACGTAACTTCACCTTTGTGAAGCACGACAGGCAATCAGCATTGATAGAAAGACAGGAAATATTAATCTGGTGACGAAACTGCTATCGTAAAATGGCAGAATTTCGCAAACAATATCGAAAAATTTACTATTTACACGAGACATGGGTAAATGCTGGACATACGGTTGAAAAAGTATGGATTGACACAACCATCATAAGCAGTCGGAAAGCTATTCTTGAAGGTTTATCTACAGGCTCTCCACCGCCAACAAACAGAGGTAAAGTAAGTCATATAAGAAGTGACAGTGGAGTTAAGGAGCATGATCTTTCTAACAAAACTGGCGTCTATCACGAGGACATGAACGCAGATAGCTTCGTACTGCAACGTGTCGAAGATCACTCTATTATTGTAATGAACAACGCTTCCTATCATAGTCGCCGGAGCGAAAGTATTCCCACATCAAACAGTCTAAAAACTGAAATGCAACAATGGCTACGTGAAAAGGGGATTGATCAAATTCATTCAATACGATGTCGATGAAATTGCTCCTAGATGCGGTATTACAATTTCACGATTGCCAGCGTATCATTGCGAGCTTAACCCTATCGAATTGATTTGGTCACAAACACAGAATTACGTGACGTGCAACAATGTAACATCTAAAATTACAAACGTGAAGCATTTACTACGTACTGCTATTGCAGTACTTAGTAAATTAGCTCAATTAGCATTTAAGAACGCTATAAATCAGGTTCGAAAAGTGGAAAAGTGAATGTGAGAATTAGATTTTCCAGTAGATACGGTTATTGAACAAGTCGGTATTCATGTTGGGACCGATTATAGTAGCAACGATAGTGACAATTCCATATCAACAGAAGCGGACTAACTTGTTTTAGTGAGGTACTTTGAATAATTACTTTACCATAAAAATTTTCTATTCGTCAAATATCAAACATAGTGTGAGTGATGTGTAAAACAAAATAGGTATATCCAATATTTACATTATAGTAATTAACGATGAAATAAAACAATATAGTTTGTTTAAATCTTCATATATTTGAACTAATGTTCAATTTAAACTTGTTGACGCGTTTCACTAACACAGTAGCTTTGTCAAACTATATTGTTTTATTTCATCGTTCAGTATGGATCTTCATCAAGTAAAAGCCTCATCTATTCAATTTTTTATAGTAATTATATTAGAATATTATAAATCTAGATCCATCCAGCACTGGCGCTTGAATTCGAATGTTTTCATGTACCAATAATGTAGCTGAATAATTTACTGTTTAGTTTGTTAGACTATAGATAGATAGATAGAAAATTTATTGTTCTTTCGTACAGAATACATGAACTATAGGTAAGTATGACTTGTCATTTCATTCGATTATTAAACATCTTAGTACGTATCAAAAATTTCAACGGGAATTGATAAATTAGCTTATGAACAGGCAATTGTAATGAAAGGTAATTTGCCCCATTTTGTCAATTCAACTAAAATATTTTCTCTCGTAGTGGACTTTTTTAGAAATAGTTAATTTCATTCATAACAGCAGAATTGCTCAAGATTTATTTGGAATATTTTTTCTGATCGTTTAAGTTGTTTTGAGGGATAATTGTACATAATTTGATTTATTAAATAATTTACAAGGAAATCGGACACAAAATAATATGGTGTATTACCAATTGACTCTTATAATTACGGTGTGTGATAATGATAATGAACTGATAATGCACGCTTTTTCGTTTGGTTTCTTAGAATATCTTGTTGTTTACTGGTCTGGTCACGTTGTCTTTCTGTGACATTATAAAGAACTCCAGATATCTTAGTGGTTTAACCTCGTTGGTGTTAAATGTTTTCTGCGGTTTCCCTTTAACTTGCAGAAATCATTCTCCAGTCAAATGCAGGTTTTTGGTCATCGTCCCCACCTTTTAACCATTAACAGTTCCTAGACAGTTTCAAATACCAGGCCTCCTAGTCACAATTAACACAAATCTTTACCATTTACAGAAAGAATCAATCTTTTCCTCCTAGTCACTTTTCTACGAGAACTCGCTACCTGAACACTTCATTGGATTCGCATTTCTAGACACTTTTTATAACTGACTGGTCATTCTTGTCGCATCTCATACACTTTTATTCATTGTAGATCACCATCGAGCTTTCGTTACAATTCGCAGACGCTGATCCATGTTTCAACATCACAGAACAACTGATGATTTCGCATAATTGCACATTTTTAGTTCAAAGTTGCATTTATTTTTCTATATAAGTTCGATTAATTGATTATATTAGATACAGTCAATTTTGTTATTAAGTACTGTAGTCATTGTCAATAAAGTATATTTTCAAAAAGTGACTTTTGTGGCAGTAATCCTTAGTTAGCAGCAGTCCAATAATAATGAACGATGTATTCACGTGAACACAATCATGTATTTTATCAACAGATATACGACGTTAATCGCCAGTTTGCTCAAAACCGAAAAGAAAGATCCTTCTTACCGCTACAGTTGAGGGGTTGTGGAAATTCTAAACCCCTTCCTCAAATGTTGTTAGGAGCTTGAAATTTGATGCATTGTGAGTGTTACGTTAGTGCTATTTGGTGCCGTACTAATTTTCGATTGTGCTGTCATTTAAGGAGAGTGTTGGAGGGAATGGAGAAATACTAGCCCCCCACCTTCTAAAGAGAACGGGATCAAATTTATTTTGTGGTTAGTGCTATGTTCTTGCTGTTTAGTACAGTATTTTGTTTCATTAGTGCCGGTCCCCTGAGGGGGGAAGAGTGGTTCTTCTTCCATCTCTTGCATAGGTACACGTGAAAGGCATATGACTGCGAACTATACTTTTTGAGAGACTGCCGTAGACAATGCTACGCATCTGCGGATGCAGACGTTTTCGAAGAATATTTCTCACAAATGTTAAATCTAATTCCAACGGGCTCAGTCATTGTTATGGATAACGCAAGTTATCACTCCAGGTTAGTAGAGAAATTACCTTCAACTGCATGGCGTAAACAATATATCCACGATTGGCTAGCCTAGAAAAATATTGAATGCCCGGATAACCTGCTGAAAAATGAGCTCTTGCAACTGGCCAATTCACATAAACACAAATATAGTAGATACGTTGTAGATCAGCGTTTGGTATAACGGTGCTGAGGCTTCCTCCTTATCACTGTCAACTCAATCCCATACAATTAATATGGGCCCAAGTGAAAGGGGAAGTTTCAAGAAAGAATACGACATTCAAATAGAGTGACGTAAAAGTTTTATTCGAAGACGCGTTAGGTAACGTAACCAAAGAAAACTGGAAGAAATGTATTGAACACGTGATACAAAAAGAACCATTTATAATCAATGTTAATAAAGGAAGCTCAACAGAATCGTCTGATTCTGATATATAGACTAGTTTTTGTGTTAGTTATTACTATTATTTGTTAGACTTTTTTTTTGTAAATATTACATTAATTCGTACTTTATTCCTGCATTTTTCTTTTTTCCTCTCCTATTGTAAACGGTATATTAGTAGTAAAGTTGATACCTACTGCAAAAATATTTGCTATTTTTTAATAATATTTTATGTTTATTGTTTATTCATAGGAACACAAAAAATGTGTTTTTATTGAATCGATATTGTGAACTCTTTTGTATAGTTTTCGTAATTATAATTTCATACCGCCTTCATATTCATATACCAAGTTTGTTTTGTCCTGATTGCACGCCTCTGATAATTAAATTGTTCATTTGTTCATTCAAATACAATAGAGCGACCCTTTCAATACAATAGGCGACCCAACCGAATACAGAGTTACTGGGTATCTACCTGAAATTCGTAACAAATGAGAAATTTTAGTACAAAATTAGATATTTTATTATACATCCTGTATCGGTTTTGCATACCTAATGAGCTTTAATTACTCCTTTTACGCCTTTTAAAAACGGAGTATACACCAACAAGTGACCTACCTTGTGATTGACTTAATATACGTTAATAGAAAAATGAAGAAGATATGATATTACAAAAAATAAAGCTTAGATCTTATCAGGACTTCAATCCAAACAGATAATGTGTTACTTTTATGTTTATTTGAGAAAGACATTTTCCGAGGTGGAAGCACTTAGTCGTTGTGTTGTAACAGAAGTGTCACCGTCCACTATTTATAGTATTGTACGTCAAAAAGAACGTTGTGGCAAGGACGAAAATCTATTAAATTTGATGAGATTAACAAGAGTGCTATAAGACGAACAGTACTTAATTTTTATTTTAATAAAGAAATTTCGACTGTCAACAAGATTTTTGCTGCAATCAAAGATAACGACGTAATTCCCAACATGAATCGTGAAACCTCGTGCAAAGAATTTCACAAACGTAACTTCACCTTTGTGAAGCACGACAGGCAATCAGCATTGATAGAAAGACAGGAAATATTAATCTGGTGACGAAACTGCTATCGTAAAATGGCAGAATTTCGCAAACAATATCGAAAAATTTACTATTTACACGAGACATGGGTAAATGCTGGACATACGGTTGAAAAAGTATGGATTGACACAACCATCATAAGCAGTCGGAAAGCTATTCTTGAAGGTTTATCTACAGGCTCTCCACCGCCAACAAACAGAGGTAAAGTAAGTCATATAAGAAGTGACAGTGGAGTTAAGGAGCATGATCTTTCTAACAAAACTGGCGTCTATCACGAGGACATGAACGCAGATAGCTTCGTACTGCAACGTGTCGAAGATCACTCTATTATTGTAATGAACAACGCTTCCTATCATAGTCGCCGGAGCGAAAGTATTCCCACATCAAACAGTCTAAAAACTGAAATGCAACAATGGCTACGTGAAAAGGGGATTGATCAAATTCATTCAATACGATGTCGATGAAATTGCTCCTAGATGCGGTATTACAATTTCACGATTGCCAGCGTATCATTGCGAGCTTAACCCTATCGAATTGATTTGGTCACAAACACAGAATTACGTGACGTGCAACAATGTAACATCTAAAATTACAAACGTGAAGCATTTACTACGTACTGCTATTGCAGTACTTAGTAAATTAGCTCAATTAGCATTTAAGAACGCTATAAATCAGGTTCGAAAAGTGGAAAAGTGAATGTGAGAATTAGATTTTCCAGTAGATACGGTTATTGAACAAGTCGGTATTCATGTTGGGACCGATTATAGTAGCAACGATAGTGACAATTCCATATCAACAGAAGCGGACTAACTTGTTTTAGTGAGGTACTTTGAATAATTACTTTACCATAAAAATTTTCTATTCGTCAAATATCAAACATAGTGTGAGTGATGTGTAAAACAAAATAGGTATATCCAATATTTACATTATAGTAATTAACGATGAAATAAAACAATATAGTTTGTTTAAATCTTCATATATTTGAACTAATGTTCAATTTAAACTTGTTGACGCGTTTCACTAACACAGTAGCTTTGTCAAACTATATTGTTTTATTTCATCGTTCAGTATGGATCTTCATCAAGTAAAAGCCTCATCTATTCAATTTTTTATAGTAATTATATTAGAATATTATAAATCTAGATCCATCCAGCACTGGCGCTTGAATTCGAATGTTTTCATGTACCAATAATGTAGCTGAATAATTTACTGTTTAGTTTGTAAGACTATAGATAGATAGATAGAAAATTTATTGTTCTTTCGTACAGAATACATGAACTATAGGTAAGTATGACTTGTCATTTCATTCGATTATTAAACATCTTAGTACGTATCAAAAATTTCAACGGGAATTGATAAATTAGCTTATGAACAGGCAATTGTAATGAAAGGTAATTTGCCCCATTTTGTCAATTCAACTAAAATATTTTCTCTCGTAGTGGACTTTTTTAGAAATAGTTAATTTCATTCATAACAGCAGAATTGCTCAAGATTTATTTGGAATATTTTTTCTGATCGTTTAAGTTGTTTTGAGGGATAATTGTACATAATTTGATTTATTAAATAATTTACAAGGAAATCGGACACAAAATAATATGGTGTATTACCAATTGACTCTTATAATTACGGTGTGTGATAATGATAATGAACTGATAATGCACGCTTTTTCGTTTGGTTTCTTAGAATATCTTGTTGTTTACTGGTCTGGTCACGTTGTCTTTCTGTGACATTATAAAGAACTCCAGATATCTTAGTGGTTTAACCTCGTTGGTGTTAAATGTTTTCTGCGGTTTCCCTTTAACTTGCAGAAATCATTCTCCAGTCAAATGCAGGTTTTTGGTCATCGTCCCCACCTTTTAACCATTAACAGTTCCTAGACAGTTTCAAATACCAGGCCTCCTAGTCACAATTAACACAAATCTTTACCATTTACAGAAAGAATCAATCTTTTCCTCCTAGTCACTTTTCTACGAGAACTCGCTACCTGAACACTTCATTGGATTCGCATTTCTAGACACTTTTTATAACTGACTGGTCATTCTTGTCGCATCTCATACACTTTTATTCATTGTAGATCACCATCGAGCTTTCGTTACAATTCGCAGACGCTGATCCATGTTTCAACATCACAGAACAACTGATGATTTCGCATAATTGCACATTTTTAGTTCAAAGTTGCATTTATTTTTCTATATAAGTTCGATTAATTGATTATATTAGATACAGTCAATTTTGTTATTAAGTACTGTAGTCATTGTCAATAAAGTATATTTTCAAAAAGTGACTTTTGTGGCAGTAATCCTTAGTTAGCAGCAGTCCAATAATAATGAACGATGTATTCACGTGAACACAATCATGTATTTTATCAACAGATATACGACGTTAATCGCCAGTTTGCTCAAAACCGAAAAGAAAGATCCTTCTTACCGCTACAGTTGAGGGGTTGTGGAAATTCTAAACCCCTTCCTCAAATGTTGTTAGGAGCTTGAAATTTGATGCATTGTGAGTGTTACGTTAGTGCTATTTGGTGCCGTACTAATTTTCGATTGTGCTGTCATTTAAGGAGAGTGTTGGAGGGAATGGAGAAATACTAGCCCCCCACCTTCTAAAGAGAACGGGATCAAATTTATTTTGTGGTTAGTGCTATGTTCTTGCTGTTTAGTACAGTATTTTGTTTCATTAGTGCCGGTCCCCTGAGGGGGGAAGAGTGGTTCTTCTTCCATCTCTTGCATAGGTACACGTGAAAGGCATATGACTGCGAACTATACTTTTTGAGAGACTGCCGTAGACAATGCTACGCATCTGCGCGGGAGGTCAATCCAAAACGTTAAACCAACTACAGTTCTCATTTTATTAGCTGATACCCACCATATATCGATACGACGTTAGCAAATGTTTGGTGGTACATTAGAGTTTGTATAATTCGTTCAATTTTTTTTAATTGTGTAGAACAGGGCTGTCCAACATAAGGCCCGCAAGCCGCATGCGGCTCGCGACGCTATTTTTTGCGGCCCGCGGAGCGAGTCTCTAAATGTATGAATTTGTCTGAATTTCGAAATGTGCACAATTCTTACATTAACGATAAAATACAAGTATAAATTAAATAACGTGTGACGCCACTGGCAACGGATCACCCTCGAATATTCGACCAGCCGCGTGCACGTATATAAGAAGGTTGAGCCAAGCGGGTCGGGCAGAGAGCAGAGTGAGTTATTAATTATTCTGCGTGCGCATCAATTCTCAAATCTTTTTAAGTCAAATACTCGGTGAAATATGCCTTCGCAGGAAAGAAAAATAACGGACGAACATCGTGTTAATAGTGACCGTTGGGAATGAGACTATCACGAACAACAGTAATAAACATTATCAGTAGCGCCAGTCCATCGCCTGAGGAAGGTGATACAAGTCCGAATTGGTCACTGATCCAAACCAATTCACCGCGACTTCACCGGAGCTGTGGACGCCTCCACGAGAAGATCAACCAACCTCATGTTTTGCCGAACTTTTCAGTTCGACTAGGAAGTGTATTTATGAAGAATAAAATTCTGTAATAATCTTGTTTTATTTTAGATCCCAAATAAGCAAGCCACACCGACCAGAAGAAGGAAGGACATTTAACACCAAGGTAAATACAAAATTCCTGAAAGCTAATAAGTCGGGAAACCTTTAACTAGGGAGTCAACTCCTTCGGGCAGTGAGTCCGCTGTTGGTGTTAGCTTTCACCCCAAATCCTACACTACACTCTAAACCAACAATGTCTTCCAGACACACACGCAGAAGCAAAGCTGACAAATCTTCCACACTCCGTCTCTCACCAAGTCAAATAAACTTTCTCCACTCTATCAACCTCAGCCAACCCCTATTCGATTTTAACACATATCACGTCAATCAAGTCTACCTTAACTCCCCCACGGCAAAAAACGCTCTCCCGCTACAAGAAAGAATTTCCCAAATTCAGATCAACACCCTACACACCAAACAAAACCGACAATAACTCAACACCATCTCCTAAAACGTCCGCTAAAAAATCTTCCTCTAAACAAACACCCGAACAACAACACAAAAGCACTTCATACACATCCCCAACTAGGACTTACACTTCCTCCGTAAGATCCAAATCGCCCACACCCTCAATTACCCGACAAGCCTCGTCGGGAAGACCAAACCCCGACCTATTACTTCTAACCCCATCAACAACCCCCACCAACAACGCTACACTTACACAAACTCTCAACCTCAGAAACCTCCCACCCCAATACTCAACACAAAAATCCCTCTTTACCCTCCTAAACACCCTAGAGCTCCTCAATGGCCATATCCTCTATTTAAAAGTCAATTTCAACAGAACAGCCCTACTCAAAACGTCCTCCCCAATGTCAGTCTCGACAATTCTAAAACGAATCCACAATTCCACTGGTGATTCCAACTTCGCCATCAATATCCTCAACTACACTTAAAGTCCACCTCGACCCGCAACCAAAACTCTCATACCCACCTTCTCTTTCGTCTGCAGAAAGGTAGACGCCAGGATTAGCCTCGAAGAATTCGAAGAAATTCTCTAGGATCACCAAATTCCGTTCCTCAAAACTTGGCGGATCATCGCCAAGTCCACCAACAAAACCACATCGATGTTTCGCATCGTTACAGCTTCCGAAACACATTACCACCAGGCCCTCACCTCCGGCCTCTCATTTCATGGCTCCCACATCTGTGCGAGCCATCCAACGCCAATCCGCTACCCCCAGTCCCTAAATATTGCAGTCGATGCACTCCTATGACTATTGTCGGTCTAAACCAATATGCCCCTCTTGCGGCCAAACAGGCCACTGACCCGAAAATTGCCCCAAGTCCGGAACTCCTACATGCACAAAGTGCGGTGGTCCTCACCCGCCTTCCACCCTCGCTGCCACCACAGGCTAAAACTTCTCAAGAGACCTCACCAGTTTCACTTGAAAAGCCGCCTGTTTCCTTCGAACTCTCAACCGACACAAAAGTCGTTATAGAAGTCCTCACAGTCACAATCATGAATGCGTTTCCCAACTCAAGGGTTATCATAGCCGAAACACTTCACCATCTAATTCCTTCCATCTATCGACACAACTGTTCTATCACAAACAGGCAGGCGTGCTCACTTTGCTTGCACTCCCATCAGGAGCGAAAGCGATTCAACTCGATCCCCGAGCCCCAACCCACCCGTCGGTGCTGCAGGTTTTTCACGTTTTTTCCTGTAGTGAATTCACTCACTAGCCAAAAGGACCGACGTACGACGAGATTTCTGGATTCACTTGATGATGATTCCAGACATCCACTCAATTCAACATTTTAACCAGTCATTCACTAAATTTTAAACTTCAACATTATAACCACCAGACTCACCAGACAATAAACACTTAACTTACTAAATTCCTCTCCTCGAACCCGAAAAAAGCCAGTCGCCACAACCAGACATCTACATACCTTCCATGTCTCCTAGTCACTTTTCAAACAATTTCGAAATAAAAATAAAAAAATCCCTAAATCACTCTTAACCCTTCTTATTAATTCTCATGACATCGGAGGCACCCTATTCCAAATATTTCTCAATAGTTTCAAACGCCCACCTCATCTACTCTTAACTATCCAAAACGCAACGTGGTTCGCCTTATACATATCCGACCTTTACTAGTCACTTTTTAATTCCCCATCCTATACACGTTTAAGACCACGTTTCTCTCAAAACCACCCAATTTCGCTGCTGATTGTTCCTGCCTCTCTCTCCGGTTGATTTCTAGCAAAAACCTATCTATCACCCGCAATTAAAACAAAACTTCAAATTTCTAGATTCTCAAGCAACCTTTACACTTTTCCACTAACTGAATTTTCAGTCACACTCTTAATTCAAGCCAAAGTCAATTCTCGCATACAAACCACAAACAAAACACCCCCAACCCAGCCCTGCAGAGGAAATATATCCTATATTAGGGCCAAATCTGAAAACACACCACCCCAAATTAAAACAATTAGAAACCCCAACATAAACAAACATCGAACTTCTCTCTCTTTCTCTCTCTCTCTCTCTCTCTCTCTCTCTCTCTCTCTCTTTCCCTCTTTAATAAACGTCAGTGCATTGTTTGTATGCAAGTAATATCAGTTCCCTAAGAATATAAAACGACATTAGACTACGTTACACGAAAAAACGTTTTAGCAATATACAGGGGAGTCAAGGAAGGCTATCATTACGGATTATAAGAAAAAACTAAAACCACGAACAACGTTTTTTAAATAATCTGACGCTGATACCAAGTACAGTATTGCCGTTTCTTATGAAGTAGCGCTGGAAATTGTCAAAGCAAAGAAACCTTTTAGTGATGGAGTGCTTATTGAAAATTGTACAATCAGAATGGCAAAACAATTCAATCAATCAAAAATTGCCGAAAAATTCGAAAGAGTTTTAGCGTCGCATCAAACAATTGCAAGACGGGTGGAGCATATTTATCAATATGTATCTAAAAAACTGCATGAGACGGTTGAAACATGTAAATATTTTTCGCTAGGTCTGGATGAAAGCACTGTCTGTCTGTCCGACATTAGCCAGCTTGTAATTTTTATTCGAACTATTGAAAACGACTTCAGTGTAGCTGAAGAGATGATTGATCTTATTCCTCTCCATGGTACAGCCAAGGGTACGAATATTGTTGAAGCTGTAAATAAGGTGACTTCAGACTACGGGGGATTCGATAACGTTCTTGTATTGTCACTGATGTAGCCAGAGCTATGGTAGGAACTGAAATTGGATTTGCAGGACTCCTAAAACAACATAATATTAAGTGTCCTGTGATACACTGTATTAATCACCAAGAGGCCCTGTGTGGAAAATCCTTACGTCGAATGTATGTTATGAAAGTGGTTGTTAAAATAACCAATATGATTCGAGGGAACAATAGGGCTTTAACTTACAGTAAGTTTCGTATTTTTCAGCCGAAATAGATGCTACATATGATGCTACTTGTTACTTTACACCGATATTCGTTGGTTAAGCACCGGAAACGGTTTGCACTGATTCATCGCTTTACGCAAGGAGATACCTATTTTTCTTAAATATGAAGTTAAATCTAACACTACGGAACTGGAAACTCAAATAGTAGGTGCACAATTTTTAGCAGACCTTGCATTTTTAACATACCTGACATCTCACCTTATTGAACTGAATTTGAAGCTACAAGGAAAACAGCAGAATATTACCAACTTATTTGAACACATAAATGTATTTAAAAGTAAAATTAGGGTTTTCAAGTCTTCATTAGACAAAAATGATTTTTCATTTTTCCCAAGTTGTGAAGAGCATTTTGAGGAAGGGAAGGATTTGAAGGAAGTTTCAAATTTATCTCACATAAAATACATTGACACAATTGCAGAAGAATTCGAAAATCCATTTGGCGACTTTAAAAAATTGAAAGAGAGATGTCAGTATTTACTCAGCCCCTTACTATTTCAGTTGAGAATGTAAGCAGAGCGGACCTTCAACTGGAATTGTGTAATTTGCAATCAGATCCTTATTAACAAGCAAGAACTGAAACTGGATTAGAATTTTTCAAGTTGCTGGAAGAAGAGCGATACCCAACTTGCGAAACTTAGTACATACACTGTGCTCAATACTGAGAAACACGTATCTCTGCGAAAGGAGCTTATCCAACATGAAGTTTATAAAATCAAAATATAGATGTTCCCTCTCTGATAAGTCATTTACTCACTTGTTTTTTTTATCAACAACCAATATTAACTAACGATTAGTTAGTGGAAACCAACGTCCTCAAACTTCTCATTAATTTTTTTGTAACTAGATATTTTTTGAATAAATTAAAATAATAATACAAACGCGTTTTCTCTTTGGATACTATACCTATTAAAACATTGATAAAGTAGCATATGAAGTATTTTATAATGTGACTTTCCTAATTTTTCCAAATTGGAAATTCTGCTATTATCACTCTGAAAATTTCACCATAACCACTTTCGAAGATTCTCATAATTTTTTCTATTAACAATTCACACAACTAGTGTTCAACCTCTACCCATTGTTTAAAACACATCATTATTTCGACTAATTCTACCTTTGAAAAAAAATACAATGCTCATACTGAAAAGTCTGCCTCAACCCTTTTCAAGTATAGCGGAAAATATATATTCAAATTTAAGAACGATTTTTAAAAGAATATGAGTAATTGTCAAACAAACAGGAAAATTTTTAATTCACTTTGCTCGATATAACATGAATTGAAAATGAACATAATTTAATGACATAACCACATCGTTTTCAAACATTCTAAACCTGTTGTAATAAACAGTGGGTATCGGTCTCAAATTCTCTAAAAAAATTTTTATCTGCATGAAATTGAAAATAATTGTAATTATTCAATTTCCAAAAGTTGTACTTACTTAAGAATAACCGAAATATAAATTAATTAAAAAATCATTGATGTAGAAATAATTGGAATGAAATTTCTCAAAAAAAATTTTACTCAACATTTGTGGAAACATTATTGAAATCTAATTTTCTTAAATATTATTAAAATTAAACAATAATTTTCAAATAATTATTCCATTGGAATTGTGTCAAGGAAGCAATGAAATGACATTTCTGTAAAACAATTGGAAATTACATTTTTTAAAGAAGTAACTGGAATGATGATTTATTAAATTAATCATAAGTTCAAATGAAAATTATGGAAAATACCTGGAAGAAATCCTTTAGATTGAAACTCAATTGAGAATTTTTTTTCAAATACTTTAATAACAAAAATTTCATATGCGTCTCCATTATTTACTATATTTGAATTCATCCATTTCATATTTGTAGACAATAGCAAAATACAGCAGCTTCCCATCGATAATGCACACCGTGTTATAAAGCATCAAGGTTGTACCATAGAATGAAAATACCAAAAATATGTTTGATTCTGATTTAGTGGAAATATTGCATAGGGGGGGTTTTGATACGACGATTCCAATTAATTTGTCACTTGTGCGGAAACAAATTATTTCGGCTCTAAATTTGAGAAAAATTTATGAAAACGGGATTTCCCGGAAAACTGTACATCAGATTTGGTCATTTACGAACGTAACCTCAGTATTTACGTTCTGAACCTACAGATAAAATTTAATAAAAAAATTCGGTCGCGTTTTTGAGTTTATGTTTTGACAGACCGACCGAGATACCAACATTTTACTTAAAATAGGTTTTTAGGAGATATGAAACTAGTAGATCTACTCTAATCTCGAAACGTCAAAATTGCTTATATGTATACAAATATTATATATACTATACATAATGTGAAGTAATAAACAAGTACTCTATTACTAACACATGAAATCACACCTAGATATAATGTATGACATCTGAAGATACTTGCGTTTAATAATCATTTTACTTAAAAGACTCTAAGGAATGAATAACTAAACATTCCAACTAAGAGGAACTTCCACGAAAGAATTATTTGAATTTTTTCATCGATGCTTTAGCCAATATTTTAAAACTACTCTCACTCTTTTCAAAAGAAATGAAGCAGGTACCTAATAAACCACTCGCGGGTGGAATTGCGAACCGCTATATGTCAAGTTAATAACTAGGCAATGGCACCTGAAAAATACGCCATAGAGCGTTGACTCACATTCACAACATTGGTATATCTTCATGGCGAAATAGTTATTTGTATACTAAGGCCGCAAAATGCTTTTTCGCGTTCCGAGAGAGAGATTATCGCCGAGGCCGCTCCGGCCGAGGCAAGATAATCTCGAGGTCGCGAAAACATTTCGCGGCCATAGTATACACAATATTTTTCGTGCAACCGTGAAAATTACATAATTTCAATAAACATTATGTCTCTTTAGAAAAGTCAGCGTTTCAACGCGAATAGAGAAAATTACACGTCAATATCACAATGTTTCTATGGAGATGAAATATTTAGCAATACAAATCAATTTGACATTTCTCGTGAAGTCGTGAAGATGTCCGATAGCGATAGTGATATTTCAGTAACTTGCACTCCTCCTGAGCTAAGAGATCTCATAGACTCAGCACTTTCTGATTTGATACCCGAAAAATCTAAACGGAAATATGAAAAATGTTACAGCAACTTCAAAGATTGGTGTGTCAACCAAAATGTCAAGACGGTGTCAGAAAACATATTATTAGGATATTTGATGCAGCGATCAAAAGTTTTGAAGAGTTCAACTTTATGGAGCATTTATTCTATGTTAAAGACTATGCTTAACGTACGAGATGGAATTGACGTAAAGAAGTTTTTAAAATTGGTACCGTTCCTCAAGAAAAAGTCAGTTGGTTATCGAGCAAAGAAATCAAAAGTTTTTACGCACGAGCAAATTGATTCATTCCTCAAACAAGCTAGTGATGCAAATCATCTACTGTGGAAGGTATATAAATATGGAAAAAAAGTGAAGTATGATGTTTTATTCATAATAATTATTATTATAGGTAGTTTTGATAATGGGAATATCAGGAGCATGCAGTCACTATGGGAACGGCCGTAAAAATGTTTGTCGGCCGTCACTCTGGGTAACGGCCGCAAAATATCATTTTGCGGCCTCTGTTGCGGCTGCAAAATGCTTGTTTTGCGTCCGGTTGCACGAAAAAATATATTCCACTTACCTGGAATAACATAGATTATTCTGCGCAGTTAAAAATTATAACGAACTATTCAAACTCTTATACACTACCAAACAAATTGTTAACTGCATATCGATGTAGGGTAGGTATTAGGTGATAAAATAAAAGCTGCAGTTGGCTTACCGTTTTGAACTAACCACCCGCACAGGTACGTGACATAGTTCACAGCGGTCCCGTGAAAAATACAGAGTTCAATGACCTACGCTTAGTACAGCACTAACGTAACATTAACCACAAAGCAAATTTGGAACATCTATCTTTAAAAGCGGGGCTAGCACTTCCCCAGCACCCCCAACGGTACCCCATAACAAAGGACAGCACTACCGAGAATAGATACGGCACTAACCGGTGCTAATGTAGCACTAAACTGATACCAATTATCAGCCCCTATCCTTAATTGGGGAGGTGAGGAAATGGTCCTTGTATTTATCGTACTCAGAATATAAATTGCGTTTTAATGTTTTATCTTCTTACAATTGGCAGTAGAAATTGTAACAATGCGGTTATAACTGTATATTGTACCATAGAAATGTGGAACTGATAGTTGTTTGTAAGAGTAACCTAATCTAACCTAACCTGAACTAGCCTAACCTAACCTAACCTAGCCTAACCTAACCTAACCTTACCTTACATAACCTAACCTAACCTGATCCAACCTAACCTAACTTTTTTTTGGTGGCAAATCTTCAAGGAGACGCCTTGGAGATGTCCCAGGTGTCGGATTCAACCGGATGCGTTTATAACCCAAACCTATGAGGTTACCGGGTCATCCACTCTTCACAGAGCCTGCGCCCGATCGTCTACCAGCTAAAATCTACCCTCTTCTCCACCGACACACATGGTACCGTTCTTAGCGAACATATCATCATGTGTGCCGGCTAATATAACCTAACCTAACCTAACCTAGCCTAACCTAGCCTAACCTAACCTAGCCTACCCTAACCTAACCTCAGTTAACCTAACCTAACCCATTTTAACCTAGCCTAACCTGGCCTAACCTAACCTACCCTTACCTAACCTATCGTAACCTAACCTAACCTAACTAGTGGTATTTAGTGAAAAAAGATAGAGCTTCTACTATTTGAAGTATACAAATTCTTCTCCGCTAGATTTTGATTCTTTTTGTAATGGCCTAAAATCATTTTGGAACTTAATAAATAATCAATTATAATAATATTACTATGGTAGTTTTTGTTATTTCTTCAAGATTCAGTTTCACTACCTACCTGTCAATAATAGGAATCTCGACTCTTTTCCGGAAACAACTCGACCCTAATAGAAATCTACCCGCCGGTATTCGAAGACAACTCGACTCCACCGGAAGTGTCGCGAATTTAGAGGCTACTGCTCAGCTACTGTAGCTTCCCACTTTATTTCTTCAATTAATTTTCTCTGTGGTACTGATAAGCAATTAGGTTTTTTGTCCTACATGTTTTTTGTTGGAATTTTTGGAATGGTATTATCAATACCTATTATATTAATTTCGTCTCACCAGATTTGCAAAAATTAGAAAAGAAAACTATTATTCTTTTACTTGTACAGAAATGAAACAAATAGCATTTATTCTTTGTTTTAGTGATAATAGGTGGATGGAACTTTTCCTTTTAAGTTTGAGTGCCTAGATTCATAAACAAGGAAGCTTTGAACTAAATTGGTAAAAGCATTGGAATTTTCATTTAAGGGAATACAAAAGGCTGTGTTAAATAATAAGGAGTAATGCGGAAAGCTATTTTAGAATCAGATGATATTTTTTGTAGCTAACAGTAAATTACGTTTTATGCAATTAATGATTTATTGTAGTTGATCAACAGGTTGTGCGTACAAAAAAACATTTCTGCGAATATAAATTTGATATTTAGTTATACCTCTTCTATTTTGACACCTAATCTAATATTAACTCGCATTACGTTTGTTAACAGGTTGATTATTTCACGAGTAAATTTGTCAAAATTATTTTAAAAATGGATATTTGGAATTTTATTAAAAATTATTAAATTGAAATTTGAGAGGATATACCAACACTGTTATGGACGATACCGCACACAGGTCTGTAACCTCACTTAAAAATCAAAACATCACAAGCTAAATCAAAATACACTAGAAGCACTAACTGTCATCTGTCACTACCGAAAGTGGTGAAACGTGATCCGTCTAATAATATATCGCGACTAAGCGTTTGTCATGTTAACATTTCTAAATGAAACGACGAGGAATAATGCGAATTCTCATTAAATATTTCAGTAACTGTAGCGAGTTAATCGTAGTCTAAAATTACGCTCTCGTCCCACCCTCACATTTTCAGAGGCATGCTGAATTTTCAGTCTTCCAGTTTGCTTTCACTATTTTGTTTGGATATGACTAGACAACCGGGTTCTTCTTTATTGATATGGAAATTTTTAATAATAAATAATATACATACGCGCTAAATTAAACCCTTAAATTGCTTGACGATACACAACACAAATCAGCAGATAAAGAGCTGTTCTTGAGATGTCAAAAGTCGTTTTGGAAATGAGTCTTTGCATTACCTGAAAGTGCAAGGAACACGATTTTTAGTTGCTTTAAAAGTTATAATACAACGTGAGTGATTCATTTTCGAATACTATTTACGCTATATCGAAGTAGAACCATTAGCATTCAAAATAGTTCTAGGTTTTGTTTTGATTGCGTGTTTGTGGTCTTGAGGAATGCACTATATTGGGAATTTGGATTAGAGGCATTCAACTATACATTCGTACTAAGCTCCCTTAAAATACCAAAAATGATCATGACTATAAGGGGACATATATCGTAATTTCAAAATAGGGTTTGTAGAGGGAATATCTTATTTGACCTTAACCAATTCTAAATTGGTCTGTAAGAGTGGTACTAAATAATGAAACTGGGGAGATAACTCCTACAAATTTTGAGCCTTCTGAACATTACTGCTAGAAGGTACTAGAAACTTTACAGCGTCCTGTAAAAATATCTAAGAGGTTCCGTAAATAGTGCGTTCTTACAACTAGCTGCCTTGATACTGTTTTGCACTGATACTGTAAAAAAATTTTCATTGAATTACTCCATGGTGTACATATTTTTTTGTTGAACAACAATGAGTTCCAAGCCATTGACTGGCAATGGCAACTCTTTACTGAATTTATTCAATGTTTCGATACCACAGCAATCATTTAGAAGTGATTCTCACGTTTTAAATCTCAAGCTAACATTGGTTGTGAAGCTTTTGGTGCAGTTTTGTTTTCTGATAAGATATAGCTTTTATCTTACAATAGGTCTTAACAAAGCTTCCGAGCAATTCTGTTGCAATGGTGAATCTATGCTGACTCCACTCTCAACGATATTACATGTAAATAGGATGTTCAGCATTAATATGAGTACGTAGTTTTCAAGCCAGTCCTAAATGACTACGTTTGCATTTGGCCCAATTTTGTTTGCTAGGTCATCCAAAAAAAGCGATACCAGAAACGAAAAGTGGTTGTTTCTTTAAAGCAAATGAGACAATAACTATTACTTCATTCAACCGTTTGTCTAGCTGATCTAGTAATTTGGGGGACATATTGCATGCATTGCTAATCGATGTCTGAAAGTTGTTTTGCTACAGTGGTTTCACGATTATTCATGATATAATAATTTTGGATTTGTTTCTTAAGTTCTTAGGATTGTTTTAATTTTCTATTCCCACTATAAAGTTATTTTCTCGTAAGAATGTCAACTTCTCCATTGTTTTTTGACAAATTCTAAAAACTGCTCTTATCAAAAAACTCTCTTTCCATATTTTGGGTGAACAGTGTAAACAAAGTGTCTGGTTAAGCGGTTGTGCAGCCACAACTCTGATCTATTTTGGTAACGATACCATAAAAAATAGTAAATCAGCTGTTTATATACATCTGCTTTGGTTTTTATTAATTACGTTTGATGAAGGACAACTTTTATATTTTTAATAAGAATTTTAATTGTATATTGATGAAAGGAAAATGTATATTTTCTACATCGATCTCAGTAGTCTAGTGTTTATATTGATGTCGGAATAATAAAGGTGAATTCTATTTTGTTTAATAAATATTTTTTTTTTCAATTCAACATATTGAGTGGGATGTATATTTTTTTGGTAAGCTCGACTGACCCAATTAACAAGGAGATGAAACAACATTTCTGATTTTAGTTTCATTTTAACTTGAGATTCTAAATTTATAAAAGTTAACAAACTATAGTTTGGGATAATTCAGTCACGTGTAGAAATTCATGAGTGTTTTATAGTTGTATTCCGTTCAATAATATTTATCACTATAAATTACTCTTTTCGTGATAAAAATTGTTTTTGCAGAAGAAACAACTACTTCTAAGTTCTAGAGATGACATTGAACTAAGCAGAAGACTTCACTACGTTAATCTCGCAATTAAGAATAAATTGCAGCATTGTGACGCATCAATAATAATTATTTTTGTCTAAACCAAGAAGGGACCTATCTTGTGGTTGACATAATATGTATGAATAGAAAAAAGAAGATAAGATAATACAAATATTGAAGCGTAGATATCATTAGCCCTATTCGGATATCCTTGATATCTTTTTCCCATTTAAGATCAGTATAACAGCAGTGATTTAGGAAACCAAAGAAAATGTTATCTTCTGATCTGTACAATTATTACTCAAGAAGACAGTTTAATAGTGGAGAACTTCCTAGATTTATCTGTTCATTGACAACATCATATTGTGGGTCTCTTAAGGCTCTCGTAATTTCTAATTCCCCAAGAAATGTTTCTTATCACATAAATGTAGTACTTCTAGCTCTGCGTTAGGTGTCAAGTAGATGATTTGCGTGATGGGATTTAACTGGTTCTTTCATTGTGCTTAATTTCAAAATATCGAATTGTTTGACCTATATAGACAGCATTACATTCTGGACATTTAGGTTTATATAGTTATACCAACCTTTTTTAATGAGGATATTTTTGTTTTTATATTTAACAATTTTGTAGTTACATTACTTTTTGCTTTTGTTGTATTTTTGGCCTATACAGTGTTCTGTCTACATGTTCCGTCCTTCTTTTCTTCAAATCGACCAGCTGAAACGGTGTGTAGTCATCGAAGCACGTCTTGTACCGATAACACTCAAATTCGTCCACTCTTTTCCATTTCACATTATCACGGAAATATACCTTGTTATTCGAACTGTTTTTCTCTTTTTTAAATAAACCAAGTTTTGATGGGAGTTCTTCAAGGTCATAAATGAAATTTTCCATATTCACACAAATACTATTTTTGGAACTTGCTGACTTGATAATATCGCGATACTGATCAGGAATAAAAATATTCTGATGTTTTCTAATGATTTTTTCTATTCTTCCAAAGTCCCTACCAGAATCCAAATAGCTGTGTTCAACTTCCGGGAATTTATGTTCTATCACTTCAAAAAAGCCGTTCAAAATCAGGTACTGATATAGGCAAATGATTAAATGATGTTTGTTCTGTCCGGCGCACGAATCAGAGACCATATAACCAAACGATTGATGTGAGGATGTTCTTCTTTCAAAAGCTTGCAAAAACGGAACAGGCAATTTGCAATTTCAAAGCTACCTCGGTTAGCTACGTCCTCTATCCAAGTAAAAAAGTAAGACTTCGTTCCTATAGAAGTTATGCAATGTACGCCAAAATTGTAGAGCCACATTTGACGTAGATAGAATGCTTTTGATGTTGAGAGCTTGGGCAACGGCATTGTTTGCTGTAGATCCATAGTAACATAGCAGGTGTTATTGTCTAATAGTGGTTTCTGCTTATCTGCTTTCTGACATTCAACGGCAACTGTAGAGTTTATTTTATGTTCAGTAGTACCTTCTCCAGAATCGCATACACTGCAGGTATCACTTTTCGGATGCCCGAATGACAGGTTGAATTTAGTTTCAAAAACGTGACGATACAATGAATATTTTTCATCAAGTCCTTGTTCGTTACATTTTCCTAAGTACAGTTCATACATTTTCGTCACATTAAGTATTGGTCATATATACTTTTTATTCTCATTTCTATTGCGTGAGTAGTGAGACTGTTCGGAAGGAAACATTGTGATGTGATCGACAATGAATCCTATTACTTCCTCACTTATTTTGTGCGGCCTATTTGTATGTTTACCCTGACAACAAGGAGATGGGACTGCCTGC
Source organism: Galeruca laticollis (assembly GCA_963921935.1). Taxonomy (NCBI): domain Eukaryota; kingdom Metazoa; phylum Arthropoda; class Insecta; order Coleoptera; family Chrysomelidae; genus Galeruca; species Galeruca laticollis. The sequence goes on along the minus strand of OY998178.1, from coordinate 218,706,398 downwards.
CCAATTTTTAATCGGCTTTGTATATTTCTTACTTTTTTTGCTCCGATCTGGTAGAGAGCACAAAATGAATCTTCGCATACCGTTACTTTTTCCATTTTGAGTGTTACCGAATATTTGGAAGAATACGTCCTCAAACTTTGCTTTTTACCTTCCGCACGAATTCGATGTCGAGAAACTGGATTCAGGTCAATGCTTTTGAAAATACAAGTTTTTGCGCTATTATCTAATTTATAAAACCTATCAAGTATACCTTTTCGAGCTTCTAAGCTGAATTTGGATCCACACTGTAATTTGCATTTGCACAACATTGGATCTTCCCTAATTTTCTTTTGTGGTATCACTTTTTCTGTCTGAGAAACATATTCCAAATCCTTCTCTCTTAGGATTGATGACTTTCTGCGCTTCCATTCATCAGGGTTTCGTAGCCTTTTACGCGATATATTCTGTTTTGGAGCAAAAACTTCTTTCTTTTTTTTATCTTATTGTTGCTGATTTATTCTCCTTCTGCAGTCACGTGCTAATAAGTTTGGTTTGCTGTTTTCTTATCGCTGCTCATTATTTGAGATCCAGCTGAAAGGAACTTCTCTCCCTTTTCAGAGAAACGCAAAAGTATTTGGTTTTCTATATCTTCATCTCTGTTTTGTTCATTCATATTTTCTAAAACATCATTTTCTGTATTTTCCTCACAAAAAATGTTCTTCACATTTTGTCTTTTTCCACAGAATACTTTGTCTGTCATTTCATCATATTAATATAATTCATCAGAATCAGCTGTAGTACGAATAGATGAGGGAACGAATTCATCCCCAGACGATACATTTTCATCTGCTTCGCTTTCTGACGTGGTGGTTTCTGTGGGAATAAAATTGCCAATGATAGACAACATGTTGATTCAAAATGACAGTAATTACTTTCCAATAAAAAATAAGTTTTCTGGCTAAATCTTATGAATATGCAAATACCCTTGAAAACGACCCTACTTTCATTGAAGCCCTAGAAAAGAAATTAGAGGACAGTGGGCATTGCATTCCTGAAACAGGGCTTCTGAAATATTTTAACTTCGGGGTAGTTGTCCCCTCCAAGACTTATATCATTTGAACCACTTTGAATTTTTTTCCGTACATCAATCTATTAATTTGAAATAAGAACCTAGACTGAATACCACAACCCATATCAGAAAAAAACCTTCATTCGAATAAAAAAAATAGAGCCCTCAAACATATTCTTACCTAGAAACTGTCTGGATGTCGATGGTTGGCACAAATCCTGGAAATGATGCTCATCGGAACCAACTTTTCTGTTTGTTAATTTCGGCAAACTAGAACAGACTTCATCCACAGACAAAACGTATATGTAATAAGCCCGAATCTGTTTATGTTATATTATCCTACCTTTCTTTGCAGAATTTTCTTTTTCCATCTCAAGATATAATCTATAAATTCTTCCTCCTCGTCCTTCCATTGTATTTTTTCTTTCAAAAACACAATAAACACAAAAATTTCAATAAACAGAGCGCACTTCAACACAGATTATAGAGCACTTAACTGCAACCACATAACCTCAAAAGTCACAAGTCGCAAATTATTAACATCAACGCCTTCTAAAATCAAACGATTTTCAGTGGATAAAGGTTTTATGTTACAACTCTGGGACATAATGCCTTTATCCACTATAGAAACCATATTGTTAGTTGACTTCTTACTTTTAGCACTTTCCACTTTCTTCAAATCTTTATCTTCATTATTTTGAAATTTTTTACAGTTACATTAGTATAATGAAAGCCCAAATAACCGGATTGAAGGATTTTTCCCAAAATGGACATATCACTTTTATCCACTTAGGTCTTCAAATATTAGTTGTAATGCTATTTTTTCTCTCTTTTAATAAATTATTTATTTATAAAATGCAATGAATAAGCGTTGTATATGGCTATTTGTTCATAGGAACGAAAAAACCTCTATTAATCATTCAATTGTATTTTGCTAATTTATGTGACATGGAATGATTGGAACTATATGCAATAGTCACAACAGTGTGTGTTGATTTTCTGTGAATTGAATAATCAAGTACATTATTAATTCTTTGAATTTTTAAATCCAGAAAATTATTTGAGTTATTTTATTGACTTACTAATGTACATTTATTTTTTGGTGCAAATATTAATAATTTTGAAAAATACATCCAATTATTGTTCACTATCTACAACACAAGCTAATATGTCATCTATGTACATAACTATACAAAAATAAGATATTTTTTGAAATGTTACATTCATAGAGTTTTCTTTTTAATCGGCCCATAAAAAATATTGCCAAAATTGGTGATATAGTTTAGTAAATCGTCTTTATTAATGTGTCCCTTATTGTTAATAGTGAAAGAGTTCTGATTAATACATACAAATAAATTAATTATATCTGATATTATTCCTGGCTTAATATTTTCATCTTCTAGTAATTTTCTGTGTTATGCATTCTTTTGTAGGAATTTTAGAGAACACAATGATAAAATCAAATGAAATGAGTTCTATTGAATTTATAATTGAGTATTTGGTTATATAGGGGAAGTACTTTGAGATGGCATAAGTTTTGAAAATGATTTATAAAAAATAAATTTCTTGTGGATGAGAAAATAGAGAAATTTATGTAAACAATATGTTTTATTATTCACAAAACTGGTCACAAGAACTGAATTACGATATAAATTACATGTAAAAAATAAAACATACACTATTACAATAATCATCTCACCCACTCGCTTTGGAAGAGATGGCCTACACTTAAAACTAATACGTTTTATTCAAAAATATCGCAAATTATAATTTGTGCATACCTGGGTAGGCCAATACAGTCTGCGTAGCTTTTTTGGCACAATTGGAAACCATTAACTACTTCATGACATAGTCCTCTCCTTCCGATCCAGAATACATCGGCTATCCTTTTAACTCCCAGAAGACGATGGTATTCAGACTTTTCTTTTGGCCGAATGCTTAAGCGATTTTCTCAAAACTGGAGCATTCTTACTAGCCAATTCTAATTTCAATTCTTCAATGTCCGGCATAGCATTTATAAGTCCGAATTTCCCTTTTTTTCGATTTGATCTGGTTGTAACAGTTGCCTTTGGCAATGGCGAACTTTGGGATGTACTTGGGTTCGTGGACGAAAAAGCAGCAGGCTGTTCTTGGGCGGTTAGTGAAAGTCAATTTGGTTCTTTTGGTACCACTGGCTTATTAGACAATGAACGACCAGATTATTCCTGTACGGTTACTAAAAATCCATTTGTTTCTAATATTACCACTGGAACTTTAGACGCTGAAGGAACAGGTTGTTCTTGGGCGGTTACTGAAAGCCCATTTGGTTATTCTGATACCACTGGCTGTGATACACCATTTACGTCAGGTATATTTTTTGCTGTTGCAGCTCGAGGATAAGCTATCCTGAAAATTCCTGTGACTTGCTGGTGGAACATCTATGTTTTTGTACCTACAATGACCATTCAAAAGTAACAAAACCTTGTTTTGAGGTGAAACATTGTTTTGCTAGACAAAATGTTGCAATAAGAAATTATAAGAAATACACCTCTCCATTTATCTATCCCTTTTCCGGGAAAATCCTATGGAACCTGTTAGAGCATGGTTCATCAAAACTAATTTTCTGTTTTTTCTGTGAAATATAAACACGGGCAGAACCTGTTTGCGACCTTCTGTTGCGAAAATCTTGGTTGGTTTCGTTGGTACTGTGTTAAACCTTGATTCGTGAACGTTCCATATTTGGTGTGGCTCAAACTTTCCATTATTTCCGTTAAATTACTGAAAAATGTTTGAACTTGAGGCCGGTTGAAACCGCGGGCCTTTGCACTTGAAGTAGCTTCCGGTATGCGAAAAAGTATCGTTGGATTTCGCAGACTACATAATTGTAACCAACCTCTATCAACAATTTTCTTTCCAGTTGCAAAGTTGTGAAGAAGTTTTTTTTTGGCAGCTATTTGATACGCTAACCCTATAACATCCACCGAACTCATCCCAAAGAATGTGATTTACAGATCTTGTAAATTAATTACTACCTGTTTTTCCAAATTGATGTCAAACGTCGCCTTTTGCCTACCGAGATATCCTGTTGCAGTATTCCTCTTTGAACACGTCGCCGCAATGATATAAACGGAAACTTAAAAGTTTTGGACTTCTTCTGGTTTTCGGTTTTCATCCCACAATTTCCTGATATATGGAGCCATCTGAAATAAAGTTTATACAATTTTAGATACTACTAATACAAAATAAAGCAGGTGGGTGAGGTGGCATAGTATGCCATCTAAAACAACTAGATCCTATGTCATCTCATCCACACACACGTACAAACCGAAATATAACCTCAAAACTGTTAAACAAACAGTGAACAACCAAGAGTAGTTTCATCAGTATTCTCAGAAGGTACAAACTATAATATGACATACCGGGTTACAATGACAAACACAAGAAGATTTGTAACAAAAAATATAAAGAAGCCAGTTTTTAAAAACATCTATGTATGAACTCAGCGAATAGAATGGAACTAAAAATCTTGTCAGGATATACAACGGCATTCTTCGAGCTGAGAAACATCGGTGCTGCCATATCTGTTCGATTTTCACAAATTATAGGCGCTATGCCATCTCAGCCACTGTGACGACTCAGAGTACTTTCCCCCTATCCATAATTATTAAGTATCGTACTTAATTTTTCATCCCATTTACTATTAGGAATATAAACATAAGAAACTACAGGTCTAATTGGTTTTAATACTTTATGTAATTTAAGGGTTACATATAAGTGTGGAGAATGAGAATTTTCATTTATGGTGCATTTCTTTTCATAATCAATTGAAAGATAATTTGAACTATTAATAATCTCTCTTACTCCCTTTTCATCTTTGTTATTATTGCTTCTTGATTAGTTATTTTTTTATATCTTTGCTCCTTACTTTATCTCAATATGTTTTACCTGATATTTTCCTTAAGGCGCCTTCCTCACATAACAGTACGGTATCGGTGCAGCATCTGTATGCGGTATACCGATAGTAAACTTTGTCGGCCAGATCTCCTCACTTATCGGTTTACTGTCCGTAAGTTGTCTGCATGCTTTCGGTGCAAACATTCAGATGCGTTTGTGCCGTCTTCGTGAAATGATGTCATCGGATGAAGATGAAGATGTCATTGCGTGTTACATGTACTTACGATTGCGTAGAAGAAGAAAGAAGTATTGGGTACACCCGTATATTGCCAAAAATAATTCATGCAGACTTTTCATTGCGGCACAACAACTTTCGCAAGATGATGTGAAATTCCGAGCGATGTATAAAATGTCAAAACAAAGTTTTCGTGAACTCCTGTCTCTTATTGCACCCCACATTACGAAACAAAATACTACATATAGAGAATGTGTTAGTGCCGAAGAGAGATTACTCATTACTTTGAGGTAAGAACCTGTACATTTCTTTAAATGAGTGCTTTGCAATACACTGCTGGACGTACAGTTTGCGATACATCAAGTCATCTATTTTGATAGCTGTCACGCTCTTACGTCAATACAGTAAAGGTTAGTTTCCCTGATAAAGTAGATGAGTCGCACACTGTACGTCTCACCAATAGTGCTCCAATCGTTCAGGATTGTCGGTCCATCTTGAGGGAGGCACCCACTTCTATTCTATTAATGTTGGGGTGTCGATACACTGCGACCTATAAGATCTATTGTGCCCCCTTCTGCTGCCCAATCGTTGAGAATGTCTCAGCGATTAGAGCAGCTCCTCCATTCCTATTGCTTTCAAAAAGTTCAGGATGTCGGTAGGCTTCAGGTTGGGTAGATCTCCCTCTTCTATTTGATATTCTCCGAGGTATCGTGCCCTTGGATTATGCAGGGTACCCACTTTCATCTGCATCTGTCTGATGTAAAATCCCTCACAAAGGCATAAATATGTATAAATCATCAAAAACCAATTCAATTTTTTATTTATTAATGAAATACAGAAAAGTTAACAGCTCCATCCTCATTTTGGTAACCTGGCGTAGAGTGAGACTGGTAGTTCATGGCTTCATCTGCATTTTGATAACCTTGTGTAGAGTGAGACTGGTAGTTCATGGCTTCATCTGCATTTTGATAGCCTGACAAAAAGTTAGACTGGTAGTTCATTACTGGTGGAGATGTAGCTGGTGCTGGAGTACCAACTGATGATATTGGAGAAAATAGAGAATTGTCCATTGAAGAACTACCAGTGGAGTTTCTTGAAGGTCCTGATATCGGTGCGGTCTTAATGTCATCTATAAGTTGTAATACTTTAATTTTGAAAGATCGGATTTGTTGGGCATTCATATCGGCAAACTCTGGTAGTAAACTGAGGAAGTAATGGTTCAATTGTTTTTCGGTTTTGTTTAATAAAATTTCGTCAGTCTTGTCGATTTTGTTTTTTAAAAACTTGACCATTGCAGCGTCTACTGCTGCTGCAGATGTTGTCTTGGGGCGAACTCGGGGCATAGGTGTAGAAGAAGAAGAAGCCGTAGATTGGACTTGTGAATCAGATAACTGGTGTTGATCTGATGAATCAGTAGGGCCCTCGTCTGTTACTTGTTCTTCAGGTTCTGCCTCGGTATTATCTGCCGGTTCTGTATCTGGATCTGTTTTCTACTGGATTTGGTGGTATGTTTCCACGATTAGGAATTCTATTAACTGGTTTAACGTAGGGTAAATAATAAGGCTTTTTGGTTTTTGAGCCGCTTGGAGGTGGTTTGGTACTTCTGATAAAAGTGGACCTGATCTTGCGCCATTTTTCCTTGCATTCAGCAACTGAAACAAACAGAACAGATAAATTAAACTGATGCTTTTTTTATTTTGCAGATATTTAGCTACCGGAAGTACATTTACGGCATTGGCATTAAATTTTGCAAGAGGTGTGAGCACTATATCTGACATAATAGGTGAAACGACTGACGTGATTTGGTCAACACTAAAGACAGAGTACATGGCAATTCCAACCACAGAAAAATGGAAAGATATTTCTAATCGTTTTTATGAACTTTGGAATGTCCCTAACTGCTTAGGGGCTACGGATGGCAAGCACATCAGAATTCAAAAATTGCCGAATACTGGATCCACAAATTATAACTATAAAGGCTATCATTCGATCGTCCTATTAGCAATATGTAATGCTGATGGATCGTTTACTATGATTGACACAGGGTATGCTGGGCGAAATAGTGATGGCGGAATTTTTCAAGCTTCGGCTTTGAGCTACTGGATGGAAACAGTTGGTTTAAATATGCCTATATCTTCTGCACTTCCACATGATGATACACAACAGCAAGTGCCATATTTCTTTGTTGCCGACAATGCTTTCCCTTTGAAACGCAATATAATGCGGCCTTACCCCATGACAGGTATAAACAATATTAAAAGAATCTACAACTACAGAATGTCGTGAGCACGCAAAACAATAGAGTGTACATTCGGAATGATGACTCAAAAGTTTCAAGTACTTCTAACGCCAATTCGGTGTACAAACTACACTACAGTGAACAACATAATTAAATCTGTATGTGTCCTACACAATTTTATACGATTACGAGATGGAGCGCCATATTCTGCCACAGATAATGAGGGTACTCACAACCAGAATCGAGATTTTAACATTGAAAGAGACGAAATTCCCATTAATGCTAGATCAGCCGGGTCAACAGTCCGAAAATACTTAACTAATTACTTTGTTTTACCTAGGGCAGCTCTTCCGTGGCAATACACTCATTGTATTTAATTGAAACTACATACATAATTACTGTCTATGGATACTTTGTAATTAATAAGAAGAGTACTGTAGAATAATATTATGTGAGTTTGAGTGTATGTGTGAGTGATACATAATAAATAACACGTACTTACCAGTCAATTTTGTTTCGTTGCTAATTTCTGTCCACGCTTTTTCCGTCAGGTCGTTCCTCGAATATTCCGGTAACTTGTAGTTATATAAAAGTGGATATTTTTCTACTTCAGCCACCAATTTAATACACGTGGCTTTTTCATTTGCCATTTTCAATACACTCGTATGGTAGACTCGCTCCCGCGCAGCCCGCGCCAGTCAGAAAGCGTGTATGCAAATATAGGCGCTCGGTAACGAAGCGGTTACAATTTTACTGCATGTAATTTACTGCACCGATACCGTACTGTTATGTGAGGAAGGGGCCTAAATGTTTCATTACCATTGCATTTATTTTTGTTTTCTGCTGTTTCTGCAGCACACAATTTTTGCTGGCATAAGTTATAGTTGGTACTGTAATTTTGTTATAGATTTCCAGGTTTGTGTCGATATCAATGTGTTTATAGCTTAATATTGTTCGATTTAAGGAATATTATAATCTTGTTGATTTATTTGGCGTGTTATTAAGTTCTTCATCTATTTTCTCTTCCTATGTTGTAATACGTCTTAGGTAATTATAACATGTTCATGTTCCTAATATTTCCTTTCCTATATATACAGTGTCCACCATAATGTTCGCTACATATGGGAAAAATTTTTAGTTGTAGTATATAGGAAAATTTAGTATATGCGATCGATCCTGCATGGTCGATAACCTAAAATGACATTTTGACGTCAGTCACCTGAACACTGCCATTGCCGCAAATTAGAAAACTTTGATGTGAAAATGCGAAAATTGGGGTTAGATGTCAAAATATCAAAAAAATTTATTTGGAAAAAGTGATTAGAATGATAATTTAGGAATAAGAAACCTCGTATTTTTCCCCATTGCGGTCTTCTGAAATGATACTGCCCCAATTCCAATATTAAAAAAGTTTAAGTAACACTATATGTAATGTTTAATCGTAAAACTATTCTTAATTATTATTAAAATAATTCCTAAAGAATTGAATGGTAATATTACTTGAGCATTTGTAACTTTGCTGTAGCAATACTCTGTATGTTGTCAATTTGTGAAGTTTAAAATATTTCAGTACTGATACCACATTTGGCAAGAACAGTTTCTGATATTGTGAATAAATATTTATTCAAATTATTGAAACTCATTAACTACTCATAATAATAATAATAAATTGAATTATTTGACAAACTTATTACTATTCATTGAAACAATATTTAACAGATGACCCACTAAGTAACTATACTAATAAATAACCTATTATTTCCAAACACAAAATTCAAAATTATTCATGTCCTAATCTCATTCCATACATTTCACCGTCCTGAAATGCATTTCCCTTTGAACATTTCGGAGCTTACCTTAGTTTATAGCATATACGGAATCTCTTATATATTGTTCTAAATGTGCGACGTCTCTGAAAGGTCTTTCTAGATAAACCTTGTTTTTTAAATAGCCCTATCAGAAAAAGTCCAGAGGACTTAGCTCCAGGGACCTAGCGGGCCAATGATTTACTGAATAGCGACCTATCCAATGATCACCAAATTTGTTATCTTACCATCATCTTTTCGAGTTGAATGAATTGATGCAGCGTCTTGTTGAAAATAAAGATTCACTCGCTTTGCCAATGGGATGCCATCCAAAAATTGGTTCAACTCGTTTTTCAACAAAGTTAAATAACGTCGGGCATTAAAGTTTTCTCTAAAGAAAAATGGACCAATAATTTGACAATTCCAAATTCTGCAGCATACATTAACCTTGAATATGTATTGGTCATTATTTGCTATAAAAAAATTGGGGGTTTGTGTCTGCCTACTAATGACAGTTTTGTGAGTTAACTGTTCCATTTGATGAGAAAGTAGAATCGTCGGAAAATAAAATAATTTCTGTGAAGTTTGGATTATCCTCTATCATTTCTTGATACCAAGCGCAAAAATTAAACCAGGTGTCATAATCTCTATGCTTCAGAACTTGAATAAATTTAGGCTTGTACGGGTGGAACTTATTGCTTTTCAAAATACGGCCAATTGATGTTGAGGAAATGTTAGTATTTTGATAAACTTGCGCTATGGATACTTGAGGATTTTCTGCAACGGTCAACAGCACTTCCAAACATTTGAAAACAGATATAAACCATTTAAGAAAGTCTGGTAGATGTAAACGTGAACGTCTGGAATGTATTGCTGTCAATATAGTTCAAACAATTCGAAATTTTGAAATTAGTACTTGAAGTACCACATTTTTTATCATTTTTAGAGATATTTCCGTTTACCACGATACAGCCTCAGAAGTCTATACAAATGACCATTTTTATAACTGGATATTGTTCGAGGCGTCATACAGATGAACCCTATTGATTTTTATCTCATTAGAGCCAGTGCAACGGGTGCTATGGTACTTGAAGTACCACATTTTTGGTAATTTTTTGAGAAATTTCGGATTGTTAGCATGATAGACACCGGAGTGTATACAGGTGACCAATTTTATGGGTGGACATTCTTCAGAGCGTCTTACAGATGAAGGCTATCGATTTTCAGCTTATCAGATCCAATACATCTGATCCTATAACTCCAGATATACTACATTTTTGATCATTTTTGCAGGAATTTGTGTTTGTTAGCCCGATACAGCCTTCGAAGTGTATATAATTGACCAATTTTATAATAAGATATTGTTCAGTACGCCCCAGAGATGAATCCTGTTGATTTTCAACTTATCAGATTCAGTGCAACGGGTCCTATAAATCCAGATGTACTACATTTTTTAGAGACATTTGGGATTGTTTGCCCGATACAGCCTCCAAACTGTATAAAAGTGACCAACTTCATAATAGGTTATTGTTTAGGGCTTCCCACAGATGAGGTCTATCGATTTTCAGTTCATCAGTACCAGTACAACGGGTCCTATAAATCCAGATAGGTATAATACATTTTTGGTAATTATTGGAGCAATTTGAGTTTGTTAGCCCGATGCAGGCTCTTAAGTGAAAACGAGTGACCAATTTTATAATAGGATATTGTTCACTGCGCTACACATATGATGAACCCTATTGATGTTCAGCTCACTAGTACAAATTTCGGTTTGTTAGCACGATACAACCTCTGGAGCGTATACAAGTAACCAATTTTGCAATCGCATACTTTTCAGGGCTCACCAAAGCTACTACAACGGGTCCTATAAATCCAGATAAACTACATTTTTAGTCATTTTTAGAGAAATTTCGGTTTACCACGATACAGCCTCCGAAGTGTATACAATGGATATTATTCAGAGTGTCTCACAGGTGAAGCTTATTGATTTTCAGCTCACCAGAGCTGTGTGCTATAAATTCAGATATACTAGATTTTTAGATGAATTTCGGTTTTATAGCCCGATACAGCCTCTGGAGTGTAAACACGTGACCAATTTATGATAGTATAATGTTCAGGTCTTCTCACAGATGAACCCTATTGATTTTCAGCTCAGTAGAATCAGTGCAATGGGTCCTATATATACAAATTTACTACATTTTTGGAGAAATATCGGTTTGTTAGCACGACACAGCCTCCGGAGTTTATACATTCGATGTTCTTCAGTGCGTCTCACAGACGAATTCCATTGATTTTCAGCTCAACAGAACCAGTATAGCAGGTCCTATTAATCTAAGGAAAAAGTTAGTTTCAATCTTTGAAACTATTTATTTTAAAAAGAGATTTCTCCAATGTTGTTGATCAAAACAAACATTTTGTTTTGTGAATGACAGGTTTCCTATTCAATTTTTTCAGCAGTCTGGTAGAAATTTCATGGTCAAATTCAAATTTGTCGATTTTTTTTTTTTATTGAAATTAACGTGTCTCGGCATCTAGCGGCCACTGACACGGGATCTGTCATACATTTAGTTACAAATAAAAATCAAATTAAATTAAACAATTGGCAGTCTTTGAGGAACTGAATCACAGCACTAAACTGGTTAGGTTGTCCGAGAATGTTTTTGAGACTTCCACTGAGCTTGTGTTTGCGACGAGTTGGGCTGTAGTGTTTGCAATCTGTAAGTATATGCTCTATTGTAAGTCTTACATTAACACAGGATTCACAGATAGGGGGATTCTCTGTAGACATCAGGTAACCATGGGTTAGCCGTGAGTGACCTATTCTAAGTCTTCTTATAACACTTTTGTCTTTTCTTGTCATGGGAGGCATCTTCTGGGCGGTAACTGTTGGTTGTATTGTACGGAGTTTTGTGTTACATGTATTCCAATGTTTTTGCCATGTTTGAGCCATAATATGTCGAGCTGCTGATTTTAAATCTTGGTGAAGTTGAATTTTCTCTACTGGCAAGTCGGCTGAACAAGTTTGTTTCGCTGCTTGGTCTGCACGTTCGTTGCCTGTGATACCTACATGAGAAGGGATCCAGATGATATTCACAACGATACCTCTAGTGTGATGGTCGTGGCAGGTGTCAAGGATATCATGGACTAAGGGATGTTGTGAACGGTTGTGTTTGATGGAATATAATGATGAAAGGGAGTCTGTACATATGGCAAGTTTGCTGTTATCTTGTGTTGGAGTCGATTTGTAGACAGCAGTCTTCAAAGATAAGCAGCTCAGAAAATCCGTAATAATATACGCTTTCGGTGTATTTATTTTACGACACCGTATATTCACTTGTGTAAACACCCAATCAAGTGAAAGAATATATTTTAGGATGTGATATTACTAAAGCCGATAAAAAACTCATGGATTTCGGAAGTATCGGTGTAAAGCTGGATATTATTTTGACAATTTCAAATGATTTCATTTATCGTATCAAGGAATTTGAGCATTGGTTTTGGGAAGTTTGGTAGTTCTTTCATTTCAATAATATCGTTATTACTATAATTTTTCGTATATCCTATTTCATGTCGTCGGTTCCAATCTGGTGACCTTTAGTTATATGTTTCTCCTAGATTTTAATAAAAGGCTATAGATATTTAAGTAATAAAATCCTTGAAATTTTGTTTTATTGAATTCTTCCAGACTGATGACATTGTATATTGCAAGAACAATTTTTCTATTAAAATTTCCCATTTCATGTAGACTATAATGGTTTTGTCAAACAATAACATTGAAAATATCCAGCAAGCAGTAACGGTGTACTTTTGTATGCATTAACCTTTACATAAAGCACAACTTTTCCTTGAAATGTCAGGTTAACTCGCATGAAAGCGCACTTCTTCCATCAATTGTATTGTACATCGGCCTTTGATTACGATTGATTCTCGGTATCAATGAATAATGTAAAGGGGTAATGAATGTTGAACGGTAATTGGCTTAATTAAACGTGTGATTGATCAATTACTAGAATTTACGTTACCAAGAACAAGTCAGAAGCCAACTGATTGATTATTGATTCAGTTGGGTTGGACTTTGTCAATTTTATGATAAGGTTTTTTGAAATTCTTGAAAGAAATTGATATAAGGCAGACAGAAGTTAAGATTACCTTTTATTAAAAAATTTCACTTCGAGGTGCCACTAAACATGTGTAGATATGGGAATTTCTATCTGCACCACTTTCAATGGCGTATTCTAGGGGAGGAGGAAGTAGCAAGATAACGATGACTTCTTACTAAATAAAACGTCTGGAAAGTTGTTTTTATTCGTTATTTTCACGCTAATAATAATTTTCTAGGATTTGCTGAAATTTTTTGTAAAACTTTTTCTTCAACCATCTCACGGTTTTCTTCAACAAAATTCTGATGCATACTCATCAAACATAATTCCGTCAACCTTCCCTCTCCTAAGCCAGGTCTTGACTCTTCGAAGCGTACTGAAGGACCGTTCTACAGTCGCCGTAGTGGGTAGAATTGTACTCAGAATTGAAAGCGCCCGCCTCGTGGCGGAAGAACATTGTCATTTAAAAGATCAGTTACTTCTATATCCTTTAATCTATCCACAGATAAAATTTTTTCTTTCAAATGTTGAACCATGCCAGTTCTGCGGTGATCTCATCCAACTCATAAAACGCTATAAATGATTTAGCGTTCTTATGTAATTCCCCGATAGTCATTTTGAGCATATGAGGGACGCAGTTTGTAAAGGCAAAAGCTGGGGAATTTCCTTGTAAAAATTGAATATTCAGCGATGTTGTAACATAATCAAAAAATCAATATAAAATATAAAGAATGAACGTCTCCAGTATTCATTGTCAGTGTCTGATAGAGGATTGCTCTTATGTTATTGCTTTTGGGCAAGACATTGAACAGTATTATCCGTTTTCAATTCCTATCCAACGTTATTTTGTAGTATTTTAACAGTGATTAGGTCTGCGACATCACGGTCCATCTTGAATACTTCATGGATTCCTATTATGTGTTCTCCCACCACGATCAAATCCATGATTTTAGTTTGCAAAACAATAACTACTGGTTCCAATACTGACAAGTATTTCGTGATTACGGCAACGATGAACGAGGGTTTCGTAACCGCTGAATGCAACTGGTATGCAGAATTTCTTGTGGCGTAGTTTCCCTCAATGGATTGTAAGGCTTTGACAAGTTCGGGGAAATTTGGTGAGAATTTTCGAATGGTTTTGTATTTTTCAGTAAATATGGTATTACACAATCGCGATAGATTAGGAGCCGAATTCATACGAGCAGTAGATTCTCTAAAAAATGTTATACTATCCTGTTTAGTGGCAATGGCGTTTCTACTTTCCGGTACATTTTTTGAGACATTTCCAAAGTATTGCTTCCAGCTATGACAATATTACGACGTAGAATACTTTTTTCTTAAAATTGCGTATACATCACCCTCCTTGCCTGCCAATGTGGAACCGCCATCAAAATCAAATCCTACACAATGTTCTGGTGGAAAATTGTAGCCAACCAAAAATCTATCAACTGCTTCTGCAATTTATGAAGAAACTTGTGCTTTCAGTTCCACAAATTCTGCGAAATATTTCTTGACTTCCTCGACTTTCATCGTAACAACGCAAGCCGATAGATAGCTGTTCCTTCCTTACTATGTCCGCTGTTTCGTCAGCTAAGACTGCATCAGCCCTATATTTTTCCCAGAGCCACATAAACCTAATAATTAATTTTGTATAATTGGAGTTGTGTAAACTGCATTTCGATGACACTTCTGCAAAAGATTTTTCAATTTTTAGTCGCCAGAATCGATTCGCAAATTCAGCAAATCGAAGAAAACCCCTTCATTCGCTTTTTCTCCTCTATGAGTAATAATATACAGGAAATAATCGATGATAATATTTGCACATTTTCGAGAAATGGCTTTGCAGCAACTGTTGCAGTTTTGTGGAAGTTAGTGGCAACATGATTACGGCAGGCTTCGTGCGTATCCTTGAACGTGAATGGCCTAATCATAAATGATCTCAATATCCCTCGTCCCCGTGGTAGGAAGAAATAAAACACGGTGCTTGGAATATACCAGCCATGATGTGTATTGATCCAGCCAGCCATGATTTAACTTTCTTCGCAAATGGCTTGCGTCAGTTTCAAAATTGTAATTTCGTGGTTGAGTCCAGGGATTTTTGAAAACGTCTTTCTTTTTTCCACTGTTAGTTGGAAATCTCGTTCAACATACCGACCCAGGTCATTTTCCCGATACCCATATTCCTCTTCAATTTCTGAATTAACTGCACAACCTGACCACAGGTGCTTGAGGATGTAATGGTCGCCCTTGTCCTATATCAGCCTATATGAACTTCTTGGCAGTTATTGTTATCACCGCCTTCACTGCTACTGTCTGTATACTTTTTCCTCTCACGGGTTTTAGTCGCTGCAACATAGACACAGTAACTCCACTTTCAGGTCGGTCAGTTATTGATAGTAATGAAAATCGAGCTGTTCAGGCTTAGATCATAAAAATGTCTAATGAAACCTCACAAGCTCCGAGTTTCCAACTAGGTATTTACATTGAAGCTGGTAAAAAACGTCAAACATAATTTAATCGACTTTAAAAAGTTCCAAATCGAAAAAAAAATTATTTTGAACGAATATTTCTGAAGTTGGAGCCAGTAACTAGACAAACTCGATCAATAAGCACGATCTATCTAAAGTTATTTGTTTTGTAGTTGCAGATTCTTAGCAATTACATTTTTAGCATACTTCGGCTATTTCCCGTCAGACAGCTCATTAATTTGTTAATTATGATTTTATTCCTATTCTCTTTACGTTTACTTTTCATTTTTAAGGTTGAAACCAGGTTTTGACTGTATTTATTTTTCATTCGAAAAATGGTCAAAATCTAGTATGAAAAACTGCTACATTCAAACTGGCAGAGAAACGAGTAGAAATTTCCACCTCTATAAAAAAGAATTGGATACGGCAAAAGTAGCAATAAAAATAATGAATCGGATTTTAAAATGGGAACTGGACTGACAATTGAAGGATAAAACCAATAGTGGAAGTTGAAAGAGATGTATGCTGCATTGCTGCTTCTAAATAAAAGTGTAAAGTATTCTTAACATGAGTTGTGAATCCTAAGTGGAATTTTCTTAAAAAAATCATTATTTGAGTCCGAAAGTGTCTTATAATTATAATAGGTGTAAGATTGAATGATCATCGTTGTGTATTGATTATATTTTTCACACGACTATTGAAGATTAAAAGCAATTACTTCAGGATTTATCAGCTAATCTTCACAGATAGTGAAATAGAGTTTTTAAATAAAGGTTTAAAATACAGCATACCACCAAAATTCACGAATAATATTAAACAAATAATAGCTACAGAATCTGAAATAGCTTTAAAATCTAATTCAAATAATTTTCTTCATGAGAAATTAGCAATTGTCAATTTAATCAAATATATTGAACCGTCAAAAGTTAAGCATCAAACAAAAAATGACATTACATTTTTAAATTCAATCAAAAAGAAAGTAGGAAATAATAACCTGTTACAAAATCTGACAAGGGGAACGCCACTGTCATATTGACAACTAATGATTATAATTCAAAGACATACAACTTTATAGAATCTAGCGATGTAAACGCTCTTAGAACAGACCCAACAGAAAAGTTATCTAATAATGTAAGAGATATTGTGAATAATTCAAATTATCTTTCAAGTGATGACGAAAAGAAGTCCATCGTTCATAGAAATCCTCATTCTCCACAATTATATGGAACCGTTAAATTACGTAAAATAGCGAAAACAATTAGACCTGTTTCTTGTGTCAATACTCCTAATAATGTATTATCAAAAACTTAGCAATATACTTAATAGTTACGGATATACATCTAAATACTCATTTCAATAGAACTAATAAAAAAATTGAAAGCATTCAAATTGCAAGATAGCTCGAAACTGATTTCATTTGATGTTACCAATATGTTCCCTAAAATTCCTCCTTAAGAATGTCTAAAACTCGTATGAAAATTACTAGAAGATAAAAATACTAATCCAGAATGACTATCGGATATACTTAATTTATTTGATGTATGTATTAATCAGAATTATTTCACTTTTGACAATATAAGATATAAATTCAAAATGAAGGTTTACCAATTTTTATGGACAATGTAGAAAGAAAAATCTTTGACAGTAATATTCCAAAAAATGTCTTATTTTGGTATAGATATGTAGATGACAAATTAGCTTGTTTTATGGGTAGTGAACGACAATTAGATGTATGTTTCAACCATATTAATAATTAACACCCAAAAATTAAATTTACATTAGAAGTTGAAGAAAATAGCTCAATCAATTTTATTGATTGAGGGATTAAAAGAATTAATTATGTACTTGATTATTCAATTTACAGAAAACCAACACACACTGATGTAACTATTCCATATAACTAAAAACACCCCATGTCACATAAACTGGCAGTATATAATTCAATGATACATAGAGTTTTCCAGTTCCTATGAAAAAATGTAATTTTATTAGGGAAATCAATACAATTAAAAAAATAGCAACATCCAACGGTTATCCATTACATATGATAAATAAATTAATTAATAAAAAAGAGGAAAAAGTGGCATTATAACTAAGATTTCCTAAACAAACTGATGAAATAAAAAATTATTAAACCATCACATATGCAGGTAATATTTCTAATTTCCTTAAAACAGAAAGTAATTTGAGTACAAAATTGTTAAATGTAAAAACAAAAGTATCCCCATTGAAGAAGTCTGGTATATATAAACTTAATTGTCCAGAATGTAATGCTGTCTATTTGGGTCAAACCCTTAGAAATTTTGAGATCAGATACAGTGGACATTTACGGGCATATAGATTAAATCAACCAAATAAGTGCCACTATGCAAAACATCAACTTTACACCTAACATTCATTGCCACACCTAACACAGAACTAGAAGTACTAGATATTTGTGATAAGAAACAAGAACTGAATTTCCTTGAAGAGTTAGAAATTAGAAGACACTTAAGAAACCCTCAATATCAAGTTGTCAATGAACAGATAAATATAGGGAGTTCTCCACTTTCGAACTGTCTTCTTGAGTGATAATTGTAAGGATCAGCAGATATAGTTTTCCTGGTTTTCTATATCATTGCACAGTTACACTGATCTTAATAGGAAAAAAGATAGCCAGGATATCTCCATAGGGCTAATAATATCTAAGCTTTAATATTTGTAACATCACATCTTCTTCTTCTGTTTTCTATAAACATATATTAATTTAATCATTAGGTAGGTCACTTCTTGGTCTAGCCAAAATAATTATTGAACTTCAGAGAGGCTTCAAATGAAATGTAACTTCTGTCATTCTGATAATGACATTTAATATAGAAACAATTGTCAATTATCTTAGAATTTTAAAAATATTTTCAATATATTGTGGAATTAACTAGAAACAGTAAGTTCCATTTAAAACTGTAAAGTAACAGTGGTTTGCACAACAGGAAGGGGTCCTTGAAATGCAAATTGGTTATAGGCGGATAAGAAATTTTGGACTTTTTTCATACCGACCTCAGTTGCTGTTACCTTTAACTCTGAAACAATGAATAAATTGACTTCAGTGGTCTCAAGAACCACTAGTATGGAATCAAGAATGGACTACTATCGTCTTCAGTGATGAATCCTAGTTCTACCTAGATATGCATGGCCACCTTTAGTCTTTATTAGAATGTGAGTATACTTAGAAACATTCAAGAAATATTGGAACCTCAACTCAGGACACTTTAAAATCATACTTTTCAGCAAGTTCGTCTCCTTCCTTGGTCACTAAGATCACCGGAACATGTATGGGACATAATCGGTGGAAAGTTAATACATTTACGGCGTCCTCCTAAAACTCCGATGGCTCTTCGACATGAGATAGAGGTGGCATGGAATGAGATACCCAAGGAGGATATTGATCACCTGATGACGAATATGCCAAGGCGCATTAGGGAATTTGTAAAGAATCATAGAGCTTCAACTCATGATTAAACTTGGCGAGCAGAGACTTAGATTATCCTCACCCGATTGAAGTGAAGTTTTAATCATTTACATTCTACAAACTCCCTGATATGTATGCCAAATATTGCCAAAATAAAATAATTTTTACTGGATGTTCGGATTTCTATGTCACTGACTATATAATTCAATTGTCTATAATATTTGAGGTTCCTTGGACCTGAACCTATGAATCTCTCTATAGTGGAGGAAATATTGGATTTAGAAAACAATTTGAAGAGTAGGCAAAGTTCAAGTGATAAAAAAGATTAGGCTCAATTTTAATTGAGATGAAAATTATGGGAATAACATATACGAGAAATGGATACCGAAAATATATCAAGACACATGAGGAGCTATGTTTGAAAATAATAGATGGTCTAAGACTAATTGTATAAATCAAATAGTGAAAATGGTGACCTCAGTTTTAGGGGGAAAAGTCGAGTAACAGAGAGAAACACGTATGAAAAATATGTTCGCAATATGGATGAGATCAATGTTTCTTTTACAATGCTACAAATTATTACAAGCAATGCTTCTGGTACTCGTATCCAGACGTTATGGTCTTCTATTTCTTACAGTTATGCAATAATATTCGCTGATTTCCAGTTTCTCGTGAACGACGACTTACCTTAGTAAATGTTTCAGATCATAGTGAGCGGATATTTCGGAAGAACCGTCTAGCCTCTAAGGCATACTAATTAGCTAATGCATACTAGCGATTTTAGCAAAAGCAAATGTAGATATCGATGTTAACTGAACAGAACTACATCTGCAACGGAATCGGATGAATTTTTTTTACATGGGTTCTTATGTTTGACAAATTAATTGTTAACATTCTTAATGGTTCTTAGAATAAACATGTTCTCCATCTTTTATAGGGAAAACTGTTTCCTATACATTCTGAAAACTGTGGCACTAAGGAAACATTGATGTCGATATGAATTCCACTTACAGTCAGAGCTGGTTTATCACAAAAAAGTCAACAGACATTATGAAATTCACTGTCTCGACCCTTGCTTCTTGGAATCTACTCATATTAGTATTTTAAATGAAACTCAACGTTTCTAGCTAATTCCACAATATAATGAAAAATATTAAAAATTCTAAAAAATGGACAATTATTTCGATAACTGAATATCGTCGTCAGAATGACAGAAGTTACATTTCATTTGATGCATACCTGATGTTAAGTAGTTATTTTTGGCTAGACCAAGAAGTGACCTACTTTGTGATTGACTTAATATATGTTAATAGAAAAAAGAAGAGATGTGATATTACAAATATTGAAGCTCAGATATTATTTGCCTTATGGTGATATGCTGGATACCATTTTTCCAATTAAGATCAGTATAACTGTGCATTGATATAGAAAACCAGGAAAACTATATCTACTGATCTTTACAATTATCACTTAAGAAGACAGTTTAATAGTGGAGAACTCCCTAGATTCATTTGTTCATTGACGACTTCATATTGTGGGTTTCTTAAGTGTCTTCTAATTTCCAACTCTTCAAGGAAATCATGTTCTTGTTTCTTATCACAAATATGTAGTACTTCTAGTTCTGTGTTAGGTGTCAATGAATGGTTGGTGTCAAGTAGATGTTTTGCGTAATGGGATTTATCTGGTTGTTTCAATCAGTATGCTCGTAAGTGTTCACTGTATCGGATTTCAAAATTTCTAAGGGTCTGACCCAAATAGACAGCATTACATTCTGGACATTTGAGTTTATATATACCTGATTCCTTTAATTTTGGTATTTTTGT
This sequence comes from Galeruca laticollis, assembly GCA_963921935.1. Taxonomy (NCBI): domain Eukaryota; kingdom Metazoa; phylum Arthropoda; class Insecta; order Coleoptera; family Chrysomelidae; genus Galeruca; species Galeruca laticollis. The sequence continues at coordinate 218,685,359 of OY998178.1, read as the reverse complement.
TGTAACATTTAACAATTTTGTACTTACGTTACTTTCTGTTTTAAAAACAATTATTGTTGTATTCGTTGCTAAAGATATTATCTTTGAAATACTATTAGAAATATTTCCTTCATATGTGATGGTTCTACAAGTTTTTATTTCTTCAGTTTGTTTAGGAAATATCAGTTGTAATGCCACTTTTTCCTCTTTTCTATTAATTAGCTTATTTATCATATGTAATGGATAACCGTTGGATGTTGCTATTTGTCTAATTGTACTAATCTCTCTATCAAAATTACATTTGTTCATAGGAACTGAAAATGCTCTATGTATCATTGAATTGGATGCCGCTAGTTTATGTGACATGGGGTGATTGGAACTATAAGGAATTGTCACGTCAGTATGTGTTGGTTTTCGGTGAATTGCATAATCAAGTACATTATTAACTCTTTGAATTTTCAAATCAAGAAAATTGATTGAGTTATTTTCTTCAATTTCTAATGTTAATTCAATTTTTGGGTGTAAATTATTAATGTGGTTGAAAAATATATCTAATTGTCGTTCACCACCTATAAAACAAGCTAATATGTCATCTACAAATCTACGAGTATACCAAAATAAAAAAAAATTTGAAATATTACTTTCAAAGATTTTTCTTTCTAAACTGTCCATAAAAATCTTTGCCAAAATAGGTGATATAGGGCTTCCCATTGGTGAACCTTCATTTTGAATATATATGTTATTATCAAAAGTGAAATAATTCTGATTGATACATACATCAAACAAATTAAGTATATCTGATATTATTCCTGGATTAATATTTTTATCTTCTAGTAATTTCCTTACAAGTATTAGACATTCTATAGGAGGAATTTCAGTGAACATATTAGTAACGTCAAATGGAATAAGCTTAGCGTTATCTTGTAATTTGAATGCTTTTAATTTTTTGATTAGTTCTATTGAATTTTTAATTTAGTACTTGGATTCATATCCGTAACTATTAACTATATTGCTAAGCTTCTTTGCCAATAGATTATTAGGAGTATTAACATAAGAAACTACAGGTCTAATTGGTTTCGTTATTTTATGTAATTTGACGGTTCCATATAATTGTTACCAATGCGGATTCTCATGTATCATGGACCACTTTTCGTAATCACTTAAAAGATAATTTGAATTATTAACAATATCCCTTACATTATTACAAAACTTCTTTGTTGGGTCTGCTCTAAGAACTTTTACATCGCTAGATTTTATAAAGTTATATATTTTTGAATTATAATTTTCAGTTGTCAAAAGTTATCACATTTTGTAACTGTTATCATCTTCTACTTCCTTTTTTATTGCATTTAAAACTGTAATGTCATTTTTTGTTTGACGTTTAACTTTTGAAGGTTCAATATTCTTGATTAAATTGGCAATTTTCAATTTCTCATGGAGAAAATTATTTGAATTAGATTTTAAAGCAATTTCTGACTTTGTAGCAATAATTTGTTTAATATAATTATTAAATTTTGGTGGTATGCTGTACTTTAAACCTTTATTCAATAATTCTATTTCACTATCTGTGAAATTAGTGTCTGAAAGGTTTTCAAATCGGGGTGCAAAGTGTGTTGGAATGTAGGTACTCACAGTTTCATGATGTTCAGAGTATTGAATTCTATGTTATGTGTGTTCAAGTTTATGTAGCTTTTGTTCTTGTTTCTTAAATTTCTTGTGATTCATTGTGCTGAAACTGAATGTAGAACTTTTATGTAGTTGTCTGAGGAGTCTCTTATCTTAAACTATTTTTTACACTCTTCTTATATCCATACTCGTTGAGCACATTTTATTGCTTTTTGTGCACCAGGTGTTTTAGTATGGCATTTCATATTCACATAATTTGGTATTACCTTTTTTCTAAGGCATTCTACGTCAAAGCAAATGTTTTGTGATGCTTTGTAAAAAAGAGGAAAAAGTGGCATTACAACTAATATTTCCTAAACAAACTGAAGAAATGAAAACTTATAGAACCATCACATATGAAGGAAATATTTCTAATAGTATTTCAAAAATAATAGCAACGAAAACAACAATAATAGTTTTTAAAACAGAAAGTAACGTAAGTACAAAATTGTTAAATGTTAAAATAAAAATAGCAACATTAAAGAAATCAGGTATATATAAACTCAAATGTGCAGAATGTAATGCTGTCTATTTGGGTCAGACGCTTAGAAATTTTGAAATCCAATACAGTGAACAGTGAACACTTACGAGCATACAGATTAAAACAACCAGATAAATTATATTACGCAAAACATCTACTTGACACCAACCATTCATTGACACCTAACACAGAACTAGACGTACTACATATTTGTGATAAGAAACAAGAACTGGATTTCCTTGAAGAGTTGGAAATTAGAAGACACTTAAGAAACTCACAATATGAAGTCGTCAATGGAGAGATAAATCTAGGGAGTTCTCCACTATTAAACTGTCTTCTTAAGCGATAATTGTAAAGATCAGCAGATATAGCTATCCTGGTTTTCTATATCATTGCACAGTTATACTGACCTTAATTGGAAAAATGATATCCAGGATATCACCATAGAGCTAATAATATCTAAGCTTCAATATCTGTAATATCACATCTTCTTCTTTTTTCTATTAACATATATTAAGTCAATCACAAGGTAGGTCACTTCTTGGTCTAGCCAAAAATAACTACTAAACATCAGGTAGGCATCAAATGAAATGTAACTTCTGTCATTCTGACGATGATATTCAGTGATCGAAACAATTGTCAATTTTTCATTTTATTGTGGAATTAGCTAGAAACGTTGAGTTTCATTTAAAACACTATCATGAAATTCGTCAATATTCAAATGACAAATCGCTCACAACAATATTTAGGATAACTCTGGAATTACTTCCTATTATTGTGCAATGATACTGCTTAATGTCATACATTCACTGGTGAACTTGACGCTACTTTGCAAGCGTTCAAATAATGCACAAATAATAATTTGTACGTATTCTCTTTCTCTCTCTCTCTCTATCTGTCCCTCTCCCCCCTCCTCACTCCCTGAGTCTCTCTCTCTCTTTCGTTCTCTCTGCTCAACTATTCAAATTATCAGTGTTATATTTACCAATCATCCAATCATTCAATGTATATATGGCATCGAAATATTGTGAATCTTAATAAAAAATAGGTCAAGATATCAATGAAAAAGTGTAAGAAGTACTAGTTCGATTTTTTTCCAATTTTATATTCTGTTGCTTCTCAGCCTGCAAAATTGTATCCTGGCAACTGTAATGGGGGCTTCTTACTCATAAAACAGAATGTCCATTGACCTATTAGTATCAAATTACTTGGAACCAAACTAACAATATTACGGCTTCCACAGAAATGTAGATCGCGTTATTTTTGATAACAGGGACTCAAAAACGAGATGGAGATATTTGAGGATGACAACAAGACACGTATAGTTTGGGCTTGTGTTTTTGCAAGATCACTCTCTCTCTCCATGTTGTAGAGTTTGCAGTACCCGTGGTTCTGGAGGTCGATTATTAAGTTTTTGATGATGAATTTTGTGAAAGTTTTCATTTTAGCCTTAACATGTTTTCGAGAATATCTGCGAAATTGAAAGGAAAAGAATGGTAGAATCGTGTTCTGTAACGTCAGCCGTGCCTTGAAGTCTCATATAAGGCATTGGTGTACCAATATAGAAAGCTTTGAAGTACTGGAGGATAGAGTAAGCGAAAGTAATGAGAATATGATACGTCAACGATATAATTATATTTGCAGTATACCATCAAATTTTTTAAAAAAATTCAATATGAAAATGAACATAGAGGCCAAAACAACGATTATTTCTAAACACAAAAGAGATAAACCACATTATTTACATAAAAAATGTTCAACTAAAACATATAGAGTACTCTACTGCAATGGTATCAGAATATGGCAAATTATATAATGAAATCATAGAGGAAACTACAAACGCTAGAAAACTTTTCAACATAATTTAAATAACCAACTCAGGAAAAAAGGGAAGCCATACCATTGTTGACAGACGGCTTTGAATCATGGGAAATACTGAACGATAATGGGACAAATATTAAAGAAAAGAAACGAGATTGTTCCGCAATACTGAAAATAAAATCCAAGTATATCATGTCCCAAATGAAATATTCCGATAAAGATCAAGTACAAAGTCGGTAAAATAGTATACATGAGAAAGCCAACGAAGATGATTTGAACACGTGAACAGTGTAAGGAAAATAGGATAATGCCAAATATTACATGGACTGTCAGAAATAAATGAAGAGGGAGAACAGCGAAGAATCAATATACTCAAAGTGTCACCGCAAACAAGTGACCGGAAGAAATGAAGAGAGTGAAAAAATCAATGGAAAGTGTAGCTCAACTACAATTCCTCACACCGACAGAGGTAGGTAGAATGAGGATTGACCGAGTAAGCTTTTGTTATGGCTAAGCTTTTTCGATACTTCTCATAAATTTTTTGGGACAGCTTTTTGAGGAAGTTCCCTCACAACATTGCGTCGTCAGTTTACTTTTTGAATACTTTGTTGGTTCATCGGCACTGTCGGCACAGTTTGTTGCAGTTCCTGTGATTTGTTTCTTAACTATTCTTCTTGTGGTGATACCATCATCAGGGTTATTGTATGATTTGTTTTCAATGTATGTTAGTTTGGAGTAATAGGTGATTTTGCGTTAAAGTTCTTTTTTTTTTTAGTTTTTAATCCTCTCCATATCTCTAGACTATTTGGAGCGTCGAAGTGGTGCGCTTCGTATCGTCTTAGAGAGGCAGTTCACTATTTCGAAAAGAAATTTATCAATTTTCAGTTTTTTGGTACTATTATAACTATTCCCAGATACATCGTTGGCTGAAAACAGCGAACAGGGTGATGTTTTAGGAAGTCGTTTCTCACTTCAATAACTATGTGTTAAAGCTACCTTTTTGACTTTTACTGCTCTGTCCAAAAATTTTCAATGCACAATTGTTGTCACCCACAAGGTTTTCACAAGTGAAAATTCATAATTTGGAATATTGACTTTTATGATTTTCTTCAGTGCCTCCATTGTCGCGAAGTCGAATCGAAACTAACGTGGATTAATATCTCTCAAATAAAACTAAGAAGTAAAATATTTATATTTTTGAAACAAATAAACCATCATTAAAATTAATTTAACTAATTTGATAATATATGTATATAATACTAAAAGTGTACGTTAATGTAAACATGATGCTATTCCTACCACGTGTCGTTTCTATTTAATTTATTAACGTTTCACAGCAGTAAGTTTCGTCCCATGTAATTAAATCTATGATAAATAGATTAATTTAACACTCTAGTAGTCTCATGAATCTTTAAACGATCTTTACATTGTTGATATCAAATCGATGCTCTAAAGACTTCACAGAGTGTCAATTCGGGCTAAACCAGTGATTAACCGTACTCGCTGAAAGTAAAGCTGTAATTATTAGAGCATGTCTAATGAGCCTGTTACTAATTGCTAGGTAAACAAAGCTCGATAATTATTTCTGTCATGAATAAAAAATCATTGTTGTAGGACACACCTTCTTAAAGACGAAACTAGGCATTAAAATCATTAGTGATTTCTTTTGAATTATTCAAAGCATATAATTAGTTATTGAGTTTAGTGATAGTCCATGAAAGTTGATTCCAATCAAATATGGAGCAATATCGAAATGTTTTTATCAAAATTTTACAAAAACAAAGAAAACTTAATAGAATTCAGTTTCACATTTGTTCACGTTTAAATTAAGAATTGTTTTTATTCATTTCACTCCAACCGCTGGGTTTATTAGCGAGATCAGATACAGAGTATAACAAAAAATTTACAATAATGTATACAGTGCTTCTCAAAAGTCCCCTTCCTCCGTTTTATTTTGATCGGTGATACTTAAACTGATGAAATTTGGATCGTGAAAATGTACTATTGAAAGCTTCTCTACTAGTGGTAACAGATGACGTAATATTCATCGGTGACGTCACCAAGCAATTGAAACCAATAATATTAAATGGGAGCTTATGGCAAGTGACACCTCATTAGAGAGGTATTTAGAATACCTATTCAATCATACTAATTTCTTCGATTTACGGTGTTTTTGATGGTTAAAATAAATAAAATTTGAGTCTTGCTTTTAATTAATGAATATTTAAGTTCTTATGATAATTGTTCAAAATGTGCTCCATCTACTTTCGGGCAGTAAAACATCCTATTATTAAACTCTTGTCGGACTCGATAAAATATATCAGGGGAAATTGCGTAACATTCTTCAACAATTCGTTGTTTCAAAAAGTCAATACTGCCAGGACCTATAGCGTAAACTTTATATTTGGGGTATCCCCACGGAAAAAAATCTAAAGGTGTTAGATCGGGTGACCAAGCTGGCAATTTTATCGGCCCGCGTCGTCCAATCCATCTACCAGAATATTCCTCATCTATATGACGTCTTACTGCAAAGTAATAGTGTAGGAGCACCGTCTTGTTGGAACGTTATTTCTACGTTACCAAATTCATCTGGATTATCTTCCAGGATTTGATGAATTAACGGTTCAATTGCGTTTTCTAACATTTGGAGATATCCTTCACCTGTTAAATAACAGTTCAAAAAAAGAGGCCCGACTATGTGGTTTCCCAAAATACTTTCCCAGGCATTTACTTTTAACCCTTAACTGGTGACCATGCTTCTCACAGACTCCGCAAGATCGTTTACGCGTCGGCATTCCCCACCACAAATACGTGGCGAGCCGCCGTTTCGTGTACCTTCATAGCACAGCCTAATGAACACACAGCCCAGACTCTTAACGTCGGCACTTTGATATTATTTATTGAAAATCTGTGACCTTGAGGACGCCATTTGGGAGTAAATGTCAGAGTTGGCTGTAACTTTATTTTGGTACCGCTGGCAGGGCCGTCCTTAGAAATGTAAAGTAAACATGAGAGTATTATGTTTATTTAAATATACATAGATAATTATTGAAACAGAATATAGGTAAGCTGTTCTAGTGACGTGAAATATTGATATTTATTATTTAGCTATATTCCCGCGTTGGTAAGTAGGTAGTTCGATTCGTTTGTAACGTAATGAATTTTTATTACTACCGATTAAAAGACTCCCAACTACGTACGACAATGGTTACGACTAGCTCCTTCTGCATTCTAGTCACTGATCTGAGACGTTTTACGCCGGAGGGCGTGTATGCGCGAATAGCTGCGCACTCTGTTCTCGCCAAGTGAGAGTCTCTGCTGTGTGTTTTATATGCTGTGTTCATAGCCTTTAGTGTTCTTACAGATGTCTTAGTGGGAGATCCGTCCGTAGTTTCATTTTGGAATTATTTACATCGCGGAGTCTAGTAGACGCAAGGTCACCATTAGTGATATCATAATATGGCTTCTTCTCGCCCCACTGTAAGCGCAATAGACGACGATTTCGAGGAAGTATGCACAAAATGGTTTAATGAGGCGAACAGTGATATAAGTGATGATGATGTGGACGAAGAATACTGTATAAACAGTGATCATTTCACGGATAGTGAACAAGAAATGAGTGAAAATGAAGCAGAACATGACCCGGAAACGATATCCACCGAAGGCGAGGAAGAAAGCGTCTATTCCAATAATTATTACTATGGAAAAAATAGGTTTAAGTGTAGTAAAAAAGAGCCAACCAGAAACGTCCGTACAGGCGCTCATAATATAATTGTACTTCCATCAATGCGTTCACATGTAGAAAAGTGAAAGAGTCCTGTTTATTACTTCAATAAAATGTTTTTGCCAGATATGTTAGTCTTGTTGTCAAGAGAACAAACGAAAAACTCTCATCTTTTCGGCCAAAATATAATACAGAAAGAGCCGAGTTGGCTGATATCGACGAAATAGAATTCAGAGCTTTTTTGGAACTGCTTCTCTATACATCCATATACAAGTCAAATCATGAGGATGTACGAAGTCTTTTTGCTACGAACGGGAAAGGAAGGCCCATATTTAGAGCAGTTATGTCACAGAAGCGTTTTCTAGCCCTAATGGCTGGTTTAAGATTTAACGATGCCTCGGACCGAGAACAAAGAGCAAAGGAAAATTCAGCTGCTGCTATCCAAGAATTTTTTGATTTATTTATCCGCAATTCAAAAAACGCATATAAAGTTGGAGCCAATGTGTGCGTAGACGAGATGCTTCTAGGGTTTAGAGGAAGATGTCAATTTAAAATGTATATTCCCAACAAACCCTGCAAATATGGGATAAAACTTTTATGCGTGACTGATGCACGAACTGGGTATCTACACAACGCCTACATTCATGCTGGAAAAGGTTCAGATGGATTCAACCTGACACCCGAAGAAAGAAAAATGAGCATACCTTCTCAAGCAGTAATTAGACTGGTCAAACATATCAACAATACTAATAGAAATGTAACTGCCGATAATTGGTTTAGTTCAATTGAGTTAGTGCATCATTTACAAAAAAATAAGCTTACCTACGTTGGCACAGTTAGGAAAATTAAAAAAGAAATTCAGCCACAGTTTCTTCCGCAACGAAATCGTAATGAAGGCGACACTTTATATGGATTTACAAAAGACATAACACTTCTATCCCGTACACCTCAAAAAAACAAAGCTGTAATAATAATTTCTTCCATGCATCACTCTATAGAAATCGATCCAGAGAATGGATTACCAGAAATAAATTCTTTTTATAACTTGACCAAAGGAGGTGTGGATGCGATGTATGAAAAATATGTAAAGTATTCCTGTAGCCGCAGAACACGCAGATGGCCTATGGCTATTTATCATAAAATAGTGGCCGTATGTGGTGTTAATTCTTACATTATGCTTACTTCTGTACTCACAAATAATTGGACTAGATTCAGGTTTATAGAAACCCTGGCAGATGAGCTAGTTTCCTTACATTTAAATAGAAGGTTTGAAAAGCCAACGATACAAAGGCAACTAAAACAACTTATTGGAGTATCCTTGACATTCCCGAAAATACAATAAGAAAAGCTTGAAATAAGAAAGTAATGCCACATCTACCCATCCAAATTAAGAAGAAATACTGCATATATATGCACAAAGTGTCAAAAGTCCATTTGCTTGCAGTGTTCGCGAAAGATCTGTAAAAATTGTGCCAGACAGGAGCGAGACTGATATATTTTTTTGTCTCTTTTAGTGGTTTGCAGGTTTTGTGTAGAATCTATATCTTGTTACTTTTCACATTTTTTATCTCAAATATACTTATTTTTAAACACTTATCATGTTAATTTGCATATGGTTCAGATTTTTTTTGGAATATGTTTTTATTTTGTATTTGTTTATTAACTTGAATTTGATTTTTTCGTTTTAATAAATGTTAAAATATCATGACAATATTGCTTTATTAATAAAAAAAATGTTATTTCAATATTTTTTCAAAACGATTGAAAAAATCCGCTTTTTTTTGCTAGGAGTCTATCAGACTCATGGTCACCATGTATGTATGTATTATTAGGATCACCAGTTAAAGGTTGATATGAACTGTGTATGTTTTTCACGCAACATGTGAGGATTTATGTCACTCCAATACCTCACAGTTTGAATATTAATATTTCCATCAAGGAAGAAAGTACTTTCGGCACTAAAACAAATTGTCCTTACATAGTCTGGCCGTTGGAGAATTTTAGTGGACATGTTTTCACAGAATTGAAGCCAATTTTTAATTTGTATAGATGAAATTTGTTTTTGGTCAACATCCTACTCGGTAAAGGGCAATCGGGGTATCTCTCATTAAAAATGCGTTCCACTGCATGAAAATTATTTCCATTAAGATAGCTGTTACTTTGTCAGCTAGAGCACGTACCATTTTATATATGTAGATACTTAAACGTGTCGTTAAACAATAATTAAACTAAAAATTCAAGATATGTATGTCAAAAAGTAAATTAAAAAACATCAACTTTTTTACAACTAACCAAAAGCGAAGTTTTCAATTTTCATTAAATAAAAGCGAAACTCAAATTTCAGTGTTTATTTATTTTAACTATCAAAAACATCGTAAATCCAAAAAAAATAGTATGATTGAGTAGATATTCTAAGTATCTTTGAAACGTGGTGATACTTGCCATAAGGTTGCATTTAATATTATTGGTGTCAGTTGCCTAGTGATGTCACCATGCCTACTGTGTCACCTGTTGCCAGTAGTAGAGAAGCTTGCAATAGTTCATTCCAAATTTCATCAGTTTAAGTATCACCGATCAAAAGAAAACGGGGGAGGGGACTTTTGAGAAGCACTGTATAAGCCGGTGTCCTTTAAATAACCTATTGTACTTTCAATGCTCATATCTTCACCTAGAGTCTCCGCTATATTAGTTGAAATGTTCTCCTTCTTTCTTGAAGTTTCTAATTGTTTACACTCGGTTAATATATGCTTCACACTAACACTTATTTAACAGGTTTCACTTATTGGTAACTAAGTTCGTGTGATGATATGTTAATGGGTCAAAGTGCTATGGCCTGGCCGCAAACGCGACATTGTGGGAGTCTATTCGATGTTGGTTGGGGCCACGGATTTACTAATTGTTCGATCTCTCTTAGATTATTTTGTGTTGCACTCCATACGTTTTGCCATGCACTAAACACTTTAGAATTTATCACAGATTTGATGTCCTAAGAAGATACTTCGTCTATTTGGATAGGGTCCTGGTTGTTTGGTGCTGATCGAGCGAGTTGGTCTAGTTCTTCACCGGAATGTGACGGTACAAACATAAAGTTGACGGTTTTCCGTGAGCAATTTCTGTTTTGATCAGTGAGGCGATTGGATTATTGGTATACAAGTGTTGGATAGTTTGGAGCGAGCTGAGTGAGTCTATTATTGTTGGAGATAGGGGCCTTTCAGGTTCTTTAATATGAATAAGTGCTTGTAGTATTGCATACAACTCTGAAGTGTACGAAGAAGTGATCCGTTTGACATTAAAATTTATGGATGTATTTGGGGTGAGGATGGATGCTCCTACACCGTCTGATGATTCTATTATGTTGATATTTTTTTTCCAATTGAACATTTAATATTGTAATGGTTTCCTCATATTGTATAATTAATTATATGTTATAAATAGTAATACCTTATAATGAAGAAGAAGATTCGCAGTTCCAATTCCAAAAAAGGGACTGTTGTTGAGTTGTTGACAAAACTATTTTTTTTTGGATAACTTTCTATGTAGTTTGGAATACTTCAGTTTATATTTTCGTTACTTTCATAGCGAAAGTGTTTCCGATTTATAATGTTTTCCTCTATGTATATTTCAATTTTGGTTTTGAGTACTCTGTGTGTGTTATCTCTAAATTCTTAGCACTTGGTTCTGTCTTGGTGAGTTACTGCTCTCCAAACTTTCCGGTTATAGGAAAGGGGGGAAATGCCAAGGCTTGTTATTTTTTTTTCTCTTTTGATTTTTCCTTTATAGTTACGTAATGTATTTTAAAAACACACACACATTTTTAGTAACGTTAGAAGATTTTCTTAGTATATTTCTGTTCCTTACCTTGTATTTTTTTTCTATAATACCTCGCTATGTTTCCCTAGGCGCTTTATGTTCTCTTCAATCTATGAATATGAATTTTTTTTTCAGTTGTCTTAGATTTTTTCTTTTGGTTTAGTGTACCTGAGATTTCCGGCACCCTATATCACACTTAGTGATTATTTTTTTGTAGATAGGGAATGTAGTTGTTATCTTATCTTATCGTTGAGATTTAAGCATTTCATATTTTGGTAGAGGTTACCCCTCCAATTTTTCTGGATATTTTGCTGAGGCGTTTAGCATCTCACATTTTTTGATACTTTAGAATCTCAGTATGGTACCAAGAACTGTTTTGACTATAATTGCATATCATTTGCAATGGTTTATTATCGCTAGTAGGTATACGATCCTATGATATACATTTTGAGCTTACTGCATTTTTTTATGTCATAGCTTCGAGCTGGAAAAGGTTAACAATTTTTTTACATCAATTAAATTTGTTTCCTCTTATTTTCTTGTTTTCTTATCTTCTCATTGCTCTTACCTTTCCATTTCTCGTTTGTTCCCATTATTTATTTGAACATGTAAGCACATCTTCTTCTTTTGCTAATCACCACAATATTGATGTTTTGGCTACTTTTCTTCGTAGACTGTTTGTGTTTGAAAAAAGTAATTTTTCGAATTTCTTTTTTTCTCCGAGGAGAGGGAGTGTAACAAGCCGATCGCCTGTTACGATTTCTATCGGACTATGCTATTTTAATTTCGTCGTACTAATGTTTCGAAATTAAAAAACTTGTTTCTTTAACAAAATTCGTGTATTTAAACGATATCGTACATTGGAAAAGTCTCTTCCTATCAGTAAAATTCATGAGTTAGTACCTACATCGTTGTGGTTTCACATATTTGCTGGTGAGTTAGATTTTAGAAATATTTTTCCCGATGTTTTTACTGTTTGATTTAAAATTATAATATCGGCTGGCGTTTGATGAATTTTGTATGTTTAATTCTTTTTTATTGTAAAAAAGAAACATTTTAAATTCTTTTTGAAGCAAATTTTTAATAATTTCTTTTCATTATTTTTTTAGCTTTTTTATAATTCCGCATTTTCTGTTTATTTAGGGAACAAAGCGAATATGAGAGAACAGACTTCTGTTAGTTTTATTTTAAAAACTAGATTCAGTTTTTTATGTGTTGAAGCATAAGCTTCCTATCTGTTCTATTTATTCCTTCTTTTCCAGAATTTTTCCTTGATTTTTACTCATTTTTCTTTCCTCAGCGCTGCAGCCCCTGGGAAGGCCCTATGAAAACACCACCCATAGAAGACAACAGAAAACCGGCCGGGATGGATTGAAGACCATATCTCCATCGACTAGGACCTAGCTGAGAGCTGAATAATTCCAGAACCTCTCGGAAGATAAGTCCTTTGTCTTATATTCAATTCATGGAAATCTAGAATTGGAGATTTTTATTGTATAACGACGTTCGTATTCGTCTTGTATTTTGGATATGCAGTTAATGTGAATTATCTATTGAGTTATTAATAAATATAATTTGCTGAACATTTGATATTTGATTTTCAGCAATTTATATTAACTTGGACCATCGCGTCAAAATATTCTTATTATTTCGTTTGTTAAGTTAAATGAAATATAAGGTTTTCCAGCCTCTAACCTTTTTAGTATTTTGTTTAATTTAAGTATCGCTTAAAAATCTGGTGGCGTCCAATTAAATATCGATTGTTCACCCCATCCCTGTGATTGCTATAAGGATACATTAACTGGAGTCGAATACCACAACCTGAGGAAGAGTCTCAAGCCGGGGGAGAACATATGTTACATATTTCGTAGATGTTGATTTAAAGCTGATATGGTTTTTCAGAAAATTATTTTACTTTGGATCGGAACCGGACCTATCTCACAGTTGTGCTGTTTGAAGGACGACGGCTCATCTGTGTGCAAATTTCTTGTTTGAATAATTTTGACAGAAGATGGATGTTTAAAATCAAGAATTAATAATAACGAGTAATTTCATTTACTCACAGTTTGCACCTGATGTAAACAAATGACTTATCACTTGGTTGTTGCACTTTTTGAAAAATTTCAACTTAATAGTTAGTTTGTTATACTTTTAGACTGAATTGATAGAAACGATATACATTGCTTTCGATTTCAGGGTCCGGCTCCTCAATTAAGTATTGAAACGATCAATTTTCAAGAAATGTCAGTATGCAACACGTTCCAAATAGAATGTTAATGGACGCGGCGCTGATTGTTTTAATTCTATCGGCAGAAAGCGTAGCATGCAAAATTGAGATTACAAAACTCACGGAAGAACGAACGGTATCACGGCCATTTGTAGAGCAGTTTGTGTGTTAGTTAAGTGATACTTGGCAAACAATTCGCATCTTCAAACTACTTCTAGACATGTAAGTGAATGCTACCTAAACGAATTATATCCTACTTACAATCATTCATGTAATTTTGAATAATCAGAACAAAAATATAAATTGAAATAATATTGATTCGAATGATTATTATACTTGCCGATGAGCAGAAGGAATGTAGCAAAAATTTGCTGTGACCGGCACAGAGACAACCCGCAATTTAGTACATCTGTGCAAAATAATTTGAAATCGAAAAAACTAACTGGGGCAGTTTTAGATTGGAATCTTGTGAGCTGTAGTAACTAGCAACAATAACATGAACGGTAAACAAAACCAGTACAAATCAATAAAGTTTTGGAGGCAAATGTAAATTAAAAAAGGGTCAAAAATGGAAACGGGTCATCTTAGACAAAAATGTTTGTAACACGCACATGTTTAGCTTTATGTAGTAAATAAAAAGTACTGTGGAAGCAGTTCTACAAAAATTTGAGGCAGTTGAAGTTTTCCTATTGAATCGGATGATACCTGCAAACGGTGGAATAAGGTCCTGAATTGCATGACGGCATTCATTTTGTATAACTGCTAGTTATTGGAATCTTTAGACAATTGAAAATTGGATCTTTGATGCTGCAAATCGGCCAAGTTGGGAGCATGGTATAGTGCATCTGGGTAAATTGGCATAAAACAGGTGAATGCTTTCCAATTTTTATGCCATTACGAATTAAGCTCAAATTTAAACATTCAAAAATTAAAATGAAAGACTTATACAGTTGAATTATTGGATCTTTACCCGTGAGTCATTAATATCTGATAACATAACCTACATAATTAATAAGTGTCATCTCTTTCTATTAATATTGAAGAGCAGAACAAAATTATTTGACATTTATCGGTTATGTTATCAGATAATAATGACGCACGGGTAAAGATCCAATAATTCAACTGTAAATAAGTCTTTAACAACAAGTGTTTTACGTTTTCATCTTTCAAATACAGTAACCGTTCAATAAAATAAGTGAATATGACAATAGTAATACAACTTCTATATACGTATGTATCATATAAATGGTCCTTCGAATCAATTAGGTTTAGGTTAACCTATAAATTGTCAATTTTTTTTACATTTGTTTAGGTTTGAATAAATTTGGTTTGTTAGCTTATTCGTATCCTTTACAAATGCCATATTTCTATTACCTACAATTTAAATCCAATGACCTATGAAGCTCCCTAAGTAGAGCTTCTTTAGTTTTATGGAGCTAGTGCACTAGCTAGGTTTATCAGTTAAACCTACTGAAACTGGTATCAAAAGAAAAAGTGAACCCCCCTTTGGTCCAGTTGTGTTTCTGGTTTCTGGGAGCAATTGTTCATTTCTCCAAATTTTTGATTTAGAATATTATTAAGCCATTTATATGTGAGTGTTGTGTGTTTTATTTAATATAAAATCAAGTGTTCTAAAAAAATTAGAGGAAAAATAATCGATAGTCAAGGCCATCAAATTGTAGAAAACGTTGCAACTTTCATGGAATCTGAAGACGAACACGTAATTTAAATTCCTTTGCAAAATCATCGGTGAGTCAAATAAAAAATAATGTACGGCATTCATGCGGATCTATAGAAAAGTAGTAGATATAAATGGATTCTCCTAAGTGAATACTTTAAGGTTTGTTTGCAAAGAAAATACTAATGAATATTAATTATCTCATACGCAGAAAAACCATCTTGGTCAGGTTGTAATATGTTGAATAAGCCAAATACGCACAGTTATTATCCATTTTCACAATGCAAATATTGCTGATTTTTAATAATTAAATTGCAGATTGCGAAGTCTAAAAGCAACTGCCGTGAGTAGAATTAAAAATGAATCCTTGGCTATTCAAAGAGGAGCATCTACATCCTTTAGATCTTCTCGAAAAAATAGACCGAGGAAGAAGAGTACTGGAAGCTATGAAATTTGGAAAAACCCCAAGGATTCGGAATATCGAATAATGATCAATAAAAGAGATACTAAAAGTAATTACAAAAAACTTCTGCCAGTTCACTTTTATTACGGGTTTTCCTATCTAAGGTGCGAGAAGTATTTGTTTACCACATCAGGGTATATTTGAGCGAGGAAAACGAGTTTTTAGTAAAAAACCCCGTGTGTATGTCGTCGTCGTCATCCACTTTTTGTAACATGTCTTAGCACGATACAGCCTCCTCCGGAATGCATAGTCAGCAATTTTGATTGGTTATTGTTCAGGGCATCTCATAGATGAACTCTATTGATTTCTCACAGATATACTACATTTTTGTACATTTTTTGAGAAATTTCTTTATATTAGAACGATACAGCCTCTGGACTGTAGACAAGTCACCAATTATATGGTTGGGTTCGGTTCAGGGCGTTTCACATATGTCACTTAATAATATTCAGCTCACCAAAACCAATACAACGTGTCCTACGAATCCAGATATACCACATTTCTGGTAATTTTTGGAGAAATTACGATATGAGCACGATACAGCCTCCGAAGTGTACACAAGTCACCAATTTTATGATTGGGTATGTTTCAGGGCATATCACAAATGAAAACTTTTGATTTTCAGCTCCCCAGAGTCAGTACAACGGGTCCTATAAATCCAGATATTGTACATTTGGGGTCAATTTTGGAGAAATTTCGGTATTAGCAAGATACAGCCTCCGCAGTGTACACTAGTCACCAATTTTATGATTGGGTATGTTTCAGGGCATATCACAGATGAAACATATTGATTTTCAGCTCACTAGAGGCAGTACAAAGAGCCCTACTAATCCAGATATTCTACATTTTTGGTCATTTTTTGAGAAATTTCGATATGAGCACGATTCAGCCTCCGGAGTGTACACAAGTCACCCATTTTATGATTGGGTATGTTTCAGGGTATTTATAGCTGAAACCTTTTGATTTTCAGCTCACAAGAGCCAGTACAACGGGTCCTATAAATCCAGATATACCACGTTTTTGCTAATTTTTCGAGTGATTTTGGTTGGTTAGCACTATATAACCCCCAGAGTGTGTATATGTGACTAATTTTATGATTGAGTATTGTTCAGAGCATCTCAAAGATGAACAATGTTGATTTTCAGCTCACCAAAACCAGTACAACGGGTTCTATTGATCCAAATATTCTACATGTTAGGTCACTTTTGACGAAGTTTCGGTTTTTTAGCACGGTACAGCCTCCGGAGTGTCTATGAATAACCAATTTTATGATTCAACATTGTTCAGGGTGTCTCACATTTCTTAAGTAAACATTAATTAATAAAAGTTCAGCTTTCATGTTGTAGAGAATGCTGCTGGAGGTTGTGTCTTGTCTTGTAGGTTGAATTCGGTTTAATAGATATGTTGTTGTGTTTGGTGTCTGACGTCTAAATATGTAATCTAAGGCACTTGCAATCTGTTGTTGTTGTCTCTAATTTTGTAATTCTTCAGGTATTCAATTTATCGTAAGCATTTCCCATTTCTTTTGACTTGAGTCAGTTAGACATAATAATTATAGAAAAGAAGCCAATCATGTATTTTGGTACGGGATTTTCTTGTGAGCAGTGCGATTTCGGTTTAATGAGAAACCATCATCAATACACCATATCCTCACAATTTTAAAAAACATATAAAACGAATCAAAATATAGTGTTTGTAACACTATAATAATAATAATAATAATAATAATAATAATAATAATAATACGCTTTACAAAATAATTAGTGGGATTATATGCAACAAAATATATAAACATCTAATAGACCACGAACTTCTGGCAGAGGAACAAAAAGGATGCAGAAGAAACGCACAAGGGTGTAAAGAACAACTCATCATAGATAGCACAGTAACAAGACATGCCATTAAACAGAAGAGCAGCTTATACACAGCGTTTATTGACTACCAAAAAGCGTTTGACAGCGTCCCTCACTCATGGCTTTTGAAAAGTCTGTTTGTGTATAAAGTGAACCCAAATATAATCGAATTACTTAAGACAATGATGGCTCAATGGGAAACCAAAGTAACCAATGGAACAACAAATAGCGAAGGTACCGATATAAGAATTGAACGTGGTATTTTTCAAGGTGATGCTTTAAGCGCGCTATGGTTCTGCATCGCCATAAATCCACTATTCACAGCTCTTAATGAACTACATCAAGGCTATGATATAGACAACAATGTGCAATTATCACACTTAATGTACATGGATGACATCAAGTTGTTCTCAGCTACTCAAAAAGGTCTTAAAAAAGAACTAAGATGTATCGAAAACTTCTCCAATGACATACGAATGAGCTTCGGTTTAGATAAATGCAAAACTAATAGCATTCGAAAAGGAAAGTGGCACGAGTCAGAGGACCATGAATTAACAGCGGCATCAGGTGGTGGAACCATCTCTCACATGCAAAAAGATGAAAGATACAAATATCTAGGCTTAACCCAAACACAGGGTATACAAGACATAGAAATGAAACAGCAGATGTAAGAAAAACTAAAAAAACGCACCACAGACATTTTAAAAACAAAACTTTCAGCACAAAACATAACAACAGCAATAAATAATTACGCAATTCCTGTAGCAGCATATAGCTTTGGAGTGGTGAGTTGGACTGTTACTGAGTTAGATGACTTAAACAGAACAATTAGAACCTGCTTCACTAAACACAGAAAACATCATCCTAAGGCATGTAAGGAAAGGTTCCATATACCGCGGAAGCAAAGGAGTAGGGGTATTGTGGACATGCGAACCAACCATAAAAAGCAAATCGAACTTATGAGAAAATATTTCTACGATCAAGCAATACATTCTCCTATCCACCAAGCAATCATTTATCTTGACAAAAACCTGACACCACTAAAACTAAACGATAAAGAACATGCATGCGACCCACAGTACTCCATCCAAAAACTGATAAATCGATGGAAAGAGAAGGAACGCCATGGCAGATATCCAAACAAACTCGATGATAATAACCTCGATAAATCCTCGTCACTTGGATGGCTTAACAGAGGGAACATCTTCCCGGAGACAGAAGGCTTCATATGTGCTATTCAGGACCAGGTCATACCAACTCGTTCTTATCTGAAATACATCGTAAAAGATCAAAATATAACAACAACACAATGTAGAATGTGCGGGGAAAACATGAAAACATTGAACATTTAATTAGCGGATGCACAACACTAGCCCCACGAGAATATACTAACCGTCACAACAACGTAGCTAAAATAATTCACACCGAACTTTGTCACAATCTGAAATTAATCAAAGAAAAAGTTCCCTATTACAAATACACGCCACAAAATGTGTTAGAAAATGAACATTACTTAGTCTACTGGAACAGAGAAGTTCAAACCGACAAAGAAGTTCAACACAATAGGCCAAACATTCTCATGTACAATAAAACAAACAAAGAAATTATACTTATTGACATTGCTGTCCCAGCTCCTGATAACATCTCAAAAAAGGAAACAGAAAAAATCGAAAAATACCAACCACTATGTGAAGATCTAAAGCAAACCTGGCAGGCCACAAAAGTTAAAACTATCCCAATCATTATCGGAGCAACAGGGGAAATACCAAAAGGATTGCAGACATATCTTGACAGCCTCGGAATAAAAAAAGAACTCTTCTTCGAACTCCAGAAAGGCGTCATCTTAAGCACCTGTAATATAATGCGAAAAGTATTAAATAGGAAATAGATAGATAGCATTGTGAACCTTGCAACACAAAACTTGCCGGTTCAACAATCAAAGATATCCGGTTAACGTGATTTAAAGAAAAAATAATAATAATAATAATAATAATAATAATAATAATAATAATAATAATAATAATAATAATAATAATAATAGATAGATAGATAGATAGATATACGTTTATTGACAACATGTACATATGTATTATGTTTGAAGTCAGTCATCATGAAAGGAATAAAACAATATTTGAAACAATTAATAAAAGAAAAGTTACAATAATTTAAAACTGGGTTAAAGGTAATAAAACATCAACTAAAAAATAAAATTAACAACGGCGGTCTCTGGGCGCAAATTTTAAAAAATCTTCGATAGAATAAAAATAATGTTCCAATAAAAACATCTTAGCGAATTTACAAAATTCACGAAGACTCATATTTTGGAGATCGAGACCTCTATAAAAACTATTGAAAACCTTGTAATACTCAACATTTAGTTTATTCGTCTGGGTAGTCCTAAGCCTAGAGAAAGGGGCCACAAGATCCACCGCATTCCTGGTGCCGTAGGTAAGAATATTATAGTGCGAATTATAATTGGATCTATTTTTGTGAATCAATACTAATGTTTCATAAATGTACAGACAAGGAACCGGTAAAATCCTGCACCCCCTAAACATTGCAAGGCAGTGCTAACCATAAGGAGCATTCCCGACAATCCTCACGGCGGATTTCTGAGGAGCGAAAACTTTATAAGCCCCACTCGAGTTTCCCCAAAATCTAATGCCGTAAGTGAGAAGTGAGTGAATGGTGCCAAAATACACAGTACGAAGGGCCTTGGTTTGCAAGCAATGCCGAAGCTGCCGCAGTGCATAAATTTGCGAAGACACCGCAGAGCACAAGACTTCAATTTGAGCAGACCAGGTAAGACTCGAGTCAAGTGTTGACCCAAGAAGCTTAACTGGTTGTGACTTATGAGCAGGCTTGTCCGAGGTGAGAGTGATTTTGACGGTCTTGCTTTCATTCAATTGAAGTCTATTAGCCACAAACCAATTTTTTGCTAATGAAAGATGTTCAGATTCATCAGACTCATCTTCATCATAAAGTAGTGTCGTGTCGTCAGCATATAAAATACAAGTACATCCGTTAACGGCTGACGGCAAGTCATTAATAAATATTAGAAACAGTAAGGGTCCCAAGACTGAACCTTGTGGAACTCCAAATCGGATTGGCATATTAACTGATTCATGCCCATCAAAGCTGACATACTGGGTTCTATCGGCAAGGTAAGAGCCAATGAGCACCAATGGTAAACCACGAATGCCGTAATGCTCCATTTTAGCAAGCAAAAGAGAATAGTCCACGCAGTCAAACGCCTTGGCGAGATCGCACAGAACAGCAGAAGTACCGTGACGCTCGTCAAGGCCATCGACCACGGTCCCAATCACCTTTGCAAGAGCATCGATTGTTGAGGTATTCTTTCTAAAACCAAATTGATGAGGAGAAATGATGGAATGAAGCTCAAGCAATTCTAGAAGCCGGTGGTTGATGATAATTTCAAAAATTTTGGATATAATGGGAACAATGGGAATCGGTCTAAAATTATTGGCACAGTTCAAGTCGCCTTTTTTATGCAACGGCAAAACCTTAGCAATCTTCAACTCACCAGGCCAGTTACCCTCGGTCAAGCAAGCATTAAATAAAACTGTTAAAGGACCAGTAACGTGTTCAAGAGCAGCCTTTATTAAACGGCTATTCAGACCATAACAATCAGTGCATGTTGAGTTTTTCAGCTGTAGTATAGCAGCATGAACCTCACATTCAACGACAGGAGGTAAGAAGAAAGAGGCAGAAGGGCTAGGTAAAACACTGACAAAGTTAAGGGGATCAGAAACTGCTGCCGGCAAAAAGCTAGAAATTTTTTCTGCAATGTTAGCAAAAAAGCTGTTAAATTCCGAAGATGTTGACGCAGAAACTGTATTATGACATTTATTATTCTCTCTCTCCTGGTTTACTATGTTCCAGATCATTTTATTCTGATTATCTGACGTCAGAATAGCCTCAGAATACGAAATCCTTTTGGTGGATCTAATCTCTTGCTTGTAAACTTTTCTGATGCTGCAGTACAAACGCCAATCCTCCAGACCTCCAGAAGACTGGAAAGCGCGTCTACATCTGAACACTTCTGTTCTGCGCATCTTAAGCTCACGACCAAACCACCTTGCTCGCGTTTGTCTACTAGAGTGTAACTTGGTAGGTATGTGTATATCTTTTTGTACACATAGAATGCCCAACAATGTTTGAGCGATTTGATTAGAATCCATAGACGCAGCATTAAGACTAGTCCAGTCGACCGCAGCCAAACCCTGGGCAAAACTGTTCAATGTGACACCATTCAACACCTGAATCACCCGTTGATTCCCCGAGACAAAGTTGGGAACCTTTAAAATAGATATGAAAATCCCCAAATGACCAGATACCAATGGTTCGCACACACCTGTTTCAAACAACTCAGGGCAAATATTTGTAACAATGTTATGCAGACATGAGCCAGTGATGAACGTAACACGTGTTGGTACGTCAATGTAATGCCCCATGCCGTATAAATCAAAAATATTGTTCAAGTCACGAGCATGCCCTGTATCTCCATTTAGGTCAATATTGAAATCGCCAAGAAAGACAAGAATTTTAAATTTGAGATTAAGAAAATCAATCAAACCATTAATCTGGGTTTTGAAAATATCAACATTACCAGCACACGACGACCGGTAAACCGTAACAATGCAAGTACTAGCACCAGGAATGCAAGCACAACAAAACTCTGCGTGAACAGGTCGACAAAATGCAGAAATATCAACTGATTTAAGGTAAAAATCAAAACGTGAAAAAATAGCTACACCTCCGTGAGATTTATCTCCACGGCAAAATGAAGATACAAGATTATAGTTTTTTAACTTGAAAAAGGATAAAGTATTAGCATTTAGCCAATGCTCCGATATACATAAAATTTTAAACTTTGATGTTTCTTCAAGAAAAACAGGTAAGTCATCGGCTTTATTTGAAATACTTTGAACATTAATATGGAAAACAGAGCATGCTGAGGATACCTGACTAAAATATGGTACAATAGGAACTTCACAATCACTGGTTTCTACTATGAAATTTTCTTGGCGGAAAAAAATGATTGATCGAAACCCCCGAGGGTCAAATATCACTAACTAGAATAGCATCGCACTCACTAGCGGGAACTGATATCTTGAAAGACGAGTAAGAGGCAGAATCGGAACGGTTTAGCTTAAAAACTTCTACACCAGGAGAAAACTGTATAAGGTAATTCTTCAAGTCAACTTTAGGTTATGCTCCAGGTTGGTAGCATGAAAGTGTTTAAAATCATCATTCCTAGGCTTAGCTGCTTGAAAAGGATATCCATTACTTTTAGCTCCGTTGCCAACCAGAATAGTGGCTTGTTTACGTTTAGGATTAGCAGGTTTGGCATTAAAGGCATTGTGAGAATGCGATGTAGCAGCTTTCTCACTGCTATAATACGTTTGGCATAACCTCTCAGTCTCAACCTGATGTATGGCTCCTGCAACTTCCCTGCTTGAAACAATAGGTTCATCCTTAGATGAGGAAGGGGGTGATGAAGTTACCGAGGGTTGTTGTTTTTTATTGATGAAGGAACCACGGGATCCAGTAGAATTAACCAAGCCGGCAGAAGTCGTTCTATCGTCTAATTTGTTATGACTTAATAGGTTAATATGATCAAGTAGATTTCGAATCATTTCCTCTTGCTGTTTAATTAGCATATTCTTTTGATTAATAGTATTTTCATTATGCCTGATAACAATGTCTCTCTGTTTAATGATTTCTTCAAAATAGGAGCTTTCAGATTTAGATATAATTGGCACGGAAGTACATGAGTCCTGAGCATCGGAAGGAGCTGATGATTTGGGTTTCCCAGTTGAGCCCGTGTCACCTGCCTCACAACAGATACAAGTATCGTTATCAAAGTAATTAACTTTGTATTTCTTCTGTAATTTTAAACAAGCTGGATGCGACAGCACCCCGCATTTAATACATCTAATTCCAGATTTGGCAGTACTCTTGCATCTAGTACAGACATCACGTGAATCATCAGCAGATTTATCACCACTCATAGTAATGATAGTAGAAAACAGAAATCAACAATTCAAAATACAGATTAAAAACACTGCTGCGTGCAGTTGTCCACACCTTATAGTCGATGTAGGTAATTAAGGGGCAACAAAAAAAGTTGATTGTTAAAAATATTCCTACAACAACTGATATAAACGATGTGAAAAATCAAAAGACGTACCAGAATAGCAAAACTGCAGGTTGAAAAATCTCATAAACCACACAGAAAACTGTTCAGAAAACCACCATGCACTTTCAACTAATTAAAATGATCAATAAACATTAAAAATCACTCAATGTATAAGGAGCAAAATAATTACAACTTGACCCTTACAAAGTCAACTGCACAATAATAATAATAATAATAATAATAAAAACAACCAATTGTACAATGGATGACTCCCTGAAATAGGGGATAAGAATTTACCTTATTCCAATATGTGTGAATAAGCTATATGATTGAACTTAACAAATGAAGTAGTATTTGAAATGCTAAAAATGTATTTGAAATATAGCTGCCAGGTCGAATGGAATTCAGTATCCTAAAAGAATATTCTAGCGCAGTAAAGGCTTGGTTTATTTATGATAATATGAATATGCGTCAATATTTAGTTATTCTTGATGTCAATAGAATAATTAAAAATCCAACGATAAGATGCCATTTACCCTTAAGAAATAGGAGAAATTCAGATTTAAAAGAAAAATTAATACATTTTACAGTACTAGTAATAGTTTATTTTCCTGAACTGTCAAGTGAAATATTAGCCTATATGCCCATGGGCAAATTCGTAGAGGGTAGTACATTTGACTGCAAGAAAAAATTGAAACTGTAACGGTAAAAATTCAGTCCATGTGAAAAATCGCCAGTCCGCTTCGTGAGATTTCTGGTCTTGGTTGACATAGATATTCGATAGGCTGGTTGATGGTTTGTCGCGTGAAACAGTCAACTATTGGTGCCATGAAACCGATTTGTGAATTTACGAGTCGTCGGGTAATTTCAGCCTAGGATCTCGAAAATTAGGGTAAATAGATATTCATTACATTTTAAATACGTTGTTCTCGAGTCAAATAATCATTTGAGATTTTATAATTGTCTGATATAGAGAATCATTAGTTTTCTTCCGTTTATTATCATATCACGTGGGGGTTGTGTAGCTATTTGTGGATTTGAAGAATAAATTACAGAATTATTTGTAATTTACCGGTAATTTACCGGTTTTGTTCCAAATAGTGACAGTAAAAAAGGGTATTTCTTTCGGCTTTCATACAGTCGAAGGTTATGAATGAAGGAAAGTTACGGAGAAACGTTAAAAAGTTGGTTAGAAAAAGTCAATCAGTAGTTTCATTTAATTAATTATCAAATCACGTGGGTTTGTGTAGTATATCTAGTTTCGACGGAAAGATTATGGGTATTAACATCACTCCTCATATTTTTAAGGTAATACAGTAAGAAAATCGGCTCTACTACTGTTAAGAGACGAAGATTGTGAAAATCTGCGAGTTTCAATCAATTATAAAGGATTTAATGTAATGGGAAGTTGTTAAGGGCTAACGCTGCAAAAGTCAGCTTAGCTCTTATACTGTAGTTCATTTTTCTCACCGAACCTGAGCTGGTCTGGACTTCGAATACTATTAACCGCTATGTTGCGGCTTCAAACTAATTTCAAATCATCTCACAATTTTTTTTATTGTGGCTAATAAATATATACGTAATGTAAAATTTGTAAATTCTGGTTTGACTAGACCAGGGCCGAAGCCTTCAAAAATGGTAAAAAATGAAAAAAAATTACAGTAGGATGAAACCCATCAGAAATGCAGGGGAATATGATCAAAATGAAAGGAAAAATAGATTACGGTCGATCCGAGTTCGGGAAGTGGGAGGGGGTGAGTTTTTAAGGGTGAAAAATTGTTTATCTTGATTTCCAGCGAAACTACCAGTCCTATGGAAAAAAAATAAATGGCAAAGTTGTAGGTCATAAAAAGATCTACAACTTTTGTATTCACAATTTTTTCACATAACCTCAAAATTTAGGTGAAAAATTCAAAAAACCAAGTTTTTGGTTTTTTATTTATATCTTTTTTAAAAAAAATTTTTTTTCTACGAAATTTGGTGAAAGCTTACCTTATTATGTCCCAAATATACTGTAATTTAGTTGATTAAAAATATTTATTTTTTCGCCTCATTTTAACTTAATATCAAAAAAGCACCCTAATTTTCAATCGAAAATTCTGACGTCAAAATTTCAGCTTTTTTTAAAGAGTTTGGGGGCTTTTTGTTCGCTGAAATATCTATTTTCTGATGGTGTAAAAAAAATATACATTACTATAGGAAATATTATTAGAAAATGCAAAAAATTGAAAAAACCTCAAATTCGAAATTTTTTTTTTAATTACTATGTACAATTTTGAGGTATTTATTAAAATTTACAGTTATAGTTACAGTTATATTGTGTTTGATGGGTACCCCGAAATTAAAAAATCAGCTACTGTCACAACAGTACCAGCAGCTACTTCAACTAAAAGAGGAGAACGTAATCGTAGAAAAACCTCAGACAATATTCCAGAGTTCGATTATCAAAACCATACAAAAATAACATTTTCGCAAGAAAACTTTTTATCTAACGAGAAAAACAAGGACAAAATAATTAAAAGTTTAATGAAAATATTACAGTCACAAGGATTTTCCTGTAAACAAGTTGAAGAAGATGCTGATGCCGACATAATTAAGACCTCGATAGAAGTTGCCAGAGATACTAATTAAACTGTCATAGTTGTGGGTCAAGATATTGATCTTTTGGTTCTTTTAAATCAATTAAATTCAAATAATCATGACATTTATTTTCTCAAACCAGGCTCTGGAAATGGAAAGGATCTATTTTTCACGTCTAATAGTTTCAAACATGAATCCTTCAAAAACATTGTTGCATTTCAAAATTGTTTTTCTGGTTGCGATACAACATCTGGAATTGCCGGAAAAGGAAAGAAAAGTATCGTTAATTCTATATTAGACGCGAAAAATTTGTCAAATTTGGCCAATGTTTCTTACAAAAAAGATGAAAGTAAAGAAAATATAAAAAAATGGATTACAATTAATTAAATCTATTTATAAATGTAAAAAAGAAAAATTAACACTGAATCAATTAAGGTTTCAAAAATATCAATTGGCAAAAATTAAATCATCCTTCATTTTGGCAAACCTCCCACCCACAGAAGGAGCAGCAGAACAACATTGTTACAGAGCATATTATCAGCTTTAAACTTGGTTGGGTAACGAATTGACAGCAACAGATTGGGGCTGGAAGCTACATCAGCGTGGCATTATGCCCAAATTTACAGAAAAGGATTTAATCTCGGAAGTATTGCTCAAAACTATTTGCTGCAGCTGTGAAACTGGATGTAACAGTTTAAAATGTGGCTGCCGAAAACATGGTTTAAAATGCACAAATTTATGCACTAATTGTCCTGGTTCTGAAAACTGCTCCAATATGGAAAAAAAAATCTACGAGGAAGTAAATGATTCAAATGAAATTGTGGATGAAGAACCAATGCAGACTGGAAATAACATTGGAGACGAAGATGATGGTCTTGAAGATTTCGACGATCAACTAGAGTTGGAAAGATTTGTCGAATCTGACGATTAAGAAATGCCTCCAAAGAGACAAAAACTAATGAATAACTGATTAGAATTTCAGATAATGTATTTATAAATAACAAGATTAAAGTTTTTTAAAAAAAATTTAACGAATAACGTAATCAGAATTAAGTTTCTAAATTCAATAGTACGATTTACATATATATTTATTTTGTATGAGATTTTCTATGACATGAATGTAATTCGAGTAAAATAAATAAACTTTTTAACTAAAAAAAATTGCAGCAATCACATTTTTTTGATGAAATTGTACATAGTAATTAAAAAAAATTTTTCGAATTTGAGGTTTTTTCAATTTTTTGCATTTTCTAATAATATTTCCTATAGTAATGTATATTTTTTTACACCATCAGAAAGTAGATAGTTCAAAGAACAAAAAGCCTCCAAACTTTTTGAAAAAAGCTGAAATTTTGACGTCAGAATTTTCGATTGAAAATTGGGGTGCTTTTTTGATATTAAGTTAAAATGAGGCGAAAAAATAAATATTTTCAATCAAATAAATTACAGTATATTTGGGACATAATAAGGTAAGTTTTCACCAAATTTCGTAGAAAAAAAAATTTTTTTAAAAAAGATATAAATAAAAAACCAAAAACTTGGTTTTTTGAATTTTTCACCTAAATTTTGAGGTTATGTGAAAAAATTGTAAATACAAAAGTTGTAGATCTTTTTATGACCTACAACTTTGCTATTTAACTTTTTTCCATAGGACTGGTAGTTTCGCCGGAAATCAAGATAAACAATTTTTCACCCTTAAAAACTCACCCCCTCCCACTTCCCGAACTCGGATCGACCGTAATTTATTTTTCCTTTCATTTTGATCATGTTCCCCTGCTTTTCTAATGGGTTTCATCCTACTGTAATTTTTTTTGGTCTCAAAAATTATCGACCCTGGTCTATATACTATATTTAGGGTCATATAGGTATACCAACGGTATTGAGCTTTTTTTTTTATTATATATATTTGCGGTGGAGTCAGAAGTGACCCATATAATTTTTTTTATATATCTTCAACTTATACCATAAATTATAATTATAAAACGTATTGAAACAATTGGCCATGAACCATTTTGTCTGAATATTGAGTTGTCTGTCCGAAGTTGTGACTTGGGGTTTGGATCGTTCTAATTCCCTCAAATTTTCATTATAAATTCCAGGCCTTCAGCCTTATTTATACTTGATCTGTATAACCAAATTTTTTTTATAAATATTATTTTGTAATCCATTCATTCAGATCGTTCTTTTGTCAATTTTAACATAAATTGCTGGCCTTCAGCTTCATTCATATCCAGAATCTTTAGCCTTCGGCTAAACTATAAATTGTTACATACTTTTCGGCTGAAAACAGGCTCAAGGTCGAATCACCAGGGCCGGCTCTAGAGTTTCAGGCGCCCAGATCAATTTTTTTTCAGCGCCCTTTCTATAAATTTTAGTTAAAACAAATAAATAAATATAATTCTGTGTTTGAAGTATAGGTATAATAAGGCAGTACTAAAAGTAATATACTTAAATCACAATTAACCAAAAAGTTTAAAAGACAAAAACAAAATGTAAAATAATAAACAAAAAGTTACGTAAAATTTTTAGAATTTAACTTTTCTGGACTTTAAAGACGCAAACTCATCCAGAACACTGTTCATGTCAATTTTTTCACACAAATCACCTTCGATAGCTATCATTGATAGTCCAACTTTCCTGGGAAATAGTAGACCGTTAGTACGATTTAATTAATTTCAGTCTTGAAAATTATCTTTCGCCACTTGCTACTGACACTGGAAGTGTCAACAGTATCCTTAAAAAAATTACCAAGTTTGGAAAAACGCTAAATAAATCGTTGGAATATATATATTGCAACATGTTTATTGCATCGTAGTTGTTCGTTGGTTCCTTTACTGTGTCTTTAAATATTTTTAGTTCGTTCTAGAACACTTATGTCCCTTTCTTCGCCGTCACTTAAGGCAATTTGTAAATCATCACAACTCCTTTTTAAAGTTTCATCATCTATGTTATAAAGTTCATTAAAATTTGTAAGAAAATAAAATTTTTGGGAATGACTATTTAGAAGTTCAAATCTTTCACTTAAGGTATTGAGTACAGTATCCACAATTGGAAGAAAAAATGAAATTTTATATTTCTTTTCCGGATTATTCGGCGTTTCATCCCGACTTTCATAATCAAACATACGTTTTTTGCGTCTGTGCATGTATTTTCTTTGAATTGGGGACAAATTTCCAAATCTTCTGCTTACGTTTTTGCAGTTTCAAGTACAGATGTAAACTGTTCATCTGATCAGAATTTTGTAAAGTCCTTGTTGACTCATTTAAACTGGTACTCGAATTTTGAAGCATTTTACTCACAACATTGACCCGACTTAAAATATCGTACCAAATTATAAGCGAACAAACAAACTCATAGTCTTTAATTTTCAAAGCTAAAACTTTGGCTTCATATTTTGTGTTCCCATCATTTTTGTTGTTTTCGTGGACGTCAATTAAAGCATCTAGAACACCTCCAATATTATTTCTTAGTGGACGCAGTGCGTCAACTCTAGATTCCCAGCGGGTGTCAGATAAAGGTTTGAGGGTAATTTTTGTATATGATTTTAAGACATCCCATCGCTTAGTCGAACCACAAAAAAAATTATAATTTTCTTGGACAATGCAGAAAAAAGCTATTGTTTCAGTGTTTACTTTGGCAGCATCACAGATTACTAAATTTAAGGTATGCGCCGCACATGGAACATAAAGGGCGCAGGGTTCATATTCAGTATGCGTCTTTGAACCCCATTGTGTTTACCGCGCATGTTGGCCCCATTATCATAACCTTGCCCACGTAAATCTTCGATATTTAATTGTAGCTGTTATAATTTATTAATTATATACATAGATAAACCTTCTCCGGTAGAATCAGCCACTTCTATGAAACCCACAAAATGTTCTTTTATGCAAACCTTACCGCTTTCATCTTTATGGACAAATCGAATAATAACTGTCATCTCTTCAGTGTGGCTTATGTCGGGAGTATAGTCTAATATTATCGAAAAATATTTGGCACTGGTTACCATTTGAACAATAGAACAGAGAATTTGGTTTGAAAGAATATATATTATTTCATTTTGGATATTTTTTCCCAAATAGTGAACAGTTTGGTTTTCTGATTTCTGAATTTTTGCGATGTGATTTGCAATAACAATATCAAACTTTGAAAATAATTCTACCAGTTTTAAAAAATTTCCATTGTTTCTCTCAAAAATTACATCTGAGGAGCCACGTAGAGCTAAATTTTGCCCAGCAATATATTTAATTATTTCTGTTATTCTCTCTAAAACTCCACGCCAATGTCGTTTCTCAACCTCAAATATTTTTTCAAGTTCGCTATCTATTGTAGTTTGCTTTTCTAACTTCCAAGTTATAAATGAGTTCAAATGTGACCTACTTGTTTCGTGAGTAGTCAGAGTTTTCGACAAATTTTGCCAATTTGAATAGCCATCTGTGGTCAACTGACTTATTTTTTCAGATGCAAACAATTTGCAACAAAAACAATATACTTTGTTTACAGAACCTGAATATATGAGCCATGTCAGTGGGACAGTGTCGTTGTTCGCTACTTTACGATAAAAGTAATTATTACTAAAACTACGACCGCAGTCATCTTGTGAATATGATTTATTTATTTTTTTTTGTTCTGTCTCTGTCAGACCGTGCTCAATAATGATTTTCCGAACTTTGTCATTAATAATTTTGGGCCAAGTTGCTGGATCATTTGATTTAAATAACGTCACGTCGCTTTCGCTTACTGCTAGTGTTGCTAAAGCTGTTGGTTGATGTTGATATGAGGAAGGTAATGCCGACTGGGAAGCGATAGATTGGTGTGCTTGTGGATCACCTTGTTGATGTGATGAAGTTGACGAAGATGAATCAACGGTTGCTTCAAAAGGCGCTAGACATGAATCTTCAGGATCAGGATCTCTACTATTATTTGCAGATAAAGAACTGTCGCCGATGTTTTGCTTTTTGAAAAATTTGTGGAGTTGACCCCTTAATTTTTCTTTCTCGAGTTCTTTTGCCGCTTTTCGTTTTCGATTTTCTGCTCCTGATAGTTTCTTTTTTTCCAGTTTTTCAAGAAAAACTAAAAAAAAATGATTTATTATCTCACTACTCGATGCACTTTACATATTTTAAAATGTTTACGTTTTGAAACTTTACTAAACCAGTGTGAATCGAAAATCACGTACAGTCAGATCAGATCAAAATAGTTCATAATATAAAACAAATTCAATCATAATGGGGATTTATTTTATTAGAATATTTTATATCCTTTTAAATTTATTATCGCAAATCAACAACGGAATTTCTTTATTCACAATATATTATGTTATTTTAATTATAAACATGCAAACTCCAAGAAAATACAGATATAACTATTTATAGTTATATTCCAAAACTGAATTTAATTCATTATAACCGTGAGGCAAATTAACAAAAATAATTTTTTAAATTTCAAAGAAAATTAGTTCCATCAAAAGTTTGAAATTAGTAACAAATTAGCAAAGGATAATTTATTGTAGGTTTATTTAGATTAAAATTAAATACTTTCTACTTTAAATAATTAATCATTTGTTTGACCATCATCTAAAATTATTGTCTGGCGTTTAGCGTCCAATAAACTTAAATTTTCTAACAAAAATTTGACTTACCTTTGAAAACGAAAATAATATAATTTCGTTAATGTTAAAATGGAACACACAACTTGAAACAATACTGTTGCTACTAATACTACACAGTGAATTAATGTAGGTAAAAACCGAAGATTTCAAATGAAGGAGGGTCTAAAATTTTGTTTCTGATTTCTTGTTGCCAGATGCCAGATGTGCACTTGAAATATGTTTCTTGGAATTGTGAATGAGATCTTAAACAAGCCGACAACGAATAATGTCAAGTTGTAGGAAAAAAATTACCAAACAAAATGTTGCTACTACCTACATTTAGAAGGCTTGTGCTAAACAATAAACATTACACATACGAGTACATTCACACATAAAAAATTAATTATATTATCTGCTCGTATAATGAAAATTTAATATTTTTTTATTGCGTTAAAATTGTAGCATTGGAGCATTGAAGATAATCCAATTTTAAACACTATGAAAGAAATGGGGTGTCATGAGGAATTTATGTCATGAGTACCATATGATTCTAGAATATAGCCGCGGTTATTTAGACCTTGGAAAAGGCGAACAAACTAGGAAACACCATATATTTAGATGGAAAACGGAGAGTTATGGTAACGAAATGAAATTGATGCAGATAAATGGAAATAATGAACTTTTAACAAACATCGTATAGAAAAAGTGAAGAAAGCAGTCAATCAGTAACTCACTTCACTAGAGTGAGGTAAAGCGGGCAAACTGATCAAAGCATGAGTGGCGATGTTTACTCATAAATATTAAGAAAAAGACCAGCTCGCAGTGTTCCAAATTTAAGAAATGTTGGCTCTGAAACAAGCATTTCTATTGTTGCTCTACTTCATATTTATTACTTAAACATAAATTTCGTCCAACCACAAGAATCTGAAAATTATATTGCGACTAAATAGGCCATTATGGTGAATTTTGGCAATAATTCTGTCATGTTGATATATATAAAACGTCTTGATGTTAACACTAGCAATAAACAATGTCTAAACAAGTTTTAAGGTGCACAAACCTTTCATATTCCTCACACTTCCAACGACAACCGTAATGTACGTTAATGTTTCTCATCACGCACAAATTTTCTTGCTCCAGTAATTACACGTGAATACCGTCTTCACAAAATTAGAATTTTCATATTTGACACGTGCTGTTAATTAATCAGTAAATATTCAAATCCACGTTAATAAGCATCTTGAACATTAGCGTAGCTGTTTTTATGATCATGCAACGACTCATTGGAAGTCGTTCATTTGAAGCAGGAGGATACGATAAAATTAATATTTCCTTGCACGAGTTGGCTGTATTATATTGAGGTGGATGAATTATTTTTGAATATCTCTTATCTTATTAATTTGAATTAAAAAACTACAACAGAAATAACATTTTTTTTAAATATTTTCACTATTGTACTAAGTGGGGCAGAGCAGCTTGCTTACTTTGGAATTAAATGAAAGAAAAAGTAACGTCTATTCACATTTTATTCTCCCAACTACATCAAGTAAGTAATACAAATAAAGGTTACATATTTTCATGGAACTTTGATCACGATATCAGAAAGATGGCGTCTGTATTCTCATTAAACTGCGTTTATCTTCTTATCGAGCATATCGTCAATGGGTATATGGAATATAGCCTGAAAGAAGTTCTACTTAAGGTGATCCAGGGTCACATTTCGAAAGATGGTAGTAAGCCTTATCACTGGAGGAAATATGATTGTCAGCCATTGCAAGAATTTCTTCACATGGATTTTCTCGAGAAATATATCACGTACGTATGGAATCTCAATACTTCATCCTCACAGAACAACCAGAACACTCAAATTCAGTAGCATGTTTTCGTGTAGAGCATTTTCGTGTCAAGTGCAGAGCTGTTCGTTGGAGACTAGGTTTCTTCTTTCTATATTACCCGTTTTACTAGAGTCATTCACTCATAAAATAATCGACTACCGACCTAGAATGCATACAAAATCGCAATAATGGAAAATTCACTATTCAATAATCTATTTAAGTGATTTTCTAAATATAATACAAACGTAGGTACTAATTCCTTTACACCAATTTCATTACCTATTTAGATCTTTATTGTCATTAAACGTAAGTTTTTTTTTGTTTATACGAACTTAATTTAGTTTCATGCAAATATACCTCTTATGATAGAAGTGTCCTTCCAGAAACCTTCCACAATCACCTATCTCATCCAATAGTACCTAATTATCTTGGTTTAAGTCCAAGTCTGGACAGTCATCTTATATCTCTGATTCCCCTTTTTTCCCAGAATATTCCTGGACAATGTGAAGTTATGAGGAACGCGTCTCTGAGTATTCAGTTTGCTATCTCATCTCAAACCGGTTGATGCACCCAGCACATGACTTCACCTTATGTATAGTAACGAGGCGATTAGTTTTCACCCAATATTTTACTTGAAAAAAACTGTACATTGTGCTTTGCACATCTACGAAGATAGCCTCAGATTTTACGTTCCGAACCTACATATAAAATTATATTAAAAATTTGGTCGCGTTTTTGAGTAATCGTGTTGACCGACCGAATTTTTTTAGGCTTATTTCAGAAATAGGGCTATTGTAGAGAGAAGCATGACGCGACTTCGGAAACATTTCAATGCAGTTTTCCGTTTTGGTGTTCCTAGGTGTCAAAATCACCCCCCGTTCCAAAGGTTATATATATATATATATATATATATATATATATATATATATATATATATATATATATATATATATTATAATTATTTGAAATATTTTTATTATTTATTTTGTAGATTTTTGTTTTTTAATTGCATAATTTTAATTCATGTTTATAACTTGTGTTGTTTTCGTCGACTTGACTTACCTTCGGCTAGCTCTCCTAGTTTATAATTATATATTATTATTGTTTTTAATTTAATAAAGACTCGGTGGCATGTAGACTCCTGCCTTTGGGTTCAGGACGCAAATAAATGGATGTATTTTAACTTTGGTTAGTTAATTATTAAAATTTATAGTTCGCTATATACGGAAATTCAATATTTTATGAATATACACCTCTTACTTTAATGATTCAGAATATTATTCCACAGAATGAATGCAGTGAGCAATTTTTGATAAATCTATTATGGATACTGAATAAAAATAAAAATGCAAAACACTTTACACAAAATAGTTTAATAAAATTGTTGAGATCAAAATTTTAAATTATTTTAACACCAAATTTCCTGATGCCGCCACTGTATTCTATACAGCCATGCGCACTGAAAGCTATTGAGCATAAACACTATTGCGTCGGCGCATAGGAGAAACTTACGCTCTCATCAAGTTCAAAGCGACACTAAGTGTGGAAATCACAGTCTATGATACATGTACGAGATATTTATACGATTTTAACGTTCATATATACGTTGAAATTATCGATCAACTATTTAAAACTGACCATACAATTGCATATATATAAAAAATCCCAATGGCACAGGACCAATTGGACAGTCTTATTTCAGTAACATGTTTGCATAAAATCGAAAACAAAAAATCAGATACAAAAGTAATAGAATGCTTTGAGATGTACAAAAAACCAAAGTAACATTTTGGCATCAAATCAAAAACAAAAAAATAAAAAAAAACTCTGGTAAGTTTGTGAATTTTCTTAAACAAATGTTTTAATGTACGATTTAGAGAAAAATGTTAAATACAAAAGTTGTAGAACGTGTTAAGGTCTATGAAAAAGCTCAGTAATTTTTTTGCGTCAAATGAAAAACAAAGGAAATACGATTTTTTTTCAACTTTGACAGGCCGCCATTTTGTTTTTACTGGGCCGATTTGGCTCATTAGCGAACTCGTCCAAGATTTTGTCCTAACCGATTTTTGCAGCAAGTTTGGTTTCGATCTTTCAAAAAATACGCCCTCTATCGTGCTTACAAATTCCGTTATAACACATACGTATATATATATTATTGTGAAAAAATAATGCTACACCCTGTATATCAAATAATGAAGAATTAAGATTATGTATTGTAATCTAAAAGAATTTTTTTTAAGTCAAAAATTTTTTTTAAACATTTGAATGGAGACAATCTGTACGATCCACTATTCGATAGAGAAGACATACAGAAAGGACAGACTGTATAATGTAGGGATAATTGCGAATAGGTGTGATAAACAGTTTATATGAAATAAATTACCTAACGAAACTTTCATCAAAGAGATCAAGTATCAAAATTAGTTCATAATAAGAAACTAATAGTGCTTTATTCTGTAAAGTCAAGCTAATCTCGTAATATTTGTTGATTAAGACATTAAAATGAGATAGTGTAGATGTTTAGACATAACAGAGCAGGAAAATATAAAATAATGTGAATTTCAGAGAACATGACTTATAAAGAAAACGAATTTTCATTTTGCATACATATTTAAAGGTAACAGCTGTCATCTATTAAAACATTATGAATATTCATTTGACATACATACTTAGAGGTTAGGAAATGTCATTTTAACAATACTAAGAAATATTATTGAATGAAAATAATATAGGAAGTCTAAGCAATTAAAAACCTTAGAATATAATATCATGATATAATGGATGAACATTTCACTGGTTGAAATGAAGAATTTGAGTTATAAAATAAATAGTCAAATTTGATTGGTTAATAAACATTTAAAAAAGATCACATCGGCGACAACTGTGTTGCTAACGAAAAAAAAATCAGAATGTGAAAAAGTTGTTGATTATGGGGGCTATTGACTAGTAGGTTTTCTTTTTGGGAAGAGATTTTTGGAGCAGCAAAATTTTTTGGGTAAAGTAAATTGAAATCATTTGGAAGACAAAATTTGAATATAGAATTTAAAACAAATACATTATACTTACAAGAGATATATCAGTGTAAGTAGTTTAGTTTATATAAATAATAAAAAAAAGGAATTGTTGAATGTTGTAAAACACTAATCATGAATTTTATTTTATAAAATGGTGTCTTGTGTCTGGTGGAAGTAAAATAGCCAAATTAGTTTTCGAAGAACATTGAATAGTGGAATTTGTGTGAGCTGTTTGGACTTTGAAAGAAATACAGCATCGATTCCTGTTTTGGTAGAAGCAGAATGCCAACAGGGAGGTTTTCCAGGAGGAGAATCTGGAACAAACAGAAATCGTGAAGTAAATAAGGTAGTACAAGTTAGTTTATTAATGTATTAAGAGGTCAAGCGTACTTACTAATTTGTAAAAAAAAAACTAAAATTTTGTGATGCATAGACGCTGTTAAGAGTGTATTTCGCCGTTTTCTGAAAGTCAAATGTTTATGAAATTATATAACTGTATTTTAATATTATAATAATATCTCACCAGAGTGCGTGTGATTTGTATGAAAGAGTCATCCTTTTAGATAGTTGAATTTCTTAACAAAAAAAAAAACACTTGTAAAAGTGTAGTGTATTTATTTTCAATGAATTAAATATTGTTTTTCCTTTTGAAGAATTTTTTTTTAAATTACTTGAGTTAATCATTTCATCTGGTGACTTGTGCACCATATACTTACCACAGGCAGAAGCTCTGAATGAAATCGATTGAACTATGCAGATATTTTTTAAGTAGGACAGGACCGTATTTAATTTGAAATCATTAAAAAAGTAACATATTCTGATTAACAAATTTATTTTTAAAAATATAAAGCATTTATTAACTTTGGCGCTAACATATATAAAATTATAAAATCATTTTATTTAAAATACTTGAACTCTACCCTGAGATGAGAAGTTTTCATGTTGGTTAAATAAACTGTTTATCATACATATTAAATCCTCAACATACCGGGCAAATTAAACTATTTTCTCACCCAATTCTATTCATAATAATATGTCGGCCCAACGTAGGGCAAATTAAATTCCCATATAAAATAAACTATAATAAAATGTCACCGCAACGTGGGGCTAATATAGAAATTTAGTAAATAATAATAAAAAGCATTGAAATAAGTTTTTTTTTACTGTATTAAAAGATTTTAAATACATAAAATGGAAAGGAAAATGACATTAAGGGACGGAAAGCAGGTAGGAGTCGAAAGTAGGTCTGATGAAGAAAGAGAAGAAAGGAGCAATGGCAGAGGAGATTTTCAGGTACAATATTTGGAACAGGGGAGAGAACATTTGGAAGAAGATATTGCAGAACAAGGACAGGAAGAAGAAGATGCACCATTACCAGAAGGAGTTTTGATGGGAGATGCAACAGAAGAACAGGAAGATAGAAGACAGGAAGAGCGGGGAAGGACAAGTAGAAATGATCCATTAATGGAAATTATGCAACAATTAGTTGCAAATATGAATAGTATGAAGGATGATATTAAGGGAGATATGAAAAGAATGGATAAAAATATGAATAATATTAGGGGAGATATGAGTAATTTGAATGGAAAAATGGATCAAAATAAGGAAGAAATGAATATTAAAATGGACCAAAATAAGGAAGAATTAAAACAAGAAATGAATATTAAGATGGACCAGAACAAAGAAGAAATAAAACAAACTAAGGAATTGATAATAAAATTGATGGATGAAAAATTGGGACAGGTTGAAAAGAAACTAGAAGAATCAAACATATACATGGAGAATAAAATTGAAGACACTAAACAGGAAATAAGAGGAGAAGTGATTGGACGGATAATGGAAATAGAAAATTTACAAATCAACAGAATTAAGGAAATAGAGGAGAAAGAAAAGGATTTCAAAGAAGAGATTCAAATGGATATAAAGATACAAAATGAAAATATAAATGATGATACTATAGAACAAAAATTAAGTAATAAAATGGAAATTGACGAAACGAAAATACAAAGTGTGATGGAGTTTAAAAAAGTTGAGAAGGAAACAGAAGAAATACAATTTATTAAAATACAAAGACAAATAAATGAGGAGATGATAAATATCAATTTACAGAATCTAGGAAGTGAGGAAGTCATGAAAATTTATGAAAAAGAGATTTATTGGAAAATAACAGACCCAGATGTTAATATATTAAAACGAATAGTGACATATGGTAAAGAAAATAATAATAATAGGGGGATACATTTTAATTGGCAGTTAGAGAAAATAAATAAGATACTACAAGAGACTAAGGAAGAAATAGAAGAAACCATAAGACAGAATATAGAAACAATAATTTATGCAGAAAATTTCGAAATGAGATTAAAACTTGGCAGAAATATAAAGATAATTTATCCAAGAAAATTTAATAGGATAATTAAAAATGAAATGATAGGAAGTGAGAGTATTATGGGAAATGAAATAATAAAAAGAAGAAACAATAATATGAAGAAATTGGAAACACAAATTTTCATGAATCCATTGGGAGAAATTGATGAGATAGGGGACAACAAAATTGAAAAAGAAACAGTGGAAAATTTTAAGAAACTTAGGAAGCAGATAGAAGAGAATCAAACAATAAGAGAAGAGGATAAAACGAAATTTAGGAAAAGAAAATTAAATTGAATAATAAGGCTGTATTATAGGACCGGAATCTAGAAGACGAATAAGGAATTGTAAAAGGTCGATAAGGGATATAAAAAACAACATGTAAATAAGAAGTTTATAATTAACAAATAATGTTAAAAAAAAACATATGTAAATATAATGTTGTACATAGATATAAATTAGGATATATAAAGATAATGATGAAAAACAGAAATAATTACATTAACAGATATAATACAAATGGAAATTATAACAAAAAAAACAACAATTATAACAACAAAAATAACAATTACAGAGAACAGTATTCAAAGGAGAGAAGAGAGAGTGATAACATACGGACATCCAAGGGAATATATAAAATTTGGGGAAGAATTAGAATTAAAAGAAATAATGGGATTGATAAATATTAAAGGGAAATTAAATGGAAAAGAAATAAAATTATTAATAGATACAGGTTCGGAAGCGTCCATAATTAAAACAAAACTAATAGAAGAAAACATTGAAAATTATGAAAACAAATTAATTAAAATACCAAAAACTACATTGATAGGAGCAAATGGAAAGAAGCTATGTGAAGTAAATAAGTCTATAATACAAAAGATTGAATTGAAGGATGGGGAAGAAGTTGAAATGCAATTACTGTTAGTGAATAATTTGGAATCAGACATAGTTATAGGAATAGATGAATTAACAAAATATAAAGCAAGAATTGATTTTGAAAAGATGGAGATTGAATTAAATGGTAATAGAATTGAATTTGAAGAAGAAAATATAGAAGAATTGGAAGTTGAAGAGGATAATAAGAAGTTATGGAATATAGAAAGGATTGGAAATATGGAGGAATTGGAATTTGGAGAGGATAATAGGAAGTTATGGAATATAAAGAGGAGTGGAAATATGGAAGAATTGGAATTTGAAGAGGATAATAGGAAGTTATGGAATATGGAGAGGGATGAAATAATGGAAGAATTGGAATTAGTATGTGGAAATAAGGAATATGCTGAGAAAGTGAAGAATTTAATAATTAAGTATAAAGGATTAGTTAAAAAAGAGATGAGAATGGCAAATAACTATGTACATAAGATAGAAGTTAAGGGAATCGAAAATTTCAGAATAAGAACATATCCCATACCTTATAAATATAGGAAAGAAGTTGATTCAGAGATACAAAATATGCTAAAGGATGGTATTATAGAGAGATGTAACACAAGAAATATAAATTAATAAATTGTACCGATATAAGAGACTCTGAGAAATGTAGAAGTAATAAGTCGCATAACGAACATTAAAGAATATTCAAAAATGGATTTATAACATGATTTTTTAAACTAATTCCTTTGGATGAAACTTGTAAATGAAACATGTACCTAAAAATAAATTAAAAATTTGTATATATTTAATTATAGTATTATAAATAAATTAAAACTAACTGAAGAGGATACTGCAACACAGGATTCCAAAATCATCTTTGTAACAGCAACCGGAAATAAAAAGAAATGTATTATTAGTAAAATTGAAAGACAATCCTAGAATATAGTACTTGAAGTAAAATTTGCGTTCATAAAATTTTTCTTAGAATAAAAAATTTGATAAACGCAAAATTTAGGGGATGTTATTGTGAAAAAATAATGCTACACCCTGTATATCAAATAATGAAGAATTAAGATTATGTATTGTAATCTAAAAGAATTTTTTTTAAGTCAAAAATTTTTTTTAAACATTTGAATGGAGACAATCTGTACGATCCACTATTCGATAGAGAAGACATACAGAAAGGACAGACTGTATAATGTAGGGATAATTGCGAATAGGTGTGATAAACAGTTTATATGAAATAAATTACCTAACGAAACTTTCATCAAAGAGATCAAGTATCAAAATTAGTTCATAATAAGAAACTAATAGTGCTTTATTCTGTAAAGTCAAGCTAATCTCGTAATATTTGTTGATTAAGACATTAAAATGAGATAGTGTAGATGTTTAGACATAACAGAGCAGGAAAATATAAAATAATGTGAATTTCAGAGAACATGACTTATAAAGAAAACGAATTTTCATTTTGCATACATATTTAAAGGTAACAGCTGTCATCTATTAAAACATTATGAATATTCATTTGACATACATACTTAGAGGTTAGGAAATGTCATTTTAACAATACTAAGAAATATTATTGAATGAAAATAATATAGGAAGTCTAAGCAATTAAAAACCTTAGAATATAATATCATGATATAATGGATGAACATTTCACTGGTTGAAATGAAGAATTTGAGTTATAAAATAAATAGTCAAATTTGATTGGTTAATAAACATTTAAAAAAGATCACATCGGCGACAACTGTGTTGCTAACGAAAAAAAAATCAGAATGTGAAAAAGTTGTTGATTATGGGGGCTATTGACTAGTAGGTTTTCTTTTTGGGAAGAGATTTTTGGAGCAGCAAAATTTTTTGGGTAAAGTAAATTGAAATCATTTGGAAGACAAAATTTGAATATAGAATTTAAAACAAATACATTATACTTACAAGAGATATATCAGTGTAAGTAGTTTAGTTTATATAAATAATAAAAAAAAGGAATTGTTGAATGTTGTAAAACACTAATCATGAATTTTATTTTATAAAATGGTGTCTTGTGTCTGGTGGAAGTAAAATAGCCAAATTAGTTTTCGAAGAACATTGAATAGTGGAATTTGTGTGAGCTGTTTGGACTTTGAAAGAAATACAGCATCGATTCCTGTTTTGGTAGAAGCAGAATGCCAACAGGGAGGTTTTCCAGGAGGAGAATCTGGAACAAACAGAAATCGTGAAGTAAATAAGGTAGTACAAGTTAGTTTATTAATGTATTAAGAGGTCAAGCGTACTTACTAATTTGTAAAAAAAAAACTAAAATTTTGTGATGCATAGACGCTGTTAAGAGTGTATTTCGCCGTTTTCTGAAAGTCAAATGTTTATGAAATTATATAACTGTATTTTAATATTATAATAATATCTCACCAGAGTGCGTGTGATTTGTATGAAAGAGTCATCCTTTTAGATAGTTGAATTTCTTAACAAAAAAAAAACACTTGTAAAAGTGTAGTGTATTTATTTTCAATGAATTAAATATTGTTTTTCCTTTTGAAGAATTTTTTTTTAAATTACTTGAGTTAATCATTTCATCTGGTGACTTGTGCACCATATACTTACCACAGGCAGAAGCTCTGAATGAAATCGATTGAACTATGCAGATATTTTTTAAGTAGGACAGGACCGTATTTAATTTGAAATCATTAAAAAAGTAACATATTCTGATTAACAAATTTATTTTTAAAAATATAAAGCATTTATTAACTTTGGCGCTAACATATATAAAATTATAAAATCATTTTATTTAAAATACTTGAACTCTACCCTGAGATGAGAAGTTTTCATGTTGGTTAAATAAACTGTTTATCATACATATTAAATCCTCAACATACCGGGCAAATTAAACTATTTTCTCACCCAATTCTATTCATAATAATATGTCGGCCCAACGTAGGGCAAATTAAATTCCCATATAAAATAAACTATAATAATATATATATATATATATAT
Organism: Galeruca laticollis; assembly: GCA_963921935.1. Taxonomy (NCBI): domain Eukaryota; kingdom Metazoa; phylum Arthropoda; class Insecta; order Coleoptera; family Chrysomelidae; genus Galeruca; species Galeruca laticollis. Next base: position 218,642,257 of record OY998178.1, on the reverse strand, counting down.
ATATATATATATATATATTGTTGGTTTTACCGAAGCAAAAGCCAGGTTTGATTCAAGCAGAAGTCGAATTTGACAAAAGCAGAATCTTTCCTGAAGCGGAAGCCGGTATTTCTTTCTTTGCATAAAACATTGGATAAACTGAGAATTTCGACTGACTCGCGGCTTGTCGTTTGAGCGATCTTGCGATCTTGCTCTTTCCTCAGAGATGCATTTGAAATTTAAACAAAAGAACTTGTCTTGTGGTAATTTCCACAACTGAAGAGCCGAATCTAAGGCGAAACAAATCGAAAATTGTCTATCAAAATTAATTTTGACATTCGTTTTCCATCGCCAGAAGAACTGGGATGATATATTTGAAATTGGAAACGCACTCGTAAGTACGAGTACAATTTCTTCTATAGGTGGGAGTTTCGACATGCTTTTGACCTTATTGGTCTCATCCGTAGGACAAAATAGTCCTAGAGCTATGTATTGTTGGTTTTACCGAAGCAAAAGCCAGGTTTGATTCAAGCAGAAGTCGAATATGACAAAAGCAGAATCTTCCCTGAAGCGAAAGCCGGTATTTCTTTCTTTGCATAAAACATTGGATAAACTGAGAATTTCGACCGGCTTCCGCTTCAGGAAAGATTCTGCTTTTGTCAAATTCGACTTCTGCTTGAATCAAACCTGGCTTTTGCTTCGGTAAAACCAACAATACATAGCTCTAGGACTATTTTGTCCTACTGATGAGACCAATAAGGTCGAAAGCATGTCGAAACTCCCACCTATAGAAGAAATTGCTCTCGTACTTACGAGTGCGTTTTCAATTTCAAATATATCATCCCAGTTCTTCTGGAGATGGAAAACGAATGTCAAAATCAATTTTGATAGACAATTTTCGATTTGTTTCGCCTTAGATTCGGCTTTTCAGTTGTGGAAATTACCACAAGACAAGTTCTTCTGTTTAAATTTCAAATGGAACTCTGAGGAAAGAGCAAGATCGCAAGATTGCTCAAACGACAAGCCGCGAGGCAGTCGAAATTCTCAGTTTATCCAATGTTTTATGCAAAGAAAGAAATACCGGCTTCCGCTTCAGGAAAGATTCTGCTTTTGTCAAATTCTACTTCTGCTTGAATCAAACCTGGCTTTTGCTTCGGTAAAACCAACAATACATAGCTCTAGGACTATTTTGTCCTACTGTTGAGACCAATAAGGTCGAAAGCATGTCGAAACTCCCACCTATAGAAGAAGTTGTTCTCGTACTTACGAAAGCGTTTTCTATTTCAAATATATTATCCCAGTTCTTCTGGAGATGGAAAACGAATGTCAAAATCAATTTTGATAGACAATTTTCGATTTGTTTCGCCTTAGATTCGGCTCTTCAGTTGTGGAAATTACCACAAGACAAGTTCTTTAGTTTAAATTTCAAATTGAACTCTGTGGAAAGAGCAAGATCGCAAGATCGCTCAAACGACAAGCCGCGAGGCAGTCGAAATTCTCAGTTTATCCAATGTTTTATGCAAAGAAAGAAATACCGGCTTCCGCTTCGGGAAAGATTCTGCTTTTGTCAAATTCGACTTCTGCTTAAATCAAACCTGGCTTTTGTTACGGTAAAACCAACAATACATAGCTCTAGGACTATTTTGTCCTACTGATGAGACCAATAAGGTCGAAAGCATGTCGAAACTCTCACCTATAGAAGAAATTGTTCTCGTACTTACGAGTGCGTTTTCAATTTCAAATATATCATCCCAGTTCTTCTGGAGATGGAAAACGAATGTCAAAATCAATTTTGATAGACAATTTTCGATTTGTTTCGCCTTAGATTCGGCTTTTCAGTTGTGGAAATTACCACAAGACAAGTTCTTTTGTTTAAATTTCAAATGGAACTCTGAGGAAAGAGCAAGATCGCAAGATCGCTCAAACGACAAGCCGCGAGGCAGTCGAAATTCTCAGTTTATCCAATGTTTTATGCAAAGAAAGAAATACCGGCTTCCGCTTCAGGAAAGATTCTGCTTTTGTCAAATTCGACTTCTGCTTGAATCAAACCTGGCTTTTGCTTCGGTAAAACCAACAATACATAGCTCTAGGACTATTTTGTCCTACGGATGAGACCAATAAGGTCGAAAGCATGTCGAAACTCCCACCTATAGAAGAAATTGTACTCGTACCTACGAGTGCGTTTTCAATTTCAAATATATCATCCCAGTTCTTCTGACGATGGAAAACGAATGTCAAAATCAATTTTGATAGACAATTTTCGATTTGTTTGGCCTTAGATTCGGCTCTTCAGTTGTGGAAATTATCACAAGACAAGTTCTTTTGTTTAAATTTCAAATGCATCTCTGAGGAAAGAGCAGGATCGCAAGATCGCTCAAACGACAAGCCGCGAGTCAGTCGAAATTCTCAGTTTATCCAATGTTTTATGCAAAGAGAGAAATACCGGCTTCCGCTTCAGGAAAGATTCTGCTTTTGTCAAATTCGACTTCTGCTTGAATCAAACCTGGCTTTTGCTTCGGTAAAACCAACAATACATAGCTCTAGGACTATTTTGTCCTACTGATGAGACCAATAAGGTCGAAAGCATGTCGAAACTCCCACCTATAGAAGAAATTGTTCTCGTACTTACGAGTGCGTTTTCAATTTCAAATATATCATCCCAGTTCTTCTGGAGATGGAAAACGAATGTCAAAATCAATTTTGATAGACAATTTTCGATTTGTTTCGCCTTAGATTCGGCTCTTCAGTTGTGGAAATTACCACAAGACAAGTTCTTTTGTTTATATATATATATATATATATATATATATATATATATATATATATATATATATATATATATATATATATTATATATATATATATAATAATGAATAAACACCCACTAAGGCATTGCCTGGGCGTGGGTATTCATTCATCGTGCATGTTTATTGAATAAATAATGGAGTTAAAGGAACATAAAAGCAACATAAGGGATATGAACTGAATAGTGTTATCTCAATTACATAGTATGTTCCATGAGATCGAAGGGTCAATTAATCGATGTATATATATATATATATATATATATATATATATATAACCTTTGGAACGGAGGGTGATTTTGGCATCTAGGAACACCAAAACGAAAAACTGCATTGGAATTTTTCCGAAGTCGCTTCATGCTACTCTCTACAATAGCCCTATTTCATTCTGAAATAAGACTAAAAGGAAATATGAGTGATGTGAAATTAGAATAGTGATAGATAGAAAATAGTTAAGTATGATTAGGAAAAAGAAATGGAAGATAAATGATATTCTACATACAGTGTGAACAATGAGGAAACAAATTAATTATTACAAGTAAGTACAATTTTATATCTATTGATTAAAATTCATGAATATCCATGTATGCGATATGATTTTTTGCATCCTTAAATGCTTAGGCCTTTTTATGAAGAATTTTATTGATATGTTGAAAATATATTTTATTGTTCACGTTTCTGCTGCAGGCGCCTCCTCAATTCTTGAAGATTTCTTAGCGAAAGAAATGCTCCTTCTGATCACCTCCCGTTCTCACACAGTTTTAATGACTTATTTTATAACTTTTACCTTCAAAATTAAATTTTATTCCATTTTATTAACAAATTTTTGTTGAGGACTTTACTCAGATGCTATCAATTTCACAACCCACGCTCTACCTTCTTATGTTTTATAAATGAACAAACTTTTTTCATCGTAAAATGCAAAGCCTTCTTTTTACAGTCTGTTACAAAATAATTGTTGATTTGAGTGTTTTTGGTTCAAAATGTAAAAATAATTCTTTTAACAGTCCTGGAAGATATCAACACTTATTTGTACATATGTGTATAGTCTTAAAGGTTCCATAAAATGTCTTTTTCACTTGTAACAATATCCTATTTTGTTAGTTTTCACTTTTTAAAGTATTCTTATTTACATTAAATAACATAATACCTACAACCTTGCATATCTATTAATATATATGCAACTATATAGTTTTAAATTTCCTAATTTTTGCTAATTTAATCATATATAAACTATGAGTTATTTCCAAATTTGCCTTTAATATTAAATATTCTATTAGTAACTAACAAATTTAGGTTGGCAAAAAATTCACTAATAATTTTATTACTTCCTGTTTATTAAACTTCATGATTACAATACTTCCTTGACAGATCGCTTGGCTCTGTTCCGTATGTCAACTAACTATGAAGTATTTCAAACTCTTTTACAATTTTAACCCTTTTCTATCATCGTCTGTAAATATTGATAACCAGTTATTGACTCGAATACTAGTTTATTTTATTCCAGGTTTCAAGTGATACTACATTATAATTACCCGGATATTTACATGGCAGTGTTCAAAATATTTTGATACGTGTTGACATGGACTTGATCTTGGATCATTTATTAAGGTAAAAATTTGTACTTTTTTAAACAATGCTTTAATTAGAATTTTTATTCATTATCCTTTAATTCATTTTGGTAACTGTTTTTTCTTAATATGTGATAATATAGCTGCCCAACTCATTCAATTCGTTTATATAAATTCTTAGTTTTTAACTTGGTTGTGTCGACTGGTACACCCTACGTATTAATATATCATCTTTATATCTGGTCACATTTGTTAATTATTTGATTATATTAGAGGATAAGTTTAATATATATATTGAACTAGTCCTCTATTATATAAAAACTATTCTCAAATTAGAACAGACATTAAAATGTCATATTAATATGTAAAAAAATTAGAATGAAGTAAGCAAATATATTATAAGATATTGAGAAAAACAGTTGACTAAAAGATTTAAAGGATAATGAATAAAAATTATAACAACAACATTGTATGAATAAGTATAAAAATTTCACCTTAACAATTAATCCAAGGTCAAGTTAATGTCAACATGTTTCCAAATACTCTGAACGCAGCCACGTGACTATCTGGATAAACTGAATGCAGTATTACTTGTAACCTGAAATAACAAAAATTAATATTCAACTCACTAATTAGTTATCTATATTTACTGATTATATTAGTAAAGGTTTAAAATTGAAAAAAAGAATTGAAAGAAAACTTTATAATTGGTGACATACGGAACAGAGTCAAGGCATCTGCCAAGGGAATATCATAATTCAATAATCTTTTTAAACAGGAAGTAATCAACTTTAGTAATTTTCTTGCCAACCTAAATTTGTTGGTTACTAATTGAATGTAGGATAATAAAGATAAATTTGGAAATTAATAATAGTTTATGTAAGACAAAATTAGTGAAAACTCAAAAATTTAAAACTATACAATTACATATGTATGAATAATTAATCTAGGTTGTAGAATTTGTATACTTAAATGTAAATAGTGATACCTTAAAAAAGGAATTATAACAAAATTTGTTATTATAATATATGAAAAAGACATTTTATATAATCCCAAATACAATATAAACCCATATCAATAAGGGATCATACCCTCCAGAAATATTGAAATAGATAATTCTACTTTTTTATTAAAAAACATTCAAGTCAACAATTATAGTGACAAAAATTCGGAAAAGCAGGCTATGGATTTGATGAGCCAAAAGTTTGTTGATTTGGGAAAAACAAAAGAATCGTGCTTGTGTGGAGAATATGATGGCTGCTATGTAAAGCACCTCTACAAAATTTTTATCAAATAATATAAAAAAGTTAAGTTTTAAGCCAATAATGGAATTAAAAGAGTAATATTAATGTTTATTAAACTCTGTGTATAAACGGGAGTGAACAGAAAGGTGCATTCCTCCGATGAGAAATCGTCAAGAATTTGGGGGACGCTAGCTGCAGTTCAAGGTACCGAAGCTTCGATAATAAGGACTGTGTTTTTGCATATTAATTTTGGAATTCCAAAAGAACTTAGTGAACAATAAAATTTAATTTTTTTTGAACGTTTAAAATAGTAACATGAAAAAGGGCCAAAACTTTATAATATGATGAATATCATATGATATCTATGGATATCCATACAATTTTAATAATAGATAGAATAGTACTTACTTGTTAAATAAATTCACATCAATTGTTCACGTTGTACATATGTTCATATAACTTCCATGTCTTCTTCATCCTTCTAATGCATGCTTAATTTTCTCTATCCATTACTATCCTCATATTAATTCATTCACATTGCTTATATATATATATATATATATATATATATATATATATATATATATATGTGTGTGTGTATTTGTATGGTTAAAATTTAAATAACATATTAATAACTTCACCAAACTTCTGAACGTTAATAGTGTCTGAACAGTATACATATAACGTTGACTGTAAATTCACGTTCAGTGTTGCGTGTATCTCTATAAGAGCACACATTTCTCTTATGCGCCGACGCAATTCACCAAGCTATTCAATGCGCATGACTGGATGGAATGCAGGAGTGGTATAAGGAAGAATTTATGTTGAACAATACAAATTTTGAAAATAACATTTTATCAAATCATTTTTTATAGAAAGTGTTGGTATTTTATTTTACTCATGTACATAATAAATTTATAAAAGAAATTTAATTACTTCATTCAATTTATGCAAGAATTTTGAAATCATTAAAAATCAAAGGGATGTATTCAGGAAAGACTTTGTTTCTGATTTAAGTAAAATATATCAATTTAAGAAACAGATATTCAGAATTAAACTATACTAATATTTATGCGTCCAGAACTCAAAGGGAGGAGTCTTCATGCTACCGACATTATGAAAAATTATAAATCAACATAAACTTACATTTATTAGGAGCTAGCCGAAGGTAAGTACAAGTCTATATTTTAAACACGACTTTATAACTTTGATAAATGAAAACAAATAATAATATATAAAATTCTCACCAGTAAAAATCGTATAATTATAATTCCGACTTAATTAAAATTAAAATCAACATAAACAAATAATATTAATGATTATAATATAAATATATATATATATATATATATATATATATATATATATATATATATATATATAATTCACGGCGTGAAGTGGCATCCGCCCATGCAAAAATCGCGGTAGCTGTGGAGTAGCACACTTATATATTTATTATACATCTGACGCACAAAGTGGCATCCGTCAGTATACATATCGAAGAACGGTATACTTTGGCGTGTGTATATGTATTTTTCTTGCACAGTGGCATCCTGGCAGTGTTGCTTTTAACATTGGATGTGAGGATTTACATCTGTTTTAATTTTTTGATACCATTGTCGACAGTGCGGAGGATGTTAGTTATTGCCAAAGATCTACCGTTATTAATATAAAAATGATATTTTCGTTCTACAATTCACTCAGATCTGATTTTGACGCAAAATAAAACACTACTGGCGATAAAATTGAATACTGCTGGCGATAAAACAAACTAAAGAATTCTGAATTTCTGTAAATAAGGAGAAAAGGAATTGAATTTTCCAACGTAACTTAGAAAAATTTCAGAGACGTTGAAACTCTCTCTGGCATATACAGGGTGTATCAATGATAACTGTATGAACGATAACTGCATCCTTATTTGATCTAAGGAAAAAAATGTCTCAATTAAAAGTTGTAGAGAGCAATGAAAGCTATGTATACACTAGAGTTTTTTCCCAACACCATAGCGGTTTGGTGAAAAAACTCTAGTATGTTCATTACCACACCACCGGTTCCAAACAGTGCAGAGCAAAAATGAAAGCTATGTTCCAGTATACAGGGAGTCTGATAAATGCAAAATTTAAACATGTGCTACTGGTTTTACTGGTATACAGGGTGTCCCAGATCAACATACAATTAATCCTACAGAGTGAACTAGAGCTCAAAATAGGGCGATTGAAATCAATTTTACTCTATATAATCCATTGAGCCGTGTGAATTTGATGAAGGTTTTCTTTCATACTCTTGAACAATTCGAAACCCGCGAAAAGTTAGACTCTGAATTTTGAAGAAAAACTTTGAAACAGAATTTGAAAAAGAAAAGTGTGAACGCGGAATTTCAAAAAAGTCTCGAATTCACTTGAATTGCTAGACTTAGGTGTAACGCTAATAACGATCATATCAATAGTGAGGAATCCGTCATGACTATGTACAAGTTTTCAGATCAGTATCATCATTAAAGCTTTTCTCCATTGCGCGTTTTAGATAGAATAGACATAAAAAATTGTTTAATGAAACTTATAGAAATGTTAGTACAAAAAATAAACAGTACATATTCCAAATAAATATATGTTCTCCATATATACGGGTGTTTCCTAAGTAATCTAAAATATTGTAGTAGGCGCTTCGTCACTCCATTTAAAGACGAAAAGTTCTTAAAAACATGTGTGATAAGTCTTGTCGTTAATGAGGTACATGGTGCTGATTGTTTTATTATTTCAAGTTTGATGTTTTATAACTCGGTTTGTAATGCCGGTGGAAAATACCGTATTTTTTTATATTTGTACTTACCTCCGTCTTTCGATTTTTACTAATTCAATTCTTTCCAATCCATAAACGTAGCCGCTACGAATTTTTTTAGGGTGATTTTTAATAAAAATGTTTAGCCACCTTAAAAAAATTCGTAGCGGCTACGTTTATGAATTGAAAAGAACGAAAAAGGGGGCTGTAAGTACAATTATGAAAGAAATACGGTACTTTTCCACCGGCATTACAGACTGAGTTATAAAACATCAAAGTTGGAATAATACAACAATTCAGCACCATGTACCTCATTAACGACAAGACTTATCACACATGTTTATAAGAACTTTTCGTCATAAAATGGAGTGACGAAGCGTCCACTACAATATTTTATATTACTTAGGAAACACACTGTATTGTTTGCCAACGAAATTACTTGCCAGCCAGCTATTTTGTTATTAAATAAGCGGACGGTTTGAAATTTGGGTGATTTGTATAAAATCATAGAAAACTTTTTGAAGACTTAATGTTATTCAAATGCATTAGAAAGTAAAAAATAATTTCTTTGGACGTATAACGTGGATTATTCTGTAAGCTACAGATTAAAAAGCTTGTGTATTTGAACTAAACATTTTTGCGGCATGCTCTGAAAAAAAAATGTATGCAAAATATCGTTAAAATTGGGCCACCCTTAAGTTTTTATTTTCAAATACGAATCTATATTATTTTTAATTGCATTGTTTCTAATCCCAAGTCATGTTTCATATAGGCGTAGTATTTACATCTGAACTACAGAGTGTTTTGAAAATATTTAACTAAACCGGTAAAATTTCAAATCTTCAATAATTAAACAAGTTCTTGTTGTATGATCAACTTGGCATTGATTCACTTCTTACTCACTGATATTTTTCAATTACAGCTGTTATGGAATATTAAAAGAGGTTAAAATTGCTCTGGTAATAGTTGAATATTTCCAAACCATTCTGTAGTTCAGATAAAAATACTACGCCAATATGAAACATACCTCTTGACATTCAAAAAATTGGAATGAAAAATACAGGTCCGTATTGGAAAATAAAATATTGAGGGTGGCCCAATGTGTACAATACTTTCTTTACAAATTTTATTCGCATGTTTGGATAGTCTACAAAAAGTTGCTATGGCAAAGTTCTGGAAAATCCTCGCAAATAAAACGATGTAGGCAAAAAAAGAATTTCAAAATTTCCAATTTATCCGGTATAACTCCAGAACTAAAGAAGCTAGATTGTCTTGAATCAAATAATTGACCTCTGGAATACACAACTTTGCCTCCTTTTAACCATCCCTATATCCCTTACCGTTACCATAATTCCAATGCATAGACTCGAATTTGAATAGCATTGTATAAGAAGTGTGGAAATAGACATTTTCCGTACGAGTGCAGGAAATACAATTTCTAACGAGTTATGTACTCTATTTTCCTACGACTATGAATATACAAATGGTGTGAATTATCAACGTTAAAATATGTATTCTGAGTATATAATTATTATCATGCGGACTAACAGGAAGCAAAAGTTGTTTTTCGTTAGTCCGCATTCAATCCTCTTCATTGCCCTTTTTCCCATTATGACTAATCAAATACTGGACTTCTTGCTTCGGACGGATTCTGTCGTACGACGAAGTCCATAATTTCCTTCATTTTCTTTTAATTATACATTAATTTAATTTTATTGACTTCTCCTAATGTTGTCCAATTTTAATTTTGTTTGACGTTTGCATAGTTATGTGAATTTTCCAAACTATTTTTAATAAAATTGGCCTACAGTATATTCCTCACATTACCTACTGACACATCTTGTATTCTGCTGGATGCCAAGGGCGTGTGACAGCTTTCCTTTCATAATACTTTTCATGTGAATCATATATTATTATATTTATGTGATAGCTCAGTGTGCCGAAACTAGTTGCCCCTTCAACTTGGAATATTATATGCTGTAGTACGGTATTGGCGTTTTACTTACTGCTGCTTTTTGCCTACAGACTACATTTGAGATGGAGAATATGTTTCATTTACTTTAATGTAAGTTATAATCTCTCATAAACTACAAATATAAATTGAGAATCATGTTAGATATTTTTGATTGTGGTTAAAATAAAAAGTCAATTATTCATTAGTTCATTAGTAGTTTAGTTGTTTACAGAGCCGATTAAAGTTTTATTTCGTTGATATAGATGATAAGTAGCTCTAAATTTGATGAAAGAGTATATAAAATGAGTAATAGGTGAGTAATATATATATATCATCATCATCATCATCATCATATGCAGCTTATTCAACCATTTTGCTATGGTGTAGCCTCCCTTTACATATTTATATATCCCACTTCCATGTGGGCCCATTGTTGTCTATTGCTAGCTATGCGGCCCCCAGTTGATCCTGCGAGTTTCTTAATGTCGTAGTCCCATCTTAAGTTGGGGCGTCTTCTTGGTCTTTCCACGCCTCGGGGATACCATTGCGTTATCTTTGTGGTCCATCTATCGTCTGTCCTTCTAGCGAGATGCCCCGCCCATTGCCACTTTAGGGATCTGATTCTATTTATGACATCTATCACTTGGGTCTTTTGTCTGATCCAATTAAGCCTTTTTCTATCTCTCCTTGTTATTGCAAGCATGCATCGTTCCATAGACCTCTGCGTTACCTGGAGTTTTCTAATGATATCAGTTTTCAGGGTCCAGGTTTCACAGCCGTATGTTAATACTGGTAGTACGCACTGATCAAACGCTTTCTTTTTCAAACGGAGTGACATTCTAGACTTGAAGATGATAGAGTTCTGTCCAAATGTTCTCTATGCTAATTTGATTCTTCTGTTTATTTCTGGAAGTAGAGAGCCTGATATGTGTATTAGTTGACCCAGGTATATGTATTCCTCTACTATTTCCAGGGCAGTGTCATTAATTGTTATTTCTTGTGCGTTTATCAGTTCGTTATACATTATCTTGGTCTTACTCAGATTTATTTTAAGGCCTACTTCGTTGCTTGCTGCATTCAATTCATTTATTTGTTGTTGCATTTCGCCAGGGTTACTCGCTATCAGGATGATGTCATCAGCGAATCTTAGATGGTTCAAGTATTCTCCATCTATATTCAGACCTGTGTTGTTCCAGCCCAGTTTTCTGAAGATGCTTTCTAGTGTTGCTGTAAATAACTTTGGTGATATTGCGTCTCCTTGTCTAACTCCTCTGCTGGTGGGGAATTCTGGTGTGCCCTCATATATCCTAACTCTCGCTTTGGCTTCCCTATATATATTTGCTAGGGTCTCAATATATGGCTTGTCGACCCCTTGTTCTGTTAGGGCATTTATTACTGCTTTGGGATATATAGAGTCGAATGCCTTCTCAAAGTCGATGAAGGCTAGTGCTAGTGGTTGGTTGTATTCTTTGGTTCGACTGATAACCTCTTTGAGGGTATGGATGTGATCTATTGTACTGAAGCCTTTGCGGAATCCAGCCTGTTCTCGTGGTTGGGCCGAGTCTAGTGTATTTTGTATTCTGTTGTGAATGATCTTTGTGAATACCTTGTACGTCACTGGTAGTAGACTTATTGGTCTGTAGTTCTTAATGTCTTCTTTGCTGCCTTTCTTGTGGATCAACACTATAAGGGCGCTGTTCCACTCTTTAGGTATGCTCCTGGACATCAGACAGTTCGTGTATAGTTTGGCAAGGTACTTCCATGTTTTAGCTCCTGCATATTTGAGTATTTCGGTCGTGATGACGTCATTTCCCGCTGCTTTGCCGTTTTTCATGCTTTTCAGTGCCATTTCTACTTCCTCCACCAAAACTTCTGGTATGGCATCTTCTGAGTGTTCTATTATTTCTTCAAAATTTTCAGGGGCCTTGTATAGGTCTCCATAGAATTTGGCTACTAGGTCTATTATTTCATTCCTGTCTGTGGTTCTTGTGTTTCCATCAGGTAATGCAACTATCTGTCTTTTCCCTATTATTAGTACCCTTTCTGCATTTTTGTAGCTTTTACGGTTTTCTATTGTTGTTTGTACCAGTTTCTCGTTGTAATTCCTGATATCTTCTGCGATTTTCTTTCGTATCGTCTTGCACAGTTCGGTGTATTCAATTCTTTGAATGTTTGTTGTCTTTTTCATTTCTCTTCGTTTTTGTAATAGTGCTTTTGTTTCCGGAGTTAGTTTTTTGTGTTCACCTCGTTGTTGCAGACCTCCCACTTCTACGGCGCAGTTTCGAATTGTGTCCATCAGTTCAGGGTTGTTATATTCCACTTTTTGTAGTCTTTCTTCTAGTAGTGGTTCATATTGGTGAGAGTTCTCTCTCAGCCTTTCGTTGTTTATGTTTTTCGTTGTGTTGGTTTTGATTAGTCTTGACCTTTCTAGTTTTATATCTAAGACCAGTCGAGCTCTAATTAGTCGATGGTCGCTTCCTGTAGTGAACTTGTTGAGCGTGCTTAGATATAGATATATATATATATATATATATATATATATATATATATATATATATATAAATAATCAATGAACAGGCGCAAATGTGCGTTTGGTTATCTTGTTGAAATCCATTGTTTGTGTTTTCTCATGTTTCAATTAACATCCTTGCTCCCAATTTGTACACCTTTTCTTGGTTATGCCGTACCGATGAAGGCTAATGAGCCAGAAACATGCATGTCTACGGTTACCACTCATTCTCTGTAACCTCTTTTGCGTGATATGCCCGCTAATTCTGTTTTTGTTTTATATTCCACGCGTTATTCTTAATCTTTTCATTGATTATTTGTCTATTACCAGGGTCAGAAGGTTTAGACAGGAGAGCTATAGACGCCTCCGTGTCTCTGTTGGTTGTTGTCTTGAAAACTCGGGATCTTCCATTTGAAGACGCAAATGTGCGTTTGGTTATCTTGTTGAAATCCATTGTTTGTGTTTTCTCATGTTTCAATTAACATCCTTGCTCCCAAGTTGTACACCTTTTCTTGGTTATGCCGTACCGATGAAGGCTAATGAGCCAGAAACATGCATGTCTACGGTTACCACTCATTCTCTGTAACCTTTTTTGCGTGATATGCCCGCTAATTCTGTTTTTGTTATATATATATATATATATATATATAAAACAGATATAGGTAGTCACGGAATATTAGACACTAATTCGGTTGTTTCAAGTGTATCTAGTGTTTAGATAGAAGGTAACGTTTTTCATTTTCAATACCTATTAACAGTCTTATTCTCTTCAGGCGAGTTTGTTTTATTTTATATCTATATACCAGGGTAGTTGAACATGTACGAGTGTGATACCCAATGCTGCACCAATCTTAGCAATTTGATTAATATTTAAATTTTGATGTCCAATTAATGTCAAAACTGAAGAGAAACCTTCTTTTTAGAAAAATTCTCTCATATAGCAGTTGCCTGCTGATTTTTGTGCAATTTTTACTGAAGAAATATCTTTGAAATGTTTGATGATTTTATCTGAGATTTCACCAAGATATGGTATTGATCCGAACACAATATTAGGTTCGTTTTCCCTTCCTGTGTGATTCCTATCCCTACTCAATCCCCCAAGGACAGTTCGATCACTCTGTATTAGAAATTAATTTTTTCAAAATATGTGGTGGGTAGCTATTTTTTAATAAAGCATATAATTATCTATAACTATTTTGTAAAAGTGATGTGTGTGAGATGTTTTTAATTCTATTTTTAAGTCCTAAAACCAAGTTCATTTTCATTTTATATGGATGATGGGACATGTAATTCAGATATCTTCCTGAAAAAGTTCGTTTTTTTATACCAATCTAAGATCAGGGTATTAGAGTTGGTTCTGATCACTTTCGTGTCCAAAAAGGGTACAGATCTATCGCGTTCTTCTTCCACAGTAAACTGTGTATTAGTTAAAGATATTTCAAAATTGTTTCAACTTGGTTGTTAGGAACCACGGTAATGATGTCATCCACATATTTTTTCAAAAAGGGTAGGTTAAAGCTAATTTTACTCAGGCAATCAGTAATCAAATCATCCATGAAGATTTTGCAAATAATGAAACATATTACGTTAAAATAAATAGAAATCCTAACTCGACAATTTTACAAAAAGCGCAACAGTTAGTTAAGGAACTCTCAAATCAAATAGATATTGAGGACAGAAAATCACCTAGAATGAGTTCGTCAGGAATCCCGAAATTTTATGGTTTACCTAAAATACACAAACCAACTTTAAGTCTAAGACCTATTATATCATCAGTAGAAGCACCAACAGATGAAATAGCACAATTTATAACTAGTAAATTAACGAAATCCTATAATGTGGACAATGACTACTATATACAAGATTCTTTTAAATTTGCAGAATTTATACAAAACAAACAAATTCCGGAAGATTATGTAATAATCAGCTTAGATGTGGTCTCTTTATTCACCAACATCCCTATTACTTTAGTAAAACAAAGTATAACAAAACATTGGGAACAAATACAAGAAAGAACATTGAACCTAAGCCTCAGTAATTTTTTGAAAATGATGGATTTCATTAGCAACAATACTTGTTTTGTTTTTGACAAGCAGTTTCATAGGCAGATTTTTGGTGTACCAATGGGCAGTCCTGTGTCTCCTATTTTTCCTCGGTTCGTCCTGGAGTATTCGATTACTGATTGCCTGAGTAAAATCAGCTTTAACATACCCTTTTTAAAAAAATATGTGGATGACATTATCACCTTGGTTCCTAACAACCAAGTTGAAATAATTTTAAATATATTTAACAGCTACCACCATAATATACAGTTTACTGTGGAAGAAGAACGCGATAGATCTGTACCCTTTTTGGACACGAAAGTGATCAGAACCCACTCTACTACCCTGATCTTAGATTGGTATAAAAAACCAACTTTTTTAGGAAGATATCTGAATTACATGTCCCATCTTCCATATAAAATGAAAATAAACTTGGTTTTAGGACTTAAAAATAGAATTAAAACATCTCACACCCATCATTTCTACAAAATAGTTATAGAGAATTATATGATGCTTCATCAAAAATAGCTACCCACCACATATTTAGAAAAAAAATTATTTTCAACACTCAGAGTAATCTAACTGTCCTTGGGGGATTGAGTATATATGGGAATCACAAAGGGAGGGAGAACCAACCTAATATTGTGTTCGGATCAATACCATATCTTTGTGAAATCTCAGATGAAATAATTAAGCATTTCAAAGATATTTCCACAGTTAAAATTGCACAAGAATCAGCCCAACCTTCAAACCAATTGTTCACTAAACTTAAGCACAAAGATGAGACCCTCCAACGTACAAACGTGGTTTATCAAATACCCTGTATGAATTGTGGGAAGAAGTATATATGTGAAACCTCAAAAAATTTGAAAAATCGTTTGGTACAACATAAAAGCGATAGTAAGTTAGGGAAAAGAAAATGTGCGCTCACAGAACACCTAATAGATGAGACACATCGCGTAGATTTTGGAACTTGTGAAATTTTAGAAGTTGAAAGAAATAGAAATAGACGTAAATTCTTAGAAATGTACCACATTCAAGTCAATGACCTAACAGTGAATAAAAAGTCTGAGATCCAACACAAAAAAATAACAGCAGGAAACTGTTATATGGAAGACTTTTTTCAAAAAGAAGGTTTCTCTTCAGTTTTGACATTAATTGGACATCAAGATTCAAAAATATAAATATTCATTTCATTGCTAAGATTGGTGCAACATTTGGTATCACACTCGTAAATTCTCAACTACCCTGGTAAATAGATATTAAATAAAACAAACTCGCTTGAAGAGAATACGACTGTAAAAAGGTATTGAAAATTAAAAAAAAACGTTACTTTCTATCCAAAAACTAGATACACTTGAAACAACCGAATTAGTGTCTAATATTCTCCTTTAAAACGTAGTAGTGGTGAATTTTTAAACCAAAATGTGTTCCTTCAGGAGGGATTTAAGCTAAGTACCAATTTACATGTATAATTTAAACTCAATTTTTCGTTTTCTTATTGTATTTTATTTCAATGATAAGGCAGTCGTTTTGATTTGAATTGAAGTTAGAAGTGATTGCTATGTATCCTATTTTCTTTGATTTCCAATAATTCTACCTTACAACCTTGAAAAAGAAAGAAAAAGTCTTTCGAAAGCGCTCGGTCCGTATAACAAGAATTTTCAACAATATTTAGTCTGCAATCCCCGTGATTTTTTGAATTTTGTTCTATATGTATATATGTGTATATATATATATATATATATATATATATATATATATATTAAATATGATTTTTAATATATGTTATTTATTTTCTCCACGTTTCGGAGACAAATTTATATTGGATTGTTATATTTATATTGTGAATGTATTTTAAATATGTATTAATAATTGTGAATTTTGAATTGAATATGAAATGTATTAATGTTATGTTGTGTTACTATTGAAATGCTATACTTTTGGGCTAACTAATTTATATATACACCAAATTTTTATTTATATATTTTTCATCCTTAATTTCTTCTATTCAATATGCTATTTTATATCATGTGGTTTCATTTTATTCCAAAATTTTAATTCGACTGCTCTTATTCTCACACTACTCTATATCTCAGTAGGGTCCCTGGGCAAAGTCATAATAAAATCAACATCACTAATCAATGTAATTTATTTTATGTGATTTATTAATAGATAGAACAAAAAAAATTTGAAATTTTCAATATTAGTTTTACATAAAATATAGTTGACGCTTTAATTTTATTATTGGTGTCATATACCTATTATATAAAAATAAATGATTATCTTTTTATTAACTATGAAATATTCTTATACTATAAAACGTAAAATATGGATTTCTGTATATAAATCTAAATTTCCACATCACACATTCTTTATATATATTTTAAAAACTATTCATTCTTTTGAGGCGGCTTTTGCAGACTCATTTGCATAAATTTGCATAATCGTTTGTAAACATTATTTTTCTCTGAAAAATGAACATCTGTGTTTAAAGTTGTTCAACTATTGTTACTTTTTTCTTCTTATTCTTCTAAATAGTATTACTGAAAATATTTAGACACTGCTTTAGTTTTAATCGGTTCGTGAAATGGGGAGGATATTTGAAATATTTTATCTACTTAATTTCCATCTTTTAAAAAATATTTTAACGTATTGTAATAATTGTGCTCGTGATAAAAACTGGAATTAGTTGTGGCTTGTTGTGTTGTGGAAAGTCTAATATATATGTAATTGGAGAAAAATACAACATGGAAGAAATTAATACATATATCTACAAATTTGATAATGGTAAGTTTTTTACGTTTCCTGGTTTATTATTTTCATTTTAAAATTTTTTTTACCAGGTGTTATTTATTCAAATTTCACTTTTCATTATTTGGTACCAAATATTATTAATTAAACACACCAAAGACCTTTTTATATTTCACCAAGCCGACGCCTTCAATTGTGTCCATCCATGACGCTTTCCCGCTCCAGGTGGCAATCTCCCTTCTTATAATTATCTGGTGATAATTCTCCTACGTGTCTTGACTTTGTTTCAACACAAATTTTTGTCTTTGCACTTATTTAATTATTAATTACTTTTATACTTCTTATTTTATACATTTAGCACTTATTACTTTAAATTTTATAAGAAAAACTTCATAACATACAATTCTTTACTGTCTGGTTACCAACGCTTGACTGACTACCGCGGTTTTTTTATACGCCAAAACCTTCTTTTTGTTTATAACCGGAAGCTTGCAATGTTCTAGAAAAATCTTTGTTTATTGTTCACCTGGCACTTTGTTTATTAATGTTTTTTCGTACTTCCGGGCCTAAAGTGACAACTTCACTCCCTTGTGACAGGTACTAAAGTGTCACATTTAATCCCTCCGGGATTAAATATTGACGAAACTCCCGGAACGATTAAATCACAAACAAACGAATTTAAGGGATATTTTATTGAAAAATATAATTAATTAGAATGGTAATTAACGTTAATATTCAAATTAATATTGTCACAGTTCGTCATATTGACCAGTCTTTCCTGGGTTAATGCAGCAGGTAACTGACGAGTAACAGATAGGTCCTTTTCATATTGAACTGGTGTTTGTTTCGAAGATCCTGCGGAAACAGGAAGCGAGAATGAGGACTGTGGCATAACTATAATGGACGAATCGGCGACTTGACCAAATATTTTATCTGAAATTTTTTGTTTATTTTTAATAGACGATTCAATATATCCCTCGGCCACGTTGGAGGATTTCCATCCTCCATGTCTCTTCAGCACGTCTATTGTTGCTCCCGAATCAGCTAACAAAGACGCAGATGTGCGTCTAAAACAATGTCCCGTATAAGACGTCGCATTTTCTAATTTCAAGAAAGCTGCTATTTGCCGTGGAAATGTACCAAACATGTTTTTTCCTACTACTCGCGTAGTACATTCTTTGTTGATGTATTGAACAAAAAATTTTGAATGAGTTGTCCCTGTCTTTCGCAATGCCACATATTTCCGAAATATCGCCACAAAACTGATGGCACTGTTTTCTGAATTTTTGATCACAAAATTTCGGTCAATTTTACTTTTGGTGTTTCTAATCGCAATTAGGAAGGAATCGCCCAAATCTCTCACATCGTCGATTTCTAAATCAACCAAATCTTTTCCACGACAAGCTCCCGCAACGCCCAAAATAAGTGCAACCTACAAAAAAATTGATTTCTTAAAATTTCTGAATATAAACAAATTTCCAAATTTACCTTAAGCATTAAATATTTATCATCCGGAGCCTCCCGTAAGAACTGATCTACCTGCTCAGACGTGAGAATTCTTGACTTCTTTGGCTTAAATCCCTCATTTCTTCTCTTCAAAAAAGCTAATAATTTTGGAAATTTACTTATATCAATATCTTCTCTAATGTTAATAACCGATTTCAGCATTGAGTAATGTGCCCAGAGAGTTGAGGCACAAACCGCTTTTGATTTATCATCGAAGTAGACTAACAGCGCATTTTCAGTAGGTTGTCTCACATTTTTTAAGCGGCACCACTTTTTAAAAGCATCGTACTGCTGCTCGTATAGTTTTCTAGATTTCGGTGGTAACAATTCTTCACCTACTTCGGCTGCTCTTTTATCAATATCAGATACACCTTCTTCACTCATGATACCAATAATTATCAATAACAATGTTTCTTTACAATGACACTAGTAATGACAATGTTTCTAAATTATAACTGTCACAACGCAATGTTACTATGGTAACTTATTTTAAAGACAGTTTATTAAATGAGTTGAAGAGAGAAAAAACTGATTGAAATTATTGAAATAATTAATAAAATCATACCGTAAGTACGAAAAGTATCGTATATACCTTGCGACTGAAGTACATTTAATCCTTCAGGTAAATTATGGCCCTCCCTGCGGTCGGGCCATAAACTTTACCTTCGGGATTAAATGTACTACTTCAGTCCCGCGGTATATAATATACTATTATTGTTTTTCTGACTTAAACTTGCTACTAAATGTTGTTTTTCATTCACTATAACCTTATTGTCATTGATTTAATTCACTAACATCTTATTATCATTGTTTTTCATATTATCGATTATTTGAAATCTTCCGATTGGTCAATGTAAATATACTAATTTTATACTTCCCACAACCTAAATATTTACATAATACATATGAATACAGTTTATTTCTTATTTTGTTTTTTGATATTACATCTATATACATAAATTAGGTCGGTAATCATTTATTTTTATCCTTATATTTCATATCAAATTACATTTTATCTTGGTATACTTGTCGTTAACTGTTATATCTCGTTTCGGTTTTTGACATTACCTATAATTACAATTTTCTACTTATAATATTATATTTCCTATTTACTTTTATGATTGAATATTTTATTAACTTATCTTATATATATTTCATTTATTAATCAATCATTGTAGCACTGTTGATTTTATTATTACCATCCTATTTATTCTTTAAATATAAGCAGATGCTTTAGGTGTCTAATATTCCGTGTGGCGTCACGTTATTCTATTGATCTTCGTTTACTTGTTAAGTTCTCCCTAAGGTTGTTTTTTAAAAATACAGAATTATTTAAAAATGTTTTATCAATAATTGTTTATTAACTCTTTTGATTTTCTTATTTATTTTCTCTATGATTATGCCCATTGATTCTAATTGATTATACTGTTATATATATATATATTTTATTCATTTTGGTACTTTATTTACAAATTACTTTTATTGATAGATATTATTATTTTATACTTTATTGGGATTCTATGAATGTTATATGCTCGTTCTATTTACAACAATATATATATATATATATATATATATATATATATATATATATATATATATTATGAATTATTATTAATGTATGTTCTATGTTTTATATTTTTCTTATCCGGCTCACTATAATTATGGTTGAGATTCTTGTTCTCAGGTAGCGGTTCCCTCAATGTAACATTTATCATTAAAATAAAAAAATTTGTTTGAATGATTTTAATATATCAAATGCAAATTGTCAATATATCAATTAAACTTTATAAACCTCACCTCAATATATTATCAGTATTCCTCTGCAACTCAATAATAATTACCATTTAGATGTTATTTGTAAATATTCAATAAATACCATTTTAATTATACTCAAATTTATTTGTGTTAAGTGAATTACCTATCGTACTGACCCTGTATTTCAAGTAAACATTTCTACATATCCACTCCACAACGAGGAATGATGGTCATGCGTGTTGGTAGTTACTCTCTCTCTCTAATTTTAATGATTAAGATATCAACATGTGGTTCTAAATTGTAAATGTGTTCTAAATATCTAAATGTTATTGAAAATCAATCCAACCTAACCTATCCTTCATCTATGCCAAATGTTGGTTATGTATTTTCCTATATGGATTAATAGTGTGCTGCTTGGAATATTATATAAGGTAAGCTTCCTTTTTTATATTAATTTCAACAATCCTATCTAAATATATAAAACCATTAAAACTATTAAATATACAACTAACAAATAAATGTGAATTCAGCTGATTTATGAGTGTTCGTTTGTAGGTTAATTCTGATTCATAATATACCTAAATAAAATTCACCAAGTCTTTCTATGGGACAAAATAACATCAGAGCTGCACTTATATACATTTCGGTAGAAAATGGAATGTTTCTTTCTTCACTTGGATTAAGTAGGTAATATGGCAGTTGATATAATTTCCAGTCAATAAATATCATACATATCTTACCACTTTCTGGTTTAAAATTACATAGGATGTCTCTCACAGGTTAGTTTCCTCCACAATACTATACTAATATTCTGGTTTTATTTTTAACTTTCCATTTTAAATTTACTACTTTTTACAAAAAAAAACCAATTTCATCACTTCTGCTGTCTTTTCATCTCATCCTTCTCCAACAACGCCGTTTTTGCAATTTTTTTGTCAACAAACATTTGTGTTTTATTTCTGTCATTATAAAGATAATGTCACATGTTTATCCGCGGCTACTATCTATCACTTCACCAATTAAAATTGAGAATTTATTTGTTAATATACAACGATTATTTACACTATATGCAAACAGTGTATTAAAGTTTAAACTATTTGTATAGGTTTATAAAGATAATTCTGATATATCAAATTTGCTATTGCTTCTAAATCTTTGCCTTTCCCATTTTTAAATATTGTTAGACTTACATCCATACTATATAGTGTGTCCCAAAATCAATAATTATTATAATATTCTCTAACGAAAACATAATAATAAACTTATTACCAATATCCTTTTTTAGTTATGTAACCTTCAATTGGACTTACCAACTTTAGATGGTCTCAATATATATAACAAGATGTTCGAATAGTGCGTGACATATGAACAATAAACAACGAATAGATTAGTGGGTATTGCACGCAAATAGAAAAAGGGGCTACTGAAAAGAGTAGTAACCGCAGACATGCATGTTTCTGGCTCATTAGCCGTCATCGGTACGGTATAACCAAGAAAAGATGTGAAACATGGGAGCAAAGGTGTTGAATGAAACATGAGAATATATAACAGAATTCAGCAGGATAGTCAAACACAACATTTGTGTCAGTAATATTAGAAGATCTCGAATATTCGAGACAACAACCAACATAAACCTGGAGGTGCATATAACACTTCCGTCTGAAACTTTCTACCCAGATTAATGAAATAATAACAAGATGTACGAATAGTGCGTGACATATGAACAATAAGCAACGAATAGATTAGTGGGTATTGCACGCAAATATAAGAAGGGGCTACTGAAAAGAGTGGTAACTGGAGACATGAATGTTTCTGGCTCATTAGCCGTCATCGGTACGGTACAACCAAGGAAAGGTGTGAAACCTGGGAGCAAAGGTGTTGAATGAAACATGAGAAAAGATAACAGAATTCAATAGGATAGTCCAACGCAGCATTTGTGTCAGTGATATTGGAATATCTCGAATATTCGAGACAAAACCCAACATAGAAACGGCGGCGCATATAACATTCCCGTCTGAAACTTCCGACCCAGAATAATAAAACAACAACAAGATGTACGAATAGTGCGTGACATATGAATAACAAGCAACAAAGAGATTAGTGGGTATTGCACGCAAATAGAAAAAGGGGCTACTAAAAAGAGTGGTAACCGCAGACATGCATGTTTCTGGCTCATAAGCCGTCCTCAGTACGTTAGAACGAAGGAAGGGTGTGAAATCTGGGAGCAAAGGTGTTGAATAAAACATGAGAAAATATAACAGAATTCAACAGGATAGTCAAACGCAACATTTGTGTCAGTAATATTAGAAGATCTCACTAATCTCTTTGTTGCTTGTTATTCATATGTCTCGCATTATTCGTAAATCTTGTTGTTTAATTATTCTGGGTCGGAAGTTTCAGATGGGTGTGTTATATGCGCCTTCGTGTCTATGTTGGTTGTTGTCTCGAATATTCGAGATCTTCCAATATTCCTGACACAAATGTTGTGTTTGACTATCCTTTCGAATTCTGTTATATTTTCTCATGTTTCATTCAACACCTTTGCTCCCAGGTTTCACACCCTTTCTTGGTTGTACCGTACTGTGGACGGCTAATGAGCCAGAAACATACATGTTTGCAGTTACCACTCTTTTAATTAGGTCCTTTTTCTATTTGGTGCAATACCCACTAATCTCTTTGTTGCTTGTTATTCATATGTCACACACTATTCGTAGATCTTGTTATTATATCTTGTTTATATGTTTATATATGTATGTATATATATATATATATATAAATATACATATGTATATATATATATATATATATATATATATATATATATATATATATATATATATATATATATATATACTCGTATATATAAATATATACAGTGCTATTCAAAAGTCCCCTTCACCCTCGTATCTTTTGAACGGCTACACTTACATTAATAAAATTTGGAGGGTGGAGATAAAGTGTTGTAACCTTCTATACGAATGGTAACAGGTGACGTAGTAGTAATAGAGGGCGTCACAGTGCCACTCTGGCCAATAAATTTGAATAGGACCTTATGGCAAGTGATATCTCGTTTGAAAAACATTGACATCGGCTACATAGCCATATAAATTTTGTTTGGGTTTTGATTAATTTTGACGGATAAATTAAATAAATACCAAAATTATTATTCCACATTTAAATATTGAAGATTTTTCAGTACGCCTCTGGTTAGTTGTCAAAAAAATTGACGTTTTTAATTTAGTAGTATTTGTTGCTTTGCAAAGTTTTTCTAAATAGCTTAAATATTTAATTTTATTGTTGTTAAACGAGACGTTTAAGAGTTTACATAGGCAAAATGGGATGTACTCAAGCCGACAAAGTAGCAGCTATCTTAATAATTGGTGAATCTAGAAAGAATCTTCATGAAGCGGAACATTTATTTAATGAGAGATACTTAGATCGCCATATCTCGAGAACTTATTTGAGGGAGCTTCTTCACAAGTTTGAAGCAACAGGTAGTGTTCAAGATGCCAAACGATCTGGACGACCAACATTTAGTGATGATAAAAAAATTGATATTGTTGCTGAAATGGTAGTAAACCCTAGTTCCTCTTCAACTAAAGTTGCGTCTATCTGTGAAGTGAGTAAAAGTACAGTACAGAGAGTGTTGGCTAAAAATAAATTCCATCCATACAATTTAAAAATGGTGCACCATCTTTCGGAGGACGACCCCGACAGAAGATTCGAATTCTGTGAATGTATGACAAATAAAATTAGTTAAAACCCACATTACACAAAAACAATTTGTTTTAGTAACGAAAGTACTTTTTGCCTCAATGGAAATGTGAATACACAAAATGTAAGGAATTGGAGTGACACAAATCCTCGCACCTTTCGTGAACAACATACCCAATTTCCAGAAAAAGTAAATGTTTGGGCAGGTATTTTGGGAAACCACATAGTTGGTCCTGTTTTCTTAAATTCAAATTTAAGCGATGAAGTGTATCTGGAGATGTTACAAAATGCAATTGAGCCGTGAATTCTTGAAATTCTGGAAGATAATCAAGATGAATTCGGCCATCTGGAAATAACATTTCAACAAGATGGTGCTCCTGCACATTATTATGGTACAGTAAGACGTTATCTGGATGAAGAATATCGAGGTAGATGAATCGGCCTGCGTGGTCCTATAGAATGGCCACCTCGGTCACCAGATCTGACACCATTAAATTTTTTTTATGGGGGTACTTGAAATTCACGGTTTATACTACGGCATTGACGTTTTGAAAGAAAGAATTACTGAAGAATGTGATGCTATTTCAGCTGACACATTCGATCGAGTACGACAAGAGTTTACTAATAGGATGTATTACTATCAAGAAGTAGACGGAGCACATTTCGAACACTTGCTATAAGAATCCATTGTTGATATTTGATTATTTAAATTTAAAAAAATAATTTCAATAATTTTGGTATTTATTTAATTTATCCGTCAAAATTAATTGAAACCCAAACAAAATTAATATGGCTATGTAGCCAATGTCAATGCCTTTCAATCGAGATATCACTTGCCATGAGGTCCTATTTAAAATTATTGGCCAGAGTGGCACTGTGACGTAATCTATTACTATTACGTCACCTGTTACCATTCGTAGAGAAGATTACAACACTTTATTTTCACCCTCCAAATTCTATTAATATAAGTGTTGCCGGTCAAAAGATACGAGAGGGGGAGAGGACTTTTGAATAGCACTGTATATCTATTTATACATATATATATATATATATATATATATATATATATATATATATATATATATATATATATATATATATATATATATATATATATATATATATATATATATATAATTATATATCTAAACCAAACGCTACAAAAATCGGTTAGGTCAAAATCTTGGACGAGTTCGTTAATGAGCCAAATCGCCCATCAAAAATAAAATGGCGGCCTGTCAAAGCTGAAGAAAAATCGTATTTATTTTGTTTTAAATTTGACGCAAAAAGTAACTGGCTTTTTCATAGACCTTAACACGTTCTACAACTTTTGTATTAAACATTTTTTTCTGAATCGTACATTGAAACATTTATTCAAGAAAATTGACAAATTTACCAGAATTTTTTTGATTTTTTTTTGATTTGTGCAAAAATTTTACTTTGGTTCTTTAAACATCTCAAAACATTCTATTACTTTTATATCTAATTTTTTATTTTGGGGTTTATGCAAAAATGCTACTCAAATAAGCCTGACCAATTGGTCCTGTGCCATTGGAATTTTTAAAAAAAGGTTTATTGGACACGTAAACATATGAAACGTGAAGATCCACTCGCATTTCGAAACGTCAAAATCACTCCATTACAATAATTCCCTTATATACACACATATATATTATACAGAGGGTAAAGTAAAAATTGCTCCTACCAAGCTTCGGACGTTTTGACGATTCAGCTGCCCACATGGTTCCCATATGCATATATACAATTTTCTTATTATCGTTATAAATTAAACTAACTGTTTCTCAGTAATTCCACTATATAATGAGAAAATTATAGAAATTCTAAAAGCTTTAACAATTCTTTCGACATTCAAAAAATATTATGGCCAGAATGACAGAAGTTACATTTGATGTGATGCATACCTGATGTTTAATTATTATTTTTGACTAAACCCAGACATATCTTATGGTTGGCTTAATATATATATATATATATATATATATATATATATATATATATATCAATAGGAAGGAGAAGACATTCCTGGTTAAAGTATCTTCGCGAATAGTTCAACGCCACCAATAGTCACCTTTTTAGAGCAGCGGTATCCAAAATACGAATAGCCTTGATGATTGCTAACCTTCGGAGCGAAGACGGCACTTGCAGAAGAAGATATATTAATATATATATATATATATATATATATATATATATATATATATATATATATATATAAAGCAGAAGGGTAATCACGGCTGAATAGTTGAAAAACTAACTTTTAAATATTATGGGGTACAGCCAAAATGTATGGGTGGTTAAGAAAATTCGATTTTCACTATACCAAGCTTTCGATAATTTTATTATTATCTTTTTCAAGGCTAAAATACAATTTTGTTAAACTAAAAAACAAGGTTTATGTTTTATATAAGTAAAACTTACTAGTAAATTGAATAAATTCTTGAAGGATATCAAAATTGATAACATTATTATGATTTCAGTTTCATATAATTAACACTGATATCAATTGCTGAGAACGTTGTCTGTAGTATCAAGGAATAAAAATTTTTTGAAATGATTCATCAGTCATAGTTTTTTTGACTTTTTTTGATAACAGTGACAACTGACAACGTTAAGGTTTAAGGTTAAATACCTTAACTTACACTAACTTTTTTATCTGGTGTGAAATTACATCTTGTCATTCATATATTAATGACAAATGTAAATTTAAAGGTTAAAGGATAAAGGTTGAATATCTTGATTAACACTAACATGTAGATTTAGTATAAATTTTCATTATATGATTTGAAATTCATTTAATTTCATTTAAATTTGAAAATTACCAATAAAAAATTTTTTGTAATGACAAGTTAAATTTATTTAAAAAAATGGATATGAAAGAAATTGAAACTTTATAATAACTATGTTAGTTATCATAAAATCATGCATTTTATTTAATATTCATCATCTGATGTTATGTGTAGGAAATCCGTGTCATTGTTAAAGGTTGTTGGTTTATTTTGTAGGTAAATAAGTTGAGTATATATTGCACTGACATTGTTGATATCTGACCTCTTATTCATCGATGGTTGATTTAATTTTATGTTTACTAATTCTATGAATTCTCTTTTAGTTTTATTAGATTCTATACTCAAAATTTTAGTTTCTTTATAATTCATTCTATGTTTAGTTTCTAAAACATGTTCTGTGAGTGCACAAGTTTTTTTATTTAGATTGCAATCACTTTGATGTTGAGTTATACGTTGCTTTAGGGTACGTGAGGTCTGGCCAGTGTAAGTTAAGTTACAATGTATACATGGGATGTTATATATTACGTTAGTTTTCATTACTTTTTCATCTTTCTGTTTAACTTTTGAAAAAACGTCTCCTACTTTTAAAATATTCCTGTTAGCAATTTTAATGTTTTCATTTTTAAATATTATATTGATTTTGTCTGAAAGGTTCTTAACATAAGGTAATGACCCATATTTAGTAATCACTGTTTCATTATTATCTAAAGGTACATTTTCGTTGCTTGCATGTGTATGATTGAGGTTTGTATTAATAGTTGTATTAAAAATCAATTTTTTTAATAAGGTTCTAGGATAACTATTGTTAATGAAAATATCGAAAAGAACTTTTAAATTTTTGTTCAAAAGGGTGGGATGACAAATTCTTGCTATTCTATTTTTCATGGATAGAACTAGATTTATTTTTATTTTTTCGGAATGGTAAGAGTTGTAATTCAAGTATCTTCCTGAATTTGTGGGTTTCCTATACCAATCTAATATAACTATATTTTTTGGATTACGTATCAATAAACTGTCTAGGAAAGGTATACTATTATTGGTTTCTGTTTCAATTGTAAATTGTATGTTGGTATTATGGCTATTAAAAACTTGTAGAATCGTGTCTATACCATTACTAGGAATTGCACAAATTAAATCATCAACATATTTTTTTAAAAAAAAAGATTTCAAATGGTAATTTTGGAATACAACTATTAAGTAAGTCATCCATTACATATTGTGCATATATTGGTGAGACAGAGCTTCCCATTGGTGTTCCAAAAATTTGTTTATATAATTTGTCGTTATATGCAAAAAAGGTACCCTTTTCAATAAGATCAACGAATTCACTAAAATTGTTATAAGATAGTTTACAATGTATACTTATATTTGGCCAGTGTTTTTTTATACTTTGTTTAACTAATGAAATTGGAATATTACTAAAGAGTGAGACAACATCTAAGCTGATTATAACATGATTTGGGGGTAGTTGTTTATTTTGTATGAATTCAGCGAAACAGAAAGAATCCTGAATATAATATTCATTGTTTTTACAATATGCATTTGTTAAGGTGTCAGTCACACATTGTGCAATTCCTGCTGTGGGTGATTCAATTGATGAAATGATTGGTCTTAAGCTTAAAGTATCTTTATGTATTTTTGGTAGTCCGTAGTATTTAGGTGTTAAGGCCGATGTTGATCTTAATTTTTTTAATTCTGAAGTTGAGAATTTACTACTATATTTTTTAGTTAAGGTGTAAGTTTTTTGAATTAGTGTTGATATAGGGTTAGTTTTGATTTCAGAGTAATATTTATTGTTATCAATGATATTGTTAGAGAGTCTTATGTAATCAGTTTTATACATAAGTACACTGACATTACCTTTATCTGCTCTAGTTATAATAAGATTGGGATTATCATTCAAAAAAGTTTTAGTTTTATTGAATAAAAATCTCAAATAACTATTTTGTTGTTTCTGTTTGTGAAAATGATTTGTAATTAAATTTGTAATTTTTGCTCTGAAAAGATTTTTCTTTTCGTTTTCAAAGTCGTTAATTAAGTATTCAATATCAGCCAGTAGCCTATGTACCGAAATATCATTATTAGAAGGTTCAATTGCGAATTTGTGACCTAGTGCCAAAAAAGTTTTAATATCTTTAGGAATGTCAACATCAGTTAAGTTTTTTAACCAGTTATCTTGAGTTATTATTGATTTTAATTTATAGTTCTTTAAAGATTCAAGTTTTTTAATGTTAGTTTTTTTTATATTTATAAATTTTCGTTCTAAAGATTGTTTGTTAAATTGTTTGAATTGTTGTAAAACAAGTTCAGATAGAGTTTTAGTGATTTTGGTTTCTAAATTGGGTATTATTTTTTCTAAATTATTGACAGTCCTATGAGTATTATTGATTTCAAAATTTAAAAGTTTGTTCCTTAACCTGTTAATTAGTTGGTGTCCATATTGTCCTTGTCTACCATTATCTGTGCCAGTTAGGTATTACATGTTTTTTGTGTTGTTTATAACATGTGATGGTATGATTCCACTTTTTCTACAGTTCAGCAAAAAAATTTTTCTGTTTATCATTTTGATCTCCTTGTTCTTCAGTTTAACCCAATGTTTAAGTTCCTTTACAACCGGTAGTCCGTATTGTATTGAAACATCTTCATAGAATCCCATCTTAATAAAATAAAGTAGAAGGGTAATCACGGCTGAATAGTTGAAAAACTAACTTTTAAATATTATGGGGTACAGCCAAAATGTATGGGTGGTTAAGAAAATTCGATTTTCACTATACCAAGCTTTCGATAATTTTATTATTATCTTTTTCAAGGCTAAAATACAATTTTGTTAAACTAAAAAACAAGGTTTATGTTTTATATAAGTAAAACTTACTAGTAAATTGTGCACTCACAGAACATGTTTTAGAAACTAAACATAGAATGAATTATAAAGAAACTAAAATTTTGAGTATAGAATCTAATAAAACTAAAAGAGAATTCATAGAATTAGTAAACATAAAATTAAATCAACCATCGATGAATAAGAGGTCAGATATCAACAATGTCAGTGCAATATATACTCAACTTATTTACCTACAAAATAAACCAACAACCTTTAACAATGACACGGATTTCCTACATATAACATCAGATGATGAATATTAAATAAAATGCATGATTTTATGATAACTAACATAGTTATTATAAAGTTTCAATTTCTTTCATATCCATTTTTTTAAATAAATTTAACTTGTCATTACAAAAAATTTTTTATTGGTAATTTTCAAATTTAAATGAAATTAAATGAATTTCAAATCATATAATGAAAATTTATACTAAATCTACATGTTAGTGTTAATCAAGATATTCAACCTTTATCCTTTAACCTTTAAATTTACATTTGTCATTAATATATGAATGACAAGATGTAATTTCACACTAGATAAAAAAGTTAGTGTAAGTTAAGGTATTTAACCTTAAACCTTAACGTTGTCAGTCGTCACTATTATCAAAAAAAGTCAAAAAAACTATGACTGATGAATCATTTCAAAAAATTTTTATTCCTTGATACTACAGACAACGTTCTCAGCAATTGATATCAGTGTTAATTATATGAAACTGAAATCATAATAATGTTATCAATTTTGATATCCTTCAAGAATTTATTCAATTTACTAGTAAGTTTTACTTATATAAAACATAAACCTTGTTTTTTAGTTTAACAAAATTGTATTTTAGCCTTGAAAAAGATAATAATAAAATTATCGAAAGCTTGGTATAGTGAAAATCGAATTTTCTTAACCACCCATACATTTTGGCTGTACCCCATAATATTTAAAAGTTAGTTTTTCAACTATTCAGCCGTGATTACCCTTCTACTTTATTTTATTAAGATGGGATTCTATGAAGATGTTTCAATACAATACGGACTACCGGTTGTAAAGGAACTTAAACATTGGGTTAAACTGAAGAACAAGGAGATCAAAATGATAAACAGAAAAATTTTTTTGCTGAACTGTAGAAAAAGTGGAATCATACCATCACATGTTATAAACAACACAAAAAACATGGAATACCTAACTGGCACAGATAATGGTAGACAAGGACAATATGGACACCAACTAATTAACAGGTTAAGGAACAAACTTTTAAATTTTGAAATCAATAATACTCATAGGACTGTCAATAATTTAGAAAAAATAATACCCAATTTAGAAACCAAAATCACTAAAACTCTATCTGAACTTGTTTTTCAACAATTCAAACAATTTAACAAACAATCTTTAGAACGAAAATTTATAAATATAAAAAAAACTAACATTAAAAAACTTGAATCTTTAAAGAACTATAAATTAAAATCAATAATAAATCAAGATAACTGGTTAAAAAACTTAACTGATGTTGACATTCCTAAAGATATTAAAACTTTTTTGGCACTAGGTCACAAATTCGCAATTGAACCTTCTAATAATGATATTTCGGTACATAGGCTACTGGCTGATATTGAATACTTAATTAACGACTTTGAAAACGAAAAGAAAAATCTTTTCAGAGCAAAAATTACAAATTTAATTACAAATCATTTTCACAAACAGAAACAACAAAATAGTTATTTGAGATTTTTATTCAATAAAACTAAAACTTTTTTGAATGATAATCCCAATCTTATTATAACTAGAGCAGATAAAGGTAATGTCAGTGTACTTATGTATAAAACTGATTACATAAGACTCTCTAACAATATCATTGATAACAATAAATATTACTCTGAAATCAAAACTAACCCTATATCAACACTAATTCAAAAAACTTACACCTTAACTAAAAAATATAGTAGTAAATTCTCAACTTCAGAATTAAAAAAATTAAGATCAACATCGGCCTTAACACCTAAATACTACGGAATACCAAAAATACATAAAGATACTTTAAGCTTAAGACCAATCATTTCATCAATTGAATCACCCACAGCAGGAATTGCACAATTTGTGACTGACACCTTAACAAATGCATATTATAAAAACAATGAATATTATATTCAGGATTCTTTCTGTTTCGCTGAATTCATACAAAATAAACAACTACCCCCAAATCATGTTATAATCAGCTTAGATGTTGTCTCACTCTTTAGTAATATTCCAATTTCATTAGTTAAACAAAGTATAAAAAAACACTGGCCAAATATAAGTATACATTGTAAACTATCTTATAACAATTTTATTGAATTCGTTGATCTTATTGAAAAGGGTACCTTTTTTGCATATAACGACAAATTATATAAACAAATTTTTGGAACACCAATGGGAAGCTCTGTCTCACCAATATATGCACAATATGTAATGGATGACTTACTTAATAGTTGTATTCCAAAATTACCATTTGAAATCCCTTTTTTAAAAAAATATGTTGATGATTTAATTTGTGCAATTCCTAGTAATGGTATAGACACGATTCTACAAGTTTTTAATAGCCATAATACCAACATACAATTTACAATTGAAACAAAAACCAACAATAGTATACCTTTCCTAGACAGTTTATTGATACGTAATCCAAAAAATATAGTTATATTAGATTGGTATAGGAAACCCACAAATTCAGGAAGATACTTGAATTACAACTCTTACCATTCCGAAAAAATAAAAATAAATCTAGTTCTATCCATGAAAAATAGAATAGCAAGAATTTGTCATCCCACCCTTTTGAACAAAAATTTAAAAGTTCTTTTCGATATTTTCATTAACAATAGTTATCCTAGAACCTTATTAAAAAAATTGATTTTTAATACAACTATTAATACAAACCTCAATCATACACATACAAGCAACGAAAATGTACCTTTAGATAATAATGAAACAGTGATTACTAAATATGGGTCATTACCTTATGTTAAGAACCTTTCAGACAAAATCAATATAATATTTAAAAATGAAAACATTAAAATTGCTAACAGGAATATTTTAAAAGTAGGAGACGTTTTTTCAAAAGTTAAACAGAAAGATGAAAAAGTAATGAAAACTAACGTAATATATAACATCCCATGTATACATTGTAACTTAACTTACACTGGCCAGACCTCACGTACCCTAAAGCAACGTATAACCCAACATCAAAGTGATTGCAATCTAAATAAAAAAACTTGTGCACTCACAGAACATGTTTTAGAAACTAAACATAGAATGAATTATAAAGAAACTAAAATTTTGAGTATAGAATCTAATAAAACTAAAAGAGAATTCATAGAATTAGTAAACATAAAATTAAATCAACCATCGATGAATAAGAGGTCAGATATCAACAATGTCAGTGCAATATATACTCAACTTATTTACCTACAAAATAAACCAACAACCTTTAACAATGACACGGATTTCCTACACATAACATCAGATGATGAATATTAAATAAAATGCATGATTTTATGATAACTAACATAGTTATTATAAAGTTTCAATTTCTTTCATATCCATTTTTTTAAATAAATTTAACTTGTCATTACAAAAAATTTTTTATTGGTAATTTTCAAATTTAAATGAAATTAAATGAATTTCAAATCATATAATGAAAATTTATACTAAATCTACATGTTAGTGTTAATCAAGATATTCAACCTTTATCCTTTAACCTTTAAATTTACATTTGTCATTAATATATGAATGACAAGATGTAATTTCACACTAGATAAAAAAGTTAGTGTAAGTTAAGGTATTTAACCTTAAACCTTAACGTTGTCAGTCGTCACTGTTATCAAAAAAAGTCAAAAAAACTATGACTGATGAATCATTTCAAAAATTTTTTATTCCTTGATACTACAGACAACGTTCTCAGCAATTGATATCAGTGTTAATTATATGAAACTGAAATCATAATAATGTTATCAATTTTGATATCCTTCAAGAATTTATTCAATTTACTAGTAAGTTTTACTTATATAAAACATAAACCTTGTTTTTTAGTTTAACAAAATTGTATTTTAGCCTTGAAAAAGATAATAATAAAATTATCGAAAGCTTGGTATAGTGAAAATCGAATTTTCTTAACCACCCATACATTTTGGCTGTACCCCATAATATTTAAAAGTTATATATATATATATATATATATATATATATATATATATATATATATATATATATATATCAAACAAAGAGCAAACGACAAGTGTTTTCATGAGGAAGCACGCAAAAATAAAGAGGTTACTGAAGAGGAGTGGTAACCGTAAACACGCATGTTTCTAGCTCATTAGCCTTCATCAGTACGGTATAACCAAGTATGGATGTGAAACTTGGGAGCAACGATGTTAAATGAAACATGGAAGAACACAAACAACGGAAAATAGCAGGACAACCAAACGCATATTCGTGCCATCAATTGGACGATTCCGATTTTGGAACAACGACCAATATAAAGACGGAGGCGCATGAAACCCTCCTGTCTAAAAAAAACCAATCCAATGTGAAGAAACCAGATCAAAAATGGATAACGCGTGAATTTAACAAAAACAAAGAGCAAACAACAAGTGTTTTCATGGGAAATCACGCAAAAATAAAGAGGTTACTGAAGAGGAGTGGTAACCGTTAACATGCATGTTCATAACTCATTAGCCTTCATCAGTACGGTATAACCAAGTATGGATGTGAAACTTGGGAGCAACGATGTTGAATGAAACATGGAAGAACACAAACAACGGAAAATAACAGGACAACCAAACGCACATTTTGCCATCAATTGGAAGATTCCGATTTTGGAACAACAACCAATATCAACACGGAGGCGCATGAAGCCCTCTTGTCTAAAAAAAGCCAATCCAAGGTGAAGAAACAAGATCAAAAATGGATAACGCGGTTATTTAACAAAAACAAAGAGCAAACAACAAGTGTTTTCATGGAAAAGCACGCAAAAATAAAGAGGTTACTGAAGAGGAGTGGTAACCGTGAATATGAATGTTTCTAGCTCACTAGCCTTCATCAGTATGGTATAACCAAGTATGGATATGAAACTTGGGAGCAACGATGTTGAATGAAATATGGAAGAACACAAACCACGGGAAATAACAGGACAACCAAACGCCAATTTTACCATCAATTGGAAGATTCCAATTTTGGAACAAAAACCAATATCAACACGGAGGCGCATATAGCCCTCCTGTCTGGAACAAACCAACCCAAGGTGAAGAAACAAGATCAAAAATGGATAACGCGCGATTTTAACAAAAAAAAGAGCCAACCAACAAGTGTTTTCATGGGAAAGCACGCAAAAATAAATATGTTACTGAAGAGGAGTGGTAACCGTGAACATGGATGTTTCTAGCTCATTAGCCTTTATCAGTATGGTATAACCAAGTATGGATGTGAAACTTGGGAGCAACGATGTTGAATGAAATATGGAAGAACACAAACCACGGGAAATAACAGGACAACCAAACGCCAATTTTACCATCAATTGGAAGATTCCAATTTTGGAACAAAAACCAATATCAACACGGAGGCGCATATAGCCCTCCTGTCTGGAAAAAACCAACCCAAGGTGAAGAAACAAGATCAAAAA
Organism: Galeruca laticollis; assembly: GCA_963921935.1. Lineage (NCBI taxonomy): Eukaryota > Metazoa > Arthropoda > Insecta > Coleoptera > Chrysomelidae > Galeruca > Galeruca laticollis. The sequence goes on along the minus strand of OY998178.1, from coordinate 218,606,311 downwards.
TGGATAACGCGCGAATTTAACAAAAAAAAAGAGCCAACCAACAAGTGTTCTCATGGGAAAGCACGCAAAAATAAATAGGTTACTGAAGAGGAGTGGTAACCGTGAACATGGATGTTTCTAGCTCATTAGCCTTCATCAGTACGGTATAACCAAGTATGGATGTGAAACTTGAGAGCAACGATGTTGAATGAAACATGGAAGAAAACAAACAACGGAAAATAACAGGACAACCAAACGCACATTTGTGCCATCAATTGGAAGATTCCGATTATGGAACAACAACCAATATCAACACGGAGGCTCATAAAGGCCTCCTGTCTGAAAAAAAACAACCCAAGGTGAAGAAACAAGATCAAAAATGGATAACGCGCGAATTTAACAAAAAAAAAGAGCCAACCAACAAGTGTTTTCATGGGAAATCACGCAAAAATAAAGAGGTTACTGAAGAGGAGTGGTAACCGTTTACATGCATGTTTATAGCTCATTAGCCTTCATCAGTACGGTATAACCAAGTATGGATGTGAAACTTGGGAGCAACGATGTTGAATGAAACATGGGAGAACACTAACAACGGAAAATAACGGGACAACCAAACGCACATTTGTGCCATCAATTGGAAGATTCCGATTTTGGAACAACAACCAATATCAACACGGAGGCGCATAAAGCCCTCCTGTCTGAGAGAAAAACAACCCAAGGTGAGGAAACAAGATCAAAAATGGATAACGCGCGAATTTAACAAAAACATAAGGCAAACAACAAGTGTTTTCATGGGAAAACACGCAAAAATAAAGAGGTAACGGAAGAGGAGTGGTATCCGTAAACATGCATGTTTCTAGCTCACTAGCCTTCATCAGTACGGTATAACCAAGTATGGATGTGAAACTTGGGAGCAACGATGTTAAATGTAACATGGAAGAACACAAACAACGGAAAATAACAGGACAACCAAACGCACATTTTGCCATCAATTGGAAAATTCCGATTTTGGAACAACAACCAATATCAACACGGACGCGCATAAAGCCCTCTTGTCTAAAAAAAGCCAATCCAAGGTGAAGAAACAAGATCAAAAATGGATAACGCGGGAATTTAACAAAAACAAAGAGCAAACAACAAGTGTTTTCATGGGAAAACACTCAAAAATAAAGAGGTCACGGAAGAGGAGTGATAACCGTAAACATGCATGTTTCTAGCTCATTAGCTTTCATCAGTACGGTATCACCAAGTATGAATGTGAAACTTGGGAGCAGCGATGTTGGATGAAACATGGAAGGACACAAACAACGGAAAATAACAGGACAACCAAACGAACATCCATCAAATGGAAGATTCCGATTTTGGAACAACAACCAATATCAACACGGAGGCGCATATACCCCTTCTGTCTGTGAAAAACCAACCCAAGGTGAAGAAACAAGATCAAAAATGGATAACGCGCGAATTTAACAAAAACGAAGAGCAAACAACAAGTGTTTTCATGGAAAGGCACGCAAAAATAAAGAGGTTACTGAAGAGGAGTGGTAACCGTGAATATGAATGTTTCTAGCTCACTAGCCTTCATCAGTATGGTATAACCAAGTATGGATATGAAACTTGGGAGCAACGATGTTGAATGAAATATGGAAGAACACAAACCACGGGAAATAACAGGACAACCAAACGCCAATTTTACCATCAATTGGAAGATTCCAATTTTGGAACAAAAACCAATATCAACACGGAGGCGCATATAGCCCTCCTGTCTGGAAAAAACCAACCCAAGGTGAAGAAACAAGATCAAAAATGGATAACGCGCGAATTTAACAAAAAAAAAGAGCCAACCAACAAGTGTTTTCATGGGAAAGCACGCAAAAATAAATATGTTACTGAAGAGGAGTGGTAACCGTGAACATGGATGTTTCTAGCTCATTAGCCTTCATCAGTACGGTATAACCAAGTATGGATGTGAAACTTGAGAGCAACGATGTTGAATGAAACATGGAAAAAAACAAACAACGGAAAATAACAGGATAACCAGACGCACATTTATGCCATCAATCGGAAGATTCCGATTTAGGAACAACAACCAATATCAACACGGAGGCTCATAAAGGCCTCCTGTCTGAAAAAAAAACAACCCAAGGTGAAGAAACAAGATCAAAAATGGATAACGCGCGAATTTAACAAAAAAAAAGAGCCAACCAACAAGTGTTTTCATGGGAAATCACGCAAAAATAAAGAGGTTACTGAAGAGGAGTGGTAACCGTTTACATGCATGTTTATAGTTCATTAGCCTTCATCAGTACGGTATAACCAAGTATGGATGTGAAACTTGGGAGCAACGATGTTGAATGAAATATGGGAGAACACTAACAACGGAAAATAACAGGACAACCAAACGCACATTTGTGCCATCAATTGGAAGATTCCGATTTTGGAACAACAACCAATATCAACACGGAGGCGCATAAAGCCCTCCTGTCTGAGAGAAAAACAACCCAAGGTGAGGAAACAAGATCAAAAATGGATAACGCGCGAATTTAACAAAAACATAGGGCAAACAACAAGTGTTTTCATAGGAAAGCACGCAAAAATAAAGAGGTAACGGAAGAGGAGTGGTAACCGTAAACATGCATGTTTCTAGCTCATTAGCTTTCATCAGTACGGTATAACCAAGTATGGATGTGAAACTTGGGAGCAACGATGTTAAATGTAACATGGAAGAACACAAACAACGGAAAATAACAGGACAACCAAACGCACATTTTGCCATCAATTGGAAAATTCCGATTTTGGAACAACAACCAATATCAACACGGAGGCGCATAAAGCCCTCTTGTCTAAAAAAAGCCAATCCAAGGTGAAGAAACAAGATCAAAAATGGATAACGCGGGAATTTAACAAAAACAAAGAGCAAACAACAAGTGTTTTCATGGGAAAACACTCAAAAATAAAGAGGTCACGGAAGAGGAGTGGTAACCGTAAACATGCATGTTTCTAGCTCATTAGCTTTCATCAGTACGGTATCACCAAGTATGGATGTGAAACTTGGGAGCAGCGATGTTGGATGAAACATGGAAGGACACAAACAACGGAAAATAACAGGACAACCAAACGAACATCCATCAAATGGAAGATTCCGATTTTGGAACAACAACCAAGATCAACACGGAGGCGCATATACCCCTTCTGTCTGTGAAAAACCAACCCAAGGTGAAGAAACAAGATCAAAAATGGATAACGCGCGAATTTAACAAAAACAAAGAGCAAACAACAAGTGTTTTCATGGAAAAGCACGCAAAAATAAAGAGGTTACTGAAGAGGAGTGGTAACCGTGAATATGAATGTTTCTAGCTCACTAGCCTTCATCAGTATGGTATAACCAAGTATGGATATGAAACTTGGGAGCAACGATGTTGAATGAAATATGGAAGAACACAAACCACGGGAAATAACAGGACAACCAAACGCCAATTTTACCATCAATTGGAAGATTCCAATTTTGGAACAAAAACCAATATCAACACGGAGGCGCATATAGCCCTCCTGTCTGGAAAAAACCAACCCAAGGTGAAGAAACAAGATCAAAAATGGATAACGCGCGATTTTAACAAAAAAAAGAGCCAACCAACAAGTGTTTTCATGGGAAAGCACGCAATAATAAATATGTTACTGAAGAGGAGTGGTAACCGTGAACATGGATGTTTCTAGCTCATTAGCCTTTATCAGTATGGTATAACCAAGTATGGATGTGAAACTTGGGAGCAACGATGTTGAATGAAATATGGAAGAACACAAACCACGGGAAATAACAGGACAACCAAACGCCAATTTTACCATCAATTGGAAGATTCCAATTTTGGAACAAAAACCAATATCAACACGGAGGCGCATATAGCCCTCCTGTCTGGAAAAAACCAACCCAAGGTGAAGAAACAAGATCAAAAATGGATAACGCGCGAATTTAACAAAAAAAAAGAGCCAACCAACAAGTGTTCTCATGGGAAAGCACGCAAAAATAAATAGGTTACTGAAGAGGAGTGGTAACCGTGAACATGGATGTTTCTAGCTCATTAGCCTTCATCAGTACGGTATAACCAAGTATGGATGTGAAACTTGAGAGCAACGATGTTGAATGAAACATGGAAGAAAACAAACAACGGAAAATAACAGGACAACCAAACGCACATTTGTGCCATCAATTGGAAGATTCCGATTATGGAACAACAACCAATATCAACACGGAGGCTCATAAAGGCCTCCTGTCTGAAAAAAAACAACCCAAGGTGAAGAAACAAGATCAAAAATGGATAACGCGCGAATTTAACAAAAAAAAAGAGCCAACCAACAAGTGTTTTCATGGGAAATCACGCAAAAATAAAGAGGTTACTGAAGAGGAGTGGTAACCGTTTACATGCATGTTTATAGCTCATTAGCCTTCATCAGTACGGTATAACCAAGTATGGATGTGAAACTTGGGAGCAACGATGTTGAATGAAACATGGGAGAACACTAACAACGGAAAATAACGGGACAACCAAACGCACATTTGTGCCATCAATTGGAAGATTCCGATTTTGGAACAACAACCAATATCAACACGGAGGCGCATAAAGCCCTCCTGTCTGAGAGAAAAACAACCCAAGGTGAGGAAACAAGATCAAAAATGGATAACGCGCGAATTTAACAAAAACATAAGGCAAACAACAAGTGTTTTCATGGGAAAACACGCAAAAATAAAGAGGTAACGGAAGAGGAGTGGTATCCGTAAACATGCATGTTTCTAGCTCACTAGCCTTCATCAGTACGGTATAACCAAGTATGGATGTGAAACTTGGGAGCAACGATGTTAAATGTAACATGGAAGAACACAAACAACGGAAAATAACAGGACAACCAAACGCACATTTTGCCATCAATTGGAAAATTCCGATTTTGGAACAACAACCAATATCAACACGGACGCGCATAAAGCCCTCTTGTCTAAAAAAAGCCAATCCAAGGTGAAGAAACAAGATCAAAAATGGATAACGCGGGAATTTAACAAAAACAAAGAGCAAACAACAAGTGTTTTCATGGGAAAACACTCAAAAATAAAGAGGTCACGGAAGAGGAGTGATAACCGTAAACATGCATGTTTCTAGCTCATTAGCTTTCATCAGTACGGTATCACCAAGTATGAATGTGAAACTTGGGAGCAGCGATGTTGGATGAAACATGGAAGGACACAAACAACGGAAAATAACAGGACAACCAAACGAACATCCATCAAATGGAAGATTCCGATTTTGGAACAACAACCAATATCAACACGGAGGCGCATATACCCCTTCTGTCTGTGAAAAACCAACCCAAGGTGAAGAAACAAGATCAAAAATGGATAACGCGCGAATTTAACAAAAACAAAGAGCAAACAACAAGTGTTTTCATGGAAAAGCACGCAAAAATAAAGAGGTTACTGAAGAGGAGTGGTAACCGTGAATATGAATGTTTCTAGCTCACTAGCCTTCATCAGTATGGTATAACCAAGTATGGATATGAAACTTGGGAGCAACGATGTTGAATGAAATATGGAAGAACACAAACCACGGGAAATAACAGGACAACCAAACGCCAATTTTACCATCAATTGGAAGATTCCAATTTTGGAACAAAAACCAATATCAACACGGAGGCGCATATAGCCCTCCTGTCTGGAAAAAACCAACCCAAGGTGAAGAAACAAGATCAAAAATGGATAACGCGCGAATTTAACAAAAAAAAAGAGCCAACCAACAAGTGTTTTCATGGGAAAGCACGCAAAAATAAATATGTTACTGAAGAGGAGTGGTAACCGTGAACATGGATGTTTCTAGCTCATTAGCCTTCATCAGTACGGTATAACCAAGTATGGATGTGAAACTTGAGAGCAACGATGTTGAATGAAACATGGAAAAAAACAAACAACGGAAAATAACAGGATAACCAGACGCACATTTATGCCATCAATCGGAAGATTCCGATTTAGGAACAACAACCAATATCAACACGGAGGCTCATAAAGGCCTCCTGTCTGAAAAAAAAACAACCCAAGGTGAAGAAACAAGATCAAAAATGGATAACGCGCGAATTTAACAAAAAAAAAGAGCCAACCAACAAGTGTTTTCATGGGAAATCACGCAAAAATAAAGAGGTTACTGAAGAGGAGTGGTAACCGTTTACATGCATGTTTATAGTTCATTAGCCTTCATCAGTACGGTATAACCAAGTATGGATGTGAAACTTGGGAGCAACGATGTTGAATGAAATATGGGAGAACACTAACAACGGAAAATAACAGGACAACCAAACGCACATTTGTGCCATCAATTGGAAGATTCCGATTTTGGAACAACAACCAATATCAACACGGAGGCGCATAAAGCCCTCCTGTCTGAGAGAAAAACAACCCAAGGTGAGGAAACAAGATCAAAAATGGATAACGCGCGAATTTAACAAAAACATAGGGCAAACAACAAGTGTTTTCATAGGAAAGCACGCAAAAATAAAGAGGTAACGGAAGAGGAGTGGTAACCGTAAACATGCATGTTTCTAGCTCATTAGCTTTCATCAGTACGGTATAACCAAGTATGGATGTGAAACTTGGGAGCAACGATGTTAAATGTAACATGGAAGAACACAAACAACGGAAAATAACGGGACAACCAAACGCACATTTTGCCATCAATTGGAAAATTCCGATTTTGGAACAACAACCAATATCAACACGGAGGCGCATAAAGCCCTCTTGTCTAAAAAAAGCCAATCCAAGGTGAAGAAACAAGATCAAAAATGGATAACGCGGGAATTTAACAAAAACAAAGAGCAAACAACAAGTGTTTTCATGGGAAAACACTCAAAAATAAAGAGGTCACGGAAGAGGAGTGGTAACCGTAAACATGCATGTTTCTAGCTCATTAGCTTTCATCAGTACGGTATCACCAAGTATGGATGTGAAACTTGGGAGCAGCGATGTTGGATGAAACATGGGAGGACACAAACAACGGAAAATAACAGGACAACCAAACGAACATCCATCAAATGGAAGATTCCGATTTTGGAACAACAACCAATATCAACACGGAGGCGCATATACCCCTTCTGTCTGTGAAAAACCAACCCAAGGTGAAGAAACAAGATCAAAAATGGATAACGCGCGAATTTAACAAAAACAAAGAGCAAACAACAAGTGTTTTCATGGAAAAGCACGCAAAAATAAAGAGGTTACTGAAGAGGAGTGGTAACCGTGAATATGAATGTTTCTAGCTCACTAGCCTTCATCAGTATGGTATAACCAAGTATGGATATGAAACTTGGGAGCAACGATGTTGAATGAAATATGGAAGAACACAAACCACGGGAAATAACAGGACAACCAAACGCCAATTTTACCATCAATTGGAAGATTCCGATTTTGGAACAAAAACCAATATCAACACGGAGGCGCATATAGCCCTCCTGTCTGGAAAAAACCAACCCAAGGTGAAGAAACAAGATCAAAAATGGATAACGCGCGAATTTAACAAAAAAAAAAGAGCCAACCAACAAGTGTTTTCATGGGAAAGCACGCAAAAATAAATATGTTACTGAAGAGGAGTGGTAACCGTGAACATGGATGTTTCTAGCTCATTAGCCTTCATCAGTACGGTATAACCAAGTATGGATGTGAAACTTGAGAGCAACGATGTTGAATGAAACATGGAAGAAAACAAACAACGGAAAATAACAGGATAACCAGACGCACATTTGTGCCATCAATCGGAAGATTCCGATTTTGGAACAACAACCAATATCAACACGGAGGCTCATAAAGGCCTGTGCATAATTGTCGGATTAGTAAAACGTATGGTATTTCAGAATCTTTCAAAATACATAAATGGGTCCATCGATTGTTATCTCTATTTCGCATTCATATCTAGGAACAACATAATTATCGCCTCCGAACGTATAAAGTTTTATGGCGTTATTGTGAATTATTTGTTTCTCTAATTTCATTCTGTTAGCGATAGACTCGCGAACCAGAGTGGAATCGCTTCCTAAATCTGTAAAACATCCTATAGTTTGATTTTTGATTTCAGCCTTTCTATTGTAAATACTTTTTATATGTGCTATACTAATATTATTTATTGACTTCCCCTTTATACGACACTCACTTTCATTGTGGTGTCCAAATTTTTTACAAAGGGAACATTTCGATTTCGGTTTTACTCTGGTACATTGAAAATCTCTATGTCCGATACCACCGCATGCATAACATTGATCTTTCTCAACCTTCTTACACTTTTCGTGGAAACTATCTTGTTGTGGAGTCGTAAAACCACGTTTAAAATTAATGAGTTTACTTATCACAGATTTGTCCAGCGTTGTTACTTTATTACTAGCGCTAGGAAAATTTGTAACGAATACTGTAAGTTCGGAAAATGATTTACAGTTAGCAGTCTACTTAATTTTAAAAAATTATAAGTATTCCAATCTTGGCCTTGTTGTGTTTTGTACACTGCAGCCTCATAAAATATTTGCGAAAACCTTTATTTGGCCGGAAGAGTTGTACTTTTTAAACTGTCATACCAGACTCGTGCTAAACCTTTCAGTTTTCCTAGAGCTAAATCAATGGTCGTAACACTGGTTAACTCTATTTAACCAGTCATTATGGTTTAAATCATTCTGAATTGTCATTTTATATACATTTTCATAACATTATTGGAAACGTCCGCATTTAGAGAAGCACATGGCATACATTCTTATGATTTTCAATATTGTCTCGTTACTAATTTGCTATACAGGGTGTTTGATTAGTGGGATGAAGTTCAGTACCTCCTTTGTCCTGTGAGATATCAATGTGAAAAATTTTAAAGTTATTTACAATGTTCCAGAATGCTGTGTTTATCAAAGTTACATTTTTTTAAATGAAACAACCTATATTTTACTGCATATTTAGAATTAGCTTGACTTCCCCAATACAATAATATAGAGTTGTGATGTGTTCTACGAGGTATCCTAAAAAGTATAACCAAATTTTCATAAAAATCGTAACAAGTCCAATACCCTGTACAATGTAGAATAAATTTGAGAATGAATATCTGTTGTTGCCAAAGCATTCGAGCAGTATTCAAAATTCCATATACCCAAAATTATTAGTTCTTGACATAATTTGATGTTTCTATACATAACAATGATTATGTACCTGTATTTAATCATCTGACAACTAATTGAGTTGGCTATGATTTATTTGTCAAAAACTGATACTTGACTATAACATTTGTTTAGCGGTGTGGTAAATTTTTTGGTGTTTTGAAGAAAGTGATTAAAGGAGGTAGCTAAGGACGCTAACTGAGTGGTCCTATATACACGCTGTATATTGGGCGGAGTATGAGGAAGAAAGTAAGAGAGGAGCTAGAAAGGCGACTTGAACATGAAGTAGATGAAATGTATGGAGTGATATAGGGCTGTAAAAGAGAGGGAAGAAGGGGTAACAAGCTTGAGAGGACGGCTAATTACTGGTGGAATGAGAAAATAGAGAAGCTGAAGAGGAGGTGTAAGAGATAACTTAGGCGGATTCCGAGGAGAAAAGGATGGATGAAGGGAAAAATGGGTTACAAGGAGGAGAAGAAGGAGGAAACTAAGCATCTTGGCGCTAGGTAGGGTAATAGGTTTGGTGGAAAGGGCTAGGGAGGGTAGCTAGAGGAACATGAGATTGGCCGTACTCGTGTTCTTCGACGTTGGGAACGCGTTCAACAGTGTCAGTCAACGGGCGGTGTTGAACACGTTGCTGAGGCTTGGGGAAGGGGAGCGGTTGATCAGCCTAGTAGTGGACTACCTGACGGGGCGGGTGATAGTAAATTCTAGAGGGAGGAGGTACAAGATGGAGGCTGGAGTGCCTCAGGGCTCGCTACTAAGATCGACTCTCTGGAAGTGTGTGTTTGATAAGTTTTGTGGGATAGTATATGAAGAGGTATAATATGGAGGCTGGAGTGCCCCAGGGCTCGGTACTGTGACCGACGCTCTGAAAGTGTGTGCAAAAAGTCATCAATTTTATGAGGAAGTATTATTCAGTACATCTCACAGATGGACCCTATTAATTTTCAGCTCATCAGAACCAGTACAACAGGTGCTATAGTACATTAAGTACGACATTTTTGTCATTTTTGGAGAACTTTCAGTTATTTAGCACGGTACAGCCTCCGGAGTATATACAACTGACCCATTTTATACTTGAATATTGTTTAGGGCATCTCAGAGATGAATCTTACTGATATTCACTCACTGAAGCCAGTACAACGAGTGCTATGGTACTTGAAGTACCAAATTTTTGTAATTTTTGGAGAATTTTCAGATTGTTAGCACGATACAGCCTCCAGATTGTATGCAAATGACCAATTTTATAATTGAATATTGTTCAAAGCGTCTTATAGATAAACCACGTTGATTTTTAGCTCATCAGAGCTAGTACAACGGGTGTTATGGTACCTGAAGTGCCACATTTTTGGTCGTCCTTTTTGGAGAAATTTTGGGTTGGTAGCACGATACAGCCTCCGGAGTGTACGTAAAGGACCAATTTTGTAATTGGATAGGTTTCATGTTGTCTCACAGATGTACCCTATTGACTTTCAGCTGAGTAGAACGAGTACAGCGGGTCCTAAAAATCCAGATATATATTTTTGGTTATTTTTGGAGAAATTTCGGTTTGTTAGTACGATACATCCCCCGAAGTGTATACAAGTTACAATTTTATGATCGAATATTGTTCAAGGCATATCACAGATGCGGAAAAGTTAGTTTTATTATTTAAAACTAATTTCAGTCTTTCCATTGCATAGACGTAGTTACTACATAATTTTTTAAGGTAATTTTTTACAAAAACTTCTACTCCACGTTTAATCCCGTATATTGTTTACAAATATGAAACGAAAGAATTCCAAAATAGTAATTAAATGAGACGCATCCGCTCTCTATCTAGTGACGTAAAAAAGAAATCGATATATAACATAGTTTCGTAATTATACATTTTTCTATGGCTTGTTACTCACAAAAATATTGTGAATTTGGGATAACAGTGAGTTTATGGAAAACATGATGCAGTACCTTATATTCTAATACGAGGAATCCATTTTCTCCTTTAGTTCCATGAAATTTTTGTTATTAAAGTATTAGTATTAATGATTTAGAAAAACAAAATATTTTGTGAAAACTAATAGCCTCGTTACATAAGCTGAAGTCATGTCCTGGGTACATCAACTGGTTTATCAAATAATTTATGTATTATATGGAATCGATAACCATTGTATGAGGTTATTTGTTTAATTGTATTAATTCCTCTTTCAAAATTATATTTGAACATAGGAACTGAAAATGTTCTATGTATGATTGAATTGTATATTGTTAATTTATGTGACATTGGATAATTGGAATTATAATATGGTGTAGCCACATCAGTGTATCTTAGTTTTCTGTAATCTGAACAATTATGTATATTATTAACTATTTGAATGTTTAAATTTGAATTTAATTTTTAGGTGCAAATGATTAATATGATTGAAAAATACCTCTAATTGTCGTTACTACCTACAAAACAAGTTAATATGTCTTCTACGTATCTATATCAAAATAAGATGTTTTTTGAAATGTCACATTCAAAAATTTTTCTTTCGGAACTGTCCATAAAAATATTTGCCAAACTTGGTGATATAGGGCTTCTCATTGTAAACCTTTATTTTGACTATATACCTTACTGTTGAAAGTGAAATAGTTCTAATTAATACATACATCAAACAAACTAAGTATATCTAATACTATTCCTAGATTAATATTTTTATCTTCTAGTAATTTTCTTGCAAGTGTTATGCATTCTTTTCGAGAAATTTTAGAAAATAAATAAACATATAGTTCTATTAAATTTTTAATTGAGTATGATGATAATTTTATTAAGTATAGAGTTTCGATTTAGGAGTGTCACCATAAGAAACAATAGGTCTAATTTGTTTCGATAGGTCTATTATGTCTATTATGTAATTCAATTTGAATGTAACATTTCCAAAAACATCTTATTTTGGTATAAATATGTAGATGACATATTAGCTGATTTTGTGGGTAGTAATCAAATTAAAAATTTGCACCCAAAAAGTGAAATTGAATTAGAAGTAGGAGAAAATAACTCAATTAATTGTTTTGATTATTCAATTTATAGAATACCAATACACACTGATATGTCGTATAATTCCAATATCATATAAATTAGCAGTATACAATTCAATGATGCATGGAGCATGTTCAGTTCATATGAACAAATATAATTTTGATTTCCTTTAAAACAGAAATTAATGTCACTACACAATTATTAAATGTAAAAACCAAAATATCCCCATTAAAAGTCTGGTCAAATAATTCGAAATTTTGAAATCAGACACGATGACAGTTATGAGCATACATATTGAAACAACCAGAGAAATCCGATCAGGCAAAACATCTACTTGACACGAAATATTCAACAACTAACACAGAAGTAGATGTTCTCCATATTTGTGATGAGAAACAAGAACTAGACTTCCTTGACGAATTAGAAATTAGAAGACACTTAAGAGACCCACAATATGAAGTTGTCAATGAACAGGTTTATCTAGGAAGTTCTCTACTATTAAACTGTCTTCTAAGTAATAACTGTAAAGATCAGTAGATAATAGTTTTCCATGGCTTCCTATATCATTGCACAGTTATACTGACCTTAAATGGAAAAAAAATATTTACAGGATACCCCCATAGGGCTAATAATATACAAGCTTTAATATTAGTGATATCATATCTTCTTTTTCCTATTCATATAAATTAATGTTCTAAAGGAAACTCACGGTTTCTAGTTAATACAATATAAGAAAAATTGTTGAAATTCCTAAAAAATTGACAATTGTGTCGATTAATCAATATCATCGTCAGAATGACAGAAGTTACATTTCATTTGACGCCTACCTGATGTCTAGTAGTCATTTTTGGCTAGACCAAGAAGTGACCTAACTTGTGATTGACTTAATATATGTTAATAGAAAAAAGGAGAATATGTGATATTACAAATATTGAAGCTTAGATATTATTAGCCCTATGGTGATATCCTGGATATCATTTTCCAATTAAGATCAGTATAACTGTGCAATGATATAGAAATCCAGGAAAACTATATCCGCTGATCTTTACAATTATCACTTAGGAAGACAGTTTATTAGTGGAGAATTCCCTAGATTTAACTGTTCATTGACAACTTCATATTGTGGGTTTCTCAAATGTCTTCTAATTTCAAATTCTTCAAGGAAATCCAGTTCTTGTTCCTTTTCACAAATATGCAGCACTTCTAGTTTTGTGTTAGGTGTCAATGAATGATTGGTGTCAAGTAGATGTTTTGCGTAGTGGGATTTATCTGGTGATTTTAATCTGTATGCTGTATCGGATTTCAAAATTCCTAAGGGTCTGACCCAAATAGACAGCATTACATTCTGGACATTTGAGTTTATATATACCTGACTTCTTTAATGGTGGTATTTTTGTTTTCACATTTAACAATTTTGTACTAACGTTACTTTATGTTTTAAAAGAAATTGTTGTATTCGTTGCTTAAGATATTATCTTTGAAATATTATTAGAAATATTTCCTGCATATGTTATGGTTTTATAAGTTTTTATTTCATTTGGATCAGACCCTTAGGAATTTTGAAATACGATACAGTGAACACTTACGAGCATACAGATTAAAACAACCAGATAAATCCCACTTCGCAAAACATCTACTTGACACCACTCATTCATTGACACCTAACACAAAGCTAAAAGTTCTGCATATTTGTGAAGAGAAACAAGAACTGGATTTCCTTGAAAAATTTGAAATTATTAGAAGACATTTAAGAAACCCACAATATGAAGTTGTCAATGAACAGTTAAATGTAGGGAATTCTCCACTAATAAACTGTCTCCTTAAATGATAATTGCAAAGATCAGCGGATATAGTTTTCCTGGTTTTCTATATCATTACACAGTTATACTGATCTTAATTGGAAAAATGATATCCAGGATATCACCATAGGGCTAATAATATCTAAGCTTCAATATTTGTAATATCACATATTCTTCTTTTTTCTATTAACATATATTAAGTCAATCACAAGCTAGGTCACTTCTTGGTCTAGCAAAAAATAACTACTAAACATCAGGTAGGCATCAAATGAAATGTAACTTCTGTCATTCTGACGATAATATTGATTTATCGAAACAATTGTCAATTTTTTAGAATTCTCAACAATTTTTATTATATTGTGGTATTAACTATAAACCGTGAGTTTCATTTAAAACACTTATATGAGTAGATTCTACGAAGTAAGGGTCGAGACAGTTAATTTCATATAAATTAAGTTTATCAAAAGATAGATCACTTCTTGGTCTAGCCAAGAATAATTAATAAACATCTGGTAGGCATCACATCAAATGTTATTTCTGTCATTCTGACGATGAAGTTTTCATATTTTCGGATCAATTGTCGAACTTTTTAGAATTTTTTTCATTTTCTCATTTTATACAGGAATCATTTAATAACAGTTATTTTCATTGATATCGATATAATGAATAGTAGTAAATTTAAGCAATTTTCTATTAAACTATGTTTTGATTACCCTAACAATAATGCAGAGTAGAACAGAAGTATAGGAAGGCCTAATAATTTCTGGAAGGGCGTACTCCAGAATATGCTAATCCCTAATTTTGTATAGTTCTTACCGCTTCCTTATAATAGAACGTTGCAAGACTTGTGTATCATACTGAAGACATATTTCTGTGTTATTTCAGTAAACGATTTTGAGTTTAACAATAGAGCAGGTTTTTGATTATTAAATTGAAAGTTTGAGGTTTGAGCTATCTAAGAACTTCAAAGCTTTTGTTGATACTGCCAACTCAGCTTGAAGGTAAGAACTCTGAAGGTAGAGTGGGAGAATGGATAGATTCTCCTCTTCTCCGCCAATACTTCTATATATACCCATAAAAATATTGACAGCATTGTCAGGTATTTCCTGCAAAATGTTAATTTTTAACTATGGCTAAAATTATGAGGGTCTTTCGGTCTACAATGATTTGAATCAATCGCTAGACATTTTGAAAATGAGCCTATGCAGCTTATGTGTTCTCGTCCTTTTATGGATCGGGTAGACTGTTCAAGGTCACAGATGTTTAGTCTGTCAATAAAATAGAAAGTGAGGCAGATTTGTGAGTGTTCTTGAAGTATACTCTGACGTTAGAAGTGTTTCTTTTTGGCAACATAATGACCATATTCAGAGCAGGTTATGATAACAATATTAATGTTTTCTCTTTGACCCTGTTTTCAAAAACAATTTTTTTCTAAAGATACTTTTTCACGAAAGCCGAATAGTACAGATATTGTTAGTTATTGCGAGTTCGTCTATTTGTTTTAATCGAAACAGAATGCCTCAGCTTCGAAGACGTGCACACGAGTTTATTCAGCTACGAGGTCGCCAAACACATTATTCATGAGTACATGTGAATAAAATTTCTTGCAAATGTTATCATTTCATTCTTGGTGTAAGGCTATCACATCACCAAAAAATCCGTCGATAAATTGTTCTTTCTGGGTGTAATACTTCTGTCACTGAGTATATTTTCAGATGGTTTACCATTAGATTGTGAATACCATGTTACGACTTCAACAAAGTTCTGTAATAAATTATTCTCAACGATTTTCCGTTAGTCACTATGTAGCTTGAATCGAGAAGACACCAATTATTCTTGTTTAATGAGAGTTTTTGAACGTTTTCAAGACAAAAAGTCTCATCTAATCCATTATAATTATGACAATTTTTATAAATTCAAATTCAACTTGCTAATGTAAAACGGAAGTTAGAAAAGTGAATATAGTGGCATCACTTTAACACCGCTTAAGCCCGATATAAGCTGAAAGCGTAATAAACCACAAACTAATCCTCGGGATCCAAATACGTCGTTCTGGTCTCTTCTCTTTTCTTCTGCACATATTAACTTGTCAATTGATAGCTTAACATATTTGCCTCTAGATTGGATTCGAAAGTAGGGTTTCATAGTACAAGAAATGAGAAAAATTTGCTTTTAATCAAACTGAATGTTCGCATAGTTTTGTATCATAAAAGATTCGTCACTAAACAACGCAATTGCTACTTAGATATCTCTATATCAGTGAAATTGTGCTAATTTATCAATTTGTCTCACTTGTATTATTTCCGACTTACTAATTTCTATTCGAATAAATTAAATCTCTGGAAAATTACACAAGAGACCTTAATAACTTTATTACCACGAGCAAACGTATGACGTCAATATAACACAGTTGCAACTCGTTGAACAGGCATTATTTATATTGCCAATTTCGAAATTTATCCTAAGGTGACTAGGAAATTTTTGTGAATAGTTTTGAGTCCAGGAATTCAACATTCATACGATCAACAATTTTATTTATATATTTTATCAAGAAACAAATTTGGTATCTAGTATGGATGATTCATATGAACCTTTTATAAAAACTCTACATTTCAATCGAATAATATTTGGATTTCCAACCCTGCTCATCTGCCCAGCTTTCAAAACAATCAATGACGTTTCTTCCAATGTTGAACATTCTGATTGTATATAGCACCCTCGGAACTAAACAATTTGGATTTTATCATCAAGTCACTTTCTAGAAATAAAAGTTGACATATTCATAACAAAATTTCGATCGAACACTTGATCTACGAGTGTATAAAGGTATAAAATAGATTACTTCTTTAAATTGAGCTAATTGTTTCCAAATAGTTCTACAATATAATGAAAAAATGATAAACGGTATAAAAAAAAGATAATTGTTTCGATATTACTAAATATCATCGTCAGAATGACAGAAGTTATATTTCATGTGATGCCTACCTGATGTTTAATAATTATTTTTGGCTACATCAAGAAGTGATTGACATGATATATATCGATTGAAAAAGATGGAGATATGATATTACAAATGATTCTTCTTTTCTACATTCAGAGTTCTTAGCTTCAAGCTGAGTTGGCAGTATAAAGGAAAGCTTCGAAGTTCTAAGAGAGCTCACACCTTAAACTTTCAATTTGATAATGAAAAAAACCAGCTCTTTCGTTTAATTCAAAATCGTCTACTGGAATAAAACAGAAATATGTCATCATTATGATACACAAGTCTTGCAACGTTCTATTATAAGACAAGCGGTCAGAACTATACAAAATTAGGGATTAGCCTATTCTGGAGTACGCCCTTCTAGAAATAATTAGGTTAGGTTACTTCTGTTCTACTCTGCATTAATGTTAGGGGTTATTAAAACATACTTTCATAGAAAATTGCTCAAATTTACTACTATTCATTATATCGATATCAATGAAACTAACTGTTTTTAAATAGTTCCACTATATAATGAGAAAATGAAAAAAGTTCTAAAAAATTCGACAATTGTTCCGAAAATATAAAAACATCATCGTCAGAATGACAGAAACAATATTTTATGTGATGCCTACCAGATGTTTATTAATTATTCTCGGCTAGATTGATTAACTTCATTTACATGAATAGGAAAAAGATGATATGATATGACAAATATTAAAGCTTATATATTATTAGCCCTATGGGGATATCCTGGTTATCTTTTCAACATTTAAGGTGAGTATAACTGTGCAATGATATAGGAAACCAGGAAAAGTACAGCTGGCGATCTTTACAATTATTATTTAAAAGACAGTTTGAGAGTGGAGAACTCTCTAGATTTATCTGTTCATTGATGACTTCATATTGTACGCCTCCTAAGTGTCTTATCATTTCAAACTATTCAACGAAATCTAGATATTCTCTTATCACAAAAATGTAGTAATTCGAGTTCTGTGTTAGGTGTTAAGGAATGTTTAGTAGATGTTTTGTCTATGGGGATTTTTCTTGTTGCTTTAATCAGTATGCTCGTAAGTATTCACTGTGTCTAATTTCATAATTTCTGAGGGATTGACCCAAATAGACTACATTCTGGACATTTAAGTTTATATATACCAGACTTTTTTGATGGTGATATTTTTGTTTTTATATATAATAATTCTGTTTCAAAAGAAATTGTTGTATTTGTTGCTGAAGAAGAGTAGATTCCAATCAGTGAGGGTCGAAACAGTAAATTTTATACAATAGATGTTAATTAACAAATAGGAGTACGTACTAAGATAATTCAATAATCTGAACCAACCTTCCCCATAAATTAAGCATCTATCTATTCTCGAAATCCAACAAATTAACACCATTTCCCCACTGAACCTAAATGAATGATTAGGTTTTATTTGTTGAGAGGATGTGTATTTGATCAAGTAGCATTGGCTCTCTCTACTCCAGTACAACAACGACCAAAATCTGCCGAAAAATATGAAGGATGGAAAAGTGAATTGTTAATATCCCATCTCCTTCTTTAGAAACTTTTAATGATATTAGCCAATCGAGTCGTGTATTTTGTATAAATACAGCCAACGAAGTACTATCCGGGATTCGATTATTAAACAAGCCGGATCAAAGTGTTTGTCGAAATTCTTCACCAGCTAAGTTGACATAGCTATCCTCGAAACACACAAGTTGACAAGTGTTTGGAGTACTACTTTCAGTCATCCAAGTGTGTTTTCTATTTTCACAATGAATGAATACCTGGCTTAAATCAACCATTGCAAATAATATTTTGTGTGCAGAATCACTGGAAATGATATATAGTCTTCATAAAAAGACCAAAACTGTACAGTAGACTCAAAAGCGGTCGATATTTTGTATCAGAGATGTCGAGATTTGTCTCCCTTTGGCCGGTCATCAACTGAACTCAATATCGCTTAAGAGAAGAAAATTGTAACTGAAAACTCTCGTTCAAATCTAAGAGAGATAACCGCCGAATTTTATGTGTCTCATTCATCAGTTCGTACTGTTTTTAACGATTGTCTAGGCGTGTAACGTGTTGCAGCTGATCTTAAATCGGAAGACCCTCGTTTTCCGAAAATATTTAATCGCGGTAGCGTGGCGTATAGATCTTATTCTAAGAATACAGATAAGAAAGCGACAGGTCGGCTAATACCGTTGGCCAATAAAACGACATGAGAAACTATCAATACTGTCTCAAGATTTTGGGCCAAAAAGCATAACTTTTCTTTTCTCTTTTCCTCTTGTTGTTTTCAGTGTTTTCGTATAGGTTGGTACCTTACAATTCAGCTGTTAGATGAACAAGTTTTTCATGTGTAATATTGGCAGATTCTCAAAGTATTCAAACTATCTTTCTGATATATGTGTTTATTGAAGATTTTGAGGACATTTTTTGTTCGTCTTTGATTTTCTGAATTGTTCTTCTGCAATACCTACTATATAAAAAAGCATTAAATGTCGATATCGTAATGATTCATGTATTTTCTTGTGATTCTGTTAATTAAACAAAGACAGTGATTGAGTTTTATTTGTACAACAGTTTTATTTTATTCCAAATAGATGAATTTCTGAGAGTATGGGATACTTTGGAGCACGCCACTGCAGTAAAACATCCAGAAGAAACTCCGCTAATCAATCTCATTAGCTCAAATCTTAATTCCCTCTGTATATTTATCCGACCTTGGAGTAAATGGCATGCTCCAGTTTTTACAACAACTCACTTGAGAGGTAGGTGTATTCAATCAACGGTAATTGTAACGCACAAAATATAACGTGTCGCTTAGATTTTTCGTTGTTGATGCATGGTGAAATTCATGTTTACCTTATGTCATACAAAGGAAAATAAGCTTAAATTTTCAGAAAAACATACTCTACTTAGAGACTACGTTCTACAAAACTTCGTCATAAAAGGTATTCCCCGGAAAATGACCAATAATATGTTGAAAAATATAAAACAATACTGACAAAGGAACGACAGAATCAAATACAAATTCATTGTTATAATGTAGACCACTTCTAAAATATGAAATTCGTATTTGATTCTGTTATTTGTAACTATATATACATATATATGTATATATATATATATATATATATATATATATATATATATATATATATATATATATATATATATATATATATATATCATCATCATCATATGCAGCTTATTCAACCATTTTGTTATGGTGTAGCCTCCCTTTACATATTTATATATTCCATTCTCATGTGGGCCCATTGTTGTCTATTGCTAGCTATGCGGCCTCAAGTTGATCCTGAGAGTTTCTTTATGTCGTAGTCCCATCTTAAGTTGGGGCGTCTTCTTGGTCTTTTCACGCCCCGAGGATACCATTGCGTTATCTTTGTGGTCCATCTATCGCCTGTCTTTTTAGCGAGATGCCCCGCCCATTGCCACTTTAGGGATCTGATTCTATTTATCACATCTATCACTTGGGTCTTTTGTCTGATCCATTCAAGCCTTTTTCTATCTCTCCTTGTTATTCCAAGCATGCATCGTTCCATAGACCTCTGCGTTACCTGGAGTTTTCTAATGATATCAGTTTTTACGGTCTAGGTTTCACAGCCGCATGTTAATACTGGTAGTACGCACTGATCAAACGCTTTCTTTTTCAAACGGAGTGACATTCTAGACTTGAAGATGATAGAGTTCTGCCCAAATGTTCTCTTGGTCTCACTCATATTTATTTTAAGGCCTACTTCGTTGCTTGCTACATTCAATTCATTTATTCGTTGTTGCACTTCGCCAGGGTTACTCGTTATCAGGATGATGTCATCAGCGAATCTTAGATGGTTCAAGTATTCTCCATCTTTATTCAGACCTGTGTTGCTCCAGCCCAGTTTTCTGAAGATGGTTTCTAGTGTTGCTGTAAATAACTTTGGTGTGCCCTCATATATCCTAACTCTCGCTTTGGCTTCCCTATACATATTTGCTAGGGTCTCAATATATGGCTTGTCGACCCCTTGTTCTGTTAGGGCATTTATTACTGCTCTGGGATATATAGAGTCGAATGCTTTCTCAAAGTCGATGAAGGCTAGTGCTAGTGGTTGGTCGTATTCTTTGGTTCGACTGATAACCTCTTTGAGGGTATGGATGTGATCTATTGTACTGAACCTTTGCGGAATCCAGCCTGTTCTCGTGGTTGGGCCGAGTCTAGTGTATTTTGTATTCTGTTGTGAATACCTTGTACGTCACTGGTAGTAGACTTATTGGTCTGTGGTTCTCAATGTCTTCTTTGCTGCCTTTCTTGTGGATCAACACTATAAGGGCGCTGTTGCACTCTTTAGGTATGCTCCTGGACATCAGACAGTTCGTGTATAGTTTGGCAAGGTACTTCCATGTTTTGGCTCCTGCATATTTGAGTATTTCGGTCGTGATGCCGTCATTTCCCGCTGCGTTGCCATTTTTCATGCTTTTCAGTGCCATTTCTATTTCCTCCACCAATACTTCTGGTATGGCATCTTCTGAGTGTTCTATTATTTCTTCCAAATTTTCAGGGGCCTTGTATAGGTCTCCATAGGATTTGGCTACTAGATCTATTATTTCATTCCTGTCTGTGGTTCTTGTGTTTCCATCAGTTCATGCAACTATCTGTCTTTTCCCTATTATTAGTGCTCTTTTTACATGTTTGTAGCTTTTACGGTTTTCTATTGTTGTTTGTACCAGTTTCTCGTTGTAATTCCTGATATCTTCTGCGATTTTCTTTCGTATCGTCTTGCACAGTTCGGTGTATTCAATTCTTTGAATGTTTGTTGTCTTTTTCATTTCTCTTCGTTTTCGTAATAGTGCTTTTGTTTCCGGAGTTAGTTTTTTGTGTTTACCTCGTTGTTGAAGACCTCCCACTTCTACGGCGCAGTTTCGAATTGTGTCTATCAGTTCAGGGTTGTTATATTCCACTTTTTGTAGTCTTTCTTCCAGTAGTGCTTCATATTGGTGAGAGTTCTTTTTTAGCCTTTCGTTGTTTATGTTTTTCGTTGTGTTGGTTTTGATTAGTCTTGACCTTTCTAGTTTTATATCTAAGACCAGTCGAGCTCTAATTTTTCGATGGTCGCTTCCTGTAGTGAACTTGTTGAGCGTGCTTAGATCTTTTACTGTGTTAATTTTATTGGTGAGGATAAAGTCTATTTCGTTTCTGATAGTTGCACAGGGGCCTTCCCACATCCATTTCCTGTTAGGGTTCTTCTTGAAGGAGGTGTTTGCCACATACATGTTCTGAAAGTGTGCGAATTGTATTAATCTCTCTCCTCTTCCATTCCTTTCTCCAAATCCATATCTCCCCATTCCTTTTTCTTGGTCTCTCCTGTGTCCTACTTTGGCATTAAAGTCTCCCATTATGTATTTGAAGTGACTATTATCGTTCCTAAGCGCTTGGGTTATTCCAATAATAGAATTCTTCTATTTCGTCGTCACTATGGCTGATTGTTGGGGCGTATACCTGAATAATCTGGATACTATATCTTTTGGAGAGTCTTAGTGTTATGCTGGCTACTCTGTCTGAGGTGCTTGTTATCCCTATGATTCTATTTTTCCAGGTTTTCTAAATTAGGAATCCTACTCCGCTTGTTCTTCCTGTTGGTGTTCCTTGGTGGTATAGAAGATTCCCTGATTCAAGTTCTATGAGTTCTTCACTTTTTCGTCTTACTTCGCTAATGCCCATGATATCCACTTTATTTTTGCTGCCTCTCTTTCCAGTTCCATAATCCTAGCTTGATTAGAGAGTGTACGGCAGTTATAAGTTGCTACGTTTAATGTAGTTAATGGGTAGTGGTTTAGACTCCGCAGATTCTTAGCACCCTCTGCCCTCGTGGCTGGTTCCCAGGATCTTCCCCTCCTAGGGCCCTTCGGGCTTACGGAGAATGAGGGTCGTAACTTGTCCTTGTCTGTCATGCTGGGGTTGTGAGGCGTACGTTACCACGCTCCCTCAATGCGGGTTGGCAAGGGGCGAGGGATGTCGTCCGCCAGTTTGCGCCATTTACTGACGGACCCTGTACCCCCAGATTTTTAGTGGAACTTTTTATTCTTTATTCATGAAAAAGCCCTTACTAGAGTGAGATCTGAACCTCCGTCCTTCAGGTCGAGAAAACCCAATTTCCGGCGCCCCAACGCACTCCGCCATCTGGGGGTTGAAATGTATATATATATATATATATATATATATATATATATATTAATATATATATATATATATATATATATATATATATATTATAACTATATAATGATATTATTTACTTACTTTTATTTATATTTAGAATGTAAATGTTTATAATTTAGAATTTTTATTTAGTTTGGCTAGCTCAGTTAGTTATTATTAATTGTTTGGTAATTTATTTTAATTTGATTGTTCGGGAGCATGAAATCCTTTTTCTCTTTGAGTCCTGGCTTATTGTATTGTTATAATTGTTTAAATAAAAAGAAAACACATTATTTGAAATAGATTTAATTTTCAATGCAATATTTTATATTTGATAAAATAATATGCGACGCCAATGGTTATATTGTACCTACTTATTTATTTTAATAATTTCATAAATGCGCATGCGTGAAAAACTAGTCATGCGCTTTAACATAAAACGAACAATTCTGATACGTAAGAAGCATCTATTCATATTATACCAAGTTTGTTGAAGATGCAAACAAGTGAATGGTTCAAACACATAAAAGAATTTATATATAAATCATAGTTATATATGATACAAATTGCTGTGGAAATAAAATTGTTATATACATGGATAGAAAAATAGAAATTATATACAGATGGAACTAGTTATTACATTATGAAACTTCAATCACCAGATTTATGCGATTACAAAATGGCGTAAGTAAATATTTTAATTTATTGAAAATTCGGCCTTTTATTAAATTTAACGATTTATGCAATGAATTTACTATACAAAGTCTGTTTCTTTCTTCTTCAGATCGATCATATTTGCAAAAGTTTATCAATTTATGAAATTAAGTACTTAATTGAGTATTTTGAGTTTTTACACTGATTATTGGCCAATAAATGATTCAAAAACACTGACCTGTTGCTCTTGAATTGGGATGAAAGTCTCTGGATACCAGGAACACTCCACTGAAGCTCCAAAAAACCAAAATTGATGAAAATTTCGCAGATTCTTGCCGAAAAACTTGATGCACTTGACTGTGAGTATTACTAATATTGTATTTAATAATACTTTATAGATTTAAATGTCTTAAACCGGGAATATCTTGAAATTTCAGGAACACCATCACACACACTCCTCGCTTCTTGAGACCAGCTTCCCTTCTTTCTAAGCGTCCCCTCGATTCTCTACTTTTTTCAACAAACAGTCTTTTGTTCTTTTTCAGGTCACTATTCCAAAGTTTATTTATTGATTCACAATTTGTTCTGTCATATTTTATAACCAATAAGATATTGTCTTTTGCAATCAGATCATTGAAACTTCTATCACTTATTAAAAAATTTCATACATGCACTCTTTTACATAATTAGTTCATTTATAGAGTTCCTATGAGTTTTTTCATCATACAAATAAATTAAAATTGGTTATACATAGATACATTTACATGGTACAACATTCAATATTATTATTGATAATATATCACTGTTACACTCATATTAATTATAAATATAAATTCTCTTATGTTATTTGTCTAAACTCTTTGCATTATATTATTTATAATAAACTTTAACAAATTACTATTTATTGATTCTATGTTTATTTTATTTACCATATATCATTTGTCTATATGTCATTATTTGTTTATCTATGAAATCTATTGAATTATATTCTATTCAATATTTGTGTTTGTTTTTATTCTTAAATTAATGATTATAATGAATTAACTATAATAATATTTGTTTTCATTTCAGATGAACAGCTGATTATGTTATGGAAAATAATCTTCCTCTTAGGCAACTTTATTTACATCATTACATTGGTTAGGCAATCTCTATATTTTGTGTTAATATTGAGGTAATTCCTTATTTATTATATTGTTATAGGCTATTATTTTATATATCTTTATTTGATATGTTGTTTAAATTAAGAAAAGTGTTTCCTTTTTACTTGTTTTCTTAAATTATATTATTTTCATATATTTTAATACTAGCAACATATTTTTATAATACTAATTCTCTTATTATTTATGATATCTGGTTCAATTCCCCTCAAATTTAAATTTAAATGATATCCATACCCTGGATATTTATTTAAATTTCAATTTTCTTATTATAAATGATTGATTTTATTTTATTCAAAAAAAAATTTAACAATTTTATGGCTTAATCTTACTTTCTTTAACTTTGTTTCTCAAATATTTGTTCACATATTTCCTACTACAAAATCTATTTCTTTCAATAACTGTCTCCTAATTCTTTCCTTAAAATACACTTGATTAAGATCAATGTCAATTTATATTTTTAATATGACTTCATATAATACTTCTTTATTATCATTTCTTCCTAACATCCACTTATATATCAACTTATTTCTTTGTAATTACATTATACTTCTATATACTCCTCATATCATATTTCTTTTCAATATTCATTATTCAATATAATTAATTATTTCTTAAATTCATATATATATATATATATATCAATATCAACTCTCTTATTCCTTCCTGTATTTTCAAGTAATCTATAAGATTCTAATTGACATTAAACATTATCTCCTATATTTTTAATCAATATCATTCATTATTGTCCTTTCCTATCCTTTATTACTTACATCTTATTTCCTTATTTAAAAAAATGTGAACTTCTATTTGATACTTGAGTTATTCTTATTTTATCCCCTCTATCCTATATTCTTTAATAGATTCATTCTATGTAAACCAGTATCTCTCATAAATTGTTTCCTTTATTTGCTATATATATTGATTTGCCATACTCACAAAATTTTAAAATGTTTTAATTATAAGTTTTACCTAATAAATTTTTCTTTATATTATATTATATTTAATTTTTTAGGTTCTGAAGAAACAAACGAGATGAATTTAATTGGATCACCAGCTGCCAAATGGAAAACAAAACTCTGTCTAATATCTACTTTATCTTTGTACACTACTTAATATTAAATTTTAAATCTATCCTTATGACTATCATTTCTTTTTTTCAAATATTGTTCGTAACATAACATCATCTATTCATAATATCTATATACATGTTCTACATTGAACACTCCCCTTTCTAATTGTGTACCTGGATAAAATAAGCGATAACTATTTTGAGCATCACTATTGTCGACTACATATGGCCCTTCAAATGGTGATAATAACTTTTTACATTGATTTTCACCTTTCTTTGGTGTTCTCAAAGATCTTACTAGGACTAAATCTCCTTTTTCAAATCTAATCTTCTTATTCTTTTTGTTTCCTTTTCTTTTAATAAATCTTATAGCACTTCTCTCCAAATTCTTGCTTACTTTATCCAAAACTTGAGACATATCCCATTCTCTCTGTATTATCCATTCACGTTCTGGAGGTATTCCTTTCAAAATAAATTGTGGACATTCTTCAGTAACTCCATTAGGTAATTGATTTAAAAATTTCTCGACTTGATTTAGATTTTCTTCCCATAAATTGTGTCTATTATTACATAAAATCCTTAAATACTTAACAACTTCTTTGATATACCTCTCAGCTGGATTAGATGAAGGTCTTTTCATACTTATGAAATTCATTTTAATATTATGATTTCTACACAAACGTTTGACTTTTTCACTCACAAAGTAAGTAGCATTATCCAATATTAAGTTTTCCGGAGTTCCTATTTCTTCTATAAAATTTTTCAGACAAGATATTACTGTGTTTGCATTGGTACGTTGACAAGGAAAAGTTCTTACAAATTTTGAAAATATATCCACCATAACTAAAATATGTTTATTGCCTTGCTTGCTAGGTATTAATTGTGATATGGAATCAATAGCTACTATATGTAAAGGCTTGAGTGCTATTATAGGTTTTGGTCCACTAATATGATAATAGTTTCTTTCCTTTGCCAACTGACAAATTTTACAAATTTTACAGATTTCTTTAACCAATGATATGTCCTTCTTTGCAGTGTAATTTTCTCTAAACAACATCCATAGTTTTCGAGATCCTATATGTCCATACTCCTCATGTAATTGTTTGAGAATTTCCTTAGCATATTCAGGTGTTATTAAATAAATTTCCCTATCTTCCATCTCCTTATACCAAATTCCCTCGTTTTGAAATGCTCCTCTTTTACAAGATTCATGTAAATTTCTCTGATCCTCCATTATTTTCTCCAAAGTAAACAAACCTTCAGTTTTTTGCAACCTATTTATGCCAATTTGGAATTGTTGATCCTTCTTCTTCATTTCTGTTTCACGGCTAAGAGCATCCGCTACTATATTAGTTTTCCCAGGAATAAATTTTATTTCAAATTCATATTCCTGTAATAGAAGTATCCATCGATGTATCCTATTGTTTGCATAACGATTTTTAAACATTGCTGTTAAAGCTGAATGGTCTGTTTCCAAGTAAAATTTGGCTCCTAATAGATAAAAACGTAATTAAGTTATACAAAATACTATGCTTGCCATCTCCAATTCAGTAACTGAGTATTTTCTTTCATAGTTTTTCGTTACTCGGGAAATAAAACTGATTGGTACTTCTCCTTCCTCTTGTTCTTGCAATAAAACTCCTGCTAGTCTATCTATGGATGCATCTGTTCTTAAAATAAATGGCTTGTCATATTGAGGATGATAAACCTGCAAATTTTGTAAAAATATTTCCTTGAGTTCTTGGAAAGCTTGTTCTCTTCTAGCATCCCATTTCCATTTTGTTTCCTTCTTGAGTAATTCAATTAATGGAATTTCTTTATTACTGAGGTCTGGTATGAGTCGTTTGAAGTAGTTGAGAATTCCCAAAAATCCTCGAAGAGTTTTGAGATTAGTCGGTGTCTTATATTCCCTTATGGTTCTAATTCGTTCAGGGTTCATTCTCACTCTAGTAGAATTTAAAATATATCCCAAATACTGCACTTCTTTTTGGTAAAATTGACACTTTTCCATGTTCAATTTTAATCCTGCTTTTTCCAATTCTGCCAATATAGTCTTCAAATGTTCGTGATGTTGTTCTTCATTTTCTGAATATATTAATATATCATCGATATAGTGCAATGTAAAATGTTCATATTGGTTCAGAACAGTGTGAAGTGTTCTTACCAATGCTGCACACGAACTCTGTAGACCAAATGGAACAACACAAAATTGGTATACTACACCATCAATCATAAATGCTGTATACGGACGACTTCTTTTATCTAATGGAATCAACCAGAAACTATGCTTCAAATCCAGTTTCGTGAATATGTTAGCTCTTGTAATCCTACCAAATATCCCCTCCACATTTAAAGGACTCTCATATTGTTTTTTATTGTATGAGTTGATATTTCTGGCATCCAGACATAATCTAATCTCACCTGACTTTTTTCGGACACATGTTATCGCACTTATATATGGAGAGTTGGATCTTTCTATAATACCATCTTGTATCATCTTTTCTAACTCCTGGTATACTTCATTTTTCAGCTTGTAAGGAATGGGATAGGTTTTTATTTTGGAATTACTAATATCCTTGTTCATTTCCAACTTATGTATATACTTTGCTGCTATGCATACTTCTTTGTTGAAGAGTCTTCCATATTTTGTTAATAACTCATCAATCTCCTTTCTATATTGTATGGGACAAAATTGTTCCTGTAAATCTTCCACAATTTGTATTTCATTTACTTGACATTGTCTTTCCTCTACCTCTTGTTCTTCCTTTTTGTCAAAAGTTATTATATTATCTTCACATACCATGTACCCCTGTTTATAATCAATAATCATCTTGTGATTGCTCAATTCATCATTTCCCAAAATTACATCATATTTTAAATTCTTAACTACTAATAATTGTATTTTATAAGCTATATTTCCCAAATAAAAATCTGTGACTATGCTACTATTTGTATAATATAAATTTTTATCATTCGCCCCTACTAATGATAGTTTCTTTGTATTTATCATCATAATATCATCTTTATTTAAATTGTCTACTATATCCTGTTTAATTAATGTTACCTCTGAACCCGTATCTATTAAAATTCTACAAATAATATTTTGTAATCTACCCTGGATAAATATTAAATTAGGTTTTTCTACTTTTTTACTATTATTTTCATAATCTATAATAAATTCTCGAGGATGTTCATATCGCGATGAATAGATGATATTATGTACGTAAGGACGGTTTAAGCAAAATTCGCTATGTTATCCTGTCCAGGAATACACTCTTCTACCTGTATCTCCTGTCTAACCATGTTTACCTGTCTCCTATTATCATCCTCCCTATTTCTGTTTTGTTCTGGATTGTTTCGGTTTTCTCTGCCATTTTGCCAATTCCTTCCTCGATTGTTATTATTATTGCTATATTGATTTCTTCTTTCGAAATTGTTATGATTCCTATAGTTCTCAGGATATCTGTTTCCATTATTCCTCTCTCGATTTCTATTTTGTTCCCCATTTCCTTGGTATCGTCTATCATCAAAGTTCCTGTTTCCATAATTTCTATTTCCATTATTTTCATTATAATCTCTTCTTATATTTCCATTATCCCTTCGGGTATCATTTCTGATGTTTCCATTACCATTTTGATATCTAAGAAAACCATTTCCATTTTGGACACTTCTTTCAACTCTCTGCAAATACCTAGATAAATTGTCCATTGTTTTTATGTTGTGTAAGGCTATCGTTTCTGAGACTTCGGAATTGAAATGTCTCCCGACATATAAAACTAATTCCTCCTCCTTCATAACAGGTTCCAAATATTGTGCCATGTTATAGAGTTGCATAGCATATGCATTTAAATTTTTATTCCGATTGTAATCGAATTTCCCAAAATACAATCTTTCCCTAAAATTCGCTTGATGAATTTCACCCCAAAAATAATTCATGAATTGGTTCTCAAATTCTTCCAGATTATTTATGCTTTCTTCCTTATTACAGAACCATAATAGGGCATGTCCAGATAACATCCCTCTAATACAAATCTTCTTCGCCATCATATCTCTCATTCCTTTGAGTTTGCTTTTAATGATTTTAATAAACACCTTCGGATGAATAGTATTTATATTCCCATCAAACTTTACTCTGATATCCATGTTTCCCGTATAGATTACTCCACCTCCATTTCTCCTAACGTTAAATTCAATTTCTTCCATGCCTTCCTGTAATTTTCTGTTCATTTCTTCCAGTTCTTTATGAAATATTTGTCCAATGTGCTCATTCCTCTCCTCACATGTTCCTGTTTGTTTTTGAAACTTTACATCTAATTCCTTAAATTTATGTTCCGCGTTTTGCTGATAATTTTGCATAATTTCTTCGATTGTTTGTTCCCTGAATTTCATATACTCCATTTCTTTCGTTATATCTTCTGTTTGTTTTATAACTTCCGCTTGGATCGTTCCCGGTAATTTTTCTTCTATTCCTCTCTCTAATTCTTGAATTTGTTCTACCATTTGATTTTCTATCTGCTCTCTAATTTCAATACCGTTTTCTTGAATTTCATTCCTTATATGTTTGTTTTGATCCTCCATATCTTCTCTCACCTTTTCAATTTTCTTTCCAAATTCTTCATTAGTCTTTTTAAGTTCTTTAATTTCCTTACAATTTTCAAATTTCACTTCTTCTATTTTCTCTTCTAATCTGTTCATATTACCATTGATGTTGTTTATATCCCTTCTAATTTCTTCTCTCATATTATCCATTTTTCCATCCATTTTTTTCATATCTCCCCTCAATTTTTCCTCCATACTGTTCATGTTAGCTTTCATACTATTTATGCTCATCAGAATTTGCATCATTGTATCATTGTTATTCATTCCTCCTTGTGTTTCCCTTCTCTCTTGTATTCTATCTACTTGTTCTATAGTTTCCTCGTCTCCTGTCAAACCTTCTTCCTGTACATCACCTTCCGCTTGTTGTCCTTGCTCCAAATAGACCGCTTGGTAGTCTCCCATACCATGACTTCGTTCTTCCCTTTCCTCTTTTGATCCACTGTCTGCTCCTACCTGCCTTCCATCTCTCAACGTCATTCGTTTTAACTGAGTTTAAAATTTACAACTGTTTCCTATATTTTTAATAAACCGCCCCACGTTTTGGGTGACAATTATTATAAATATGCTGAATTATTTATTTACTTTTATTTATATTTAGAATGTAAATGTTTATAATTTAGAATTTTTATTTAGTTTGGCTAGCTCAGTTAGTTATTATTAATTGTTTGGTAATTTATTTTAATTTGATTGTTCGGGAGCATGAAATCCTTTTTCTCTTTGAGTCCTGGCTTATTGTATTGTTATAATTGTTTAAATAAAAAGAGAACACATTATTTGAAATAGATTTAATTTTCAATGCAATATTTTATATTTGATAAAATAATATGCGACGCCAATGGTTATATTGTACCTACTTATTTATTTTAATAATTTCATAAATGCGCATGCGTGAAAAACTAGTCATGCGCTTTAACATAAAACGAACAATTCTGATACGTAAGAAGCATCTATTCATATTATACCAAGTTTGTTGAAGATGCAAACAAGTGAATGGTTCAAACACATAAAAGAATTTATATATAAATCATAGTTATATATGATACAAATTGCTGTGGAAATAAAATTGTTATATACATGGATAGAAAAATAGAAATTATATACAGATGGAAATAGTTATTACATTATGAAACTTCAATCACCAGATTTATGCGATTACAAAATGGCGTAAGTAAATATTTTAATTTATTGAAAATTCGGCCTTTTATTAAATTTAACGATTTATGCAATGAATTTACTATACAAAGTCTGTTTCTTTCTTTTTCAGATCGATCATATTTGCAAAAGTTTATCAATTTATGAAATTGAGTACTTAATTGAGTATTTTGAGTTTTTACACTGATTATTGGCCAATAAATGATTTAAAAACACTGACCTGTTGCTCTTGAATTGGGATGAAAGTCTCTGGATACCAGGAACACTCCACTGAAGCTCCAAAAAACCAAAATTGATGAAAATTTCGCAGATTCTTGCCGAAAAACTTGATGCACTTGACTGTGAGTATTACTAATATTGTATTTAATAATACTTTATAGATTTAAATGTCTTAAACCGGGAATATCTTGAAATTTCAGGAACACCATCACACACACTCCTCGCTTCTTGAGACCAGCTTCCCTTCTTTCTAAGCGTCTCCTCGATTCTCTACTTTTTTCAACAAACATTCTTTTGTTCTTTTTCAGGTCACTATTCCAAAGTTTATTTATTGATTCACAATTTGTTCTGTCATATTTTATAACCAATAAGATATTGTCTTTTGCAATCAGATCATTGAAACTTCTATCACTTATTAAAAAATTTCATACATACACTCTTTTACATAATTAGTTCATTTATAGAGTTCCTATGAGTTTTTTCATCATACAAATGAATTAAAATTGGTTGTACATAGATACATTTACATGGTACAACATTCAATATTATTATTGATAATATATCACTGTTACACTCATATTAATTATAAATATAAATTCTCTTATGTTATTTGTCTAAACTCTTTGCATTATATTATTTATAATAAACTTTAACAAATTACTATTTATTGATTCTATGTTTATTTTATTTACCATATATCATTTGTCTATATGTCATTATTTGTTTATCTATGAAATCTATTGAATTATATTCTATTCAATATTTGTGTTTGTTCTTATTCTTAAATTAATGATTATAATGAATTAACTATAATAATATTTGTTTTCATTTCAGATGAACAGCTGATTATGTTATGGAAAATAATCTTCGTCTTAGGCAACTTTATTTACATCATTACATTGGTTAGGCAATCTCTATATTTTGTATTAATATTGAGGTAATTCCTTATTTATTATATTGTTATAGGCTATTATTTTATATATCTTTATTTGATATGTTGTTTAAATTAAGAAAAGTGTTTCCTTTTTACTTGTTTTCTTAAATTATATTATTTTCATATATTTTAATACTAGCAACATATTTTTATAATACTAATTCTCTTATTATTTATGATATCTTGTTCAATATATATATATATATATATATATATATATATATATATATATATATATATATATATATATATATATATATATATATATATATATATGAAACAACAAGTTGAGACCACCAAATGTAGACTTTGTAACACTAGCGAAGAGACCATTCAACTTTTGTCATCTGGCTGCACAACAATTGCTGCTACCAGATACCTGGAACGACACAACAATACGGGCAAAGTCGTTCACCAATTAATATGCCTGCAAAGAGGTCTGTTGAATCATTTTACCGCACACCACAAATATGTGCCGCAACCCGTGAAAATTTACTGGGATTTCACAGTTGTTACAGATAGACCTGTGGAGCACAAACGGCCGGACATGGTAATTTAGGATGAAAGTTATAACACAGCCATCATAATTGACTTCGCAGTGCCGCAGGACTACAATATATCTAAAGCATATGCCGAAAAAATAACTAAATATGGAGCGCTTGCACAAGAGATGAAATTGATTTGGAACTTGGAGAAAGTAACAATAGTCCTTTTAATTATAAGCCCAAACGGCCTTGTACATACAAAAACAGTACGACACATAAAAGAACTGTACTTACCTAAAAACACCGTAATGTGGATGCAAAAGGCCGTAATACTTGGACCTGTTGGAATCATCCGGTGGATCATCTCCCCCTATTGACAATGGTAGTGCCCTTGGCTGCGTTGTGGCCAGGACATTATCAAATACCACCGAAAAGGTGTGAAAAAAAACATATATATATATATATATATATATATATATATATATATATATATATATATATAAAAGATTCCTGCTTGGTTGCGTCCTTTTCGGCTGTGTTTGTGTAAAAATGATTTTACGACATCAATCTCGTGCAAGTTTTGTGTTTTTATTATTATATTATATTATAACAGCCTCACTGTTGTTGATATTACTGCTAATTTGAATGTCAATTTTCCCTAACTGATGCCATGTGATGAGTTCTTCAATCTTATGTTTTACATAAAGGAAAATAATTTCACATTGTATCGTCCCTGATGATGAGAACGAACGTTTTCGAAAGCTTGGATAAAAACCAATAAAGAATTCTCTTTTTCCCTGTTGCTGAATTCCCCAATATTTCCGAGTTTAATATATATATATATATATATATATATATATATATATATATATATATATATTTAATGAATAATTTTATCAATATATGAATATGATAATTAAAATTTTATTTGCCCCCACGTTTGGGTGACATATGTTAATAATGTATTTATTTTATATAAGTTATAATGTAAATTTTATTATATGTGTGTATAATTGGTAATGTAGTTGATTTATTAAAAGTTGATTATTTTTTATAAGTATTTATGGGCGCCAACATTATAACTTAAATGTGAATAATTGAATTCCTTTTATTTCATGAAATATAGTCCAATAGCCAATTTTTAAATTTTATTTATCCCTTAAATGACTAGCTCAAATTGATTTATAACTCTTTATAATTACCTTTATAGCCGGGGCATGAAAATACTCTTGATTCCCTTTGAGTTCTGGTAGCTATTAGCTCTTATAACTCTATCGATTTGCATTTCCAAGATGTGATATATTTGCCACTTATTTATTTATTTACTTAGCGTATGGCATACATGGATTTGCCACTGCGATACGCCTATGGAAGGTTAAATCGCTCGCTTCGTGAGAATCGATTGCGACAGCTCGTCATTCACATAAAACTCGTACAACATGGTAGAAGTTGATGAAATTCATACAACGTTTTGGTTAGGTATAATTTAATAAACAATAAACCTTTTATGATGAGATGTGTGTGTGTGGATAATGATGGTATGAAACGTGTGGATAATGATGAAATGGATGACTATATTCATAAACAGGTGAGTATCTTACAAACTATGCATTACTTAGTTGACATATTTTAATTCTATCTAACCTACAAATTGTCTTGTTTATGTTTTATTTGATTTTCAGATTTATTGCTCGACTCAAATGGTTAGAAAGTATAGTTTTCATATATATGATTGATCAATTATTTAATTATCACTGACCTTTTTAACGATGCCGCACACAAAGTTCTGTATATTTCGTTGATGAAGTGAAATCAGCTGATGAGGTTCACCGTGAATTGAATGGATCGTTTACAAAAGCTTCTTGGTTTGGTGGAATCTCAGTTAATTTCTAGGTGAGTACAATTTTGCTTATTCTTGTTACCTTTGTGGATGATAAATGTGTCGTTTCTTTGGTTATTTCATTTATATTCAGCGTGATGAATGTTTCAATGTTTACTTGTATTATTTATTATGGTCATTTAATTGTTTGAGGACTTTTTACAGGACTTTTATATACTTTTTAGTGAAATTCTTAACGATGCGTCCTTTTGCCTCCCTCTCGAAAAACCCACGCTTCGTCGACTCTCTTTTTTTTAATCAACAAACTTTTTATTATCTATTGTTAAACAATCTTATGTTCTCCTGTTTTATTTTGACATTCCAAAGTATTTCACTATATTTAATAGTTTTGAACAAAATCACTCGTTAAAAATATAATTTGAGTCTTTGTATTTCACTTTTTTAATTGTTTCCTGTTGTCTTAGCCTTAAAAATGTTCATATATGTTTAAATTTTGAGTGTTCATATTGAAAATAATATGAATTTCTAATCTACAATCTAAATTTTACATCAAAATGTGCGTGAGACCTTTTTAAATATTCACTTGATCTAAAATTAACAATTGGTTTCAATAAACCATTCCTAGATAATATTTTGTTCCTCGCAAAATTAATATTATTTATAGATAAATCGTCTCATATGTTTTACGAGTTTTCTTTTTCTGATCTCTCTGTCGCTAGCGTTTGTCGCTGAAGCATATTGACATTTGTGGCATCAAAACTTCTAACCAAACATATTTTGTAAATATTGAATCATAACATTGTATAATATCCTCGTCGTCCCGTCTGAAATTTTCGACCCAGAATTATGTCACGCACTATTCCTAATCATCATTGTTGTTTCATTACTCTGGGTCGGAAATGTCAGACGAGAGGGCTATATGCGCCTCCGTGTCAATGTTGGTTGCTGTCTCCAAATTTCGTGATCTTCCAATTTTGATAACACAAATTTTGCGTTTGGCTGACCTATTGAAATGCATTGTATTTTCTCATGTTTCAGTCAACAGCTTTGCTCCCATGTTTTACACCCTTACTTAGTTATACCATACTGAAGACAGCTAATGAACTAGAAACATGCATGTCTGCGGTTACCACTCTTTTCAGTATCTCCTTTATCTTTCTGCGAGAAATATCCACGAAACTCTTTGTGGCATATATATATATATACATATATATATATATATATATATATATATATATATATATATATGAATATAATTTCATAAAATACGAGGTGTCTATATGAAACATAAATTTCGATTTTCAACTACACCTGCTTTTAGTCGCAATTTCAATAATTCCGACGTATTGGCCTGACCGTTCTTCGAAGAGAAATACAACTATATTCCTGGCTAATATCACGGAGAATATTGAATTACATCCCCTTCGAAAACCGTGACGTCGATAGGCCATTTTGCCGATACGGACATCTGTAGTGATTCGCAACTGATAGCGGAAGGGCATAGTACACTGACGCGTTTCAATCTTCTTGAGTCTCTTCAAGAGTGCCGTAATGCCTTCCAGTTCAGAGTCGCTAATCCGAACTGAAGATTACGTCCTCCGACAACCTAATTTCAAAAAGTCGGAGTCGAGTAGCGGTCTACTAGAAGTATGCTCAGTATGCAGAGAAATTAGCAGTACTTACTGTTTCATTATCATCTTTTATGTTGATACAAAAAATGCATTCTATGAGACCTTTCAACTTGTCGGGTGACATTACTACCTGCTGAAACGAATCTGTCATGTTTCTGTATTGCTTCTTACGGCTTGATTTCATTGCATAACATGCAGTTGGCTATAAAAGTTATTAAATCGCACAGGGAGTTCAATAGTCAGTACCGAAAATTCCAATATAATTATTTCCTAAAGTAATGAAATATGGAGTATTAACGAAACAACAAACGTTCTAAATAGTACTGACGAGCCGATCAGTGTCTGTTTAGAATGTTAAAACAATTAACACACGAACAATTCTGCTAGCCCCACGTTAAGCGCCAAACTTGATGCGAATATGTTGAGCATCGGGTTATTTTGGCCAACCAGAGGAGTGATTTGTGTTTAATTGTGGGTTGTCTTACTCGCAGGTGTTTGTACGGAACACTTTAAACAGAAGAAATAATATAATTAACATTAAATAATTATACAGGAATATTAAGTAATATGAAATAACAAAATGGCGAACTTTCTGTGAATGGCAATTCACAATGTCTGGTCTGTCCCCCCCCTACCCCCCTCCTAAATTTTGAACGGTGATAATTAGACTGATGAAATTTGAAGAGTGATAATGAACTATTGTTATCTTATATACTAGTGATAACAGATGACATAATAGGCATTGTTGACGTAATAGGCATCGGTGACGTCACCAGGCAACTGAAACCAATAATATTATATGTGACCTTATGGAAAGTGACACATTGTTTAAAAGAATACCTATTCAATCATACTAATATTTTTTGTATTTGCGATGTTTTTGATGGCTTAAAGAAATAAACACTAAAATTTGAGTTTCGCTTTTAATTAATAAAGTTTCAAAAGTCCGGTTATGGTTAATTGTCCAAAAAGTTTAAGTTTTTTAATTGACATTTTTACATGCGATTATATCTTGAATTTCTAGTTAAATTATTGTTTAACGAGACGTTTAAGTATCCACGTAAACAAAATGGTACGTGCTCTAGCTGACTAAGTAATTATTAATTATTGGTGAAAATCGAAATAATTTTCATGCTGTTGAACGCATTTTTAATAAGAGATACCCCGATCGCCCTTCACCGATTACTTATTTGAGGCAGCTTTTTCATTAGCTTTAACAAACAGATAATGTTCATAATGCCAAACGATCGGGTCGACCAAATATTGGTACTGATAAACAAACTGATATAGTTGCAGAAATTGTAGAAAACCCTTCATCTTCCACAGCTCAAGTAGCGGTTACCTGTGGAGTCATTCATAGTACAGTATACAGGATGTTGACCAAAAACAAGTTTCTTCCATACAAATTAAAAATAATGCATCAACTTTCAGATGACGACCCCGAAAGAAGGCTGCAAATCTGTGAAAATATGTCCACTAAAATCCTAGAACAGTCAGACTATGTAAGGACAATTTGTTTTAGTGACGAAAGTACTGCCTTCCTTAATGGAAATGTTAATACTCAAAATGTGAGGTATTGATGTGACAAATCCTCACATGTTTCGTGAAAAACATACACAGTTCCCATTAAAAGTAAATGTCTGGGCAGGTATTTTGGGAAACCGCAGAGTCGGGCCTCTTCTATTGAACTCTAATGTAATCGGTGAAGTATATCTCGAGATGTTAGAAAACGCAATTGAACCGTTAATTCTTCAGATTCTGGAAGATAATCCAGATGAATTTGGTAACTTGGAAATAACCTTCCAACAAGATGGTGTTCCTGCACACTATTACTTCGCAGTAAGACGTTATCCAGATGAGGAATATTCTGGTACACTGATAGCCCGGTCACCAGACCTAACAACTTTAGATTTTTTTCTGTGGAGATACCTTGAATCTAAGGTTAATGCTACAACTCCTGACAGTATTGACGTTTTAAAACAAATAATTTTTGAAGAATGTAGTGCAATTTCCCCTGACACATTTTATCGAGTCCGACAAGAGTTTAATAACAGGATGTTTTGCAGTCAGGAAGTAAATGGAGCACATTTTGAACAATTATTTAAAGAACTTGAGAACTATTTTTTATTAATTAAAAGCGAGACTCAAAGTTTAATGTTTATTCATAGTATGGCTGAGTAGGTATTTTGAATAATTTTCAAAGGAGGTGTCACTCGCCATAAGGTCCCAATTAATATTATTGGTTTCAGTTGCCTGGTGACGTCAACGATGCCTATTACGTCACCTGTTACCATTAGTAGAGAAGCTTAAAATAGTTCATTTTGACGCTCCAAATTTCATCAGTCTAAGTATCACCGTTGAAAAGAAAAGAGGCGGGAGGGGACTGTATATACGGGGTGTCCCGGGACCAATGGAAAAAAAGTCAGGAGCGTATAATCTGAGCCAAAATAATGTTAGTACTTCATATAAACTTTTTCTATACAGGCCCTCGTGTTCGAGTTATAGGCCTCCAAGTTTTAATTTTGAATTTGGTTTTTATTTTTATTTTTGGTACTAGTTATTTGATCTTCTTGAAATTTACGGTGAAGCTATAATGTACGTGTAAGTTTATTTTGGTGAGGTCAACAGATTTACAGTAGAGCCTTTAAGCCAGGGACGGACTACTCGCAATGGTTAGTGATCCAAAATTTTTGCAGGGATGGCACACCCTGTATGAAATTATCGAAATTCACTTCCCCACACATTGAGCCAACGAAAAGTTACTCTTGTTGGAATTCGATAAAATAAGCCGTTTGGCTAATATTTACGGTTTTATTAATGCGCTACGTACCAATTTACGCATTCACCATTTTTATAAGTACACAACGATGTAAAAGTCCTTAATTTAACAGTTACAATGGCAGAATTTACTTTTATTGAGTTCGCAGGCTTTATGCAGTACATTTTGCAAATTAAGTGTCAGAGAGACGAATGTTTGAGCGTATTGATCTCAGGTTACGAGAAACAGGTATGAATAAGTAAATGTAATTCTCCATGTATACAAAACAAAGTTTTAAATTTTAGGAAGTTTCTTGCCAAAAAAAGGTGGAGAAGGTCCAGTGCGAAGCGTACGTACTGTGGCAGTTGATCGTGACTTGTTAAATGCAGTTGATAATGAACCATCAACGAGTTTACGAAAATTACCAAGAGAACATAACGTCTCGAAATCAGTTATTCATCACGTCCTAAAAGAACTGCTCTTATATGCTCCTCACATGAAAAAAGTACACAGTATGACAGTGGCTGATTATCCTGCACGACTTGAATATAGCCAGTGGTTTCTGCGACAACAAGCAGATTTATTAGTAACGTTCTCATTACGAACGAATCCGGTTTCACCAGAGATGGAGTCATAAATTCTCATAATAGGCAATAATGGAAGCTTTTCATTCCAGTTGCCCACTCTCAAAAGCTCGTTCAGAAAAGGATGCTCCTTGGTGGAATGAGAAGCTGTCAAACCTCAGAAAAGAGGTCCGTCGGCCCTTTAATAGAGCCAAACGTGACGGCAATTGGCAAAGGTACACTGAGAAGCTTACTCAGTACAATAAAGAGATTAGGAAGGCCAAAAGGCTTAATTTTCAAGCCTTTTGCGGAAAGATCTTCCACTCACACTGCGGCCAGACTACAAAAGGTCATGGCAAATGGGGGAACTAACCCCACAATGTCGCTGAAAAAGCCAGACGGATCATACACGGAAGGTGAAGAGGAACGATCAATTCTTCTTCTTAAAACCCACTTCCCAGGTAGTGACCCAGCAACAAGCACCGAAATAGCAATGAACTACACCAAAAATCCCGCAAGGAAGATTGGGACATTGCTAAGAAAATATTTACCAGACAACGGTTGGAATGGACAATAAGTACCTTTCAACCATATAAATCACCAGGAGTGGATGGAATATTTCCAGCACTCCTACAGCAAGGGATAGAGGAGATTCTTCCTCACCTGCTGAAGATTACAAGAAGCAGTCTAGCAGTGGGTCTAATACCTAGAAAATGGAGAAGGGCAAGGGTAACTTTCATACCAAAAATAGGGAAAAAAGATGGGACTGATCCCCGATCTTTTAGACCCATCTGTCTAACATCGTTTCTACTCAAATCGATGGAGAAAGTAGTGGACAACTACATAAGAACAGATAATTTGGAGAATATACCACTTCATAAATGTCAGCATGCCTACAGAGCGGGTCGATCAACTGAGACGGCTCTGTATCAGCTGACAGAGGTCATCCAGAGAACTCTGAACAACAAAGAAATCGCAATGTGCGCATTCCTAGATATATCAGGGGCCTTTGACAACACAACTCATGTGTCTGTCAAAGAAGCACTAAAAAGGCGAGGAGTGAATGAAACTATTGTAAAATGGATGTATAAGTTGTTGACAACGAGGATAGCTGAGACACAGGTGGGGAATCAAACCACCTCAGTTAAAGCCACTCGGGGGACACCTCAAGAGGGAGTGATATCTCCCCTTCTATGGAGCCTTGTAATAGATGAGTTGCTCTACAGGCTAACGGAGCTTGACTTCGAATGTATGAGCTACGCCGATGACATTGTTTTAATAGTCAGAGGCAAGTTCGAGAGCACCTTGTGTGATTTATTACAAAAGGGCCTCAGAATCATTGAGCAATGGTACTTGTCAGTGGGGCTAAACATTAACCCAAGCAAGACCATAGTAATTCCATTTACCCGGAAAAGAACACTTCCAGCCATGAAACCCATATCCTTAAATGGGGAAATCATAGAATGGAAATCAGAGTTTAAATATCTAGGGATAACCCTAGACAGTAAGCTTCTGTGGAATAAGCATGTTGAAATAAATGCTAGGAAAGTAATAAGAGCTTTGATGGCGTGCAGAAATCTAGCTGGTAAGAGGTAGGGCTGTAACCCAAAAATACTGCGATGGATGTACGCCATGATTGTGAGACCAGCAATTACGTATGAGACAATAGTTTGGCACACAAAAACAAGTCAGTACAGCACGAGGAAAACCCTCGATGAAGTTCAAAGGCTTGCCTGTGTGTGCATCATTGGAGCTATGAGAACGTGTCCAACTAGGGCACTTGAGGTTATTACAGATCTCACACCTCTACGTCTGGTGATAGAAAGATCTGCCCAAGAGGCA
The DNA here is from genome assembly GCA_963921935.1 of Galeruca laticollis. Taxonomy (NCBI): domain Eukaryota; kingdom Metazoa; phylum Arthropoda; class Insecta; order Coleoptera; family Chrysomelidae; genus Galeruca; species Galeruca laticollis. Next base: position 218,564,308 of record OY998178.1, on the reverse strand, counting down.
ATTCTTAAAATATCTAAGGATGGTTCAGGCAATAAGAGTATTAAAAATCAGGGAGCTTGGTCCTCTCTGACAAGATACACCTCATTAGCGAATCTTCACAGTGACGAAATGATCAGGGAAGTAAGCATCGAAAAGAATTTCACCACGATGCTAAATACGAGGAGAGACTGGGAAAGGGAATACACCACCCAAACTCTCAAAGAAAACACCATTAGATGGTATACGGATGGTTCAAAAACCACCATTGGAGTAGGCGCTGGAGTATTTGACCCTGCCACCAGATACTCATCATCGTTAGGCTCCTTCCCGAGCGTCTTTCAGGCAGAAATAATTGCGATCGAAAGATGCGTGGAAATGAACCTAGAAAGAAACTACCAGAAATGTGACATATCGATCCATTCTGATAGTCAAGCAGCTATCAAAGCATTGAGCTCCCATGTCATTGACTCAAAGTTGGCATGGGAGTGCCGAAGAAAACTTGAGGGTCTCTTCAGTCTGGGTTTCTGGCCACTCGGAAATCACGGGAAATGAAGAGGCCAATACACTCGCCAGGAAAGGAGCACAAATGCCCTTTATTGGCCCGGAGCCTTTCACTGGTGTAGCAAAATGCTCCTACAAGAAAGAGTTTCGGAAGAAATAGGAAACCGGAAGAGAAGCACTCTGGCGTTGCCTTCCCGGGTTGGAACATTCCAAAAAGTTCCTAGGGAACTTTGACACTGCTAGGTCCAAAAAATATTTGGACCTCAGTAAAGATAAGCTACATCTCCTCACCGGCTTTCTTACAGGACACTGACGCCTTCGGAAGCACTTAATGAGAATAGGTCTAGCAGAGATTGACGAGTATAGATTCTGTGGCGAGGAGGATGAAACTTCTGATCACCTAGTTCTGGAATGCCTCGCCATTGCAAGCCAACGCAAGAAATGCTTTGGACAAGGAACTTGAAAGAGCGAGGACATAACCTCGCTGAAGCCGTCCCAAATACTAGAGTTCATTAGAACCTTGGAACTGGAAGGCGAGCTGTAGTAGTAGCGACAACAGCTCTGATAGGGGGGGCACAATAAACCTTTGGTTTCAGTGCATAGTAACCCCGTTAAAATCTAATCTAATCAAATTGGTACGTAGTGCATTAATAAAACTGTAAATATTAGCCAAACGGCTTAATTTATCGAATACCAGCAAGAGTACCTTTTCGTTAGCTTAATGTGTGGGGAAGTGAATTTCGATAATTTCATACAGGGTATGCCATACCTGCAAAATTTTTGGATCACTAACCATTGCGAGTAGTCCGTCCCTGGCTTCAAAGCACTACTGTAAATCTGTTTACCTTACCAAAATAAGCATACACGTGCATTATAGCTTTGCCGTAAATTTTATAAAGATCAAATAACTAGTACAATAAATAAAAATAAAAACCAAATTCAATATTAAAACTTTGGAGGCCTATAACTCGAAAACGAGGGCCTGCATAGAGAAAGTTTATATGAAGTACTAACATTATTTTGGCTCATTTTATACGCTCCTGACTTCTTTCCCATTAGTCCCGGAACACCCTGTATACAGGGTCATTGATTAGTGTGATGAAGTTCAGTATCTCCTATGTCCATTGAGATAAGAGTATAAAAATATTGGGGATTACAGCCATCATTAATCTTCACTTTCCAAAATTATTTACAATGTTACAGGGTGTCCCAGCATGCTGTGCCAAATCAAAGTTACACACTTTTTCAAATAAAACAACCTGTACTTTAGTCCATAATTGGAATTAGCTTGACTGTTCCATTACAGCAATATAGTGTTACGAATTCTTCTACGGGATATTTGAAAAGTTATAACCAATTTTTCATAAAAATCTTAACAAGTTCAATACCCTGTACAATGTAAAAGAAATTCGAACAATATGATCTGTTGCTGCCAAAGCATTTGAGTAGCCGTCAAAATTCGGGAAAATTATTTATTTCGTTATTATTCATTGAATCTGATACAGTGTGAATCAAAATACAAATACATTATTTCCTCAGTTTTTTTAAGGGGATCACCCTATATTTTATGCAAGTATCGTAAAGAATTACCAACATACTTCTTATTTATGAAGCATTCCCTATACCTAAAAGGTTGTTGCTGTTGAGAAATTTTGATCTTCCTATGGAAAATACTGATTAGATACCTATCTAATCATTAAACAATTAATTGTGAGTTGGCTATGATTTACTTGTCAAAAACTGATATTTGACATAATAATTGGTTGATTATTATATTTGAGAATGCAATAAAAACGCCTTAATATCAGCAAGAGTTTACCATGAACGTTTTCCTGAAAGCCGGCAACTTACAAAAGCAAGCTTGGAGAGATTTATGAAGCGGTTCAACCATACGGGTACAGTTATTTATGGAGAACATGAATGATCAAAAACTTCTGCGACAGAAGAAAATGAGATTAATGTTTTGCTGGCCGTTACCAAAAGCCCACACATCAATCAAGAACTAAGTTACTACGGTGTGCAAAGAATCCTCGGCAAAAACAAAATGCACCATTACTACATTCACTTCTAACAGGAATGAACCCATCATGATTTTGAGAAGAGAATAACATTTGTTAAGTGGGTTTTACGAAAAGTTAATCAAGAGAGAAACTGTATCAACTATGTTCTATTTGGAGAAGTAGCCAGGTTTCATGTGTTAACAGGCATAACTTTGACTATTATTCATCGTCTAATCCATATCGCATAGTTACAGTCAAACTAGATGGTCATTAAATGTGTGGGGAGGTAATGCTGGTAAATATGTAGTAGGACCAGATTTTTTGAGGAACGTTTAAATGCTGAAATGTATTTAGATTTTGTAGTAATTACCTCTTTTATTAGAAGAAGTCATACTTTGTACACGTCCAAGGATGTGGTTTTTGCATGATGGTACGCATTTTCACGCTAATCAATTAATTAATGGTGAACTGAATTAATCATTTTCTGGAAGATGGGCCACCAAGGTCACCATATTCCAATGAAATAGACTAATTTTTCTGGGGTCACATTAAGAATGAAGTGTACACAACGCCTCCAACAACATGGGATGACATGAAATGTGAGTAACTCTTTTAATAATCACTTTCAAGCATATATAGATATCTATGAAGGTCATTTCGAACACCAATTATGATAAAATTATAATAATTAAGATGTGTACTTACACTGTAGTGAAATCAGATTGTTTTTTATTGTTTCGTTCCTCTAATTCATTTGTAATACACTCTTTGTATTTGTAATTTAACCTCTATGGTACCAAACAGCAATGATAAAATGTCAGTTTTTGATAGATAAGTCATGGCCAACTCACAATTCATTGTCAAAAGATTAGATAGGTGCCTAATGAACGTTTTGCATATACGTATCAAAATATCTCAGGAACTAATAATTTTAGGTATAGAGAATGCTTAATAAAAAATAAGTATATTGGTAGTTCTCTTCGATACTCACATTAAATACAGATTGATCTATTCGAAAAAACTGAGAAAATAATGTATTTGGATATTGATTCACCCTGTATCAGATTCAATTCATATTAACGAAATAAATAATTTTCCAGAATTTTGATTACCACTCAAATGCTTTGGCAGTAACAGATCTCCATTCTAGAATATCTTTCACATTGTAGAGGGTATTGAACTTGTTACGCTTTTTATGGAAAATTGGTTATTACTTTGTAAATACCCCGTAGAACACATCGTCAAACTATATTGTTATAATGGGGAAAATTTCTAATATATAGAGATATACAGGATATTTAGTTTAAAAAACTTAACTTTGATATGGCACAGCATTCTGGAACACCCTGTAACATTGCAAATAATTTTAGAACGTGAAGAATAATGATGGCTATAATCCCTTCAATTTTGAAGGTGATATCTCAGAGGACGTGAGAGATATTGAACTTTATCACCCTAACCAATCACCCAGATGTACCCATATATTCATATATATATATATATATATATATATATATATATATATATATATATATATATATATACATATATATATATATATATATATATATATATATATATATTTATATTAAATTTTTTTATTTTAGACCCAATGAATGTTGGTTCGGCTAGCTCAAATTAATTGTTATAATTTATAATTAATTTTGTTTATTTATAGCTCAGGGTAAATATATCAAGTCGAGCATGAGTACTCCTTAATTTCTTTGAGTTCTGGCATAAAGCTTTTTCTATGTAATTTATTATTTTGTTTTATATATATTAATAAAGAATTATTTCTTTTTTAGTGTTTTTAAATGGAACTCACGGTCTCTAGTTAATTCCACAATATAATATTATATTGTGGAATTAACTAGAGACCGTGAGTTTCATTTAAAAACACTAATAAGAGCATATTCCACGAAGTAAGGGTCGAGACAGTCAATTTCATTATTTCTTTTTGTCTATTATTTAGAATAAAAAATATACCTTGTCGAAATTTATGTTGAGAAGCCTATATTATCAAACCTATTCCTGAATTGAAATTAATGGAATAAATATTTCCCGTTTTTAATGTAGACTATTGAAACAAAAATGACGATCACTGTCATTATATATTATCACAATTGCGATGGATATTGGAAATGAAATACATGTATCAATACAAACAAATTTAAAATCGAAATAGTAGAACAAACAACTATATTCTAATAAACTCAATAAATTGGTACCTTTACGCAAATTTAAATTGTTTCATTAACTTTATTTAACTTCTTTCTATACTTTTCTTTTGATTATATGAGGACTGGACTAATATTTTCTTAAATTTTTGTTAGCAAATGTCCTCCCTCAACAATATCACACCACATACTACTGATCGCTTCCAAATCAACAAACTATTTTTTCTTCCCGTTGTCATGGACAAAATTAATCATCTAACAAGACTTTTTACAACTATCTACATATCCGAGGTCTTTTTATTTAATTTCATATTTTTTTAAACTATATTAGGATATTTAATATTCTTTCCGTTTGCAAAATAATTTAAACTACTGAATTAAAACTCAACTTCTCTAAAAACTATCCCTATTTATAAAAAAACCCCTTAATATGTATTACTTCTCCATTCTCATATAAACAAATCTACAACTAATTACTCTGAAATACATATGCAATCCTTTTCCATTTATTTTATAATTCTTCTACAATTATAGTTTATTATAAACTCGGCCTGAAATTTCTATTCAATTAAAATATTTGTGTGCTGTTTCTCGTCATAACGCTTAATATACCCATCAGAAACACAGATAGTTCCATGTCAAAAAAATTCTGTCGCTAGCATCCCATGCTTTGAAAACAATTTTTACGTTCTCATATTGTTGACAGTTCTCTGCGTCATAATAATAATAATAAAATCTAAAAAATAGTAATTTTGCTTATAAATTCTTGTTAAATCATATGTATTATAATGATCTAAATATTTGTATTCATTATTTCAGGTTTATCTTTAATTTGGATAATCTCTATGAAGTATATGCCAAATTTACAACTAATTATTTTATCTAATGAGGATTTATAGCCTGATATATGAGTTGAACTATTCAATGAAGTACATCATGGTAAATAATTTGAATAATATTTTAGTATTTCAATTTTTATAGTAAATAAATGATATCATAGGTATCCATTCAATATTTAATTCACTTTATCCTCAATCAAATATGAATACATATATATATATATATATATATATATATATATATATATATATATATATATATTAATATGAATTTGCTATGGTGTAATAAGAATGTTATACTTATTTTATTTTAGTTTAAATTTACTTTAAGTTTATTGTTTGCCCGGTATATTGATGATTTTATATATATGATAAACAGTTTATATTACTAACATGAAAACTTCTCATCTCAGGGTAGAGTTCAAGTATTTAGGATAAAATGATTTTAGAATTCTATATATATTAGCGTCAAAGTTAATAAATGCTTTATATTTCAAAAATAAATTTGTTAATCAGAATATGTTACTTGTTCAATGATTCCAAACTAAATACGGTCCTGTCCTGCTTAAAACAAATCTGCATAATTCAATAGATGTCATTCAGAGCTTCTGCCTATGGTAAGTAGATGGTGCGCAAGTCACCAGATGAAATGAATAACTGAATAACTCAAAAATAGTTTAAAAACGTTCTTCAAAGGAAAAAACGATATTTAATTTAATGAAAATAAATACATTACATTTCTTGAAGAAATTCAACTATCTAAAAGGATGACTCTTTCATACAACATACACGCACTCTGGTGAGATATTATTATAAGAGTGAAATACAATTATACAACTTCATAAACATATGATTTTTAGAAAATGGCGAAATACACTCCTAAAAGCGTCTATGCGTCACAAAATTTTAGTTCTTTGCATAAATTGGTAAGTACGCTTGACTTTTTAATATATTAATAAATTAACTTGTACTACCTTATTCACTTCACTGTTTTGTTTGTTCACCTCAATGATCCGTTTCTTTTATTTGTTTCAGATTCTCCTCCTGGAAAAACTCCATGCTGGTATTCCGTTTCTACCAGAACAGGAATCGATGCTGTATTTCATTCCAAGTCCAAGCAGTTTATATAAATTCCATTATTCAGTGTTTTCCAAAAGCTATTGTGGCTATTTTACTTCCACAAGACACAAGACACCATATTATAAAATAAAAATCATGGTTAGTACTGTACAACATTCGACAATTCCTTTTTTTAATTATTAATATAAACTTAACTACTTACACTGATGTATATCTTGTAAGTATAATGTATTTGTTCATGAATTCTATAGTCAAATTTTTATCTTCCAAATAATTTCAAATGATTTTCTTTACCAAAGAGTTTTGCTGCTTATAAATTTTTCTTCCCAAAAAAAACCTCTAGTCAATAGCCCCCATAATCAACAACCTTTTTACATTCCGATTTTTTTTTCGTTAGCAACATAATTGTCGCCGATATGATCTTTTTTAAATGTTTATTTACCAATCAAATTTGACTATTTATTTTATCACTCAAATTCTTCATTTCAACCAGTGAAATGTTCATCCATTATATCAGGATATTGTATTCTAAGGTTTTTTAATTGCTTAGACTTCCTATTTTATTTTCATTCAATAATATTTCCTAGTATTGTTAAAATGACATTTCCTAACCTCTAAGTATGTATGTCAAATGAATATTCTTAATGTTTTAATAGATGACAGCTGTTACCTTTAAATATATATGCAAAATGAAAATTCGTTTTTTTTATGAGTCATGTTCTCTGAAATTCACATTATTATATACTTTTCTGTTCTGTTATGTCTAAACAGCTACACTAACTTACTTTAATGTTTTAATCACCAAATATTATGAGATTAGCTTGACTTTACAGAATAAAGCATTACTAGTTTCTTATCATGAACAAATTCTGATACTTGATCTTTTTAATAAAAGTTTGGTTAATTTATTTCACATAAATTGTTTATCACACCTATTCGCAATTATCCCTACATTATACAGTCTGTCCTTTCTGTATGCCTTCTCTATCGAATAGTGGATCGTACAGATTGTCTCCATTCAAATGTTAAAAAAAATTTTTGACTTAAAAAAAAATTCTTCTAGATTACAATGCACAATCTTAATTCTTTATTGTTTGATATACAGGGTGTTTCACTCTATAATAATATATATATATATATATATATATATATATATATATATATATATATACATATATATATATATATATATATATATATATATATATATATATATATATAAATACAACTACGTCTATTAATGGAAGAAAAAAGTAGCTTATGTAGGTATTTCATTCAAATTTTGAGAAGAATGAATTCAGAAAATGAATATTGAATATAGAAAATTCAATTAAAAGTGGGAATAGTTGATAATGAAATTTGAACAATTTTGAATTGTTATGCCTGGTTTACGTGTTTTTGATAATAAGTTTTAATTAATTGTAATTGTAATATTAGTGTGTTTCAACGAAATTCACTGTAAAGATAATGTAAGATTCTCTAAAAAAAATTTTACATTGACATTTCCTTTGGGAAAAGTTTCATAGCCTGTTAACAGTAACGGATGTTTTGCAGAACAACGTCTGCTGGGTTCATCTAGCATAGTATAAGTTATTAATATTATTAAGTTTTATACAAATGGGGAAATACCTTATATCTTACATTTCGCATATCGAAAATTCATATCTTTATTTTATTGTACTCTCTCTCAATTTATACTACTATTTTTTTCTAGGTACAACAACTTCAATAACTATCGTCCTCTTCTTATCTGTACGGATTCAAAATCTTTCAAAATACCTTCTCGATCATTCCACTGTGGAACCAGCCCCGCATGATTTCTCATAAATACCGCGGCAACTTGAAAAATCCCTGTCTTCTGTCGCGACCGTAGATGAGCACACACATTCGTTTCATACCTGAAAATTCAAGTTAAACATCTCCGCTGCCTCAATCTTCCTCATAAATCCACATAATACTCTTTTCCCCCGCATCTACTTATTCCTTACAAACATTCCATTATTCTCCTAAAATCATTATCGTTTACCTCCACATTCTCATATCAACCGTGCAACAACAAATATATCCTTATTATTCTCATCGAGACAACGCCTTAAAACTAACCTTTATTCTCTTATTATAATATTGTAATGTTTTTCTTATTTATTTAAATAGTTTTTAAGACAACGGGTGGGATAAATGTATACACACGGTATAACTACTTACGTATTTAATTAATACACTTAACAATTCACTTATACTTAATATGTATATACTTAATTTTTAATTCATGCACTGTCCACGATTAATTTATTATTTACCCATTTATATTCTATTCGACTATTCGCGCACTAGATTAATATGTAAACTGAACTGCGGGTTGTAGGTAGTCGTTTATATATTGAAACGTTATTCTGGAACATTTGGATTCCTGAAATTTCTAGATTGCGGCTCCCAACAAACAATCGACCTTCTTAGAATTGCTTCCATCAAAACAATCACAAAAAATAGTCCTTCCCAGAAATCACTACACTTCCGCCAAAATTTCAACTTTTATATATCTTATTAGACAGGGTCGGCACCAGTGTGCGATTTAGTAACATTATATACATACAATTAATGGTTCTCAGTTGGCATATTAAACGTAAATAACACGTACATAAAGAGGGAGAGTCATTTCAATCAGTAGTTTAAATACAAAGCCACCTACAACCACGTATATTTTATAAATCTTCGAATAAAACACAAATACTCAAGCATTAAGTTAATCAGCAGAACCAGTTCCAAAATGAAATCAAGAAAAATCCAACATCTATCCTCAAGTAACCCAAATCGTTTCACCATCAGTTTAAACATATTTCCATTTGTAAACATTTAATGGCACCGGCTATTTTTCTAAATTCAGAAATACTTCTCTGGTTCCTATTATCATTCGTAATAAACATCTGGACCTGTATTTAAATTTGAACATACTATACATTTTAGTCAACTTCATTATTTTTTATTTTTCTCATTTGAATGAAATTTTTTGTATTAAAACTCGTCAAAATCTCATTATTGTCAGTCCCAAGCATGCAAAAGTGCGAAGTAAATTTTTTTTATTGTTCATACATGCCAAGCGTTATTGAAGAGGTAGTGAATTTCTGAAACTATTGGTGATATTCATACAGAACACAAATCACCTTGGATCTCTGAAGACGACAACTTGGTTATCGAAACGCGCGTAAGACAGTGTAATTGTGAGTTTTGGTGTGGTGGTAGCATACAGTATGTCCATTGTGATGTATAACTGTCATTATAAAATCATATTTTGACAACCTACAATCAAATGCTTTTATGATGGTAAGACGAAAATGGGTAATATATTTGCTGAAATTGACTGTCTCGACCCTTACTTCGTGGAATATGCTCAATATTGTGGAATTAACTAGAGACCTTGAGTTTCATTTAAAAACACTAATATATTTGCTGAATATATTTTAATTTTTATGTCAATAAGTTGGGAAGATTCCGTTCCAAAGACATACAAAATAAATGTACGTATGATAGAATTAAATCAGTTTTTTTTTTATTTCGTTCGCTGTTCTAAACTAATAAATGAGATGTTTTTGGTACACAGATTAATTATGAAACGAATTTCGTGTAATCAATCGGCGAAAAAATAATAAGGAACTTCAGACAATGACTCCTCCTGAAAACGAGATCATCTGTCCACAATGAAACCAGCTTAGGCCTTGTTCTAGATGATATTGTCATTAAACAATATCATATCTAAAGCCATATATATTTGAGTGTGCTGGCTGAAATGAACGGGGCATTATGTCAGCAATAAGTCGATTGGCCATTGTCCCATATGTCCATTGTTCTCATACATCTGGGAAACAGTTCACAATTCAATGCCACTTATAGACTGAGATAAGACAAGTTATGAGATGGGGGTATGAAAAAAAATCTATAAGGCAATTGTGACTAGAATCGATTTAGAATTATTTTATTATACTTTCTGACATAACAGCTTATATATGATAATATGCAAACTCATTATATATTCAATAAAACAAGAAGGAATTGAAAAATTTTGTCATCCATCACGTTACATTAGTGTTCTGTGGTTTATGTTTCAGCAGAATAATAACAAATTGAATGAATTTCACTAAGTTATTTGATATGTATTTTCCAGATAAATATTCAAAGATTGATTTAACTGACGGATATTCTTTTTGGAAATAAATAACATAGGAAACGCAGGAAAACAGTATAACGAAGGCGCTTTAACCACTGTTCCAAAGATCCACACGTTTTAAATGAAAAAAGAGAACAAACGGAATGAAAATGGAATAATATCAATGAGAAAATCCAAAAGTGAGAATAATAAAAAAGAAGATATTATTCATTTGAAGGATTCCAAAGCGAGAAAAAATGTTTTGCTACACAAAACTAAATATTATAAAAATGCAGAAGGTCGATCAAAAGTAGGAGAAGAAGTCTTGGAGTTATGAAGGGAATTTGAACGAACTATCAAATAGTATAGTAAATGGAAAAGGAGAAGAAGAAGATATCGAAGAACTAGACTAGACAATCGTCACTAAATGAAATGAGAGAATAATTGTTATTTTGAAAAAGAATGACTGCGAAGATCCTTTGATCAACTGAAGGCATATGTTCATACAAAAAATACCCAGGTAGGAAAATGTATCAACACAATTAAATATTTACTCCCGTTACCATATATAATAAGAAAATAAAACAAATTAATTGTATATTAAATTTACTGTTTCGACACTTGCTGTGTCCAATATTTTCATATTACGTTGTAAATGAAGCCAACTGTTTCTAAATAAAAATGATGAAAATTCTAAAAAATTGACAATTGTGTCGATATCATAAAATATCATCGTCAAAATGACAGAAGATGCATTTCATGTAATGCCAACCTGGTGCCTAATAATGATTTTTGGCTAGATCAGGAAGTAACATGTATTGTGACTGACCTTATATATGAATCGAAGAAAGAAGAAGATATGATATTACAAATATTATTGCCCTTATGAATATCTTTTTCCCATTTAAGATGACTATAACAGTACAATGATACAGGAAACCAAGGAAAACTATTATCTGCCGATATTTACAATTGTTACTTAAAAAGACAGTTTAATAGTGTAGAATTTCTTAGATTTATCTGTTCATTGAGGACTTCCTATTCTGGGTTTCTCAAGTGTCTTCTAATTTCTAATTCCTCAAGGAAATCTAGCTCTTGCATCTTATCACAAATATGTGGTACTTCTAGTTCTTTGTTGATGAATGTTTGGTGACAAGTACATATTTTGCGTAATGGGATTTCTCTGGCTGTTTTAATTTGTATGCTCGTAAGTGTTCATCGTGTCTAATTTGAAAATTTCCAATTGTTTGATATATGTAGACAACAATACATTCTGGACATTTAGGATATACACCTGAATTTTATAATGAAAATATTTTTGTATTTACATTTAACAATTTTGTAATTACAGTACGTTCTGTTTTAAAAGAAATTGTTGTATTTGTTGCTAAATATATTATTTAAAAATATTACCAGCATATGTGATGGTTTTATAATGTTTGCATTTCTTCAGTTTATTCAGGAAATATTAGTTGTAATGCCACTTTTTTGATTTTTCAATAAATAATTTATTTATTATATGCAGTAGATAACCGTTGGATGTGGTTAATTTATGTAACGTGGGATAATTGGTATTATATGGTATAGTGACATCAGTGTGTGTTGGTTTTCGATTAATTGAATAATCGAATACAATATTTACTGTTTGAATTCTTAAACCAAGAAAAATAATTAAATGTTATCAGCTTCTAATGTACATTTAAGTTTTGGGTGTATATTATTAATATGATTGAAGAACTCATCTAATTGTTGTTCACTACCTACAAAACAAGCGAATGTGTCATCTATATATCTATCAGATATTTTTGTAAATGCTACATTTTTCTTTCTAAACTATACATAAAAATGTTTCCCAAATTTGGTAACATATAGGGTTTCCCTTTGGCAAAGAATCATTTTGAATATATATCTTATTGTCAAAAATTAAGTATATCAAGTATACTTAATTTCTGTATTATTCAGGACTATTTCACGTTTGATGAGTATATATTCACAATCAAAGTTTACCAATGTTCCAATGGGAAGCTCTGTATTACCAATTTTAACAAACATTTTTTATGGACATCTTAGATAGAAAAATCTTTGAGTGTAACATCTCATAATATCTCATTTTGCGATAGATATGTAGATGAGATATATAAACTTGTTTCATAAATAGTTAACAACTAAGAACTAGATGTTCCTATGAACAAATATAATTTTGACAAAGAAATTAATATAATTAAGACAAATAAACACATCCAACGGTTATCCATTGCATGTAGTAAATAAATTACTTGATAAAAAAGAGTGAATAGTGACATTACAACTTATATTTACTGAACAAACTAAATAAATGAAAGCAAGTAATGTAAGTACAAAATTGGTTAATGTTATCATCAAAATATCCCCATTAGAAAGTCTGACATATATAAACTTAAATGTCCAGAATGTAATGCTGTCTATATAGTTCATACGCTTAGACATTTTGAAATTAGACACAATGAACACTTACGAGCATACCGATTAAAACAACCAGAGAAATCCCTTTACGCAAAACATCTACTTAACACCAGACGTTCATTTACTCCTAGCACATATCTAGAAGTACTACATATTTGTGATAAAAAACAAGAATTATACCTCTTTAAGGAATTAGAAATTAGAAGACACTTAAGGCACCCACAACATTAAGTCGACAATGAATAGATAAATCCAGGAAGTTATCCACTAATAAACGGTCTTTTTAAGTAATAATTGTCAAGATCAGCAGCTTATAGTTTTCCTTGGCTTCCTATCTCATTGCACTGTTCCATAGGGCTAATAATATCTGAGTAAGTAAGTTATATTTGTAATATCAGATCTTCTTCTTTTTTTTATTCGTATATATTAAGTCAATCACAGGATAGTCAGTTCACTTCTTGATCTAGCCAAAGGTAAATATTAAACATCAGACATCACATGATATGTAACTTGTGTCATTCTGACGATTATATTTTTTTGATATCGAAAACATTGTCAATTTTTTAGAATTATTTGAAAATAGATAGTTTTATTTATAACGTAAATGATAGATTCTAAAACTTTCGTCTATCATAAATGGCGAATAGCCTATAAAAGAGTTTCATATTTCATAAAAGGCATCAAAGTATCAATATATGCTGCTCTGAAGATGAGGTGGGAGTTATGAATCATTTATTCTTCTGATCGCCCAAACAACCAGGAGATACTCATCCCATTCCAGAAAGTGGATCAAAGAATTAACCAGAGATATAAGACCAGAGACAACCACTTTATGGAAAGAGAAGATAAATCAGAAAAAGAACTGTATTATAAATCATAATGCTTCTTTACAGCACCACAGTCTTTATAAGATAAGTTCCCTTGTCTTTTCTTCAGCTTATATAAGTTCGGAGTTGGTGTTTTTTCTAGCGTCATGAGAGTTCTGTATTTTTAATAAGCCGTTAAGGCCAATGGCTGTATATTTCGATAAATTCATTATTGCTGAAGCTTTTTTCATTGATTCCAGCAATTTGTAGTAAATTGGAGGATCGTTTTTGGGAATCATTTATAACAATTAAATTTAAAGTTAACACTTTACAAGGTGTTTCCAGGTTTCCACAACATTCTTGTTTTGTAGATTTCGTTTCGTTAAAAAGCTGATGGCGTCCAATTCAATATCCATCATACCCTAGTGTTAGCTACAGGTATACTTAAACTAAGACCGAATGACATTCCCCCAAGAGAAGTTTCCAACCGGGGGCTTCTAGGTTGCAATGGAACAAGCTTAATCATAATAGTTCTCACTTGAAACGTACATAAATCGTATAATTAAAAATATATTCCGCAACTAATTTGACGTATACCCTAAGACGGGACTGCTTCTACAGCAGGGGTAACTTCGACACCTATATTATAATATTATAATGATTATTTTCAGGCTATTTGATATTTTTCAGGTTACCCGATGTTATTGCCATTGTTTTTTACTAGACTAGCTTCCAATATTAAACGTCAGCAAGCTGCTGTGGGTAAGCTGGAAATACTAAAAATGTTTGAGAGCATAAGGAACATCTTAGGAAATATGTCACCAGAAAATATTTACAATTATGATGCAACGAACATCACAGGTGATCATATTTCTAAGAAAGTGTTGGTGCTCAGAGGAACCAAGAGAGTCGAACGAGTTCAAGAACACTCAAGGACATCGGTCAGTATAATGGTTTACGGAACAGTTGAGAGGACCATGCGTCTTTCCATGGTCGTCTATAAGGCACAACACGTGTCCTAAAATTGGAATTATGGATGTGCTGCAGGCTCAATTCACCAGGTAACGGCAAGTGGATGGTCCGATATGACCACATTCGGACAATGGTTCTTCATAATTCGCGTATAAAAGAAACTTCATTTTAACATTGTTAACAGTGTTACAATGAAGCTCTTTGAACACTTTCCTAGTAATTTTTAGTGTACAGCTGGTACAGTAGCCTTGAAACAAATTATGAATAAAATGGTCTAGCGTTGTTTTAGCTGGCAAATTATTATATTGAATGTTCTTAAAGGTAAGTTGGAATCAATTATATATTAAAATATTAATGGATAAAGTAAGCTGACGTTTATTTATCAATGATTTGTCAATTGTTTATTTTTATATTGTATATGATAAATATATATGTATACATAACGTTCGATTTTTGGGTTAAATTACCAGATATCTATGTGATGTATTACAGAAATCATTCTGTTCATGATATAATATAAATAGATCGAAAGGGCATATACGAAGAAGCTCTTTTTTAAACAAATAATCATCCTTCATTTGCTTAAATGAAAGTTTGCTTACAATTTACACAATTATTCGGTACTAATATGTCAGAACTGCTAAATAAAACCATCTGTGATCTGACCGATCAGGAATCTACAGAATTGCCAACTTAAATTCAAACCACTCCTACTTGTTTAAAAATAGGGATTATATGTAATTCTATTTAATTCACAAAATTAAATAAATGCGAATTATATATAAAAATTGTGTAAAACTTGTGCCACAATGACTTTTCTGTAGTACTCGTACTACGAAACGAGTCATTGTGACATATGTTTTACAAATAACCATTTTGAACTTTTAATTCCTCACATAAACACTAATAGCACTCCAGAAAACACAAAAGTTGTAATTGGAGATAATCTTGCGTCAAACTTTTCCCCTTGTGTCGACGAAGCAACTTAAGCAGATTACTTCCCTACCAGCAAACTCAACACATTTGATGTAGCCTCTCGACGTGAGTTTTTTAGCTCCCATGGCGGAGAATTCTGGATTCATGGAGAGAGGATTGTCGTCGAAAAGGAAGCATACCAAAAGAACAGTTCCCAAAGCTGCTAAATAGATTTTGTGGTCCCATATTCAAAGCAATAGAAATAGAAATTGTTTTGGCGAAAATTTCTGGCAACCAGTCGGATTACGAGAAAGTGCTAGATCCCAGTTTGGTAGAGCACCTAAAGAGATAGAGGATATCTCAATGAACGGGGAAACTCTCTCAAAAATGGAAATGAAGTAGCTACAAGACCAGGTCAGCTGATCCAAATACCTGTTGCAACAACCGCTCCAACCCATTCAGGAAAAAAAATGTTGGCTGTAAGGAACCAAGGAAAACCAGGAAATATAGCTGAAACCTGTCGGTATCTACGATATCATCAATATGTAGCTAGTAAAGGAACACAGGTCTGCACAAAAAGGGGTAGTGGATGTTCATCAAAAACTCGGAATCGTTTTTGTAGATTTTTATCACACAATATACGAATTCGGTTACAGACTTTTTCTATCGTGTCATTTCTTAGTAACTGTAACTTTAAAGAGGAGAAACACCACCTTCGTTATATTATTGGTTATGTTACATCGTGAATAAAGGCTTAAGGATTTTATCTTATGTTTTGCGGGCTTGACACTCGAATCCGGTATAGATACAAATCACATTTCAATTTTATTTTCTTACTCAGCGAACTGCAAAACCTCTGAATATAAATTTTCGAGAGGAAGTATCCTGTAGGTAATATCCCAATATCCTAAAAGGTTTAATGTAAATGGCCAAGATAATAATGAGACATATCTCGTAACTTCAAATTAGCGTAACTTGGTAGAGAAAATTGTAATTGACTAGTGCTGAAAGTTATGACTGGAGATAAAACAGGAAAAATTGTGCCTTCTGTACAAAACCTCAAAATTGACCAAATAAGTTATTTTTTGTGTATACATCCTCAAATATCTCAAGATCTTGACGTGATTCGACACAGATTTGAATTTCACATTGAATATTACTAAGAAACTGATCCTTCACTTTCCAAAAAATAATCATGTTCCCATATATGTAATGAAATAACAACATTCGAAGATTCTTCAGTCATTGACGTCTAATAATAGTGTTTTAAATGAAACTCACGGTTTCTAGTTAATTCCACAGTATAATAAAAAATATTGAAAATTCTAAAAAATTGACAATTGTTTCGATAAATCAATATTGATTTATCGAAACAATTTTAAAACACCAATATGAGTAGATTCCACCAAGTAAGGGTCGAGACAGTTAATTGACGTCTAATAAGTTCCAGAATACCGTTCCTTCAATTGTACCTAAAGTATAAATTGAATATTATCTCCAGCTTTGCTTTCTATAATTCTACGTTATTTTACTATTACACACCTCAGTATATTCCAATTTACAAAGAAATTTGTTAATTCCATTAAATCATTCTTTAAAAAGTATAGGTAACTTTTGGTTTCCACACCTATTTTTTTATTTTTTGTCTATTGAACATAAATTTAGAACAAACTTTAATATTGACTGAAAAACATTATAATGACGTATCAGTTTAATCTGGTCAGATTAATCTAAGAAATATCTGATGGCGTTGTGTTATGGGTAGAAGGCACCCCAAGTGTGACGTTAAGGCCGTTTGTTCTTTTCCATCAATCACAATGACTGAAGAGGGCATAATCGGAGAACTGGTTAGTATGTTATTTATCTGTTTATATACTAAGAAAAAGTCGTTTGTTCTAACGAACTTTATTGAATTGTGAATAGTGAAGTCTTTCATTAGTAAGTTGTATTAGGAATGTTAATTGTTTGTTTCAAAACGAAAAATGAATATTTCCATCTACTGTTTCGAAGAAGTGGTTGTGGATATTGTTAATATATTTTATTTGTGAAATTCTTAAATTGTAAAGTATGTCTACAGCGAAATGTAAGTGACATTCAGCAATTGACTCTCTCGATACTCAGGATAAATGAGAATAATTATTATTCCACGTCTCAACAACTCAAGGAGAAGTTAGTAACTTGTGTTTTGAGATGATCATTAAGACGGACTTTCCGAAATGGACTATTAAATGCTCAATTGGTACAAATATATTGATTTTATTATAGAGACTGGAAAAATTTCGGTAGGTACTTGCTTCAGAAATAGGTCAAATATATATATATATATATATATATATATATATATATATATATACAAAATTGAAAATATCACGGGGATTGCAGCCTAAATAATATTAAATATTCTTGTTATACAAAACCGAGCGCTTTCGAAAGACTATTTCTTTCTTTTTCAAGGTTGCATGTTAGAATTATAAGAAATCAAAGAAAACAGGATACATAGTAATCACTCCCGATTTAAGTTAAAGTTAAAATCAATGCCTCAACATTGAATTAAAATGCAATAGGAAACCAAAAAAGTGAACAAGTAAAAAATTGCAAAATTGACAAATTGCAAAATTGAGTTTAAACTAACAACATAAATTAATACTTAGCCAAAATCCCTCCTGAAGGAACACATTTTGGTTTTTTTAACTTCACCACTACTACATTTTGACAGAGAATATTTAAAACTGATTCGGTTGTTTCAAGTGTATCAAGTTTTTGGATAGACAGTAATGTTTTTTACTTTACCATACCTGCTTTCAGTCGTATTCTCTTCAAACGAGTTTGTTTTATTATATGTCAAACATACCAGGGTAGTTACAAAATTGCAAAGTGGGATACCAAATGTTGCACCAGAACTAGCAATGAGATTAATATTTAAAATTGTGGATCTTGATGTCCAATAACTGTTAAAAAATTTTTCTTCTTGCAAAAAAATCTTTTTCTTTCATATAACAGTTGCCTGCTGTTATCATTTGGTAGGTTATTTATAACAAGGAGTTGAATATGCTCAGAGCCACCAAACAGCATGAATTCTCACTTCATCCGTCCCGCGGCTGTGAACACATCCAGGCAGTTATCGCGTGTACAAAAGCACAGGCTAAAAGAGGACAACACCAATAGGTGGTAAGTTTTATTATCACAAGAGGTTTCCTTACAGAAAAGAAAAAAATTAATCAAAGTCCAGTCTCTCACCCTGGAATCTAAGATTCTGAAATTGCCAACTTCAGAGGCTGTCACCCTCTGAGTAGCAAGAGTTTTTTTAAATTTTAAATTTTTTTAATTTAATTATACAACAAACTTCAAAGAGGGAAATGGCAAGCCCCACACCCTGTCAAGTTTGTCAGTCCCGACAGAGGTAGGAACTCACCACAAACCTCCCCGAAATGCTGTTGGTTCAAGTTAGTACTCTCAATGCCTGGTGTTATTTGATTCAACATGCTATACTATTACTTTTTAGTGAATTATGTTATAGTGTGAAAAAATGTTTATAGCGGAGTTAGCTGATAGTGTAACGCCCGTGAAAGAAACGCCACAATTTCTCCACAGACATCCCACAGCAACTAACTAAGGGAAGAATCGTCACCGCTAGCTGGGTTGACATTTGTAAAATGTAACAAATATGTATAAATCTTACTTATATCATCGATGTCAGATTTTTCATTCATAGTTAGGTGATTAACTTGGATGTGGTACATTTCTAAGAATTTACGTTTATTTGTATTTCTTTCAATTTCCAAAATCTCACAATTTCCAAAATCTACGTGATGTGTCTCATCTATTATGTGTTCTGCAAGAGCACATTTTCTTTTCCCTAACCTACTATCACTTTTATGTTGTACCAAACGATTTTTTAAATTTTGTGAGGTTTCACCTATATACTTCTTCTCACAATTCATACATGGTATTTGATAGACCACATTTGTACGTTGGAGGGTCTCATCTTTGTGTTTAAGTTTAGTGAACAATTGGTTTAAAGGCTGCGCTGATTTTTGTGCAATTTTTACTGTGGAAATATCTTTGAAATGTTTAATAATTTCATCAGAGATTTCACCAAGATATGGTATTGATCCGAAAACAACATTAGGTTGGTTTTCACCTTCTGTGTGAATCCTATCTCTGCCCAATCTAAGATCAGGGTATTTGAGTTAGTTCTGATCACTTTCGTGTCTAAAAAAGGTACAAATCTATCACGTTCTTCTTCCACTGTAAACTGTATATTATGGTGGTAGCTATTGAAAATATTTAAAATTGTTCCAACTTGGTTGTTAGGCACCGCGGTGATGATATCATCTACATATTTTTTCAAAAAGGGTATGTGAAAGTTGACCTTATTCAGGCAATCAGCAATCAAATCATCCATGACGAACTGAGCAAAAATAGGAGACACAGGACTGCCCATTGGGACACCAAAAATCTGTCTATGAAACTGCTTGTCAAAAACAAAACTAGTATTATTGCTAATGAAATCTACCATTTTTAAAAAATTACCCAGACTAAGGTTACAATGTTTTTGTATTTGTTCCCAATGTTTTGTTATACTTTGTTTTACTATAGTATTGGGAGTGTTGGTAAATAAAGAGACAACATCTAAGCTGATTATTACATAGTTTTCAGGAATTTGTTGGTTTTGTATGAATTCTGCAAATTTGAAAGAATCTTGTATGTAGTATTCATTGTCAACACTATAGGATTTCGTTAATTTATTAGTTATAAATTGTGCTATTTTATCTGTTGGTGCCTCTACTGATGATATAGTCGGTCTTAGACTTAAAGTTGGTTTGTGTATTTTAGGCAAACCATAAAATTTCGGGATTACTGACGAACTCATTCTTAGTAAATCAGAACTAACTCAAATACCCTGATCTTAGATTGGTACAAAAAACCAACTTTTTCAGGAAGGTATATGAATTACATGTCTTATCATCCATATAAAATGAAAATGAACTTGGTTTTAGGACTTAAAAATAGAATAAAAAAGATCTCACACCCATCATGTTTACAAAAAAATTATAGAGAATTGTTTGAAATTTTATTACAAAATAGTTACCCTTCACATATTTTGAAAAAGTTGATTTTTAACACGCAAAGTGATCGAACTGTCCCTGGGGGGATGAGCAGAGATAGGATTCACACAGAAGGTGAAAACCAACCTAATGTTGTTTTCGGATCAATACCATATCTTGGTGAAATCTCTGATGAAATTATCAAACATTTCAAAGATATTTCCACAGTAAAAATTGCACAAAAATCAGCGCAGCCTTCAAACCAATTGTTCACTAAACTTAAACACAAAGATGAGACCCTCCAACGTACAAATGTGGTCTATCAAATACCATGTATGAATTGTGAGAAGAAGTATTAGGTGAAACCTCACAAAATTTAAAAAATCGTTTGGTACAACATAAAAGTGATAGTAGGTTAGGGAAAAGAAAATGTGCTCTTGCAGAACACATAATAGATGAGACACATCACGTAGATTTTGGAAATTGTGAGATTTTGGAAATTGAAAGAAATAGAAATAAAAGTAAATTCTTAGAAATGTACCACATCCAAGTTAATGACCTAACTATGAATAAAAAATCTGACATCGATGATATAAGTAAGATTTATACATATTTGTTACATTTTACAAATGTCAACCCAGCTAGCGGTGACGATTCTTCCCTTAGTTAGTTGCTGTGGGATGTCTGTGGAGAAATTGTGGCGTTTCTTTCACGGGCGTTACGCTATCAGCTAACTCCGCTATGAACATTTTTTCACACTATAACATAATTTACAAAAAAGTAATAGTATAGCATGTTGAATCAAATAACACCAGGCATTGAGAGTACTAACTTGAACCAACAGCATTTCGGGGAGGTTTGTGGTGAGTTTCTACCTCTGTCGGGACTGACAAACTTGACAGGGTGTGGGGCTTGCCATTTCCCTCTTTGAAGTTTGTTGTATAATTAAATTAAAAAAATTTAAAATTTAAAAAAACTCTTGCTACTCAGAGGGTGACAGCCCAGAATCTTAAATTCCAGGGTGAGAGACTGGACTTTGATTAATTTTTTTCTTTTCTGTAAGGAAACCTCTTGTGATAATAAAACTTACCACCTATTGGTGTTGTCCTCTTTTAGCCTGTGCTTTTGTACACGCGATAACTGTCTGGATGTGTTCACAGCCGCGGGACGGATGAAGTGAGAGTTCATGCTGTTTGGTGGCTCTGAGCATATTCAACTCCTTGGTATAAATAACCTACCAAATGATAACAGCAGGCAACTGTTATATGAAAGAAAAAGATTTTTTTGCAAGAAGAAAAAATTTTTAACAGTAATTGGACATCAAGATCCAAAATTTTAAATATTAATCTCATTGCTAGTTTCGGTGCAACATTTGGTATCCCACTTTGCAATTTTCTAACTACCCTGGTATGTTTGACATATAATAAAACAAACTTGTTTGAAGAGAATACGACTGAGAGCAGGTATGGTAAAGTAAAAAACATTACTGTCTATCCAAAAACTAGATACACTTGAAACAACCGAATCAGTTTTAAATATTCTCTGTCAAAATGTAGTAGTGGTGAAGTTATATATATATATATATATATATATATATATATATATATATATATATATATATATATATATATATATATATATATATATAGGAGAACCTGGAATAAGATGATAGGAACTTATTTTGATGCTACGCCATACATTTGAATTACCATAAAAATCTGTTCTATACTTTCGATTCTCTAACAGTATTACTTTAACGAATGAAAAAGGGATATGCGATATCGAAGTAAAAAATTGTATGGCTTACTTAAGAGAGAACATTTTTGAACATTATAAAGAATAGTATATTACACACCGAGGTGGGAAGTGATTCATTCCTGTCGTGAGATCAGTTAGTTAACCGAGACGCAAAGCGTCGCGGTTAGCTATGATCTCGAGACAGGAATGAAACTTCCTACCGAGGTTTGTATACTGTTTTATTTACAACCATCATATTTCGATCAAAATCAATAAATATCTGTTCCGTTCTGAACATTCCTAAAATATTACATTTACCGACAAATTACCAAGAACGCGGTTTCTCAGAATAATCAAGTAGATATATTGTTACCGTGACTACGGGGTATACAATTGTCACCAATATGAGTAAATGTCAGATAAAGTTGGATATTAAATTCGCGAATTATAAATTGGAAACCATGTCTTCCGACGAAGAATTTATGGATTGTACCCCACCAGAAGTACGACAGGCTGCTCACGCAGCAGCCCAGGGGTTGGTGCCAGAGAAAAGTAAGCATCGGTATCTAAAAGCCCTTGAATTATATAGAAAGTGGCGCGAAGAAAAAAAGGTTAAAAATATCGGTTCCGAAAGTGTACTTCTGGCATATTTTGGAGAACATACCAGACAAAAGAAGCCGTCTACTTTGTGGGCAATGTACAGTATGATTCGAATGATGCTAGAAATTGAAGAAAAAACTGATATTTCGAAACATGGGAAACTTTTAGCCTTCCTAAAACGACGAAGTGTGGGCTTTAGGCCCAAGAAATCGAACGTATTTTCGAGAAAGAATATAGACGATTTTTTAAATAAAGCTCCAAATAATCTTCTACCGATGAAGGTAAGTTATTATTTGTTATTCTTTAAATAAGTATTTGAAAAAAACGTGTTTGAGCTAATACAAGTATACTGGTATTATGGTATTAATTTTTCTTATTGTTTTAGGTAGGAATAATAATAGGCGTATCTGGAGCTTGTCGGACGGACGAATGAGTGGAAATGGAAATGTTGGATGTGGCTTTTTTTGAAGAAAAAATTTCGGTTGAGATTCCAGATTTTAAAACACACACAAATAGATCATTTCTCATTACCGATCCAGTATGGGTGAAGATCATTCGAGACTATATAAATTTGAGAAAAAACATAGAAAACGATAGATTTTTTGTTCAGTTCAGAGTAGGAATAGCAAGAAATCAACCAATTGGACACAATACAATAGCTAATTTTCCCCAAAAAATTGCTACTTTTTTGAATTTAGAGAACTGGAAAGGCTTCACAGGACACGCACTCAGAAGAACCGCCGCTACGTTACTTGCCAACAGTGGTGCAAGTGTACTCCAATTAAAAAGCCTGTGAGGATGGGAATCTAGTACTGTGGCAGAAGGTTATGTGGATGGCTCAGTAGAGAATAAAATGAAAACTGCCACTATGCTGTCCCAATGTGCCATGTCTTCTGTAGCTATTGCAAATAGTTCACAAACCTCAGTCATTCAACATGAAATTAATTTGTCGCCCAAAGAGACAACTGTTGGAGGGTCCAGCGCTGCTACAGACCTAAGTATTTGAATAAACGCTTACAATAATTCAAATTTAACGATTAATACCAATAAGCAGTTTGTTGTATTTTAGTTCATTGTTGTTTTTTATTGTTTGCCATTGAATAGGTATTATAAAATTTGTGAAAAAAATATGTTACTTTTTTAAATATAAAAAATATTTATCCAGAGTAGATGAAATGAGGGCGGGAAATGAGAGCGGGAAGTGAGGGTGTGGAAGTGAGGGCGGTAAGTAGAGGTGTGTAATGTGACACTTCCCAAGCTTTAATGACGTTAGTAATGACAGCATTACATATATGATTGTAAATAAAGTGTTTTCCAACACTTTTGTTATTTTGACAGCAATGAAAAATGTGTATCCTTTTTTATCGACGATGAAAACACCTGTTCCTCATATCCATCCTACATCTAATACGCTTACATCACTATAATGTCTGTCCTCTCAGTTATAATTATTAAGTATTGTTGATAATTGATACTGAAACATACAACATGAGTCCATTTCCACAGATATAGAAAAATCAATTCAAAAGTCCACAAAAAACAATAAAGAGTCAATATGGAGACGATTTATGGAGTTTTGTCATTACGAACTAACGGATATAACTCCGTTACAAGAAGTAGCAGATTTATTAAATGGATTGGACCTATAATATGAAAGAGTGGAACGGAGAAGATTATACATAATATGCAGTTGAATCAATTTGGAATTCAACTGCGCGAAGGTGATTCAAGAAAAATATCTCAGTTAGTACAATATAAAATTTGATCCTTTAGTCGACATAACTTTTAAAGAAGGTCATGATGCGAGAATTCATAAACGGAAATAATTGCAGGCTATTCCAGAGAAAAGGAAAGCTCTGTATCATTAAACCAGAAATATTTATTAAAAATGGCAAAATTGTGATAACATCGACGAACCAGTGGGATTACAAAAAAGATTCATCCAAATAGTTCGTTATGAATTTGTTTGGAGGGGATGAGAAGCTGGAAACATAAAAAATTTACCATTTTAAAGAAGAAAAAATCAATATGGAACTCCAACAGAGAGATTTGAATACAATTCAATATTTTCAAAAACGGCACCAGGTGGGTTAAAAAATTGTCAGCAAATGAATAACAAGAAATTAGATGAATGAAGGTATTTGTCCCACTGTATTGTTGAGTTTACTGTTACAAAAGAGAAATGAAAACATAACATCTTAACGACTTTAATAACTCCAAATCTCTTTGGAAAAAATACAAATTCTAAAGGTTGATACGAAAATGTTCCACTAGGTATTAATACTATTTCTACTTGGACCAAAAATTCTGCAAGTAAAGTTTGACCCAACATCACAAGTAATTAAATAACGAATCATTCAAACCGTGCTAGTACAGTTTCCCAGTTAGTCAAAGCGGAAGTAACCAACAACTTATAATGAAAACGGGACACTCATCGTCCTCTTCTATCTTCTCCAAATTGACCCGGAACGTCACGAAGATCTTATTAGTTCCTTACGAGTCTCAAATAAGAAAAATCAAAATAAATATTCCTCATGTATGAATACCAGAGAAGAAGAGGAACTCTTAAGTTTAGCTTAAAAATATACCAGGCCAACTCAATTTATAGAATGCGTCCCACTGGCAATATTTGTGGAACGTTATCAGAAAATATCCAAACAAAGTCATAGTGAATGTGGTAGTAAATTGATAGTGAGCGGATAACTTTTCTCAGTGTATTAATACGTTTCCTAAATTGCTAGTTAATAAAATCAAGATTTAGAAGGAATTGGTGATGAAGTGATCTTAAATATTCAATTCATTCTATTTTTTCAGGATGGAAGTAAATATTAATTAACGTAACAAGTCCGGAAAATACTGTTGCGAAATCGCACACGGGTGTACTATTTCTAGGTAGGGCTATTGTTGTTTATGTGATTATTTTTTCGTGCAACCGGACGCAAAACAAGCATTTTGCAGCCGCAACAGAGGCCGCAAAATGATATTTTGCGGCCGTTACCCATAGTGACTGCCGGCAAACTGAACGCATTTAACATTTCTGAAATATGACAATAACAATGTATTTCGAACCATCTAGTTCAAATGTAGTCAATCGCAAAATGTTAATGTCCAAAGAAAATAATACGTTTTTGTCTAATGTAAATAATGATTGTTCAGAAACAATAGATTTAGTTGCTTCATCTTCAGGGATGAATAACAGCAATAATATAAACAGTACAATCAATGTTAATATATATCAAAAATAAAGTATGTTTCTGTTGTGAATTTGGAAATAGTTTTTGGTAAGCCGAGATATTTTGCAATCATACTAGGTATTTTTCCAATCGTATGCACTCCAACAACCTGTGCCGAGCACTTTCCATTTTCATATCTCAGAAATAGACGACGAATAGCAGTATGTTTTGGTCGAAGGGTTACATATTTATAGTAAATTCTTATATAATCTTGATTAGTAATGGTAAAAACACGCTTTTGATCAGTTTTAGTATCAGGAACAGTTACTATCAATACAGTTTTGTCTTCCTGAATATCTTCGAGGGTTATTCTCACTAATTCATCTCGTCGCAATGCTCCTGATATTCCCATTATCAAAACTACCTATAATAATAATTATCATGAATAAAACATCATACTTCACTTTTTTTTCCATATTTATATACCTTCCACAGTAGATGATTTGCATCACTAGCTTGTTTGAGGAATGAATCAATTTGCTCGTGCGTAAAAACTTTTGATTTCTTTGCTCGATAACCAACTGACTTTTTCTTGAGGAACGGTACCAATTTTAAAAACTTCTTTACGTCAATTCCATCTCGTACGTTAAGCATAGTCTTTAACATAGAATAAATGCTCCATAAAGTTGAACTCTTCACAACTTTTGATCGCTGCATCAAATATCCTAATAATATGTTTTCTGACACCGTCTTGACATTTTGGTTGACACACCAATCTTTGAAGTTGCTGTAAAATTTTTCATATTTCCGTTTAGATTTTTCGGGTATCAAATCAGAAAGTGCTGAGTCTATGAGATCTCTCAGCTCAGGAGGAGTGCAAGTAACTGAAATATCACTATCGCTATCAGACATCTTCACGACTTCACGAGAAATGTCAAATTGATTTGTATTGCTTAATATTTCATCTCCATAGAAACATTGTGATATTGACGTGTAATTTTCTCTATTCGCGTTGAAACGCTGACTTTTCTAAAGAGACATAATGTTTATTGAAATTATGTAATTTTCACGGTTGCACGAAAAATATTGTGTATACTGTGGCCGCGAAATGTTTTCGCGACCTCGAGATTATCTTGCCTCGGCCGGAGCGGCCTCGGCGATAATCTCTCTCTCGAAACGCGAAAAAGCATTTTGCGGCCTTAGTATACAAATAACTATTGTAGAGATATTTTTAAGAGGATTGATTTTTTGTTGGGAGCCGCAATCTAGAAATTTCAGGAATCGAAGTGTTCCAGAAAAACGTTTTAATGTATTAGCGACTATCTACTAACCGCAGTTTAGTCTACAATTTGATCTCATATCGAACACATCAGAATAAGTAAAGATAACTAGTGAAATGTGTATAATATGAGTTAGACACTGGTTATTGGTGAACAGTGTATTTAATATAAATTAATGATTGAGTGTTTACATGTATTAAGTATAAGTTGATAGTTAAATGTATTAATAAATCACGTAAATCGATAAACCGTTTATATAAATTTACCCAACCCGTCGTAATAAAAAAATATATTCAAATGAATGAGAAAAACATCACATTGGTGTCAGAAGTGGGACAATATAAAAAATAGGTACGTGAAAATGGCTAAGAAACTAACTGACCTCAAAGTGACGGAACTAAAAGCAGAATTGGAAAATCCGAAAATAAGAGTAAATTGGTAGAAAGACCCACTGGATCCAGAAACATTTTTATTCAAATAGCAGTAAGTAAAACTCAAAATCAGTACAACAGCATATATTAGTAAAAGGTGAAAAGGGGCAACTAGTTTTGGCTCACTGAGCCATCATAAACCGTATCAAGATAGAAAAAATCAGAAATTCACAACATGTCGAATTACCTTAATGTATATCAATCCGTATGTAAAGTATTATAAAGAGAAAGGCAATAAGGGGATATACTGTTGGGGAAATCATCAATAAAAATAGTAATGAAAAAATATTCAAATATTCAAATAAAATTAAACAAAACAGGACAACATTAAGAAAAGTCATAAAATTTGGTCAAAGTATAAAATAAACGAAAACAAAACTGGACATCGTCGTATGACAGAATATTTCCGAAGCTAAAAGTCCAGCTTTGTAGTATGTAAATAGCACTAAGCACAGTGACTCAGTAAATCCCAAATAGACAAGTTAATCGGAGAACTGACAAATGGCAAGGACCAATGACGGCCCTCAATAACAAAATCAAAAATTTCTCAAAACAGAGATGAATGAGACATATTAACTGCCATGTAAAGAAATTATCTAAAACACAGTATAATGTAAGGGCACAAAGTCTTCGAACAATATCATAAAGTAATCGTCAAAACTATATTAAGCCACGACAACAAGAAAAAGAAGAATAAACATAAAAGGCAAAAAATATTCTAAGTCGTGACACGTAAGTTAAAACTTATGAAATGAGAACCTTGAAAGAAAATAACATTCAAGCATAGCATTAAAAATCAATATCAAAAATACATCATAAGTGTAAAATAATTGTGACTGTCTGAAATATATAGTAGGTATTTATCAGTATAAAAGAAGAAACAGTGAAACGACAGTAATTGTGAAAGAAAAAAGAACGTAACTGAAGTTGACTGATAAACAAATAAATTACATGTTATCAAACTAAGAGCTTGAAAAATTAAGGAATAAATAGTTTTCTAAAGGTTGTAAATGTTCGTTCAGACATAAGATCGAAGGATCGTCATATATGCGACGTATTCCAGACATCTCTAATAGGTTGAGTCGAACACCCTTCACACACTGATGTAAAAGTCTGACATCCTGAAAATCAAAATCATGTAGCTCCGATAAAATATGGTTTGCTAATGAGGAAGGAGTATTATATATGTCTGTGTTCATATATCTTTTGATATAATATTGATGTTCCTTCAACCGAGACTGTAACCTGCGTCCAGACTGGCCCACATATACAGCATTGCAAGAACCACAAGGTAGATGATAAACCCCTGACCTATCGAATGAAGGTACCTCATCCTTAGTGTGGATAAAAAATTGACCCAAGTTAGAATTGGTTTTAAAGGCGACTTCAACACTATGTTTTCTAAAAATGCTCAAAAATTTTATAGGATAATGGACCCACGAAATTCAAGGTACCTGAAAATGAATGGTCCTGTGATGGGGATATAGAAGTGTAAAAAATCAGTCTAAATTTAGTCTGTGAAAAATCTTATTGAAAATGTGTAAAGGAAAATTGTTGTTTAATGCTATCTGTTTAATAATACTTATTTCCCTATTGAATGAAGAATCTGAAAGAGGTATTTTGAAGGCTCTAGTAAAAAATAAAGCTGCATATTTATGGGAAGAGAGATAGTTTGAATGATAGTCAATAATGGAATCAGTTGTGGTAGGTTTTCTATAGATATATCAAATTGGAAACCAGAGGTATGAATGTTGCGTATGATGAGTAAATCCAAGAACGGTAAGCAATTATCAACCTCAAACTCAATAGTGAAGCCAATTCGTGGGTGAACAGTATTTAAAAAATCAAGAAAGGAATAAGCATCTGAATGACTACCTCGAAAAAGGACAACACAATCGTCCACATATCTGTAATAGAACAAAATTGAATCTAGGAAATTTGGATTATTTGAGAAAATTATCTCTAAGATATTCACAAATACTCCTCCAAAAAGGGAGATTAACAGCTACCCATAGCCAAACCAGTGCATGATTTCATTGATACCAGCCATCGTAGGAGTCGCACCTATCCTAGCATAGGAAAGTATTGACTTAAACCTGTCCGCACTTTGGTGGGAACTTATAAAATTGAGCCCATATTCTGCTGAATATTAGTTATGTTTTAGAGCCGACACCGATCGTTCGACCGACCGGAAAACCATGATGAGTCAGTAAGTTATTTCATTTTAGGGTATACGGTCTCACCCACTGAACCCGAGGAAGTGTAAACTGCTACTAGGTGGCTGAGTATTCACGCCCCTGCGGTAGTCGCGTTTGGGCCTTAAGCTACTCGATTAAAGACAAACTGCCACTGGTGGGATGGGGGCTGAGTATTCACGTTCTAGTGGTAGCTGTGTCTGTATCGTAAGCCGTCTGCCGGGGGAAACACTGTTACTGGGGGGCTGAGTATTCACGCTCTATTAACAGTCGCGAATTCGGGGATTGTATTTCACGAGTTCAGAGAACCATAGCCCCAACGGTAGAATTTTGACCGACCGAGAGTATGCACGCCGTAGTAGTTTTGCTTCACCCGTACCCGCTTCTATTTTCCCAGCGCTTTTCCTGTTAGTTTTTAAGCCGCTTATTTGCACCCCTCGTTGCTTTTAGTAGTTTCACCCGTGATACCTTCAAACTTTCAGACAATTTTAGTGCTTTTGCCCCGCTCATTGCTTTTGACTGACACTATAATTAATGATCTGATGGTGGAATTGAGTCTAATTGCCTGATATAATTAACTCTAATTTCTCTGATGTTCAATGGTCTGATTGTTTCTCTTTAGCCAATAGTTAACGTTTGGTTTCTCTTTCTCAACTCCACCCACCGCTAATCTACGCATAAGGTAAGAACTATAAGCAGCAAATACCCAGGCTACGAACCCAGGAAGACAAGTAAAATCTGCCTGACTTGCCGCAACACTCTTGTCACCACCATAAGTGACCCCTGGAGTATTTTATTTCTTCACTAACGCTGCCCGGAGCAAGTGGAGCATACCACTATAATAAACTGGCGCCCGAGGCAACCCGTTACCTGTAGTCAAGGCGCCAATGTTTCAATCACCATTGCCTTTCAATAATCTTAGATGGCGACTGGTACAGCGGAACCTTAACTCAGCTCTGTGAGAAGTGTGCATTTCATGTTAGAACATGACTTGTAATATAAATTTGTATTACAAGTTGCATATTCTAACATGAAACACACATTTCTCACAGAGCTAGGGTTAACGTATACTAATACTAGTCAAACACTTAGACTAAATCTTATCTTTTTCATCCTCTGTTTTCATATCAAAATCTGTCCAATCTTCAAACATTACTCCTGCTACCATCACCCAACACTTCGCATTCACATCTCTTTTAGAGTAATCCTCACTTTTAACATCATAGAGAGGAAGTGGACCATCGATTTCACAAATAATTCGTTCAGTGTCAAACATCTTGTCTGCAGATACACCAAGCGAAACAATGATCTGCACTACTAGTCGAAGACTGGTGACGGACAAATCGGCTCGGTCTGTCAGACGCTGGCAAGTAGCTTCATGTAGAATGATACGCCGGTCTTCGACGCGCGACTTTTACGCAACCTCTTGCGTACAACACGTCGGCACGCCCACGAAAGCGTCCACACGCGACCGCATAGTTGTCCGTATATTATGCCCAATTAACATTTTGTGGTTCTGTGACACACGCATGCTGCTCGCAGGCAAACGGTCGCGTTTTTGTGGTTCGTGTAGAATGGGCCTTAGATTTTTATAGCCGGTACTACACACGCGATGTCTTGTACTATGCTTGTTTAAAGACAGAACTTCCCATTTTACAGTACATATGGCTACGAATACACGGGGTTTTCTACTTACCTTAATTCTTTCAAATTATTATTTATTTGCTGTTCATACCTTTAACTATATGTTGCTTCTTTTAATACTTCAATATCATATCTGTGGTTTTCCGATTTGTTATAATTTTTTCCATTGGTCGTTGTTATAAACACTTCTACGTTCTATTTTTCTAAGTAGTCCGAACCAACTTCAGCTACTCTTCTTCTTCTCCGACTAATTTAAGTGATTATTCTAAAGTACATTGTTGAGACAAATCTGTCTCCTATTTACGTAGAAGTTTCCTGCCTGAATGAAAAAAATCACTCAGACGATCACTATAAAATATGGCACATTTCATTACAGGTCCAAATTTAAAATTGCAAACAATTTCAACACGAAGACGAACGGAAGGCATACCCGTGTGAAATAAAAAAATGGAGAAATATTTTTAGCCGACAGCTGTGTGTATTTATTTTGCACACAGGTCGATGATGACCAAGGTCTACACTTGTGACTCTGATACGCATAAAATTCAAAACTTGGTGTCAACTAAATAACATAACATGGTTAACAACCGTCTACAAGCACCAGCTTATTTTTAAAATTACAGTAACCTTACCATAAACCTCAATTAAAAAAAATATCACTAACTCTGCGTCATCTTGTGGTCCTCGGAAAAATATCGTGTACATTTGTTGTAAATTCAACACACTCGTTTGCTTAAGCCACTCGCCTACGGCACGTGGCTCGATTCTGTAAACTCGTGTAAAATCTTTCATTTTCAACACTTGTTATACAATATACCATTTTTCTACTACCGTCCTTACATTGCTATCTTTTCGTAAAATTTTATATTCATATAAGTAAGTTCTAATTTAAATGTATTGATAGTTCATATCAAAATACATAATGATGGATATTATATATTTAATTTTTTTGGCTTAATCATTCATTAAAATTTATTTGAATTCAGTATGAACAGCTGCATATTCGTGAACAAATATTATTTTATTTTATTTTATTAATTTGGGATACAAACAGGACAAACCCATAGAAGTATCCACTAATAGCTACACATAATTTTACAAATTAGGTAAAAAAGAAAATATAAATACAATCATATAACTACATTAAATAAAAATAAATACAAGTATACAAAGAAAAGAGAAAAAAAGAGAGAACAAGAGTAGGTAATAAAACAAAATTAAATTTGCAAAAAATAGTCTTTCAGTAGTTTTTTAATCGAACCTGCACTGTGGTGAAAAATATCCATTTCAACAATACTGGACAATTTATTGTAAGTATTTGTTATTCTGTGAGCAGGAGAATTTAGAAAATAATTGGTGAGTGCCTGATGTGTGATAAAGGTATAATTGTTTCTAGTTGAGTGGCTGGGAATACGAAGTGTTATGAAATTTGTAAGTTCAAGGCAATCTATGTTGTTATTGAGGATTTTGTGAATAAACAGTACATCCGCAATTTGCCTACCATGATCTAGTGAAATTATCTTTAAATTAGAACGAATACGTTGCCTATCCACACCGGGATAAAATTTTCTTTTACAATATGAAATAAACTTGTTCTGGACTGATTCTAATTTTGAAATATAGACTGAATAACGCGGGTTCCAAATAGTAGAACCAAACGTTAATATACTATTTACGTATGCCATATATAATGATCTAACGGTAAAAGGGTTTTGAAGCTCGAAGCATGTTCTATATATGAAGCCCAACTGCTGATTAGCTTTTCTAGTTATATTACAAATATGCCGATCGAAAAGTAATTTAGAGTCTAAAAGAATACCAAGATCCCTAACTGTATCTACAGCGTGTAATACGCTATTAGAAACTTCATATGTGTTGTAGTTCAAGTCTGAATTACAGCGAGAAAATTGTATATAATAACACTTTGAGACATTTAAAAACAAATTATTCCTCACACAGTAGTCGGATAAATTGTCTAAGTCTTCTTGCAATCGAGCTCTGTCGTAAGTACATGAAATTGAGTGATATATTTTCAAATCATCGGGATACATAACAAACTTAGCAAATTGAAAGCAACTAGAGATGTCATTTATATATGAATTAAAAAGTAAAGGACCTAAATGGGACCCCTGAGGTACTCCTGAAGTAGTTACCTCAGCCTTAGATTCAAGAGCACCTAAAATTACTTGTTGAGACCTATTTCTGACATATGAGTCGAACCATCTTAATAAATTACCATGTATACCTACTTCAGAAAGTTTTGAGACAAGGACGGAATGATTTATTTTGTCGAAGGCCTTACTGAAATCAGTATACACAGAATCAACGATTTGCCTATCATTTAGACTTTTAAGTATGTATTCAACGTATAGGAATAAATTTGTATCTACCGAACGTTTTTTCATGAAGCCATGCTGTTCAATGTTAAGTAGGTTTTTTACGTCATGATAAAGGAAATCAAAAATAATACTTCCAAACACCTTACTAAAGATGTTTAATTTAGAAATAGGTCTATAATTTTCAACTTTATTCTTGCTTCCAAATTCATGAATTGGTGTAATAAAGGCTGTTTTCCATGTATCAGGAAATTGACCTGAATTGAGAGATTTATTAAATAGCAAAGATAATGGCTCAATTAGCGATTCCTTACAATTTTTAATAAAATCAGTAGGTAATTCATCTGGCCCAGGACCTTTATTGGGTAAATTTTCAATTTTTGTATCAATAGTTTCACGAGTAATTGTGTAATTAGAAATATTCAGTGGTGTGTTAGTATACATATTATTAAAGTTACTAGCGTCACTACTTACAAAAACAGAAGAAAAATAATCTGAAAATATATAGGGCCCTGAGCAGTGAGCAAGTTATTAGGGAAACTATTTGCTTTTCTTTTGCTTTTTACAAATTGCCAAAAATATTTAGAATTATGAATAATATTCGTTTCTACAGTAGTCAAGTATTTTTTATAATCTTCATTTATTAAAAATTTTGATATGCCTCGTAAAATTTTGAATGTTAAGTAATCTAAATTATTATGGTATTTCTTCCATCGACAGTGAAATTTAATTTTTTCTTTAATCACTTTTATTGTAGAAGAAGAGAACCAATGAGGGTATTTTTTATAATAGCTGGGATATTGAGGAACATGTAAGTGAACGATCTGGTCAATAATATTGTAAAACAGATTAATTGCTTTATTTATGTCAGTTGAATGAAATTTAGCTGCCCAGTTAACACTACCTAAAAGTCGGTTAATTTCGTGATAATTTGCCAACTTAAAATTCCAGCGATATTGATTAACAACTCTAGTACAAATATTGAAAGGAATATCCATATCGAATTCTAAGGTACAGTGGTACTGATCCTCGGGAACTAATTGATTATATGAAAAACGTAAATTTTTGATAGAAAAACCACTGCTAAATATGAGGTCTAGAGTGTTGCCAGATATAATCACATTTGGGTTATACTAAACCATATCAACCAGAGACATAGAGTCGACTAATAAACTAGATCTAGGATTAATATAATTATTTGGCTTACAATAATCTCCCCCGCTCAATAACCATTTAATTTCAGGAATATTGAAATCTCCACATATGATGAAAGTATCGTTAATATTATTTAAATAAATATCAATAAGCTTAGTACAGAAAAAGTTTAATGCAGCCATGTCTCTGGGAGGTATGTAAACACACCCTATATGCACCTTACGAAGTCCACTAAGAGGAACGATGGTGACCCATACATCCTCTGCTTCTGACCGCCAAGAATCCTCAGCATAACTAGTTAACTCTTCGGAGACGGCTATGAGGACACCACCTCCTGTATGTTTTGTGGAAGAACTCGTTTCCCTGTCTCGTCGATACACTTTGTATGATAAAAAAATTTCTTCACTTAATACGGATGCATTTAGCCACGTTTCCGTGAGACAGATGACATTTTGCTCACAATTTAGTATATTTTGAAATATAGTGGTAATTTTTGAATTTAGTCCACGGACATTTTGATATAAGAAAGACAGCGTAGAATCACCCGCCATATCAGTGATTAAAAATATATAAATTAGGGTGTGAGTACAAAGTTAATTGATGTTTAAGCTAATCGATCAATATCGCCATCACAAGATATTTTTATTATTCGAGACCTATCATCTTTGCGCGCATATATGACTCCATTTTTTTCCAAATATATTTAAATTGTTTGAATTTTGCGACTATTTTGGTTTCTCGAAGTAGTTTTTTATTTTTTGAGCTCAAGTGTTCATTGATATATAATTTTTCAGAGATATTTGCTACTTTCAATCCTGCAACACTTCCATATTGACGACGCTTAGCTTTTGCTGCAGCCAAAAATGCATCTCTTTTCATTTTCTCAAAGAATTTCAGAATAATTGGTCTGGGAAGGTCTGTTCTAGGAGTAAAGGAACGGTAAAAAGAATCAATATCGACGTCAGAGATTGGAAGATCGCTTGCCGAGCCTATCGTGGAAACGATATCTAAGATATTCTCATTATCTCTAAAAGGGACTCCACGTATCTCAACATCATTAGCCCTTAGCTGTTGCTCCAATGTATCCACTCGAGAATTTGAAAATTTTACGTCGTTCTTTAAGTCTAGATTTTCTCTTGTCAATCTCTCGACCTCTTTAATCTTTGTAGTGAGAGCCGATACAGTATTTTCAAAAGTTGTGATAGAATCACTACAAAAGTTGACAGACTGCAACAAATTAATTAATAATAAAACAAACATTTTATATAAAAATTTTCTATTGATTTAGTTAAGTAAGCTATGATTGACTGATCACAAAATACATAGGTAGGTACTGGACATTTAGTTACGAGTTTTTTGGGACATTTCTTCATTGAATTTGACATTTAAACTGAGATAAGGTAAGTAAAAATATATTTATTCAACATTTAGGTAATTATGATATTATTGTATATATTTTCTGTAGGAAACGAAACAAGCATCCATATAAACTTCAGTTTAGCAATGGATTCGTCTGATTCCGGTAATTTCGAAAATACTCCACCAAATATATTGAATAAGGCAGCGAATGAGTCGAAGATTTATTGCCGTAAAAATCAGGAAGCATTTATGAATCAAAATATAATATATTTATCATCATCATCACGTAGCGCTACAACCCTGGGTGGGTCTTGGCTGACTGTACAACTTTTTTCCAATTTGTTCGGTCTTCCATCAACCTAGGGTCAAATGGAATGTTCATTTTCCGGAGATCTGCTTGGATGTTATCTCTCCATCGCATTCTGGGACGTCCGAGTGGTCTTTTCCCTGTGAGAATCTCCTCCCATACCAGTTTTACAAGTCTTTCGTTATTCAGTCTGTGTACGTGGCCTGCCCATCTTAGTCGCTGTGATTTAATTTTTTGGACAATATCGGCGTCGTTGTAGAGTGCTTTTAATTCGATATTGGTTCTGATCTTATACTGGTTTGTGGTGATGTCATGGTGAGGTCCGAAAATTTTTCTAAGTATTTTTTGTTCAAAGCGTCTGAGCTTTTCTTCGTTTGCTCTGGTCATGGTCCACGTTTCGCATCCGTATGTTATTATAGGTCTGACGATGGATTTATAGATTTTGATCTTTGAACTTCTTGTGAGATTTTTCGATTTTATGAGCTTATTCAGTGCAAATAGACAGCGGTTTGCAGATTGGATTCTGTCTTTTATTTCTTCGGTAACATCGTTGTCCGCTGTGATTACGGCCCCCAGATACTTAAAACGTTGTACTCTTTCGAAATTAAAGGTGTTGATCGTCACATTTTGTCCTATTCTGTCTCTTTGTGTCGTTCTATTTATACACATTTATTTCGTCTTCTCTTCATTAATCTTCAGCCCTACTTCACTTGTTGCTCTTTCCACCTTGTTGAAAATGTCTTTTGTGGATAGGATGGAGTCTCCAACGAGATCTATGTCATCTGCATATGCGAGTAATAGCTTGGGACCTTGAACCGATAGCAATTCTGTTTTTATTTCGGCCGACCTCATGGCTTTCTCTAATACAAGGTTAAAAAGTAGTGGAGATAACGCATCACCCTGTTTAAGTCCACTGTTGATTTCAAAGCTGCCAGACAGTTTATTATTTACACGTACTTTAGATATTCCACCCTCCATACAGACTTTGGTCATACGAATGAGTTTCTTTGGTATTGAGAACTCCGCCATGGCATTCCATACTTGGCTTCTTTCTACGCTATCATATGCCTGTCGAAAGTCTATGAAAAGATTGTGTATGGGTCTGTTATACTCCCATCCCTTTTCTAGAAGTTGTCTCAGCGTGAATAGTTGATCTATTGTTGATCTGTTTGCCCTAAACCCGGCTTGATATTCGCCTAGGACATTTTCAGCATAAGGGATTAGTCTACTAAGAATGATGTTTGAGAGGGTTTTATATGCCGTGTTTAGGAGTGAGATTCCTCTATAATTCGCGCATCTTGTTTTGTCCCCTTTTTTGTGGATGGGCACTATTACGTTTTCCTTCCACCGTGCTAGTATCCTTTCTTCTAACCATATGTGCGTTATTAGCTGGTGGATTTGGCGTTGTAGTGCGTCTCCCCCATATTTCAGAAGTTCTGCTGGTATCTCGTCCGTACCCGGCGCTTTTTGATTTTTCAGCTTATTTAAGGCCTTTTGGGTTTCTTCAAAGGAGGGATTTTTAACGGGCATGTCCGCTGTGATATAGATCTCTTCTTTGTGCTGTTCTTCCTGTATGATGTTTAGAAGGTCTCTAAAATACTTTTCCCATTCTTCAGTTATTTCTTTACCGTCGATTATCATGCGGCCTTGGTTGTCTCTTAGTGTATGGATGGAGTTGGTTCTATGCCCTCTTTTCTCAGAGGAAATTGCTTTATAGAATTCTCTGGAGCCTGGTTTGGGCCGGTCTCTCTCCATAGTTTCATATTTTTATTGTTCGTAGTTTCTTTTCTTTGTGCGTATTATTTTTCTTGTTTCTTTTCGGCAGTCGTCATATTCCTTTTTACTTTGGTCTGTTTGCAGTTGTATCCAAGTCTTTCTTACTGTTTGTCTTTTTTCCAGTTGTTTCCGACATTCCTCGTCATACCATGTTTTTGCCCTCTTCTGCTTACTCCTTCCAAAGATCTTGTCAGCTGTCTTGGTTATTATTTCGGCAGTCGCTTCCCATAGCTGTTCTATATCATTGTCTTCTCTTTCAGAGTTCAAGGTTTGTTAAAGTTGTTTTCTATAGTTTTGTTGTTTCTCTGCATTGTGTATTTCGTCCATGTTCTATTGTGGGTTTATTGTTGTTTTATTGTATTTGTGGCTAGATATTCTGGATTTGACTTTTGCTCTGACTAAGTAATGATCTGTGTCTCCGTCTATTCCTCTCAGGCTTCTTACGTCTATAATATTGTTACCATGACGGGCATCTACAATGATGTGGTCAATTTGGTTGCGCGTAATATGGTCGTTTGAGACCCAGGTTTGCTTATGGATGTCTTTATGCGGAGACATGGTTGACTTTATTAGCATATTATTAGCTGCTGCAGTTTCTGTGAGTCTTAAGCCATTGTCGTTGGATATATTGTGTAGGCTGTGTTTACCTATTGTGGGGTATAGGCAAGGCTCTTTGCCTATTTTAGCATTAAAGTCCCCGCAGAGTATGCGCATATCATGTTTGGGCATCGTATCTATCTCTCTTTCTAGGGAATCGTAGTCATCCTTGATATCTTCATCCTTCTCTTCCGTTCGTGCATGCGCTGAGATAATCGAAATGTTGTATCGCTCACCCTTCATTCGTATGTAGCATATCCTTTGATTTATAGGTTTAAAATTTAGTATATTCTGTACTAGGTTGTCTCTAATCACAAAGCCCGTTCCAAATTCATGTCTTCCGTTTTTGTTACCGCTGAAGAAGATGGTGGATTTACTTATTTTTATATTTCCATCGTCTGGCCATCTTATTTCTTGGACGGCTGTTATATCCATTCCTATGTTTTCCAGTTGTTCCACAGCATTCATAGCAGCTCCAAGTCTGTACCAACTCTGGACATTCCAAGTTCCAATATTCATGGTCCTTTTACATTGCATTTGTCGTTTTTTGTGTTTATCTGTCCGGTTCCGAGGCAAAGTTGCAGTTTCCATAATTAGTTTCTTTTTTCCGAGGGTGGGTAGTTAGCCCTCCGCTCAACCCTCCTCTTTTATCCGGGCTTGGGACCGGCTGCAGTAAGGTGATTTCCGAGCTACTCAATCCACCCGTTCCTCACCCTACCCCAGGCAGAGTTAATATATTTATGGAATGGCATATTTTTCAAGTGAACTGAAAAACTGTCATGGTGGTTATTTTCTATGCTGAAAACTGAAAAATAATATTGACATTTCCAAAGATTATGAATTAGTCTATTTGTAAAAAACAGAAGCAAGGGGCAAAAAGTTGACAATGGATATGTAATTTAGCTGTCACTTTTATAGTAAAATTAAAAAACGCTTGTGCAGAGCTCTAGTGGTGCAGTATAGAATGTTTGTGTCCGCTGGTGAATTGAGACCTCCTATAATATGGTGGACACTTCCAGATTCGTTTCAAAATATGGAGGTAATAAATACACCAAAGAACCAGTAGGCATAAATACATTTGGCCAAATTCCATCTATTTTAGCAAATTACCTTAATTTACATAATTCAACTATGTATACAAGATATTGTTTTAGGAAGTCATCAACAACCATGTTGACAAATTCAGGAGGTGGCTTCTTAACAGTTCAAAAACATGGGGGCTGGAAATCGTCTATCGTCACAGAGCTATATTCTCCTTTAAGTAAAATAAATAATGTTTCTAATTTAATATCAATGTATGATG
Organism: Galeruca laticollis; assembly: GCA_963921935.1. Classification (NCBI taxonomy): domain Eukaryota; kingdom Metazoa; phylum Arthropoda; class Insecta; order Coleoptera; family Chrysomelidae; genus Galeruca; species Galeruca laticollis. The sequence goes on along the minus strand of OY998178.1, from coordinate 218,523,515 downwards.
ATATCCCTTGCACATTACAAAATATTTTTAATGAACTAATTTACATTGGATTTGATAATAATTCAAACAACTTAGGTCATGTTAACCTATTAATGCTATAGCAGTTTCTGAAACCACAGTAAACTCTAGCCTAGACCAATCTAAAGGTCTCAATTTTAATAATTGCACAAATTACACTTTTCATATTATTATTGTTTATCAATAATTGGTCTACTTCAATCTAGTAAATTTGTTTAAATTCAGGTGAAAATATGAATATTAAATTAGTTCAATATATTTTAAAGCGTCATACTTTATTAGAATATAAGTTAAACCTACTTTACATACTAGTTCCTAAAGAAATATACTTTACACACTAGTGATTAAAGAATATGTATATTAAATTTCTGTTTTTTTAATAAAAATTTCGGTAGTAGAACAAATATTGTATGCAATTCTTGTGTTAAGTCCCCCATTTAACTCAGTGATTGTGATATTCACATTTGTCAAAAAAGGGCTATTCTACACACTCGTTGCATAAATAACTTTATTTTTGTATGAAACCAAAATTAAAATTGTCCACCTAAAATATAAATATTTTTATTATCATACAACTGATGATTCCTGAACAGCTGCGTAGGCATTGCTTAAGTATTTATCATAAAAGATTGTTTCAAAATTAGTGTTCCTGTTCATTGCAAATCGTTTTCCCATAAAAGTGAGAAATAATAAAACTCGTCTTCGTCGACGTTTTTTTTTTATTTTGTCTATATCAGAAACTAAACAGATCATGTATATCGTTTTGATCTGACCCCCGGTTGTTTGCATAACTAAATCATAATTGTAGTCAGACTATTGGACATATTGACTAATGATCGTCTCAACTCGACACAAAAAAATACCTATTCAACTTAGAGGTATTAATGTTTTCAATGTTGGATTACGATAAATTATCATCAGACATTAATAATGAAACTATTAATTTTATTAACACCGTTTAATAATAACAAAGAATTCTAACAATTTGTGAGTCAAAAACCGTAGTGAAGAAGAAAATACAATTAATGAAAATAAACAAAAAATTTCAAGTCATAACAATTTTCTCAACAGAAAGCAGAAATAATTACAAAATAGCCAATGCCAATGAAATCTGTTAACAGAATTTATACATAATTATTCGAGAAGAATAATTATTGTGATTAGAGACATGTGAGTTTTATCAACATCCTTAAATTCAAAAATAAAAATATTGAAGATTCTTTCATTTCCTAATTTAATTGGTTGTATTCCCCACTTAATTTACGCTTCATAATATTGAAAACCATTTTCGCGATTATTCAAAGGATAAGTAATGGAAACATCCATAGAATAAAATCATATATAGGGTGTCCCAACTAAAATGTACATCCCCAAATATGTCGTGTTTTGAACAAATTTCTAAAAAATGTAGAAACAGGTCAATTTAAAACTGGTTTTGTATCGTAGTTTGAATCTTATTTTGTCATCTTTCTATAGCACCCAGAACCACCTCTTAAAAAACCTTAAATGACAAGGGATGTTAAATAATACATAGTTTTGAAGCTGCTTCCATTGTCTGTGCAACCTTGTTATAATTTTGGTTTCGAATTTTTTTTTGGAAAGTACGAAATTCTTTCAGGATCCTTAAGATCTTTGAAATGGTCAGTCCTGAAAATTCTAGTTCAAAATTTTAACAAGTTCTTTGTTATGAATGGAGTCAAGCTTGTTCTTGTCTACACTAATTGTTGTTTTTAGTTTTTCAAATTTCAAAAAACTATGGTTGACGGTCTTGAAAGGAGAAATTCTTCTGTTGATTCACAGTTCTACTTGATCAATAACTCGATTATCATTAATATCTCAATTTTAAGAATAGTTTATTGCACACAAGAAAGAGTTGAAAAAGGAAAACTGTACTATCAAAATAATGAGTGTGCTAGTGTCACTGCCAGACTATTTAATGGAAACCTTGGAACAGCAAGTAAATCGTCAGTATCTTCCACAATTGACTAAAATTTTTTATGCAACTGGCTCTGTTTCAAACAAAAAAGATGATTGTGAGCGTCCTATCAGAAATGACGAAGTGAAGTAGCTTACTTGGTCCCCTTCTAATGGATAACAGGTAATCATTGAGAAAAATCACCCATGTATATGGTGTATCAAAAAGTAGTGTTCTCCGTACAAGAGTTTTGCGCCAATTTCACTCTACGTGGCGGTTGAATGATGACGCAGGTTTACTCATAGATATATAAACAAAACAGATATGATTGTTTACGAAATTTTTAACTGCAACACGAAGTCACTTTCTAACAGCTGTTGGAAGAAATGTGTCACTTTAATTTTTAGTGTTGCCATATGCACCATGCTATTTTTCAATTCCATAGTAATATATTCTCAATAAAAGTTTTTATTGTAAACGTTTGATTACGAAAATAATGACATATCTTATGATGAACTATTTTTATGAATTTATCAAATATTTATTCCAATATAATTACAACAAAAGTACCTCGGTTTAGTATTAGTACCAGAAATGTTTAATTCATTCAAACCAAAATTTAACATTTGACAACAGCGCAAATCCAACCAAACCCATAAATGTGTCGTGGTTTCCTATCTATGCTTAGTTCATTCATCATTCTTTGAGTTGTTTTGTTTACTTGGATATTTTTTTAGGCAAACAGTGTCTTGTTGTGTTTAAATATAAAATTATTGCTAAAGAACAATTAATTAGAATAATTATTATGGTTATTTACATCCCGATCTCACATTTCTCAAAATAAAGTCATACGTCAGTTGATAGCGAATCGGCCATTTTATTGTTATCCCGTTTTCGTCTCTCTCTTTAAAGAGAGATAGCTTGTCAACAAATACGATTTAATGAATTACTTGTTGGGGATGTCGGTTTACTTTACATTTGTTTCTCCGATGAAAGTAAGTTTACGTTTGAGAATGAAGAAAACAGGCATAACTATTATTATTGGAGTGATACCAACCATCACATTTTTAGAGAAGGTCGTACACAATGGTCCTAAAAATTGGATGTTTGGGCAGGCATTCTGGGAGAACACATTTCTAATCGGGCTACTTTTTATTTATTGGAATTTGACTGGTGAGATTTACTTTGACATATTAGAAGTCCTTATTAATCCTTTAAATATCCAAATACGGAAAGATGATATAAATCTCCATGAAAACCAACTTTTTTATCAACAGGATGGAGCGTCTCCATACCATGATGTGGAAGATCGCAACTATTTATATGCTCGTTTTCCTGGACAATCCATAGACCATAGAGGTTATAAAAGGTCGTCTATGTCGCCCAATCGACAAAGAATCGTGACTGAATGCCGTATAATTACACTAGAAATACTGCGAAATGTTAGAGCATCATTTGAGAACAGGCTGCACCATTGCATGGAACAGTATACTCGTTAAAAGTAGATCGTTCTCTTAGAACTACTCTTTTCTTTCACAATAATCTACACAGTTTTCTCAAAAAAGAGTCTCAACATTTATGGTATGGAGAACACAACAAAACAAATCTTGTAGAATAACAACAATATCTTTTGATATAGCTCTCTAGCTGCTTTTTTCTATTTCCAAACTCGAACAACCACGTCAGGTCACATAAGGAGACATAAAAGAGAATTCGCTGCAATTACTGAGAAGCATTAAAAATATTTTGGTTATCGGATTATTCTTCGGCATAGGTATATTTTTTCGAAATGGGCCTGTTTAAAGGTGATTCAGTGAATTTGAATTGATAATACATATCACTTTGTCATTGATTGATTTCGGGTATTTTTTTAATGATATATATATGCCCATAAGAAGATAAATGGAAAAAGTATATTATCAAAAGAAAAAATTACCAATATTTTATAAAGTGCAATTAGTCAAGAGCAAGAAATGATTACCATAACAAACATCTCCACATTGTAATAATAAAGTCAATAACAGCGTGGAAGGAAATACTATTGTGTTAGATTTATAAACTAACACAAGCACAAATAGTGATTATTTGAGTTTGAATAACCGGTCATTACAGTAATACCGTAAAAATTTTGTGAACTTAATTTATTCCGATATAATTTGTTGTGGTATATTGTGGTTAACAATTACGGTAAGTTATGGTAGGCTAGTCAGCATAGCTACCGATGAAGACAGAGAGAAAACTAGTAACAAGTTATTCCAACAAAGAAAAAGATACTTATTAAAATACGTGTTATTGTTTCAGTCACGTTGCAGTTTCTCACGGGATTCATATACTTTATTAGTTTAATGCTAATGTTACTTCAGCAGATCCCTTTGCATACAGAGCCGGTCTTACTTTGTCACATTTATTAGGAAAAAGAGAAATGATATTTTTTTATTAATCTACTGTACCTTCATATACGCATGAGTACAAGCTTCCTCACGAAGAGTATCGAAAAGTCATCAGTTTCATCTTACTTCAAGTGAGTTAGTTGACAAATGCGTGAAGTAGCTGTGCATTTCGTGTGAGCAGATCTATTTAGTCTCTATATTGGGTGATTGATCAGTCTTTTTTCTAGTGTATTATCAGGGAGCAGACTTTTTATTCCACAATTGTCAGCCTGTTGCCCCACTTTTTTTGTGAGAATTGTATTTTCGTTTGTATTCAACTCCGAATATCGAATTCCATATGACTTATTGTAATATTTTGAATGTAGAAAGTTTATGTTTTAGTGACAACCGTAGTTGTCTGTTGATTAGTTAATTGATGTGTATTATCTCCAATATTTAGTACTCGTATCCTGAAGGGGAACACACTAGATATTAAACAAATATAACATTGATACTCTATATAAATTGAGCATTAGAACCCTATTCCAAAACCGACCGGATCAAAAACTGAAAAATCAGTATCTGATGATGGAGGATCAACAGAGCTCTATAAATATATAATGGAATCCCTACACTCAGATGCACACGAGGCTCTCGGAATGAAATGCCATCCCTACACGAAAAATCTCAATTTGACTTGGAATAAAAAGTTGGATGAACGGAAATGCTATAAACTGAGAGAATGGAACAAATTTCTAAGTACAAAGAACAGCAGCGACTACGTACCAAACAGTCGATAGAACAAACTAAAAATGAAGACCCAGTAATTAGGCACAAAAACGAAACATGGGAAAGAAAATGTAGAGATGTGGACGACAGATAACCCACAGATAGATGAGACACTGATTGTGGCGCCATCTAAAGAGCCTGTCGACTAAACAATTGAGTTGAAAAGATTTCTATAATCTTAGGTTTTGGCGTTATATTCTAATTATTTTATTTCAAAATAACCATTCATAGTCCATCATTTGACATTTGATTCAATTTAACTCCATTCACTAATAAATGATTAGATTTTGAGTCAAATTAAATGAAATATTCAAATGATGGACCATAAATGGTTAAATTGGGAAAAATAAAACAATAATCATATAAACAGTTTATTCATTTTGGTATAAAAGTACACAAAAAATAATTTCTTTCACAAAATACTTCTGTTAACAAACAGAATGACAATAAATAAACTATAATGTGAGAGCAAAACAATAATTAAAAAAATAATTTGAGTAACATACATTCTAGATTGGAGTATCATTAGATTTTTAAATGATGTCAACCCCAATAATAGCTCTAAAGCTAAACCTTGGTTTGATGAACAGTGTAGGAATTCTAAAAAATTATTAAACGTAGCAAAAAGAAACTTAGTAGCATCAAATTTTAGTAAAAACATTGTAATAACGTACAAGCAAACTAAAGAAGAATATATCCAAATTATTAAAAGTGAGAAACATGCATATGAAAAAAATATGAGATATAAATTAACAAATATAAGCAACCCCAATGAATTCTGGAAATATATTAATTCACACAAAACTAAAACAAAAATTGGCGGTGTTAACATGAATCAAATGATTACTTATTATAAAGATTTTTACAAATCCACACCAAATTCAACTTTTTGTGGCCTAGATGCTTTACACCCGTGTTATATTTGGTAACCCCGTATATGGTTCAACACTGTAGATGCTGACAGCGGACTTTATTATTTGTTTATTGTTGAATTATTATTGTACATATTTTTATTGCTGATATAGATAGTTTTGCTAGTTAATAAATTCATTTTACATATTCAGTCTGATGTTAACTGTTAAATAATAAAGATCGTAATAATAAAATAATATTGTTTATTTGAATTTTTGAAAGTAGTTGTAATAAAGTAATAAAATTGTTTTTTAAAAATAAGTTCTCGATACGGAGACTTATAAGTGGCGCAGTCAGTAGGATTTTCGTAGGAAATCCATCGTGGACAATCCGTGAGTGTCAACTCTTTGACGAAAATCGAAACCAAACCAGTTCCAGTGGAATCCACCGTGGAAGCCAGGGGCACATCTTGAAGAAACCGTTGCTAGATACAGATAACGGATGTGGTAAGAATTCAGTTCATGTCAGACTCCTCTTCACCTATAGAATCCTTAAGTGAAATCGATAGCTCTGAAGAGTTCGATAACTTCGATAATTATTTTTCAAATTCAAACTTTATAGATAATAGTATAATTAATAGTTTAAGCAATTTAACAATCGATATGCCGGTGCCAACTTTAGATATTAAAACTTTGTCTATTATTCCAAATTTTGATGGAAATGCAACTAAATTACATAGATTTATAAGTGTTACCGAATCTATTCTAACTCATTATTTTGATAGAGAAAATTTACATAATTTTCAAAATATTCTTTTGCTAAATGGTATTCTTAATAAATTAGAAGGTAGAGCGGAAGAAGTGGTAGCTATAAGTGGTTCAAATAGTAATTGGACAGATATAAAAAACACATTAATTTCAAACTTTGGGGATCAAAGAGATGAAAATTGTTTAAATCAGGACTTAGTAAATATGAGACAAAAAACCAATGAAACTACTTATCAATTTCACGAGAGAATTTTGCAGTTACTTAACACTATTTGTAATTATATTGATTTACATAGTCAAGGACTTGAAAGGGACTCAAAAAGATCATTCTTCACTAAACAAAGTTTAAAAACATTTCTCGCAGGTTTAAAGGAACCGCTAGGTCCTATAATTCGAGCTATGAGACCTAATAGTCTAGAACAAGCTATACAATTTATAAGAGAGGAAGATAATATTAATTATATTCAGAAAGGCCAACATTTTTCTAATAACATAAATTCTAATAATAGTGTGAGGAAATCTAATAATAATTCAAGGTATCATAATTCAATGCCTCAAAATTATAGACAAAATTATTGGCAATATCCTAACCAACCTCCTATAAGAAACCCATCATATCAACAACCCTCAACGTCTCAACAATTTCCCAGAGGACCCATTCAAATACAACAGCATACAAATCCTCCTCATTCTCCTAGATATCCAAATAATAATCAAGTTTTTAGAAACTCCCAGAATGTATGGAAACCAAACCCGCAATACAAACCAAATCTCCCTACCCCTATGAGTACTTCGACTAGACAAACTTCAAATCATTTCAGATATCAAAACCATAATCATAACCGTAACCAAAAACCAAATTATATTGCCGAAGAAATATTTAACAGTAATACTTCAGATAATTCTAGGGATGAAAGCGAAATATCTCATTCTTCTAATCAAAATTACGAATATTATAGTGACGAAGTAGATGAAAATTATTCAGAAAATGGAAATTTTCAATTGGTTCACGAAATGGACGAAATGACATAATTGAATTAAATATTTCTACAAATAAACCAGAATTACCTTTTCTTAAGATTTCAAATCCTCCTCTAAAATTATTATTAGATACTGGTGCTACAAAATCATTTTTACGACCAGAAATTGCGGAAAAATATTATAAAGAAAAAATTTTCTTGGAACCTTTTACTGTTACAGCAGTGTATCAGTCGTCAACTCATCAACACTGTGCTAAAATACCTTTATTTTCAGAGTTTAAACAAAGTGGTAATATAAAATTTCATTTATTTGATTTTCATGAATATTTTGATGGTTTAATAGGGTCAGATGATTTAAAATTACTTAACGCCAAAGTTGATTTTGAAAAATCAAGTGTAGACACTCCATTTGCTTCTATACCTATAAATTATTTTTCAAGTAACCGTAAATGTAGCTTTAAGACAAAAATAGAACCATATAGTAGAATTCTAGTTAATATTCCTGTATCGACATATAATGGTGATATTTTAATACCAAAGCAAAATATAAAAAATTGTGAAATTCCTTCTATTCTCACAACTGCAAAAAACGGATATGCAATTGTGGAAATTTTTAATAAAACGAGCGAAGACATTATTTTTAATTTAACAGAACCTATAAAATCAGCTGCTTTTGATAAAAATTGTTATGAGTTATTTCACGCAGATGTTAGAGACAGTGGTTACACTGAGAAACCTGACATTGAAGCACTTTTAAGAACCGATCATTTAAATTCGGAAGAAAGAAATCATATTTTGAAACTTTGCCGTAAATATAATGATATATTTTATAGAGAAGGAGAACCTTTAACTTTCACTAATCAAATTAAACATAGTATAAAAACTAAAGACGAACTTCCAATTTATTCAAAATCTTATAGATACCCTTTTGCACATAAACAAGAAATTCAACGTCAAATTAAATCTATGTTAGATCAAGGTATTATAAGGCCAAGTACAAGTGCCTGGTCTTCGAATATTTGGGTTGTCCCAAAAAAACCAGATGCGTCAGGGAAGAAAAAATATAGAATTGTAGTAGATTTTCGTAAGTTAAATGAAAAAACTGTAGATGATAGATACCCTATTCCTTTAATAAGTGACGTAATGGATAAACTAGGTAAATGTAATTATTTCAGTACTTTAGATTTAGCTAGCGGATTTCATCAAATAGAGATGAGTCCCGAAGATATACCAAAAACAGCTTTTAGAGTTGAAAACGGTCATTACGAATATTGTCGCATGCCAATGGGTTTAAAAAATTCACCCGCAACTTTCCAAAGGGTTATGGATAATATTCTCAGAGAATTACAGAACGAAATTTGTTTAGTGTATCTCGATGACATAATAATATTTTCGACTTCATTACAGGAGCACGTAACTAATCTTGATAAAGTTTTTAAACGATTAAGAGAAACAAATTTTAAATTACAATTAGATAAGTGTGAATTTTTGAAAAAAGAAGTTGCTTATTTAGGTCATATAGTAACACCGGAAGGAGTTAAACCCAACCCGGATAAAATTTCAGCTATAAAAAATTATCCAATTCCAAAGACTACCAGAGAAATAAAATCATTTTTAGGTTTGATTGGATATTATAGAAAATTTATTAAAGATTTCGCAAAAATTACTAAACCTCTTACTAAATGTTTAAAAAAGGATGCAAAAATTATACATGATGCTGAGTTTAAATGTTGCTTTGAAACTTGTAAAAATCTTTTAGAAAACGAACCAATTTTACAGTATCCGGATTTTAATAAAGATTTCATTTTAACTACAGATGCTAGTAATATTGCCCTGGGTGCAATATTATCGCAGGGCACAGTTGGGAGAGATAGGCCCGTATCTTATGCTTCTAGGACTCTTAATGAGTCAGAACAAAATTATAGTACAATAGAAAAAGAATTGTTAGCTATTGTGTGGGCTACAAAGTATTTTAGACCCTACTTATACGGTAGAAAGTTTAAAATTATTACTGATCATAAACCATTGAAGTGGCTTATGAATTTGAAGGAGCCAAACTCTAGGTTAGTGAGGTGGCGCCTCAAGCTGGAGGAATTCGATTATGAGATTGAATATAAACGTGGAGTAGCAAACAGCAATGCTGATGCTCTTTCAAGGGTAGAAATCAATTCCAAAGAAATATTCGAATATATGGAAAATTTTAATAAAGCTCTTTCAGAGGATCCACGGGATAATGATGAAAATGAGTCTTTAATAGTAAACTTGGATGATAATAATGACGACAGGGAAGGAACAGACGATCTCACTGTTCATACCAGTAGAGAAGAGCCAATTTTAGGAATGACAATCACGGAAAAATGTGTAAATTCTTATGACCACCAAATCATAATAGATTTTGTTTTACATTCGGCAGCTAAACCTAAAATAGAACAAATTTTCAAATCAAAAAAACGATTACATGTTCAAATTGCATTAAATAATTTACAACATGACATTATAAATTTATTTAAAAACTATGTAGATCCAAAATACACTTATGGTATATATTTCTTGAAAGAAGGACCCATATCACGTATGTTAGAGATATTAAGAGAAACGTTCAAAAATTCGGCTTATAAGTTAATACATTGTAAGTTAAAATTGACAGATATAGATGAAAAAGACGAACAGCATGAGATTATTCGACACACTCATGAAGGTGAAACTAATCACCGTGGCATAATTGAGACAGAGACAAGAATAAAAAGAACTTATTATTGGCCTAGTATGAAAAATGATGTAACAGATTTTATTAACAAATGTGAAATATGTCAAACTAATAAATATGATCGTAATCCTCCTAGACAAAAATTAATGATCACTCCGACGGCATCCAAACCGTTTGAAATTATTTATATTGATTGTTTTTCAGCACAAAATCAAAAATTTTTAACATTAATAGACAGTTTTTCTAAATATGGGCAAGCTTATCCAATTATGTCTTTAACAGGAGTAGAAATTATTAAAGCATTATTAATTTTTATGACTCATCATGGTAAACCGACATTAGTAATTATGGATAATGGTAAAGAACTCAAAAATTCATTGTTACAAGAATTTTTTGATGTGCATAAAATTAAAAGTCATTATGTTTCTTCCAATAGTTCTCAATCGAAAGGTGCTATAGAACGTTTTCATTCCACAATAATCGAACATTTAAGAGTTATTAGAGCAAAAAATAAAGACAAAATTAATATATTAATGGATATGCCTTATGCAATTTTAGGTTACAATAATTCAATTCACTCTGTAACTAAACAGAAACCTATAGATATTATAAATGGACATTTCGATTCGGAAGAAATTTTCGATATAGATATTGACAAAAAATTAATTAATAATTATATACACGAACATCGCGAGACAACCGCAGAGCTTTATAAAAAACTGAATGAACGACTTATAACAGAAAAAGAAAAAACAATAAATTACCATAATAAAGACAGGCACGAACCTTTAGAATACGAAGCGGATACAGACGTTTATCGAAAAAATACAACACTTATTAGAAATAAATTGAATCCAAAATTTAATAAAGATAAAATCAAAGAAAATAAAAACACTACGGTAACAACAACGAGAAATGCAATTTTACACAAACAAAATTTAAGACGACCAAAAACTAACACGACAAAACTTTTACAGGATGCCACTAATCCTTATGATCCTGGTCCTACAACCAGTAAAACCCCAGGAAATTCAAATGATGAACCTGAACAATAATCCTGGAATACTTCCTTATTTATTAGGTACCGCTAAAGTTAAATCTAGTATTCATACATTTCTTCATTATTATGATCTTTTACCAATTAGAAATGAAATTCAAATTTTAAAATTAGCTTTCAAAAATGTAACAGAGGCTATTCAAATTGGCCTTAGTTATCCATATCATATAGAATTAGAAAATTTTATTAAAGGTGTTTCTTATCAATTAAATAGTGCAGAAAATAAATTAAATTCTTTAATGCCTTCTATTAGGGTCAAACGAGGTCTTTTCAACGGACTTGGCAATGTAATAAAAGTCATTTCCGGGAACTTAGACGCTGATGATGCATTACGATATGATGAAGCGATTTCAACACTACAAAATTCTCAACAGGAAATTGTAAACAATCTAAATCAGCAAATCTCACTTACAAGTGATATAATTCAAAACTTTAATGAAACAATGAACTTAATAAAACATAATCAGGATATAATTTTTTCAGGAATAGAAAAAATCAGAAATTCGCTTAATACGTTTATTTTTGAATTTGATGATTATTTACAAACGCGAAATATTTTAGATCAGTTAAATCTGAATATAAATATAATTTTACAAATATTAGGGGAAATAGAAAATGCTATAGCATTTGCACGCCTTGGTATACTTCATACAAGTATAATTAAAATTGAAGAAATGGAATCAATGGTATATACAGTTTTAAAATTTCATACAGTAGATGAAATACTTTTTCAAAATTTAGAAAATGACACTTATAAATATTATGGAGTATTAGATGTAGAATCATATTACTCAGGCACAAAGATTATTTTTGTTATTCACTTTCCTATAGTATTACCTGATATATATTCCTATTATCACCTTTATTCCATACCTACCCCAAATTCTACTACGATTATCCCTCGTAATACCTATCTGATAATGAATGACGATTTCTACCAATACATCCAACAACCCTGCATCAAGCTAGAAACCAGCCACTACTGTCCAGATGGAAGAATGTCCAGGGGAGTGGAGAGCGAAGATTGCGTATTCGAATTACTACAGTTACAGCATCCCAAACCCAAGAGTTGCCAAAGAACCCCAATCAAAATTTCAAGAAATCTAGTTCAACAAATTGATGACGCTCACTACATTGCTATTTTTATTAATCGAACCAAAATAGAAACACGATGTGGAAGAAATGACTTCACATTCCTAAAAGGAAATTTTCTCATCAATGTACCTTATAAATGTGAATTTATTTTAGAAAACGAAAATTTTATAAATGAAAAATTTATAACGAAAGGTCAACCTCTATTGCTGCCTGAAGTTACCATAGATTATTCAAGAAAAGAAGAGGAACTACCCGAAATACATTTAGAAAATATACCACTAGATGACATCCATTCACTTCAAGAAAAACAAAAACAAATTAAACCAATGGTCTTGAAACATCTCAACGTAAACCCAGTTTCACCCTGGAATATAATGGCGTATATTATAATAGCCATTTTAATATGTATCTACGTCGCAACAAAAATTAGAAAACTTTATGAATTAACCACAGAAGCTTCCATAGAAGAGGTAGAAGATGAAACAGTCCATCCTGAGCCACAACCAAGGGCATTTTTCACTCCTTGAAATATGCCAAACTCTAAGGGCGGAGGTGTTATATTTGGTAACCCCGTATATGGTTCAACACTGTAGATGCTGACAGCGGACTTTATTATTTGTTTATTGTTGAATTATTATTGTACATATTTTTATTGCTGATATAGATAGTTTTGCTAGTTAATAAATTCATTTTACATATTCAGTCTGATGTTAACTGTTAAATAATAAAGATCGTAATAATAAAATAATATTGTTTATTTGAATTTTTGAAAGTAGTTGTAATAAAGTAATAAAATTGTTTTTTAAAAATAAGTTCTCGATACGGAGACTTATAAGTCCCGTATCTTGATATAGCTTTCTCTACTTGTGAAATTTACAATGCTCTAAGCTTAGCTAAGAATAATAAAGCGCCAGGGGAAGACAATATAAGTAACGAGTTTTACAAAAACATGCCTTTAAACTGGATAATGCACTTAAAATTTCTTTTCAATACTATCCTACAAGATGAAGAAATCCCATCCACCTGGCCAAATATTAAAATGATTCATATTCATAAAAAAGGCCCAGTAGATGATCCTGACAATTACCGTAGTATTGCATTAATCAATCACATAACCAAACTGTTTACGCAGCTCATTAGCACTAGACTCAGAGATTATGCTGAAAAATATCAGCTACTACCTGAGTGTCAAACAGGGTTTCGGAAAACGCGATCCTGTGATGATAACATCTTTGTCCTTTACACAATTATAAATAATTATTTACGCCTCCCGTCTAGGAAACTATTTGCACTATTTGTAGATTTTAGGAAAGCATTCGACTCTGTGGACCATGGATTACTGTGGGAAAAGCTATTCGATATTGGAGTGAGCACTAAAATTATTAGGATACTAAGAAATATCTACAGTTCAGCGTCACTGTGCATCGAACAAGGTGGTCAAATCTCCAATAAAATTAAAATAACTAAAGGTGTCCTACAAGGAGATATCTTAAGCCCCTTGCTATTCTCTCTCTTTATCTCGGATTTGGAAATTTATTTCCAAAATCATGGTGCTAAAGGAGTAACTCTTGATAACAATGAAAATATCAATATGCTGCTGTACGCAGATGATATGGTCCTACTTGCCGAATCCCAAATAGAGCTGCAAAGAAACTTTAAGATTTTAGAAGCCTATTGTGAAACGTTTAAACTGGAAGTAAACACAAGTGAAACTAAAATAGTGGTTTTCCGCAGAAGTGCTAATATGGGACAACAGCCACAATTTGATTATAAAGATGTCACTATTGAGCTCTCGAATACCTATGAATATTTAGGAACAATTTTCACATTTAACGGAATATTTCGAAACAACCTAAAGCAACGAGAACAAAAAGCGAGACTCTCCCAAGGAGCAACACTGAGAAAAATAAATTCAGCTGGTATATCATCTCTTAATTCAATAAAGACCCTGTATAACAATGTTGTACTACCCACCTTTACATATGCAAGCAGTATTTGGGCGTTAAGATACTTGGAACAAACTGAAAAAATTCAGAGTAGTTTTTGGAAAAATCTTTTATTTCTGCAAACGCGAACAGCAGCCTATATCATCAGAAGTGAGGTAGGTATCTGTAAAATAAGCTACTTTATAATAAAGCAGGCGTTAGAGCTACTGCTCAGGTTAAAGGATCACAACCCTAGAAGATACACTCATAGAGCACTTCTCCGTTTGATCCACTTAAAAGATCACTCTAACCTATGTCAAAAATATAACTGGATCGACCAATTATACCGCGGTATAGCGGCGTACTGTGATTATGATCTAGATATAAATAGTTTTAACACAAACCATATCAATAAACTTTTATCACAATACCTACAGAAAATTTTTTATGAGGATTCAAATAAAATACTTCTCAGTACACATCATACATCGTATGATGTATGATGGATCGAAATGAATCAAGCAATTATCTACAGGGGGATTCTCCATTACATATTAAAAGGCTCGTCGCACAACTCCGAACCGCTAACTCCGAAGTACTGTATATATATTTAAATAATATGTCTCACAAAATAAATACAACCCTAATCTGTTCAATCTGTAATAAACTATTACCAGAAACGCTTGAGCATATAATTTTAGTGTGTCCAATGTATCAGAGCATAAGAGCTCACTTTATTAAACCCCGGGGCCATTCAGATGACTTAGACTCACTACTTACCTCAACAGACAGAAAGCAACTGAAGGAATTATATCGATTTATGAACGAGGCAATGAAAATCAAATCATTCATAATCAATGAATAATGCGCCAAAAATGATTTGTATACGTATGTGTTGTACATATAAATGACTACGTGGGTATGTTTATACAAAATTACAGAGCAATCGTTCAGTACCTATATGCTCAAACTCAGGGTTGCTTATTGTAGAATATCTTATGTAGTACCAGCTGGCTCTCTTGTTCATGTATTATATGTATACAAAGGAACAATAAAATTTATTATTATTATTATTAAATGATGTTAAATGAAGATTAAAGTAGAGAATTATTTATGATAAGTTTATATTAATTTATTTATTTATTTTTATACTTCTATAAACACACAGAGCTGGACAAACTACTGGAGTATAACTGCTACTTACTTAATCAAAAAAAGTGCTAGCAATGTGTAGTTAATTACTACTTTTGGCAACTTTCTGTGAAAGAAAATATTTGAGTATAATTACTGTGAACAGAAGTAATTAAAAAATTTTTAAAGAAAAATTTGTTAACTACTGCCCAGCTCTGTAAATACAAGGTGCCAAGTAATTACATATAAGAGTGCTAAACAGCACTTGTGATTGTACAAATTTTAAAATAATATATCTAACATTTCATTTCCACTTAAAACACATCTGTATTTCTTTAATGCCATAAAAAAAGGAAGGAGGGACGACTACACTAACTATAGATGCATTCCAGTCACAAATACAACTATATGGAGGAGTTCTTCGAAATATAGTTGAACAGGAATACGCAGCTCATGAAATAGAAGATGAGGCAGGCAAGCAAGATTTCACATTGGACGATCATGCCTAAATCATAAATTTAGTTTAGTTCATCTAAATGAAAAGAAAGTGGCTACAAACGGATAAGTTAATCTGCTTTTTGTGGACCTTACAAAAGCCTATAACAATATTCCTCTAGAAACGTCTGGTAAGGTGTAGATCGGTCCTTGATAAATAGCAGCTCTATAATCAGGAAACATCGATATAAACGAGGTACGTGTATCTCCGAAAGCTTTGTAGTATCTGAAAGCCTACGTTTGGGATGTTATTTGTCTCTAACACTCTTTAAAATATATATGAACGAGCACTTCGAAAATGGAGAAGATCTTGCGGTGGAATGGGAATACAACTTACTGACGAGAAAACTTTATAGGTACATCTTCCATTTTGCAAGTGATAGTTGCCCAAGACAGGGAAGATTTGGAGTCTGACTGTCGGTCAATAAATCGAAGACCTAATATTCATGTGTAGGACAGGAAGCGGATAGCTTACATTTAGAAGACAATAGGTGAATACAGTAAATACACTTACATGGAAACTCAAATGGACAATACCGGCCTAACAGAAAATGAGATGGTGTATAGGATACTGAAAGGTAGAAAGGTCATTGGATATCTGAACTCAAAATTATGGTCCAAAAATACCACTCAGGTAATAAAACATGAAAGATATAATTTCATCTTTGAAAATATGGTACTGTATGGATGTGAAACAGGGTGGTAACAAAAAATATGAAGCATCGAGTAAGAAAAAATCGGATCCACAGACGGCAACTAATTTGATGTGGAAAGAATGTACGACGAACGTCAGCCAACATTTTTACTTATGGACACTACCAGGTAAAAGGAAAAGATGAAGAGCATTGCTCGATAGCTAAAAAGGCTATATCAAAACGGAATCTACATCCAGGGGGCAGGGAAGATAGGAAGGGCTGGACATTAGGAACCGGAAGAAGGAGGAAACAATGAACCCGGATAGATATAGATCCTAAACTTGGCAAACCAATTTTAAAATCGATCAATGCGGTTCCGAATATATTTTTGATGCTTTATCTGGGTTCCAATGTAGCTCTACTAGTGTGTTACGTCGTTGACACAACCGCATTCGTACGCACTACATACAGAGAAGGGTTCTAGTACTCTTAACTTTGTGAGGTCATACGATTAGATGATTGTAAGTAGTAATGAATATATTAACGGAGACATGCTTAATCTTCTTCTTATCGAATATGTGTAGAGTATCCACGAAGAGAACGACATATATCTCCTTCACATTCAGGGCCAAATTCGTCGGAGCTGCGGATTCGTTCGTCTAATTATTTTTAGTGACTATTTGCTTGACAATATAGAGAGATGACTCTCATTTGTCGGTTTGTGGTGGCTTCATTTCCATGTTTGCCTATCTGTTGTATGCCATACATTATACATACTTATTATTGTATGATATTTTTAGTCGATAAAATTTGTTTTTATGATGTATTTGGAAGTTTGCGAGTCCGGGACTGTCTCCACTGAACCAAATATTCTATACCTTTTTTTTTGTAAACCATAAAATCATCATCTGATCTAAAAGTCACCGCAAATTTAATATTTTTTTAAATCTTTTTCTCATAATTATCTTTTAGCCCAGACATAATTTATCTGCAAACTTGCACTCTTAATTTAAATTTGGTATGCTTCACTTCTTTGTATACAAAGTGATTTAGTTGAAACAATACGTATGAAATTTTTTATTTTTCAGAGTTTCCTTAATTTTTTATGGAAGAATTCATATGTTGTGACCGCAGAAATTTTTATCCAGTTTTAACTATTAGTTCGGCAGTCAAGTTTGATCTAATATGCAGTACTGCACCGTTAGTTTAAAAGATCAAAGTGTCAGTTTCTGATATATAGTTATTGATCGGAAGTAATTACACGAGTGAATCAAAATTTCCGATAATTGGCCATGAAAGCATGTTGTCTAAAAATTGCATGAGTTTATTTTCGTATTTTATGAAAATATGAGAATAACCGAATATAGTTTTTTAGTGAAAACATGCTTGTATGGACAATTATCAGGTTTATTTTGATGCACGAGTGTAATACGGTAAACTATTTCCGGAGTTGAAAAAAAAACGTGTGTGTTAAGTTTGAACTTTTATTTAAATTTACATTAAGCAGGTAGGTACATATTAATTAGGAAAAAATAACAAAATAAACACAACCTAAAAATTGCACAGTTGTAAAAATTTGTATTTTTTGGGCCTGGTGCACAACTTGTTAATATATTTAATATATCTAGTAGGCACATATTTTTTTATCAATTTATTTAGGTTAGTAGTATTATTGTCTTCCATTTTTTCTACCATACTTGCATGGTGTTCCTCGTCCAGTTGGAGAAATGGTTTTATGGACTTCGGGTTTGACGTATCCAGCCATTTTATTCAACGTATTTTCTTCAACCCCTTTCTTAGCTAAGTTTGAAACGGCTGTTGCACTTAGTGAATGATAGGATATTTTAACTTTTTCTGATGTCAAACCTGAGTTTTTTGCTTTCATTGGTGTCAACTGATAGATCGAGTTTCTCTGACAGGATTGTTCTTATACCACTTGCTCAATTTTCGAAATGGATTACCAGTTGAGAAAATTCTTGGAATATTTATATAATTTCGCTTCTCCACAAACTTTCTGAACAACCTTACCGGACACAAATAAGTGTTAAGTACCCCCTAAACAAGAAACATAACAAGTCTTTTTTGTGATGTTCTTTTTAGACTTTTCGTCATGGTTATTTAAAACGTTAATAAGATATCTCCTAGATGTCCTTATTTTATAACCAACTCTATTAACATCCATGTCATGTAAATAAAACATATTTTTGATGTACACATTAATACTTGAATTCGCAGTTACATACACATCCTATGAACTTCTTCTCAGTAACTTCCTATAGGAAACATTCATACGATGTTAATTTGTATACTTCTCACTAATGTCACATACAGAACGTTACTGTAATATTACAAATTAACATGTTTCTAAGATGATCACATGTTGCAGTTACTTTTACATCTTTCGAAATAATTTTTAGAATCATCCAGCTATTACGTCTGTACGATGTTAGTTCATAAAACTCTCAGTACAATCTCATATTAAACATCACAGTAACATAAAAAAAAGAAGAAAAGAGAAGAGGAACTAACGAACGAATCAAACAGTAGTTATCTGTGGAATCAAATGACAAGCATGAAATGGCGGATGGTTTTCAGTTATGTGTTATATTTTATTTTCAGGAAGCCCATATTTTGCAAGTAGTAATTGAATAAAGTGGTCTACGTTTTCGTTAATTCCTACTTAGCTACAGTTTCTATACTTAGTTATAATTCTTGTTATAATGGACGAACAACAATTGCTATCGGTAAGTACCTATTCCAAAATCATAATTATTGAAACTTAATACTCATTCAATACTTTAATCGGCTATTGTACATTGAAATTCCAGGTGGCGGAATTGTACACTAGTATTATATAACAGAGTTTACAAAATAAGGGTGTTTTCAATTTTTGAAATATTTTAGTTAGTAGGTATATTTTAAAAACGATTCACAATATTTCAAATCCTAGACATGCATTATACCCTACAAAAAACTTAATATTGAAAGAGGGTAGATATTATTATTAATAATAGAACATGCTCATATGTTGGCAGATATTTGAATCTAGGAGAAAATATTTTCAATGTTCAAGATGTTTCAGAAGCTACTTACACAAATAAAATGAAAAACAAATAGTTGGTAATTATGTAATGAAAGGGGAGTAACTATTTCAGATAGTCTGATACAAACATTGTATTAAACAGTACAAAAAATATTGAATCAAGTATATCTAGTTCTAGTTTTTGTAGTAGTATTCTTAGCCGTCAATATAGTTTTGCAGGTTTTGAAATTTTTTACATTATTACTGACAATTCTTGTGAAAAATTAGAGACTGTTTAAGACTAAAAATAGAAATTTATGTTAAAAAGCTCATTTCCATTTGAAAATTCACTGAATACAATAAATAAGCTACAATTAAGGATACAATTGATTATAAACTCTTTTAACTTGATAATGTGTTCATATCTCTTCTCCATAAGTAGTTTTTTTTTGTATACAGTGTATTAAAAATGCTTAGTTTTCATTAATTTACAATTCCACGATGTTAATATACAATTTGTTCCAGGATGAAAATAACAAGATGAGAATAGTATATTATTTTATACAGAAAAGAAGTATGCATTTTCATAGCACACCTGAATTTACCTGCCACATGGAGTGAGGCATGTAATAGTAGGTAAATCATGAAAAGTCACTTCTCGAAATGAAATATGTTATTATTCCTTTGAAGAAACCCGCATGTATCTTATGGAAAATGGGTCCTTGTCAATTGACTGAAAATCAAGTTTGATGTAGTTTATGATGATCGATCAAAGGTCTCCATGGGCACAATTTGATCTAAAGTAATTGTTTTATTAGCTGTTGTTCAGAACACCTTTGAATGTTTCACAGCTAAGGATTCTGAAGTGTACATTATGGAATCGTCGAGCCACTCAAAACAGCCACTCTTGCGTGAGAAAAACTAACCGTAAGTAAACGATAGAATTTTCTTTAATCAGATTGGATTTCTGTTGATGTAACGTAATGTTTCATTAAATATCTATGGTGTAAAATTTTTATTAGTTTTAAGATAATTAAAAAACTATTCTAATAAATTTTCTGTAAACTAGCTGTAATGTATATGTATCCGTTAAACTTTATTAATTAATTTCTGAAGCAAATCCACTAGAGTACGAAAACATCTCCAATATAGGTGAGGGTAAATATATTAAAATCCTTAAAATTCGTACAAGTTTTTTAATTACCACATGCCAACTAGTTTCGACTTAACAAGTCATCATCAGGGCGGGTAAGCTACAATTATGATGGTAAATTTAATTTAGCAAATCGAATTCTATTCATACAACTGACACTTACTAGTCAATCAAAAAATTTCCATAGGACGTATAACAACATGAATTTAAAATAAACAGCGAAAACAATACAAGACAACAGAACTAGACGAACTAACGTTTTAAATAATTTGATCATTAACACACTCAAGTGAAGATAACTTTTTATAATCTAAAATTCTAAACAGTGGCGGAACTTCAATAGTTGATTTTAAATTTAATGATATAGTATTTTCATTATTAATTGATTTAAAAATTTCTAAGTTCTCCAAAGCGTTTAGTATAGTTCCATGTTCACAAACATGTAAAATTTTAAAATTTTCATCCACCACAAAAGAATGGTTATTAAGTAGTAAATGTCTGTAGAAAACAGAACTATTCCTTGTCAAATGTTCTTGGATTCTCAACTTAAACCTCCTACCACACTGCCCTATGTATTCGGCGGTGCAATTATTACAAGTCAACCTATAAACCCCACTTCTATCAAATTGTGAAATTGGGTCTTTGGGAAAAATTTTAAAATTTTACATGTTTGTGAACATGGAACTAGACTGGACGCTTTGGAGAACTTAGAAATTTTTAAATCAATTGATAATGAAAATACTATTGAAGTTCCGCCACTGTTTAGAATTTTAGATTATAAAAAGTTATCTTCACTTGAGTGTGTTGATGATCAAATTATTTAAAACGTTAGTTCGTCTAGTTCTGTTGTCTTGTATTGTTTTCGCTGTTTATTTTAAATTCATGTTGTTATACGTCCTGTGGAAATTTTTTGATTGACTAGTAAGTTACAGTTGTTTGAATAGAATTCGATTTGCTAAATTAAATTTACCATCATAATTGTAGCTCACACGCCCTGATGATGACTTGTTAAGTCGAAACTAGTTGGCATGTGGTAATTAAAAAACTTGTACGAATTTTTAGAATTTTAATATATTTACCCTCACCTATATTTATTAATTCAGTTTCAAAGTATGTTACGTTATGGTAACTACAGATTAATATACCCTTTTTTATTTCATGCTTTCACTGAATGTGGTCAATAATTCCCACTTTCCAAACTTGTTATGTAATATGCTTACACAATTTTATTTTTCTAGGTTGGTTTCCAGGACTAGATATTTTTTTTCTAATTTTGTACCTGTTTTTTCCAAATTTACTGTACTGTTCATTAATAGTGAATAAACGTTTTAAATCCTTTATTGATTTTTTTGCTATTTTATTTTAAATATACAGGATGAACAACTAAGAACGACTGTAGGCCACATCTCAGAAAAGAATCATGGTACAACTTTCAAAAGATAACCTTCAGTGATCCTGAAAAATATTTTGCAGTCTCTAAAATATCCACTTGGGGTGGAATGAATACTCGAAAACATATTACTCCAAAAAAACATACTAAAGGTGCCCTAAAATTACAATTTTTGAAGTTTTGATGAGATTATGAATAAATTTAATTGGGGAGTTTTTTTGCCATTATTCTTCAAATAATGGGTGGGGAAAGTTCAAAGTTATGACCAAATGTAACTTTCTCGTTTTTGAGCCGATATTAATGATTTTAGCTGCATTTAAAAGAGTTTTTCTGTTTAATAAGATTGATAACAAAATTGGACAATTTTGTATCCACTCGGAAATTTCAAATGTAAATTGAAGCATTTTTTAAATTTTTATATCTGATATTGTGAATCTTATATCTTGGAATAGATTCCTATTTTTTAAACCCTTTTCATCAGAATTTACAAAATGCCTCATTGCATTTGAAATTTCCGAGAAAAATGGAGAAATTGTCGACTTTTTCACATAACGATGACAAAATTGTTCAATTTTGTTATTTTTGTTAAGGAAAAACTCTCAAATGACGCCAAGAGCATGGATATCGATTAAAAAAAAGTGTTACGACATTTATTTTCTGGGTTGAAGCTTCCCTCACCCCTTACTTGAAGAATAAGAACAAATAGTCCCTAACTACATTTTTCATAATCTCAACAATATATCAAAAATTGTATTTCTAGGATACCTTTAGTGTGTCTTTTTTGGAGATAATCACAGTATTATATTTTTAAGTGTTCATTCCACCGCATAGCAGATATTTTAGGAACTCAAAAATATTTTCCAGTGATTGTTCAGGGTCATTTTCCTAAAGATATTTTTGTGAAGTTGTATCATGACTATTTTTTGAAATATGGCCGACAGCCGGCGTTCTTAGTTGTTCACCCTGTATTTGCTGATTAGGCACAGAAACATATATAGGATGTCATCTAGAAAGTTTGAGGTATATTATTCAGAGGTTTATGTAATGTCCATACAACATCTACCAGAATACACTGTATTGTTTTTGAAATGTCGCATTTAGATCATTGATAAGATGTTATTTTTTAGACATTGCATTAATATCGACAAGATGGTAAAAGGCATTTCAGAATGTAACAGAAATCTTGTTTTTAGTTCGTTATAAAGACTTCCATTTGAGGAAGTTCTAGTAACATCACAGTAATGTAAAAAGGCAGCTCTTTAACATCGCTAAGAAGTTAAGTTGAAACATCACAAAAGTGCATGTGCATGTGATGAAAACAAGAGGAAAAAAAAGAAAAACATTATCACAATGTGATGTTGAATTAACATAACTGTAATATTTATTTGCATAGTGAGTATGTTTCTAACCAGCTACTTGGAAGGAGCGCCAGGTTGATTCCCTCCTTGCTTGTTTTTTCAAATATTGGGTTGTATTCCAGTCTGTTCGGCTTTCCATCGCGTTATTAAAGTTTTTTTTGAAATAGGAAGTTAAACATTTTAATCCCTCTTCTGCTCGCCTTGCTAATTCGTAATATAAAGCAAAAAATAACATTTTTTCGTATTTGAATAATACAGCGCTTTGTTTTCTTTTTCGGGGGTCTGATTCTTTTCTTTTGGCATTTTTTGCCTCGCGAGTAATTTTAAATTATGTGTCATTTGCCACCGACGGTTTTGAAGTGTTTTCGATTAAACTATAATTTCTTTTTTTAATGAAATCCATAAACTTCTTCCATATATATTGATGGTTCAGTATTGTATTTTTACGTTTCCTTTTGGTCACTTTTCCTTTCCCGCAAAGTGATATTTCAACGACTTAAAATTCAATATTTATGCATATCAAAATAACGTATGTACAGACAAATACGTGAGCGCCTATGGGGAAATTTTCGATACCACCCGGACAATTATCGCTAAATATGTATATGTATAATTGTTGTTAAATGCTAGATCATAATGATTTTTTTTATTCAGAAATGAGGAACTTGGTTCAAATAAGCATCACCTGTTAAAATTCTGTGTTGCCACATGAAATATGTGAACATCTAAAAAACACTATGTACATAACATTTAGAAGGCGTAAGTTTGTTTTTACCTCTCCCATAGGCCACCGACAAATTGAATCGATCTGATTTATGATACTAAAACCTTTCGCAAATTCAGTAAAATTATACAGTGTCATAAAGAATGATGACTTATTATTTCTCAACTTCTGGATACTGTATTTAAATGACGAGTAAAATTTCATCTAAGAAGTTCGGTTTAATCGTCTTATTTTGCTGTTGTTCTTCCTAAGTGTATAATCACATCTTCTTTCACTTTATTTTTCCTAAAGGTTTGAATATCCAAAGTTTTTTCATCTTCTCTGGAAGAGAACAAAATAGACATACTTATTTATACCGATCTAAGCGCAACAAAATATCCCCAAAATCCTATATATCAGCCTCTACATTGTTAAACCATTCATCTTATAGTTAATTCACATAAAAATAAACGGTTTTAAGGATTGAAACTAACTTTTCTAAAATGCTGACATACCAACATTTCCCCAAAAATGTCGTACCTATATCTGATTTTATAGGACCCGTTTTACTGGATCTGGTGAGCTTAAAATCAATAGGGTTCATCTAGAACACGACGTAAAACATATCCAATCATGAAATTGGTTACTTGTATACACTCCAGAGGCTATATCGTGCAAAAAAACCGAAATTTCCACAAAAATTATCAAAAATGCAGTATATATCAGGATTTATAGAACCCGTTGTACTAGCAATGGTGAGTTGAAAAAAAAATAGAAATTACTCAAAAAAAAATCCAACTTATTTTTTGGGTAAACCAATACTTGTCTTGCATCGTAGTTAGGGTTGGCGGAAAAGTAATACTGGAAATTTCATATGTAGTTGTTGGAGAGATATAGCTGAGAATTGTATGTTCTGACGAATGCTATTTTATCATAGGAACATTTGTCTATTTTTCAGCTAACCACTGTATTCATAATTAGCAGTATAATTTACTTATTATGAATATAAATTTAGTACCATTTCAGACTCAACTTCTCTGTATATATTTTCAAACAAACGGGAATGAGTTCATCATTACCAATTTAAACAAGTAGTAAATCGAAACATGGTCGTTGATCTTGTTGAGATTGAGCGACACGACTAGATAACAGTATTATCTTTTTTTATTAACAATCTCATTACTTTTTTCTTATTCTATGTGATTATTTTAAACTATGCAGACGAACTTTTTTTTCTAAAAGCTAAGTAGTTTCGTGGATTATTAAGTTTACCTTGATTGCACAGTTGAAATTTCCTATTAAAGGTAAATAAATCATATCGGATTATATAGAAACACGAAAGATTATCAAATCGACAGCGTAACCACAAATAATAGATAAAGTAGTCAGTGCTAATGAAATTTAGATCAACTTACGAAAACATGATGCCTACAAGGAACACTAAAACAAAAATGGAAGAACTACATTTGTGAATAGAAATTAAACGAGTACAACAAAATGGTTTGAGTAGTCTATTTACCACGATTAGAGAGTGTTAGTTCCCAGAATCTCAGTCCTACAGCAGCGCCTCTCAAACTTTTGCTCTTCGCGTACCCTATTTTAATTCTAAAAATGTTGCCTCTCCCAATACGTAGACGTAGGAATTCAAATTACACTAAGCAACACTGTCTAGTATATGGCTCCGGAAATGCTTTAGGAAAGTTCGCGCCCCATATCCAAGCTTCCTGACCTTTCTCGAACTGTGGGAATTGAAGCAACGTAACTATAAATAGAACTAGAAGTTAACTGTCTCGGTCCTTACTTCGTGGAATCTGCTCTGCTATGTCTTATTAGTGTTTTAAATGAAACTCACGGTTAATTCCACAATATATTGTGGAATTAACTAGAAACCGTGAGTTTCATTTAAAACACTAATAAGACATAAAAGTTCATACTCCATAATCTCAGTTCAACTGAGGTGTTCTAACACTAAGTAGCAAGCATTATTATGAATTATAGGTAGATGTAGAAGTGTGGACAAATTTTTAAAACGAAAACTTTAGGATGACGTGGCTTGTACCTCGACAGGGTCAAGTGGAGATTGCCCGAAATCTAAAACAAAAAAATATGACCAATCATATCAAAATTTAGACTTTTCTAGCTTTGAAGTGAGTGGCGAAGGAAAACCTTAATGTGTTATATTTTTAAAAGTATTGGCTGCAGATAGCATGAATCCAAATAAAATGAAGAAGCATCTAGAAACGGTGCACAGAGAATATGTCAATAAACCAGGTTATGTTTTTTTGGAAAAACTGAGTTTGATCAAAAAACAGAAGTGAAAATTCTATATAGTGCTGGAAGTAAATGAGAAGGCTCTCTGGCATCATACAAAGTCGCTTAGAAAGTAGTTAAATGCAAAAAACCTCTATTGAGGAGCAACTACTTTTACCCGCTTGCAAAGACATTGTAGAAAGAATGTTTAGGAAAAATTTTGCTTCACAAATGCCTCTCTCAAATGTCACAATCTGTCGACGAATTTGCGATATATAATTTGATACTCAACAGCAGCTCGAATCTGAGCTTAGTGGAAAATTGTTTGCTATACAACTTTACGAAGCAACTGACTCCAGTAATAATTCCCATTAGATTTGCTACAGGTTCTAAAATATAAGAAGGTGAATTGTTTTTGGAACAGATGGAATATCTACAGCCATCGAATTGTTCGAGATTACAAATGGTGCTATTAAAAGAAATTCCAATGGCGAAGCCATGGTAAATACAACATCGATAGTGAAAAGGGTAAGTTCAGAAATTATCTGGACGCCCTGCGTGACACATCGGGAAGCATGAACA
This sequence comes from Galeruca laticollis, assembly GCA_963921935.1. Lineage (NCBI taxonomy): Eukaryota > Metazoa > Arthropoda > Insecta > Coleoptera > Chrysomelidae > Galeruca > Galeruca laticollis. Next base: position 218,496,322 of record OY998178.1, on the reverse strand, counting down.
TCAAAATTACCAAATACTGTACTAAACGTAATTTTGACAATAGTTATTGAAGTAGTTAACGTCATAAAAACCAAACCACGAAAATCAAGGATGTTCTGTGTTTTATGTGAATCTACCAATCTCTTTCTATGGCGAAACATTTTTTCATAATAAAATGTTTAACTACTCTAACTAGCAACTACTTTACTGCGTAGTATTTGCAACATTAACCGACCGCAATGAAAACAAAGTAACATGTAACATGTTTTCGACGTGTTAACAGAAAGTTTATCAGAACAGAGCTTCTCGTACAATAATACCAGTCAAATTCAAATTTATTCCTACTATTAGGAATGCAAATTCATAATGGTACTTTAGTTCTCTTAAACTCACAATATTGAGGTAAAGCTGCTTTTGATTGTTTATCTGGTCACCAGTGTTGTTACGTGCCATCATTGCTACGAATTGGTTTATAAGAAGATCTCGTATGAATTTTACCAAAATTTCATGTATTATATACAGGGTGTCCCGGGACTAATGGGAAAAAAGTCCGGAGCGTATAATATGAGCCAAAATAATGTTAGTACTTCATATAAACTATTTCCATGCAGGCCCTCGTTTCCGAGTTATAGGCCTCCAAAGTTTGAATTTTGAATTTTGTTTTTATTTTTATTTTTTGTACTAGTTATTTGATCTTTATAAAATTCACGTCAAAGCTATAATGTACGTGTATGTTTATTTTGGAAAGGTGAACAGATTTACAGTAGTGTCTTGAAGCCAGGGACGGACTAGTTGCAATGGTTAGTGATCCAAAACTTTTGCATGGATGGCACACCCTATATGAAATTATCGAAATTTACTTTCCCACATATTAAGCTAACGAAAAGGTACAATTGTTTGAATTCGATAAAATAAGCCGTTTGGCTAATATTTACAGTTTTATTAATGCACTACTACGTACCAATTCACGCATTCACCCTTTTTATACGTACACAACGAGGTAAAACTAACTTATTAATACGATGTCCAAGATTTACCAACAGTACTACAAAAAAATGATTTACCGATAGCAGGAGATAAAAAACATTATCGACTTATTAATTCGAAAGCTGGTAAAAACTTTTTAAAAGTGTTTTTACCGTTTATCAAGTAACCATAGGATTAGTTGTCAAACGTTGTGCAGAATAGTTCGTAGTCAGCACTTGTCAATAATTCATAAGTCCTTAATTTAACAGTTACAATTCACTTTTATTGAGTACGAGGATATGCATTTAATGTATGGACTGGCTTCACGAAACTGTTTAAACTGTTTTGAGGGGCCAGAAGGCTTTTTGCAGAACATTTTGCAAACAGAGCATTGCCAGACAGACGAATGTTTGAACGTATTGATCTCAGGTTACGAGAAATAGGCATGAATAAGTAAATGTAATTTTCCATGTATACAAAACAAAATAATACATTTTAGGAAATTTTTCGCCAAAAAAGGTGGAGAAGGTCCAGTACGAAACTTACGTACTGTGGCAGTTGAACAAGACTTGTTAAATGCAGTTGATAAAGAACCTTCAACGAGTTTACGAAAAATATCAAGAGAACATAACGTCTCGAAATCAGTTGTTCATCGCGTCCTGGAAGAATAGTTGTTATATCCTTTTCACATGAAAAATGTACACAGTATGACAGTGGCTGATTAACCTGCACGACTTGAGTACAGCCAGTGGTTTCTGCGACAACAACAAATAGACAATACATTAATTAGTAACGTTCTCTTTATGGACGAATCCGGTTTCACCAGAGATGGAGTCATTAATTCTCATAATATGCATTTATGGGATGATGTGAATCCACATGGCATTATCCAAACTAGGCACCAGTATAGATTCATGGTTAATGTTTGGAGTTTTTGCAAAATGCGTTATGGAACCCTCCTCATTTCAGTTTAGATGTACGACAGCATTTACACACAAGGTTTCCTAATAGATGGATTGGTCGTGGAGGCCCTTTTCAATGGCCACCGCGATCAGGAGACGTTAATCCTATGGATTTCATTCTCTGAGTTTATCTCAAAAGTAAGGTATACGCAACACTTGTGCAAACAAGGCAAGATTTAATAGACAGGATTGTGTTACACTGCAATGTTATTAGAAATAATATGGGATTGCTTTTTCAAGTGCAAAAAAACAACCTTCGTAGACTTAGAATGTACGTGGAACTGGAAGGAGCTCATATTTAACATTTATTAGAATAACGTTAGTTTTTGTTGTTGTTTAGGAATTAGTTTTAGTCTAATGTTGTATAACTTGTGTTTTTTGAGGTTTTCTTAATGGCTTAATAACGTTGTGTGCGTAATTTTGATTAAAATCAACTAATTACGTTGTTTGCCTACCTATTCAATCCCCATTAAATAAGATCTTAATGTTTTTATCATCTGCTATCATCAAATTATTTTTGTGTAGTACTGTAGGTAAATCTTGGACATCGGATTAATAAGTTAGTTAGGTAAATTGGTACGTAGTGCATTGATAAAACTGTAAATATTAGCCAAACGGCTCATTTTATCGAATTCCAACAAGAGTACCTTCTCGTTAGCGTAATGTGTGAGGAAGTCAATTTCGATAATTTCATATAGGGTGTGCCATCCCTGCAAAATTTTTGGATCACTAACCATTGCGAGTAGTCCGTCCCTGGCTTCAAGGCAATATTGTAAATCTGTTTACCTTTCCAAAATAAACATACACGTACATTATAGCTTTGCCGTAAATTTTATAAAGATCAAATAACTAGTACAAAGAATAAAAATAAAAACCAAATTCAAAATTAAAACTTTGGAGGCCTATAACTCGAAAACGAGGGCCTGCATTGAAAAAGTTTATATGAAGTACTAACATTATTTTGGCTCAGATTATACACTCCTGACTTTTTTCCCATTAGTCCCGGGACACCCTGTATATATATGTACAACCTGATAATATTACTTTTTCGTCCAACCTATCTAGCGAGAAAAGTATTGGTGTACCCCAAAAAAAGGAATTTTGAAAAAAAAATTTGAATTATCTTCACGTTTTTCATCAATAATAATACGAAAAAATGATTTTTAGAAAAAAAATCCTGTGTGTAGGCCGTCGTCGTCGTTGTCGTCGGCCACTTTTCGTTACATGTCTTGTTAGCAAGATACAGCATACGGAGTACAGAAAGTCACCAATTTTATGTTTAAATATTGTTCAGGATATCTCACAGATGAACCCTATTGATATTTAGCTTACCAAAGTTAGTACAACGGGTGCTATAATACTTGAAGTAGGACATATTTGTCATTTTGTGAGAAATTCCAGTTTATTAGCACGATACAGCCTCCGGAGTGCAACAAATCACCAATTTTATGATTGAATACTATTCAGTACATCACACATATGAACCCTATTGATTTTCAGCTCACCATAGCCAGTACAACAGGTGCTATAGTACTTTAAGTACGACATTTTTAGCATTTTTGGAGAAATTTCAGTTTGTTAGCACGATGCAGCCTCCGGAGTATATACAAGTGACCAGTTTTATGATTGGATATTATTCAGAGCGTCTCAATGATGAACCCTATTGATATTCAGCTCACTGAAACCAGAACAACGGGAGCTATGGTACTTGAAGTACCCAATTTTTGGAGAATTTTCAGTTTGGTAGCCTCCAGAGTGTATATAAGTGACTAATTTTATGATTGAATATTGTTGAAGGTATCTCTTAGATGTATCCTATTGATTATCAGCTGACTAGAGCGAGTACAGCGGATCTTATGAATCCAGAATAACTATATTACTTTTCCGCCCGACCTATCTAATATGCGAGAAAAGTATTGGTTCGCCCCAAAAAAAGTTGGAATTTTAAAAAAATTTGTTCAGTTATTTATACGTTTCCCATCTAGAACAACACAAAAAAACGGGTTCTAGAGAAAAAATCCTGTGTGTATATCGTCGTTGTCGTCGGCCACTTTTGGTGACATGTATTGTTAGGACGATACATCGTCCAGAGTGCAATGAGTCACCAATTTTATGATTGAATATTGTTCAGGACCTCTCACAGATGAACCCTATTGAGTTTCAGCTCAGCAGACCTAGTACACCGAGTGCTATGCTACTTGAAGTACGATATTTTTTGAGAAATTTTAGTTTGTTAGCACGATACAGCCTACGAAGTGCAACAATTCACCAATTTTATGGTATAATATTATTCAAAACATCTCACAGATGAACCCTATTGATTTCCAGCTCATCAGGTACTATAGTACTTTAAATATGACATTCTTGTCATTATTGGAGAAATTTTAGATTGTTAGCACGTTACAGCCTCCGGATTATATACAAGTGACCAATTTTAAAATTGGATATTATTCAGAGCGTCTTAAATATGAACCCTATTGATATTCAGCTCACTAAAGCCAGTTCAACAAGTGCTATGGTACTTGGATTACCTAATTTCTGTAATTTTTGGAGAATGTTCAGTTTGTTAGCACAATACAGCCTCCAGAGTGTATACAAGTAATTAATTTTGAGATCGAATATTGTTCAAGGCGTCTGATAGATGAACCTTATCCATTTTTAGCTCACCAGAGCTAGTACAACGGGTGCTACGGTACCTGAAGTGCCACATTTTTGGTCCTTTTAAGTAGAAATTTCGGGTACTTAGCACGATACATCCCCCGAAGTGTAAACAAGTGACAATTCTTTGAGGGAATATTGTTTAGGGTCTCTCACAGATGCGGAAAATTTAGTTGTAATCTTTAAAACCGTTCATTTTTGGAGAAATTCCGGATTGTTACCACCCACATCCCTTTCCCCCCCGAAGTATATGCAAGTGACAGTTTTGTTATAGAATATTGTCCAGGGCATCTCACAGATGCGGAAAAGTTTGTTTTAATCTTTTAAACCGTTTATTTCTACTAAAAATATATCTTTAATATTGCTAGTTTGTAATAAAATGAATTAATACAGTACAAAAGGCGACTAATTGTTATTAAGCATTAACCTGAAATAATCATTTATAACATAAATGCACCGCAGCTATATCGAGAATAACCTAAACTAATTCAAGTATCAATTCATTTCATTTGATATCTGATCCCAAACAAATAATTAATTATTAGTTAAACGAAAGTCATCATTCAAAAACTGTTTCCCTTGCATTATAGATTAAGGAATTATAGTTTCAAGTCAGGTATTATCTTTACCGTATTAATTACAAAATACGTGGGTGTGGAATTTAAAAACTCACGCACATGCAGAGATCTTCTTATTTATTAATCGGTAGTGGATATCACTTTTAATTAATTATTCTGATACAAGAACACCTCGAATAGATAAATATCTTTCTTTCTCTTAATTTCATTGATCAACCAGTAGTCAACACTGAATTTATTGGTCGAGCAAATTATTAGTACAGTAAAAATGTTGATAACTGAAATAGGAAAATGGAGAAGGAATCGAGACCATTTCATCTGCCGTATAAATAATAAACTATCACTTATACGCATATAAAGCTCTAATTTTACTTTTCCGTCCAATCCTATCTAAAATGCGTGAAAAGTATTGGTTTACGCCAGAAAAATGACGGGTTTTAAGATAAGAAATCCTGTGTGTGTGTCGTCGTCGTTGTCATCGGCCACTTTTTGTAACATGTCTTTTTAGCACGATACAGCTTCCGGAATGCATGCAAGTCACCAATTTTATGATTGGGTATTGTTCAGGACATTTCACAGATAATCCCTATTGATTTTCAGCTTATCGGGGATAGTGCAACGGATAGTATACATCCAGATATACTACATTTTCGGTAATTTCTGGAGAACTTTCGGTTTGATAGCACGATATAGTCTCCTGAGTGTATACAAGTGACCAATTTCATAAGTGGATATTGTTCAGGGCGTCTATCAGATGAACCCTACTGACTTTCAGCTCACCAGAACCAGTACAACGGGTCCTATAAATCCAGATATATTGAATTTTTGGAGAAATTTCTATTAGTGTTTTTAAATGAAACTCAAGGTCTCTAGTTAATTCCACAATATAATACAAGTTATTGAAAATTCTAAAAAATTGACAATTGTTTCGATAAATCAATATCATCGTCAGAATGACAGAAGTTACATTTCATTTTATGCCTACCTGATGTTTAGAAGTTATATTTGGCTAGACCAAGAAGTAACCTAACTTGTGATTGGCTTAATATATGTTTATAGAAAAAAGAAGAAGATGTGATATTACAAATATTGAAGCTCAGATATTATTAGCCCTATGGTGATATCCTGGATATCATTTTTCCAATTAAGATCAGGATAACTGTACAATGATATAGAAAACCAGGAAAACTATATCTGCTGATCTTTACAATTATCACTTAAGAAGACAGTTTATTAGTGGAGAATTCCCTAGATTTAACTGTTCATTGACAACTTCATATTGTGGGTTTCTTAAATGTCTCCTAATTTCCAGTTCTTCAAGGAAATCCAGTTCTTGTTTCTTTTCACAAATATGCAGTACTTCTAGTTTTGTGTTAGGTGTCAATGAATGATTTATGTCAAGTAGATGTTTTGCGTAGTGGGATTTATCTGGTTGTTTTAATCTGTATGCTCGTAAGTGCTCACTGTATCGTATTTCAAAATTCCTAAGGGTCTGACCCAAATAGACAGCATTACATTCTGGACATTTGAGTTTATATATACCTGACTTCTTTAATAGTGGTATTTTTGTTTTTACATTTAACAATTTTGTAATAACGTTACTTTCTGTTTTAAAAGAAATTGTTGTATTCGTTGCTGAAGATATTATCTTTGAAATATTATTAGAAATATTTCCTGCATATGTGATGGTTTTATAAGTTTTAATTTCATCAGCTTGTTTAGGATATATTAGTTGTAATGCCACTTTTTCCTCTTTTTTACTAATATATCCTAAACAAGCTGATGAAATTAAAACTTATAAAACCATCACATATGCAGGAAACATTTCTAATAATATTTCAAAGATAATATCTTCAGCAACGAATACAACAATTTTTTTTAAAACCGAAAGTAACGTTAGTACAAAATTGTTAAATGTAAAAACAAAAATATCACTATCAAAGAAGTCAGGTATATATGAACTCAAATGTCCAGAATGTAATGCTGTCTATTTGGGTCAGACCCTTAGGAATTTTGAAATACGATACAGTGAGCACTTACGAGCATACAGATTAAAACAACCAGATAAATCCCACTACGCAAAACATCTACTTGACACCAATCATTCATTGACACCTAACACAAAACTAGAAGTACTGCATATTTGTGAAAATAAACAAGAACTGGATTTTCTTGAAGAACTTGAAATTAGAAGACATTTAAAAAATCCACAATATGAAATTGTCAATGAACAGTTAAATCTAGGGAATTCTCCACTAATAAACTGTCTTCTTAAGTGATAATTGTAAAGATCAGCAGATATAGTTTTCCTGGTTTTCTATATCATTGCACAGTTATACTGATCTTAATGGGAAAAATGATATCCAGGATATCACCATAGGGCTAATAATATCTAAGCTTCAATATTTGTAATATCACATCTTCTTCTTTTTTCTATAAACATATATTAAGCCAATCACAAGTTAGGTTACTTCTTGGTCTAGCCAAATATAACTACTAAACATCAGGTAGGCATAAAATGAAATGTAACTTCTGTCATTCCGACGATGATATTGATTTATCGAAACAATTGTCAATTTTTTAGAATTTTCAATAACTTGTATTATATTGTGGAATTAACTAGAGACCTTGAGTTTCATTTAAAAACACTAATATGAGCATATTCCACGAAGTAAGGGTCGAGACAGTCAATTTCAGGAGAAATTTCTGTTTTTTGGCACAATAAAGCCACCGGAGTGTATACAAGAGACTGATTTTATTAGTTAATATTGTTCAGGGCGTCTCACAGACGAATCCTATTGGTTTCCAGCTCATCAATCTCATCAGAGCCAGTACGACTCCTATAAATCAAGAGTAACTGCTCGTCACTCGCGCGATGTCACGTTCCGACTTTGCCCTCTCCCTCTTTTTGTCAGCCTCTCCTCTCTCTCTCTCTCTCTCTCTCTCTCTCTCTATCTCTCTCTCTCTCTCTCTCTCTCCTCTCTGTGTCTCTCTGTCTCACTGTCTTTCTGTCTTTCTGTCTTTCTGTCTGTCTCTCTCTCTCTCTCTCTCTCTCTCTCTCTCTCTCTCTCTCTCTATTTTTTTATTTACTAAAAAATTATATCATCTGTGGCCAAATTATGCATACATTTGCAATATATTCTATTAATTTTACATGCATTTATTAAAATCAGTTCCAAAGATTGAAAGTTGTAACTTTTCTAAAAAGATTTCCATCATGGATGAGTGATGAACATTTCGCATTTTCTTAAGTTGGTAATTCTGTATAGTTTTGTAACGAGCGCTCATCGACCAACGAATATTCAGTGAAAAGTATAAATATTGAAAAATCAAAATTATGGGTAGATACAATCTAATTCTTGCCAGTCAGAAGATATGGAATTTTTCCAGCGTATAATGATTACGTTTTTAAGGAATATTTCAGGATGTCTGCAAGAGTTATAGAGGTATATGAATTTATCTGTAAGAAAGAAATTAAATTAATTATAACGTATTTCAATATTTATGATAAATACTACTACAGAGGTTACTTTTTTATTATCCGTCATGCTATATGTAGCATTATTATAGGAATAATTCCGTTCGCACTTATCACTCATTATGTTGTATTATTTATGTTTTATTGCACTAATATAAAAACATCACAATCTACAACGTGCTGTGCTCAGTGAGCGCACTTGAAATCCGCTCAAAAAAATGGCGTCCGCTCTCCAAACATGTTGAGTTTCGCTAACTAATTGATGTGCCTTCACAGAACATTCATTCAACAGTTGTGCAACACTTGTGTTTTCTGAACGCACCCATTATCTGTGTCGTTAACTAAGGCGGACGTGTCACGATATCAGGCACCGGGTTTATCCTGGACCTGTACTAATTGCAGAAGTTCGACTGATTTTCTTAAAAGGCGTTCAGTCATCGTCACTGAGGAGGATTCTGATGACTTTCCATTAGAAGAAACCTCTTCGTCATGAACGTTAAATATTCTACAAGATATCCAGAAAGATATGGCATCAATGAATACAAAATATGGACATTTGTTGCAGTCTGTCAACTTTTGTAGTGATTCTATCACAACTTTTGAAAATACTGTATCGGCTCTTACTACAAAGATTAAAGAGGTCGAGAGATTGACAAGAGAAAATCTAGACTTAAAGAACGACGTAAAATTTTTAAATTCTCGAGTGGATACATTGGAGCAACAGCTAAGGGCTAATGATGTTGAGATATGTGGAGTCCCTTTTAGAGATATTGAGAATATCTTAGATATCGTTTCCACGATAGGCTCGGCAATCGATCTTCCAATCTCTGACGTCGATATTGATTCTTTTTACCGTTACTCTACTCCTAGAACAGACCTTCCCAGACCAATTATTCTGAAATTCTCTAAGAAAATGAAAAGAGATGCATTTTTGGCTGCAGCAAAAGCTAAGCGTCGTCAATATGGAAGTGTTGCAGGATTGAAAGTAGCAAATATCTCTGAAAAATTATATATCAATGAACACTTGAGCTCAAAAAATAAAAAACTACTTTGAGAAACCAAAATAGTCGCTAAATCCAAACAATTTAAATATATTTGGACAAGAAATGGAGTCATATATGCGCGCAAAGATGATAGGTCTCGAATAATAAAAATATCTTGTGATGGCGATATTGATCGATTAGCTTAAACATCAATTAACTTTGTACTCACACCCTAATTTATATATTTTTAATCACTGATATGGCGGGTGATTCTACGCTGTCTTTCTTATATCAAAATGTCCGTGGACTAAATTCAAAAATTACCACTATATTTCAAAATATACTAAATTGTGAGCAAAATGTCATCTGTCTCACGGAAACGTGGCTAAATGCATCCGTATTAAGTGAAGAAATTTTTTCATCATACAAAGTGTATCGACGAGACAAGGAAACGAGTTCTTCCACAAAACATACAGGAGGTGGTGTCCTCATAGCCGTCTCCGAAGAGTTAACTAGTTATGCTGAGGATTCTTGGCGGTCAGAAGCAGAGGATGTATGGGTCACCATCGTTCCTCTTAGTGGACTTCGTAAGGTGCATATAGGGTGTGTTTACATACCTCCCAGAGACATGGCTGCATTAAACTTTTTCTGTACTAAGCTTATTGATATTTATTTAAATAATATTAACGATACTTTCATCATATGTGGAGATTTCAATATTCCTGAAATTAAATGGTTATTGAGCGGGGGAGATTATTGTAAGCCAAATAATTATATTAATGCTAGATCTAGCTTATTAGTCGACACTTCTCTGGTTGATATGGTTCAGTGTAACCCAAATGAGAATATATCTGGCAACACTCTAGACCTCATATTTAGCAGTGGTTTTTCTATCAAAAATTTACGTCTTTCATCTAATCCATTAGTTCCCGAGGATCAGTACCACTGTACATTGGAATTCGATATGGATATTCCTTTCAATATTTGTACTAGAGTTGTTAATCAATATCGCTGGAATTTTAAGTTGGCAAATTATCACGAAATTAACCGACTTTTAGGTAGTGTTAACTGGGCAGCTAAATTTCATTCAATTGACATAAATAAAGCAATTAATCTGTTTTACAATATTATTGACCAGATCGTTCACTTACATGTACCTCAATATCCCAGCTATTATAAAAAATACCCTCATTGGTTCTCTTCTTCCACAATAAAAGTGATTGAAGAAAAAATTAAATTTCAATGTCGATGGAAGAAATACCATAATAATTTAGATTACTTAACATTCAAAATTTTACGAGGCAGATCAAAATGTTTAATAAATGAAGATTATAAAAAATACTTGACTACTGTAGAAACGAATATTATTCATAATTCTAAATATTTTTGGCAATTTGTAAAAAGCAAAAGAAAAGCAAATAGTTTCCCTAATAACTTGCTCACTGCTCAGGGCCCTACATCCGACTTACAGAAAATTTGTGATATATTTTCAGATTATTGTTCTTCTGTTTCTTAGGTAGTGATGCTAGTAACTTTGGTAATATGTATACTAACACACCACTGAATATTTCTAATTACACAATTACTCGTGAAACTATTGATGAAAAAATTGAAAATTTACCCAATAAAGGTCCTGGGCCAGATGAATTACCTACTGATTTTATTAAAAATTGTATGGAATCGCTAATTGAGCCATTATTTTTGCTATTTAATAAATCTCTCAATTCAGGTCAATTTCCTGATACATGGAAAACAGCCTTTATTACACCAATTCATAAATCTGGATGCAAGAATTAAGTTGAAAATTATAGACCTATTTCTAAATAAAACATCTTTAGTAAGGTGTTTGAAAGTATCATTTTTGATTTCCTTTATCATGACGTAAAAAACCTACTTAACATTGAACAGCATGGCTTCATGAAAAAACGTTCGGTAGATACAAATTTATTCCTATACGTTGAATACATACTTGAAAGTCTAAATGATAGACAAATCGTTGATTCTGTGTATACTGATTTCAGTAAGGCCTTCGACAAAGTAAATCATTCCGTCCTTGTCTCAAAACTTTATGAAGTAGGTATACATGGTAATTTATTAAGATGGTTCGACTCATATGTCAGAAATAGGTCTCAACAAGTAATTTTAGGTGCTCTTAAATCTAAGGCTGTGGTAACTACTTCATGAGTACCTCAGGGGTCCCATTTAGGTCATTTACTTTTTAATTTATATATAAATGACATCTCTAGTTGCTTTCAGTTTGCTAAGTTTGTTATGTATGCCGATGATTTGAAAATATATCACTCAATTTCATGTACTTACGACAGAGTTCGATTGCAAGAAGACTTAGACAATGTATCCGACTACTGTGTGAGGAATAATTTGTTTTTAAATGTCTCAAAGTGTAATTATATACAATTTTCTCGCTGTAATTCAGACTTGAACTACAACACATTTACCCAATGAAGGTCCTGGGCCAGATGAATTACCTACTGATTTTATTAAAAATTGTAAGGAATCGCTAATTGAGCCATTATTTTTGCTATTTAATAAATCTTTCAATTCAGGTCAATTTCCTGATACATGGAAAACAGCCTTTATTACACCAATTCATAAATCTGGATGCAAGAATTAAGTTGAAAATTATAGACCTATTTCTAAATAAAACATCTTTAGTAAGGTGTTTGAAAGTATTATTTTTGATTTCCTTTATCATGACGTAAAAAACCTACTTAACATTGAACAGCATGGCTTCATGAAAAAACGTTCGGTAGATACAAATTTATTCCTATACGCTGAATACATACTTGAAAGTCTAAATGATAGACAAATCGTTGATTCTGTGTATACTGATTTCAGTAAGGCCTTCGACAAAGTAAATCATTCCGTCCTTGTCTCAAAACTTTATGAAGTAGGTATACATGGTAATTTATTAAGATGGTTCGACTCATATGTCAGAAATAGGTCTCAACAAGTAATTTTAGGTGCTCTTAAATCTAAGGCTGTGGTAACTACTTCATGAGTACCTCAGGGGTCCCATTTAGGTCATTTACTTTTTAATTTATATATAAATGACATCTCTAGTTGCTTTCAATTTGCTAAGTTTGTTATGTATGCCGATGATTTGAAAATATATCACTCAATTTCATGTACTTACGACAGAGTTCGATTGCAAGAAGACTTAGACAATGTATCCGACTACTGTGTGAGGAATAATTTGTTTTTAAATGTCTCAAAGTGTAATTATATACAATTTTCTCGCTGTAATTCAGACTTGAACTACAACACATTTACCCAATAAAGGTCCTGGGCCAGATGAATTACCTACTGATTTTATTAAAAATTGTAAGGAATCGCTAATTGAGCCATTATTTTTGCTATTTAATAAATCTTTCAATTCAGGTCAATTTCCTGATACATGGAAAACAGCCTTTATTACACCAATTCATAAATCTGGATGCAAGAATTAAGTTGAAAATTATAGACCTATTTCTAAATAAAACATCTTTAGTAAGGTGTTTGAAAGTATTATTTTTGATTTCCTTTATCATGACGTAAAAAACCTACTTAACATTGAACAGCATGGCTTCATGAAAAAACGTTCGGTAGATACAAATTTATTCCTATACGTTGAATACATACTTGAAAGTCTAAATGATAGACAAATCGTTGATTCTGTGTATACTGATTTCAGTAAGGCCTTCGACAAAGTAAATCATTCCGTCCTTGTCTCAAAACTTTATGAAGTAGGTATACATGGTTATTTATTAAGATGGTTCGACTCATATGTCAGAAATAGGTCTCAACAAGTAATTTTAGGTGCTCTTAAATCTAAGGCTGTGGTAACTACTTCATGAGTACCTCAGGGGTCCCATTTAGGTCCTTTACTTTTTAATTTATATATAAATGACATCTCTAGTTGCTTTCAATTTGCTAAGTTTGTTATGTATGCCGATGATTTGAAAATATATCACTCAATTTCATGTACTTACGACAGAGTTCGATTGTAAGAAGACTTAGACAATTTATCCGACTACTGTGTGAGGAATAATTTGTTTTTAAATGTCTCAATTTTCTCGCTGTAATTCAGACTTGAACTACAACACATATGAAGTTTCTAATAGCGTATTACACGCTGTAGATACAGTTAGGGATCTTGGTATTCTTTTAGACTCTAAATTACTTTTCGATCGGCATATTTGTAATATAACTAGAAAAGCTAATCAGCAGTTGGGCTTCATATATAGAACATGCTTCGAGCTTCAAAACCCTTTTACCGTTAGATCATTATATATGGCATACGTAAATAGTATATTAACGTTTGGTTCTACTAGTTGGAACCCGCGTTATTCAGTCTATATTTCAAAATTAGAATCAGTCCAGAACAAGTTTATTTCATATTGTGAAAGAAAATTTTATCCCGGTGTGGATAGGCAACGTATTCGTTCTAATTTAAAGATAATTTCACTAGATCATGGTAGGCAAATTGCGGATGTACTGTTTATTCACAAAATCCTCAATAACAATATAGATTGCCTTGAACTTACAAATTTCATAACACTTCGTATTCCCAGCCACTCAACTAGAAACAATTATACCTTTATCACACATCAGGCTCTCACCAATTATTTTCTAAATTCTCCTGCTCACAGAATAACAAATACTTACAATAAATTGTCCAGTATTGTTGAAATGGATATTTTTCACCACAGTGCAGGTTCGATTAAAAAACTACTGAAAGACTATTTTTTGCAAATTTAATTTTGTTTTATTACCTACTCTTGTTCTCTCTTTTTTTCTATTTTCTTTGTATACTTGTATTTATTTTTATTTAATGTAGTTATATGATTGTATTTATATTTTCTTTTTTTACCTAATTTGTAAAATTATGTGTAACTATTAGTGGATACTTATATGGGTTTGTCCTGTTTGTATCCCAAATAAATAAAATAAAATAAAAAAATGAATATGCGCAGACGCTATAATCATTAACACTTGTATCACAAAAAACATTTATATCTGACAGAGAGAGGGCAGTTTTTCCAAAAATCTTCTCCAATCAATAAAAATTTCTGGAGTAAGAATTTCATCCCACTTAAGTCTGGCTACCAAATTTTTTGAATCAGAAATTTTGCTTTAACTACTATAGGGCTTATGATTCCCATTGGATCGAAAAGTGTACTAATATATGACAAAACTTCTATTTCTGTGTATTTTTGTGATCTACTTTAGGAAAAAAAATGGAAAACTATCTGATACTGAATTCCATATCAGTCCTAAAACTTTATTAATAGCATTTTCCGGATTACTGATATAATGAATTTCTTAAGAACTGTCTGAAATTGTATTCAAAAAAATGTAAGGAAATACCAGCAGAATCCAAAAGGTTAGTAGTTTGTTTGTGTGCTTCAAGCAAAGAATTCTAGTTATTAGCACTGATTAAATTTCATCAACATAACAGGAATTCAATAAAGCATCTGAGGGGAGGAGAGAGGTTTTAATATTATTATTAGCTAAAACTACAAGGCAGCAACTACTTAAAAAATATGCACAATGAGTAACAGTTGTAAGCTCATTACACCGTAAGCCATTGTAAGGTGAATCATGCCATAAGCTATTGCGTAAAAAGGTCTGATTTGGATTAATCCTAATCCGCCGAAACATTTTGTGCATATCTGCTGTTAAAACAAATTTCAATATTTTAAAGCGTGAAAGTATATCAAAGAATTCAGATTGTAGTGTACTACCTTTGAGTAAAGTATCATTTAGAAAAATATCTGATGAACTTTTCATGAAGAATCAAATAAAACTCTGAGTTTCGTAGTTAAACTATTAAAATGGTATAATGAGAAAAAAATCATTTATGTTCTGAACAACTATTGATAAGCATGATTGGAATATATTTAACGTGATCAAGTGTGACATATTCAATAATAAATTATTTGTATTGAGTTAAACAATTGTCATCAGTTTTTAAGTTAGGAACTGAAACGAATCCTACTACCAAATATCCAAGAGAATTTTGGGAAACAGGCCGTCCTTTACCAAGCTTAATTAAGTAAGAATATCATAATAAGTATCACATCCTAATAAGATATCCACCTTAGAGGTATTGTAAAAGGTAGGATCGGCTAAATTAATATGATCGGGAATATTTAAAGAAGTCAAATGAATGGAAACTTGAGGAAGTGGGCGTGTAGTTTTCTTTCTCTTTCTCTCTTCCTCCTAGTATCGTGCAAAGAATGAAATTTTATGTTAACCATTTGATTAGACTTAACAACTTTGAGAGAACTGTTCTATGGAATAAAATTCACCGTTTCGACGTGGCTTTCCGTAATCTGTCAAACATCTTACTACAAGAGGGTTATCTTTTGCATTATAAAATCAAATGTACGCTGTGGCGAGTAATACGTCTTTTGAGGTAGCTAAAGTAGGATAGCCTGTAAATCTTCTTAAGAATCAAGTTTTTCGGTGGTCATTTGTGATAATTGCGGACTATAGTAGATCGATTATCAAGAGGTAAAACCTTATAAGATGAGCCTTGGCAAGTATTATTTTGAGGTTGAGATGGACTGGAATTTTTAAATTGTGATTAATATGCATAAGAGTGGGATGGGACTTTTGAAACTTGAAACATTTTTATGTTGAATTGTAATTTGCTGCTATATTGGCTTCTTTTATCACCATTGATTTATCAGCCAAATTTTTGGCAAACATAAATTCTAAGTGAATCAGTTTTGCAAAGGCATTTGAAATATCGAGAACAATTAGAATTAATTTTAGGACTCTTTTTGCATCAAAATGAACACTTTTTGTTCGAAAAATTTGTTCTGACCGTAAATTTTTCATCTTGAGCCAAATTTTGCAGAACAGAACACTTTTTTTATAAAAACTTGAATGCTTTTCTCAAACCAAAATCTAATTTTTGTGATGATATATGAATAAAAATTACATCGGAAAGCTTATCTTGAATGTTACAATTATCTAAAGCACCTTTATTCTTCTTAATGTTTGTTTAAAAATCTCTTATTGTGAAATAATTCCTTCTTGAAGTAACATTATTAGGAGTAATTAAATTTTTTATGTATGTATTGACAATGAGACATTTATTTCCACATCTTTTATTAAAATATCTAATGCTATTCTAAAGTTTGAGCCAATAACTTATAAATTTTCAATTAATTGTGATATGAAGGTTCTTTCATAAAAATGGTTTTGAATAGATTAATTTTTGTGCATCAGGAATATTTCATAAAAGAAGGCCAGTTGGCAACATCGCCATAAAACGTTTGAATAGTTCAGGTGATTTAACTGACTAAGATGGCTTTGGAACAGACACCTGAGTCGTATTTTGAGACCGAGAATGACATTGTAAATTTTGTTGAGCTTGACATTATAAAAAATCAATGGTTTTGCGTAAATAACTACTATATTAATATTTTTCCAGAACAATGTCTGTATCTGAAGGATAAGATTCATCAAAAACTTCCAACTTGTTTTGAATATCAGAATACTTGGTAAAGCAATCGGTTAAAAACGTTTCTCTTATGATGTATTGTGAAGCATCGAGTTTAAAATCATTATTTTTATTCATACAAGTTTCAATTCGAGTTATATCCCAATTAACAAATAAAAAAAATTAGAGGAAGAATAATAATTTTATAAATATAATAATAATATAAAGATAAGCGTGTAAACTAGCGTCAAAACGTCAAAAAAATAAATTGGAAAAATCTCAGCAAAATCCTCCATTAACGAGTCTATTTACTTACAGGTGGAGAAATACAACAAATTCAGCTTCTTTCCAGAGTAAGGGCGCAATTTGGCTAACAAGTAAAGCGGATGCTACAGCAGGGGCTCTTTACCAGATGTAACCAAATGAACGTGAAATTATTTTTCTCCCGAGTTTACGAGATTCTGGGTCCACAACAATTAAAACAACCCTGCTCGCAGGACCAAAATTGAAAGTGAGAAATTAAATCTTTGTAGGTCACTGGTACCTAGACGCCTTACTATGCCTAAATAATTTTATCTTCATCAGGAAATATATTGGCCGATTATTGACAAATAGAATTTTATTTATCAAAATAATTCGATCACAAATACTGTAAGTTCATGGCCCTATAATGATTACAATCACTTTCGGGAACGAGAAGCATATTTTGTATGTGTTGTAACGGAAGAGAAATTTAAAAAACTCGATTCTAATCTTTGGATAACCGACCAATCCAATATTTTACTATCATCTCTGGGAAAACATAATAAATTGAAGAGTTTTCAACCAACGCAATGATTTGAAAATAATTCTATCTACTAATACAGCCTCATCCGAAAATAAAACGTTATCAATGAAATTTTTATTTTTTATTCATCATATACCCAAAACATTGGATTCAGCGATCACAGTAATCTTCAGTCAACTAATGAATGAGACTTACTTTATAAGGATGGTATTTTGCTCTCTTAGAAATATTACATACTGATTAATGAGGGAATGGAACAGCAGAGTAGGTAAATACCAAAATAGAGGCAAGGGAGATTATGGTGAGGAAACTGAAAAACAGGAATGGCATGAGGATAATAGACTCCTATACCAGAAATGATCTAATAATAGGGAATACAATGTGGTATCGAAATATAGTGCAAAAATATACATTCGTGGCAGAGAAACGAGACGCTAAAAGCCTGATAGACTACATAGTACACACAAATAGTCTGGCGGAGAATATACTGGGAACAGAATATTACAACAGCAGCAGAATTAGGGTCCAATCACAGAAAACTAATGGCTGAAGGTGCGGTAAATATGAGGAAGGTACACCGGAATACACCAGCTAAGCAATATATGAACTTATTACAGAAGGGAACAAAAATCGGTATGAGGAATAAAATAATCATGAATTTCAAAAACTAGAAAACAATAGGATTTACAGCTGCAGAGATGATATGTGGACATGTAAAAGTATCTATAAGAACGAATTGGTGGAATTAGGAATAGAAAAATTTAAGAGGAAAAGAAAAGCGTCTGGAAAAAATATATTCAAACAAGAACTCAAGAAGATAAAGATAACTATGATAAAGAGAGAAAATTAGTAAAAATACTATAAGATAATAGAAAAAAGATTCATGGAGAAAAATTAGTGGGTTGTTGAGAGAGAATTTTGGATATAGGTAAAAAGAACGAAATGAAGAAATTATAGCAGTGACAAATATGAATAATCAGTTACAAACAAGGAAGACAGAGATAATGGAAACGTGGGATGAATATAACGAAAATAAATTCAATACTTTGACACCGGAAGAAAGAATAAACAGAGAAAATCAAGAACAGCACGAAATAAGCAGAGAAGAGGCAGAAGCTACGCATAAAATAAGGAGAAGAAAAGCAAGTGCAAAGAATGGCATAGCACCACAAATTATAAAATGACTGATTCAGAAAGGGGAAGTATAGATTCGTCAAGTATGCAAAGACGCATGGAAAGAACAAATAAAACCGTGTGACTGAGAGAATACCTTAATAATACCAATATACAAAAAGGGGAGCAGACGTAATGCGATAATTATATAGCTATATACCTAGCACAAACGGGCTATAAGCAATACACTAGAATTCTTGAAATAAGATCAAGATAATGTGGAGAATATAAATTGGAAGCAGAACAGGCAGCATTCAGACCAGACAGACAATTTAATGATAATACATTTATAGCAAGAAACCTAATAGAAAGAAAACTTGAAGAGAGGGAAGAAACGTTTCCAACACTTATTAATCTAAGAGTGGCCTCCATCAAAGTAGAAGGGACAGGAGTCTGGAGATGCTTGGATGAGAGGGATATACCTAGGAGAGTAAAAAGGGCTATCATAAGCACATACGAGCACGTAAGGGCTAAAGTACAAACAGCAGAAATGAATCAGAGGAGATTTCCATGAAAAAGGGAGAAAACAGGGGGATAGTTTAAGTCCGCAATAATTTTTGTCAAGACATCGACTTCAGAGTTCATTAGCCTTATACGCATATGTAACCACACGTAAGAATGCATGTCACAGTTTGGAGTATATTCCTGTTTCTTTCAAGAACTTCAAAACCTTTTTCAATGTATTCCATTCGTCAGGCACGTTTGAATATCATTCGGTAGGGCATGTCTTTGTCTCATTTTATTATATTGAGGGCAGTCTATGATAATATATTTTATTGTCAACCTGGATCGACAGTAGTCGCATCTAGGTTGTCTGTCTCCCGCTAGCATGAATACGTTTCTGAGGCGGGTATGCCCGATCCGTAGTCTGGTTATCTGATCTCGTCTACATTGGTAAGGAATTAGCGTCCAAAGAGTGAACTTTGTTTTTATGTGTCGAAGTTTGGCATCTGTTCTATTCTACTCATTTTGCCATAACTCCAAGAACTTATGTTTCAAATGTAGTTTTATGTCGTCTGGTCTCACAGGTATATTTTCTATTATATCTGCTTGCGCAGCTGCTCTAGCTGCTCAATCTGCTTGTTCATTTCCTTCAATTCGGTGGTGACTTGTGATCCAAATGAACGTTGTGAGTTTACAGTTAGTTTGAAGTATAGTCAGTATCACCAAAATAATTTGGACCAGCGGATCTTTGCTGAATGGATTACTCAGGGCCTCAATCGAACTCTTGGAGTCAGTACAGATTATGCAATGCAATTTGTTTTCAAATTGAACATATCGTGGGGGCTGCATAATGGCGTATAGCTCCGCAGTATACACGCTGATTTCCCTGGGCAATGCCCATGAATGGGATATTCCTAGAGTAGTAAATGCCGAGCCACAGCCTCCCAGAGTTTTTGATCCATCTGTGGATATAACTTGGTCTCCTGGGTATCTGTCAAACAATTCTGTAGAATTCTGCTCTAACAATTGTTCGATTGACGTCTCCTTCTCTATGTATCCCAATATCCATAATTGCATGTAATGGGACGATCTTCCAAGGAGGTATTTCTGGTGGACCGAAATTGAGAACATGTGGAAGGGAGTATTGCATGTAGTAAGGATCATCTTTCAGACGGATACCTGCTGGGCGTATTATTGTCGGGCGTCGTTGAAACAAGTCGTGTTCCTCATCATGGTATGATGGATAGTTCGGTTGAGCCCATATTCCCATAAATTGGTTGGCTAGCAGTTGTTTTCTTCTGATATTTAGAGATGAGATACTTGCTTCAGCACACAGGGATGCATAAGGGCTTGTTCGAAATGCTCCTAGAGAATAAATCATACAGCCATATTCAATTTTGGAGGCTATGAGTACCTTGTACATCTTTAGAAGGCCGTCGTTATCACAACCCCAGTTGATGTTTGCTTACACTCGTAGAGGATTCAGT
The DNA here is from genome assembly GCA_963921935.1 of Galeruca laticollis. Lineage (NCBI taxonomy): Eukaryota > Metazoa > Arthropoda > Insecta > Coleoptera > Chrysomelidae > Galeruca > Galeruca laticollis. The sequence goes on along the minus strand of OY998178.1, from coordinate 218,475,374 downwards.
GCCTTTTTACATTTCTGAGCAAGTTTGTTGATATGAGTACTTCAGTTGAGTTTTTTCATCAAATATAAGCCTCAAGAATTTTACGTTGTCTCTACACTCAAGATCGTCGTCATATAGTTTCAGTTTTGGATCTTGGCGAATTGAGCCGACAGAAGTGCACGCAATGCGTTTTTGTACTGGAGAATTTAAGTCCCAAATATTTTGCTCGGCTGGAAAGAGTGTTTATTGAAGCCTGCAGGGTTGTTTCTATTTCTACCATCGTCTCGGCCACGTAGAATATTGTAAGGTCATTGACATATAAGCATCTTCCTATAGCTTTGTCAAGATTATCAAGGAGTACATTGACTGCTATCGCAAACAGCAGTACACTCAGGGTGGATTCTTGGGGTACTCCATTTTCTAGTTGATCTAAGTTTGATTGTGTTAACCCATTGAGTACTCTGAATTTTGTATGGAGAAGAAAACTCTGTATGAATCTCGGCATATTGCCTTTTATTATCCATTTGTTCAGTTGATCGAGTATGTTGAATCGCCAGGTTGTATCATAGGCCTTTTCTAAGTCGAAAAATATAGCCACCATATGGCTTATGTTAGCAAAGCAGTTTTGAATTGACCTTTCCAACATGAATAACTGATCAGTTGTGGATCTATGATTTCTGAACCCTGCTTGAGAAGTTGGAAGTAGGTTGTTTCTTTCCAGATACCATCGTAGCCTTAGGCTTACCATCTTTTCCAACAATTTGCTGAGGCAACTCGTTAGTGATATGGGTCGATATTTTGCTGGAGATGTTGAGTCTTTTCCCAGTTTGAGTAAAGGGATGATGATAGATTCCTTCCACATTTCTGGGCATGTTCCGTTCGACCAGATTTCATTATATAGTTCCAGTATAATGTGCTTGTTGATTTTGGTGGTGATTTTATGTAGTCGTATGTGATTCTATCTCCGCCTGGTGTTAGTCATTTCAGAGAGTGCGTAATCAAACTCCAAAGTAATGAATGGTATGTTGTAAACTGAGGTAATTTCTTCATGAAAATTGATTTCTCTCTCTGAATATTCCCTATGTTGTTGAAACTCGTGATCCAGAATAAATGTGCTACTGGCAGTTTCGAATTCCTGAGAAATGTTTTCTGCGATTTCTTCTTTATTTGTAATCGTTTGTCCATTTACTATGAGAACTGGGGTGACATCTGATATTTTTTATCCTATAATTGCACGAATTTTCTTCCACACCTGTGACACCGGTGTTTCAGTTGTTATAGTAGAGACATAATTTTTCCACGATTGTCTTCTACTATCGCGAATCTTTCGCCTATCCTTGGCTTGTGCCTGTTGGAAGGCGATCATATTCTCTTGTGTGGGTGATCTTTTGATTTTGTTGAATGCTTTATTTTTTTCTTTTATTAAAAAAGCTGTTTCTTCGTTCCACCATGGAACCATTTTTTTTCCTTTAACGCCCTTTGTTTGAAGCACTGCTGTCAGGGAGGCTGATATGATCTTATCGGTGACTATTCTTGTGGATTCATTGACACCTGTAGATGACAATTCAGAATTTTCCAAGTTCTTGAATAATGCCCAATTTGCATTATCGAGTTTCCATCGTTTCGGAATGGCATGTGTTTCGGTTCGACCCACAAATTCGATAGATGGAAAGTGATCTGTCAAATGGTCGCCGAGGCATTTCCACTGACATGCTGGAGCAACTGTAGGAGAGCAGAATGTCAAATCGAGAGCGGATAGGTTATTTGATCATTGCTTCAGGTAAGTGCCTTCACCGGTATTTAAAAGGATCAGGTCATTATCGTTGAGAAGGTTTTCAATTAGCGTCCCTTCTGTCCAATCTTTCAGAGCCTCACAGAGGATTGTGGGCATTGAAGTCGCCCGCAGTCAGGACTGGAGTTGGTAGTTGATCGATTACTTCTTGTATATCACCAGTATCCCAGTCACCATCTGGTAGGTAGATGTTACAGATCGATAGCTTGATCGGAAAGTCCACACGAACTGCAATTATTTGAAGCCTAGACTGGAGTTGAATTTGTCTGTTGGGGATGTTTTCTTTGATGAGTATTACAACTCTGCCTCTGGCTCTGAGGTGTGGAGCAGTATCTTCTCTGTACCTCGTATAACCTTTGATATCGAAAATGTCCTGGTGTTTCAGGTCAGTTTCTTGTATACATATACAAAATGGTGATTTTGTGTTCACTATATCTCTTAGCTCAGGATAGTGGTTTTTGCAGCGGTTACAATTCCACGAGATAAGATTAATCACATTATTCAATAGGATTGGTTTGTAAATATTTGGACATTCACTTTCAGTACATAGAAATATAATGATATAAATAAATTATATATACATGTATATGTTCTTATCTAATATCACAGATTTTATTACAAATCAAAAATACTGATACTAGGTACGTGTAGTCGGGACACACTTTTTGGATTTACCCTTTTTACGACCTCACCTTGGTTTTGGTTTTTGTGAGCTTTCCCAGTGAATGCTTACGTCAGAGTCTGATTCCTCCACTGCTGATATATCTTCGACAGATTCATTTGGAGTAAGTTTTCTTTTTTCAGCCGGTGTCACAGATACCGTCGATATATCCCTCAAATCTGGTAATGAATTGGTAGTTATTTTTGCAACCTTGGGCGGGATATAACCCTGAATGGGTGGAGGCATCAGGTTCCTCATTTGTTGGAATGTATCTCTAACTATCTCGGTACTGATTCTAGTTATTTCTGGAACAAGTTGTCGAATAATTTATTCTATGGGTTGTTGTGTTGCTCTGGCAGCTTGCGCATATGAAGTATGATTCATTTGTTTGGGTAAGTTCTCTGTTACTCTTCTTCTTGCTTCTGCGTATGGAATACGGTCTTCCACTTTAATTTTTTGTATTGCAGCTTCTTGTTTATATACGGGACAGTTTCTCGATCTAGCAGAGTGTTGTCCGTTGCAGTTGGTGCAAACTAGAGGTTCTGTGCATGGAGAGCCTCGATGTGGAGGTTTGCCACAAACGCACATTTCTACTTTATCGCATCTTGTAGAGGTATGGCCGAATTTATGGCATTTAAAACACCTGAGTGGTGCAGGAATATAATTCCGAACGGGAAGAGAATGTATACCTGCTATTATTCTCTTAGGATTAATTTCTCTGTTGAATGATGATGCTGTTTCCTCTATATTATGTCTTTTCTTTATTGTAATTCTTTTAACTTCAATCACACCTTGATTTTCAAGATTTTCTGTAATTTCTGTTAGTGAAAGGTTCAATAGATCACGACATGTTACAACTCCTTTTGATTGATTGGGCGTTACGTGGAGGAGACAGTTATGTCATACTCATGAAATTTGGTTAATTCGAGTGATTTTTTTGTTTGAGTGGTTGATCCAGTTTCAACTAATAGACCATCCCGGATTTTCTTCACACTTTACTTTTCCTGTTGCTCTATGTAGTACTTTTTCTATTAGGAAGAGGCTAACTTTAGAGAATTCTCCTTTCACACGTTTCATTACCAAGAACCGTGGTACGACTTCCATATTTTCCTGGCTGGTCAACTGTATCCTCATTTGGCTATTTTTACCACCCCGACGGGCAGTAGTCGATGTTTTAGGTGGCATCTCACCAATTGTGTCCACATTTAGAGAGCTGGACTGCTCTTCATTTGAGTTTATATCGGGTTCCATCACAGAGTTCCCACGAGTACGGGACGAAAAGTAAGTCGACCGCAATAGTGCGCCCTTATCGCGGCAAGGCCTATATATAACAGGGTGTGCCATTTCCCTGAGGTTCAATACGTTCACGGTTGGGTATCCCCCAGCCATTCATCTCTTCGCCACGTTTCCAAGCTTGAGATTGTATATTTTTTCTCGAGGTTCACTCCTCCATTGAGCTGTCCTTAGCTTCTCCGCTCACTATCGACCTTACCGACATGGGTGGCCCTACCAGGAGTGTAATACTCCCGTCGGCATCGCTCTTCAGATCATTGCGGGTACAGGGCCCCTCACAAAAGTCAAGGTTCCACAGCTCCTTGAGGGGGGCTATTATTTATAATAATTATGTATAAGTTAACAAAAAAATAAAATAAATTGACTACCAATATCTGAATCCAGTAAAAATGAATTCTTTTCACTTTTTTGAATGAAACTGACTATTTCTCAATAACTCCACAATATAATGAAAAAATTATAAAAATTCTAAAATTTGACAATTATTTCTATATTACGAAATATCATCGTCAGAATGACAGAAGCTACATTTCATGTGATGCCTACCTGATGTATGAATAGAGGCAGAAATAATTATTGGAGAGAGTAAATCTATGATTTGTACTACACAATAGATAAGACAATACTAGGACATGGATACGAGGATGTATTGATATCTAGTTAGCCTAGACCAGTTCCATGCATAAAGAAAATATTGCGTTACCCTAGCAACGAACAATAACTTATTAGAAGTGTCAGGGTAAAGTTTGACGTCAAAAAGTAAACCAGAGTTATGCAATAAATTAAAAGAAAAAATATGTCCACCGAAATTGTGAAAATCGAAAAATTGGAGTATCGAGCCAACATCATGTACCTGTATTTAAAAGGGTTAAGAGATAAGCAGATTCACAAAGATGTGCTTAATACCCTTGGTGATCAATGTACTTCGTATACGACCGTGAAAAATTGGACTGCAAGCTTCAAAAGAGGTAAATTTTCCATTGAAGATGATGACCGATCGGGAAGGCCAGTTTCTGTGTCAGTCCCCGAAAATATCGATGCAGTTCATGACATGATTTTATCAGACCGTCGAATTTGGCCAAAACGGATATCTGAGGCACTGAATATTTCATACGAACGCGTTCATCATATAATTCACGTCAATTTGGACATGAGAACAATTGCTGCAAAATGGATCCCCAAATGTTTGTATGTTGACCAAAAGCGTGCAAGGGTAGAAGCATCGCGTTCGATCTGTGCTCGATTTGAAAACGATGTAGACTTCTTAAACCGAATTGTTACTATGGATGAGACTTGGGTACATTTCTACGACCCAGAAACAAATCAACAATCGATGGAATGGCGACACTCTGGTTCATCAAGGCCTAAGAAGTTTCGTGTCCAAAAATCTGCTGGAAAAGCGCTTGCTTCAGTTTTTTGGGATTGCCATGGAGTAATCATGATTGATTTTTTAGATAAGGGTAGAACAATAACTGGAGATTACTATTCGACATTACTGGCCACTGTACGGGAAAAAATTAAAGAGAAAAGACGCGGAAAGCTATCCAAAGGTGTTTTGTTTTTGCTGGACAACGCCCCTGCACACAAATCTCATGCTGCCATCCAAAAAATTCTTGATTTAGGGTTTGAATTACTAGAACACCCCTCTTATTCACCAGATTTGGCTCCGTCCGACTATAATCTCTTTCCTCAACTAAAACAAAATTAAAAAGGACGTAAATTTTCTGCCAACAAGGAGGTAATAAAAACTCTGGGTGTCTGGTTTGCAGAGCAAGAAGTAGCATTCTTTTTGATAGGTCTAGAGACGTTGCGGGTTCGCTGTAATAAATGTATGTTGAGCAATAAAACATTTTACTTAGAAATTTTGTTTAGTTCTATAATAGGCTAAGAATTTTTCAATATATCCTCGTATATTGACATCGAAGTAAAAACTTAGATCCACAATACAATACGAGACCAGTAATATTAATATCAGCCAGTGAAAATTGAACATAAAAAGAGGAGGATGAAACCAAGATGAACACCATTGAGATGAAACACCCAAGAAGAATAGCGGGTGAAACAAAGTGGGACAAATGAAGATAAGACAAATAACAATACCAAAACCAATACTTAGAAAAATAGAAAGAGATCAGTTAAATTGGTATGGAAAGAATTACAAGAAAGGTAGATCGAGAAGAAAGGGGATAGACCAAGTAAGGAGATAGGGGAGAAGAGAGGAAAAATCGTAGATGAAATGAGAAAATTAGCAACAGAGAGGAAAGGGTGGAAGTATTAGGTACAAGGGGAACCGGAATTCTCGTTCGCCACCTAAAGAGGTAGAAGGTGAATAGACGAAGAAGATACTGAAGACTTTCCTATATACAAATCCCTAAATAATCCCCGCACTGGGTTCCTCACACTGTACAGCGTGAATCGTATGCTGCCGACAAAATTATAATCGTGTTGAATATTTGCATTATGTGTAGGTCTATAATGCTGCAACCCTAACGTATTGTAATTCTCTGTATTTCCTTTCTATTTTGCTTACCGTGAATTGAGAGCAACATTTACGATCTAGGTGCATTTCACGAAATAATGTATATAAGTGAATACCTCTTGTTGAGTCCACATCCTATCGCCAACATCTATTATCATTAAAATATCAATTCTCTCACTTTTAACCTTGTAATAAATAGGTGAATACGAGTATATATGTTAAATTACTTGGATATTTATTAGAATTTTAAGATCAAATTAAAAAGCAATTGGCAGCAAATAATTTTTCTAATTATTCCAGCGGCTCAGATTACTTCTGAAGTGAATAGATACAATGTTAAAATAACAAACCACTTTTGTGTTTTCTCCTATTTTGTAACATTTTTGGAATAAGTTCAGCAAGGGAAATCCGTAAATTGAAAAATACGGAGGTATTCCAATTAAAAAAACTGATGCTGACGTCATCACTAAAAGATTATTCAACATGAATCATAGGAGATTTTTTCGTCTAACTGTTCATTCACCTAACAATGAATGTATGCGTCACTTCACGGACGAATTTTATTTACTGTCAAATTATTACTTCTCTATCTCCACTTTTACAAAGCCACAAAAAAACAGTATAGAAAATCCTGTTCTATCATTTATGAAAACATAAAATTCCCGATCAATTTGTTAATTCTCATGGAAAAATAACATCTTGAAACCTCAATTAGAAGTGACTGTATATAAAAAGTGTTCTTCGTTATTCGGCATTTCCTCTGGAAAACATTTACACACATATTCCTCCAACATTCGCAACCGTCGCTATTTTTACATTTTGGGGGCATATTATAGACTTCAGCATATAAGTTTTGATATTGATTTTCATTGGTTATTTTATTATTAGAGATAGGTGATATACAAAACGATTTTCATCATTGTTTCCATAAAGATAAATACATGGAAATTATTTACTCGTAGTAAGTCTAAAAAACACATTTCCGCTGTACTATTTCAACAACTTGTCACCCAATTTATCAATTAAGAATCCAAGAACATACTCCGCCATTGGGCTACTGTTATTTTAATGATAATAATAATACTGTGTCACTTAAACGAATATATTGTATAATTGGCTTTGATAAGGGTATACAGCGGCTCTCATCAATAATCAGTTTTTTTTTAACGGCGAATATGATTTCAAATTTGTTTGTGCGCTTGGGTTATCTTCTTAAGTGACAAATAATCACGACGATTCTCTTCACTCGCCTTCTTAATTAATTGGTTAATGTTAGTTGTGATTTTTATTGCTGCGACGGAAATTTTAATCAAAAATAAGTCTGTGGATGATCATTACTTTAATTGTAATTCTAATTGGGAGATTGACGCATGAGAAAGAACATTTGCATTATGTCGCTTATTAAGGACAATATAACGTGCAAAAGAAGACCAACAAATTGACGTATAAAATAGTTTGTTAATTTGAAGTTAATAGGTTGCGGTAAACTTCACAGAAATGAAATAACAGCAGAATTTTAATAACTATAACGTGAGAGTTCCTAAATAAGAATGCTAGTTCATACATCATATTATGGAAATAATCATCAGACTTATCAATATCTTTGAAAACATCCTATAATTTTGATCTCATTAAGTCGTAGATTGGGGCACAATAGAACTTAAGATTGCAGTGCAATGTAACCCCGTTAATAATCAACCAATAAAAGGTAAGTGCTGTTGGGCAATAGTATTCGAAGCAATAATGCACTTTGATTTCGTGAGATCCATATAACTTTGAAGTACCAGTATTTTTCACCAATATTATGCCTGTTTATCCCGGATGGGCTCCATATTTGGAGCTGTTCTGATTAGATCGTTACGTTGAACTACTCTGCTGGGTTTCGTAACAAGTTTCTTTCATACTTTCCTTTTCGCTTCATTAACCACATCTCTCTATTCTCTCTCTCCCTGCATGCCTTCCTCCAATCCCTTATTACATGTGTTTTGATGTTTTCCATAGATTTGCTTTCCTATCTTTCTTTTGGTCTTCCTCTCTCGGTTCGTTTCTAGTAGCTAACCATTTTGACCCTTCTTAATTTATGACTTAGAATCACTGCATTGTTCATATTTCCTTAAACTCAATCTCTGTGTCTTGATTACTCTAACAATATCTTTATCAAGGATGTTCTTGTGGTGCTTGTGCTAAAGTTAGCGATTCTACAAAATATTTAATATTGTATACTTGACATTTTATGTCCATGTTTCTATTTTATGGTTATATGCAATGTGTTTGTAGTGACAATCGTCTGATTATTTGTTTTTTATTAAAAATTATTGTTATTGATTAAGCCATCTTTCTGTTTGAGAATCTTTGCGATACTTTCTGTATATGAGAAGAAGATCTAATTGAGCAGGGAATTGCTACAGGAATCTAGAACAAGTTTCAAACACACGAAACAAATTTTGACCATGGCATTATTTTTTCAATTTCCTTTTAAAATAAACGAAAAAAAGTAATAATGTTCGTTATAATTTAGTGGTCAACCCACATCGACCACTAAATAATTGATGAACCCGAAGAAAATAACACATCCCCAGGCAAATGAGTAACAGTCCAGCGTATCAACGGCATTAGCAAACGAAAGTTGAAAGAAAGAAATAATACCAAACCAGTATTTCATACATATAGCTGTGTAGAGATTTTCAATGTGAAAAGGGTGAGCCAATTGTTTCTCACTTCTTAAACATTGCATTTCGTTTTCAATTTTTAATTAAATTTAGTTAATCGTGACATATGGTTCAAACTAATACTTCGACTACGAAAGATATTGATTCTTTAGAAAATTTGAGATATATCAAGTTACCAACTTTCTGGTCGACTAAACTAGAATTATCATTCAAACAACGTTTCCAAGTCATTTTTTCATTTACAATCTGACAGAAGCAAATATCATGTAACTGTGGCATATTTGCCACCAGATATTTTCAACGAAGTTTATGATGTAATCAGTAAACCTCCAAAAAATCATTTGTGTGAATTCTGTCAAGACGCCATCCTTAGTAGTTTATTTCATAGAAATAATAAAAATGGCTGGGGCCAAAGCGATAGATGATGAATCATTATTAAAACTCTGGAGGATATGTTTGCCTGGCGTTATCGAAATCGCTCTAATTTCTTCAAGTAATCAAGATCTCGCACATTTGTTACCACTCGCAGATAAAATTTGGGAAAAAATTAATACAAATTTAAATGCACCTCAAATTCAGAATTCAAATGAGTTAGACGGCTCGTCAATCTGAATCAAATATTGATAAACTTTATTGATCAATGTCAAAATATTTTTAAGGATATATTAAATAAACAAGCGGATTTCGAAAAAGATATTTCTACTCCTAGAAACAATTTTTCATTAATAAGCTTTTCAAATCAATGTCATTCATGTCAAAATATTAGAAGCAGATCAAAAAGTCGCGATAGATCGGAAAGTAGAAATCATTTTAGACCTATAAGTCACAATAATTCAAAAAAAATATGTATCTATCATCAGTTGTGGCCCTTACGGTCCTCCTTTGCGCAATTCTCTTCATCGAGCCTCATCGGGAGGTCCAGTTTATACCGTTTCCACTTGGTGGTCCTCTGATCCCTATACGACATTGACATGCCAGTCTTTCACCATACTTATCATGGTACCTGACGCGAATCCTATTTCCGAAAGTCGGCTTCATCCCACGGTTGAGTAGCTAAAGATCAGTGTGGCTCAGGTCTCCCCCCTGCCATTAATACCCGTGCTGCCCCACATAGTGTGGTGCGCACGGGCTTCACAGCCGATAAGGAGAGGTAACTTCCTAACCGTGCAGCGAAACTCCCCGGTAGGCGGTAATTCTGGTGAATAGAAGGGCAGATAGGCAGAACACATGACTATACTACGCCCCACACTGTTCACGCCCGAGAAATCCACCCTCGCCACCATTAGATCTCTGAAACAGGAGTCCCTCATCAGTATTACATTTACAATAATATGTGTCGAAATGCATACTCTCGGGTTACGTTCACCCTCAGTATATAAAATACTACGCCAGTGGGTACTCAGACTTCGCACAAGACCTCTATACACACATGGCAGCAGCCCGGCAATGTGGCAGGTTTATCTGGGTACATTTAAGGCCACTACGAACAAACATATTATCTGATGGGGTGCCTCCTTCACCCATTTTTTTCATTACTCCGGGGTAGTTCCCGAGACCATAAGTCTTATCTTCCCGAGCACATACCGGATTTCCCACTGCACTCGGTTGATCATCTCAACCGGCCTAGGATCGAGCCCCAATACGATGCTTTGCCTCAAAGAAGCAGCATCCCATCGGAAGGCCCGAACTAGCCACCCCTCAGTCCTCAAAGCCGGGTTACCAATCCGGATTCTCCTGAGGACCTCTTGGGGAGACCACTCGGTTGTTTTTCTGTAAATATGTGGACGTGGATAACCACGCAAGGACCTGGACTTCTATGGTATATTGGCGAAATATTTAATAGGTGAGCATATATCAGAATTTTAGAAAAAGTTATGCTTCCTTCTGTTAAGATTCTTTTCCCTAACAATGATTTTATCTTCCAACAAAATAACTGTGCAGTGCAAAACTCTGGTTTAGTCACCGAATGGTTCCGGGCACGTAATAATAATGTTCTTAACTGGAGTAGTAAAATCCCAGACTTGATTCCAGTAGAAAATGTTTGGGCAATGTTAGTAAAAGAAATTCAAAAAGCAAACGTAAGACCAAGAAACATTGAAGGTTTCTTGGGAGTTACGAATAATGCTTGGGAGGAAATAACTGAAGAATATTGTTCCACATTATATAGATCGATGACCAGTAGATTAAAAGAAGTCATAGTGCATAAGGGTGGGATTACTAAATAAAAATTGTTGTTTTTTATTGAAAATTAAAAATTAATTGAAGATTTGACATATGTCAGGCAATTCCATATTAGAAAGCAACGTTACATGTCATGTGAACCTACCCTAAGCAGTGACAATAATGGACGGTAAATGTCAACGAATCAGTCAGTGATAGAATTCTCAGATATAAGTTGTTGATAAAATATTAAACTATTAAATAAAAGTCTTCATGATATTATAACTATATTACATGGTGGCAGCGGAAACACGAAATGGCAGCATCACTACCATTATCACAACCAAAACAATTTCAACCTGGAAATAACCCAGCTGAATAGTTGGAGAAATACGGCAAACTCAAAGAAATTCATTCTAATAACTTCTGTCTGCACCTAAGGGCTATTCTAATAAATCCTCGTTACCCTTCTTATTTTTGTCACTGTGTAATACCTCCTCTCCAGTGAAATTCTGTGCAATCCGAGCGGGTAAGGCACATCCAGTCCGACTTCTGAGCTAGGTACGCCTGGGCTTAAAGCGGAATAATCTCCTTGCCAGGATAGGGTTTGTTCTCGGCAATCGGCCCCCTTTTTCCAACGTATGTACACCCTCCCGGGGAAGTACGGGTTGAGGGATAGGGTGATAAAATAAAACTTATGGTAAACACCACACAGCGTATGTAACTAAACGTATATAATAGCTATATGAAAAAAAATCAGACCAATCATATATACATTTGTCAAAATACTATACTTATAATAAGGCGTGCGTCAAAATTAAATTTACAACTTAACGAAATCTGTCTACGCACTGAAGTAACAACTATAATATATATAAAATAAACATTAGACGTACCCTGATATAAATCTCTCAACTAGTAATTATAGGATATTTATCCGGTTCTCCGGTATACGCCGGAATTACTCACAAAATAATAAATTTCGGATTCCGCGTATAATATTAGTAGGATGGTAAATGAGAAAAGAGAGAGAAAGGAAAAATAGAAAGAAGCCCGAGGGGCCAAGTGCTTTCCTTTTTATATTTTTTTGTCTAGAATTTCCAGTTAGCTGGGTCGCATTCGATTCAGTAAACAAATAAACATAGGCCAATTACCTTGTGACCCCCAAGCGAATTTTTAGTTTACGTGTGCTTTATCACCAACGGCCTTGGAGTATGACGGCATTTAAAGTGGATATTTCCGTAGTGAAACAAGATTCTTATGTTATAACATTACAAAATAGTACAAATTTTTCGGTGTCAGCTTTTATAAGCCCCAAGGTTGTCTATCACCTTGAAATAAATGTAAAATGGAATTAAACCAAAATATGGTTTTCCTTTGTTATATATCAAATGGTCCCTGATTAAAACGGAAAAACCAATTCGCTCTGGCTTAAAACTAAATTCAACTCTGTTATTTCTCGATTGCTCTCGCTCTCCTCTTATCTACCACACGATCCAAAAGATACTCTGTGTAAAAAAAAATGAGACAATAATAACGTAAGAAAACTTCTACGATCCTCAAATCAAGCTTTAACATGCCCGTTTAAATCCTTAAATTCTCTAAACCCTCGAGACACGCGGTAAATCTGGTCTTATTCACAAAATATACGTTATTAGATAAAATAATACTTTTGTTCAAAAACTTACGGTAGAATAACTTCCCTTTTTATATTCTGCAGGAACTGCGTCTGTATCTCTAACTGGGTCGCTGCCCCGAAAATGCGAAATTTGCCGAGACGTGTTAGGATTTTAGTGATAGCGTCGAGGGAAATTCCACCGGTTTGTGCTCTGATACTGGGGGACAGACTTCACTGTCAAGGAATCACCAAGTATTCCTATTACGCCCTGACACAACGGAGAAATTTTTACCTCGGGTATCACCAACACTAAAACACTATACTCTCGTACTCGGGGAAAGCCTTTCCCTTCGCGTGTACGACCCGTACTCTCTCGAGTCCTGAGCCGTTCTTCCTTTTTGTTTTTTTCCATCACCCGACTTTGGGTGTGAGATGTTTTTGTTTTTCGAGTTGCAGTTTTTCTTTGTTTTTGAAGCGTGCAGACTTTTTGTTATCGAAATAATGATATTTTTTTAAACAACTTTGTTTTGGTTTGACCCAGTAAATGTTTTATTTTTTTATTCTGTTTTGACTTTGTAAAGATTTTGTTAAACAATATGTGGGTCGTATTCTAGTTTCATATTAATTAAATTAAATTTTGTATTTACCGAGTGTTCCGAATTTTTGTACAATAATATATTCATGTGTTTTTCGCATTTATTACATCACTTCCCCCTTTGTAAAAGTATTGCGACCTCCCTGGTCCAATACCTTTTTTTTTCCCAAATCCCTGCTTAGGTATGCTTACCCTCAATTAAAATGTGGCCTACGGCTTACAATAGTGGCCTGAAATCTTAAAATTAGTGATACATTTTTTTATACATTTTACAACTTTATTTACAATTTCATTCATTACTTTTTGTTTGGCACTGTATTTTGTTTTTATTATTCCTGACCTAGGTCGCGACCGCTTACACTCGCGACACTATTGCTTAGTAGATCGTTCATCTGGCGACTTCTGTCTGTCCAATGCTGTGACCTTGGGTGGCTCGTCTCTTGCTGCGTTATTTGGTCCATCTCTATTGTTTCTTCCTCTGGTTTCCTCGTCTGGTGTGAGTGAATTATCCATGCCGTTAGGGAGTCCCATATGCTGCCTATTAGTGCTATACTGCATCCTAAAGTTTGGTGTATGCGTATTCCATTTAGTATGGTGCCTGCTATGTATTCTATGGTTTGGAATGTGAAATATATTCCAATAATTCCACTTATAACCGAACCTAATTCTGTGAACCATGCCCATGTGTGCTTTAGGGTGGATTCTGCTAGGTTCTTGATTTCTTTTGTATCAAATATGTTTGATACGGTGTAGCCTTGACTGTTGGCATTCATTCCCGCTGCTCTGCGAGTAATTATGTTTTCTACTGCTTTTCTCTCTGTCCCGAACGTAAGGGCTCTTTGTGCTGCATTGATTTCTTCTTGCGTGTACAGACCCTTGGCTCCTAGTGGTTGGATGGGGTCGAAATGGAGATTTATTTCTTCTTCTACTTTTATGGTTTTTGGTTGTTTGGCTATTGTGGGATGTGGTGTTAGCCCTATCCATTGATCATCTATGAAATAAAGTGGTGGTATCATGTTATTGCAATCTATCTCTTCTGCGTGGTTTTGTATTATTCTGGTTAGTGGAGCCATAAATTTTGTTTCGTTGTTTACTTTTATTGGTAGTTCGTTGTAACATCTGTTTGTTCGTCTTATCTCGACTGTTACTGGTATGCATTTTATGATATAAAGTACTTCGCCTAATACTCTGCCTATGTGTCCGGGTTCATTTTCCATTAGTTGGCTGACTGCATTAGGTAGTGTGTGTGCCATTAGCAGTCTGTTCTTGAGTATTTCTCTTTTCGTTAAACATCTTCGGTGTATTGTATCTGTGTAAAGCATGTTTACGTCTCGTTTATATGCTTGTTCAACATAGAGTAGTTTGCTATTTACGTAGTTCATTAAATCTACGTTTTGTGTTAAAATTGGCATAGTCGGTTGTAACTTTTGTGTGTTTCGAAGTATTATGACAATTCGTGGGTGCTCTGTTTGCCATACTTCTATTCCACATAGTATGTTTCTTTTCTGTAATGTTAGTGCGAATACTTTGTCTTTTTCTTCGATTACTATTAGCTCTTCTAATGTTCTTGTGTTTGTGATTTTGTTGCCTATGCCTTTGTATAATTGACTCAGATGGTCTTCGCATGTTGTTGGCTCATAACTGGACCAAGTGGATTCTCCTACCGTGGAGTCGAAGCAGTAACCATCCGTGAATTTGCAAGTTATTTCTCCTTGTAGGTGGATCTCGTTTGTTTCCAGCGTTACTCTAGCTAGATAATCTTTGATTGTTATTTTGGCTGTTGCTATTATCACTACGTCGTTCCAACTTCTGCCGTTTTCTTGGTATGTGATACCTTCACATGTTCCCATATTGTCTAGTGTGCCGCCTATGTTGATTGACGCTGTTGTAGTCCCATTCATTAGTATGTTGTCTATTGTTTGTTGGTATAATTTTATTATTTTGTATCTGTGGATATTTCTGCATTCTTCTGCTCCTAGTTTATAGATGTAGGTTGATAGTCCTCCGTTGACGACTGACGTGTGGCTGTGCATCCCGCAGTAGAACATGAATTTTGTTACTTCTATTACGCATGACCATACTTTTTGCATTTTTATTTCGTTTCGTTGAATCACTTGTATGTCCGTTTTTTCACTCGCGTACGTTTTTTCTGGTTCCGGACACTTTTGAACGTCTTTTAACGATATCACTGTGATATTTGTGTTGGGGTGCGAACACTCATACGCGATTAACCCAACTGTTATATGTATCCCGCACATGACGATTGACACCCAGGTCAGGATGATACTTTGTCGTGCCATTAGATTTGGTTTTCTTCTCCTACAATTTATAAAATGTACAATTGTTAATACAACTCATATTTCTACAAATTCTTTGTTACAAACATTTTAGATTTTTTTTTTGTTACATTACGTATTTGCCTACAGTCCACTCTGTATAGTTCTCTATATTGGTCTCTGTTGCCGTTTTGTTTTTGTTTGTTTGTTTACACTGCGTTTGATATCTCTGCTCTTGCTGTTGACTTTCCGTTTTTTTCTCGATTTTTTTCTGTTCTGGGTCCTTCCTTTTGTACATTGTTTTCACCATTCCTAGCCATTGTTGCCACTTGTTCGCTTCTGTAGTTTCTGTTTTTTTCTTTATTGTTGCCACTTGTTCATTTGCTTCGGTGATTTCACCGTTATCTATAGTGTTTTCCACTTGTTTTGCGTTTATTAACGGTATTCTTCTTTCCCATATTTCTAATGAAGGTTCTCCTTTATATGATATGATTGCTTTTTGTTCTTCTAGAAAATCTCTTCCTAAAAGAACTGGTATTTCTCCCATTATTTCGTCTTCTGCTGCAATGGCTTTTGCGTAAATGTTGTAATTCATCCCATTTGCGCTTATTGCTAGTTTCGTTGATCCATACAATTGTATTGTATGTCCTGTTATCCCTTTCAGAGTTAATTCCTCTATAATTCTTGTGTCTAATTCCCAATCTGCGATTATTGACCGGTTTACCAATGAGTACGCTCCACCTGTGTCTATCATGCAGGGTCTGTTTATGCCATTTACTCTTAGCATTACTATGTATGGGGCGTCCTCGTTTGTTTCCGACATTGATTCGTTGTGATACATTGTTTCTCCTATTTCTTTGTTTGTTATCCTTGGATTATAATCATTCCTATTTTTCCGGTTTGGTTCTTTCCATTGTGGTTTGTTTAAATCTGTTTCCCCTGTTAAATTCACTCGGCCACTGGTCCGGGGACTAACTGTGGTCCTTACTAGTTTAAATGTTTCGTCCATTCTTTCTTACTCGTGTGTCCTCTTTCTGCAGAGTAACCCCTTGTATCCTCGTTCGTTTGGTGTCTACTTCTCTCGTAGTTCCCAAAATTATTTTGTTGCGACCTTCTTTGAGTTTCTTGTTTATGATATTCTTCCTTTTGGTTGCTGTGTCTACCATATTCTCTATGGTTTCTTTGTTGTGTTTCTTGGTTCTCTCTGTGATACCTCGTCTTGTCCGCTTTCCATTGATTTGCCTTTCCGTCGTTGTACCTCTCGTACTTCGCGGTTGTTTTATTCTGGTTGTTCGCCTCGTCGAACATTCTCTTTCTACATTCTTTTAGCCAATGTCCTTGCTTTCCACAGTAATAACATGTCATTGTTTGTTCGTTCCCTTTTTCTCTACAATTTGATGCCCAATGTCCTTGTTTTTTACAATTTTGGCATCTTATTTCCCTTTTTGTTTCTTCTGCTTCCTTCGTCCTGCAATTTGCCATCCAATGTCCTTGTTTGCCACAGAATAAACATTTTGCGTTCTGCCTACATTCTTCCGTAGTGTGATTTGACCTGCCGCATATTGTGCACCTCAGTTGTCCTCTCGTAAATGCGACTTTCTGGCTACTGTTCCTGCCGCTTGTCATGGTTACCGCCGTTTCTTGACAATTAACTATTTCTTCTGCTTCTTCTAGTGTCATGTCGTCTTTGTGTAGAATGTAAAAACCTACCTCCCTTAATAAATCTTTTCTCAACCCTACTTTGAATTGGTTTATTAATACCGAATTATGTTTTTTTTGTATGTTTGGTATTTGTTCCCTGCTTGCGCCCTTTATATCCTCTTCTAGTATCTTGTTCCCGATTAATTTCAGTCTGGTGCAGAACGACGCCACATCCTCATCGTGTCTTTGATAGCATTGCATCAATTGCATCCACCAATCTGCTATTGATTTTTTTGGTACAAATTTCCGTAGTAATTTTTCTCTGAATTCTGAGTATGATACCGTGTCTAACCTAGGATCCGCCTTGAAAAAATCGTATGCCGATCCCGCAAGTTTAAATTTCAATAATGTTAAAGTTTCCGATTCCGTCCATCCGTCTAGTTTAGCCCTTAGTTCTAGTTTCTCAATATATTTAGCTGCATCTCGACCTGTGAAATCTGTTAACGTCGCCGCTATCACCCCCAATGGTTGCGCCTGTGCTACCCTCAATATGGGTGGCATGTTGCTTGCGTCTCCCATTGTGTCTGAAGTCCCTTGACCGCCTGTACCTAACCTATTTTGTGAGTCGAGCGGCATCTTGTTGGTTTAGTTATATTTTATCTTTATTAAATGAACAATTTTTCAATGTTTACCTATATTACACCTACCTTTCTGGCTTCTACGACGCCTGAAATGGATAGTTTTTGGTGCACGGGTAGGATTCTTAGGGATGGGTTAACTTCCCCCTTTGTAAAATTTTAATTTACCTCGTTTCACCGAATGTGGTTTATTCCAGCGAACTCAAATCGAGAGGGAGAAAAAAAAATAGATACAATGGAACACTTATGAGACGACGTAGTAGACCACGACTAATTTGATTCAACCTTCTATTTGCCTGCTGCTTGACGACTAACGTACCTGATGTTAGCTGAGCTGATGGTGGGATAGTATGGCTTATTCTCGATTTTTCCTAGCCTTTTCCCTCCTGTATGCCTTGTTTACTGCCTTTCGCAGCCTCCGGTTACAGACCGTACAGCTTCACCGTTCCCTGTATTCTCTTGTGCTGTAGCAAGATTGGCATATAATCTTGGCCTGACAGTAATCCCTTGCGTAAAGATTTATCGTCCCTGCTGACCTACAACCCTTTATTGGAAGACCGCTACGAAGACTAAATAGTTAATCCTGTCCTTGGAACCGCTGTGAAGATACTTTATCAACTCTATGCCGGGAAAACTCTATGAAAATAAATTTACACAACCCTATATCGGGAAACCGCTTTGAAACCAAGTTTAAACAACCCTATATCGGGAAACCGCTGTCACCATTCTAATAACTTCTGGGGCACCTAAGGGCTATTCTAATAAATCCTCGTTACCCTTCTTATTTTTGTCACTGTGTAATACCTCCTCTCCAGTGAAATTCTGTGCAATCCGAGCGGGTAAGGCACATCCAGTCCGACTTCTGAGCTAGGTACGCCTGGGCTTAAAGCGGAATAATCTCCTTGCCAGGATAGGGTTTGTTCTCGGCAATCGGCCCCCTTTTTCCAACGTATGTACACCCTCCCGGGGAAGTACGGGTTGAGGGATAGGGTGATAAAATAAAACTTATGGTAAACACCACACAGCGTATGTAACTAAACGTATATAATAGCTATATGAAAAAAAATCAGACCAATCATATATACATTTTTCAAAATATTATACTTATAATAAGGCGTGCGTCAAAATTAAATTTACAACTTAACGAAATCTGTCTACGCACTGAAGTAACAACTATAATATATATAAAATAAACATTAGACGTACCCTGATATAAATCTCTCAACTAGTAATTATAGGATATTTATCCGGTTCTCCGGTATACGCCGGAATTACTCACAAAATAATAAATTTCGGATTCCGCGTATAATATTAGTAGGATGGTAAATGAGAAAAGAGAGAGAAAGGAAAAATAGAAAGAAGCCCGAGGGGCCAAGTGCTTTCCTTTTTATATTTTTTTGTCTAGAATTTCCAGTTAGCTGGGTCGCATTCGATTCAGTAAACAAATAAACATAGGCCAATTACCTTGTGACCCCCAAGCATATTTTTAGTTTACGTGTGCTTTATCACCAACGGCCTTGGAGTATGACGGCATTTAAAGTGGATATTTCCGTAGTGAAACAAGATTCTTATGTTATAACATTACAAAATAGTACAAATTTTTCGGTGTCAGCTTTTATAAGCCCCAAGGTTGTCTATCACCTTGAAATAAATGTAAAATGGAATTAAACCAAAATATGGTTTTCCTTTGTTATATATCAAATGGTCCCTGATTAAAACGGAAAAACCAATTCGCTCTGGCTTAAAACTAAATTCAACTCTGTTATTTCTCGATTGCTCTCGCTCTCCTCTTATCTACCACACGATCCAAAAGATACTCTGTGTAAAAAAAAATGAGACAATAATAACGTAAGAAAACTTCTACGATCCTCAAATCAAGCTTTAACATGCCCGTTTAAATCCTTAAATTCTCTAAACCCTCGAGACACGCGGTAAATCTGGTCTTATTCACAAAATATACGTTATTAAATAAAATAATACTTTTGTTCAAAAACTTACGGTAGAATAACTTCCCTTTTTATATTCTGCAGGAACTGCGTCTGTATCTCTAACTGGGTCGCTGCCCCGAAAATGCGAAATTTGCCGAGACGTGTTAGGATGATTTAGTGATAGCGTCGAGGGAAATTCCACCGGTTTGTGCTCTGATACTGGGGCCAGACTTCACTGTCAAGGAATCACCAAGTATTCCTATTACGCCCTGACACAACGGAGAAATTTTTACCTCGGGTATCACCAACACTAAAACACTATACTCTCGTACTCGGGTAAAGCCTTTCCCTTCGCGTGTACGACCCGTACTCTCTCGAGTCCTGAGCCGTTCTTCCTTTTTGTTTTTTTCCATCACCCGACTTTGGGTGTGAGATGTTTTTGTTTTTCGAGTTGCAGTTTTTCTTTGTTTTTGAAGCGTGCAGACTTTTTGTTATCGAAATAATGATATTTTTTTAAACAACTTTGTTTTGGTTTGACCCAGTAAATGTTTTATTTTTTTATTCTGTTTTGACTTTGTAAAGATTTTGTTAAACAATATGTGGGTCGTATTCTAGTTTCATATTAATTAAATTAAATTTTGTATTTACCGAGTGTTCCGAATTTTTGTACAATAATATATTCATGTGTTTTTCGCATTTATTACAGATTGCAACAGGACTAGACGGGAAACCGCTTAAAATACCAAGGGCTATATTACTACATATTCTGGGAGAAGAATGCATCAATTTGTATAATACATTTACCTTTGAAGCCGAACCTGATGAAGAGGGCAACCCAAGAGACATTCAAGAAGTTCTGACGCTAAAAATTATTTTAGATACGTTCTCAAACCATTATACTCCGTACAAAAATGAAACTTACATAAGAAATATATTCTTCACTACTAACCAAAAGGAAGGACAATCAATTGATGAATATACAACCGAACTGAAAATAAAAGCCAAAGATAGTGGGTTTGAAGATCTAACAGGGTCATTGATCAAATACAGAATCATATTCGGGATAAGATGTAATAACTTAAGAACAAAATTTTTGAGAATAATAAATTTAGACCTACCAACGTGCGAACAAACTTGTAGGGCTGAAGAAGATGCCGAGAAGCAGGTTAATAAAATGACTAAAGCTACAGAAGTTCTAGCAATAAAAAACAAAACTGTCAAAAAGGAGACAGCACATAACAGTCTTAAAAAATACAGTTGTGATAAATGCTTGTATAATCATGAGTATAGAAATTTTCCAGCATTCAGACAACGCCGTACCAAATACAATCGCCTTAATCATTTTGCTAAGGCATGTAGGACCAAATCAGTTAATGAAATTGAAGTATATGACCCAAGTACAGATTCAGAATAATTCCATATAGGAGCTATATAAATAAACGAGATGAATCAAATCAATAACGAATGGGTTGGAGAAATAAATGTTGAAAACACACCTATTACATTTAAATTAGACACTGGGAGCCAGGATAACCTGATATCATTATCGCTTTTTGGAAATCTGAAGAATAGGAAACTACATCCAACAAATGATAAATTGGTGTCATATACTGGAAATTATATCGGAATAAAAGGCACAAGTTTAATAACATGCCATTCGAAGAATCAAAGTGCAGAATTGAAATTTTACATAACCGATAACAATTCACTGCCGCTTCTGGGACTAGATGGGATACAGAAGCTTGAAATATTAAGAAGACTTGAAAGTATTGAAAAAGAAAAAGTAAACCAAGAGACATGCAAACAAATAATTGATAGCCACAAAGATGTATTTGAAGGTTTAGCATGTACCCGGTTCAAATATAGTATAAAGCTTCAAGAGACTGCAGAACCTTCTATAGCTAGATGTAGAAAAGTTCCTTAAGCCCTGTTACCTAAAGTTAAGGATGAGTTGAAAAGAATGGAACAAGAAAAAATAATACAGAAAATTGAAAAACCGACAGACTGGGTACACCCCATAATTACAGTTATGAAACCGAATGGTGAAATAAGATTGTGTATGGACCCCCGGCCACTAAATAAATTTATAGAATGGGAAATATTGGAATTTCCTACACTAGAAACAATATTAGCTAACATTGGAGATGAAAAATATTTCACTGTACTGGATGATAGCTCGGCGTTCCATAATGTACCGCTTGACGAAGCCAGCTCTAGGCTATGTACCATAGCCACACTGTTCGGTAGATACAAATATCTCAGACTTCCATATGGATTATGCAGCTCATCTGAAGTTGTTCAAAAAGCTATTAACCAATTAGTAGGAAAAGTACCAGGGACAGTGGCTTATGTAGACGATATCCTTGTATTTGATAAAATTTTATCGCAACATAATCCAATATTAGAAGAAACCTTAAAACAAACGAGAAAACTTAACATTAAGTTCAAAAAGGATAAAATGCAATTAGCAGTGACTAAAATCAAGTATTTAGATCACTGGATATCGCACAACAGGGTAGAAGTCTGTCAAGAGAAAATAGAGGCGATAACTGGACTCGAAGTTCCTAAGAATAAAAAGGAACTACAAACATTCCTTGGAATGATTAATTATCTGTCAAGATTCTTACCAAACTTATCAAAAGAAACTGCAGTCTTAAGGAATTTATTGAAAAATGACACAGAGTGGCCATGGACCAATAACGAAGAGAGATGCTTTACAAATTTAGAGAAATTAGTATCAACTGCTCAAGTCTTAGCACTATTCGATAACAAGAAATAAGTTACGATATGTACCGATGCCAGTAAAGAAGCAATTGGTAGTGTACTGATGCAAGACAACCACCCAGTGGCTTACGCATCAACAAGTCTGACGCCAGCTCAAACCCGATACTCCGTAATCGAAAAGGAATTGTTAGCTGTGGTCTCAGCATCTAAACATTATCATTGCTATATATATAGAAGAAACATAAAAGCAATAACAGACCACAAACCTCTACTAGGTCTAGTTAATAAGCCAATAGATGATTTATCATCCAGGCTTCAAAGCGTAGGCAAGAGTAGGCATAAAAATGCAACCATTCCAAATAGAAAAACTGAAAGTACAATCTGTTGTGGTGGCTAGTAAACAAAGATTAGAAGAACTTAAGGAACAAAATTCAATTGATTCAGAAATGAAGCAAATATTATTCTATGTCAGAAATGGGTGGCCTAAAAAACCTGCAAATGTGTCCAAAGAAGCAAAACCTCTTTTCAAACATAAGTAAGAGATCTACGAGCATAAGGGGCTTTTATTTTTGAACAAACGTGTTATTATACCTTACGTCCTCAGGAACAGTATATTAAATAAAATTCATAGTGCATATCAAGGTATCAACGCCTGCACTAGACGAGTTCAAGAACATTTGTATCATCTTGCCCCATTTGCCAAAGACAATCCAGGTCCAACGTTAAAGAACCTATATTACCACTACCACTCACAAAATATCCCTTTGAACGAGTAGGAATGGATTTAATGGAAATTAAAAACAAAAAATATCTGATCTAGACAGACTATTTTTCAAAATATACAGCCACACAACCCATGAATAATACTACAGCTAGAAACATTATTGATTACTTAAAGATGTTGGCAATACGTGACGAGAAATTATTGCTTCCAGAGTAGTGGCTGTTCGGTTGGGAACAAATACTACATAGACACGTTTATCCGTGACATCACGGATACCAAGCACCCACTGCTCTCGAATCATGCGCCCCCTATCATATTTTCGTTTGGTCAGCAAGGTTTGCAAGATGTGACCGTCCCCACTTAAAAAATGTAAACAATTGAAGTAACCCTGCATGGAATCGATACCGGTAAACTTTCGTTTAACTGAAATCAGTTATGCGAGAATTGCACGATCTGTTGAATTTTTCCATTTGCGCGCATTTTCCACAATCTATCGATAGCTGTTCACTCAATTTTTCCATTTGCAAATTGTGTATGTATTCCTGATAGTATTCCTATTTGAGCACGTAATATTTCATAATAATGTGGATAATCATTTGAATTATTGAAGATTGGATTTCAGTTTGAGATACTAAAGCAGATTGATATCGCGAGCGAAGCGAGCACTCCGGTTCGACGTTTCGCAATTCGCGCGCGCGAATTGCGAAACGTCGAACCGGCGCGCATTTTTCACAATATGTCCATAGCTATTCACTCAACTTTTGTGTATGTATTCCTGATAGTATACCTATTTGAGCACGTATCATTACATGATAATGTGGATAATCCATTTGAATTATTAAAGATTGGATTTCCGTTTCGGATACTGAAGCAGATTGATATCGCGAGTGAAGCGAGCTCGCATTTTCGACGTTTCGCAATTCACGCGCGCCAATTGCGAAACGTCGAACCGGCGCCCATTTTTCACAATATGCCCCTAGCTGTTCACTCAATTTTCTCATTTGCATATTGTGCATGTATCCCTAATAGTATACCTATTTGAGCACGTATTATTTCATAATAATGTGGATAATCAATTGAATTATTGAGAATTGGATTTCCGTTTGATACACTAAAGCAGAATGATATCGCAAGCGAAGCGAGCGCTCCGGTTCGACGTTTCGCAATTCGCGCGCGCGAAATGCGAAACGTCGAACCGGCGCGCATTTTTCACAATATGTCCATAGCTGTTCACTCTATTTTTTCATTTGCAAATTGTGTATGTATTCCTGATAGTATACCTATTTGAGCACGTATCGTTACATAATAATGTGGATAATCATTTGAATTATTGAAGAATGAATTTCTCATCGTTTAAATTAATAGCCGAACTCAGTTGGAAAACGTTTTTGACCTCCATTTTGACTCCTCCGTTAGTAAACGATAGAATTTTCTTCAATCAGATTGAATGTCTGTTGATGTAACGTGATGTTTCATTAAATCTTCATGGTGTAAAATTTTTATTAGTTTTAATATAATTAAAAAACTATTCTAATAAATTTTCTGTAAACTAGTTGTAATGTATGTCTATCCGTTAAACTTTATTAATTCAGTTTCAAAGTATGTTACGTGATGGTAACTACAGAATAATATACCCTTTTTTATCTCTGGCTTCCACTGAATGCGTTCAATAGTTTCCACTTTCCAGACTTGATATGTAATATGCTTACACAATTTTTTTTTTAGGTTGGATTCCTGGACAAGATATTTTTTTTCTAATTTTGTACCTGTTTTTTTCAAATTTACTGTACTGTTCATTAATAGTGAATAAACGTTCTAAACCCTTTATTGCTTTTTTTGCTATTTTATTTTAAATGTACAGGATGAACAAATAAGAACGACTGTAGGCCACATCTCAGAAAAGAATCATGGTACAACTTTCAAAAAAATTACCTTTAGGTAAGTGATCCTGAAAAATTGCTGCAAAATATTTTGCAGTCTCTAAAATATCCGCTAGGGGTGAAATGATTACTCGAAAACATAATACTCCAAAAAACATACCAAAGATGTCCTAAAAATACAATATTTGAAATCTTGATGAGATTATGAATAAATTTAATTAAGTAGATTTTTTGTCATTATTCTTCAAATAATGGGTGGGGAAGGTTCAAACTTTGAACAAATGTGTAACTTTTTCGTTTTTTACCCGATATTAATGATACGCGCGTGCCCATGGAGCCCTTTGGTCGATCATCATAAACTACATCAAACTTGATTTCCAGCCAATTGACTGGGACCTATTTTCCATAAGATACATGCGGAGTCCTTCAAAGGAATAATAACATATTTTATTTCAAGAAGTGACTTTTCATGATTTACTTTCTATTACATGCCTGACTCCATTTGGCAGGTAAATTCAGGTGTGCTATGAAAATTGATACTTCTGTTCTGTATAAAATAATATACTATTCTCATCTTGTTATTTTCATCCTGGAACAAATTGTATATTAACATCGTGGAATTGTAACTTGATGAAAACTAGGCATTATTAATACACTGTTTACAAAAAAAACTACTTATGAAGAAGAGATATTAACACATTATCCAGTTAAATGAGTTTATAATTAAATTGACTGTCTCGACCCTTACTTCGTGGAATATGCTCATATTAGTGTTTTTAAATGAAACTCAAGGTCTCTAGTTAATTCCACAATATAAAACAAGTTATTGAAAATTCTAAAAAATTGTCAATTTTTTAGAATTTTCAATAACTTGTATTATATTGTGGAATTAACTAGAGACCTTGAGTTTCATTTAAAAACACTAATATGAGTTTATAATTAATTGTATCCTATTGAGTATCCAATAGCTGTGTTTCTACAATAATAAATTATTGAATGCTGTTTGTTGACTGGAGCATTCAGTATCATAAGTTACATATTTTTCAACTAGATTACTATAGGTACCATTGTAAGGGACATTTACAGCTTATTGATTGTATTCAGTGAATTTTCAAATGGAAATGAGCTTTTTAACAGAAATTTCTGTTTTTAAAGTCTTAAACAGTCTCTAATTGTCCACAAGAATTGTTAGTAATAATGTTAAAATTTTCTAAACCTGCAAAACTATATTGATGGCTAAGACTACTACTACGAAAACTAGAACTAGAGATACTTGATTCAATATTTTTTGTACTGTTTAATACATAATTACCAACTATTTCTTTTTTATTTTATTTGAGTAAGTAGCTTCTGAAACATCTTGAACATTAAAAATGTTTCCTTCCAGATTCAAATATCTACCAACATATGAGCATGTTTCATTATTAATAATAATATCTACCCTATTGTATTGTTAAGTTTTTTGTAGGGTATCATGCATATCTAGGATTTGAAATATTGTGAATCGTTTTTAATACATACTTACTAACTAAAATATTCTAAAATTTGAAAAAACCCTTATTTTGTAAACTATTATATAATGTTATTGTACAATTCCGCCACCTGGAATTTCAATGTACAATAGCCGATTAAAGTATTGAATTAGTATCGAATTTTAATAATTATGAATACGTACTTACCGATAACAAATTGTTGTTCGTCCAGAAAGTCATGTGATACAAGTTTCACACAATATTTTTTATAATTCGCATTTATTCAATTTTTTGAACAATATTTAATTACATAATCCCTGTTTTTAAGCTAGGAGTGGTTTGACTTTGAGTTGGCATTCTGTAGGTTCCTGATTGGTCAGATCACAGATGATTTTATTCAACACATTTGACTTTTAACATATTATGATCGAATAATTGTGTAAATTTTAAATAAACTTTCATTCAAGCAAACAGAGGATGATTATTTGTTTATAAAAGAGTTTCTTCGTATATGCTTGCGATCTATTTATATTATATCTTGAACAGAATTATTTCTATAATACATCTTCAGATAAATACTCGTATATGGTAATTCATCCCAAAAGTCGAACGATATGTATTACTTTATATTGATCCTATACAATATAAAAATAAACCATTGACAAATCATTAATGAATAAACGTTAGCGTACTTTATTTATTAATATTTTTAATATATAATTCATTCAAATTAACCTTTAAGACCATTTAATACAATAATTTGCTAGCTAGTACAACGCTAGACCATTTTATAATTTGTGTCAAGGTTAAAGTCAAATGTCAAATAAAAATACATACTAGATATATACCAACTGTATGACACTAAAAATTACTGGAAACGTGTCACTGTAATCAATGTTATAATGAAGTATCTTTTATACGCGAATTATAAGAAAGACATTTTTGAAAATGCACACAAAAAGAATTCAGCAAATCCCATAAGTATTAAATACAGATATAGAAAACGTCTGACTAGAGAGAAAAAATAATATAACAAAAACGGCTCAAGGGATTCTCAGAAAACCAAAAAATAGACAGAGAAGCAAAGATTGGATTGATAATGAATGTGAAGGAATTAAAAACAGTGAAACATTGCATGAATTAAATGGACTAGGACAAAAAAACAACATGGCAGAAAGGGTTTCACAAAAATGTAAAATGACAATACAATCAAAAAAACATTAATAAGAGCAATAGAATACAGAATTGGAAAAACAAGACAAGACCATAAAAAATAGAGAAAATTCGGGAAAACCACTACAAACGAATATTGTACAGGGAAGAACATAACGATGCATTTACACAATATGTAGATGAGCAACAATTGCAAGAAGTCCAGAGGCAGATGAAATAAAAGATGAAATCAGAAAACTTAAAAATGGTAAGGCTACAGGGAACATTGAAATAGAAGCAGAATGGTTGTAATATGGAGGACAACCATTGCAAGAACAAATATGTCATCTAATCAAAGAAATATGGATTCAAAATAAGATGCCGAAAGATTGGCACATTGGCATACTTATACCGGTAAATGAAACAGGAGAAAACCAACACTGGAAAAATAAACCTATAACATTACACTTAATGTAACATATATAAAATACTTGCCAATCTAATTAATAAACGTCTAAAAGTACACGCAGATAAAATTATCGCATACTACCAAAACGGCTTCAGGCCAGGAAGGTCGACAATTGATGCAATACACATTCTAGAGCAAAAAAACTGCAAACATAACAGAAATACACAAGCAGTCTTCATAGATTTCAAAGGTGCCTTAGATACAGTATTTGGAAAGCATATGGAAACGAACTAGAAAGGTTGAAAATCCCAAAAAAACTAAGAACGCTGATTAACATGGGTTCAATAAATACAAGACCAAAAGTAAAGTTTCAGGCCCTAACAACACATCTATTTGAAATTAATAGAGGGGCCCAATAGGGAGATCCTCTGTCGCCCACCATATTTGATTTAGTAATGGAAGGCATTATGTGAAGGGAAAATTTAGACAAGAAAAATTTGATCATGAATGAATCACAAGTTATAGCGTATGCAGAAGATGTTACGATAATAACAAATACAAGAGAACAATCAATAAAACATATAGATAGACTAGACAGAAAAGCAAGAAAATTTGGTATGTATATAAATGAAAGCAAAACCAAATATATGTATATAGAAAGAGAAAACAATAACGCAGATGACTACATTGAAACTGAGAAGCACAGATTTGAGATAGTCACCAACTTGAATTATTCAGGAGTGATAATTGGAAAATATGAAAAAGAACGAATGGGAGATAGGGTATAAAAGGAAATAAAGTCTATGGTCGGAATCGAGCAATGTTAAAAAGTAGAATATTTACAAAAAAGCATTTATAAGACCATTATTAGACCAGTCGTCACCTACGCAGTGGAAACAAGCACAATAACAAAAAAGGAGGAAAATGATCTTAACGTATTAGAGCGAAAATAATTTTGGGACCAGACACTGCAAGAGATGAGACTGTAAGGCGCAAAAGTAATGAAGAAATAGGGCATGAACTGCAGGGCAAAAACATTATCATTTTCATAGAAGCACAAAGATTTCGATGGGCAGGACATATATTGAGGAGGAAACCATCGGAAATTATCAAGAAAATTACAGAGTGGATCCCGATCAGGCCTAGACTAAGAGGAAGACCTAGAAAAAGATGGAAAGATGCAATTCAAGAAGATTCAAAGAGCGTAGTAATAAATAACTGCAAACTGAAATGTAAGAACAGAGTAGAGTGGCAAAAGATAACGAGAATAGCCAGAACCCACAACAAACTGTAATAAAAATAGAGGAGAAGACAAATGATCCACTTCAATAAATCGATCAAAATGCAATGCATTAGCTTCAACATTAGCCATAATCCGTAGAGATTGAACATATTAATGATGATGATCCTCAAAACGGCCCCTGGTGGGATATAATCCTCATTGTAGGAATTTCCCATAAATTCCTACAATGGATCTTAATTTAACATTAAGACAAAGGTTCGAAGTTTAAATCTCCGCGCCCTTTATTTATGATCACGGATCCAATTGGTACCTTCTGCGCCACTAGCCGAAAAATTACCGCCAACGAAAGGCAGTCAGTAGTCTTGGCTCAACTCTTGTGACGATATGATCAAGTGTTGATTCATTGGTTTAAGTACATACCTAATTTCGTTAATCAATTTAATGTAACTGCAACAAATGAGAGTGTAAATATGATGTGAAGTGCTTTTCCGACATTGGTCGGTGAATTTCTGTATTGTAAGTACTATTATTATTAAAAATTGTTGTTTGAATCCGCATGGTCGCCTAGACCGGTTCAACGGTAGTTTAGCGCTGTTGCCGTATCCGATACTAGAGTTTGGTACTTCGTTCTTGTAAGAATTCAAATAGAGGGATTGTGAGTGAGCCGTATTTTTATTACTCCTTTATTCTCAACGACAATTTCAGCATTCCCGTCAACAAAAGGTTGGTGAGTGTTCTTGTTTTAAAATACTCAAAAACATGTCGGGAAGGAAAGGATCAACCAATCTAAACTTAGAGGAACCAGCCAAATATCGCTAAGGCGAATTTCCCTTCTCGTACATAGTTTTTATTGGTCCTTCGAGCCGGATTTAGTCTGTCAATTTGACATATCCATTTTTGCCTCTGCAGCAACTTGATATATCCATGTCCGCCTTTGCGGCAATTTGATTTCTTGGGTCTGTCTGAACCCTATTCTTCTTTTCTCTAATAAACATTCCAAAAAGTTGTTCATTAGACTCTCGTGAGGGCTGAGAAACTGTAAAAAATAAATACTGAAACAGTGATATGTATATAAGTGCGATTTGATTGCTCGGGAAATTAAAGACAGTCCGGCAACAGCGCGCGAAGCGAGTTCTGAATCTAGAATGGTCAAAACTGCTGGCCGTTTTTACTTCAACGACACCTCGCTCAAGGGGGGTGTATAGGATTAGGAGCCGGTTTGGAAGTGTTTATAAACAGCATATTTTGAAGAAACCAGTGTTTATTTACATGTCGGGTTTTTGTTACCTCAATAATACATGGTATAATAAATACATCGTTAAGTTTGAGGATATTTAATTAGTGTATTTAGTTATATTTAGGTACATTTTCTTGCACTGTTAAAAGTAATTTACAGTTTTCTAAATATTAGATATTTTGTTTATCAATTATCAATGTGCGTTTATATGCATTTTTAGTACACTGTGAAAAATAAATCACAGTATTTTCTTCATTATTACTTTGGATATTTAATTAGTGTATTTAGTTATATCTAGGTACATTTTCTTACACTGTTAAAAATAATTTACAGTTTTCTCAATGTTTGATATTTTGTTTATTAATCTCAATATTAATTAGCAATGTGCGTTTATATGCATTTTTAGTACACTGTGAAAAATAAATCACAGTATTTTCTTCATTATTACTTTGGATATTTAATTAGTGTATTTAGTTATATCTAGGTACATTTTCTTACACTGTTAAAAATAATTTACAGTTTTCTCAATGTTTGATATTTTGTTTATTAATCTCAATATTAATTAGCAATGTGCGTTTATATGCATTTTTAGTACACTGTGAAAAATAAATCACAGTATTTTCTTCATTATTACTTTGAATATTTAATTAGTGTATTTAGTTATGAGTAGGTACATTTTCCTACACTGTTAAAAATAATTTACAATTTTCTCAATATTAGATATTTTGATTATGTATCTCAATATTGTTTATCTTTTTCCGTTCACGTACAATTTTAGTACACTGTGAAAAATAATTCACAGTCTTTTCTTCATTATTACTTTGAATATTTGATTAGTGTATTTAGTTATATTTAGGTACATTTTCTTACACTGTTAAAAGTAATTTACAGTTTTCTAAATATTAGATATTTTGTTTATCAATTATCTATGTGCGTTTATATGCATTTTTAGTACACTGTGAAAAATAAATCACAGTATTTTCTTCATTATTACTTTGAATATTTGATTAGTGTATTTAGTTATATTTAGGTACATTTTCTTACACTGTTAAAAATAATTTACAGTTTTCTCAATGTTTGATATTGTGTTTATTAATCTCAATATTAATTAGCAATGTGCGTTTATATGCATTTTTAGTACACTTTGAAAAATAAATCACAGTATTTTCTTCATTATTACTTTGGATTTTTAATTAGTGTATTTAGTTATAAGTAGGTACATTTTCCTACACTGTTAAAAATAATTTACAATTTTCTCAATATTAGATATTTTGATTATGTATCTCAATATTGTTTATCTTTTTCCGTTCACGTGCAATTTTAGTACACTGTGAAAAATAATTCACAGTCTTTTCTTCATTATTACTTTGAATATTTGATTAGTGTATTTGGTTATAAGTAGGTTATAAGTAGGTAGGTATTTTCTTACAATGTTAAACTAATTTTCAGTAATTTGCATTCTATTGAAATACTTATCGCATTGATTGGAAAAGCTCTTTGTCTATTCGGTTATTCCATATATTGTAAAAATTTACTCGCTACTTTAGAAGCTTATTTTAATTCAGGTGGAGTTCAACTTTGATTGGTTACACTTTGATTCAATCATGTCGCTAAATCACTTGAAAAATAAAAGAGGGGGTTTCAAATCGCAATTATCTCGAATTGAAACATTTGTGTCGGAGCTGACTGGCTCCGAAGAGGTCTATATACTTAAAGTCAAACTTAAAAGCATATCTGGTCACTATGACAATTATCAAAAAGTCCAATTGGAAATCGTTTCATTATCTAACCCGGACGACGACAACTACTCTTCCGACGATGAGGCCGAGAACGTTGTCGCCGACCGTTTTGAAAGTTGTATTGCTATGCTTGAACTTCTAATAGAAAATAAGCAAAAAGAATCACTCAATTTAAATACTAGGCCAAACGATGTATCTAATGTCGTTTTACCTAAAATTAACATTAAACCTTTCTCAGGGGCTGCATCAGAGTGGCCATCCTTTATCGACCTGTTCACAGCACTGGTACTTAATAATAATAATTTAAAGTCGGAGGGTGAAAAGTTTTATTACCTTAAAGGGCTGTTACGTGGACCACCTTTGGAAATGATTGAGTCCTTAAGCGTAACAAATCAAAATTTGAATATTGCCTTAAATATTCTTAAAAAGGCATATGACGATAAATATAAATTACTGTATTCTTTGTACCAAACTTTGGTGGATCAAAAACCTGTCTTGAAAAGTACTCCGGTCGAGTTGCGCGAATTTCAGATATCGACGCGTAAGACATTTGATTTGATTAAAAATGTGAATTTATCGCCGGAAGTAAATTTTGAGTCATTAATAATATTTTTAATGGAGCAAAAACTTGATTTTAATTCAAGACGAGCCTTCGAAAGGCCAGAGCTTATCCCTACAGCTGAATATTTCTTTGATTTTCTACAGCAACGCCAATCAATGTTGGAAAATTTAAATCTTTTTGAAACCAACACTAAGGGTAAATTCAACCCCAAGTCTAATAATGTTAGTAAAAATAGGGTGACATTGGTATCTAGTTTAAGTTCTTCGCAACAGTACCATTCTAGTTCTTCTCGGGTTAATAGACCGAGCTGTCTTCATTGTTCAGACCCCTCTCATCTTATATACGGTTGTTCCAAATTTATGTCCTTATCACCTCAAGAGAGGTATTAGTTAGTCAAAGCTAAAAAACTTTGTGTAAATTGCCTGAATAGTACCCATAGTACTACCGATTGTAAATCCCTTAGGAGATGTGCAACTTGCAATAAGTCTCATCATAGTTACTTACATTTTGACAGTCAGAACAGATTGCCAAACAACTCTAACAATCGTAATAATCCTAGAGCCTCCTCTTCCGGAAGCCCCAATGTAACCTCTCTATCCAATGTAAATAATCACCCCTCTCCTATTAATGTACATAATAATACGTCCCCAGATCAAATTAATAGATCTAATTTCATAAATACCAGTTCTGCATCACCTAATCAATCACCTGAACCTCCGGAGTCAGTGAGATATCAAACTGCTTTGACTGCCATGTCAGCAAAAGACAGTATTGTACTATTGCCTACGGCTTTAGTGAATGTTAACGGTTTCAATGGTCGGTGTTTGGTTGGACGAGTTCTTCTTGATTCCGCTAGTCAAATGAGCGTTATTAACCGTGCCTTTGTACAAAAATTGAATTTAGTCTCTCGAAAACAAACTCTTAATATTTCCGGATTAGGTAGCAATAACTACACCTATAGTAGAGAAGTGGTAGATATCACATTTAATTCTCAAATTGCACCTTACAGTACTTTCACTATATCTTGCTCGGTCATAGATAAAATAACAAATAGTTTACCACAATCTTCTATCTCACCTTCTAATTTTAAAATTCCATCCCATATAAAACTTGAGCTAGCTGACCCTTTATTCTTTGAATCCGGTCCAATAGATCTTCTTATTGGCTGTGATTTATATCATTACCTGCTTAAGGGGACCGTACTTAAAACGGATCCTTATTCTCCTTCCTTTATAGATACTCACCTGGGATATGTTATCGCGGGTCCTATCCCTTTGAGAAATGCTAACTCCTCCCAGCATAAACCTAAGTCTGCTTATTCCTTTTTGACGGTTTATAATGATCAAGTCTATCAATATTCTGACCTCCAAAGGACAATGGAGAAATTCTGGGAGCTTGAGGAAATTCCCGAATGTCCATCACTAGATCCCAGCGAGGAATATGTTGAACAACTATTTCGGGATACAACCGTTATCCTACCATCGGGGCGGTATCAGGTAGATATGCCTCTACTCGCAAATCAGAATAAAAAACTAGGCCAGTCATTCGGTATAGCCATCCAACGATTCTCTTCTCTTGAAAGAAAATTCAACGCTAATCCTACCCTTTTCTCTGAATATAAAAAAGTAATTTCAGAATATCTAACACTCAATCATGCTCAAGTCATTCCTCTGTCTTTCTATAATACTGTGTCTAACGATTTCAAGTATTTTATACCCCATAGGGCGGTGATACGTGAGGAAAGCGCATCCACCAAACTTCGGATCGTGTTCGATTTTTCGGCTAAAACCGATTCAGGTTTCTCTCTTAATGATTTAACGTCGAAGGGATACCAAGTTCAGGATAACCTATTCGACATTTTGTGCAGATTTAGATGCTATAAATATGTCCTGTGTGCTGACATCAAAATGATGTATAGATTCATAGATATCAATCCCATGCAACGCTATCTCCAAAACATACTGTGGAGGGATAACCCCACGAAACCCCTTCAATGTATCCAATTATCTAGGCTTAGTTTCGGACAGAACTGTGCCCCTTTCTTGGCCACCCGAGTCTTGAAAGACATTGCCTTAAATAGTCCCGATTGTCCAAATGCGCAGCAGGCTATTCTTCATCAAACCTACATGGATGATATCTTAACTGGAACCAATAAAGAAATGGACTTACCGGCTCTTTATGCCGAATTGACCAATATGCTTGGAAAACATGAGTTCCAACTTCACAAATGGCAATCAAATTCATTCAAGTTTTTACAGTCAATCGATGAATTACCTAACGCTGAATTGGATCGTAGTTTTGACGATTCGTCAAGCAAAATTCTAGGACTAAAATGGAATCCTGCGTCTGATATTTTACATATCCAAACTGCCAAGTTGGCTGATTGTTCTCATATAACGAAACGAAGGATATTAAGTACCCTCGCCAGTACATTTGACCCTCTTGGGTTAGTGAACAATCTGACCGTGTTTGGCAAACTGTTGATGCAATCGGTCTGGAAATCCCAGATAGGGTGGGATGTTCCCATTTCCGACACATCCATAATTACTCAGTTTAATAAATTCCTTTCTTTATTAACTGAAGCTGCTCACCTCCGAGTACCCAGATACCTATTTAACCAAAAAATTATTATTTCGTGTTCTCTCCACGGGTTTTGCGATGCCAGTCAAAAGGCATACGGAGGGTGTCTCTATTTAGTAGCGATCTACGCTGATAATTCTAGATCCTCTCGCCTAATTTCTGCTAAATCTCGTGTGAATCCTTTGAAAATTACTTTAACTATTCCCAAGTTAGAGCTGTGTGCAATGGAGCTGTTGTCCACTTTAGCTCGCAGAATAGTTCAGATTCTATGCATTTCTCTTCACATCTCTTCCATAAATTTATGGTCCGACTCTCAAGTCGCTCTCAGTTGGGTGAAACGGTCTTCTAATGATTTTTCTCCCTTTGTAGCTCGGCGTGTCCTAACCATTCAAAACAATAGTAAAGAGTTTATATGGCGACATGTCAAATCCGATTTAAACCCAGCCGATTTACTTTCTCGTGGTAAATTCTCATCTGATGTCTGGATTTTTTGGTTCGAGGGTCCTCGATTTCTACTTGAATCTAAAGATTTTGATTCTATGGATTCTTTCGAACCTATTGACGACTTGCCTGAAGTCAAAAAGGTCAACCTTGCTATAGTCAACAGCGACTTAAACTTTTGGGAACCTATATTTTTCCGATTCTCAAAATGTATAACCTTAAATAGGGTTATAGCCCATATATTCAAATTTATATACCTATCGAGGAGAAAATTCAGAGACGTTGGTTCGTTATCTGTTGACGATCTCCGAATTGCCCATGATTTTATAATCAAACAAATTCAACATAAACACTTCTTCAACGAAATTCGTTGTTTAAAAACTAACGTTCCGATTGGAAATAAAGACTTAATTCCATTGAACATTTTCTTGGATAATGACGGCCTTCTAAGAGTGGGTGGCCGATTACAATTTTCTACTTTACCTTTCAATCAAAAATTTCCCTTGCTGTTACCACAAAATGATCATGTTGTTGATTTGCTAATAATACGGGAACATCGCCGTCTTGGCCATGGTGGAGCCCAAAATGTGTTAGGAAATTTAAGGCTACAGTACTGGCCCTTGAATGGCACTCGTCTTGTCAAAAAATTGATAAAAAGCTGCATCACCTGTTTTAGATTTAATGCCCAGTTCGCCTCTCAAATAATGTCCCCGTTACCCCTTGACCGAGTGCAAAAATCTCGCCCCTTTTCCAAAACTGGCATCGATTTTGCTGGACCTGTACAAATTAAATCTTCGCGCTTAAGAAAAGCCCCAATACAAAAGGCCTACATTGCCATATTCATATGCATGGTGACAAAGGCGATCCATATCGAATTAGTAAGTGATCTCTCTACCGATGCATTTATCGCCACTCTTAAAAGATTTCTCAGTCGTAGAGGGAATCCTCAGACTATCTATACTGATAATGGTTCCAACTTTGTGGGAGCAAGGAATCAATTACGAGAACTCTCCATTTTTCTCAAAGCTTCCGAAAGTATCAATAAGATACAGTCTTTTCTTTCAACTATAGAAATTAGTTGGAAGTTTATTCCTCCGCGGTCACCGCACTGGGGTGGCTTATGGGAAGCGGCTGTGAAAAGCGCCAAATCCCACCTCACCAAAATAATTGGCAATTCGTGCCTTACCTTCGAGGAACTCTCCACGGTTCTGAGTCAGATCGAAGCTATCTTGAACAGCAGACCATTATACCCGATGTCAAATGATCCTACCGATCTATCTCCTTTGACACCAGGTCATTTTTTGATCGGAGCACCTTTAACCGCTTATCCCGATCGCGATCTATCTACCATCCCTGTAAACAGATTAACTTTTTGGGAACAATGTACTAATAGGAACCAAGAATTCTGGAAGAGGTGGAGCACCGATTATCTGCATCGACCTAAGTGGTGTAAAGCCTCAAACAATCTTCAGCTTAATCAGCTTGTACTAGTGCAATCGGAGGACCGTCCTCCTTTGAATTGGCCCCTTGCCAGGGTAGTGGAACTACTAACTGGCAAAGACGGCAATGTTCGTGCCGCACGTGTAAGAACTGTGGATGGAGTTTATATTCGTCCTATTACTAAGTTAGCTCCTCTACCATGTATGGACTGAGTTCTATCTACATTTGGAGTAGAACGTATTTTTTTTTTCTTTTTTCTTTTTCTTTTCTCCTTCCTTCTTGCTTAAAATCTGGATTTTGCTCCTAAACTGTTCCTCTCATTTTTGCCCCGGCCCCCAGTATGTAGGAATTTCCCATAAATTCCTACAATGGATCTTAATTTAACATTAAGACAAAGGTTCGAAGTTTAAATCTCCGCGCCCTTTATTTATGATCACGGATCCAATTGGTACCTTCTGCGCCACTAGCCGAAAAATTACCGCCAACGAAAGGCAGTCAGTAGTCTTGGCTCAACTCTTGTGACGATATGATCAAGTGTTGATTCATTGGTTTAAGTACATACCTAATTTCGTTAATCAATTTAATGTAACTGCAACAAATGAGAGTGTAAATATGATGTGAAGTGCTTTTCCGACATTGGTCGGTGAATTTCTGTATTGTAAGTACTATTATTATTAAAAATTATTTTTTGAATCCGCATGGTCGCCTAGACCGGTTCAACGGTAGTTTAGCGCTGTTGCCGTATCCGATACTAGAGTTTGGTACTTCGTTCTTGTAAGAATTCAAATAGAGGGATTGTGAGTGAGCCGTATTTTTATTACTCCTTTATTCTCAACGACAATTTCAGCATTCCCGTCAACAAAAGGTTGGCGAGTGTTCTTGTTTTAAAATACTCAAAAACATGTCGAGAAGGAAAGGATCAACCAATCTAAACTTAGAGGAACCAGCCAAATATCGCTAAGGCGAATTTCCCTTCTCGTACACTCATCTTGCCGATGACAAAACGCTATCAACGGAGGACAAAAAGGTGACGGAGGCAATTCGCATATACACAGACGGCTTGAAAACCAAAGAAGACAGAATGAGGAATGTATCCAGGACGCTGAGCCTGAGAACAAAGTAGGCCTTGAGAAAAAACGTCAGCGTCGTTAAAACAGAAGTGGATGGCTTATCAATAGCCACTAAATAACTAACCAGGAAGGAAGGACTTATCTGGTAAAACCATAATTATCAGCACCGACAGCAGACAAGCACTGCTAACTCTGAGTCACTTATAGGCAAGCAGTGGAGTGCCATCAATCATTGATCTACGCTTCGGATAAAAATAAAATTATCTTAAGATGGTTAATAAGAAAGCAAAGGCAGCCGCAATGCGGATAACCTGGCTAGGAGCCTGAGAATATTAGTTGAAGAAAATAAAAAATATGTATTCCTTGTGAAAATTTTAATTTATAAAATCGTAGCCAAGCGCTTTCGATTGTTAAGTCATTATCAGTATTTACCTGTGATCAAGATAACCAGTAAGTTAATGTGAAAAATTAAAAAATCAAAACAGTAAAGTGAGCTTACTTACTCGTCAGGCAATATAAAATTATATCCAAAAAAGTATCCAACTCCATCAAATACCAATTGTACAGTAATATACATATTAAAATTCCAAAAAAATCATTTGAAAAATCCCCCCAATGAATGGATTATTGTGGATTAAACGTACACATCATGGAAGAAATGAAGTAAAGTTACCCAGTTGACAAATCCAATTGCATACATGGAATGAATAATATAAAATCCCGTTGACAGAAAACAAGTAATTCCAAGAACCGAAGTTCACACAGACATGAAATTTTGTTACCTAAAACCACCGACACAAGACGCAGATAAAGAGAACAGTCTAAGGAGAACCGACTCTTAACCTGAATAAAGCAACCATGATAAGAAGTAACAAGAAAACTTTATGAAATATAAATTGAGGCAAGAACTCAGAATAAATCAGTTAAGAGACTCATCAAGTAAGTATATGGAGGAGCATTATTATGACAGTGACAATAATACTAATAATAACCTCCGTGATTATGTTCCTGGTCACGTGACAGAAATACGGTTTCTTATTGGTTAATGTGGATATTGTCAAGTTTGATATGAATCGAGCAACGGAGACACGATAACGCTTATTTTCGAATGAAATTTTATCCAGGAGTTTGTCAATTTAGCAGCAACTAAACTGTAATTCTGATTGGAGAGCTACTAAAGTACAGTATTGATAAGAAACTAAATTTTGGCCCAAAAGTGGAGATTGCCTGATACGTATGTTGTGGGACCAACTCACCCTCCCAACTTTCACATACCGATGGGAGAAGACATGAAACTAGCCTGAACCATTTGAGATACAGGCAATACGTAACTTCACCTTATTTCACTTACTATACAAAAAAGAAACCATCATTGGCTCAATACCCCCCCCCCCGCTGATATATTATTTGCTCATGTATTAATGCAATATATAATCATGTGTACTGAAATATGATATAACAAAATTTACTAATTTTTCAAGCATTTTCGTTGGAATTAAAATTTTTTTGTAACTGAATTTTTACATTTTCGGACTTCATTAAATAACTTGTACCTTATGTAATTTTTGGAAAATACAGCTGTACCCTTACCACATCCCCAACAAGCCAATAACAAAATTATATTTGCTTACTCGCCAGCATGAAAAAGGAAGACGGAATAGCTGTTGACAAAACAAGGCCGATTCGCTATCAGCCGATGTTTGACTTTATTTTGAGAAATATAAGTTCGCGTTGTGAATAATCGGTTTTTTTACACACAATATACTGCTGAATAATAAGAGTTATTCTAATAAAATGTTTTTTAACAATGAGTTTATATTTAAATACAAAAGACAATCTGAGCCTAAAAAAATATTCACGTAAACAAAACAACTGAAAGAATTATGAATGAACTACGTGTAAATATATGGAACTCATGACACATATATGGGTTTGATTAGCTTTGTGCAAATGTTAAATTTACATATTTCAGGTACTAATAATAAACTGAGGTGCTTCGCTTGTCAATATATTGCATTAGATTTGTAATACATTCATAAAAATTGTTCTTCATATGATATTTCATCATTTTCTCAAATACACTTTTACGGTAAAAACTTCTATTGGAAATATATTTCTATGGAATTGAACATTGTATATGGCAACATTACCAATTCGAATGATACGTTTCTTTCAACGGCGGTTAGAACGTAACTGCGTGTTGCCCTCAACATAATTTGTAAACAATCATATCTGTTTTGTTTATATATCTGTGACCCTCACATATACGATCTAAATAATGTATGTGCAGAGAACTAGTAGGAATTGTCAGCCTAAAATAATAAATTTGGAGTGGAAAAAGTGGGTTTTTGCGGAGACAGATAAAATATGCCAATTTTCAACTATCGTTTGAGCCATAAAGGTTTGTCGGGGAAAAAACCTAAAGTAGAATTTGTAGCACATTCAATGTATTTTCAATTTATAAAGGTAGATCATTTACCACAACGGCAAAGGGAAACCAGCGGCGGAGGTGGCAACCCCTGCTTTATGGGAAAATGAAGCAACTGGGAAGACAGATCTCGAAAGTCGTAGTGAAGACGGTCTGTCCAGGAGAGGGACACTCCAAAATCAAAGCCGCGGTCCTCCAGGTTGGGGGTTGAGGCATCGGGCCAACCCCCCGATACTTGTGAAATGATAACATGCTTAAAACTTCCAGAAACAAGCCTCGGAATCGACCGAACAAACGAAGACGACCCAAGCTAAGGAAAAGGTTAAAGAATATTGGTACTTGGAATGTCCAAGGTCTCTCTACAAAGCTGAATGATGTCATTTCGGAGCTGAAGAACTCGGATATGGATATAACAGTATTAACGGAAACAAAAAGGAAAGGACAGGGATCAGAAAACTTAGGGAACTACGATCACTTTTATTCGGGAATTCCAAAAGATAAAAGGGCCCAACAAGGAGTATCTATACTGGTCCGTGAGAATCTGAGAAGGTATATCACTTCCTGGGAAGCAGTAAACCAACGTATCATCAAACTCAACTTGTGCCTCTGCGGTAATAAAATCACAATCATAGGAGTATACGCCGTAAGTGAGGATGCCCCAGTAAAAGAAAAGGAAGAGTTCTATGAACAACTATCTTACGAAATATCAGTAATAGGAACAGCAAGGGAAATTATACTGCTAGGAGACTTCAACGCCAGAACTGGGAGGAAAAAACATGATAGAATTATAGGTCAATTCGGAGAAGAGATCCTAAATGATAATGGCATGAGACTCATCAACTTATGTGATCAAAATAATCTTCGAGTGGTAAATGGCTTTTTTGAACATCGGGAAATACATAAGTTTACCTGGACACAGCACTCTAGAAATCTGAAATCTATCATAGATTATCTAATAGTCAGACAAAACACAAAATTAAAAATCCAAGATGTACGAGTGTACAGAGGAGCAACATGCGGAAGTGATCACCACCTCGTTAAAGCCAAAATACTTTCCTATCAATCAGTCAAACGAGTAAACAATGAAGAGGAAAGAGAGAAAGAACAAAAAAGGGCAGAAATCAGATTCAACTTAGACAACTTCAATCATGGAAGCGTAAAAGAACTGTATCGAAAATGACTGGATGAAAAATTGACCCAAGAAAACTTCGAGAATACAGAACATCAATATACGTATATCAAAGATTGCTTAAAGAGCGCAGCTCATGAAGCTCTGGGATTATATGAAACATCCAAACGTAAAAAGCCATACTGGTGGGATGATGAAATCGAAGAAATGATAAATACGAAAAATGATAAACACAAGGTACACCTCTGCAAGAAAACTGACCAAAGCAAGACTGATTATCAAATAGCTCAAAAGAAAGTGCGCACAACAATAACACAGAAGAAGAATGAAATCTGGGAGAGGAATTGTGCTAGAATTAACACATATTTAGGAGGTAGTAAAAGCACCGAAAGTTGGAAATTATTAAAATCCCTTCGTCAAGATAACAAAAAAGATATTATCACACCAGTCACCCTACAAAAATGGGATGAATACTTCGGCAAGCTCCTGACTGAAAATAGAGAAGCATATAAAAAACAAGAGCCCGAACCTCGCATCGAAATAAGAACATTAGCATCTCCGATTAGGGTCAAGAGTGCAGAAGTTAAACAAATCTGTCAAAATCTGAAGAACAGAAAATCACCAGGCCCTGGAAACATTCCACCAGAGCTGCTCAAATACGGCACAGACAAACTATATAGACAACTTACTAGCCTCTTCCAAAAGTGTCTCAATGGGGAGAATATTCCCGAAGAATGGAGAACATCCTACATAACAACTATCCATAAAAAAGGTAGCAAAGACATATGTGACAACTATCGAGGAATCGCCGTCCTAAGTTCTATCTCGAGAGTATACGGAAAGTTGGTTAAAAGAAGGATCGAAGACGAATATCGCGATATAGAAGCCGAAGAACAGGCCGGTTTCAGAGCAGGAAGATCTACCACCGATCATCTCTTCACAATAACTCAGATAATAGAAAAGAAACTGGCACGAAATCAAGAAGTTCACCTACTGTTTGTCGACCTCAAGAAAGCCTACAACAGCATCCCACAAATAAAACTTTGGGAAGCACTTGAGAAAACCAACGTCAACGTAACGCTTATAAAGGCTGTCCAAGAACTATATAAAAACAATACCAGTAAAATAAAGCAGGGACATGCAATGTCAAAAGGTTTCAACATCAACAAAGGACTTAAGCAGGGATGCTTCTTATCGCCGACTCTATTCAAAATCTATTTAGAACAAGCTTTGAAGTTGTGGAAAGGGAAGTGTAGAAATATGGGAATACCATTAAATGGTGGCTACACACTATACACGTTGTGCTTTGCAGATGATCAAGTTGTTCTAGCACAAGATTATGAAGACCTAGAATATATGACACGAAAATTACCGGAGAAATATGACAAGTGGGGACTGCAGGTGAACGTCAAAAAAACCGAGTATATGTGCGTTGGGGAGAACAAAGGAATTTACTTCTAGAACAACAAGAACAGATTAAACACACAAGAAAATACAAATACCTAGGAGTTCACATCACCTGCGAAGGTAGCATGGACGAAGAAATTAGATACCGAAATAACCTGAAAAGACAGGCGATTAGAAAACTTAACAATATACTGTGGGATAAAACGATATCAAAGGATAGCAAACATAAAATTTATAACAGTATAGTTAAAAGTATCGTCTCCTATGGAAGTGAGGTATGGCCGTTAAAGGAAAATGCACTTAAAATGATAGAAGCCACCGAAATGGATTACTGGAGGCGTGCTGCTGGAAAATCGAAGCTGGATAAAGTCAGAAATGAGAAAATCCGAGAAATAATGGGGACTAAACACAATTTAACAGAAGACATCCGAGTTAATCAACTTAGGTGGTATGGACGTACAAGAAAAGTGCTGGATTGGACGCCATACGGCAGAAGGAAGAGAGGGAGACCTAGGTTGAGTT
Source organism: Galeruca laticollis (assembly GCA_963921935.1). Classification (NCBI taxonomy): domain Eukaryota; kingdom Metazoa; phylum Arthropoda; class Insecta; order Coleoptera; family Chrysomelidae; genus Galeruca; species Galeruca laticollis. The sequence continues at coordinate 218,431,486 of OY998178.1, read as the reverse complement.
GGAGAGAAGGAGTAGAAAAGGACATACAAGCAAGAGAGATAGAGGAGAATCTATGTACCGATCGAGATAGTTGGAAGCTGGAAATCAGAAAACGGCAAAGAACGTTATGAACTGATATATATATATATATATATATATATATATATATATGTAGGAATTAATTTGCGATCAATTATTAGAGTTATTTTGGTCATATACTATTTTAGCTTTACTATTGCTTTACCAACTACGACCCCGAATTCCTACTTGAGAGCGCGCTTATGATAACCCATGGTTATCATGTTGAATGCAAAAACGAGTAGTGAGAGATAAGAAGCCGAGAGACGACGACGAACTGTGATAGAGACAAGACGTTTGACGGCCAGTAAGCATAAATAAGTACTCTTCACAGCAAATTCTCTTAATAACAACTAGTTAATGTTAATACCTTATATAAAATACAACTGTTTAATGTGAAGTAAACTCTGTATAAAGGATTCGGGATAGTAATTAAATTATAGCAATACAAATCTACTTAAAACCATCACAGAAGTTCATTATTTACCCTGACGACTACACAGACGGTAGGATAATATATCCAGCAAATGCATATCAAATCCTACATATATAGATATAGATCATTTACGAAAAGTTGATAGTTTTCGTGTTATAAGCAAAGGAACTCCAAAAAATGTAATGTTTCACCTTTTATTGCATTTTATTCAATGTTACGTCACAAAATTTTGCTAACAAACCCTACAACTTTCCTGCTACAAACACAACTTGACTGGACTAATTGGTATTTTTGTTAATTGATGCGTTCTTTAAATTGCGGCAGTGGGTCCCAAACCTCGACACTTCAGCATTCCGTAAACCTTTTTGTATAACCAATTTTGCAACAGGAGTCAGATACACTTTTTTTACCTAAAGGCAAAACATTGCTAAAATTTTTGCTTCAAATGATTGCAATATACTATAAGTCACACCTAAAGCTCCTATTTATAAATATATACAAAAATGCCTGTAGTACTAATATCGGATTAACGACTTTTACAAAAGAAGATTTTTCCCAGACAAATTTTTGACAATGACCTGATTATATTATAATACTTGTAAGAAAATTACTAGAAGATAAAAATATTAATCCAGGCATAATATCAGATATACTTATAAAATACTGGTATTAAATACCTGCAGTCATAGTATCGGTTTAACGACTTTTACAAAAGGAGGGTTTTTCATGAAAATTCTATGATAATGACCTGATTAGATACTAGCATTATTATTTTGGAACAACAATTTCTATGTAGGGATTATTTTAATGCTATAATTATCTAAGTATATTAGGGCGTGCTGAGTACTTACCTGTACTAGTTGTTTGGGATTACCAACTACCGACTCAGGGATTATTATTACAGGTACCCGATATTTATTGGAATCAAGACGACATGTATCTTGGGATTAGCTATACTTTAAATTTAGAAAAATAATATTTGATGCAATGATATTTCGAAGATTTCGTGCTTAGGATTTAATGAATTCCGTTAACAAACAAAATTCGGGAACAACGTATATCCTTTTATGGCACCGCCATTTTAACTCCGACCCACAGTAAATTAACATATTACCAAACAAACAATGAAAACTACTTACTGAATTAAATGGCAATTAAAATGCTACATTTGCTCTTAATAATGTAAAATGAAGTTAATATTCATCCAATAGGCTCAGTTAGTAATATAAACTTTTATTGCCTTTGGTAAATGGTAAGTATAAGACCGTTGTTGATTTGTTTTCTTCTGCAATGAATAATAATCAAAATATTACAAGTACAGTACACGTACGATTGTATTCAAACTTATAAGGAATGTTAATATGCAAGAATAAGTCATAAAACTCATTTTTCTAATACAAATTATGGTCAATTCATTTTATGTAAATTCCCACAGGAACTATTACAAGGTAAATTTGTAATTTGTGCTTTATACATAGGAGAAAAAAGTCTCAAAATTGAGAATAATAAATACTAAACTTGCTCGATATGTCGTTGTCTAATAAAATTATACACTAATGTTTTCAAGTAAGGTTCAGAATCATTTGCAACCAGTGGAGAGAATTTTTTTGTCCCAAGTTGCATAACAATCATTTTCCATGTAACATTCAAACTACATAACTCTATAAACTTGGAACTAGGATTAGAATATATTCTCCCCGGTATGAACCATCGTTGCTTCCTTCCAAATAGAAACCATTCTTCCACGTATGTTCTGCAACCACTATGTACATCTGCATTATACGTACACGTTTAAGTAGTATACATTCGTTACCTATAAAAGTCCATATACAATAACGAAGCGAACACATCTCTCAAATTTCTATTAGAGTAGTCGAGTAAAGTTCTATTGCCTGAAAATATCAATTATAAGCAAATATTATAGATGATTTCAACTAAAAATTCAATTCTTTCAGTTAAAAGTAATACTAGGAATCAAAAATTAGCTCAGTACTCTTCTTTTGGGGATATACTTCAGTTAAACGCCCCATTTTCTAATCAGCTCAGCTCGCTTTCTTTGGGGTAAAGTCCAACTAAAATTTAATTTGGAGCTAAATTATATTCTGTTTGTCAAAAAATTATATATTATTGTTGCCTCCCTCCTAAATTCACATTATTACAAAATCGGTTAATTGCATACGCTCCCGAGGCCAAAGTAACAAGCGGCACAAATCTCAATCAAAACGTTATATTATCTTTTACATAGACCGAGATCAAAATCTATCAAGACAGCCTAGACACATAACTATAATGCATTTATCAGTTTCCTAATGAAAATTACTTACAAATGTTATTAAGACACAACAAATAAAATGTTACACAAGTTGTAAATCTATATTTAAATCTCTATCGCTCAACTCTATGAAATTCTTTTTCAAATGAGTCAGTAATTTTATGTTAAATGAATCAGCCTAAAAATGTAACAGGTAGTTTTATTTTATGCTCTAATCTTGAGGTTATTGGTAGAGACACAGAAATAGAAGCATCCTGAGCAAAAGCATCACTACCTGATGACGATTGAGAGAGTTATCTGTCCAACTTGTCCTCACCAGCACTAGACACCGGCACCTTCTCGATACTATCCAGTGAACTTGTAGATAATTCTAGAGGGTATATTATCTGATAGATCCTTTCCTTTACTCCGAAGTTTGTCTTAACTCTTGCTGTTGTAGTACACCCATCTTTACCAGTAAAAGTTTTTATAATTATATCAAGAGGCCAGTATAATCTACTGGAGCAGGTTTCGAATAAAACTATATTTCCAACTATATGTTCTTTTGTTGTTTACTCTATTAGGAAATAGTGGTAGATATTCTCATTTCTAAATCTGCTTCAAAAGATTTCTCTTAACTTTTTTAGATTCTTGAATCGAACATTTAGGTTTTCCTTATCCAATTGATCCAAGTCAGGTGAATCAGATGTAGAAATACCATGTAAAAACATCATTGGAGTCTGTCTCTGTGTATGTGAGTGGTCTACTATTAATGACTGCCACGCAATCGCAGAGTATGGTACACAACTCTATCTATATTACACTCGCTTGCTTTTCAAAGTATCCAGCGCAGTATCTCCTTCACAACATGCACCAGTCTTTCCCACAATCCACCTCACCAAGGAGAAGCTGGAGGTATGAACTTTCACTGAATGATGTAGCAACTCTTCTACAACTTCCCATTTTATTTTTGTTAGTAGATTCGCCGTACCTACGAAATTGGTCCCGTTGCCTATGTAAATGGTCTTAATTATCCCTATTCTGGGTATAAACCTACGTGAAGATAGAATAAAGCTGTTGGTGGACAATAAAGCTGTCAACACTAAGTGTATGGCTCATGTAAATCTAACAATCTTGTGTACTATTTCGTTCTTTCCTGACAATTAAATAGGGTATATGAAATCGTTATCTTGTCGACTATATTCTAATCTGGTCTTCACTTTGATAATAGTGTCTTCTTCTGTAGTTTGAAAGTTCTTGTCTTTTTACTTCTCATCGGTGTAGTCGTCTTTATGTACTAGTCTTATCAGTGTTCTCTCTGCATTTATATAATTTTTTTTTTCAATATTTATCGACTTCATGTAAAATTGTTTTATAATTCTAGTATGCATTCTCAATAATCTAGCTACAAGTCTCGCAATCTTTTTGTACTGGTTAAAGGATAATAGGTTGTTGCTGAAATACTCTGTAGTTACATGTACTGCAGTGTGTTTATTCTGTTCGCTGGCGATTATTTCTTCTCCATATTCATCATTTCAATATTGTGACTTTGGCCAGTATTCTTTTTCTATGAGTAGTCATTGTGTGCCAGTCCACCATTCTGATTCCATCGGCGTCTTTGCCCTGCCGCCCCGTGACGGCAAATCGGCTGGGTTATAAATTCCAGGCAAGTCATTCCAATACTGCCTATCTGTGATAACTAGAAGTTCCTCTACTATATATGTGTGAAACTTTTCCAATTTCCGTGCCTATTCAACTGAGCGCACATAACGGCTGAATCTGTCTAGCAGTAGAGTTTATAATTGCCACAAAAAGACAGCATTCCTGATATACTTACCACTTTATACATCCTCGAAGCTACTACTACACCCATAAGATCGAATCTTGATAGTGTCATTTGTATTTTGATGGGCGCAACTCTGCTCTTGGCCATTAAAAGTCGAACTTTCATATCGCCTTTGCGTTCTGTACGTAGGAAAACAAGGCCAAAATAATCATATTCACTCGCATCACAAACCACATATAATGATACCTTGCAATCTGGTAGTGATTCATTTGCCAGTCGTCTTGGGATTTTACAATGGTTTATACAGCCTATGCTGCTTAACCAATTTCTATATTCTCTTTCCAAGTCTTCAGGTGGCTTCTCATCCGACCCAATTCTCAATAGCCATTCCTTCTGTATATTAGCTTAAGTACTAATTTCACCGGAGCTAGGGACCGGATAGATTGGATCGAAGATCTGTTGTGTTATTGACAGTATGTATCTTTTTGTTATGTCTGTAGGTACTATCTACAAGTTCACATAACAACAGAGCTCATATGAATCTCAGTCCCACTGTATACCCAATTCAGAAACTGGTCTCTCTTCTGTGTCACAATTTGTCAACCAATGTCTGAAGCCAAATTTTCCTTTTACCATTATTTCTATCGAATTGTTCTTGAATTTCTCTTCCTGTTGGTAGCATGTTGGTAAGTGATGACTTCCGCTATCTTATTCGGATCTTTTCGCCATAACATTTCCGGTCTGGAGATGAAACAGCAATTTGTAGAATAGCTTCTCTGATATCTGATATGACACCATAAGTACCAATCCGAAATTGAATCAATAGCCTTTGTATAACTTCTATAAGATTTGGACCTTTTTTAATACAGGCGCTTAAGTTGTTCTCATCGGTGCATGGAGCACCCATAACTAGTTTGATCTTGCTTGAAGTATTCTGAAGTTTGATCACCGCGTGGTGTGGTGAGTAGTGACCATCATCTCTGTTATTTTGTTCTACTTCCCCTATTATACCCTCTTTTATCAGTCCTCGAAAACTTCATGATATCCTTCCAGTTCTCCCATCTTTGCTAATTACCTTGTTGTAGGCAGTAGTCTACTGTATGCTCCATATACTCTTCCTCTGTTTACAGTAATATTCTTATTACATTTTGCTAATATCTCACTCTCAGTCAAGTAATTTTTTATTGGGGTCTTTAATGCCTGAAGTTTCGATATTCCTTAAGAATTTTATTGCGATGAGATACTCACAAAACTGGCACTAACCATGGTATTGTATAAAACCTGAATGGGGCCTTGATCAGTCCAGCCTACTTTTGTACTCATAGCAAAAGGCTGCCGGTTACATGTAAAATAAACGGTTTCAAGGAATAAAACTAACTTTTCCGCATTTGTGGCCTTAAACAATAATCTATCATAAAATTGGGACTTGTATACATTTCATGGGACTAACAAACCGAAATTTCTCCAAAAATGTAGTATATCTGGATTTATAGGACCCACTGTACTCGCTCTAATCAGCTGTCGATAGGATACATCTGTGCGACACCTTGAACAATATCCAATCATGAAATTGGTCAGTTTTTTACATTCTGAAGGCTGTATCGTGCTAAATAAACGCTTTTAAAGATTAAAACTAACTTTTCCGCATCTGTGGCCCTGAACAATGTTCTATCATAAAATTGTTACTTGTATACACTTCGGGGGATGTATCGTGCTAAGAAACCGAAATTTCTCCAAAAATAACCAAAAAGTTAGTATATCTGGATTTATAGGACCCGCTGTACTCGTTCTAGTCAATGGAAAATCAATAGCGTACATCTGTGAGATCCCCTGAACAATATTTAATCATAAAATTGATCAATCGTATACTCTTTGGAGGCTATATCGTGCTAACAAACTGAAAATTCTCCAAAAATGACAAAAATTTGGTACCTCAAGTACCCGTTGTACTAGCTTTAGTGAGCTGAATATCAATAGGGTTCATCTTTGAGACGCTCTGAATAATATCCAATTATAAAATTGGTCACTTGTATATACTCCGGAGGCTGTATCGCGCTAACAAAATGAAACTTCTCCAAAAATAACAAAAATATCGTACTTAAAGTACTGTAGCACCTGTTGTATTGGCTCTGATGATTTGAAAATCAATAGGGTTCATCAGTCTGGTATCCTGAATAATATTCAATCACAAAACTGGTGACTTGTTGAACTCCGGAAACTGTATCGTGCTAACAAACTGAAATTTCTCAAAAAATGACAAAATGTCGTACTTCAAGTACCATAGCACCCGTTGTACTGGCTCTGGTGAACTGAAAATAAATAGGGTTCATCTGTGACATGTCCTTAACAATATTCAATCATGAAATTGCTGACTTATTGCACTCCGGAGGCTGTATCGTGCTAACAAGACATGTAAGGAAAAGTGGCCGACGATAACGACGACGACATACACAGGATTTTTTTCCTAAAAACCGTTTTTTCGTGTTGCTGTTGATGGAAAACGTGAAAATAACTCAAAAAAAAATTTCAAAATTCCAACTTTTTTTGGGGTAAACCAATACTTTTCTCGCATATAGAAAGGTTGGGCGGAAAAGTAAAAATCCCAATGGTATAGGACCAATTGGACAGGATTATTTCAGTAATATGTTTGCAAAAAACCCAAAATAAAAAGTTAGATACAAAAGTAATAGAATGTTTTGAGATGTACAAAAAACCAAAGTAACATTCTGGCATCAAATCAAAAACAAAAAAATTAAAAAAATGTCTGGTAAATTTGTTAGTTTTCTTGAATAAATGTTTTAATGTACGATTTAGGAAAAAATATCGAATATAAAAGTTGTAGAACGTGTCAAATTCTATGAAAAAGCTCAGTAACTTTTTTGCGTCAAATGAAAAACAAAGGAAATACGATTTTTTCTCAACTCTGACAGGCCGCCATTTTGTTTTTACTTTGCTGATTTGACTCATTAATGAACTCGTCGAAGATTTTGGCCCAACCGATTTTTGTAGCGAGTTTGGTTCCGATCCGTCAAAAAATACGCCCTTTATCGTGCTTACAATTTCCGTTATAACACATACATATATATATATATATATATATATATATATATATATATATATATATTGAACCAGATATCATAGATAATAAGAGAATTAGTATTATAAAAATATGTTGCTAGTATGAAATATATATGAAAATAATATAATTTAAGAAAACAAGTAAAAAGGAAACTCTTTTCTTAATTTAAACAACATATCAAATAAAGATATATTAAATAATAGCCTATAACAATATAATAAATAAAGAATTACCTCAATAATAACATAAAATATAGATATTGCCTAACCAATGTAATGATGTAAATAAAGTTGCCTAAGACGAAGAATAATTTACATATCATAATCAGCTGTTCATCTGAAATGAAAACAAATATTATTATAGTTAATTCATTATAATCATTAATTTAAGAATGAAGAATAAACACAAATATTGAATAGATTATAATTCAATAGATTTCATAGATAAACAAATAATGACATATAGACAAATGATATATGGTAAATAAAATAAACATAGAATCAATAAATAGTAATTTTTTAAAGTTTATTATAAATAATATAATGCAAAGAGTTTAGACAAATAACATAAGAGAATTTATATTTATAATTAATATGAGTGTAACAGTGATATATTATCAATAATAATATTGAATGTTGTACCATGTAAATGTATCTATGTATAACCAATTTTAATTTATTTGTATGATGAAAAAACTCATAGGAACTCTATAAATGAACTAATAATGTAAAAGAGTGTATGTATGAAATTTTTAATAAGTGATAGAAGTTTCAATTAATCTGATTGCAAAAGACAATATCTTATTGGTTATAAAATATGACAGAACAAATTGTGAATCAATAAATAAACTTTGGAATAGTGACCTGAAAAAGAACAAAAGACTGTTTGTTGAAAAAAGTAGAGAATCGAGGTGACGCTTAAAGGGAAGGGAAGCTGGTCTCAAGAAGCGAGGAGTGTGTGTGATAGTGTCCCTGAAATTTCAAGATATTCCCGGTTTAAGACATTTAAACTTCTAAAGTAATATTAAATACAATATTAGTGATACTCACAGTCAATTGTAACAAGTTTTTCGGCAAGAATTTATGAAATTTTCATCAATTTTGGTTTTTTGGAACTTCAGCGGAGTGTTCCTGGGATCCAGAGACTTTCATCCCAATTCAAGAGCAACAGGTCAGTGTTTTAAAATCATTATTGGCCAATAATCAGTGTAAAAAACTCAAAATACTCAATTAAGTACTTAATTTCATAAATTGATAAACTTTTGCAAATATGATCGATCTGAAAAAGAAAGAAACAGACTTTGTATAGTGAATTCATTGCATAAATCGTTAAATTTAATATAAGGCCGAATTTTCAATAAATTAAAATATGTACTTACGCCACTTACGCCATCTTGTAATCGCATAAATCTGGTGATTGAAATTTCATAATGTAATAACTATGTCCATCTGTATATAATTCCTATTTTTCTATCCATGTATATAACTAATTTCTTTCCACAGCAATTTGTATCATATATAACTATGATATATATATATATATATATATATATATATATATATAATTCTTTTATGTGTTTGAATCATTTACTTGTTTGCATCTCTTCAACAAACTTGGTATAATATGAATAGATGTTTCTTACGTATCAGAATTGTTCGTTTTATGTTAAAGCGCATGACTAGTTTTTCACGCATGCGCATTGATGTAACTATTAAAATAAATAAGTAGATACAATATAACCATTGGCGTCTCATATTTTTTTTATCAAATATATAAAATATTAAATTTAAATTGATTTCAAAATAATGTGTTTTCTTTTTATTTAAACGATTACAACAATATAAAATGCCAGGACTCAAAGAGAAAAAGGATTTCATGCTCCCGAATAAACAAATTAGAATAAATTACTAAACCAAATAACAATAACCAACTGAGCTAGCCAAACTAAACAAAAAATCTAAATTATAAACATATACATTTAAATTTCATAATCAAAATTAAGTAAGCATTTATCATAAATAGTTTAATATATATATATATATATATATATATATATATATATATAATAATACACATCCTCTATTAAAAATTTAAAGAATAAGTAAAACATAAGGAAATTTATTTAATTTTAGTTGTCATACTCTCGATACACACTGTACTCTACGTAAATTCCTAAATTTTGAAAGATTAAGTAGAAATATCGAACATGACATTTCATAATTTCGATGACATTTGAGTAGAATATATCTAATGATAGATAGGATTTGGAGAAAATATTTGAAATTGTAAAATATAGAGGTCTCTGCTAGCAAGATTACAAATGTGATAAAAGAATTTCAAAATCCCACTTGGTTATTGAAAATTATAGATTAGTAATTTTTTCAAAAACAAGAAAAATCGGTAACCAACAGAAAGGAGAATTATTTATTTTGTAAAAATTTAGTCAGTAGCTTTTTATCCTTTGAAGAGACAACATCAGAATAAGAGTTGTCTCGAATTTTTTGGTAGATTGCATAAATTGCATATCATACAATCAGATAAATAACCCATATAATAAATTCAGTGCGTACATAATTCGGATAAGAATTGTAACGTAAAAGTGTATGTGGTTCCAGTTTTTCTAAATCGTATATATTTAGAAAGTTGCAGTATTCTAAATACGTTAGAATAAGTACGAGATTTCCTGATCCATTGGGTGAGTCCTCTCCAGTTTCAAATTTATTTCTCGAGAAATATCAGGCCTTAAATTCAATACAGTTAAAAGATGCATCCATATAAAAAATTTTGAATATACCAAATTTATTGATACATATCATTTACAACATCAAGTGAATAGACCATTTTGAGCAGAAGTTTCGGTATTTGACATTGATACACGTCAAGTGTAAATTATCATTTGAACGTTTGATAATAATTCATTAGGTTAAATTTTAGCATAGTTGTATTCTAATTTTAATTTTTTTGTAGAGGTTACGACTGTTGTTCTTTTGTCATAATTTTTGGGAATAACAATTTAGTTAATTTTGCGTATCTGATAGTATAATATATAATTTTGATTCTAACTACCTGTAGTATTCATTCAGTATCCAATCTCATTGAACTTATCATTTTACATTCATAAAATTTTCAATTTAATCAGTGACATTTGGTTGAAATTTTTAGTGACAGTGATTTAGTAAATGTCATAAAATAATTAAAGGACCTTTTATTATATTGAATTAACAGTTATTTGAGAGTTTGATAATAGTGAAACATTTAATTTAGAAAAATCTTAAAAAAACAAATAAATTTGAAGAATTAATTTTGAACAATTTTGATCTCACCCTGAGATAGGAGTAATAAGTTGATTGTACATAAATTCATCTTTATATTGATATTTATTGGCGCCGGGCATGTTTAATTTGACAATTACTGTCAAATTAGAAATTCAATTCGTACTTAAGTGGTATGCACAATAATTGTCGCTGCGACAAGATAGTATAATTTATTTCCATATCGTAGGGCAATTATATCTAAAGAATTGAAATATTACAAATTGTCTCCAAACGTGGGCAATATATATATTGTAACGGTTCACTGTGAAAGCCGGTATACAGAATTTGACGAAATTGGCAATGTCGTTCATAAACTCAAATTAATTTGCGGTGAATGGTTCCTACGTATAGACAACCAAAATCACTCCGGAAATTGAATGGTCTTATTCCCGGTGATTCAGTCATAAATGGCAATTTTGGCTACTTGTGAGTTAGCTACAAATGTCGCTGAGTAGCAGTAGACACATAGCATGCTAATTTCTTATTTTTAACAATAAATATCCAAGTTGATAATTTAAATCTTAACGGTCGCGCTGTGCGCATGACTAGATCAGTCCAAAAAGATCAGTCAGTACATCGAGGAGACTTTGTACTGAACAATAAGAGAGAACGGAAGCCATCTTTTCTGTTCGGTGTTCTGGTGGATAGTGCCTAATAAAATCTAAGGCAAATCTGGTAAAGACGTTACCACGCACTTTGTAACAAAGTTAGATGTACATTGTGCAAATAAGCCTGATAAAAAGAAACGAGTCGGCAACTGCTTGTTTTATGTGCTATCACCATCATAGTTCGAAGTGGTTCGAAGAAAACCAGACCGACCGAGATCCTGCTGTACACTGTTGAATGTTGTGACTACAACGCTACTGATTGCGCAACTGTTGGGATAGGGCGCTTCACCCCCTCTCACTAAGGCATAACACATTAACACTTACATGGGTGCATTATCAGAGTTAACGTAAGCAACCCGATTGGCGTGCATTCTGGAGCCCGAGAGGGTTCGAGTTTAAATAATTTCATCCCCTAGGAGAATCGTAAGTAGACCACCGTTAAATTAAAGATGTTGAAAAGTGTTTCATTCGCTTAACACCTTAATGCTTATTGTTTTTTTATATATAGTTAGTATAATTGTATGTTTTTATATTATTTCAATTGTGAACAATCTACAGCTGTGGGTTGGGAAATTTCTTTATTATTTCGGCAATCATTTCTATTTAATTACCCTCAGATAGTCTTTATTGTGGGGTGATATTGTGTACAATATTTAATGGTACCATCTATGTTATACAAAAGTTTATCTATAAACTTATGAGAAAGTGATCTAGTCAGATTTAAATTTTAATTCGTGAATGCCGAAAATTATTTATTACGCAATTTATTTATTTCGCAACTGTTATTAAATTTATACCGTATCCGCATTTGACCTATTTTATTGTCCCATTCCTCTGACGATTTTTCGTCATGGCGCCCCTAGCTTACTACTAAAATACATCATCTCTAAATATTCGTTATTTGTTTATTTTTCTTGGCTAAAGTAAAACTAGTATTTCGAACTCCATCTCTCCCCTGAGTTAGCATTCTGTAGTTGGACTTACAGAATAGGGTTATAATATATATATATATATATATATATATATATATATATATATATATATATATATATATATATATATATATATATATATATATATATATATATATATATACAGGGTGTCCCGGGACCAATGGGAAAAAGTCAGGAGCGTATAATCTGAGCCAAAATAATGTTATTACTTCATATAAACTTTTTCTATGCAGGCCCTCGTTTTCGAGTTATAGGCCCCCAAAGTTTTAATTTTGAAATGGGTTTTAATTTTCATTTTTTGTACTAGTTATTTGATCTTTATAAAATTTACGGCAAAGCTATAATGTACGTGTTTGTTTATTTTGGAAAGGTAAACAGATTTACAGTTGTGTCTTGAAGCCAGGGACGGACTACCCGCAATGGCTAGTGATCCAAAACTTTTGTAGGGGTGGCACACCCTGTATGTATATATCGGAATTGACTTCCTCACACATTACGCTAACGAAAAGTTACTCTTGTTGGGATTCGATAAAATAAGCCGTTTGGCTAATATTTACAGTTTTATTAATGCACTAACTACCAATTTACCTAACTAACTTATTAATACGATGTCCAAGATTTGCCTACAGTACTACAAAAAAAATAATTTGATGATTGCAGATGATAGAAACATTAAGAACTCATTTAATGGGAATTAAATAGGAACGGAAACAACGTAATTAGTTGCGTTTAATCAAAATTACGAACACAACATTATTAAGCCATTAAGAAAACCTCTAAAAAGACAAGTTCAAAAACATTTGACATAAACTAATTTCTAAACAACAATAAAAACTAACGTTATTAAAATAAATGTTCAATATCAGCTCCTCCCACTTTCACGCACATTCTAAGTCTACGAAGACTGTTTCTTTGCACTTGAAAGAGCAATCCCATATTATTTCTAATAACATTGCAGTGTAACATAATTCTGTCTATTAAATCTTGCCTTGTTTGCACAGGTGTTGCGTATACCTTACTTTTGAGATAACCCCGGAGAATGAAATGTATAGGATTAACGTCTCCTGATCGCGGTGGCCGTTGAAAAGGGCCTCCACGACCAATCCATCTATTAGGAAACCTTGTGTGTAAATGCTGGCGTACATCTAAACTGAAATGAGGAAGGGCCCCATCATGTATGAACCATAAATTCCTACCAGATTGTATTAGCATATCTTTAAACAGGTTCCATAACTCATTTTGCAAAAACTCCAAATATCTCTGACCTGTCAAAGTACCGTCAATAAAGTACGGTCCTATCAAATGATTGCCCAAACATTATCCACGAATCTATGCTGGTTCCTAGTTTGGATAATGCCATGGGGATTTACATAATTCCATAAATGCATATTGTGAGAATTAATGAATCCATCTCTGGTGAAACCAGATTCGTCCGTAAAAAGAACGTTACTAATAAATGTATTGTCTGCTTGTTGTTGTCGCAGAAACCACTGGCTATACTCTAGTCCTGCAGGATAATCAGCCACTGTCATACTGTGTACTTTTTTCATGTTAAAAACTGTTCTTTTAGGACGCGATGAACAACTGATTTCGAGTCGATATGTTCTCTTGATAATTTTCGTAAACTCGTTGATGGTTCATCATCAACTGCATTTAACAAGTCTTGTTCAACTGCCACAGTATGTACGCTTCGTACTGGACCTTTTCCACTTTTTTGGCAAAAAACTTCCCAAAATATAAAATTTTGTTTTGTATACATGGAAAGTTACATTTACTTATTCATACCTGTTTCTCGTAAGCTGAGATCAATACGCTCAAACATTCGTCTATCTGGCAATGCTCTGTTTGCAAAATGCTCTGCATAAAGCCTTCTGGCCTCTAAACAGTTTCGAGAAGCCAGTCCATACATTAAATGCATATCTGCGCACTGAATAAAAGTGAATTCTACCATAGTAACTGTTAAATTAAGGACTTATGAATTATTGACTACGAACTATTCTACACAACGTTTGACAAATAATCCTATGGTTACTTCATAAACGGTAAAAACACTTTTAAAAAGTTTCTACCAACTTTCGAATTAATAAGTCGGTAATGTTTTTTATCTTCTGCTATCGTTAAATTATTTTGTTGTAGTACTGTAGGTGTAAATCTTGGACATCGTAATAATAAGTTAGGTACGTAAATTGGTACGTAGTGCATTAATAAAACTGTAAATATTAGCCAAACGGCTTATTTTATCGAGTTACAACAAGAGTACCTTTTCGTTAGCTTAATGAGTGGGGAAGTCAATTTCGATAATTTTATACAGGGTGTGCCATCCCTGCAAATTTTTTGGATCACTAACCATTGCGGGTAGTCCGTCCCTGGCTTCAAGGCACAACTGTAAATCTATTTACCTTTCCAAAATAAGCATACACGTAGATTATAGCTTTGCCGTAAATTTTATGAAGATCAAACAACTAGTACAAAAAATAAAAATTAAAACCAAATTCAAAATTCAAACTTTGGGGGCCCATAACTCGAAAACGAGGGCCTGCATAGAAAAAGTTTATATGAAGTACTAACATTATTTTGGCTCATATTATACGCTCCTGACTTTTTTCCCATTAGTCCTGGGACACCCTGTATATATATATATATATATATATATATATATATATATATATATATATATATATATATATATATATATATATATATTATACTATATATGATAAATATTAAATACTTATTTACTTATTTTTGTAGATGATTATCATTTAGAATCTTTGTTTAGTTTGGCTAGCTCAGTTGGTTATTATTATTTTATTTAGTAATTTATTTTAATTTGATTATTCGGGAGCATGAAATCCTTTTTCTCTTTGAGTCCTGGCATTTTATATTGTTGTTATTGTTTAAATAAAAAAAACACATTATTTTGAAATCAATTTAATTTTAAATTTAATATTTTATATATTTGATAAAAATAATATAAGACGCCACTGGTTGTATTGTATCTACTTATTTATTTTAATCATTTTATCAATGCGCATGCGTGAAAAACTAGTCATGCGCTTTAGCATAAAACGAACAATTCTTATACGTAAGAAGCATCTATTCATATTATACCAAGTTTGTTGAAGATGCAGACAAATGAATGGTTCAAACACATAAAAGAATTTATATATAAATCATACATATATATGATACAAATTGCTGTGGGAAGAAAATAGTTATATACATAGATAGAAATATATGGAATTATATACAGTTGGGCATAGTTATTACATTATGAAATTTCAATCACCAGATTTATGCAATTACAAGTTGTCGTAAGTACATATTTTAATTTATTTAAAATTCGGCCTTTTATTAATTTTAACGATTTATGCGATTAATTCACTATATAAAGTCTGTTTCTTTCTTTTTTAGATCGATCATATGTGCAAAAGTTTATCAATTTATGAAATTAAGTACTTATTTGAGTATTTTGAGTTTTTACTCTGATTATTGGCCAATAATGATTTCAAAACACTGACCTGTTGCTCTTGAATTGGGATGAAAGTCTCTGGATCCCAGGAACACTCCTCTGAAGCTCCAAGAAAACCAAAATTGATGAAAATTTCGTAGATTCTTGCCGAAAAACTTGATACAATTGACTGTGAGTATTACTAAGATTGTATTTAATAGTACTTTATAGGTTTAAATGTCTTAAACCGGGAATTTCTTGAAATTTCAGGAACACCATCACACACACTCCTCGCTTCTTGACACCAGCTTCCCTTCTTATTTTAGCGTCCCCTCGATTCTCCACTTTTTTCAACAAACAGTCTATTGTTCTTTTTCAGGTCACTATTTCAAAGTTCATTTGTTGGTTCACAATTTGTTCTGTCATATTTTATAACCAATAAAATATTGTCTTTTGCAATCAGATTAATTGAAACTTCTTTCACTTATTGAAAATTTCATACATACACTCTTTTACATTATTAGTTCATTTATAGAGTTCCTATGAGTTTTTTCATCATACAAATAAATTAAAATTGGTTATACATAGATACATTTACATGGTACAACATTCAATATTGTTATTGATAGTATATCCTTGTTACACTCATATTAATTATAAATATAAATTCTCTTATGTTATTTGTCTAAACTCTTTGCATTATACTATTCATAATAAACTTTAACAAATTACTATTTATTGATTCAACGTTCATTTTATTTACCATATATCATTTATCTATATGTCATTATTTGTTTATCTATGAAAATCTATTGAATTCTATTCTATTCAATATTTGTATTTGTTTTTTATTCTTAAATTAATGATTATAATGAATTATCTATAATAATATTTGTATTCTCATGTAACTACTTATATCTAAAATTCTCTTGACTTGACTATATAATTATATCTTTTTAGGTGAACAGCTGGTTATGGTATGGAAAATATTCTTCGTCTTAGGCAACTTTATTCACATCATTACATTGGTTAGGCAATCTCTATATTTTGTATTATTATTGAGGTAATTCTTTATTTATTATATTGTTATAGGTTATTATTTAATATATCTTTATTTGATATGTTGTTTAAATTAAGAAAAGTGTTTCCTTTTTACTTGTTTTCTTAAATTATATTATTTTCATATATATTTCATACTAGCAAAATATTTTTATAATACTAATTCTCTTATTATCTATGATATTTGGTTCAATTCCCTTCAAATTTAACTTTAAATAATATCCATACCCTGGATATTTATTTAAATTTCAATTTTCTTATTATAAATGATTGATTTTATTTTATTCAAAAAAAATTTAACAATTTTATGGCATAATCTTACTTTCTTTAACTTGGTTTCTCAAATATTTGTTCACATATTTCCTACTATGAAATCTATTTCTTTCAATAACTGTCTCCTAATTCTTTCCTTAAAATACACTTGATTAAGATCAATGTCAATTTATATTTTTAATATTACTTCATATAATACTTCTTTATTATCATTTCTTCCTAACATCCACTTATATATCAACTTATTTCTTTGTAATTACATTATACTTCTATATACTCCTCATATCATATTTCTTTTCAATATTCATTATTCAATATAATTAATTATTTCTTAAATTCATATATATATCAATATCAACTTCCTTATTCCTTCCTGTATTTTCAAGTAATCTATAAGATTCTTATTGACATTAAACATTACCTCCTATATTTTTAATCAATATCATTCATTATTATCCTTTCCTATCCTTTATTACTTACATCTTATTTCCTTATTTAAAAATGTGAACTTCTATTTGATACTTGAGTTATTCTTATTTTATCCCCTCTATCCTATATTCTTTAATAGTTTCATTCTATGTAAAACCAGTATCTCTTATAAATTGTTTCCTTTATTTGCTATATATATATATTATGTTAAAATTTTAATCTGTGTCTAATAAATGTATTTAATAAGTTTTATTTTATTATATAATTTGTTTTACCTCGTATATTATTCCTCTGGATTTCCTCTCATTTACCTCGGCTAGCGCTCAATATTTTATCATAATTATTAATTTGGAAACAGACAGGGTTCTGAGTAAGGCCTTTGTTTTCCGCAGATTATTTTAAGAACAAACATGAAACTCAAATTGGAAAACAGTTTAATAACTTTGAAGACATAAAATATAATGCAAAAAAAACAAAATGGATGAATTGACAGATGGTAAGTGAAATTTTTAATGATATTAAAATGGAACGACTCTTAACCTAGGTATAATTCAATAAGTATTAAATATCACGAGTTTTAAGTTTATAATATTATTGTTTTGCTTTAGAAATGAGTTCAGATATTTTCCTGTTATACTTTCTTAAATGT
Organism: Galeruca laticollis; assembly: GCA_963921935.1. Taxonomy (NCBI): domain Eukaryota; kingdom Metazoa; phylum Arthropoda; class Insecta; order Coleoptera; family Chrysomelidae; genus Galeruca; species Galeruca laticollis. Next base: position 218,413,141 of record OY998178.1, on the reverse strand, counting down.
CATCTCAAATTTTCAATTTATTTGAAAGTATAACGATTATAATTGGCACCAATCATAGAAAATTACTACTAACCTTCGAAAGAAAAAAATAAACCGCACAATAACTTCTTTCTTCTATTGATGTGCCGTCAGCTGCTATATCTTACCATGTAGACGGCTTTTAATCTTTATTTTAAGAAATTGTTCATCAAATTTTAAAGGAATTCACCAATTAGTTAATTCTGCACATATATTTTATCAACCATCGTTTATAATATCTGATTTTGCTTCTTAATTCAGCTGTATAATTTTCGAATTATTATTCAACTTGTTCTTCAAAATCTAATAATAATCTTTTCTTTACCTTGACACCAGATTTATTTATTTCTCTCCCTCTTAGCAACCATAATTTTCTTCCTAGATACCAGAGTTTTCTTGTCCTCAGATTGGTTTAAATCTTAAGCTGGATCTCCTAATACAATTCATTTCAATGTCACCAATTAATGTGACATTTCATTGGTTGACTTTCGTAAAAATTTGTACATATGTAACAATAAAAATAATAACTATGTACAATATAAATAATAACTCAAAACATTGTTACTACTTTTATAGATCATTATACATAACTAATAAATAAAAAATTTCCTATTTATTCGCAACAATATCAACAAATTCCTGAACTGTCATAAAATATTCCTCGATTCTGACAGATAGAATTTCTATGATTCAATATAGTGAAACTTTAGATCACAGTTCAATATTTATGAATTTTGACACACAGGGTGCTCCCCTTATTAATTTATATTATAAAAAAAATGTTTCTTTATTATGAATAAAATTATTTGCTATAACATTCCCTGAAATATTTCAATCTTTTTATAAATTATAATAATTCTAGAAAAAGTTTGAAATTCTTCACAATGTATATTTTTCTTAGTGCAGGTGTTTTAAATAAATGTATTAATGTTTTTGTTTGTTTTTAGATCACTCTTCTGGATAGAACTTATAAATGGATTTAATGTTGAAGATTCCCCGTATTATACCTGTGACGGGATGTGCTAACTGGTAGCTATTTACACCGAATTCTGTTACAACCACATATGGACCTTCATATAGAAGTTGCAGTTTCAAGCATTGATTCTTGTATCGATTAGGTGTTCGAAGAGCCTTAACTATAACTAATTCACCTTTTTGGAAGGAAATTTGCTTTTTGATTTTGTTATTTCTGAGTTTTAGTTGTTTATTTGCTCGTTTTATTAATTTTTCGTTTGTTCTTTGTATTAATGTCTCATAGTTTTCTATATTTGTCATGTGCCATGGTCGATTAGGACTTTTTCCAGTCATTAATATAGTTGGACTAATGTTTGTTACTGTATTAGGGATATCATTGATGAAATGTTCAATGTCTACGATACACTCTTCCCAAAGTGTGTGTTCGCTATGGACTAGTATTCTTAAAAATTTTAAAATTTCTTTGATGGCTCTTTCACATGGATTGGCAGATGGGTTTCTTATACTAATGAATACAGGATTTATGTTAGATTTTATCAACCAATTCTTAAATTTTATATTGTTAAAATAAGTAGCATTGTCCATTATAATGTTCTTTGGGACACCTATTGTAGTAAAATATTTTGTTAATGCTGACTTCACTTCTTTTGAGTTAGTTTTCTGACAAGGATACATTTTTATGTATTTTGTAAAAATATCTGTAATTACTAACAAATGTTTGTTATTGTTTGTACTTGGAACTAAATTAGACAAAAAATCTATGGCAATAGTTTCTAAAGGTTCTTTTGTAAGTAAGGCTTTTGGAAGATTTTCGTTATGGAAGTTTTTCTCTTTAGTGAATTGACATATCTCACATTGTTTGTTGATTAATTTACAAATTGTAATATCGTTCTTACTATAGTAATTTTCCCTAAATAAAAGATGAAGTTTCCTAGTACCTATATGACAGTATTTAAGGTGTAAGTCTTTTATGATTTGTCTTGCTAGTGTATTCGTTATAACGTATAGTTCATTGTCATTAATGGTTTTATAGTAAATGTTCTGTTTGTTTTGTAATTTTTGTTTGTCTTGTGAGGTTTTGTTGATCTTGTAGTATGTGCGTGAGTGTAAAAATGTCTTCGTTATTTTTCATGATGTTGATGCCTATTTTAATGTAATTTCTATGTCTTTTGTTGTCCATTCGTGTAATGGCGTCTGAAACAACGTTTGTTACTCCAGGAACGTATTTTATGGTAAATGTATATTCTTGTAATGTGAGTATAAGTCTGTGTAATCGAGTGTTATTGTATCTGTTCTGTAGAATGGTTGTTAATGCCTGATTGTCTGTCTCAATGACAAATGAATTTCCTAATAGGAAGAAACGAAGTTTTTGCACACAATAAAGTATGCTAGAAAGTTCTAATTCGCATACAGAATAATTTCTTTCTGCCTTTTTAGTTTTTCTAGAAACAAAAGAAATAGGTACCTCTATATTATTTTGTATTTGAGTGAGAACTCCTGCAAATCTATCTATAGATGCGTCAGTTTTTAATGTAAAAGGTATATTATATTGAGGATGATAGAGTTGTATATTTTGCAAAAATGTTTGTTTTATTTTATTGAATGCCAATTCTCGTCTTTCATTCCACTTCCATTTTACATTTTTACATAGTAGTTCCATCAAGGGTAATTCTAAAGTTGTTAAGTCTGGAATTAATCTTTTAAAATATTGAATGGTTCCCATGAAACTACGTAGTGTCTTCAAATTTGTTGGCCTAGGAAAATTTTTAATAATTTTAGTTCTTTCAGGATCAATTGTGATACCCGTAGTGTCTAAAATGTATCCTAAATATTTTATTTTTGTTTTAAAGAAATGACATTTGTCAATGTTTATTTTAAGACCTGCTTGATCAAGTATTTTTAATATTATATTGATATGTTCTAGGTGCTGTTCATAGCTGTTGGAGAAAATTACAATATCATCCACATAATGCAACGTAAAGTCTTCATATGGGTGTAATATTTTATTAAGAGCTTTCAATAGTGCACTAGTACTAGAATTAAGACCGAATGGGGTGACTTTAAATTGGTATACAACACCATTTATAATAAAACCAGTATATTTTCTACTGTCTGGATGAAGAGGAATAAGCCAAAATGAGTGTAAAAGATCTAGCTGACTATAAACCTTTGCATTTGTAATTCTACCTAAAATGGCTTCAATTGTTTGAGGACTTTCATACTCAGGAGTAGTACATTGATTTAAATTGCGCGCATCTAAACAAATTCTAATGTTATCTTTTGGATTTTTCTTTTTAACAATTACTATAGGATTAATAAAAGATGTATTACTGTACTCTATAATGTTGTCAAATAATAATTTTTCAATGGCTTTATTGACTTGAGGCCTAAGTTTATAAGGAATAGGATAGGTTTTGCTTTTAAAATTCTCAATATTTCTGTTTATTTTTATTTTATGAACGTATTCTTCTGCGACTCTTGCTTCTTCCTTGACTAAACCTTCATACTTTACCAATAACTTCATAATATCATCTCGATAACCATCATCACAATTAATTTCCATCCCATTAATATAATTTATTATTACTTTATTTTTCCTACTACCATTATTTCCATATCCATAACCATACTTCTTATCTTCATAAATTCCATTCACATAACCATATTTCTTAGCTTCATAATCCTTTAATTTTATATTTTCTGTTTCTTTTGTAAGCTCCATACTACATTCTTCTTTTGTCTTCTGTACTTCTTTTTCTTCCCCATCTTTATAAAATTGTATTTCTATTCCTTTAAAACTAACCGTTTCTTTTTCATAATCGATAATTGCTTCATTTTTATCAAGTTCATCAGAGCCTATTAATACATCAAATTCTATATGATCAACAATTAATAATAGCATGCTAATGCTACTATCTAAAATATTAAACTGTACTACTACTGCTTTATTTACATCCATTAATTTTTTTGAATTTATTCCTACTAAATTTACGTTAGGAATTCTAATAATATTTTTCTGTAAAATTGGCAATTGTTCCACTATTCTCTTATGAATAAGTGATGCAGCTGACCCGGTGTCCACTACCGATAAAATTGTTTTATTGTTTATTTGACCTTTTATTAAAATTAATTTATTATTTGTTTTAGGGTCTGATATGTCCTCCAGTAGAAATTCTTTGGGATGAGAGTAGACATATCCTATTTCGTGTACACCATGGCTTACTGAAAATTTTGATTGGTTTGTGGAGACTCACATGAATGATTTATGGACTCTGAAGATCTAGTTCGTTCTAAACTTTCAAGTTGTTCATTATTTTCATGATTTTGCTCGCGGTCATGACTCCGTGATCGTTGCATGTAATTTACCCTTCTGGTATTTTCGTGATTTTGAAAGTTTTGATTTCTTCTCATGTTTCCATCAGAATGTCTTCTTTCTCTATGACAATTTTCATTTTGATTTGAATTAGAGTTATAATATCTCTGATTTTGTTGATTAATGCGGTGATTGTAGGTATTATTAGAATTTGGATCATAATTACGATTATTATTGTACCTATTATTGTTAGTAGGATAATTAGAGAAGTGTTTATTGTTATTATTATTATAATTGTTTTGTCTGTAGTTAGTATTGTAGTTATTGCTATTATTTCTATTGTTGTTATTATATTTATTGTTATTGTAATTTGTATTTTGGTTTTGGTGATTAAATGAATTGAAATTTTGAGTTTCTCTGTTTGGTGTATTTGTTTTAATAATATTTCTTTCAATACGATTTAAGTAGTTGGTTAGTTGCTCAAAAGATTTTATATTTTGAATAGCTATAGTTTCGGCTATTGTAGGTTTAAAATGCCTAGATATTAAAATGATAAGCTCTGCTTCTCCTATATGTGGCTCTAAAAATTGTGCTTGCGAAAATAGGCTTAAAGCATAATTATACATACTAGAGTTTTTGTTATGATCAAACTTACCAGAGCATAATCTTTCGCGAAACAAGGATTGATTACTTTCTCCCCAATATGTTCGGAGAAAAAGTGCTTCAAATTCATTAAAACTGTTTATGTGATTTTCATAGCCATTAAACCAAGTCAGAGCCTGATCTGTTAAATTGCTGCGAATAAACTCCTTTAAATCGTCAAAATTATTAAAATGTTTACATCTGTTTTTCAGAGTTCTCAGAAATACCTTAGGATGTAATTGTTTACAGAATTTATTAGTGTTACCACTAGAATTACCAAGAATGGAATATAATTGGTTTAAACCAGGTATACAATTAGAATTATTGAAAAGAGAGGCTTTCTGCTTTAATTCTTCCATTTGTTTCTGTATTTTCTTTTCCATGTTATTTTGTTATTCTTGTAGATATAATTCTTGTTCTTTTATCTTCTCTTCCCATTGTTTCTTTTCTTGATTATTGTTTCCTTGATAGTTCCAATTTTGGTCGAATATATTTTTCTCAAAAATTTCATTTATTCTTTGTTGATTTTCTTGATTTTCTTTTATTTTTCTTTCTAGTTCCCTTTTTAATTGAAATTGATTCTGTTCTGTTATTCCCATATTTTCTTTGAATCCTAATTCGATATTCTTTTCCAATTCTTCTAAATTCTTTTCATTTGTTATGACCCTTCTCGCGAATTCATCCCATCTTCTTTTAGCTGTTTCAGTAATTTCTTCTTTGGCCTGTTCCATTTTGTTGATTTGTTCCCGAATTTGTGTATTTACTTTCTTTTCCATATCTTCCCACTGTTCTTCTTGTAATTTCAATTTCTCTTCAATCTTCTCCATTTTGTTGTCTATTTTTGTGAATTGTTGTTTAAATTCTTGCTTTTGCTGTTCTATTTTCTTGTCTAAATCTTTGTTCTGATTTTCTATTTTGGTAAATTCTTCCTTCTGTTCTGTCTTCATGTTTATTAACCGTTGTTCCATTTTATTAAATTGTTCTGTGCTCTGTTGTTTTTGTTCTGCACTGATTGTTAACAATAATTGTGTTATTGCCTCCATAGTTATTGGTTTATTTTCTTCTTGTTTTTCTGTAGCTTTTCCTTCATCTTCTGTGTGTATTTCAAACTCATAGATTTCTGGGTCTTGATTTTCCTGTATCAAGGCTTCTCTAAGACGGTCCTGTAAGGTTAGTTTTATACCTACCGTAGAAAGTTTTCTATTTTCAAGCTGTTCTTTTAATTCACGCATTTTTAAATTATTTAGCTTTTTAGATTCCATTTTTAGTTTTGTGATTCTCTTTATTTTAAATTACTGTATTTTTAACTCTTACTGTGCCTCTGATTGTTCTTAAAATAAACGCACCACGTTTGGGCCTGCCAATTATGTTAAAATTTTAATCTGTGTCTAATAAATGTATTTAATAAGTTTTATTTTATTATATAATTTGTTTTACCTCGTATATTATTCCTCTGGATTTCCTCTCATTTACCTCGGCTAGCGCTCAATATTTTATCATAATTATTAATTTGGAAACAGACAGGGTTCTGAGTAAGGCCTTTGTTTTCCGCAGATTATTTTAAGAACAAACATGAAACTCAAATTGGAAAACAGTTTAATAACTTTGAAGACATAAAATATAATGCAAAAAAAACAAAATGGATGAATTGACAGATGGTAAGTGAAATTTTTAATGATATTAAAATGGAACGACTCTTAACCTAGGTATAATTCAATAAGTATTAAATATCACGAGTTTTAAGTTTATAATATTATTGTTTTGCTTTAGAAATGAGTTCAGATATTTTCCTGTTATACTTTCTTAAATGTCATCTCAAATTTTCAATTTATTTGAAAGTATAACGATTATAATTGGCACCAATCATAGAAAATTACTACTAACCTTCGAAAGAAAAAAATAAACCGCACAATAACTTCTTTCTTCTATTGATGTGCCGTCAGCTGCTATATCTTACCATGTAGACGGCTTTTAATCTTTATTTTAAGAAATTGTTCATCAAATTTTAAAGGAATTCACCAATTAGTTAATTCTGCACATATATTTTATCAACCATCGTTTATAATATCTGATTTTGCTTCTTAATTCAGCTGTATAATTTTCGAATTATTATTCAACTTGTTCTTCAAAATCTAATAATAATCTTTTCTTTACCTTGACACCAGATTTATTTATTTCTCTCCCTCTTAGCAACCATAATTTTCTTCCTAGATACCAGAGTTTTCTTGTCCTCAGATTGGTTTAAATCTTAAGCTGGATCTCCTAATACAATTCATTTCAATGTCACCAATTAATGTGACATTTCATTGGTTGACTTTCGTAAAAATTTGTACATATGTAACAATAAAAATAATAACTATGTACAATATAAATAATAACTCAAAACATTGTTACTACTTTTATAGATCATTATACATAACTAATAAATAAAAAATTTCCTATTTATTCGCAACAATATCAACTAATTCCTGAACTGTCATAAAATATTCCTCGATTCTGACAGATAGAATTTCTATGATTCAATATAGTGAAACTTTAGATCACAGTTCAATATTTATGAATTTTGACACACAGGGTGCTCCCCTTATTAATTTATATTATAAAAAAAATGTTTCTTTATTATGAATAAAATTATTTGCTATAATATATATATATATATATATATATATATATATATATATATATATATATATATATATATATGTATATATATATTAATTTGCCATACTCACAAATTTTTAAAATGTTTTAATTATAAGTTTTACCTAATAAATTTTTCTTTATATTATATTATATTTATTTTTTTAGGTTCTGAAGAAACAAACGAGATGAATTTAATTGGATCACCAGCTGCCAAATGGAAAACAAAACTCTGTCTAATATCTACTTTATCTTTGTACACTACCTAATATTAAATTTTAAATCTATCCTTATGACTATCATTTCCTTTTTTCAAGTATTACTCGTAACATAACATCATCTATTCATAATATCTATATACATGTTCTACATTGAACACTCCCCTTTCTAATTGTGTACCTGGATAGAATAAGCGATAACTATTTTGAGCATCACTATTGTCGACTACATATGGCCCTTCAAATGGTGATAATAACTTTTTACATTGATTTTCACCTTTCTTTGGTGTTCTCAAAGATCTTACTAGGACTAAATCTCCTTTTTCTAATCTAATCTTCTTATTATTTTTGTTTCCTTTTCTTTTAATAAATCTTATAGCACTTCTCTCCAAATTCTTGCTTACTTTATCCAAAACTTGAGACATATCCCATTCTCTCTGTATTATCCATTCACGTTCTGGAGGTATTCCTTTCAAAATAAATTGTGGACATTCTTCAGTAACTCCATTAGGTAATTGATTTAAAAATTTCTCGACTTGATTTAGATTTTCTTCCCATAAATTGTGTCTATTATTACATAAAATCCTTAAATACTTAACAACTTCTTTGATATACCTCTCAGCTGGATTAGATGAAGGTCTTCTTATACTTATGAAATTCATTTCAATATTATGATTTCTACACAAACGTTTGACTTTTTCACTCACAAAGTAAGTAGCATGATCCAATATTAAGTTTTCCGGAGTTCCTATTTCTTCTATAAAATTTTTCAGACAAGTTATTACTGTGTTTGCATTGGTACGTTGACAAGGAAAAGTTCTTACAAATTTTGAAAATATATCCACCATAACTAAAATATATTTATTGCCTTGCTTGCTAGGTATTAATTGTGATATGAAATCAATAGCTACTATATGTAAAGGCTTGAGTGCTATTATAGGTTTTGGTCCACTAATATGATGATAGTTTCTTTCCTTCGCCAACTGACAAATTTTACAAATTTTACAGATTTCTTTAACCAATGATATGTCCTTATTTGCAGTGTAATTTTCTCTAAACAACATCCATAGTTTTCGAGATCCTATATGTCCATACTCCTCATGTAATTGTTTGAGAATTTCCTTAGCATATTCAGGTGTTATTAAATAAATTTCCCTATCTTCCATCTTCTTATACCAAATTCCCTCGTTTTGAAATGCTCCTCTTTTACAAGATTCTTGTAAATTTCTCTGATCCTCCATTATTTTTTCCAAAGTAAACAAACCTTCAGTTTTTTGCAACCTATTTATGCCAATTTGGAATTGTTGATCCTTCTTCTTCATTTCTGTTTCATGGCTAAGAGCATCCGCTACTATATTAGTTTTCCCAGGAATAAATTTTATTTCAAATTCATATTGATGTTATAGAAGTATCCATCGATGTATCCTATTGTTTGCATAACGATTTTTAAACATTGCTGTTAAAGCTGAATGGTCTGTTTCCACGTAAAATTTGGCTCCTAATAGATAAAAACGTAATTTAGTTATGCAAAATACAATGCTTGCCATCTCCAATTCAGTAACTGAGTATTTCCTTTCATAGTTTTTCATTACTCGGGAAATAAAACTGATTGGTACTTCTCCTTTCTCTTGTTCTTGCAATAAAACTCCTGCTAATCTATCCATGGATGCATCTGTTCTTAAAATAAATGGCTTGTCATATTGAGGATGATAAACCAGCAAATTTTGTGAAAATATTTCCTTGAGTTCTTGGAAAGCTTGTTCTCTTCTAGCATCCCATTTCCATTTCGTTTCCTTCTTGAGTAATTCAATTAATGGAATTTCCTTATTACTGAGGTCTGGTATGAGTCGTTTGAAGTAGTTGAGAATTCCCAAAAATCCTCGAAGAGTTTTGAGATTAGTCGGTATCTTATATTCCCTTATGGTTCTAATTCGTTCAGGGTTCATTCTCACTCCAGTAGAATTTAAAATGTATCCCAAATACTGCACTTCTTTTTGGTAAAATTGACACTTTTCCATGTTCAATTTTAATCCTGCTTTTTCCAATTCTGCCAATATAGTCTTCAAATGTTCGTGATGTTGTTCTTCATTTTCTGAATATATTAATATATCATCGATATAGTGCAATGTAAAATGTTCATATTGGTTCAGAACAGTGTGAAGTGTTCTTACCAATGCTACACACGAACTCTGTAAACCAAATGGAACAACACAAAATTGGTATACTACACCATCAATCATAAATGCTGTATATGGACGACTAACCAGAAACTATGCTTCAAATCCAGTTTCGTGAATATGTTAGCTCTTGTAATCCTACCAAATATCCCCTCTACATTTAAAGGACTATCATATTGTTTTTTAGTATATGAGTTGATATTTCTGGCATCCAGACATAATCTAATCTCACCTGACTTTTTTCGGACACATGTTATCGCACTTATATATGGAGAGTTGGATCTTTCTATAATACCATCTTGTATCATCTTTTCTAACTCCTGGTATACTTCATTTTTCAGCTTGTAAGGAATGGGATAGGTTTTTATTTTGAAGTTACTGATATCCTTATTCATTTCCAACTTATGTATATACTTTGCTGCTATGCATACTTCTTTGTTGAAGAGTCTTCCATATTCTGTTAATAACTCATCAATCTCCTTTCTATATTGTATGGGACAAAATTGTTCTTGTAGATCTTCCACAATTTCTATTTCATTTACTTGACATTGTCTTTCCTCTACCTCTTGTTCTTCCTTTTTGTCAAAAGTTATTATATTACCTTCACATACCATGTACCCCTGTTTATAATCAATAATCATCTTGTGATTGCTCAATTCATCATTTCCCAAAATAACATCGTATTTTAAATTCTTAACTATTAATAATTGTATTTTATAAGCTATGTTTCCCAAATAAAAATCTGTGATTATGCTACTATTTGTATAATATAAATTTTTATCATTCGCCCCTACTAATGATAGTTTCTTTGTATTTATCATCATAATATCATCTTTATTTAAATTGTCTACTATATCCTGTTTAATTAATGTTACCTCTGAACCCGTATCTATCAAAATTTTACAAATAATATTTTGTAATCTACCCTGGATAAATATTAAATTAGGTTTTTCTACTTTTTTACTATTATTTTCATAATCTTTAATAAATTCTCGAGGATGTTCATATCGCGATGAATAGATGATATTATGTACGTAAGGACGGTTTAAGCAAAATTCGCTATGTTATCCTGTCCAGGAATACACTCTTCTACCTGTATCTCCTGTCTAACCATGTTTACCTGTCTCCTATTATCATCCTCCCTATTTCTGTTTTGTTCTGGATTGTTTCGGTTTTCTCTGCCATTTTGCCAATTTCTTCCTCTATTGTTATTGTTGTTGCTATATTGATTTCTTCTCTCGAAATTGTTATGCTTCCTATAGTTCTCAGGATATCTGTTTCCATTATTCCTTTCTCGATTTCTATTTTGTTCCCCATTTCCTTGGTATCGTCTATCATCAAAGTTCCTGTTTCCATAATTTCTATTTCCATTTTTTTCATTATAATCTCTTCTTATATTTCCATTATCCCTTCGGGTATCATTTCTGATATTTCCATTTCCATTTTGATATCTAAGAAAACCATTTCCATTTTGGACACTTCTTTCAACTCTCTGCAAATACCTAGATAAATTGTCCATTGTTTTTATGTTGTGTAAGGCTATCGTTTCTGAGACTTCGGAATTGAAATGTCCCCCGACATATAAAACTAATTCCTCCTCCTTCATAACAGGTTCCAAATATTGTGCCATGTTATAGAGTTGCATAGCATATGCATTTAAATTTTTATTCCGATTGTAATCGAATTTCCCAAAATACAATCTTTCCCTAAAATTAGCTTGATGAATTTCACCCCAAAAATAATTCATGAATTGGTTCTCAAATTCTTCCAGATTATTTATGCTTTCTTCCTTATCACAGAACCATAATAGGGCATGTCCAGATAACATCCCTCTAATACAAATCTTCTTCTCCATCATATCTCTCATTCCTTTGAGTTTGCTTTTAATTATTTGAATAAACACCTTCGGATGAATGGTATTTATATTCCCGTCAAACTTTACTCCGATATCCATGTTTCCCGTATAGATTACTCCACCTCCAGTTCTCCTAACATTAAATTCAATTTCCTCCATGCCTTCCTGTAATTTTCTGTTCATTTCTTCTAGTTCTTTATGAAATGTTTGTTCAATGTGCTCGTTCCTCTCCTCACATGTTCCTGTTTGTTTTTGAAACTTTACATCTAATTCCTTAAATTTATGTTCCGCGTTTTGCTGATAATTTTGCATAATTTCTTCGATTGTTTGTTCCCTGAATTTCATATACTCCATTTCTTTCGTTATATCTTCTGTTTGTTTTATAACTTCCGCTTGGATCGTTCCCGGTAATTTTTCTTCTATACCTCTCTCTATTTCTTGGATATGTTCAACTACTTGATTTTCTATCTGCTCTCTAATTTTCATACCGTTTTCTTGAATTTCAATCCGTATTTGTTTGTTTTGCTCCACCATATCTTCTTTCACCTTATTTATCTGCTGCCTACTTTCTTCGTTTTCTTCCCTAAGTTTCCTGAATTCCTGGATGCTTTCAGTTTTCACCTCTTCTATCTTCTTTTCCAATTTATTCATATTTCCATTAATTTTATCCATCTTCCCGTTTAGGCTCCCCTCTATTCTATTTATATTCCCATTTAAGTCATCCTTCATATTATCCATTTTTTCATCCATTTTGTTCATATCTCCCCTCATATTTTTCTCCATATTGTCCATTTTTGCATCCATTTTGTTCATATTAGCCATTAATTGTTGTATCATGTTCACTATCTGATCATCTCTACCTGTTCTTGTTGGCGCTTCCTGTCTGCTCTCTTCTTGTTCCACAGTTTCCTCATCTGTCAAACCTCCTTCCTGTGCATCACCTTCCGCTTGTTGTCCCTGTTCCAAATATACCGCTTGGTAATGTCCCATACCATGACTTCTTTCTTCCCTTTCCTCTTCCGATCCACTGTCTGCTCCTACCTGCCTTCTATCTCTCAACGTCATTCGTTTTGCCATTTTTAATTGAGTTTAAAATTTACAAATGTTTCCTATATTTTTAATAAACCGCCCCACGTTTTGGGGGACAATTATACTATATATATATGTGTCTGTATAATTTTAATTTGAATATTTCAAGATAGATGTTTATTATTTATAATTTTTGTTTAGTTTGGCTAGCTCAGTTGGTTATTGTTATTTTATTTAGTAATTTATTTTAATTTGATTATTCGGGAGCATGAAATCCTTTTTCTCTTTGAGTCCTGGCATTTTATATTGTTGTAATTGTTTGAATAAAAAGAAAACACATTATTTTGAAATCAATTTAATTTTAAATTTAATATTTTATATATTTGATAAAAATAATATAAGACGCCACTGGTTGTATTGTATCTACTTATTTATTTCAATCATTTCATCAATGCGCATGCGTGAAAAACTAGTCATGCGCATTAGCATAAAACGAACAATTCTTATACGTAAGAAGCATCTATTCATATTATACCAAGTTTGTTGAAGATGCAGACAAATGAATGGTTCAAACACATAAAAGAATTTATATATAAATCATACATATATATGATACAAATTGCTGTGGGAAGAAAATAGTTATATACATAGATAGAAATATATGGAATTATATACAGATGGGCATAGTTATTACATTATGAAATTTCAATCACCAGATTTATGCAATTACAAGATGTCGTAAGTACATATTTTAATTTATTTAAAATTCGGCCTTTTATTAATTTTAACGATTTATGCGATTAATTCACTATATAAAGTCTGTTTCTTTCTTTTTTAGATCGATCATATGTGCAAAAGTTTATCAATTTATGAAATTGAGTACTTATTTGAGTATTTTGAGTTTTTACTCTGATTATTGGCCAATAATGATTCAAAAACACTGACCTGTTGCTCTTGAATTGGGATGAAAGTCTCTGGATCCCAGGAACACTCCTCTGAAGCTCCAAAAAAACCAAAATTGATGATAATTTCGTAGATTATTGCCGAAAAACTTGATACAATTGACTGTGAGTATGACTAAGATTGTATTTAATAGTACTTCATAGGTTTAAATGTCTTAAACCGGGAATTTCTTGAAATTTCAGGAACACCATCACACACACTCCTCGCTTCTTGACACCAGCTTCCCTTCTTATTTTAGCGTCCCCTCGATTCTCCACTTTTTTCAACAAACAGTCTTTTGTTCTTTTTCAGGTCACTATTTCAAAGTTTACTTGTTGGTTCACAATTTGTTCTGTCATATTTTATAACCAATAAAATATTGTCTTTTGCAATCAGATTAATTGAAACTTCTTTCACTTATTAAAAATTTCATACATACACTCTTTTATATTATTAGTTCATTTATAGAGTTCCTATGAGTTTTTTCATCATACAAATAAATTAAAATTGGTTATACATAGATACATTTACATGGTACAACATTTAATATTGTTATTGATAGTATATCCTTGTTACACTCATATTAATTATAAATATAAATTCTCTTATGTTATTTGTCTAAACTCTTTGCATTATATTATTTATAATAAACTTTAACAAATTACTATTTATTGATTCAACGTTCATTTTATTTACCATTTATCATTTATCTATATGTCATTATTTGTTTATCTATGAAAATCTATTGAATTCTATTCTATTCAATATTTGTATTTGTATTTTATTCTTAAATTAATGATTATAATGAATTATCTATAATAATATTTGTATTCTCATGTAACTACTTATATCTAAAATTCTCTTGACTTGACTATATAATTATATCTTTTTAGGTGAACAGCTGGTTATGGTATGGAAAATATTCTTCGTCTTAGGCAACTTTATTCACATCATTACATTGGTTAGGCAATCTCTATATTTTGTATTATTATTGAGGTAATTCTTTATTTATTATATTGTTATAGGTTATTATTTAATATATCTTTATTTGATATGTTGTTTAAATGAAGAAAAGTGTTTCCTTTTTACTTGTTTTCTTAAATTATATTATTTTCATATATATTTCATACTAGCAAAATATTTTTATAATACTAATTCTCTTATTATCTATGATATCTGGTTCAATATATATATATATATATATATATAACCTTTGGAACAGAGGGTGATTTTGGCATCTAGGAACACCAAAACGCCAGACTGCATTGGAATTTTTCCGAAGTCGCGTCATGCTACTCTCTACAATAGCCCTATTTCATTCTGAAATAAGCCTAAAATTACTTGGTTAAATAGAACCTAGGTAGTGTGAGCCAATAAGGATACTGATTCCAGTTATATCCTCTCTTCCATCTGTTAAATAAATCTTGTTTTTCCAGGTTTTGTCTTAATACTGGGTTTTGTCTTTTAGGTAAAGAGCCACAGAGTACATTTTTGTTCTAAGCCAGTAATTGTAGTTTGGTAATTATGATATATGCTAGTAAACTTGAACTTAAAGTTTGTGCTGCTGGACTGCTTTCTGAGAACCACCGAACAGTGTCCCAGTGTCTCGTTACCTACTGCTTCTAATCCGAGTTCCTCAGTCAATGCTGTATTCACATATGTTCGCTGCGCACCCAAGTCTAATAATGTGCTGACCGTCTTTCCTCCTTTCTGTCCTGAAATTTTAACAAAGTCTGTAATAATGTAGTAGTATTTTTACTAGTAAAATGACTGGAAACTTCCCTCTTATTTTCTACTTTCACTTCTCTCTTACTTTTCATATTTTGTGAAGTTTTTGCTAATGTAACTCCATGGCGCTTACTACATGAGGTGCATTTGATAAATGTTTTACACTGCTATGCCATATGGCCTTTCTTTAGACAATATAGCGTCTACCTTTCCGTTTCACTGCATCCTTCTTTTCATCCAACGTCATGTTATTTTCTTTCATACACACTAAGCTACTATGAGATTTATTACAAAAGAAGCAAACATCCTCACCTTTCCTTTCCTTGTTTCAGTTGTTCCGGTTCTCGTTCTCCTTTTTTACCTCTTTAGCCACAAATGGAGTGTCACCTGAAAAAGATGTTCTTGCAAGCCGGCACCTGCCTACAACCTCTAATTTTAAATAATCAAGTGGTTGTTCAAGTTTGGACTCGCTTTTTAAAGGAATTTTGCTCTATGATGATAACGAATCATTTGGTAGTGCTGACTCAATCCTGGGTAACAATATACACCCAATTTCTCTTTGATGATACTTAGCGACTCTAATATTTGCGAGTTAACTACAATCTTATCATATTAAATATCTATCGAGAGGTTGTTAGTACTTTTTGTTAACTAGACTAGTTTTCGCACACAGATTTCAATGAGCACATCCTCCTTCGCAAATCTTGGCTATAACATATCTATCAGCTTGGCCTAGTTTTTTTTAGTTGGCAGATGCTCTTCGCATGAGATCCTCCTGTCATGGCATGGAGAAGATAATGAAACCAGCCCTCTTCTTGGATCTGCTTGACTTCTTCGATTTTCTAGAACTGTCCCCAAAATGATAACCATGTCTTTCGATTCTCGTCAAACTCATTCATTTTAATTTTCAGTACTTTGGGGTATGTTGTACATCTTTTTCTTGTGTATGGAGCAGCTAAATGTCGGATTTAATTTTGATCTTCAGCTGTAACCACTTTCTTCTGATATCATCGCATTCGTTGCACTGTTCTTCGTACCTCTAGACGTCGAATTTGGATTGGCTCAGCATGTCATCTTGCATAGCTCTGTCCAACATGACCAAACTTTCAAATTTCTCTTGCAGGAACTCATAATCAACTTCTGTATGGCTCGTTTGCTGCAGATGTCTATTGATGATGTGTCGGATCTGGTACCGCTCTCGTAGTTCTTTATCAAGACCCATCTTCAGCTCCGCTGGCGGTTTTACACTGAAGACGTTATCCCACGTAGTACTTTTACTTCGATCGCCACAATTTAATATATTTTTTACAGGTTCTTGTAAGATATGTAAGGTAAATAGGAAATGTCGGTGAAAAAACACATCATTATTTTGGAGAGAAAAATGACATATTATTGTAAAAATTGACTGTCTCGACCCTTACTTCGTGGAATATGCTCATATTAGTGTTTTTAAATGAAACTCAAGGTCTCTAGTTAATTCCACAATATAATACAAGTTATTGAAAATTCTAAAAAATTGACAATTGTTTCGATAAATCAATATCATCGTCAGAATGACAAAAGTTACATTTCATTTTATGCCTACCTGATGTTTAGTAGTTATATTTTTGGCTAGACCAAGAAGTAATCTAACTTGTGATCTTAATATATGTTTATAGAAAAAGAAGAAGATGTGATATTACAAATATTGAAGCTTAGATATTATTAGCCCTACTTGACACCAATCATTCATTGACACCTAACACAGAACTAGAAGTGCTGCATATTTGTGAAAAGAAACAAGAACTGGATTTCCTTGAAGAACTGGAAATTAGAAGACATTTAAGAAACCCACAATATGAAGTTGTCAATGAACAGTTAAATCTAGGGAATTCTCCACTAATAAACTGTCTTCTTAAGTGATAATTGTAAAGATCAGCAGATATAGTTTTCCTGGTTTTCTATATCATTGCACAGTTATACTGATCTTAATTGGAAAAATGATATCCAGGATATCACCATAGGGCTAATAATATCTAAGCTTCAATATTTGTAATATCACATCTTCTTCTTTTTCTATAAACATATATTAGGCCAATCACAAGTTAGGTTACTTCTTGGTCTAGCCAAAAATATAACTACTAAACATCAGGTAGGCATAAAATGAAATGTAACTTCTGTCATTCTGACGATGATATTGATTTATCGAAACAATTGTCAATTTTTTAGAATTTTCAATAACTTGTATTATATTGTGGAATTAACTAGAGACTTTGAGTTTCATTTAAAAACACATATTATTGTTGCTACCATCCTAAAACTACATTATAACAAAATCGATTAATCACAGTACTGTTAAATTAATAATTTCTATTCACGTATTTTATCTTGTAAAAATTCACATTCCTCTCGAATTTTTAATTATATCAAATATACACGTATAAATGAGAGAAAAAAATCGTTATTCTATAAGTTTAGAAGTCATCTGTGACAGTTTTTCATGAGTCAGGTACTTGTTACAAATACATTTAAAATGCAATGATAAATGATCAACGGATCAACCGTGATCTATTGATTAGCTCGTTAAGATCCTATCCAGTGGGTCAGCGAGATAACAGCAAGTTCTTCGAAACCAAAACACTTGACATGAAGTCAAAATCATCGTCCGACTACTAAGATATATGTATTTATAATGAATTCAATGTATTTATGTATTTTGTATGAGATGCCCCGTGGTTCTATTGTTAATGGTGTAAGATTGAGGAGTATAAAGCCAAGTGAATAGTGACCATTAAAATGTGGGAGGTATTTCACGGGCGTGGCATTCTAACGATGTCATTTTAATATGTTAGATAAACGAAATTGGTTTAAGGAAATTAATTTTATCTCTACGGTTCGACGTGTTTTCGATCCATTTGCGTTAATTTTAATTAATTCTATACATTTGTTGGTACTTTAGGATGAAATAAATTTAAACTTTAATGGATCGACAAGATTATATCTCGTCGTGATTCGTCTGAAAGAGTGTAAAGACACATTGAAACCGAGCTTTTGATTATATTTTACTTAGTTCTTCGATGAATTGTTATGTTATGGCATTTTATACTATTATTTATGGTGTAATTACTTACGCAATATTATAAACTCTTATTTACATATTAAAAGTGTGCTTCTGCGACTTATCGTAGGATTTTCTCATTTCAACTGTTTATATTCAATCAGTCCAAAAACCTCTTGACAAGATAAAAATAGGAGACGCAAGTACACCCCTTATATAAAAGATGTGATGTCAAATCATACGATGTATAGAGTGACACAAGTACTATATCTACTCATAATCTTTATAAATTAAAGATAAGCTATGGCTACATATTCGCACTTCATTCCTTATTAATTTGAAGGTTTCAAATAATTGATGTACTTGCGTTCAGCAATCCATTGAAAATAGCTAAAAGATGCATTAAAAACAAAATAAAAACCGAGTTTTTTATTACCGACCTATTCCACTCAGATGACCGTTATACCTGTATTGTCCAGAAATCCGGAATAATTTATCTATACCGTTGGAAAGATTTTAAATAGAGCTACAACAAACATATTGGCTTTTTTTCTCTATCTATGGTTGAAAAACGTAATAATTGGAAAAACTTGTAAGAACGAAAAAAATAAATAAAAGGATGGACCACTGATTTTAGCTATAACTCTACAAAGCTACACGAAAAATTTCAAATAATATACACTATTAAAAAAGTTTTGAATAGAGCTACAAAAAATGTGAAGGCTGTTCATAAATGTATAAATTGGAAAAATCTTGAAAAAACGAAAAAATTAAAGGTTGGACCACTTATTTTGGCTATAACTCCACAAGGGTACAACAAGTATCTCATATATTATATTTTCATCGGAATATGTGGATAAGTTTATGTGGTGGCAAGTGTATGGTCCCACTCCTACTCCGCAATTCGATAATATTGTCTTACGAATTTCGGCGCGTTATCCTGTGTAGTTTATAGTTGACATTTAGTTAGGTTAGATTAGGTTAGTTAAAATATTGATAAGTAGGTAAGTAGGTTAGATTGGGTTATGTTAGGTTGACCGAATTCACATTTTTTCAAGACATTTCAGGTACAGAGTGTTGCTCCTGCTTGGCATACAGTTACAAGCAACCAAAAACTTATATCCAAACTCACCAGTAACCAACGCAGAATGTGCATTATGATATGCTCCTATTGAACTTCTTATACAAGAAAGGAATGAAAAATATAGAGGAGTCGATGGATCTATCGCCAGATCAAACCTCATGGCACGATGGCAATGGAAATGGTTAAATAGGAAATATGGTAGATGGACTCGCCGGTTGATAACAAATATACAAGATTGCATTATCAGGCCATATGTGGAGGTGGATTACTTCACAACACAGGCGCTGAATTGTCATGGTTGCTTCAGAAAATACCTATTTGGCCGCATGAGAGCAGAATCTGAAGATTGCCTATACTGTGGAGAACAAGATGACATGCAGCACACCCTGTTCGCATGAGTCCGATGGCAAGTAACACGTCAAAGCTACCAAAATGACACGGGTGTACCATTTGGAGTGGATAGTATGATGGTATCCCTGACATCAGGGAAGGAAGCGTGAAGGAGTGCATACAAAATCATGAGGTACATTATAGAGAATTAAAAAAGGACTTTAGAGAAGGACAAAGAGAGTAGTTGGAAAACAAGCCGATGCACTCCCACCGAAGCAATGCGTGAGAGATTCCAGTGGGAGATGCGAGAGATGAGAGCTTGTAGTTGGTAGGAATCCGGCACTCCGAAAAGACCGGGGTCTGATGTAAGATTTCCTCTCCACGGAAGAGAAGACAAAAAAAATTAAGGTACAGAGTGAGGACATATTGGTGGTAGGTTTTAGCAGATAGGCGATCGACCATGACGTGTCCTTGGCCCATTAAGAGTTAAGGATGAAAACATGGTTGGTGGAATCCGGCAACTTGGGGCTCCTTTACAAGCTCATTAGAATCTTCCCCACCCCCACAAAACAAATAGGTTAGATTAGTAGTTAATGAAACTTCGGCGCGTTATCCTCTCTAGCTGTTGAGTTTTATTTGGTCTATATACTTAAGTTAACTGTGTAATTTTTTTTCTATTTCTCCTTTCATATTTAATGACATTCTAATTACACTTTGATCTGTGTCACTTGGATATTGAATTGAATTATGAAAAGTATTGTAATTTATGCTAATTTGGCACTAAAAAATACCTTTAAAATTTTACTACAAATAGTTGTGACTGTTGGTCAGGTTATAATTGATTCGAGGAGTGGAAGGAAATATAATCTTGATATATTCCCTACCCCTTCTCGAAAAAAGATGAAATAATTTGTATTCCACATGAAGTTTTCTACAACCTATGATGGATCTAATTGAAATGAGAATGTACGTCTTAAAGATATATTCAAAATAAACATATGTATGTATTTATTATGGTCTTTAACGCTTTTGATGGTATAAAAAGTATATACAATTCTATATATGATAAATACTTACTTACTTTTATTATGAAATTTAAATGTAGATGTTTATTATTTAGAATTTTTGTTTAGTTTGGCTAGCTCAGTTGGTTATTGTTAATTTGTTTAGTAATTTATTTTAATTTGATTATTCGGGAGCATGAAACCCTTTTTTTCTTTGAGTCCTGGCTTTTATATTGTTGTAATTGTTTAAATAAAAAGAAAACACATTATTTTGAAATCAGTTTAATTTTAAATTTAATATTTTATATATTTGATAAAAATAATATGAGACGCCACTGGTTGTATTGTATCTACTTATTTATTCTAATCATTTCATCAATGCGCATGCGTGAAAAACTAGTCATGCGCTTTAGCATGAAACGAACAATTCTTACACTAAAGAAGCATCTATATTTATACAAACATAGTTTGTTTGACGATGCAAACAAGTGAATGATTCAAACACATAAAAGAATTTATATATATAGCATAGTTATATATGATACAAATTGCTGTGGAAAGAAAATAGTTATATACATAGATAGAAATATAGGAATTATATACAGATGGACATAGTTATTACATTGATAAATTTTCAATCAATAGATTTATGCGATTACAAGATGGCGTAAGTACATATTTTAATTTATTTAAAATTCGGCCTTTTATTAATTTCAACGATTTATGCAATGAATTCACTATATAAAGTCTGTTTCTTTCTTTTTCAGATCGATCATATTTGCAAAAGTTTATCAATTTATGAAATTAAGTACTTATTTGAGTATTTTTAGTTTTTACTCTGATTATTGGCCAATAATGATTTAAAAACACTGACCTGTTGCTCTTGAATTGGGATGAAAGTCTCTGGATCCCAGGAACACTCCGCTGAAGCTCCAAAAAACCAAAATTGATGAAAATTTCGTAGATTCTTGCCGAAAAACTTGATACAATTAACTGTGAGTATTACTAAGATTGTATTTAATAGTACTTTATAGGTTTAAATGTCTTAAACCGGGAATTTCTTGAAATTTCAGGAACACCATCAAACACACTCCTCGCTTCTTGACACCAGCTTCCCTCATTCCTTAAGCGTCCCCTCGGTTCTCTACTTTTTTCAACAAACAGTCTTTTGTTCTTTTTCAGGTCACTATTTCAAAGTTTATTTATTGATTCACAATTTGTTCTGTCATATTTTATAACCAATAAAATATTGTCTTTTGCAATCAGAATTATTGAAACTTCTTTCACTTATTAAAAAAATTTCATACATACACTCTTTTACATTATTAGTTCATTTATAGAGTTCCTATGAGTTTTTTCATCATACAAATAAATTAAAATTGGTTATACATAGATACATTTAAATGGTACAACATCCAATATTGTTATTGATAATATATCACTGTTACACTCTTATTATTCATAAATATAAATTCTCTTATGTTATTTGTCTAAACTCTTTGCATTATATTATTTATAATAAACTTCAACAAATTACTATTTATTGATTCAATGTTTATTTTATTTACCATATATCATTTGTCTATATGTCATTATTTGTTTATCTATGAAAATCTATTGAATTCTATTCTATTCAATATTTGTATTTGTTTTTATTCTTAAATTAATGATTATAATGAATTATCTATAATAATATTTGTATTCTAATGTAACTACTTATATCTAAAATTCTCTTGACTTGACTATATAATTGTTTCTTTTTAGGTGAACAGCTGGTTATGGTATGGAAAATATTCTTCGTCTTAGGCAACTTTATTTACATCATTACATTGGTTAGGCAATCTCTATATTTTGTATTATTATTGAGGTAATTCCTTGTTTATTATATTGTTATAGGCTATTATTTAATATATCTTTATTTGATATGTTGTTTAAATTAAGAAAAGTGTTTCCTTTTTACCTGTTTTCTTAAATTATATTATTTTCATATATTTTAATACTAGCGACATATTTTTATAATACTAATTCTCTTATTATCTATGATATCTGGTTCAATACATATTTTATATGAACATTCTATTTTCTGTAGATCATACTAGCACATTAACAACCATCTCTAAACTCGTATTTGGGATGTCATTATTAGCCATACAAGTGTGCTGAGGACAACAAATGTTCCAGAAATAAATATACGTAATCTCAGATACAATAGTATACCAGAACTTAGCGGAAAAATTGCACAAAGCTAACGCAAAGAAGGCACAAAACTTGCGGATATTCATCATATCAACATGTACAGTCGCTTTTAACGAGGAGAAACCAAAATTAAATCACTAATCACATTACTTCGTTGTTTTTAAAATGTAAAATATTAGGTTATGCGTTATGTTGAATCGCTTCTTCTTTTCTGCATTGTCTATCGCTCAAGCTAGCTAGGTTATTCGATCGTTTCAAGGAAACTGTATTTTTCTATTTATTCAAGTGAACATTTGTCAAATGTAAAATAATAGCAATATAAATATAAAATATGACTAAAATTGAATAAAATCCACTGGAACCAGGGAGTGTGCACTTATACTTATTAAAAAAGATACGCGTTCTTCCCGCCATCTATATGTGTCACGAGGAACAAGTCAACTTCGGTTGTGTTAAGCTGAATAGCCCTAGTAGCTGTGGCCTTCAAGTTGGGGAAGAATGTCGGTCGCATTCGTTAATCTCTTTGACATCCACAAACAAATAATTGAGACTAGGCATTTAAATTTTGCCATTATAATTGATTGCATGTTGATTGGTTATTAATTTATTTTATTTTATTGATTTAATTCAAAATGCCATCCCCTCGAGAGCGTTTTGTTCCCAATTGCTTTAACCAAGATCAAGATGCTCAAAGGTAGGTTATAAATATCATTCTAATTAAAATGAGTAATTTATATTCATATTTTACAGATATATTATTCACGCGGACGAGCATATAAAAAATATTTGGTTGGAACGAATCCATAGTCCCAGTTTATTTAACCAGCCAAGAGCATTTTAAGGGGGAAAGTAGTTTGTGCTAATCATGTTTTGGATGTATGTAAAAAAGAGGAAAAACGGAAAAAATTGCACTTCCTGTTTTTAATTTACCTGGTAAACATTTTATTGTTATACTATCAGATTTAAACTACTATGTATATTGTTTTTGTAGATTTCATTACTGGGGATAATTTAGAAGAAAGTTGCTTTTCCTTTCCACTTAAACCACAAAATGTGCTTGCAGCTCCTCCAAAAATAAAAAGTATGACATCAATTATAAAATCTGTTAGATATGTATGTGATACGATTTTTTGTAGAATTATACTGTAAAATACATTTGAACTAAGTTGTTGCAGCCTTTCCCCATTCTTAGAAATAATAAATCAATAGAATTTAAATTTTTCGCCACGTCACACAATTTGAATTTACCACCATTAAAAGCTAGAATCGACGACAGAACCTTTCTTTCAGTTTTTGGTGACGAATAAAGATGGCAGAGCACATCTGCCGAGGCATTTTTTATCAGTGAGTTGTCCGTCTTACTTCTATCATTTGTCTGTGACTGGAACTGTGTTCTCGCGATTATTTTAAAAATACTTCTCCTTCAATTATCAATAATACGATCGTTATAAGAAGAATATTTATACTTATCGGGACATTTAACGTGAATTCTTAACTGAAAATCACAAATATATACATAATTTTTTATATTTACCTTGACCACATAAAATATACGTACTAAGTTAGTACCTGTGGAACAAACATAATACGTCCAAAAAAGTGCATTTTCAAAACATACTTTTTAGATCATGAAGATGAAGTATAAATCTTGTGTAAAGTATTTTCAAGCCGTCACGAGTCACGGAAATGAGAACTGGCAACATTGTCCATCCACTTATCCTTCTAAAATTTGTGACCATTTAATATCTAGACATAAGTGTCAAGAATTTAAAAAAATAGCGGATTTTTAGTTCTTTTAACTCTTGAATTGTTCTCTAATAAAAAAAATCGTTGCAAAATTCGGAGGGTTGCAGTCAACGGACCCAACGATTCTACGAGTGAAGAATTTCAAACTCCTCCCATGTTTTAGACTATTTTTTTTCCACGAATATCAATCAAGAGACCAAACAACATATATTGAATTGCGAACTCCTTAATTTCTGGAGTAGTTGCGATGAAATCATCACTGCTGTCAGTATCAAACACTAAAAAGAAAAGAAGCCATGTGATAGCTATGATTTAAATAAAATTATATAAATTCACTCACTTTTTATGAATTATTATTCAATTTTAATTTGAAATTAGAAAACAGAGATAATTCAACAACTTTGACAATCGCCATTTTTGACAGTTGACAAATGTTGCTAAATAGCGTTTTCCGTTTTCTACTGAAAAAGTGCCACAGAATACACTTATTCTGCACTTCTGGCTCTAACGATCAATACTCGACGACCAATGCAGCTGGTGTTGAAAATGGAACACTCCTTTTTTCCCTTTCTGCCAAATGAACCGTCACATTTAGAGGATGCCACAGGTATACATTCCATACCAAGGGCGAGTATGAATATTCTTGCCCTAGGGTTAGAATGAAGCTGTTTCATCATCAAAAACTACGTCGGAGTATAGAAATTCTATAATAGTTGTAGAAAAAAAAATTTGAAATACTCGTATTTCGGAATTTTAGATGGTCATTAGGTCCCCTTAAGGATTTTTTCAGGGATCGTGGTATGATGTGAGCATAATAACTTTTCGAGCTCTATCATCCCGCAAAGTTTCATAGAATTCGTTAGAGCCGTTACAAAGCTGCCACAAATATATATACCGACAAACTACCTAAACGTGGTACCTGTATCTCAGCTTTGAGAGAGCTAGAAGGCTAACAATTTTACTGTAGTATTACCTCGGCGCCCCGAGTCAACTGACAAAATTCCGTCTTGATCGTTGACCTTATTCCTATTTTTTCAACCATTTGAAAATTAACATTTTGTATTAAATAGTATATTATACAAATTAAATTCGTAGTTAATATAAACTACTTTTTAAAAAATAACTTTTATTTCTACAAACTAAAATGAGACTTTACAACTAGGAAGCTATATAAAATCTGAATGTGATAATGTAGAACGTTATAAAGAAAACAATCCGTGAGATTGCAATTCAGCAGTCTAGCGGTGTCTTATTACCATATGCGTTCCCATAACTCCTCCGCCATTAGACAGAAATTCAAGGAATTTGTTGAATTTCAGAGTTCCAAATTTTGGGGACCATTCTGGATTTCTTCGCCTTGGATTCTTCTTCGGGTTCTTCTTGTTAGAATGAATTTCACAGTCCAATACAAAATAATTATTAATATGATGAAATAAATAAAAATAGTCCAAATATTAAAATTTGCAGATATTATTGGAGACGAAATGTTAGCGATTTTTTGTTTTTGAATGTCTAAAGCACTTTGAACATATTTAAAGTCGTCTAAATTTATAGAATTTAATTGGATTGGTTCCATTTGAAAATTTGCTATTTCACTTGAAAATGTTAAATTTGGAAGGTTTATTAGATTCAGTTCGGTTTGATAATTTTCAAAATGTTTAATTTTAATGCCATCAATGTCCACTTCGCACTCCGAATCAAGTTCTAGAATAAAAGTTCCCTGAATTGGTAAATTGTCTTTGTTAGATCCGCACTTTTGATTAACTACACTTATTTCAGGAGATATTAGAATCCAATGATTTTAGGCATTCGAACAGTTAGCTGCTGGCATGATGAGACGTTCTTGAAGTAGCGAAGCATCTGGATTTCACATGGGATTTCTTCTTGGATGATAATGGGTCCTTTCTGGTAGCAAATGTACTGTTCAGATGAAACTTCTTAACAATTCTCGTCGAAAAACATATAAGAAAGGTCATTTAGGATAAGGAATTTCGCTTGAGGTAGAATTACTTTGAAGGAGTTTTGTGTGGGCACAGGCAATGAGTATATGTGGAAATAATTATAAGTTTCGCTTTCTACTATAGGAATTTCTAAGATAAATACTATTTTGTATCCCTTGGTATAACATTTTACTTCTGTGACCTTTTCATATAAAAGAATATTTTCTATTTTTGGTTCAAAAGGAAGCTTATTGGATTTCAATTGTTCATTTACAATCATTATTTCATTTAAAAGTTCTCTAGGTTCAATTATTGAATTATGAACTGTATTTAACAAAAAAATGTGATAGCTACTTCGATTTTCTCTAGAATATTGTAAATTAATTGATAAGTTGGAGCGATTTGAGAAACCAATGTATCCGTGACATAAAGGTGATAATTTCCTTTTTCTTGTTCGTAATAAGTTTCAATTTCCTCTATTCGTTTCAATAAAGTTTGTTGATTTTGTGCCAATGTGTTTGTATTATTTTTAAAAATATAAACAGAATTTTGAAGAAGTGTTATTTGTGAATTAACTATATTTTTTAATTTTGATTGATTCTCAGAAAGTGTGTTAATTGCTTTATCATATTTTTCTGCATCGTTTTGATCTAGATTGCCCGTTAAAGACTTAATTATTGAGCCAATTCCGTTTATTATTCCTCTTTTGATTCTTATATTAAAAACTGGATTTATCTGAGTTAACTGGATTTGTATTTTTTGTTCTAAATTGAATATTAGGTTGCAGATGCTTTCAAATTCATGGATTAACACGGATTTATCTTCATTCTTTAGGAAATGTTTTCTGAATTCTTTTAAAATGATTTTGTACAGCTTCAAAATGGGTTACTATATCTGAAATGTCGAAAGTTTAAATAAAAGACCAAAAATCAATTTTATTTTGAGCATTGCCTAATTTATAAGGTAGAAGACCGGGGTTATTATTTAAGTTATGGAGTCTTGGGTGGTTTGATCCCTCATGGATGTGGATGGACAACCTGTAACAGTTGGAGGTTGTTTTAGTTCCTTTATATGTATTATCTCTTTTTTATTTTATTGTTTTTAGAAGTTATTTATACTTTGTTCCTGTTTAAAATTTCGGTTATTTCATAAGGTCCTATAAATTTATTATCTTTTTTACTATGATAACGCAAGCTTTTCTTAAACACTATTTGTCCTAACTTAAAATCAGTATCAGTATTACCTTTTTGGTTATTCTTATCTACAAATTTATATTTTTGTTTTTCTATTGTTTCTTTTACATTTTCATATACATGTTTGAGTTTTTCCTTATGATTTTCAGCATAATCTGAGTAAAATGCTGCGGGAATAAAAATTTCATTTGGATTTCGCGAATTAGTGTGTCCGAAGGTTAATTCGAAAGGGGTAAATTTAGTGCTAGTATGTATTGAGCTATTGTAACCTAAAATTGCATAGTCAATTAAATCGTCTTCATTGGGGTGCATTTCTTTTAGAATTCTGAGATGTTCTATTAGACTGGAATTGAATCGTTCTGCTACACTGTTTGATTCGTGATGTCCTACAGTGCCAAAATGTATTTTTATTTTATGTAAATTCAAAATTTCTTATACAGTATCATTATTAAATTCAGTACCATGGTCAAGAATAATTTTTTCTGGTATTCCAAAAGAACAAAAGTATTTTATTAATGATTTACTCACATGAATAGCCGTTTTGCCTTTGACTTGGTATGCTTGTGCGAACTTTGAAAATGCGTCAATAATAATTGAATATATTTTATTGTTGTAATGAAATAAATCTATATGAACAATTTGAAAAGGTTTTGATGCTGTTTCAGTTATTACCAGAGGTGCGTATGGAGGATGTCTGCCATATTTTGTTCGTTGACAAATATCACACGAGTTGATATATTCAGTAATAGTAGTTTTCATATTTTTCCAATAATAGTTCCGTTTTAAATATTCATACATTTCTACAATACCACGATGGTTAGTTTTGCCAGCGTGATGATGTTTTATTAGCATTATTTGTTCTTCCTTTTCCTTGATTGTGTTTACTTGTTTTAAGCGTCTAATTAATTTTGGGCCTTTTTCCGAAAAGTGTTCTAAATATATTTTATTGAAATCGTTATAAAGAGAATCATTGTGAAAATACATGGAGTAACAACATTTCATAATTGTGTAGTCTTTTAAAAATTCAAGTATAAAATTTTCATTATTTTGAATTGGAATTTTAACATTTTTTATTTTATGATTTTCGTAGGATTCCTGTTCAACTATTAATTTAGGATATGGATGGGGTGTGACTATAATTTGATTAACTTTATTGTTAATTATTTCGTCATATATTCGTATACCGTCATTTGTTGTTTCATTAAAAGTGGTGTGTTGTGTATTTGAGTCGGTGTCAATTGTGTCAGCTGTTTGCAAATTGGCATCGGTTATATTGTCATTTATTTGTTCGTCTATAAGGTCATTTAAAAATTGGTCTAATTCATTAGGATCTGTAATTTCGTCAGGATTATTAATCATTGAATCATTTTCGAGTGCGTTAATAACTACTCTAGAAAGTGCATCGCAATTTGAATTTAAAGTACCTTTTTTGTAAATTATTTCATAGTCAAATTCTTCCAAACGTAATCTCCAGCGTATTAATTTTGAATTCGGTTCTCTGAGATTAAATAGCCAAATTAAGGATGATGGTCACAATATATTTTAAATCGTTCACCGTACAGATATGGTCTTACAAGCCCATACTATGGCAAGTAATTCTCTTTCAATAGTACTATATTTTTGTTCAGAGTTATTTAAGGTTCTTGAAGCGTATGCAATTGATCTATCCGAACCAATTGGACCTTGAGATAATACTGCACCTAATGCTACGTTTGAAGCGTCCGTGGTTAAAACAAAGGGCTTAGAAAAGTCTGCATACTGAAGTATAGGTGAATTGATTAATAGATTTTTAGAAGTGTTAAAAGCAGAGATAAAATTTTGATCGTGTTTGACTTTAGCATTCTTTTTCAGACATAAAGTTAACGGTTTTGTTATTTTAGCAAAATCTTTAATGTATCGTCTATAATAGCCTAATAGTCCTAAAAAGCTTTTGATTTCCTTTTGAGTTTTTGGTATTGGATAATTTTTTATTGCACTTATCTTGTCAGGATTTGGCTTTACTCCGTCTGGTGTAATAACATGCCCTAAGTACTCGACTTCTTTTCTTAGAAAATCAGATTTATCAAGTTGGATTTTAAAATTTGATCGTCTTAATCGGTCAAATACTGTTTTAAGTCTTTCTACGTGTTCTTGCAAGGATGTAGAGTAGATTACAATGTCGTCTACGTATACTAAACATATTTCGTTATTCAAACCTCGTAAAATGTTGTCCATAACTCTTTGAAATGAAGAAGGGGATGAACGTAGTCCCATTGGCATACGTTTAAATTCCCAATGTCCGTTTTGAGTTGGAAATGCTGTCTTCGGAATGTCATATTCGTGCATTTGGATTTGGTAGAATCCGCTAGCTAGGTCTAAAGTACTAAAATATTGACTTTTGCCTAATTTGTCTAAAATTTCGGTAATGTTTGGTAATGGGTATTTATCTGGTATGGTTTTTTCGTTCAATTTGCGGTAGTCTATTACTAAACGGAATTTCTTTTTGTTTGATTTGTCTGTTTTCTTCGGCACAAACCAAATTGGCGAGGAATAAGGAGAATTGGACGGTTGAATAATACCTTGATCAAGCATTTTGTTTATTTGTGTTTTGACTTCTTCTTTATAAATTTCGGGGTAACGATATGTCTTAGTAAATATTGGGGTATCGTCTGTTAAGTTAATTTTGTGTTTTATTTGATTAGTGAAAGAGAGCGGTATCTCTTCAGAATAAAAAATGTCACGATAATCATAACATAATTTTTGATAACGTCTTTTTCTTCTGGATTGCGATGATTTAGATCAATATTTTTCAAATTTGTCTTTAAAATATGGTCATGTTCTTTACTAATTTCATGATCAGTTTCCATTTCTTCTATGAAACTAATTTCGTTTATATTCAAAATTTCAATATCGATTGGTTTGAAAAATTCAATTTTTTCAGATTTAGTGTTAGAGTTTATTATCGTAGTAAGAGCAAAGTAATTTTCTACATTTACTACAGCGACCGGCATCTCGATATGAGGTGCAAACTTTTTATATTCCAAAAGTCCGGTGCCTTGTTTCATTTTTACTGGTATTTTAACTTTTTGTTGAGTTCTAGGCGGTATTATCAAGTGATATGTTTGATATTTAGGATTTTGAATATTCGATATTTCATTCTCAATTTCGTATATTATTGGAATTTTTGCAAATGGAGTGACGATAAATTTTGAGTTCATATCTATTGAAGCTTTTAATTGTTTCAATAAATCAACGCCTATAAATCCGTCATATTTATCGCTAAATTTAAAGAGATAGAATTTGTGATATTCTGAAACTCCAAAAATTTTGAAAATTGGTATTTTGATTACTTCGTCATTATATGTTATATTATGAGCACTTTGTATTTGAAAATATTCTTTAGAAATTTCATTTGGATAAAATTGATAAGCTAAATCAGGTTCAATCATACTACGAGTACTACATGTATCGATCAAAAAATTTGCTTTTAGTTCGGGGATGTAAATATGTGGTAAATTTGCTATGGATATATTTGAAGTTATTAGGGGGGATTGTTCTGTGAGGCTTCTTGTTGAAAATTTTCGTTTGGGTATTGAGAAATTTGATAAGGATCATCGAATTAATATTGATTAGAATTGTCATATTCTGGATATGTTTCATCGGTTTCATGTGGATTAAAATAATTAGAATTCTGGACATCATGGGTTTGGTATGAGCATTCACCTTGTATTTGATTCTCAAACGGGTTATCGAATTCATAATTATGATGATTTACATCATGTGCAAACAGTTCTGTGGACGTAACTTTCCTCTGAGGTGCTAACATTGTATTACCTGATGATGTGTCCATTGGAGTAGGTTTGTATGGTTTGTTGGGATTTGATTGATTTCTGCTTTGATTTGAGGGTGCTCTCAATATCTGGATTTAACTGGGTTGATTGGAAAATGGTTGTCTCTGAGTTTGAAAATTATTATTGTTCCTCCACTGGGGTTGTGGATTTTGGATGAAAGGACGATTGGAATTATTAAAATTCTGTTGTGGTTGCGATAATTGATTAATAAATACACCTGGATTTGAATTTCGATTAATTGGAATAATGGGTTGAGAAGGTGGCGAATTGAAATGTTGGTAATTAGCATTGCTATTCTGGAAAAAATTGGGATGATGATTAGTTTGTCTGGATGGAGTGATTCTCGATATTGGTTTGTAAGATTGATTATTCAGAGTATTACTTCTACTCTGACTATACATAAAATTTTCTTCTTCTATAACTAAAGACATAGCAACTTCTAAACTATCTGGGTTTCGCAAACGTATATTATTTTGCAATTGACCAGTTAAACCTCTAATAAAAGTCTTCAGTGCTAAATCGTTATAATTTTTAATTTTAATAGTTTTTTCTGCAATTGAATCATTTGAAGCATTTAATTTTGAAATTACTAAGCTACGTGCTTCCTGACATCGCATACCGAAATTGTATGGTGTTTCATTTTTTAATGTTCTCAAAACAATTAAATCTTGCACTAAGCAATCTATATTTCTCTGATCTCCGAAACATAATTGAAGAGCTTGTTTTATTTCTGCCCATGTTCGTAATTCAGTTCTTGAACCTATAAGCATTAAAGCTCTACCTACTAATTTACTTAACAATGCGCGTAATAAAAAAATATTCAATTGTGGATTTGTTGCATCGAAAAATTAGTGTGTCGCAGTTATCTAGAAAAATATTTAAAGTATGAGGATTACCCTCGTATTGTGGGATAGTATCAATATATAATTTTAATAATTGATAGTTAGGATTAGCCATTGTTTCAATTTCTGGTATATTACTTTTTTCTTCCAAAGTTATACTAGAATTAAATACATTTGCTAATTCTTCTACAATTGAGTCATTCATCAACTAATCTAAATTATATTAATTATGTTCAAAAAATATTTTACTTTTGAAAAGTATATAAAACGTAAATAAATATGTAAAAAGTAAACAAAAGCGAAAGTTTGTATGAAAAAGGAAAAAATGGAATGTTTTTTGACTTACAGTACTATGAAGAAAATGTTCATTCTTCTCCACTAGGATCTGGGCGATGTGGTCCCTCTTCCCTGGACTGGATTCTTGAACTTAACGTAAAACCACAAAAATAACACAAAGTTCGAAATTGCAAATAAACCGTAGATACGGACCGGTGTCACGATTTTTGTTGAACCGATTTGCAATCCTACTGACTGCGCCTATTAAATTCGTAGTTAATATAAACTACTTTTTAAAAAATAACTTTAATTTCTACAAACTAAAATGAGACTTTACAACTAGGAAGCTATATAAAATCTGAATGTGATAATGTAAAACGTTATAAAGAAAACAATCCGTGAGTTTGCAATTCAGCAGTCTAGCGGTGTCCTATTATCATATGCGTTCCCATAACTTACACCAAGGTGGTGAAGACTGTTACTATTGACCGAGCACCAGTTATTTCGCGAGGGGCTTTGCCCCGAGCGGAATAAGGTGCGAGGCCTATAAATGTCTTCACCGCCGTGGTGTATATACAATTTTTTCCACAACTAGCCAAATTTAAGACAAAAATTAAAAAAAATTCTGGTAAAGATTTAATAGCACAGGAATGTAAATTCGCCTTTCCACTAATAAAACAATATTCAAGTAGTCTTATACATATTGACATTTCTACTAGTAAAACTTATTTGTAATCAACAGGTGCGTTCATAAAACTAACTTATAACTCAACCGTTGATGAGCGCTCACTGAGCAACAAATAATAATGGTTGACGTGTGTCTGCTGAACGATCATCATTTTTTGGAAAACAATAATATTGAAATTATGGCTAGATGGGTATACGTTTATCGTTCCCTTTTCTGCAATCTAATTCTTGCTGTATTAGATGATGGTAATATAAATGATACAAACAGAAATATTATAACCCATGCAATATAAGATTTGCAGGAACCATTACCACATGATTATAATGTAAAAAGAAACGAAGAAACAATTCCAGCATATAATGTTATGTATCAAAGTGGGTATCCGGAAAATTCTTCGAAAGCAATTCTTCGAAAACAATTCTTCGAAAACAATTCTTCGAAAACAATTCTTCGAAAATCAATTCTTCGAAAATGCAATTCTTCGAATAAACAATTCTTCGACTAATAATTATTCGAATAACAATTCTTCGAAGTATCCAAAAGGAATGACTTTGTTCAGAGATATAAATCAGGTATCCATAATTAATCTAATCTCAAGCTTGCAACTGACGATAATCCCTTGGAAATTAGTTTTAATTTAACCCTGTGCAAGTAAATATGGATGCAGAATTTGTTTGTGATATGAATCAGGTATAATTTATCTAATTCCAAGTTTGCAACTGACCTGAGTGGGTATAAAAAGGATTGTTTTCCATAAAATAAAATTAGTTTTAATTTAACCCTGTGCAAGTAAATATGGATGCAGAATTTGTTTGTTCAGAAAAAGGAAAACGTAAATTGTTGTTCGAGGGACATTTTTATTTTAAAGATGTTGAAAAAGGTGAAAAAGTGTATTGAAAGTGCGCATTTTTTTAAAAAAGAAAAACAAACTGTCCAGCGAGAATAATTACTGTCGACGATAAAATCAGTGAAATAACAAAAGAACATAATCATATTGCTGACGCCTCAGAGGTGGAAGCGACCAAAGTGTACGAAAAAATTCGAATCAACTCGAAAATAAGTAATGATCCTCCGCACAGAATTATATCAATTGCTTCGACTACATGTTCCATAACGGCAGCTCCCAAGCTTCCAAGTGTTAGCAGTATGAAACGGAGTATTCGCAATATCAGACAAAAAAATCTACGAGGACCAGCTCTTCCTACTAATAGAAGCGAAATAATATTTTTGGAGGAATATACGAAAACCTACAAAAATGAAAATTTTTTGCTATATGATGCCAGTCCAGTGGACGAGAGAATATTAATTTTTACTACAGAACAAAATCTCCAATTATTGTCTAACAGTAAGCATTGGTATATTGATGGCACATTTAAAACCGTGCCGTTATTATTCCAACAATTACTAACCGTTCACGGACTGCAACACAATTTATCGGTACCTTTAGTTTATGCACTCTTACCAAAAAAATCAGAACGAATTTATGATCATTTTTTTCAAGAACTTAAAAATTTGAAATCATCTTTAGTGCCTGCAACGATTACCACTGACTTCGAAAAAGCATTGATTAATGCCTGCAATAGTGCTTTTCCAAGTTGTAGAAAAAGAGGCTGTTTTTTCCACTTCAGTCAATGCATTTTTCGAATGATTCAAAGGAATGGATTAAAAAAACGCTATGAGACTGACAGTGAATTTGCTTTCAAACTAAAAATGTTGTGTGCTATTGCTTTTGTCCCAGTGGATGATATAGTTATGGCTTTCGAACAATTATATGATAGTGAAATATTTCCTTCAGAAGCCGAAAGTGTTATTAATTATTTAGAAGATACGTGGATTGGGCGACCAAATCGAAAACAGCGAAAACCATCACAATATCCATACGAATTGTGGAATCTATATCAAACAGTTTTGGATGATTTACCGAGAACAAATAATTCGGTAGAAGGATGGCATCGAAGTTTTGAAACACAAGTATCAGCAGTTCACCCCAACTTGTGGAAATTTATAAAATGTATAAAAAATGAGCAAAGTCTAAATGAACTTCGTGTAGAACAATATTTAAGCGGATTTGAACCACAAACACCAAGAAAGAAGTACAAAGATTGTAATCAACGAATCAAAACTCTTGTAAATCAGTATGATAAAAATAATATAATAGAATACATTAGAGGTTTAGCTCACAACATATCATATTAATCTATAATATTTTTCTTACCTTGGTATTTGATAGTATTTATGTCATTTATCTGTAATTTTTACTGTAACCTTTTACTGTACTGTAAACTTTTACTGTAATTTATTCATAAAATGTTGACATAATTATAACAAATAAAAAAAGTAGTGTTTTATTTCCAGTTCCTAGGTATTCTCAAAAAAGAAAATGACCTTATAATTCTCATTCATTATTAGTATGTTCCGCATCATACGTTTATATATCATGCGAGAAATATTGATTATTGTCTAATGAAAACTTATCCCAGATTTTAGTAAATCCAAATAATAAAGCTGTCGAAGAATCATTAGTCGAAGAATTGTTTATTCGAAGAATATGGTATTCGAAGAATCGCATTTCCGAAGAATTGATTTTCGAAGAATTGTTTTCGAAGAATTGTTTTCGAAGAATTGCTTTCGAAGAAAATTCCTAGATCCATCAAAGTGCGTTCACTGAACATTCACGCAACAGTTTTGTTTTCTGAACGCACCCAACGTTTGTAATTATCGCCACGTTGACTTAAGGGATGTCATCAGTCATTATTGGTTCAGCACGACTTGTAAACTAATGGCATTTTCATTCAAATAATTTTATTATGTTGGGTAATTTCAAAAAGCAAATACGTTAAAGAGAATCTCCTGGGCACACAATATTATGTTGCACAAGTTTTTGTTAAACTACTATCCCTCGATTCTGAAAATATTTGAATTTGTCCATTATTGACCTAGGTTAATAATATAAAAAATTATTAACCACTAATAGAGAAATGCAACTTCTCAGTTGGCTAGAAGACGCAATAATTGTCAACTTCATAGCTAGTAGTGGAAAAAATCAATTATTGTATATATAGAGCAACTTTTTATGATTTGATTTACATGCCGTAGACAGTTTTCGGTGTGGTGGTTTTTGTGCATGTCTACTTGCGTCACTCGGCAACCACCGTTGTTTGTTGTGTCAATATAATATAACCTATATTTTCAATCTGTAATGACTTTGTCTCTTTGATAGCCGTTCTCACCAGTGTAATGAATTCTCTATCTGTCACCAGTGTAATGACTTCTATATCTATCATCCAAGTGTAATAATCTGGTAAATTTGGAAACCGTTCTCACCAGTATAATAAATGGTATTTCCTAAGTACTAAATTTGCGTTCGGTTACCGCTGTCAGACGGTGTAGTGAATTCGTTTATTTCTTATATTTTGTTTTTCACTTCTTCCAAGATCGTTGCAGCTTGCTGTCACCAGTACCTTGCGGCACAAAAATTGTAGAACCCGGAATTCTCCCTGCGGGATTACCTCGAGGGAGGGGTTGTTCCAAGCTCGAGCAATCAAAGACGTCGTGGGGCCCCTTGGGCTTATACAGTGTGCCAAGCCCGAGTTCGTAGTGCAGGTTTAGCCGGTCCGTCCTATTTGACGGGTATAGGGGTAGTGAGGATTGAGGTTATGGAGATAATTGAAAGGTTAAAATATATACAAACATATATTACAAAGAGAAAAGAACTGTATCAAGTAAAAAATTCGGAAAAAAAATTAAGATAGGACTGTCTGTGACCCCTAATATAATATAAATGTCTGCGCGCTATTATCAAAATTTTTAACTTAGGATCAACTATAATCTCTAGTAAAATGTAAAATCTCTAAAATAGGATTAAATATAATCTCCAGTATAATGTAAATATCTCTGAAATAGGATTAATTATAATCTCAAGTAAAATTGGAATATCTCTAAAATAGGATTAATTATAATCTCTAGTATAATGTAAATATCTCTGAAATAGG
The DNA here is from genome assembly GCA_963921935.1 of Galeruca laticollis. Lineage (NCBI taxonomy): Eukaryota > Metazoa > Arthropoda > Insecta > Coleoptera > Chrysomelidae > Galeruca > Galeruca laticollis. The sequence goes on along the minus strand of OY998178.1, from coordinate 218,375,446 downwards.
ATTAATTATAATCTCAAGTAAAATTGGAAAATCTCTAAAATGTAAATACCTCTACGCAATTCTCAAATAGTCAAGAAAAACAAAACATATACATATGCAGGAAAATGGTCCCTGAAATATAGCCAAATAAGATGCCTGTACAATTTGGCCTTACCAGTAGATGAGGGGCGCTGATATATAAGAAACACTAGATATGACTGTAAATTACTATGGGGTCCCTTAACTGTCTTGGGATACCCGGTTAAGTTATAGAATATAATATCACCGTTCAACATCCAATATAAAATAATTGTACTTTAAAAACTTACGTTTTGAAATCCCACTAGTCACATAAATTTACACACTATTACTGCTTGAGGGTGAGGGCCCGTCAATACTTAGACTCGCCTCACCAGGGGAGAGATATCACCTATCTCTCACTGACTGCCCAACTGTCCCCAATTTTTTGATATTTATTTCTCGAGTTCACCTTCAATGAAGGTTAATTATTCATATCTGTTTATGTTTGTGGTCAACAAAACCTGACCTGCTCGTAATCTAATATGTTTGGATAACCTTGTTTTGTTTGTGTTTTTTACTCTAGTTGAGGTCGAGAATTTAATAACTATTTTGAATTAAAAAAGAAATTATCTATATAGGGTGTTTTTAGAATTGGTGTCATATCTTGTGTTTATTACAAATCCATTGATTTAAATAACAGATACCTGCTGGAGTTTTAGAATATAAGTACTATCGTACATCAATGAACGGGTTTTCCAAGCAAAATATAGGCATTTAACTACCTGAGTAGTTGATAATACAGTAACTCATGGTGACCGAGAGAATTTTGGAATCGGTGTTACCAAATTAATTCTGGAAATGAATAATTAATAGGAAAGTACTACTGAAATGGTCCATTGGAGCTGTAGTTACGTCATATATCAAATTAAAGTTCACGTCAAAAGTCAGGTCAAATGTCACATATCATGCCAAACCTCAATATTCCGCATCGAAATAGAGAATGGATTGAGCGTTATTCTCACAAAAATGGCCATTCCCTAAAAAAAAGCGACTGTGCTGCCAATAAATGTCCCTCTTCTGCAGGCTTGTAATAACAAAGGCCAGCGGCGTGAAACAGAGTACCAGAAAGAGAATACTATGGCAACACATTCGCTTTGTCTTTCTCCTACTTTGCAGTGTGTATTCACCGCACAACTGTACAAAGGACGCTCAGTCCACTCTCTAAGACTATGATGTTCCGTCAGATGTTATGGATCACGTTACGTATATCTTGACACATGACATGACATATTACGTGACTAGTAGAATCATTGTGCAGTGAATATCTCCTATCTCTCGGTGAAGTATTTCAAAAACTTTGTTCCAAATGATTGAACACCAAAAAGTATAATAGATGGAGAGTAGAATTGTAGTACTAACAATCAAAATTGAATTGGGTGGGCAGTATTGGGTGACGTATGTCACTCAGTAGTCGTAGAGTGGTGTAATGTCGATAATATTGATCTGATGATCCTGAGTAGTGACTTTTGTAACTTCGCAAAAGTAGAACATTTTTTTTCATTCAATAAGTATTTCATTACTACAACTATCAGCGTCCACCACAATAATGCAGAAATAATAAGCCTTTAGTTACTTTAACAACGCCTTTGTATCTAGTGTTTTAAAAATGAATATGTGTGTCTACAAGGCACTGCTTATAAATCAAAGGAACCAATACAAAGTGATGTTGTTGAAAATCCTTACAAAAATTTTCGCTTACCGATCAATATTTCACTCTGTTGCTACTTTTTCTCTGTTCGTGGTATTGTGAACAGAGCAAAGTATTTTATCATTCTCGGCTTGGACGCTTCCATAATTTTTATTCAGAGGGATAATTCAAGATTGCCTACTTATGCTTGCGTTCAAAACGTGAGAATAGCCATTAAATATATTTCAAGAGCTCACTGATTCATTATGAAAGTAAACGGTTTTAAAGATTAAAACTAACTTGTCCGCATCTGTGGCCCTGAACAATATTCTATCATAAAATTGTTACTTGTATACACGTAGGGGTATGTATCGTGCTAACAAACCGAAATTTTCCCAAAAATAACCAAAAATGTAGTATATCTAGATTTATAAGACCCGCTGTACTCGCTCTAGTCAACTGAAAGTCAATAGGGTACATTTGTGAAACACCTTGAACAATATTCAATCATAAAATTAATTAATAGTATAATTGGAAAATTCTCCAAAAATTACAAAAATTCGGTACTTCAAGTACCATAGCACCCGTTGTCCTTGCTTTATTAAGCTGAATATCAAGAGAATTCATCTTTGAAACGCTTTGAATAATTCCAAAATTTACACTTTATTTTACAGTAGTTTCCATTCTACACATTTGTAACCGCCAGGAGCTCATTTTTCTTAAAATTAAATTTTTCTATGTTTAACTCCAACCAATTCATTTTATTTCTCATTCCCATGGACTGTTTGTTTTTTCCATCTTCTCAATTTCTTATGCCACGTCTGCGTCTTTTTAGTTTCTTTCTTTCTGCCACTATTTATCCTGAAACAACTTTTGCACATATCCTTTAACACTAAATTGGATAATGAAGCCGCATAAACTCTTTATGATTATGACCTTATCAAAATTTTGTGAAACTTGTGCATCCCTTAAATTTAGATTTAATTATACAACGTGTTTCATATAAATGTGGCTATACTACCACATTATTGAATGGAAGACTCAATATTTCATAACAAATATCGCTCATTCATCTTTTATACTTTTATTTCGTCAAGTATCATATGTTATGATTCATTATCGCTGTATTGTAGAAATATTTGGTTCTACGAAAATGTTTGAAGCTGATGTGCATTTTTGAGATACAGGGTGAAGTAGTATTCAAGTTATTGACACCATGCAGTTATTCAAGTATGACAACAAGGCTTTAAACGACGTTGGATGAATTCAGTTGAATCTATTCAAAACACGCATGTATTTTTCCACTCATTTTCAAACCAGAAAAACATAATTAAATTTACAAGAATAAATTCCATGAGTTCACTACTTTCCGGATTGGCGCCTTGACTACAGGTAACGGGTTGCCTCGGCTGCCAGTTTATTATAGTGGTATGCTTCACTTGCTCCGGGAAGCGTCAGTGAAAAAGTAAAATACTCCAGGGGTCACTTATGGTGGTGACAGGAGTGCTGCGGCTAGTCGGTCAGATTTTACTTGCCTTCCTGGGTACGAAACCTGGGTATTTACTGCTTAAAGTTCTAACCTTATGCGGAGGTCAGTGGTAATTGGAGTTGAAAAAAAAACAAGTTACTTATTAGAAAAACAATCGGAAAAGAAATTGAATGAGCAATTGGAAAAATAATCAACTAAACTAAACGATCAAATTCATCATTCGGGTGAGCGGGGCAAAAGCACTAATACTAATTAAAATACTGGTTCAGATGGTCTCTTTCGGTTAACTACCACGGTGATGAGGGGTGCAATGAGCGGCAAACAAATGACTAGTAAAGCGGTGAGTGAACAAAAGCAAAAGCAAGCGTAAGGAGAATGAGGGAAACGGTGAATGGTTAGCGGATTGATAAAAAGCGGATGTGTGCCAAGCCGAACTAATACGGCGTGCATGCGACCCTCTAGTTCAGTCAAAGCTCTCCTTTCGGGGATACGTTCTACCTCTGTATCGCACGGCTTAAGGCCCAAACGCGGCTACTGCTAGGACGTGAGTACTCAGCCCCCGTAGCAGCAACTCTTCGCTCCAATCGGATTGCTTAAGGCCCAATCGCGACTACTTCTGAGACGTGAATACTCAGCCCTCCCAGTAGCAGTTTACGGTTTCCCTTCACTCACTCTTCCTCGGGTTCAACAGGCGAGAACCGTATATACTAAGGTATGAAGTGAAATAAAACTCACTTCGGTTTGCGGTACGGGTGGTCAGAGTGTCTGGAACAGCTTTCTGAAAGAGATTGGGTTAATGAGCGCAATGATGGCTCTTAAATGTAAATCTCACCTACGTATGCGGTCAAGGTAAACAGTCTACGGATAGACTGCCGACTCTGGAAATTGTTCTGTTATTTGGTACGGCTTGCTGGGGATATGACTGTCGGCGCTGATTATAGTAATTATAACATATTGTACCTACCGATGCTATTCCACGGACGGAAATGCATAGTTCTCGAACAATTTATTCTAATTTATACGGAAGATTGTGCTTTTGCCCGGTCTTTAAAATGTTACTTCGTTACCCACCCTTCACACTTTGGGAAAAAAATGTATGCCAATATATTTTTTTTTCAAAAACTCCCCCTGATTTATCCATTACTGAAAGATTACAAAAACGAAACCGACTAGGGGCCTACCCCTTTTGCGGCCGAACTCTCTATTGGGGGTAGGTATACCTATTACAAATTTTCGGAAAAGAAAAGACAGGATTAAAAAAGAAAAGTGAAGTTCAATTCTTCTCGGTTCTTCGGTCGAAGTCGGTCCGCGGTGGGGCTTCCGACTTCTAGTGAAGATTTGTCCTGAAGAGATGGTAACATCCACAGGGGGGCAGGCTGGATGTTGATTCAGTAGGGGGCAGTCACAAAGGTGGCAACTCCGTTCGGCTGATGGCAGTGCGCACGAACAGTCTCGGGACAGTACGTCCTTCAAACCGCATCGGGAACAGAAAAGGATGGGGTGACTGCGCTGGCACTGGCAGCGGGGGTGTCCGGGTTGACCACATCTCCAGCACAGCTCTTTGTCGACAGGTAGGTATACGGGACTTCGACATATCTCCTCCGGCGCGGTCTCTGACGCCTGCACTGGGCTGACGGGCTTTGGTTCCCAGAACTTGTCGTTCCATGAGTCCTGGTCGGGGAGAGTCCTGGTCGGGGTTTTCCAGAAAGTTGGGGTGTGTGGGGCTATCGGAACCCGCGGCTGGGATGACAGGATACATGAGAGCGCTGGCGGGTGGTGTTGTTCCGGGTTGGCGGCGTCATGGAGACCAGGGTTGTCTTGGATTTCCTCCATGACATCCATAAGGTCAGCGACGACGTCGTCTACGGTTGTCCTGGTTTCGATAATCGGGACCATCCAGGTACTCTCCTTCTACGGCTTCGAGAATTCTGAAAGATCATCGCATGTTAGTATTTTAAAGCAAACAAGCAGTCCGGCATAGAGATAGCAAACAAGTAGTCACTACAACGGAGTCTCTAATTGAAGAAATAAAATTAAAAAAGGTTCGGACGTATTCTAAATTAACGGAAAGAGGTCAAAATTAATAAAAAACCTTAATAATTTTGGTATTTGTATCAAAAAAAGAGAGAACAACGGGAGAATGCGATTCGAAATACGAAGAAAACAACTACATTTTGGTCCCAGTGCTTTTTGGCTGAGGCTAACCGCTGTCTGTACGTGGCAACCAAACTCGCAAGCCGAACCCGTCGGTGGCTACCAGTTATATTCTGCATGGTCCGGTGGAGGGTCCTGGCGGCCGCAGGGCATATAGGGCCTCGAGAAGCTTCTTGCTCCATGCTGACTTCGTGAGAGTAGCATGAAGGGCATTGATTATCCGATCAGTCAGCCCTACCAGATTATCGGAAGGAAGCTCCTTTGAAGGTGGCGGATCCAGGGGCGCGGGGGCGCCTCGTGGTAGGGTGATATGCATTACGTGGAGAGGACGGGTTGGAGGGGTGTCTTCCCATCGGTGAGCGAGGCTGGTTCCTTTATGGTCTGGACCGACACGGGTGCCGGCCGAGTAGAGGTGCGTGTAGGGGGCCCAGTAGATAAGGTAGCTGTGAACCGTTGGCGACGCAGCTCCTGAGCCAGTATCTCTTGCCGAGGCGAGCGCAGAGGGTGCGGTGGGGCGACTTCCGTTGGGATTCACAAGGGCATCGGCTTGCCATCGCTGAGAAGAAACGGTGAGTTATTACCTAATATAAATCGGCAGTATGTGCCGGTTGTAGATCTTTGACACGAATCCGATGGAGCCGTTTGCCTGTTCTGCTTTTGAGGTTGTATACCACCGGCGAATGGACATGAGTTACGGTATAGGGGCCGGAATGTTTCGGAGTAAGTTTCGCGTTGAATCCTCGGCTCCGGTGTCCATCAAGGCATCTGCGGTACCTTCATGCACTGCAACCGAAAGATGAGGGCGACGATCCAACCAAGATGAAACTCCATGGCAGTGGACACCCAGCGGGGGGGACGGTGGGTACGATTTCTTGGGGAAGGCCTCTCGGTGGTGGTATAGTAGCTCGAGCTTCGCGGGGGCCGCTATCATGTGTCCTATCTGGGTGGTTCCATAGTCCAGATGACATAGCGGCAGTTGAAGTGTCTTGAGGGCTTTGCTGTGCGGGTCTCGGGTGCTGCAGTGCCCTAGCAGTTTTCCCGGCCGTGGACACGGACAGTCATGGGACATAAATCCGTCCTTCTTACATCTTCAGAAAAAGATCATGGGAGTTCCTGGACATTGATTGGGCAAATGTCCGGTCTGGCAACATCGTCAGCATTCTTGGTTCCTGCCGGTCGGTTGCCTGCTGGACGATGTCGCTGTTACAGTATCATTCGGGTTAGAATGGCATCCTGGGCTCCGAGTTGGGGGCGCGGCTCCTTGATCGGCTGCCCTAACGGTCGTTGATGCAGTCGCTGCAGCCGGACACGGCTGAGAGCGAAAGGGTGTTGCGGCAGAAGCGGCTGGGTATTCACGATTACGTACATTCTACGTTGGCTGCCAGGCTAGGTACGTATTGGTGTGAGAGGTTTGTCCCTGTACCTCTCAATCTCGGAGCGTAGCGTTTCGTAGTCCCGCGCGGTCTTTGAAAATTCTTGCACATTCGAGAAGTCCATTCTACGGATCCGACGTCGAAATTCCGGGTGGAGATTCCGGTAGAGCCAATTCAATTTCAGCTCCGAGATGATGCCTCCATGGCGGCGGATGAGGGTTTGCATATCGGTGATATATGTGGAGGTGCTCTCTTGAAGCCGGTGAGTTCTACTGATGGCTACCTAAGCCGACGTGATAATTGAGCGGGAAGAAGAAATCTCGGATGGCGGCGCAGAACTCTTGTCAGCTAGACCTGTATTTGCGATTATTCCGGAACCAAAGTGCTGGTATTCCAATTAAGAGCTCGAGCATAGCTTGCAGGGTCCGGTCGAGAGAGATGGCTTGTGACTTACAAATCTCCTCAAGCCTTTGGAGGAAAGCAGCGGGGGCCCCTGATTCACTGAAGCTTATTCTGCAATCCTTGTTTCTTGATGGCGGCATCATTGGTCATGAGCTTGGTCCTGGCGTGGGCTGGATTCCTACCAGTGTACCATTGAACATATTTGTTGTTGCCGGGTTTCCGGCATTGGTCACAGTGACAGTATTTAATGCGGGGGAAGCTGCGGCTACACATGTTTTGGCGGGAAATACAAACGGCATTGCGACGGTCGGTGCGGGGGAGGCGCGTTCCCCCCAGATGAACTTGGAGAGGCGGCATCTCTTATCATCTACGTTTCCGGTGACTTCTAGCCCAAATTAGACTAGTTCTGCGTCTAGTTCTTCCTTTCTCTGAAGATATATCCATCCAACACGGGTGTCAGTCGGTTTCTCTCTAGGAAACGAGTACTGGGTGGCGATGGCAGTGGCTTCGTCCGGAGTGTTTGCGGGTACTGAATTATTTGTAACCATTTTACTAATAATCCGAATCGGTAAAGCTTACTTGCTCAACGGTCAGAAATCTACTTTCCCCTTACCAATTTCTCATATCTCTAGACGGGTGACTTCAGTCGATGAGCGGACGGTGCGAATTGGGTCTACGTACTCGATAACTCATTAAACAATGTGCTACACAATGGGGTTGGCCCTCGGTTAAGCCGAAGTTTACCACTTGTCAAAATTACAGGTCAGCGGATTTCGACGTATTCGGGTATAATACGGTGCCCTGGAGTGTTTGCATTGCAATTGCACCACCTCATAAACGTGTTTTCCTCAACTTATTATGAACACTTGTCCCGGTACACTATAAAAAATGGTCTATTCGTGGAAAAGAGTAACAATCTGTCAAAATTACACTTTTGCGGATTTTGACGGATTCGTATCTATTACGGTCCTTTGAAGCAATATCTGACAATAGTTTTCAATCGTGATCAACTTTTTTTAATAACAATTTTCGATTTTGTAAAAAATAAAATACTTTACTCTTGGGTGAAAATCATGTTTTTTGATGAACCTCGTATATGACTGATAAAAGTTATCATCTGATGGTCGAATTTTACGTATGTATATATATATATATATATATTAAAGTGAAATATTAATAACAGGAAAATGAACAAATAAAATTTTGTATATAAATGCTCATTTGCAACTAAAAAGAATTATAATGCTCATAGTTACATGATATTTAAATTCATGATAAAAACAATATTGATAAACGAAACTATTAACATATAGTTGTGTGTTGCACACACGTGAGTCAATTATAAAAAGATACTATTCATTCGTAACATAAATTTTAAAATAAAAAACCAACTTCTATAATTGTATTTTCCCGATTGCTATAACTTTTGACAAACCCTGTATACGATAAAGTATTTTTTTTGACGACGATTAAAAAAGCAAATAGACATGAATAGTATTATATATAATGTGACAGTTTTATCAATATTTAGATTAAGTGTAAATAAAGTGACATTAGTGCAATCGCGGAGGTATTTTCGAACGGAGTGAATAATTGAAAAACAACAAGACGCGGATAAATAGTTTTTTTAAAAACAATAACTGTTTACAAGTTAACAAAAGAGGATCGGAAAAAAACAGAAAGAGGTTGTTGATTGTTGAGCGTGGAGAGAGGGTTGTTAGGTTGAAAAGGTGGTATGGAATGATGTGAGAACGAGAATAAAATAATACAATTAAGTTAAAAAAAATCATAATTAGAGGACAAAATTTTGATTTTTTACTGTGACAACGTCATTGGCAATAAATGGAATGATCCAGTTTCCAGTAATTGAATATCAAATAAAAAAAACTTTTCATTAATCGTCTTCTAGAATTTGGTGAGATAATTTAATTTTTTTACCTTATTTGTTCCTGGCTATTTGGTTACGTTTTCCTCGTAGCAGAAATTACTTACATTGAAAGTAATCCGAATATGATAAACTTTTAACTCCTCGTCGAATAGAAAAGCTGATACATTCTGTTCATCACAAGTTTCATTGAACTGAAATGAGTGGAAACACAAGACATTTGTTATCTTCAAGCTCTTGAATTTCTGTATATATTCACAAACATTTGGTTTCTGGAATTATTATTTAGGTTAGGGATAATATTATGAACATATCTTTTTGAATTTACCTAGTTATTTAAGAATAATCAATTTCCACTATCCTACTAATTCAATTTAATCCCAAACAACGACGAAATCACTCACTGATTTTATTATTAAGGACTAAATATATTAATAAACTTTGAAAACTATTACTTCCAAACATCCATTTACGATTCACAAGCCATATCTCTGGTGGTCACATGACGACAATTCACAGCGCCAATATCATTCTTCTGGTTTAAAATACTAGAGGTGGGAATTGATTGCGGTTTAACGATGATATCATGGTTACACGGTATTTATTAGTTATTTTATCATTATAATTTCACTTAAAACATTTAACTATGAGAATTATATATAGATGTTTGTAAATAATTATGTAATCTGTCCTGACTTTATCGTCAGTAAGTTTTGAGGGAGAAATGTTAAAAATACATAGAATTTTTGATTAATTAAACAAAACTACATTCAAACCTCCTTGTTTTCCTTCAAGTGTTCTCAAAACCTATCAGTTTCCTGTTACTGTTCAACGCTAGTGCCGGACACACCCCTGAGATCTTAAAAAAAAAGGAATAAAGCTTTTGGTATTAATATTTGAACTTGCATTAGGTACGAAATCGCTCTGTTTATAATAAGCAGATCATGCGAGTTCTGGCGCCCATAATAAAAAAGGAAATACAATGATTAACAAATTTAATATTCATAACAAATAATAGAAAATTCCACAACAATATTGCAACTTGATAATAACATAATAATTAAAATAATCATCATCGCAATTTTTTTAAATACAACCTGTAACTCAAATTAAAATACAGCACAATATATATATATATATATATATATATATATATATATATATATATATAGATAAAAACTTTTTCAATTGGGGAATGCGGCAATGTGAGAAAGAAAACTCTGTTTAGATAATCCTAAGCTTTCGATAATTTATTATTATCATTTTCAAAGAATGTACAAAATAAATATTATATAAATTTGAAATATGTTTTAAAGTAAAAATTTATTTTTTACTTACTCTAATTGAGGTTGTTCACAAAAATATAATATCTATTTGCATGAAGAAACATAATTGTATAACTTTACCGTAAAAATATTCAAATTGGCATATTATCAAATTGATGACAATTTGTGATAGTTTGATGTGTAATAACGGAATTTGTAAGCACGATAGGGGGCGTATTTTTTGACGGATCGAAACGAAACTCGCTACAAAAATCGGTTAGGCCAAAATCTTGGACGGGTTCGTTAATGAGCCAAATAGGCCCAGTAAAAACAAAATGGCGGCCTGTTAAATTTGAAAAAAAATCGTATTTCCTTTGTTTTTCATTTGACGCAAAAAAGTTACTAAGCTTTTTCATAGACGTTAATACGTTCTACAACTTTTCTATTTAACATTTTTCTCTAAATCGTACATTAAAACATTTATTTATTTAAGAGAATTCATAAATTTACCAGAATTTTTTTTTGTGTTTTTGATTTAATGCCAAAATGTTACTTTGGTTTTTTCGTACATCTCAAAACATTCTATTACTTTTATATCTAATTTTTTATCTATCTAGTTAGATGGGTAAATTATTTTCAAACTCCTCTGTTATCTATTTAGAAATATTATAACTAGGTGTACAAATCGGTGAAATAATAGGTCTCATTGCCTACCCAGGTTTCTGTACCTTGAGAAGACAACAGAGCTTTGTTGTTGGTTTCTTCAAATTATATGAGCCGTTGAAGACGATAACTTCGTTATAGACACGCACCTCAGACAGTGTAATCGTGAGTGTAGGTGTAGTAGTGCTAAATAGTGTATTCACTATAAATAATAGGGAATCAAAAACTGACAGTACGAAATGAATCACTAGGAAGAAGTCTGTAAAGTTAGTTAGTTTGGGAGTAAAAATAGTTAATGTTACATCAATTTGCACTCATAGGAAAATATTGAGAAATATTTAGTGGTAAAAAATACGTCCCCTATGAAATAGTTCTTCAAGTCGTCTGTTTGCGGAAGTGTTATTTCCAATGAAAATCAATGTGAAATGTTTAAGTTTCTCAGTCGCTTAAGGCGAATTCTCAAATGATCAAAGCAGCATTGATTCATAGGATAAAATGTCTATTCATATTCCATTTTATGGTACCTTTCGATTGAATATCAATAAAATATCCTTTGCCGACATGATATAAAAAGTATTATTATTGTGCATGAACAGAAACATACGCCTTACGAAGGATCAGTTATTTACATCTTACCTGAAGACAAGCTTTTCAAACTTCCCAGAATCATACTGCACGACTATAAAATATGATTTAATCTTGCTGTCTCTTCAAACTCAGCGGTGTCGGAATCGGGGATATATTTTTTAAAAGGTCTAATGAATAAAAGTTTTGTTCCAAACAGAACGTATATTACATATTATTCCACTACCGTGAGATCAATATACTAATAATAGAGTTCAAAAGTATACTAAATAAATATTTTCCAAGGGATTGCTAATCTACTGCTTCCAGTATTTCCGTAAGAAGTATCCCACGAATTGCCGAGGATATACGTGTTAACAAAACTGTGCCTAGGATGCCAAATACTAAGGCTAACAGAGAAGTTTCAACCTAGATATTTGTCCTGTTTAAGGCCATATTGTGTTATGAACTTTTCAGTTTCATTGGTTTCTGTACAATAGTCCTACTTTCTCTGTACATACTTCTTATGGGATACAGACGTTTCTCCCCCATCGATTCGTCCTCGACCGTTTCGCCCCCGAAGTTTTACCTCTAGCTATAGTCAGCTTCAGCTACATACAGTTGCACCATGAAGAGGTAGCTAGTAGAATTTTTGCAATCAATTTTTTTGTTTTCTAGTAGATCAGTATGTACATATAGAGAAAATAAACCTTTTGACATTCCCAGGTGAAACTAAATCCAAGTTGTACGCAATTCCACGCACGTAGTCAGTAGCTTGACGATTTTGAAAATGTTCAACGATTCTTTTCGCACGAGCTGATATTGAGACATACTTTTTATTTCTTGGATTTCCTTGATTCCCAGTTGTACTATTTCATAGTTATGAATAGGGATTGGGAATTTGACATTCGCGACGTAGTCTTCGATCCATGTATAGATTTTCGAAGTAATTGGCTATGGCTGCAGCTCCTTCAGGAAATCCTCCACTCTCAGCTAAGTCGGCAAATTCGAAATCCGTCATAAGTTAAGTTGGCTGTAGTCCAGGTTGCAGACGTTCCAATTCTTGCAAAAATTTCACATTCGTAGCTCTTGTTTTATTAGCTAAAAGCGCGTACAATAGCGATACAACGGCATTGTATTTGTTGTCGTGGATTATATAAACTTGTTGAAACATTGCTGGTGCGGTACTAAATGTACCATCTCCAAACCATTCTTGACTTGGAACCAAAATATGAAGGCTGCTTCTAGTTGAAAGGAACATCATCCTTCCTGTTGTAATTTGATCCTCCGAATCATACATCAGCAACTTTGCACTTGACAATCAATCACAATGTCAGTAAACACTTGAGGAATCACCAAGGTTTGTATATTTCTTGATATGGCAAGTGCTCCTTGATCTCGTCTGGTCCTACGGATAGTTTCAGACTTCTAAACAATAGAAAAAATCGAAGAATTTTTTGAAAAAACAAAGTCTTATGATCTGGCTTTGACTGTCCGTCCGTCGCGATTTTCAGCGGACAAACGGTAATAGATAGAGACAAACGGACAACGCCATTCAATTCAGCATGGTCCAAAATCTCTCCCGTTTTAAGAAATTTGACCTCTGACCATTCGATCACGTTATCACTGTATCTCCGTAACTATGAGTCATAGAAATATGAAAATTATATATTCCTAATCAGCGTGCAAAATATAGTCTAATTTTTGTATAAAATTTATGTGAAACGCGTTTGTTTAGAAGTCTATCTACGCCGCACTGGGGCGTTCGGCAAACTTGTTTTTAACAAATACTTCTTATTAATATCAGCTTTATTCGGATTTTCTGATTCTCTAATATCTTTGTGAGTCTTGTAATATTTCTTCAGAGGGTAGTAAGAGAATTAAAGGACAGGGAAGTATAGTAGATTACTAAAAAATGAAATATCATGATCATGCAGCCAGTTTCAACGCATTGCGAATACTATGGGTTAATTTTTCTCGATTACGATAGGAAAATCTACGATAATGATATTTCTTTATCGTCTAATTCAAACTACAGCGAACGAACTACAAAATGTTGGCGCTAATAATAATCCATATCTTTTAGCACCAAATTATCGAAGTATTCTCACCTTAACTTTTCTTGGAGTTAAGGACTAAATTTGAAGGTTATCAGATCATCCAGGTACCAAAATGTCCTAAATTATTAGCACGTCAAAGATATGAAAATCTCATTGATATGACTAAAGACGTGTTTGTTCAACTTCAACGTAATAAAATTCTCAAAATTGTCAATATAGAGCGCAAATAAGAATGGCCACATTCATTCAAAGTTTTTATTACTTCTGGGTTTAAATAAAAAGGTAAATTGATTTGGTTTAATATTCAACGACGCCACTGTAGAAACTATGGCTTATGTCAATTGCTCCAATTGATTATATATCCTGAAAATCCCATAAAGTATGTTGCAATGCATACATTAAAATTAATGATTTCTATGGAACACCTACAACGCCAAAATTACAAGTTGTTACAAAAAAAAGTTAACAAGGAGCTATAAATTCAGCAGTCGGCTGTAAATAACAATTTAAATTAGATTGTGATATAAACGTATTCTACTCATCAAATATATCTCAGATACAATGTAGATTTTTTATTGTATTTATTCATGGCTACTAAGAATTTAAAATATTTATTGTTATGTTCGTACGATATTATCCAGGCATCATCGGATTGTTTTTTCTCTAGGTTCGACAGTCTCAGTTCCGCGCTGCTGTACTGACCTCATTGGTCGTGGTAAAATATAAATCGTTTCGGAATCATAACATAATTCGACAGCACACTGCATGAAAACTACGACGATTTTACTCAACCTTTCGCGACTAATTGTTGACAGAATAAAAAGTGACAACATGAAACTTTATAAAAGGTTAACTGGCAACAATTAACCAATTTGTTTTGTTAAACGATATTATAGATGGTTGAGGAAAGGAGAATTGTCTCATATCAGGGAAAAGTTTAAAAAGTGTTCAGCTACAGTAAATAATAGTTCAAAAATTCCTCAAAGTGGTGTTAGCGTAGGCAAATGGTGTGTCGTAATTCATTAAATAATGATTTGCTTATTTCTCTATCTTTTTCTAGGAAATAACAACTTTAAAATTTACCCAGCAGCTACTGTTGTGCCACCGTTATATACTACTTTTTAACGAACACTTTGGCATTCACATATATAGTTCTCATTTCCACTACCCTCCATAAACTATATGTACTAGATGAAACCGGCTGACGTTGTCCTGCCAAACCCTGGTCCCTATTTGTTGTATTTTTTAAAGCTACTCACTAATTATTATTTCCTGCCACAAATACTATTTGTTATCATGACTGTTGTTATTATTTAATGTTTGAAGATAGTTTAACTACATATCTATGAAAAAATTATAGAAATTATATATTTTTAACACCGAAAACTATTTTTAAAAACTTTATTTCCACAATATAATTAAAATATTACAATACTTGCTAAAAAGCTAATGATTAAACCGTCAATGGTAAAACAAAAATATCTCAACGACTTAAACCAAACAACAACCTGAATAATAATGAACTCTGCATTTCTTATCTTATTTACAGTAATATAATATTATTATTTATTTATAGAATATTGTAGTTCTATAACTCCTCCATCCCTAAGATCGAAAAATAATGGAGTTGTTTTTTAGTCTTATTTCAGAATGAAATAGGGCTATTGTAGAGAGTAGCATGACGCGACTTCGGAAAAATTTCAATGCAGTTTTTCGTTTTGGTGTTCCTAGATGCCAAAATCACCCTCCGTTCAAAAGGTTAAATATATATATATATATATATATATATATATATATATATATATATATATATGTATGTGTTATAACGGAATTTGCAAGCACGATAGAGGGCGTATTTTTTGACGGATCGAAACCGAACTCGCTACAAAAATCGGTCAGGACAAAATCTTGGACGAGTTCGTTAATGAGCCAAATCGGCCGAGTAAAAACAAAATGGCGGCCTGTCAAAGTTGAAAAAAGATCGTATTTCCTTTGTTTTTCATTTGACGCAAAAAATTTACTGAGCTTTTTCATAGACCTTAACACGTTCTACAACTTTTGTATCTAACATTTTTCTCTAAATCGTACATTAAAACATTTATTTAGGAAAATTCACAAATTATAACGGAGTTTGTAAGCACGATAGAGGGCGTATTTTTTGACAGATCGAAACCAAACTCGCTACAAAAATTGGCTAGGACAAAATCTTGGACTAGTTCGTTAATGAGGCAAATCTGCCCCGTAAAAACAAAATGGCGGCCTGTCAAATTTGAAAAAAAATCGTATTTCCTTTGTTTTTCATTTGACGCAAAAAGTTACTGAGCTTTTTCATAGACCTTAACACGTTCTACAACTTTTGTATTTAACATTTTTGTCTAAATCGTACATTAAAACATTTATTTAAGAAAATTCACAAATTATAACGGAATTTGTAAGCACAATAGAGGGCGTATTTTTTGACGGATCGAAACCAAACTAGCTACAAAATAGGTTAGGCAAAAATCTTCGACGTGTTCGGTAATGAGCCAAATCGGCCCAGTAAAAACAAAATGGCGGCCTGTCAAATTTAAAAAAAAATCGTATTTCCTTTGTTTTTCATTTGACGCAAAAAAGTTACTGAGCTTTTTTATAGACCTTAACACGTTCTACAACTTTTGTATTCAACATTTTTCTCTAAATCGTACATTAAAACATTTATTTAGGGAAATTCAAATTTACCAGAAATGTTTTTTATTTTTTTGTTTTTGATTTGATGCCAGAATGTTACTTTGGTTTTTTGTACATCTCAAAGCATTCTATTACTTTTGTATCCAATTCTTTATTTTCGGTTTTATGCAAACATGTTACTGAAATAAGACTGTCCGATTGGTCCTGTGCCATTGGGATTTTCGATTTTGAATTTGTTTCTTCCAATTCGATATCTTCTGACTTGATCTCTTCTTTTGTTTCTTCGGAATTTTCATATGAACCAAAATATTATTATAATCATGCAAATAATTAAAATTATTGAAAATAAGCTAATTAATGTATGTTGCTTTGGAATTATTATTTCTTGAATTTGTTCATATAATAACTTGGAGAATTCTTTATGATTTTGTATATAATGAGACAATACCAAATGATCATTCAGATCAAAAGGATCGGGGTTATTAATATGTCCTTTGATTATTTCGAATGGTGTGAACTTAGTGTCGGAATGAATAGAATTAATATATGATAGAATGGAATATTTCATGAGTTGATCAGGAGTCAAATCTTTATTTTTTTTTTTTTATTCAATTAACGTGCTCGGCAACTATGGCCACTTGCACAGGTGCGATTACAAAAAACAGTAGTTATTACAGATAGTTAAAAAACATAGTTTAAAGTTTATGATATAGTGATATATCTTTTAAGAATTTCAGTGTAGACTCGATTTGGTTAGGGTCCCCTAGGATGTCTTGCAGCTGGGATTTAAGATTATGTTGTCGTCTACTTGTGCTAAATTGGTGACAATCAACCAGAATGTGTTCAACAGTAAGTGGGCACTGGCAGCTTTGGCGGGAAGGTCTGATGCTTGAGGTCATTAAGTAGCTGTGTGTAAGTTTGGTGTGACCTATTCGAAGTCTACGTAGTATTGATAATTCTTGTCTAGAGAGTCCAGTGGTGTCAGTATTCAGAGGTGTGTTGAGAACAGGCTGGATAGTTAGTAGGGAAGTCTTGGTGGAGTTCCA
Organism: Galeruca laticollis; assembly: GCA_963921935.1. Lineage (NCBI taxonomy): Eukaryota > Metazoa > Arthropoda > Insecta > Coleoptera > Chrysomelidae > Galeruca > Galeruca laticollis. The sequence continues at coordinate 218,358,191 of OY998178.1, read as the reverse complement.
GTGAGTTTGCCATATATATCTGACGATTCTTTTTGCTTCTGCTTTAACATCCTTGCAAATTTGGATATGAGAAGTTATTGTGGCTGTAGTTGACGCTGTTTTGGCATGCTGATCGGCCAGTTCATTTCCAGGTATACCAATATGTGATGGTATCCATATAATGGTGACTGTGGTGTTTAGAGAATAAAGGTGGTGATAAGAGTGATGGATATCTTGGACAATGGGATGTTCAGTGAATAATTCTTGGATAGATAGGATAGACGCTAGAGAGTCTGTACAAATGGCTACTTTTTTACTGGAACGGTTGATGTGCTTAAAAGCTTGTAGAATACTATACAATTCTCCAGTATGCACACTGCATAAAGGAGGGATTAGGGAAGTGCTGATGAGATTGTTTGCTGTGGTGACTGAGCAGCCAACGCCAGTATCACTTTTGGAAGCATCGGAGTATAATACAAAGTCGTAGTGATTGTTATGAATGATTTCATAAAAAGATTTAATCATGAGCTTTTCAGGTGTTTCGTGTTTATTAAATTTGGATAAATAAGTATTGACCTGAGGAGGGTGCATAATCCAGGAAGGGGTTGGAGAAAAAGGAATGGGGTTAGTGAGTGAGAGGTTAATGTTATTTGTTAATGAGGATAATATAAGAGCGATAGGTTTAATTATTGGTGAAGGGTTGTTAAGAGGGCTGGAAGTTGATGTGAACAGAGAATAGACAGGATCTTCATTGGTTTCTCTAAAACAACGAAAATGTTCGATAAGACTGGAGTGAAATCGTTCAACAGGGGAGTTTAAGTTACAGTTTTTAGCTGTAGTATAATGTAATTCAATGTTATGTAATTTACAAAAATCTTGTAAATCATTATTTTTGAACTCTGAGCCGCAATCGGCTGTAATTTTGTATAGGAGACCATGATGTGTTATATAGTTTAGTAAACCATCGACAATAGAAATCCCAGTTATATTTGAAATTGGATATGCCTGTCCATATCGTGAAAATGCATCGTTTATCGTTAAATAAGAATGGTTATATATTTCAAAAATATCAACGTGTATGTGATCAAAAGGTTTAGATGTTGTAGGGTTTAAATTGAATTTGATTACAGGGGGTTTTCTATCATATTTGTTTTTCTGGCGTATTTCGCAAATATTTACATAATTCACTATGTCTTCCGACATTTTTGGCCAATAGTATCTTTCACTAAGTGATTTTTTAAGTTCATTGATTCCTCTGTGTCCTTTCTTATACACATGACAATATTCTAATTTTTGTTTCTGTTCATCCAATGTTAAAACATCGATTACTATGTTTGTACAGTGTACGCATTTAAATGGAGCATTTTTGAAATCTTTTTGAACAGTTACAATAAAATATTCGGGTTTAAGGGGTTCACTAAAATAAAGAGCATATAATTGTTTAGGATCAATAAACTCTTTAACAAATTGAGCTATATTTTGCTCTAAATTTCTTTGTGATGAAGTTACAAATAAACGTGTGTTATCAAAACATTTTCCACGTTTGGTTTTAATTCCATTTGCTTCTCCACATGTTAATAATATTTGATTTTTTCAAGTATTCAAAGTTTTATTTGTAATGGGTATCTCTAGAATAGGATTTTCTAATGATGTGTGAATTTTAGATGAGCTTCTCGTAATTTACAAAAGACTAATTGTAGATTTTGGATATGTTCTTGTAAACTTGTACTAAATATTATAATATCATCCATTTATTATATTTGAATTTTTTGTTTTTCATTTCATTTAATTTTCGGTAATCTATTACCAAACGTCATTTTTGACGACCGGAGGCATCCATTTTCTTACTCACAAACCAAATTGGCGGGCGCCATGGTGAATAACAGTGTCGTATAATTCCTTTTTCCAACATCTCGTTGATTTGTCTTTGTATTTCTTCTTTGTGTATATATGGGTACCTATATGATTTCACGTGAATAGGGACTTCGTCAATTATTGTCTTGATTGAATGTTTAATTTTTGAAGTGAATGTTAGCGGTTTGCCAGGTTTTAGAAAAATGTCAGAAATTTTTTTACATAATTTAATAATATCTTTTCTTTCTTCAGAATTCATGTGATCTGTTCTGATTAAATTACTTATTTATATTTTTTGTATATCATCATTTATATCTTTGCTTTCATTTAACTCATTCATATATGCAAAATTATGAATTTCATATTGGGTTGATTCGAATAGACATACATTAATTGGTTTGTTTAAAGTTATTGAAATTGTTTTATTTGTTTCATTTATCATTTCTACTATTGCATAACCATTCTCAGCTACCGTTAATGTTTCTGGAATATATGCATTACCTAAATATGTTTTATTTATTATAATGTCTCCGTTTAATACATTAATAGGTGAGGATTTTAATAATTTTTCCGTTGGATCAATAGTGAATTCAAATTTAATTTCTGTTGGTAACCTAAATTTCATAGGAATAGAGGCATGTTCAACAGTTAATTGTTTATTAATAAAATCAATATTCAACTTCATCTTAATCATATTTTCAAGTCCTATAATACCTTCAAAAAATTCGTGAAAATCATACAATATGAAATTAATATTACCATTATAGTTAAATTCTTTAAAAGCTGGTATTTCAGCCTGAAATCTTACTTTTTTGCTATTGAATGCGGTTTTAATATCAACGTTTGAGTAATAAATACATTGTGGATAATATTTTTCAGCTATTACTGGTCGTAATAGAGATTTTGTACTACCTGTATCTACTAAAAGCTCTAGTTTTGGCTTTTTTATTTCAACATATGGTAGTGGATTACTTGAAGCAGTATTTATTTCTACTACCTCAGTTTTTTTTCTGGATAATTTTTTTGAAATTTCTGACTTTATTCTCGAGGATGATTTTCTTTCGTAATAGCGAAATTTTAAGAATCATCTGCTAAATCAACTATTTCTTCTACTTCTCCCGTTTCTTCATAATCATTATTGTATAATTTCTCTGATATGAAATTTTAATTTTGGTTATAATTTTGGAAGTGATTATTATTATTTCTAAATCTATTATTATCATTATTATTATTACCGGTATTGTTTTTATTATTATTTCTATTTATAAAATTATTATTTCTCCTTGGAGAATCCGTAAAATTTCTCGATGTTGTCGACATAGGCTCCGGTCTAGGTAAGTTATGTACAGGTATTTGGTGAGGCCTGAAAACATTTCGTTTTGGACCAAGTACTTGCGCATTAGTCGGATAATGTCGAGGTTGTTGTGGTTGTGGCTTTATATCAATTGGTTGGCTTGAGAAGTTTTGTCATTGTTGGAAACATTGATATTGGTTATAGTTATTTCTAGCATAATTTGAACAGTTATCATTCTGATTTCGATTATTATTATTATCATAATTATATGAATTGATATTAGGTGATTTATAACTACTAGAATCATTGAAGGATCTCAGCTCATTTAAATGACCGTATAATATTTCAAAATTCTCAAATTCCTCTACATAAGCCATATCATCCTCTGAGGAGTTAGGCTTCTTCAAATGCATATTGTTTCTAAGGACACCGGTACATCCTGAAACAAAGGTGTTCAGTGCCGTCTCATCACAACGATTTATGTTATATCTCTTATCATTTTCAGTAAGAGTAAAGTTATTACTGATTCTCTGAATAATCTTGCTTTCTAGCAATTGGAGTCTAGCCCCGAAATCGATTAGATTTTCATTATTAAATGGCCTTGTTCGTGTTAATTCTTACACGATGCAGTCCAGATCTCTTCGATCTGAGAAACACTGTTTCAAGGCTTCTCTAATCTTTTGCCATGTGTTTAGTTCCATTCGATTACCCACCATGGCTTCAGCTTTTCCTATAATCTTTTCTTGTATACAATCCAATATATGGTTGTTTGTTTCGACGTCATTATATATAGCGTAGGTTTCAATTAATTTCTCACACTTGACTATGAACTTATTTAACGTATTACTATTACCATCATATGGTTCAATATTTTCTAATTTCAATTTAAATAAATCCCAATTGAGGGTTATTACAGTAGCACTAGCCATTTCGTTTATATTCACAGATGAAATTGAATTCTCAAAATTATTATTAATTATTTTATATTTTGAATTTATAATAAAAACTTTTGAGAAAGCCTTATATTTAAGGCGGAACGTCAAGTTAACATACAAGAGTTTTAATCTGAACCTTTCCCAAGAAAAATACTTCGAAAAATGATATAATAATGGTTCAAGAACATTCCTCCAATATATATATATATATATATATATATATATAATATATATATATATATATATATATATATATATATATATAATAATATGAATTTTCTTGCCCTGAAATAAGTGTTGCCTACCTCTCGATTGATAGGTCAAACCTGGATTGTATACTTTTAATAACAAGTAAAATGGTTTACCATAAACTAAACATCGCAAGTTAAAAAAATTTTGAAAATAAATTGAATATTTTTTTAATTCTAATTAAATTTGAGATTCGGTATTAAACTAAACAATTACAAAGATATTTGTAATGATATAAATTTCATTACTATAAAACTCGATTCATAAAACCAGTTAACACCGCGATGACGAGGTACCCCACCAGAACAGCAAAGCCCCCACGCCAGGATGCGCACGAAGAATCGACAGTAGAAGGAAAGGAGACCTCCACCACCACCACGACGATGGATATGAAAATGCGAACCAACAGACGAAAAGACGACTTGGTTTACGGATTCCTGCTCCTACAAGTTCAGCCGCCTCCAGTGCGAAGTGTAGGTCGAGGGTATTGACTTTGACCTTAAACGCTTTACACTATCCATCGTCGAGTGTTCTACTAAGTCGGAGTATTGATTCGATTTTATACATCATTCACTAGAACGACCGTTGGTTTCTGGTATTGACGGAGACGAGAACGATTGTTCGAACTGTTAGAAGAATTTCGGTGTGGTATTGACACACTGAAAGCTCTACAGTATCTTCGTAGGGAAGCGCCGTTAAGCCGGGTACTGACTGGCTATAAACGATCACTTTAACTTGTAACGAAGTTACATTTTCAAGGACCGGGCAAAAGCACAATATTCCGTATAATATGAAATAAAGCATTTGAACACTGTATTTCTCCGTCCGTATCGGTACAATGTAATATAAACATCGGTACAATATAATATAATTTATCAAACCTGCACCGACAGTCGGCGACACTTACGTCTTCGCACCGTATCCCCAACAAGCAGTAAAGCAGAACGATTCTCAGAGTCGTCAGTCTATCCGTAGACTCAGCTCCTTACCCGCATACGCAGGTGAGAATTAAATCTAAGATACTTCATTGTGCTCATAAAACCGTTCTCTTTCAGAAAACCGATTCCGCTAGAGCAACCGTACCGTTTACCGAGGTAAGTGATATTCCAATTTATACCTTAGGGTATATGGTTCTCGCCGTACAATCCGATCAGGGAAAGTAAAGGGAAACCGTGTCCGCTACTAGAAAGTTGAGTTCTCACATCCTAGTAGCGGCCGTGTTTGGGCCTTCAGCCATCCGATCGAGGGGAACCGTGTCCGCTACTAGAAAGTTGAGTTCTCACATCCTAGTAGTGGCCGCCGCGACTCCGAGATTTAGATACCGCGAAAAACCGAGAGACGTATCCCCCGAAAGTAGAGCTTTGATTAACCTAGAGGGTCAATTGCAATCCGTCGTAGTTCTGCCCACTTCCGCTAACCGTCCACCGCACCACCCGGCTTCCGCTAACCGTCCACCGCAACCCCGCCCATTTTTTGTTGCTTCCGCTTGCATAGCTTTGTTTTATTTTTCGTAGTAGAGACCGTTTTGAACCTGTAGGATAGTAGTTAGTACTAGTGCTTTTGCCCCCCTACCCGAATTAGAGGACATTTAGTTTAGTTTTCCGTTTAATAAAGACTCTTTGTAGATACGTAACTTTTGGTTTCTCTTCTCTCCAACTCCAACTACCAGTAAACCTCCTTAAAAAGGTAAGAACGTTAGGCAGCTAAGACCCAGGTTACGAACCCGGGGAGGCAAGTAAAATCTGCCCGACCGGCCGCAACACTTTCGTCACCACCATAAAGTGACCCCTGGAGTATTTTAATTCTTCACTGACGCTGCCCGGTGCGAGTGGAGCATATCACTTTAATAAACTGGCGCCCGAGGCAACCCGTCACCTGTAGTTAAGGCGCCAACCCGTCAAGTAACGACGCAAGAGCGTTACAAACTGTTGGTATAATTTTGGTGTAGTATTGACGCGCCGTAATAACTACAGTCCTTACAAACCGAGATATTCGTTGAGCCGGGTACTGACTAGCTACAAACGATACTCTCAAATCTTGAGATTAAAACCGAAAGAGTATTGATCCGCCGGTTGCTCATACCCCTGGCTGTCTGAACGTTTCATAGGACGTAGAGAATCCTGTACACCGTAGAGTATATCGCCGGAATCGAACTCTACACCATTACAGTTACACCTACCTACCATTCGGACCATCAGTATCTATCGATCGACGAAAGGCTACGGACCATCGAAGCGTGATCTTAAAAATATTTAAGCACCGGAGTGATATATATATATATATATATATATATATATATATATATATATATATATATAATATTGAATTTTAGTTTATTTTGTCATTGTAAATAATATTTTTTTAAGAAATAAATCAGTTAATTTAATTGAGCTCTGTCTCCTTTGGGCTTACCTGGGCGATACGCATTACAGAATGGCGCCCGAGCAGAAAAATTAAATTGCGTAGCCCCGTATCAACATTTTTTTGCCCCGTTAACAGAGACTATCGAAACAAAAGAATTTTTATAACCAGAATATTGATTCAAATTCGAAAGACGGAGTTTTTAGGACATAGTAATAATCACTGAGAATGGCGTCCGAAAGCGATGATGGAGCGTATGGATTACAAGTTGCGGACGAGAAAGTTGGATGGGTTTACAGACTACGACAAACAGATATCCGCGCGGAATTAGAATCCAGAGGGTTAATTTCGACAAGAAAAATGTCAGAACTAAGAGCTAGGTTAGTGGACCACTTACGGACGGACATCACAGATACACCAAACATCCAGGACAAGAGCATCGTTACTTTGGAACCAATGAAACCTACACAACAACAGGAGGACAAGGATTCACAGACTCTAGAGATAATTAGAAAATGGGGTATACATTATGACGGATCTAGAGACCCAATAGAATTCCTGGAATCGGTGAACGAGCTCAAAGATTGCACGTGCAGAAGACAACCGGGAAACGACAATGGAACTGGACAAACCAGGGGCACTCCAGTTCCCCAATACAGACCCCCACGGTCCACGAGACAGTAAACCGGTCCCCGACAGACCGACAGACCGACAAAACGACAGACCAACAGACCGACGGACCGACGGACCGACAGACCGACAAACCGACAAACCGACCGACAGACTGACAGACCGACAGACCGACAGACCGACAGACCGACAGACCGACAGACCAAAAACGACCCAGCGATAATGACAACAAAAAAAATCTTTCCGAATTTCATTCTCGGAAACATTTTTTCTCCCGAAGAGAGGGGGATCTGTAATGATATAAATTTCATTACTATAAAACTCGATTCAAGAAACCAGTTAACACCGCGATGATGAGGTACCCCACCAGAACAGCAAAGCCCCCACGCCAGGATGCGCACGAAGAATCGACAGTAGAAGGGCAGGAGACGTTCACCACCACCACGACGATGGATATAAAAATGCGAACCAACAGACGAAAAGACGACTTGGTTTACGGACTCCTGCTCCTCCAAGTTCAGCCGCCTCCAGTGCGGAGCGTAGATCGAGGGTATTGACTTTGACCTAAAGCGCTTTACACTATCCACCGTCGAGTGTTGTACTAAGTCGGAGTATTGGTCCGATTTTATACATCATTCACTAGAACGACCGTTGGTTTCTGGTATTGACGCAAACGAGAACGATTGTTCGAACTGTTAGAAGAATTTCGGTGTGGTATTGCCACACTGAAAGCTCTACAGTATCTTCGTAGGGAAGCGCCGTTAAGCTGGGTACTAACTGGCTATAAACGATCACTTTAACTATTAGTATAATTCTGGTGTGGTATTGACGCGCCGTAATAACTACAGTCTTTACAAACCGAGATATTCGTTAAGCCGGGTACTGACTAGCTACAAACGATACTCTCAAATCTTGAAATTAAAACCGAAAGAGTATTGATCCGCCGGTTGCTCATACCCCTGGCTGTCTGAACGTTTCATAGGACGTAGAGAATCCCGTACACCGTAGAGTATATCGTCGGAATCGAACTCTACACCGCTACAGTTACACCTACCTACCATTCGGACCATCAGTATCTATCGATCGACGAAAGGCTACGGACCATCGAAGCGTGATCTTCAAAATATTTACGCACCGCAGTAATTTCTCCAAAAATTTAGTATATCTAGTTTTATAGGACCCGCTGTACTCGCTCTAGTCAACTGAAAATCGATAGGGTACATCTGTGAGACACCTTGAACAATACTTATTCATAAAGTTGATCAATCGTATACTCTCTGGAGGCTGTATCGTGCTAACAAATGACAAAAATTTGGTACTTCAAGTACCACAGCACCCGTTGTACTGCCTTTAGTGAGCTCAATATCAATAGGATTCATCTCTAAGACGCTCTGAATAATATCCAATCATAAAATTCATCACTTGTATATACTCCGGAGGCTGTATCGTGCTAACAAACTGAAACTTCTCCAAAAATGACAAAAATATCGTACTTAAAGTACTGTAGCACCGGTTGTATTGGCTCTGGTGAGCTCAAAATCAATAGAGTTAATCAGTGAGATGCCCTGAATAATATTCAATTATAAAATTGGTGACTTGTTGTACTCCGGAGACTGTATCGTGCTAACAAACTGAAATTTCTCGAAAAACGACAAAATGTCGTACTTCAAGTACCATAGCACCCGTTGTACTTGCTCTGGTAAGCTGAAAATCAATAGGGTTCATCTGTGAAATGTCCTTAACAATAGACCATCATAAAATTGGTGACTTATTGCACTCCGGAGGCTGTATCGTGCTAACAAGACTTGCAAGGAAAAGTGGCCGACGACAACGACGACGACGACGACATACACCCAGGATTCTTTTTCTAAAAACCGTTTTTTCGTGTTGTTCTTGATGGATAACGTAAAAATAACTCAAAAAAACATTTCAAATTTCTAACTTTTTTGTGGGTGAACCAATACTTTTCTCACATATTAGATAGGTTGGCGGAAAAGTAAAAGTGTAAGCATAATAATTTCATTAGAGTAAATTGATCAGATCTCTCTTTTGTTATTTAACAAACCTAATATTAAACATAACCACATAAATAAATGGAGTCAGTCTTGAAATTTCAATAATTATTATGTGGTTGCCGAAGAATTGTCTTTGAATTATATTATGAATTTTAATGTTATATATTGCACTATTCTCAAATGGCCAAATAAAGTAATTCAACGTCACCTTGTGCATTCTATGTAGCATTTAGATACATCACATTACAGAAAAGAAAAAAAATTAATCAAAGTCCAGTCTCTCGCAACTGGAATTTGAAATTCTGAAATTGCCAACTTCATAGGCTGTCACCCTCTGAGTAGCAAGAGTTTTTTTATACTTTAAATTTTTTCAATTTAATTATACAACAAACTTCAAAGAGGGAAATGGCAAGCCCCACACCCTGTCAAGTTTGTCAGTCCCGACAGAGGTAGGAATTCACCACAAACCTCCCCGAAATGCTGTTGGTTCAAGTTAGTACTCTCAATGCCTGGTGTTATTTGATTCAACATGCTATACTATTACTTTTTTGTAAATTATGTTATAGTATGAAAAAATGTTTATAGCGGAGTTAGCTGATAGTGCAACGCCCGTGAAAGAAACGCCACAATTTCTCCACAGACATCCCACAACAACTAACTAAGGGAAGAATCGTCACTGCTAGCTGGGTTGACATTTGTAAAATGTAACAAATATGTATAAATCTTACTTATATCATCGATGTCAGATTTTTTATTCATAGTTAGGTCATTAACTTGGATGTGGTACATTTCTAAGAATTTACGTTTATTTCTATTTCTTTCAACTTCCAAAATCTCACAATTCTCAAAATCTACGTGATGATTCTCATCTATTATATGTTCTGCAAGAGCACATTTTCTTTTCCCTAACCTACTATCACTTTTATGTTGTACCAAACGATTTTTTAAATTTTGTGAGGTTTCACCTATATACTTCTTCTCACAATTCATACATGGTATTTGATAGACCACATTTGTACGTTGGAGGGTCTCATCTTTGTGTTTAAGTTTAGTGAACAATTGGTTTGAAGGCTGCGCTGATTTTTGTGCAATTTTTACTGTGGAAATATCTTTGAAATGTTTAATAATTTTATCAGAGATTTCACCAAGATATGGTATTGATCCGAAAACAAAATTAGGTTGGTTTTCACCTTATGTGTGATTCCTATCTCTGCTCATCCCCCCAGGGACAGTTCGATCACTTTGCGTGTTAAAAATCAACTTTTTCGAAATATGTGAAGGGTAACTATTTTGTAATAAAATGTCAAACAATTCTCTATAATTTTTTTGTAAACATGATGGGTGTGAGATCTTTTTTATTCTATTTTTAAGTCCTAAAACCAAGTTCATTTTCATTTTCATATATGGATGATAAGACATGTAATTCATATATCTTCCTGAAAAAGTTGGTTTTTTGAACCAATCTAAGATCAGGGTATTTGAGATAGTTCTGATCACTTTCGTGTCTAAAAAAGGTACAAATCTATCACGTTCTTCTTCCACTGTAAACTGTATATTATGGTGGTAGCTATTGAAAATATTTAAAATTGTTCCAACTTGGTTGTTAGGCACCGCGGTGATGATATCATCTACATATTTTTTCAAAAAGGGTATGTGAAAGTTGACCTTATTCAGGCAATCAGCAATCAAATCATCCATGACGAACTGAGCAAAAATAGGAGACACAGGACTGCCCATTGGGACACCAAAAATCTGTCTATAAAACTGCTTGTCAAAAACAAAACAAGTATTATTGCTAATGAAATCTACCATTTTCAAAAAATTACCCAGACTAAGGTTACAATGTTCTTGTATTTGTTCCCAATGTTTTGTTATACTTTGTTTTACTAAAGTAATGGGAGTGTTGGTAAATAAAGAGACAACATCTAAGCAGATTATTACATAGTTTTCAGGATCTTGTTGGTTTTGTATGAATTCTGCAAATTTAAAAGAATCTTGTATGTAGTATTAATTGTCAACACTATAGGATTTCGTTAATTTACTAGTTATAAATTGTGCTATTTTATCTGTTGGTGCATCTACTGATGATATAATCGGCCTTAGACTTAAAGTTGGTTTGTGTATTTTAGGCAAACCATAAAATTCCGGGATTACTGACGAACTCATTCTTAGTGATTTTCTGTCTTCAATATCTATTTGATTAGAGAGTCCCTTAACTAACTGTTGCGCTTTTTGTAGAATTGTTGAGTTTGGATTTCTATTTATTTTAACGTATTCTGATAGAATGGGGTTCTTTGAGGAAATTAGTCGTACTTTTGGTAGGGCGGTTTCCAATTCTCTTAAAGAATGGACCAGAACAAAAACAGGAAATTATTTTTACTCCATTGCCGGAAACATGGAATAACACCAGTACACATAACTAATAACTTAAAAAATGTAGAAAAATCAATAATTACAGAGAATGGAAGGAACACACACATAATTAACAATTTCATAAACGGGTTGAAAAACAAAATTATGAACTTAGAAATAAAAAATTGTCATGAGTCTGTCAATAAACTGTCAAGGGCCCAGAGCACCCTAGAATCCAAATTAATAGAGTCTCTACCCACTGATATCTGGGTGGAATTTAAAAAAGCCAATTACAAACTAAGAATAAATTTTTTAATAAGATTAAAAATAAAAATATCGCTAAAATTAACAATTTAAAAAAAGACTCCTTTGAATCCATCAAAATACAAGATAATTGGCTCAGGAACTTGACGGACGTTGACATACCCATAGATGTCAGAAATTTTCTTTCATTGGGTCACAAATTCTGCATTCCACCAAATATTAAAAATGATAAAATTAAGAATTTACTTGCAGACATTGAAAATTTAATGATTGGGTTAGATTGTGGTATGCAAGATTTACGTAGAGCGAAAATTACCAACAATATCACAAATTTCCTGCATCAAAATAAAAAACACAATTCATATTTCAATTTCCTTTTTAATAAAACTAAGAAGTTCCTCAAAGAACATTCAGAATTAATAGTAACTAGGGCTGATAAAGGTAACGTTACAGTCATTATGTACAAAGATCATTACACTGACCTAGCAAACAACCTGTTAAATGATGAAACATAATACGTTAAAATAAATAGAAATCCAAACTCAACAATTCTACAAAAAGCGCAACAGTTAGTTAAGGGACTCTCTAATCAAATAGATATTGAAGACAGAAAATCACTAAGAATGAGTTCGTCAGTAATCCCGAAATTTTATGGTTTGCCTAAAATACACAAACCAACTTTAGGTCTAAGGCCGATTATATCATCAGTAGATACACCAACAGATAAAATAGCACAATTTATAACTAGTAAATTAACGAAATCCTATAGTGTTGACAATGAATACTACATACAAGATTCTTTTAAATTTGCAGAATTCATACAAAACCAACAAATTCCTGAAAACTATGTAATAATCAGCTTAGATGTTGTCTCTTTATTTACCAACACTCCCATTGCTTTAGTAAAACAAAGTATAACAAAACATTGGGAACAAATACAAGAACATTGTAACCTTAGTCTGGGTAATTTTTTAAAAATGGTAGATTTCATTAGCAATAATACTTGTTTTGTTTTTGACAAGCAGTTTTATAGACAGATTTTTGGTGTCCCAATGGGCAGTCCTGTGTCTCCTATTTTTGCTCAGTTCGTCATGGATGATTTGATTGCTGATTGCCTGAATAAGGTCAACTTTCACATACCCTTTTTGAAAAAATATGTAGATGATATCATCACCGCGGTGCCTAACAACCAAGTTGGAACAATTTTAAATATTTTTAATAGCTACCACCATAATATACAGTTTACAGTGGAAGAAGAACGTGATAGATTTGTACCTTTTTTAGACACGAAAGTGATCAGAACTATCTCAAATACCCTGATCTTAGATTGGTACAAAAAACCAACTTTTTCAGGAAGATATATGAATTACATGTCTTATCATCCATATAAAATGAAAATGAACTTGGTTTTAGGACTTAAAAATAGAATAAAAAAGATTTCACACCCATCATGTTTACAAAAAAATTATAGAGAATTGTTTGACATTTTATTACAAAATAGTTACCCTTCACATATTTTGAAAAAGTTGATTTTTAACACGCAAAGTGATCGAACTGTCCCTGGGGGGATGAGCAGAGATAGTAATCACACAGAAGGTGAAAACCAACCTAATTTTGTTTTCGGATCAATACCATATCTTGGTGAAATCTCTGATAAAATTATTAAACATTTCAAAGATATTTCCACAGTGAAAATTGCACAAAAATCAGCGCAGCCTTTAAACCAATTGTTCACTAAACTTAAACACAAAGATGAGACCCTCCAACGTACAAATGTGGTCTATCAAATACCATGTATGAATTGTGAGAAGAAGTATATAGGTGAAATCTCACAAAATTTAAAAAATCGTTTGGTACAACATAAACGTGATAGTAGGTTAGGGAAAAGAAAATGTGCTCTTGCAGAACATATAATAGATGAGAGACATCACGTAGATTTTGGGAATTGTGAGATTTTGGAAGTTGAAAGAAATAGAAATAAACGTAAATTCTTAGAAATGTACCACATCCAAGTTAATGACCTAACTATGAATAAAAAATCTGACATCGATGATATAAGTAAGACTTATACATATTTGTTACATTTTACAAATGTCAACCCAGCTAGCAGTGACGATTCTTCCCTTAGTTAGTTGTTGTGGGATGTTTGTGGAGAAATTGTGGCGTTTCTTTCACGGGCGTTGCACTATCAGCTAACTCCGCTATAAACATTTTTTCACACTATAACATAATTTACAAAAAAGTAATAGTATAGCATGTTGAATCAAATAACACTAGGCATTGAGAGTACTTACTTGAACCAACAGCATTTCGGGAAGGTTTGTGGTGAATTCCTACCTCTGTCGGGACTGACAAACTTGACAGGGTGTGGGGCTTGCCATTTCCCTCTTTGAAGTTTGTTGTATAATTAAATTAAAAAAATGTAGAGTATAAAAAAACTCTTGCTACTCAGAGGGTGACAGCCTCTAAAGTTGGCAATTTCAGAATCTTAAATTCCAGGGCGAGAGCCTGGACTTTGATTAATTCTTTTTCTTTTCTGTAAGGAAACCTCTTGTGATAATAAAACTTACCACCTATTGGTGTTGTCCTCTTTTAGCCTGTGCTTTTGTACACGCGATAACTGCCTGGATGTGTTCACAGCCGCGGGACGGATGAAGTGAGAGTTCATGCTGTTTGGTGGCTCTGAGCATATTCAACTCCTCGTTATAAATAACCTACCAAATGATAACAGCAGGCAACTGTTATATGAAAGAAAAAGATTTTTTGAAAGAAGAAAGAATTTTTAACAGTAATTGGACATCAAGATCCAAAATTTTAAATATTAATTTCATTGCTAGTTTTGGTGCAACATTTGGTATCCCACTTTGCAATTTTCTAACTACCCTGGTATGTTTGACATATAATAAAACAAACTCGCTTGAAGTGAATACGACTGAAAGCAGGTATGGTAAAGTAAAAAACATTACTGTCTATCCAAAAACTAGATACACTTGAAACAACCGAATCAGTTTTAAATATTCTCTGTCAAAATGTAGTAGTGGTGAAGTTAAAAAACCAAAATGTGTTCCTTCAGGAGGGATTTTAGCTAAGTATTAATTTATGTTGTTAATTTAAACTCAATTTTGCAATTTGTCAGTTTTTCAGTGTTTCAATTTTTCAATTTTTTACTTGTTCACTTTTTCAATTTTTTGGTTTCCTATTGCATTTTAATTCAATGTCGAGGCATTGATTTTGACTTTAACTAAGTCGGAGGTGATTACTATGTATCCTGTTTTCTTTGATTTCTTATAATTCTAACATGCAACCTTGAAAAAGGAAGAAATAGTCTTTCGAAAGGGCTCGGTTTTGTATAACAAGAATATTTAATATTATTTAGGCTGCAATCCCCGTGATATTTTCAATTTATATATATATATATATATATATATATATATATATATATATATATATATATTATATATACAAGAATTGCTCATTTAAAGATATAAGATTTGACTATGTTCCCAGAATTGTTTGTAATATTTGCTCTCTTCCTTCCGTTTTTATAATTTCGAAATAAATCTTTTTCAGCTTGCAATAATTTAAAATGCTTATTTTAACTACAACATTATATTATTTCACTAATCATTTGCACTAATATATATATTATTAATGTGAAATACGCAATAATTATCAGTGTTTCAAATGAAACTTACTGTTTCTAGATAATTCAACAATATATTTAAAAAATGTTAAAAACTCTAAGAAATTGACAATTGTTTCGATATTAAATATCATCGCTAGAATGTCAGATGTTACATTTCATTTAATGCCTACCTGATATTTAACAACTATTTTTGGCTAGACCAAGAAGTGAACCTTGTGATTGACTTAATATATGTTAATAGAAAAGAGAAGTAGATATGATATTACAAATATGAAAGCTTAGATATTATTATCCTTATGGGGATATCCTGGATATCGTTTTCCAATTAAGATCAGTATAACTGTGCAAAGATATTGAAATCCAGGAAAACTATATCTGCTGATATTTACAATTATCACTTAAGAAGACAGTTTAAAAGTGGAGAACTTACTACATTTATCTGTTCATTGACGACTTCATATTGTGGGTTTCTTAAGTGTCTTCTAATTTCCAATTCTTCAAGGAAATCCAGTTCTTGTTTCTTATCACAAATATGTAGTACTTCTAGTTCTGTGGTAGGTGTCAATGAATGATTGGTGCCAAGTAGATGTAATTGTAATATCATATCTTCTTCTTGTTGTTATTTTATATCGAAACAATTGTCAATTTTTTAAAGTATTTAACATTTTTTAAAAATATTGTGGAATTATCTAGACACAGTAAGTTTCATTTCAAACACTAATATGAGCAGATTTCACCAAGTAAAGGTCGAGACAGTTAATTTCATAACTCAATAATTGTTATAAATTATACTGGGTACGTCATTTTCTAATCCAATACCTTCAGCGAAAACGTGATTTTCGTCACAAGTGAGAGAAATGCTCGAAATTCTCTAGTGACGAAAGTTAAATTTATATTTTCCATCATATCTCGGCCTCGTATATAATGTTTTGCCGACTCTAAATTATTAATAAACAAAGACACGATTCCTAGCTATACTTAGAATACATTTTTCACGTTTGTTTAATTAAAAATTGTAAAAATAACGTGAGACTTAAAACTAATTTTCATCTATTTGCCAGGTTTCATTAGTTTGACGTTCCTCGTCAATTGTTTACACTTGTCAGTTTGCACTGAAATAAATGAGTAATACATAAAAATCTATTATAATACTCCTATAGTTTTGAATAATGGTTCGAATGTTACAATTAACCAATATTCAAATCATAAATAATGTTTCTGTGATTTTTAATTTAATATAAAATATTTGTTCATTGTTCTTTTTCAGTATGTTATTAGAATATAAACAGGATTGTGAGCAAAGTATAGTGTTTAACTCTTCGAAAACAT
Organism: Galeruca laticollis; assembly: GCA_963921935.1. NCBI lineage: Eukaryota > Metazoa > Arthropoda > Insecta > Coleoptera > Chrysomelidae > Galeruca > Galeruca laticollis. Next base: position 218,341,283 of record OY998178.1, on the reverse strand, counting down.
TTTTTGAAGTTTGTGAACATTGCCAACCTCGGCTATCTCTTGGCTTCTGAATTGTTCTCTCGTTTCATAAAATGTTACTTTCGTCACTTGTAAAACAATATACTATTTCTCACTTGTGTGTATGCGGCACTCGCCCTTCACACTCGTGAGAAACTTTCCCCACTTGTTGTACAATATACTACTTTTCCTAAAATAGAAACCAGAAAACATCCACAAAATATCAGTAAATCAAATTAACTAACCTAACCGTCAGAGACATTTGCCCAGAACAGACATTTTGTCGTTAAAGTTCATTAAATTTTTCGATGAATTATCTGTGACAGCTAAATCTAGGTTTCCCGTTTTTTAGTCGAATAGTAGAAACAACGTCATTTAATTCATGAATATATTCTCTTATCTCTCTAATCTTCTTGTAACATCGTTCAAATGAATATTTTGTAGTAAATATCGAACCTCTCAAGAGATACCGTCAGACTGAAAAACCCAATTCTCATGCCATTTGTTTTAGAAAGACCTCGTATACTTTGACGGTTATTTTCAGATTTCCTAGCAACATAAATACGTGGAATTAGTGCTTTCATTTCATCAATACTCGTGGGCCTGGCTGGCTATAATCTTTGGAATTGTTCTCTTTCTATGTGTCGGTTAGTGCTAACGACAGTTTTTGTTAACATGATGTCAATAATGAATAAACTCTATATTGCACTGGCTTTTCCCCTTTTGATACACCTTTCACCCCAGGCAACCCTGTTATAATATTATCGGAGCGTGTTCTCACCTTTAGCCTTCTGGTAAATTGTTTTCTCTATCTGGTACCGTCTTTGGAAATAAAACAAGGAGTACCTTATTGGTTCCAAGTTCTATAGTGGTCACTTCCTCCAAATCGTTGACGTATATTTCTTTCTCGGTTTCATAGTTTTCGTCCTGAACTTCAAACTCATTTTCTTCTAGGCTACCGTCACTGTCCTCAGCTATTTCTGTATCACCATCTACCTCGTCAAAAAGCCGTTAAAGTCATCTGCATTCTTCTTCCAACTATCAAAAGGAAGAAAAAATCTTCAAGAAATAAATTTTCAAGTTGCCGCTTTACTATCTGAAAATATTTACTGGACAACTAACATCGGACTTCAAGACCGACCACGTAAAATTTTATATAATAAAAAGAAACACATCAACCTTTCACGCCTCAACAGATACTGTTCAGTTAGGAAGGTACTGAGAAGGCAACATTTTACTACTGGCGATCGGACTATATCCAGAAAAATACGATATCGTCGATCTCACACACATATTGTCAGTCCAAAAAATTAATTTCACAGGAACGCTGCGAAATCACCAGTTGTTGGAGATGTTGCCGCAATAGTGACATCAAATTAAACTTACAGCATACATTTTTTACCTGTTACAAGCATCTTAATGGCATCTTCCCTGCTCTCAAGCTTTAAGTATAATTTATTCATTGACGCCTTTACCCTTTACCTGTTCCCCTAGGTGCGATTGTTAGTGATAATGTGGACCTTATACAGAAGTGCTTGGTGAGGGACCTATAAACGTTTATTCGGAAACAAGTTTTCATCAACTGGCAACAAAGATGGTAGCAATTGACAGCAAATAAAGAAACTTACTATTGTGTATCGTTAATCTATTGTACTACCGCAAATCACCTTGGCTGGGAGCGCATTTGTTTGAATAAAAAAAAGAAATGTTTTTTACCGAATTTAGATAGTATAAAAATAGATTGAGACGACTAAGATGCTTTGGTTTTTCAGTTCCAAATATTTGTCACATGTATCAGCTAACAATTTATGTGAGACAAGTGTGACGATTAAGATGCTCTCGATTTGTTTAGTTCCAAACGCGTGTCACATGTATCAACTAATAACGCTACATTTTCAATCTTTTTGTCGCTCTCCGAATTTTTTTTGAGTTTCTTGCGTCTACTATGTGTACTGAATTTTAATATGCACTCGGTTTCACCCTATCACCCACAAGCTTTTAGAGAAGGGAGGATACAAAACCACTCCTTTCTACAAAATATAGTTTCTATTTTATAAAAAAAAGATGAATGCAATCAAAAAATGTATTTGTTTGTCTTTTTTGGCTTGTATTCGCTGGGAGCGGTTTCATGTTTAAGGATCCAACAGTAGTCCGCTAGCGTGAGAGAGAGAGGGGGGGGAGAGAGAGAGAGGAAGAGAGAGAGGGGGAGAGAGAGAGGGGGGGAGAGAGAGAGGGGGAGAGAGAGATAGAGGGAGGGAGAGAGAGAGAGAGAGAGAGAGCGAAAGAGAGAGATAGAGAGAGAAGTTCGAGATTTATTTGTATTAGGGTTTATAAGTTTTATTAGGGGTTGGGTATTTTGAGATTTGCCTCTGTTATAGGACATTTTTCCTCTGCAGGGCTGGGCTGGGGCTGTTTTCTATTGGTTGATTTGTGTGCCGACTATTGAGTCTGACTTGCGTTGAAGTGGGGACTGAAGATTCAGTCATGTGGCAAAAAAGTGTCTGGGATGTTTTGAGAAGAAAAGTGTCCAGGAGAAATTTTTTTTGAAAATTTTTTATACAATTGTGGGTGAGTGAATGATTTCTCAGTAAAAATCAACTGGAGAGAGGGCGGGTTTGATTTGTAACGAAATTGGATGATTTGAGAGAAACGTGGTTTTATAAGTGTCTAGGATGGGGCATTAAGAAGTGTCCAGTAGAAGACGAACCACGTTGCGTTGCGAATAGTTAGTAGTGGATGAGGTGGGTGTTTGAAATTATTGAAAAAATTTTGAATTTGGATGTTTCCGATGTCTCGGAGTTGATAAGGAGGATTGTGAGTGGTTTTGCGAATTTTAGAATTTGTTTGAAAAGTGACTAGGAGGCATAGAAAAGTGTATAGAGCGTGTCCACGGATGGGGTATCCTATAGGTGTTTAAATATTAGTTTTAGTGAAAAATGTCATTCTGGATGAAAAGTTTTGCTTGTTCTGAAACCCTATAAATGGAATATAATTCAAGTTTTTCAAAACCTGTCTCATTTCATAGCCAGTTAAATGAAAACCGTATGAATTTTTGCACTAAGTTCGAAAATAATGTATTATTCTAGTGAGTTACGTTTACGATGTACCAAGTAACTGTAACTTTTATAAATAATTTTCGATTTGTCATTCTTTAGTAAATATTTGACAACAATGTTAACTATTCAATAAAGAGTATATCTTATTAAGTGTTATGGTATTGGAGAGGTTTCGTAACAGTATGCAATTACAAAATTTCACGAAAAATATCCAGATGTACCCATAACGCAGTGTGGATTAAAAAAATTAATGAAGAAGTTTGATGAGAGAGGATCTTTTCCAGACAAAAGTTGAGGAGGATCGTGCTGCTAGTGTACTATCTATGCATTCGTTAAGGGAAAATCCCAAGTTGAGTCTACGAGAAAGAGCAGTGTAGGTTGGTTTTTGCAAGATTCACTTTCAGAATATATTAAGCAAAACAAAATTCATCAATTCCAACCGAAATTTATTCATACCTTACAAGATTATGATTATGACACAAGGTTAGGCTTTTGTGCGATGATTGGTGAAAAACTTGTGCATGACCGATTCTTCCACAATAATATTTTGTTTTCTGATGAAGCAACGTTCACAACAAACGGAATCGTTTCTTACCAAAATTGTCGATATTTGGCTAGTGAAAACCCGAGCTACAGGATTAACTGTAATAGTCAATTTGCTAAAAAAGTTAATGTTTGGTGTGCAGTTTTACCGGATCGAATAATCGGACCGTCTTTTCTGGAAGATATATTAAATTAGGAGGTATATTTGTATTTGCTGGATAACTTCTTAATACCTGAATTAGAAAATATTCCCTTGGAGCAAAGGCGTGAAATGTACTTTCAACATGATGGATGTTCGTCACATTCGACTAATTAGAGGAAGGCTGGATGGGACGTTATGGACCAATATTTTCTCCTCCCCGATCCCCCGATTTATTTATTAAATATTTGACAACAATATAAACTAAATTAGGAAATTAAAGAATGACAATTTGAAAATTATTTATAAAAGTTGACAGTTACTTGGTACATCGTACATACGGTTTTCATAAAATTGGCCATAGACTGAGACGGGTTTTGAAAAACTTTAATTTAATGGGGTTTCAGAACAAGCAAAACTTTTTATTAAGAATTACATTTTTCACTAAAACTAATATTTTAACATTTTTCACCTATAGGATACCCCATCCGCGGACACACTGTAGAAGTTGTCGGGTGATGGCGGCTGGCTTTTTTCGAGTTCGAGGAGAGGAGTTGGTGAGTTAAGTGCTTATTGTACTCGGTGAGGTGGTTGAACCATCATCGTCAAGTAGTAAATCTAAGCGGGTACAGCTGCGGCTGCATTATTCACTACGTCAATTCGTCGCTCCAATTGGCTAGTGAATAAATTCACAATGCTACAGGAAAACCGCAGAAAAACCTGTAGCACCGATGGGGGAATGGCACTCGCGGATTCAGGTTGAATCGCTTTCGCTCCTGATGGGACTGAAAGGAAAGTGAGCACGCCTGCCTATGTTTGTAATAGAGCAGTTGTATCGATATATGGACGCAATTAGGTGACGAAGAGTGTCGGCTACGATGTCCCTTGAGTTGAGAATGGCGTTTATTAGGGTGACTGTTAGGGCTTCTATTATGATTTTTGTATCGGCTGAGAGTTCGAACGGTACTGGTGGCTTTTTGAGTGAGACTGGAGCGGTATCTTGAGGGGTTTTTGGTGTGGTTAGCCTGTGGAGGCAGCGAGGGTGGAAGGCGGGGTGAGGTCCACCGCAATTTTTGCAGGTAGGTGTTTGGCCGCAAGACGGGCATATCGGCTTAGACCGACAAGAATCGGAGGAATGTCCGGCTTGTGGGCATCGACTGCAGTATTTGGGGACTGGTGGCAGTGGATTGGCGTTGGATGGCTCGCACTGATGTGGGAGACAATGAAATGAGAGGCCGGAGGTGAAGGCCTGGTGGTAATGGGCTTTGGATTGTGTGAAAATGCGAAACATCGATGTAGGTGGGATCAACGACGATTCAACAAGTTGAGGAAAGTAATTTGTTGATCATGAAGAATTTCTTCGAATTCTTCGAGGGGGATCGTTGCGTCTACATTCCTGCAGACGAATGAGAAAGTGGGTATCCGCGTTTTGGCTGGTCGGGGTGGCCGTTCAGTAGAGTTTAGGATGTTGATGGTGATTTTGGGATCACCAGTAGATTTGTGAATTATTCTCAGAATTGTTGAGACTGACATCACTGACATTGGGGGAGAAATTTTGAGAAGGGCTGCTCGATTGTGTCTGGAGAACATTATTTTTGTGGGTGTTGTGTAGGATTTGGGGGCGAAAGCTAACTCCGACAGCGGACTCACTGCTGGAGGGAGTTGCCTCCCTAGTTGAAGGTTTCCTGATTTATCAGCTTTCGAGAGTTTTGTTATTACCGAGGTGTTAAATGTCCTTCCTTCTCCTGGTTGGTGTGGCTTGCTTGTTTTGGAATCCAAAAGAACACAGTTAATTTATTTCAATGAATAGGAATTGGATACACTTTCTAGTGCATTTAATGAAATGTCAAACTGAAGAGTTCGGCAGAACATGTGGGATGGCTAGATTTCTGCGGTGGAGGTGTCCACGGTGCCGGCGAAGTCGCTGTGAATTGGTTTGAATCAGTGACCAATTCTTGCATATATCACCTTTCTCAGGCGATGGACTGGAACTATTGTCCGCTAGCATATATGGAGTCCATTTTTCATTGTAGCGGTTTTTCATCTGAGCAATTTGCTAGCGAAATCTTTCGTCGTGCTCGTCTTAAACTGCAGCCAAATTTCCAGGGAAGAATTCTAAAGGGAAGTGAAGAAAATGCAGCTTAAGGGACATATTGGAATAGAAAGCTTTGTAAGATTGGATAAGTTCTTCAACAAATTCTTTGTAATTGTCCGACTTTTTGTTACCTAGGAAGTTGCTCCATACATTCTGAAGGCATCCCATGCCCTTTTCTCTTCTCAAAGTTAAAGTTGTAAAACGTTGATCCTTAAAAAGATCCCGTATCTGCGGGAATTTCCGTCTCAAATAAAGGAACGCATTTTCTTCTCTAGCTAAGGCTTTGACAAATGTTTTTATAAGCCCAAGTTTTATGTGCAAAAGAGGTGAATAAACTTTCTGCTGATCTACTAAATGTTCATTAAAGACATCTTTCTGGTCCAGCACAATGTTTTTACGTAACGACCAATCTTTAAGTAAATAACGTTGGTTTTTTGCCCTGCTGTCCCATGCGCATAAAAAACAACAATATTTTGTGAAGTCACTTCGTAGTTCTGTGAGCAGTACACAAACTTTGAGATCGGCAGAAATTTTCCACTTATGGTATTAGTACTATATGCATTGTAGTAATATGCACATGTTTTGGTATATTTCTTTCATATTTACAGCATGACCAACGGGAACTGATGGCCGATCGTTTCCATTCAACAACAAAACTTTGGGCTTGTGTTCGAAGAGTCAATAAATAGTCGCCACTCAGTAGTTAAATTAGAAATGCCAAGTTCATTCATATAACCTGGAATATCATGACAGTAAACTAAGTCATTTTCCTTTGAGCAAATATGGTCAGCATAGATGACATTTTCCGAAATGTGGAAATTTTCACATCTTTTTGTAAAAGGTTTCATTGCTGCAAATGAGATCCAAGCAGTTTTGCCTTTCGCTTGGGCAGATCTAAATCAGGAACTAGATAATTGAGCTCTTCATTAGATATAAAATGTGGCTGTTTTTTGCGACTACATTCGAAAATTATTCATTCTTCAAAACTTGTACCGGCTTCTGGCTCCTCTGTGTTATCATAATTATCTGGTTCCTCATATTTCCCTGGAGGCTTGGGAATAGGTATGCTAGAAGCGTCATGAGGTACAGGTCTTATGGCTGCGGGTATATTAGGATACACTATTTTATCCGTGCTTTTACTAGAAAATCCGAGAATTTCTGTTAAGCAAAAGTAACAATCATCAATATGATTATTATGCTCCCGCCAAATCATTGGCATTCCATACGTCATAGATGTGTGAATACCCTGAGCCTTCCTTTTAAGGTTCTTGAGCAAGGGCGGCAGTATTTTTTGGGAGCCCATGTTTTGCCTTCATCGCCAACTTGGGCCCGAATCATAACACAGGATCGCAACGGCATCGCTTCGCTTATATATCCACTGGTGAATAGTGTAATACCGATCCGTAGCGCAAACGATTTTTGTATACAGGGGCCCTTCAATAAGTACCTGTTCCTCCTACGACAATGGTGTACGATGAAATCTGGAATTACATGGGGTTTAAGGGATATCTCCTTCATTTGTAGCCCTAGGGGGCTGAGGCATAGTAGATGGGGAACATACCCATACACCGTCATTATGTGTTGCCCGATTGTGCACAATTTCCCTAGACTGAGAGACAACGTAGAATTGGCAACGTTGCACCCCATTATGCTATAGAAAGATAAATATCGTACAGAAGTAGCTTGGCGGGCTAAGGCCGTGTGTGCAGTAGCAAAATCCGCTGTACGTACGTTTTAAATCATTTTTCTCGCAACTCTTGTCGTGTTCACTTCGAAAGTACAAACCGAAACATACATTTTAGTGGATTTTGATATTTTATTATTTTACGTGTTATATTTTTATTTTAATTAGAGTTTATAGTATGTGACCTTCGGCCGCCAAGCTACTTCTGTTGCCTTATACATTCTTACATCTGCTTAAAGCATGTTGTTGGAATTGGACTTAAGGGTCGATGTAAGAGTTAAATAGGTAGTAGGGCTTATCGAAGTAACGTACTTGTCTGGAGGAGAGGATTTTCGTGCAAAATAGTGTAATTTATGTAAGAATAATTGTAATTAAAGTGTTGTAAGCCCATCAAATAGTTGAAGAAAATCAAAGAAGTTTACACAAGTTAAAGAGCTTGACATTATCGCACTTATATACTCCGGAGGCCGTTTCGTGCTATCGAACCAAAATTTCTCTAAAAACGACCAAAAATGTGTTATATCTGGATTTATAGGACCTGTTGTACTGGCTCTGGTGATCTGAAAATCGATAGCTTCCATCTGTGAGATGCCCTGAACAATCCCTACCCAATCATAAAATTGGTGACTTGTATGCAATTTGGAGGCTGTATCGTGTTAACAAGACATGTTCCAAATAATAGCCGATGACAACGACGACATATACACAGGATTTTTCCTAAAAATCCGTTTTTCATGTTTTACTCGCTGATAAATGAAAAAAGAACTGAAAAAATATTCCAACTTCTTTTGAGATAAACCAATACTTCTCTCGCATCCTAAATAGGGTTGTGCGGAAAAGTAAAATCGATTACTATACTCATAACTACTTAACATAGATTTTAGAGTAGTATAAGTAAGTTACAAGTAGGGTTGAAAGAGTTCTCAATTGCACAGCTTTATTTGTGCAGAAGAGAAGATTTGTCACCCTCTCAGCTTGACCCCAAATCAATGAGAGCCAAGCCTCGAGGACGACAGCCCACCCACCTTGCGGCATATGGCTGATATCTATCCACTGTCTACCGTCCCACTTGTCAAGAAAAACCCATCCCAACATCCACACTCCAAAAATGTCGCAAGAAAAGAAGACCCTGTCTTATTGATTACGCAATAAGTCGTATGTTGTCTGCATGTATTGCTACTATAAAAATAATTAATAATTAATAAAAATGCTTTAAGTAGCATTGTCGACTAATTCGAAGCTTTGGCCAAGAGCAAATGCAGGGACCAGATGTGTATATGTTTGTATTATGTGTCTGCGTCATCGTCCAGTATCATGTCATCCCCCCATTGGTTTATCCAGCTGACGACCTCTCGATCATTCAGATCGATATCCTCCGGGAAGTATGTCATTTGTTTTGTGTTTAATCTGTCCGTCAGTAATTGTCTTGCGTTGTGTCTCTGTGGTAGTGTCCAGTCGTGTATAATGTGTTTTTGATATTCTCGAGTGTTACAGTGAGTGCAGTGTCCGTCTGTCTGTCTGAGGTTGAATCGTAAATAGTAGTCGTTCATGTTACCGTGTCCCGTTATTAGTTGTGTTGTTTTCCATGTAAGTGTCGGTTGTGTGATTCTGACTGTTTTAATGAGGTCATATGTTTTCCTGCCCTTTGTATTCCTGTCCCACCTTTGTTGCCATGTCGTCATCTTGTCAGTGTGTTTTTGTCTGTTTATGTCTGTTTTGGTTGTAATTGTGAAAATGTGATCTGGATCGTCGTGTGCAAGTGTAGCAAGTTTGTGTGCTTCTCTGATACCTACACTGGCCCTTGGCTGTTTCGCTATATTATATAAAATGTTATGGCTTAATAACAGCTCTAAGTTTTTTTTATAACATATGTGTCTCGGCTGTTGCCGTTTTGTAATGCCTGGAGTGTGTTTTCTGAGTCGGTGTTGAATGTTATGTTTGTGTTTCTGTACTTGTGTATGCTGTTGAGTAGTAAGTCTGTGCCTGTCATGAGTGCTATTATTTCGAGTTTGTTTATGTGTAGCGTTGTGTGTATTTTATATTTCTTTTTAACTGTGTCCCCCTGTGATTTAATGTAGACCCCTATTGTTCTGTCCCCGTCTTTGTCGCTTGCGTCTGTGTATACTTGTGTTGTTGTTGGTTCTTGTGTGTTCAATAATTTAATTGTTCTGTTTGTTGGGTGTGGTAGGTGTTTGGTGAAAATGTTTGTCATGTGTAGTTCGTGTCTTTTGTAAGTGTATGTTTTGTGTAAGGTCTTGGCGTCTACGGCTAGCGGTGTCACCCCGGCCAGTACATGCAGTGCTGAGTTTGGTGCCGTCTTGTAGGCCTTTGTTATTGCAAGGAGGAAAGGCCTCTCCGACGTAGCCAGTTGTTTCTGAATGCGCGAGTCATTGGCTCTTCCTCCCCAAACCTCTGCTCCATATAGCAGCATGGGCTTCACCGCACATTCGTATATGCGTTTAAGTGTCTGTGGTTTACGTCCCCAGTCCATACCTGATATCACAAACAGTTTATGCCCTATATCTAGAGCTTTCTGTCTATTGGCGTTGACGTGTTCCAGCCATAGGAGCCCGGTATCAATTGTAAGTCCTAGGTATTGTAAGGTGTCTGTGATGTGTATAAGAGTGTTGTGTATCCTGATTCTTGGTTGCCTAGTCCGCTTGTATGGAATGAACATTGACCCCGTCTTGTCGTTGTTATAGGTCAATTTGTTGCGTTTGGCCCAGGCCTCGCAGGCTGCCCAGATCCCAGTCCACTTGGTTTCTATAATTTTTAAACTTTGACCTGTAATGGCTAGGATCTGATCATCTGCAAAAGCCTGTACCACGTCATCGTCCGTCGTATGTCCTGTCATGTGTATGGCGGTAAACCAATCCTCCATAAGCAGGTTCCACAGTGTCGGACCGAGGCTGGAAACTTGCGGGCAACCTCTTTGTGTGTCATTCGTAATGTCTTCTGTCGTGATGTATCTGTTTGTCAAAAAATCTTGGCATAGTTGTTTAATGTTGTGTGGTGTTTGTGTGTCGATGAGTTTTTGTGTAATCGCAGGGACCCAGGCCGAATTGAAGGCGTTCTTCAAATCAAGTGTGATAAATAGTGTGTGTTGTTTATTTGTTTTGTTTTGTAATATTCTGTCTGTGATTTGTGTGATTGCGTCGATTGTGGAATGTCGTCTAAATCTGTATTGTTTATCGTTTACTTTGTGTGTGGTTTCTAGGTAATGTGTTAGTCTTTTAGCTGTCATCTTGTCGAGAACCTTCCCCATCGATGGAAGAAGGCAGATAGGTCTCTTGCCTCCGTCTTTTTTCGGTAGCCAAACCATATCTGCCCTCTTCCACATATCGGGAAACTTCCCTTCCGTCAAACAGCTATTGTACGTGTCTGTAAGTATCTTGGGGTGTTGCGTGTGTATGTATTCTAATGTTTCTTTGTTAAGACCATCCCTGGTTGTAACTTTTTTGTTTTTCATGTCTTGTAATGTTTGTGTAATTTCTTCTTGTGTAAATAGTGTCTGGTTTTGTCCGTTACTGTTTTCGTGTTGTCTTTGTCTTATGTCTTTATGTATTTCTGTGTCGGTGCTGTCATCATCTTTAGGGAAGCATTTATCGTGTAGGTAGTGTATTGTGTCAACTCTGTCTTGTGTCCATGTGCCGTCGTCTTTTTTAAGTGTTGTGATTGTTCTATTGTCAGGTGTTTTTTGTCTTATGATTTTGTAGGCTACATTCCAAGGATTGTCAGGTTCGGTGTTGGTGAAGTATTGTCGTAATGCGGTTTGTTTTGTCTGTTTGATTAAGTTTTTGTAGTGTCTTCGTTGTGTTTTATAGTCTATTATGTCTCGTTGTCTGTTAATGGGGTCTCTTTGTTGTTGGTATTTCTTTCTTAGTGTGTTCGTAATGTGTCTTTGTGTTGTGAGTTCTGCTGTCCACCAGATTTGTGTTTTCTTGTGTCGTTTTTTGTGTTTTGTTGCTGATTTGTGTATTAAGTGTAATATTGTATTTTGTGTTTGTTCGATTTTGTCTTGAAAGTCCCCGTTTGTGTCCCACTGTGTTTCTTGTATGAGTCTTGCCAGTTTGGTCTTGTCAATTTTGTCAAAGTGTATCTTGTTAACTGCTTGTTGTTGTGTTCGTTGTGTACTTATGTCGTATCGAATGTAGTGGTGGTCGCTGAGTGTGTCTTGGTCAGATACTGTCCAATTCTGTAAATGTATGTCTTTTGATAGTGTTAAGTCGACCAAACTTTTCCCCCTGGTGTTTTGAAATGTTGGTGTACTGTCGTGTTTGTTGTTTATGTATATGTTGTGTTGTGTCGTCCAATTTAGTATGTCTTGTCCCCTGTCGTCTGTAATTGTTCCCCCCCAAGTGGTGTGTTTGGCATTAAAGTCACCTGTGATTATCATGTGGTTTTTGTCGTTTTCTATGTGTTTTTAATGTTTGTCTAGTCTAGTTTTGTTACCAGATATTATTGACGTCAGGGTAAAGGTCAATAATTTTAAGTGTAGCTGATAACTCATATATATTATATCTTTAATAAAAATTTAGTTCTCATATTGAATTCTGTATTAGAACTTTAGAAAATATTAAAATTGCAATGAAAAATAAGTTTGCTGAGACACCTTATATATTTTAAAACTGAGCCGACCCAAATTAGGTCAACGAACAATTGTCGAGTGAAAATGTTAAGCGTCGAAAGACAATTGCACTTTCGAAGCCTATCACGACTAACAACCCTCTCTTGTCTCTCGTCATTCTTGCCCACCCGTCGAGCAGACCATCAGAGGTGCTCAAATCTATAAATAAAAAGAGCGAAAATGAGCGCCTGCAGAGCAAAGATCGATTGAATTATTCAATGTAAATTATTTTTCAATACAATAAATCTTTTGTCATTGAGTTCAGATTGTTTAGGTATGGAACAATAATTAATTGTTAAAAATTAATGATGAATGATGACTATTGGAATCGGAAACGTTAAAAAGTTTCTGGTAAGGGTCACGAATTTGTTAATTACTGCTGATTAGAATCTCTGTGCATTAGTTGTGTCAGAAATAAAATAAAAAAAGGCAAATGGAATTCCTATGCACCACGGGCGTTGCAATTGTTTTTTAAGTGATTAAACTTAAGTTCCACTAACCACAGAAAATATATGGAACAGTATTGACTGAATTAAAAATATCAGAAATAGGAATATTTACGTAAACTACAAGTTTTGATCCAGACACTTCATCGTATATCTATTGACTATAATAATATATCGTTTCTTCCTCAGAACTGCCATTATTCCCATCATGTATAGATCAGAATATTCTCAATAGGACAACAACAAACACTTTAAAAGTTATGACTTTTTGAAAAAAATTGGAGGCGTCCCCACTAGATTTATTCCCAACTTCCTGGAATATGCTGCACAATTTATGTTATTGTCTCAACCGTAGATATATAAATAAAAAAGATATAAATGTTTAGATTATTCTTGAAGACAACATAATATCACATTTTAAGCAGGAAGAGAGTGGGGGAGCAGGGTATTCTATCTTATGTTGCCAAATTCAGTATATTTGCTGCAAATGCTATATTCAATATTGCAGAATAAGAAAATAGTCCACCTTGAGTAATAGTCGTCTAGGAGATATGATCTTTGTATTTTTGAATGCTTTAGAGTAATAATTGGAAAAAATGCAGACTTAAACTATAATATTTGTTCATTAAATTTATTCAAGTAAGAACAATACCTTTAAACAAATAGAAAATTTTAAAATTTCATTTTCAAATGAAAATTTTTTTTAAATAAATAATTGGAATTTAAAAAATGTTGCATACATTACAACTATGTTAAGAGTATAAAAAAATCTTGCTAATTTTACAAATTTATTACAAATTTTTTTGAACATTCTAAGCAACATGAATTTTCACACTTAATGCAATTGTATACAGTTTGGCTTATTTTTTCATATCGGCTGTATCTGCAAAAAGTTTTCTTTTGAGGAGTCGATCCGATATTTCTATATTAGCTGGGACAGCTTCCTCTTTTTTCAGGATGTCTTTATGATTTTTTCAAGCTATCGTCTAGATTAGGTATCGACAATCTGAGTCTAATCTGTTTTTAATAAAATAATTGCTATGTGACAAACCTCAAAAAGTTTTATTATTGGGATATCTTCTTCATAATTGGCATATTAAATTCCTGAATTTACTAGACTCACGACTATCATGTTGTAAAATATACTTAGGGGCCATCATTTTGAACGTCTGTTTGGTGAGTAATTAGAAATGATTTTATCCATATTGTCAACGCCCGATTTTTTCGAATTGTTAAGACTAATGATTTCTGGTTTCAGCTGGATTTATAAACTCTGTTGTTCGTTATTCGTTGTTCGTGATTCCCGCTGCTCGTAAATGAAACATTGATATCACATACATGCGTTTATAAACCGTTGTTGTTGTGTTGTTCGTTGTTTCCACGTCGTTCGTCGTTGCTCCCAAATAACCAAATTTTATATCTTGTTATTCGTGATTCGCAGTTCCACCAATGAAAACTGAAGTTAGTCTCACGGGACTTGATTTCTACCAATAATTTTAAACTCAAAACGGACACTACTGTTTTTACGGTCAGTCTATAGAGGCGCTATATTCAAATAAGCTACTATTTATTGATGCACTTCGGCAGCATGAAATGAGGAAAACTATTGGTGCTACCAGCTGTCGAGTTAAAAGCACTAATCAGATTCACTCTTGTGATAGGCCTTACTTTAAAGCGCCGTGTTCGCCGCTTATTCTTAATTTTCATGAGTAAATAAGCGCACGTGGCCAGTGCAAAAGCAGCAATTAAGTTTCGTCTCCACATATTTTGATAATAGATCAACTGTTCAAAAACTAATTTCTATTCTACTTTCAATACACAAACAAAAACAATAACAAAACATGAATAATCTGCAACGCCTAACGCCAATGTTTCTGGCGTATGACATACCTTAGACGTCATCGTTGTGACCAATCAAATTTCAACAACGCCAGCAACGAAAAACCGATATAAATTAGTCGACTCGGGAACAACTGTGAATAACGAATCGCCAGCAACTTGGAAAAGACGGCGAGCAACGAACGACGGGAACAACAGAGTTTATAAATCCACCTTTATTGTTTGACTTATCCGCGTTTTTAGAAGTTTGCATGGAAACACCAAAATAACAGCTCTGCTGAGCTTTAGAACAAACGAAACGAGAGTAGGATCAGGTCCAAAACCGTATACGCTTGATTCTGCAGCTCTTTTTTTATTTGCACGAATTTCTGGTAGGATCTCTCTCTTGTTTGTCCTCAACGCTCCAACGTACGTGGAATTGAGTTTTTTCAATTCCTTGATAACTTCTATTGGAGAGAACCAGCTGTAACATTGCGCTTGGAATTTGCAGTGGGCTTACATAATCGGATTACACTTTGTGTAAGTTTACTGATTTTTTTCTTCTAGAGTCCAAGTAAGCCCATCGCTGTATTTGCCGATATATAAGTGGGCATTACATAAATAAGAAGTGTGTGTATCAGTAAGGCAGATAATTTTTAATCCGTATTTCGCCTGTTTATTGGGCATATATATGCGGAAGAAACTTCTCCCTCTAAAATGAACAACCATCTCGTCTATGCACTTTGGCAGTTCTTAATATATTCATAAAATAATGATAAAATAACGGTACCGCGATCATTTTTACTTCGCAATTAAGAGCGTTTGACATATTTTCAGTAACATGACACTTCGGAATATCGGTCGACCGGATGGTGCCGTAGAAAACATTGCCGATTAATCATTTTTTCAGAATTGAATATGGCACAAAGCATCATGAGTCCAATAAGCCCTTCAATTTCAATTACGTCTGTGTCCTTGCAGTTAGGGGACTGTTGCTCTTTCAATCTCTCAATTATCGTTTTAATTTTTTGGTTCATCCTCTTTACAATTACATTTATCACCACTTCGTCAAACAACAGACGCCAAACTTCGTCGATACCTGGATTTTTTCACAGGCATTTTGCATAAGGCCGTGATACTGAGAGCTTCATCTTTAAAATATTTCTAGCCGGGACTTTTGAAGATTATGTTTCAGCAGTACACCAGGCAAAACATTTTTTTCCGTAATAATATTTCGGATCATCTTCTGACTTCTCATCCGACGTTTCAACTTCTTCCGATATTGAAAAATCTGACGTGGCCTTGCCCGTTTCTACACAATATGTATCCTCAGTAGAACTGAGAGATTGTGGCAGGATCGTCTTCTTCCAAATATTGGTCTTCTGATTCCGTATCATGTTCGGAAAATTCAACGGTATCATTTGCATTGAAAGAATCATCTGACTGAAATGGCGGTACATTTAAATAATGAAAAAGAGAGGGAAATTTGAATAAGTAGAATTTTACAATGCCCTGAATATTAATATAACTTATACTAGACAAATTCCGATGTAAGTCACCCATAAGCAGTTTATATTTTAATGTTGGTTTCAACTACAGAGTGAAACAGTTTTTTACTGTGGTCTCAACCCTAAAATACACTGCTTAGGGGTAACATACATCAGGATTTCTCTAATAATATCATTATGGTTGGTAAGGTAGGATAAAATATATTTACATCACAAGTTATTATACAAGAGAAAAAAGTACTAAATTTTAGCTTAAGGTTGCTAAAATCTAGTATTTTTCCAGTGTATAATACTCAATTTTTTTCTGTGGCGGGAGAAACGACGATTTATTATTGAAAAATTATATTATCACAATATTCAAGTCAGAAAATTATCAATGTGAAATTTGAATTTTGAAATTAGTAGGCTATTACGAATTTATAGTCTATATAGAAAGGACAAGGAGTAATAAATCATTCATTTAAGTAGATTTCATAGACGTACCAAAATATATTTCAAGAGGGTATACCGTAAGGTACATTTTGTATTGAACGAATGAGTTGCAGCTATGCTAAAGAATATACGATTTAGGTCAGAGGTAACGGGATGTACTAATTTTAATAAAAAAAAGTGATAGAGGTAGAGGTCATTCGGAAGCAAAAAATGTAGTTCATTATAAAAGAATTCTACAACTTCCTCAGGACTAAGATACATAATACCGAAATGTACTTTTAAGTATTCGCCAATTACAGAACCTTTCTGTCTGTACTCTTGTACCAAATGTAACTCCTGAATCTTACGAAACCAAGCTTAACAGAGATGAAATTTACAACCAAAAAGAATTTGATCTCTGCCAAAACATTCATATATAGCGTTATGAATGCTTAGTTCAAAATATACTACGACATCTTTAGGTTGAAAATTTCAGCCTACTTCTTTACATTTTTGTCTTAAAATTAAAAACAAATTTGAATATGTATGACTTGATTTGTCCGGCAGCAAACAAAAAACAAGAGGTACGTAATAGCCGTTTTTAAAACCATGAATGGTAAACATTTGGTAAAAAAAAGTTGAACAGTATTTAAAAGTCCCATCCATCAAAATACAATCCGAATTACATAAAAAATTAAGATTGGAAAAACAGGAGAACACAATAATTTTAAATACCTGGTCTGCTGTTAATAGAAATTCCTCTTCTCGGTTCGTTCGTAATTGTAATTCACGAACACTATTAAATACTTCTTCCTGATTTTTAGGCAATAGTGTAAGTGCATCAACATCCTTCCCCTAATCCCCTAAATATCGATGAAAACAAGATTACTTCAAAATATTTAATTCAAGAAATCTTTGAAACCTTTCAGAAATATACATAATTCTATGGGCCTCCGATTTTATCTATTATAAACCCTAATGACTCTAATAGGATTAACCTAAATGGTTGCGGCACAGTTCGAACATTTCAGTAATCCTCAAATTGATACAAGTCAGGTAAAATTTTATTTTGTGGCAGAGTTCGGAAATGCCCGTTTATTCATAATATTTTTTATTTGTATTACTCCTATATGTGGTGTTTGGGGAATTTTTCTCAGAAATTTTAAATGGCAAGTGGCCTACTGTAATCGGCTTAATACGATTACACCTATTTACAGATTATTCGATTATTGAGAGGGATTTTCCAAACAACCCAGTTTTCTTAGAAACATTATAGGGAATATTATTTTAAAAGAAAGTAGGTACATTAAATCAGTACTTAGTATTAGTTCTTTGAGTAAAGTTGTATGAAGTTGTATGGTTATCATAATATTGTAAACAGTTGGAATATATTTAAAACATTTGTTGAATGTTAATTGTGCAAGTACCAAACAATGTCGATAAGCCAAGGACCATCTAAACAACCAAAAACAGGTCCATTATCTTTAAATGAAAAAACTCTGATATTGAATTGTTATATATCATTGAAAAACAAGGATCCATGTGCAAGTGTTGATGATATTGTGGAATTAACGGCTGCTATGTTGTGTGTTGCTAAAACAACAATTTATAGATTACTAAAAGAAAGCAAGAATGGAACTCTTCAACCCCCTAAAACTCCTTCAGGCCGAAAACCAATTGAGATCGATGAGTCATTAAAACAAAGACTAAGGCGTAAAGTCCATGGATTTTACTTACGAAAGGAAATTCCAACACTTGACAAAATTATGAGATCAGTGCAAGAAGGTACGGACTATCCAAAATTCTCCAGAATGACATTATGCAAACTTTTGAAAGATGTGGGTTTCAGATATACAAAACATAATAGAAAATCTCTCTTGATAGATAAACCGGAAATAGTTTTTTGGAGAAGAGACTATTTGAGAAGCATTCGACAAGCCAGAGAACAAAATTTGGAAATCTTCTACTTAGACGAAACATGGATAAAGGCTGGATATACAGTTTCCAAATCTTGGCAAGATGAAAACATTAAAAGCGGAAGGCAGGCATTCGTGGAAGGTTTGTCGTTAGGTTTGCAGCCACCATCTGGAAAAGGAAAAAGACTTATCATTGTCCATGTTGGAAGTTCTGAAGGTTTTGTTGATGGTGGATTATTAACTTTTATTTCAAAACGCACGGGGGACTATCACGAAGATATGAATGGGGATGTCTTCGAGGAATGGTTTGTTCAAATGTTGGATCTGTTTCCAAAAGGGGCTGTTATTGTTATGGACAACGCAAGTTACCATTCACGGTTACGAGAAGCATTGCCCACAAGTCGTTGGCGTAAAGCAGAGCTTTTGGAGTGGCTTATTTCGAAAAATATTAAGTTTCCAAAAGATCCACTAAGGAAAGAACTTTACAGAATTGCAAAAATGAACAAGAATAAATACAAAACCTACATTGTAGAAGAAATGGCTTTTTCTCGTGGTATATCAGTTCTTCGACTTCCCCCTTATCATTATGAACTTAATCCCATAGAATTAATATGGGCTCAGGTAAAGGGGGAAGTTGGAAAAAAAATACTACTTTTAAAATAAACGATGTTGTGGAATTGTTTGAGAGTGCTGTAAGTCATGTGAGTAAGGAAAATTGGACAAACTGTATCGAGCATGTTATCAAAGTAGAGGCAAATATGTGGAAAATTGACAATATTTGTGATGATTTAATCGACCCTATTATTATTAATGTCAACAACGATTCTTCCTCTTCCGAGTCGGATATAGAATAAAATGTAAGTAATAAATGTATTCCAATAATTATTTCTTTTCATTTTTTATTATATTATAATTTAAAACGTATTTTTTTCCCAAAATACACACCACTGCATTGCGTTATTGCTTATCTGCTATTCCTTTAACAATGAATAAACCCTAAACTTTGCTACAACTGAAACAAATACGGGGTCGATCTACCTGGTTTTTAGATTTACGGAAGAAATGTAATTTAAAGTAAGAGATTTATCAAAAATTTCATGGTGCTCCCTGTAAAGGTTTTGCATACTTAATTAGGGTTTATTACTCCTCGTACTTTTTGTACATACAATAGTTATTTTCAATACTATAAACATCATGTAGGTATGATATTTGTATGAGCATAAATAAGGTTATAAATAAAACCAAAATATACTGCTTATTTTAGTAGGTAAGCAGATAGGTACATAATCAATTACAAAAATGTAATAAATTAGACTTTGTATATTTGCTCTGTATCTTTAAAGGGTCTACGCAATTCATATTTCCATGGACATCCATATATTTTATAAATTCCAAATTTTTACCTACCGCTATTTTATCCATAGATCGATCATTTTCTTTTGACCCTATTCCAGTAAATATTATGCGCTTGTGGGGAAA
Source organism: Galeruca laticollis (assembly GCA_963921935.1). NCBI lineage: Eukaryota > Metazoa > Arthropoda > Insecta > Coleoptera > Chrysomelidae > Galeruca > Galeruca laticollis. Next base: position 218,321,564 of record OY998178.1, on the reverse strand, counting down.
CATTTCTAGCTTTTTGGGTTCTAATTAGCTCAAAAAAGTTTCCCAATGCATCCTGGTTGAAAGGCCTAGTTAGGACATAATCAAAGGATTCCTTCCTTAGCAGTCTAGTGCTTAATCTGAAATACAAAATAATTATGTCAATAATAATTATAATGAACTTGTCACAAAGCAGTGTAACTTAGTCACAGAATTCGGGCACAATTTACTAACAACAGTAAAAAAATCAAATTTTTTCAATTGCAACATTATTGTGAGAGATTTTACTAACAAATTTGGTGTAAGACCTTTTCTGGACGGGATAAAAATTTGTCATAAATTGCCAATGACTTTTTTAATATTTATTCACTTATTTATATATTCTTCTTAATAATTCAAAATAGATATACATATTCAAATAATTAGACATGTCTATAATTTGCAATGTAAAGCTTTGGACAAAGCACACAAGAAGCATCCGATTCTTTGAAGGAAAAAATGATTTGCGATTTACTCCTTTTTAAAGATGAGACGGGCGTCATAAGGGTGATGACAAAAATTGCCAAACGAGAAGATTTCACGTCCTCCACCTTTTTTACTCCCTTACAACCATCCGGTGGTGGAACGAAGGGTTGTTGACCGTCGTAAGCGGCTCATTCATGTTGGCGCGCGAACATTGTGACCCACATTTTTGGGTTATGAAAGGTAGACGCCATGTCGTACGAAAGTGTATTGTTTGTCGTTGTTTTGGCTGCAAGAATTTCGACACTGAATCTCCAGCGCTGCCACAAACTAGAGTGACTGATGGATCCGTTTTAGATGTATGTGGCGTGGATTATGCTGGACCCTTGACTGTTTTCGATGGACAAAAAGTTTGATTTGCGCTCATCACCTGCGGGGTCTACAGGGTACTTCACCTCGAAGTTGTAACCTCCCTCAGCATTGAGGCATTTTTGATAGCTTTAAGGCGTTTAATAGCTAGAAGAGGTCGCCCGAAAATAATTTACAGCGTCAATGGTACATGTTTCCATGGGGCTGACATTACATTTAACTCAATTGACTGGAATGAAATTTCTAGAATGTGCACTGTGAAAAGAATTTGTTGTAAGTTCAACCAGGACCGTTGCTAGGCCTTCGGCCGCCCGCGTGCTAGAATTAATTCGGCCGCCCGCTCTGAAAATAAACTTTAAAAAATGAAGTAAATGTTGTAACTTGTACCGTTTTTATTAATAATAATAATTAAACATTAAATTATTTGTGCAAATTAGCACGTATAAAATACATTTAAACATATAATGCAAGTATGGAAGTAATATTAAATAAAAATAAAAAATAAACATAAAAAGAAATAAACGCTTAGGTCTAAATTGTCTATCATAATAAAACGTTATAAAAAAGGTACTTTTCTAGTTTTACTTTCCGCAAATTCTTGAATTGTGTCATTAATATTCAAACTGTCCAAAATATCATGTTCAATAGATATTAATGATAAATTTGTTAATCGTTCTTGCAACATGGTAGACCTTACATAATTTTTAATAATTTTTAATTTTGAAAAAGACCTTTCGCCGGTTGCAACTGAAACTGGTAAAGTTAACATTATTCTTAAAGCAACAAACAGATTAGGAAATGTTGCCATAAGGCTGTTCTCTAAAATAAATTGTAGAATATCCTCAGGTTCACGTTGTAAAGACTCCTTAAAATGTAAATTAAAAGCTTTAATTTCATTATATAAATCACTTCCGTCAATATCGGACTCGTTTAGGGATTCATCTCGAAGCTTTAAATCCATATCTTTACAGTTTTTCATTAAATCTTGGTCTGATATGTCACCGATTTCAAACAAAAAGCCAAAAATGTCACTATAACTTTGTAAACCATCAAACCTGTCACTTAAAGACGATAATATCTGATCAAGGACTTTAAAGAAAAAATTTATTTTAAAATGAATTTTGGGATCTCGCACTGCTTCGTCTTCATGCTCGTAATCAAATTGACGCGAGGTTCTACGACGACGCATGCTATGAACGGGCGGGAAATCCGTTTGTATTTCTAAATCATTTGCAAGTTCGGTAGCTCCTACAAGTACATTCATATATCCCTCATCAGAACGCATTTTTGAAAAAAAATCTATTAGGTTTTCAAGATAATCTACGCAAACTTTTATATTTAATGAAGAACTTTGCATCATTTTACTTAACACATTTACTTTAAATAAGATATCATGCCATGTAATTACTGCGCATAAAACTTTATAATCGTGCAGTTTGAGTCCCAATGCTTGTGCTTTATGTCTAGTAGATGCATCGTATAATACTAAGTTTTCCGAAATTTCAAATAACGCATCATAGACATTGCCGATTTGATACCTTAATGGTTTTAATGCATCGATTCGGCTTGACCATCTTGTATCACTTAGTGGTTTTAAAGTTAATGTTGGCACGTGTCGTTTAAGAACATCCCACCTTTTGGTCGATGCAGAAAAAAATACGTATAAATCTTGGACTAAATCAAAGAAACTTGTTGTTTCATGAGACACATTAGCAGCATCATTGACAACTAAATTTAACGTATGCGCTGAACAAGGAACAAAAAATGCACGAGGATTTATGTCTAAAATTTTCTTTTGCAAGCCATTATGCTTACCTCTCATGTTTGCCCCATTGTCATAGCCCTGCCCACGCATATTATAAATGTTCAAGTTTAATTGAACAATTAAATTAGTTAAAAAATCGCTTAAGCCCTCGCCAGTACAATCAGTTATTGGACAAAATCCCACAAAATGCTCTCTTATTTCTACCTTTTTAGATTCATAATTTAGAAAAACAAATCGAAATATAATTGTTATTTGTTCAGTATGGCTCACGTCTGGAGTACAATCTAATATTACAGAGTAATATTTTGCGGCCCTGATCGAATTCAATATAAATGTTTTTATTCTCATGCCTATTAAAGTAATTATTTCATTTTGGATCGTATTACCCAAATAATGACTCATGTGAATTTGACTCTCCTGTGATTTTTGGACACGAGATACATGTTCACGCATTACAATATCAAATTGCGCTATCATCTCTACGGCTTTCAAAAAATTACCATTATTTGGTTCGTATAATTTGGAAGAAGACCCTCTAAGAGCTAAACACTGTCGCGAGAAATATTGGATTATTGAAACAATTCTTTCCATAACATAAAACCAATATTTTTTTTCTGATTCTAAAAGTCTTAATTCCATTTGGTTGATGGTACTTTTTTGATTTAACATTTTAATTAATGATATCCACTGTTTAACGTTTTTGTTATGGCGAACACTTTGTTCGTGCCTTCCTAATATTTCTGATAGATGGTGCCAGTCAGAAAAGCCTATTTGGTTATTCAAATTGCCAATAAATGAAGTGCCAAAAATTTTGCAACAAAAACAAAATACTGCATCATGAGAAATTGAATAAACTAACCAATCTCTCTTAATTTTTTCACCATTTTTTAATGATTTATAATAATAATTTTCCGAAAACTTTCGTCCAGATTCACTAATGGGATATTTTAAGTTTTTAACTTGAATAGGTCCCCTTTCTACCAACATTTTTGCCATACTGCTAGTGATGTTTTCAGGCCACGTCCCTGGATCATCCGATACACTGATAATATTTACATCAATTTCATCTTCATGAGATAATTCAGCAGGCGGTTCGGCTTTTTGCGCGGTGGAAATCTCTGTTAAATTGACTTTATTAAACAATTCCGATCCTTTGTCATCAGAATCAAAATCTCTGGTTTCCTCCTCATTAGAGCCTCTAGCTTCTTCTTCTATATCTACATCCATGGACTGCATGGATGTGCCGCTTGTAGAGGGCATTTCTGTCGAAAATTCTTCAGTATTCGTTTCTTCGTCTGGATTCGTTTCCTTCTTTAAAAAGACATACATGGATCCTGCTAATTTCAATTTCTCCTCCTCACGTCTTGATTTTTGTTGTCGGTAATTAAAACCAGATAATCTCTTTGTTTTTCTTCGTTTCTGGAAATCAAAATTCGCATTATTATTTTTTAAATTTTTGGTATTATTGTAAATATGCATGAGAGAAAGCGCTCTCGATAAGATTAGAATTTCGATGATCGTTAGTTTTAGTTTCAGATGTAATTTCAGATTGTAAAATTAGTTTCAGATTGTAAAATGATTTATTAATTTTAATTATTTTATGAAAACTAAACAACAACAACAACGCACCTGTTATCTTCTTAAAATTATTTAAAAAAAGAAAACCGAATCCAATTCAATAGACATCAACTTAAAGTTTAAAAAATAAGACTAAATTTACTTACCATATTGTCCATATTTTCACTGTTCAATACCTCGTCTTTTTCTCACAACAATAAATTTAAAAATGATGTTTATGTCTTTACTAAACTTTAGTTAACACACTAACATTATTAATAACTAACATAAGTACAATAACGAAAATTAGTAATTATAAAACACGACACTTAACTAACGAATTTCGGACTCAAGATGATATAACTGATTCGTACGTAAGTGCAAAAATGTAACTGAAACTGACTGGTGAAACTAAAAGAAATAGTTTATCACAAAAATATTATTATTACCTACTCCTACTGCAAAATTAATGTATAACCAATGAGAAAAATCTACCACAATTAGGGGGTAGAAATGGGCGGCGTTAAGCACGAATAAATACCAAAAATAAACGCTATTACGAATTCATAAAATATTTTGCCCTAAAAGGTAATAAAATAAATGCTAAATTTGAGAATAACATGCAAGTACGTGATCAACAAAGACTATAAGATCGACGGCGCTGGGAAAATCCAGTAATTCTGTCTAATGTCTACTCAACAAAGAACTTTACAGTGGCTGTAAAGTAACAAAATAATTGCCTTTGCTACCTGCTACGCCCCAGATCTGAGTACTTAAACACCAATCAATAAATTTTTATGATGTGGGGATAAGTATGGAATATTGCACCAATTTTATACAGATCTTACTTGTTACTTCCGATATTTTAATTTTTTGAAAATGTTGGCAACTATAAACTAAGCAAGAGTTGGCCCTGTGAGGCCGCCCCAAAAATTGGCTGCCCGCGTTCCATGAACGCCTTGCACGCCCGCTTCCAACGGCCCTGAGTTCAACCCGCCTTCTGCTTCGTAGTGGGACGTATTTTTTGAGCGGATGGTGCAAATGGTGAAACGTGTGTTACATCGCATTATGGGTAAAGCCTCTTTGAAATTGGAAGAGCTTTAGACCGTACTTTGTGAATGTGAGAGTCAAATAAATTTCCGCCCTATCGCCTACATTTCTGAGAGAAATGAAGATCCCTTGCCTTTGACGCCAGCGTTGTTCCTGCAAAACATTCAGGCTTGGGAGACTCCAGATTGTGACACCATCGACAGAGGCAATCACAACAGAAGATTGCGGTATCACCAATCTCTGCGTGATCAGCTGCAGGTTCGTTTTCTTACAGAGTACTTTGATTCCTTGACATGGACTCACGGGAGTCATACACAAGAACCAGGTATTGGAGAAGTCGTCCTGGGTATCTGCTGACATGAGAAAATTGGACTGACCACTATCCAGGGTTATGAAGGTAATCCGTGGCTCTGACGGGAATATCCGTGCACTACATTTGAAGACATCCACAGGTGAATGGATTCGACTGCTTCTGAGAAGAACCCAAAGCCAAGGATGATTCTTTGAATGAAGTTTTTTCTCCTTCTAAAGTCCCAAATTGTCATATCACTCGCCGTGGACGTCTAGTAAAGAGGCCGTCGACGCTTGATCTGTGAATTATCAGTAGTAATACCACAAGTGATTGAATTTTCGCGATAAGTCTGTCGATTCATTTTTGAACGAAACTGAATTGTTTCGAGAAAACACCACGAGTCCGCAGGACGAGTGGTGTTTTCTCGAATCAATTCAGTTGAGATCATAAATGAAAGACAGACTTATGAGATAAATTCAATCACGAGTGGAATTTTATTAGACTATTTCACAAACAGAGTGAAAGATAATAAAATCTGAAATTCGGCAGGATTAGAGGAAACTGGCAAAAAAGTTGACCTGAGAAATCAATAAATTTCAATGAACAGAAAACATTGACATCGAAAGAAATACTACACTACCAACAATAACCATAACATACTGAAATATTTTTCAATTATAATTATTATAAATTGTACAGTTATTCTATACAATGTTTTCAGCTTGATTATTTGAACACGCGCTTGTACTTGCAATATTTGTTACATCTTGATTGCTATAATTTCTGACATATGCTATAAGTTTTTCGTGAAGTTGTTTACTAAGTTGGATGTAGGGTTTCAGCGAATTAGAGCTCGAATGTCCAGTAATTTTTATGGTTTCCTGTTCTCCTACTCCTCTACATAAAAGTTCACTGACTGCAGTTGCTCGATTTGAATGGTTGGTAATTTTTTGCTTTTTCACATCAAGCCCTATATTCTGAGCTGATGTTTTGGTCCATTCACTGATCGTATTGATCCCTAGAGGCATATTTTTGTACCAAGAAGTGCAATGATCACCAGGCTTCCAATGTCCATTCACGGTGAGAAACAACCTATTAGATCTTACATTATTACCTCGTTTTGAAATCATCTTTTTACAAAGTCTCACGGGGCACATTGTTGCATTTTGCACATTTTTAATCAACCATTTGCTGTTCGCACATCGCCGATCACCTCCTTGGCAAGTTTTTGAAAAGACTGTGTTATATTCGATTCTGCCGGTAGGCGCCCCCTTATTATCTAATTCTTCTTTAAAATAATCTAACAAACAATATGCAGCTTCACCTCCTCTCCAAGCAAGTTCTACTGCTGCGATATGGAAAAATTTCTTTTGAAGTCCTGTGGGTGTATCTTCATCCCATTGTGTACATATTGCTTGATGTTCTTCATGGGTCAACGGTGCCGAACTGATCTTTCGTTTCTGTACGTTACCTTGAAGCAACTTGCGTTTTGTATCTCGCGCATTTCTGGCCGATTGAAAAATAATATCTTTGAATGGGTCGAAACTTCGTCCATATTCATTATAGAATTTTTCTTGCAATAATCTAGCACTCACATTCCAAATCGTCTTCACAACACATTCCTTGTAATCAGAACCATAGATTTTCCTCATGTTGAAGCCCCAGTCCTTCAAAATAATAGCTAGTCTCTCGACAGGCGTTGCTTCATCTAATAGGTTTTTTCGTTCATCGCAAAATCTGGTAAATTGCTTCCAAATGTACTCCTTCGATTTCCTCGTATTTTTCGGTACATTTCCATCGATTTTTTCGTTGATTGATTCTATAGAATTCATCCCAAATCTACTCATTTTTGAATGCGTGCACAGCGTATTCACTTATATTTGACGTTTAACTGTCACATGCACTGTAAACAAATCTGAAAACACCGAACTTGATAGGCCAATCAGAGTCAAGAGTCAAGTTTGGTATTATCGGTAAGCCGAACTTGACTAGAGCTTCTGATTGGTTGATTTCGTAGGTGAGTGAAATAGTCAATGTAATTCCCCCAAGTTATAAATTCAATGTTTTTTCAACTCTATTGATTCTGTAATTTTCTAGAAAATTAGATGGGAGGATGTCGAGAACTGTGAGCTATGTTAGCGCGTCGTGCACCAAATAGGAACCGTTGAAGAGGAATGAAGTTGACAACTAAAGAATGACACGTCATGATTGTTTTTAGACTCTGTGTTCACGTTCCCTGAAAGTTAATTTTGATATTGTCAGTTATTGGTATTTTCCAGTAAAGTTTGCCTTTCAAAGTTTTGAATCGTTGTTTGATGTATTGTTTCACTCTCCTTTCCCACTGTACTAGAAATTTTACTTCCATAATTTTTATTTTTGGATAAGTTATTTGCGTCTATCGATTGGTCCTTATTTTCGATTTGGTTTTTGATAAAAATCTACTTGATACCTAATGTTACAATGAGTGAAAATGCTATATCTACAAAAGGTAAATATAATAACTGCTATTACTAACAGAAATTTGTGTGAAATGGGCAAATAACTATTATTATTATCATTATTAATATTATTATTATTATTATTATTATTATTATTATTATTATTATTATTCTCCTTCTTCTCACGTTTACACGGATTAAAAGTATGAGGGCTCACGCAAAACTCATACCTTATTGACTTATTTGATAATTTTCCTTACTATCCCATACGTTTCTAATATGGTTGATTTTTGCATTTCTAGTATTGTATGTAGTGGTAAGTTGTGTTTTTTGAATTCATTAAGTAACTCTGGTGGTATGAGGCCCGTTACTGAAATGACAACTGAGGTTATCTGAACTTTCTCCATCTTCCACATTGCCTTTATTTCTTCTGCTAGTTCGGTGTATTTCCTAATTTTTTCTGTATATGTTTTCTGTATGTTGTGATCCAGGGGATGAGCGATGTCTATTAGTGTTGTTATTCTATTTATTTTATCTATAATTATTATATCTGGCCTACATCAGAAAAGGATTTACTCAAGTATTTAGAAGAGTTTGTTTCCGATATTAGTGTTCAAAAGTTGAACTCTCGCCAACCACTTAAATACGCTTAATTCAAGATAACAGTGCCTGTTCTTGAACTAGAAAAAATTTTAATACCGGAAATATGGCCTACAGAAGTAATCATCAACCAGTTTTTTCAGCCAAGAAGAGTCATGTTCAATTCCGTGGAACAGACGAATAAACAGTAAATATAAGCAGCATCTTTCGGTCTTCAAAATAAGTTACATGAACTTTCAGTTTTCTTAACCGATCATCCATTTGATATCGTATGTTTTTCAGAACATTGGTTAGATAAGAATAACTTGGAATTATTCAAATTAAATGATTATAACTTCATTTCCGATTTTACTCGTTCTGGAAAGCAACATGGGGGAGTGGCAATATTTTCAAAATCACATCTAATATGCAAGGCAGTTGATCTGAAGCAGTTTTCTGTTATCTACGATGCAGAGTTTTGCGTAGTAGAATTGAAAGATACCATAATAATTGCTCTTTATAGATCGTCAAGTAGAGATAATTTTACCATATTTAAAAATCAAATTATTAAACTTCTTGAATATATTCATAGAAAATATAAAAACATTGTCTTGGTAGGGGACTTCAATTTAGACATTGCAAAGAACGACGATAAATCCAAAGATCTTGAAACAGTCTTCACAAGTTTCGGATTGCGCCATACGATTGAGGAGCCCACTAGAATAGTCTTGAATAGTCAATCCTGTCTAGATAACATAGTTACAAACATAGACCCTACTCTCACTAAAGTGGGAGTAGTAGATCCTCTAGTGTCTGATCACAACGGCCAATATATATATTTTAATCACCTATTGAATGAAAATGTCCCCATTACTAAACGTGTTATTGACGACACAACAATAACGGCTTTTTCTAATAAACTTTCCGAAGTTTCTTGGAATTATTTGGATGTTCATAGTATGGGTGCAGATAATTTGGCAGAAAACATATTGAATACGCTGAAACATATCTCTGATACTTGTTTTTGTGAAAAAACGGTTAAAACAAATAAATCTAATATCAAATTGTTCAACAACACATTGCGTAGTATGAGAAAGAATGTCATTACAGCAAAAAACAAATTTATGAATACTTATTCGGAAGGTGATTGGGTAAATTACAAAAATTTAAACAAAATATATAAAAACGCAATTCGCTCTGAAAAGAAGTTAGCCTACTCAAAGATAATAAAAGATTCGGATAATAAAAATAAAACATGTTGGACAATCGTAAATTGGGAAAGAAGATCTAAAATTAATAAAACCAAACAGTCCGCTATATCACCACAAAAATTTAATGAATTTTTTACATCGGTATCGGGAATAGTATTAAAATCTCTTGGTGATTCTCAATACGAGTCGAGTTTATTTTTAAATAAATTAAATAAACCTGCATTTTCATTCTTTATGAGTGCAATCTTGGAAAGTGATGTCCATGAGGCAATATTGATATTAAGTAATTCGTCATGTTTAGATTTTTACAATATAAATAGCAAAATATTGAAACGTTGTATACACTCATTGACATATCCACTGACCATTTTATTTAATAATGCTTAGAGGAAGGATCTTGGCCTGACTCGTTTAAAATAACAAAGATTATTCCATTATATAAAAATGGTGATATAGATTCTCCAGAAAATTTTCGACCCATAGCAATTTTACCGACGATTAACAAAATATTTGAATTGATAGTCAAAGAAAAATTAATCAATTACTTGGAAGATAAGTCACTTCTAACGGAATTTCAATTCGGCTATCGCAAAAATAAATCATGCATACGTGCTCTTCTTCGACTCTTAGATGAAGTTGTACAGAAACTAGAGGAAGGCGTCAACTCTGTTGCCACGTTATGCGACTTGACGAAGGCTTTTGATTGTGTTCCAGTGGATTCACTCCTAAATAAACTGGAATTTTATGGTATTAGAGGAAATGCACACAAATTACTGACATCTTATTTAAGTAATAGGAAACAGTATGTAGTTTGTGGAAACAACCAGTCTGATTTACGTAATATAGACAACGGCATTCCTCAGGGCTCGATTTTGGGTACAATTCTTTTTATAATATTTGTTAACGATTTACCAGAGGTTATTGACACATTTTGTATTTTATTCGCTGACGATACTACAACTTTATCTGATGGCACACAAGCTGGTGATAATATTTTGTTGAATCAGTGGTTCCTGGCAAATAAGTTGAAACTCAACGACACTAAAACTAAACACATTCTTTTTAGTTTAGAAAAATGGGCTATAAAATCAGAGCCAGTTAAATTATGCTATGGGGTAGCAGCACATCAGTGCACAAAGTATTTGTGCTACAAAAATCTGTAGTTAGAATAATTTACAATGCACCAAGAAACACTAATTGTAAAACAATATTCAAAAAACTTGAAATATTGCCGCTTCCGTGCTTGTATATTTTGGAAGTGTTAATTGAAACACATAAAAATCGATATGTTCTGATTAAACATGCAGATATTCATAATTATGATACTAGAAATAGTAAAGACATTGTCATTCTCAAGTCTAGACTGAAAACAACTAAAAATAATAAGTTGGATGTTACATTGTACAATTCATTTGTAAAATATTTTGAACATATAAATATAAGTGATATGACGAGAGTTCAATTTAAGCATTTTCCTAAGTCATTTCTGTTGAATTATTGTTTTTATACAGTTGATGAGTTTTTGGAGGAGTTGAATACCTGGGCTTAGTGCTTATATATTTGTTCCTTTTGTTTAATTAAATTTTTACGTTCAATTATTTCTTACCTTATTTTATATTTTAAAATTGTCATATTTCGTCAATATTTTAACTTTATGAAATGTATGTCTGTATTTATGTGAACATTTCACTTTCTATTATTTTTATTTTATTTTAAATTTGTCACTGTACATTTTTTAATATTTTTACTTTGTAAAATGTATTCATATGTACTACTCACTGACTTCTAATGTACTATGTATGTGAATGGGGTCAATAAACCATCTATCTATTATTTGTTATTGTTTTATCTGTTACAATTGTTCGGTCCCAGTAAACTTTGAAATTTTGGTTTTCATTCACTGCATCAGGTTTGTACTTATAGTAAGGATCTTCTATTGTTTTTATTTAGTATTTTTGAAGTAGATGTTTGTGTAAGATTTTTGCTGTAAGATTGTGTCTATTTAAATACTCTGTTTGAGCTAGACCGGAGCATCCTGATGTTATGTGTTGAATTGTTTCTGACGTTGCTTTACATATTCTACATTTGTCATCCTCTATGTTCATGTTGGTTATATACTTTTGATAATTTTTTGTAGCTATTACCTGATCCTGTATAGCACACATGAATCCTTCTGTTTCTGTGTATAGTTCTCCTATTTCAAGCCATTTAGTCGATAGTTGGTGTTGCCTACTGAGATAATGTTTATATCTGCTGTGTAGTTTTTTACCTTCGCATGTCTGTGTTTCTCATGAATGTTTTCTTGTCTGTATAATGTAATTGGGTATGCGTACTCAGTGGTGTGTATTTTTTGTCTGCTTGCTTGATAGCAACGTGCAGTTGTGAGTGTGCTTCCTTGTTATTGAAGTAGGTTTGTAGACTATGTACTTGAATATTGTGTGTAGCTTCTATATTCACCAAACCTCGACCTCCTTGTCCTCTTGGTAGGTATTATTATTATTATTATTAATATTATTAATATTATTATTATTATTAATATTTTGTTGTAGCAGCAGAAAAAGCAAAAATACGTGAAAAAGAAGGGAAGTAGAAGCTTCCATTCAAGTGTGGCTCTAGAGAGCAATTGAGAAAAGTAAAAGCCTTAAAAAAGGTATAAGCATGTATATAAGGCTTCAATATATGTATTTATTGTACATATATACGAAATTCATATATACAGGTGTATATATATAAATATTAACGAATGCTAATGGAAAATTCATTACTTTTATTTTAGGAATTTACCCTTGAAATGTGGACTTACTCATCTTAAGAATTAAGATCAACACATACTTCTTTATTCAATGAATAGTAAACGATTAGGAAAACAACATCATATTTGAAATTCATTATTCAAAATCAATTTGTTTTGTAGCTTTTTTATTCTAAAATATTCAACAAAGTACAAATTTTTAATATTTCTCAAATTAGTAAATTCATACCCAAACGGACTTAAAGTTACGCCTGGAAGACCTACATTTTAAGTCGTTTTGGACCTAAAAAATATTAACAGGGGATGTCTTAAAGGCGTTTTTAGTTTCAGAAAAGCTGTAACTAAGACAAGGAACAGACGCGACAAAAAACCTAAAGCAAATATTTTCAGTGTCTTCTATGATTTATAATTACTCCGCGTTTATTTAAACGACACTACGCGACTCGGCACGTTGAGACTTGTCTGTTTCTGCTGAAAATCGTTTGGCCAAAATGAGCAGATAGACATTAGTCAAGTTTTGTAATCAGATTGCAACGCACCTGTATTCTGATCGTTGATATTTCGAAGTTTTCATTAATAATCACGGATTCCGCTAATATTATTGTTCCAAAAGTATGATAAATGTCCTATGAGTCATCCTATAGAATAACTGGCACTTAAGAGGATACATTTCTAACTCCTTCATAACTTTAAAGGTACCTTTTCCTTTAGTGTTCGTTTCCACATAAGGTGCACCCAGTATCGTCTCTTTATGTTATCAATATTACCAATTTGTAATAAAGCAAGTGCATCTTCGTCCTCTGATGGTAAATGTTTTTATTTGACTTTTACATGTCGTTCAGATACGCGACTGAGTGTTTTTATTTTTTTGTTCAATGCCGGTGTCGCGTATTTGTTGCGTCTGTTCCTTAATGTTTTCTGATAGATGGGCGCCCGGCCTAAGATGTCTTCAAAACCTATGCAAATTCAAAAAGTGCATGTATTTGGAAGCAACACTTTTCATAAAATAATAATAATACTTTCGGAGATTTTGTTACTTCATTTTTTGAACGTATACAGAATCTTTCATACCATCATTCCGTCAAGAGAATTGACGTAATCTTCGATTGATAGGATGACGTTTCTATCAAGTAAGTTGAGACAATAACAATCGAAAGGAATGAAACCAAAGCAAATTGTTATATCAACTCCCTCAATTTTTTTCTTGTTCTCAAAATAAAATGCAGCTTGTTCAATTCCTTTGCACGTATGCTCCAACTTCCTTAAGAATCAATGCTGAAACACAGCTGTTCATTACCGGTGGATATGAAAAACCCACGAATTGTTTCAAGCTCCAATGTAATATGCTATTATTATATGAAGTATTGAATTTGGAATCTAAAAGTGTAGAAGAAGATTGTAGAATGATCAGCTATATTGTTCACGCTGTTCGTGGAAGGATTGAACAAGTAATGATGAATAGTCTGGATACTGATGCTTTCGTGCACTACAGTCACTTTGAGCATTCGTTGTTGAGAATTTTAGTATGAAGCAACAGGTGAAAAAAGAAAATATTTCAAGGTATCATTTAGCAGCTGAATCACTTGGCGAAAAAATGTGTGATATTTTATCCGTGCTACACGCTCCAATAGGCTGCGACAGTATAAGCCGATTTACAAGTAAGAAGCAATGTGTAAACGCTGCATTCGATGGATTCGTTCAGGAAGCTCTCTTGACTTTTGCAAATAACTCTGAAACTTCGATACATTTTAAAGAGATATATATTTGCCAAACAAAGATCCACGGCAGATGAACTTATCCATAATATCGGTTTCAATTTATATATAAACAAAGTAATTTTCACTTCTGATGCTTTGCATTTACATTGGTTAACCCTCCGTTGGTCGCGCGTGTATCAAATTGATACATAGTATTATTTTTCGTTAATATCTTAAAACTTATTGGATCTACGACTTTGAAGTATGCAATAGTCCTCGTGCAATTTGCTTCAAACCCATTCCTAGAAATATAAGCGGTAAGCACCACCCATTGGACCCTCAGGAACATGAAGGCGCCGAAAGGTCGGGTTTGTATAAATCTGATACGCGCAATGTGTTTGTTGCTTGAAACCACTGAGTCCAGATACTGACACACATTTTTTCCGAGATAAGACAGTGTTATTAGTTTGTGAATCTTTGATTTTGTATTTTGTGAATTGCTTTTTTTATAAAAGGAGTCAGTATTAGAGCTGCATCATGAGTGCGTCTAAGAAAATATATGATTTTTCAAAACCTGAAGACAATGAAGAATTAAATCGTTTACCTTTTGATGGAATAGATGAATTTAATAGTGCAATCATTGAAGGAGATATTAGTGACTCTTACGAATTTGAGTCGGATGACCACGTTGAAACGAGATCGGTTGATTCTGAGACAGATCATGAAGTCAGTGACGAAGAAGTTGCAGCGGAAAGTGAAGAAGAGCAAGAAGAAGCTAATTATTTTTTCGGTATGTAAAGAAATATCATCTAAACGTTTCCATAATTATAATTATTGTTGGTAAAGATGGAACCCGTTGGAGTAAAATTCCTCCTAGGCAAACGCGAATGCCGCCTCACAACATTTTGGCTAGATTACCGGGTGTTGTAGGTCAGACAGCGTTGGATGTTGATAAAGAAATTGATTGCTGAAATCTCTTTTTTAGTGATCACTTTTTGAATTTGATAGTATTGTATAAAAACCAATATATCAACATTATAAAAGAAAACTTTCAATGAGAACGCAATTGCCTTCCTACTGATATAGTCGAAATAAAAACATTTTTGGGTCTATTATATTTGGCAGGTGCTCTTCGTGGTGTCTGTCTAAACTTGAAGGATTTTTGGGCAACTGACGGCTTAAGAATAAATGTTTTTAGATTGTCAATGTCAGAAAAACGATTTAGATTCCTTCTGAGATGTGTGCGATTTGATGATCGGGAAACAACGACGGACTTTTAATGAATTAGCGGCAGTTGGAGAACTCTTTCCTTGTTTTATTGAAAACTGTTGCCTGCTTATCGCGGAAGATGTGCGTTTAGGCAGTACACAGCTTCGAAACCTAGTAAATACGGTATACAAATCTATTGATTGAGCGATGCAAAATTATTTAATGTTTCCAACATGGAAATTTATTGTGGTCAGCAACCGGAAGGACCGTTTAGAGTAAGAAATTCTTCCAAATATGTAGTCATGAGATTAGCGGAATCAATTTTTCAATATAGACGTAACATCACAGAGGGCAATTGGTTTACGAGTTTAGAATTAGTCCGACAACTCGAATCTAAGAAGCTATTTTATGTAGGAAGCATTCGAAAAAATAAATGATAACCTCCAATGCAACAAAATCTGGTGTAGATGTTGCAGACAAATTATGCGCTACCTATAATGTTACCAGAAACGCCAAAAGATGGTTTATGGTGATTTTTTATCAGCTTCTCAATGTGGCTGTATTCAATTTTAGGGTAATCTTTCTTTCAGAAGAATGAATATTGCACAAGACAAGATTTTTTGAGAAACTTAGTACTAGCTTCACTCGATCAACAATTGAGGAGATGAGCTCAAATGACAAATTTGCCGAGAGAAATTAGGAGTTTGTTGAAGACACCTGCTTCAAAAAAATCTGCTGAACTTACAGAAACGCAACCTGAAGCCAGCACTTCGTCCAAAAAAACGGAAGAGATGCCAACAGTGTCAAAGCGAAACTAGAAAAACTTCACTTTCTCCACATTGTTGTGAAAAATGTGCAACATATTTATGTGCTAAAATTATATGTAGTAATTGCTCAAATATTGATGAAGCAAATATTGAATATTCAGAAGTATATGAAACTTTGTAGTTCATGAAAGCATTTTAAAAAATCTAATAAATGATTTTATTGTTACCACTTGGTTTCTGATTTTTAAAAACAGTTAAAAAACAAGGTAAGTGGTAAGATTTTTGTTAGAATATTGGGCGTACAACTATCAGAACATTTATTAGTTTGGTAAAACTTGAATTATAATAAACAAAATATCAGAAATGAAAAAGTTTTGGATTTTCTGCAAATTTTATCATAAAATGTTAAAAAATTGGTGAAGTAATACGTCAAGCAAAGAATTAGATGTTACAGAGGTAGAGAGAGATAAATTTTAGAACACATAATCTTAAAAATTTAGGATATTTTGAGAAAAACACAAATTTTTTTCAGATGTATCAATTTGATACACGCGCGACTATTTGTGTCATATATACTCACGCAACTAACGGAGGGTTAAGAGCAGCAGCTCAAACAAATTTGAGAAGAAAT
The DNA here is from genome assembly GCA_963921935.1 of Galeruca laticollis. Lineage (NCBI taxonomy): Eukaryota > Metazoa > Arthropoda > Insecta > Coleoptera > Chrysomelidae > Galeruca > Galeruca laticollis. Next base: position 218,304,809 of record OY998178.1, on the reverse strand, counting down.
TCCTCATAACCAATATATGAGCCTCTGAACAATCTCCAATGAAAGACGAGATGGAAAGCTGCACCTTGTGCAAATCGCAAAACCATCTGTGCCAAATTCTTTAATCAGGCCTCGCAAATGTTAAGCTAATTGCACAACAATGTTCTGTAGTTAAAAAAACCCATAATAATTGTATCTTTCTCTGCAAATGCATCGAAAGTCATTATGAAAACCTCTAAAAGTGTCAAATTTTGTTCTTTTATATTAGTTATTATGTGTAAACTACCTATTTTTTGTTCACAATGATTGAATTTATATTGTGTTATGTTATGATCATGCCGTTTTTATTTCATACCTCACCCAAATAGCCTTTTGATAGTCAAGAACAACGTTTTTTTGACAGCTACAGCGATGGAATCGGAAACTCCTATTATAGGGCCGAATAAAAATTGGCTACTTCCGTTTGGCAACCTCCACGATATCAACAGTTTTTGCAAATGGAATATCTCTTGGCACGGATGTAGCGTTCATGGCGTTGTAACTCGCAAACTGTGGATTATGCGAAAAAAACATAAGTAGAGAATGTTCAGCTCTACAACACAGCATAACCAACAGTCAACATGGAGACTTTCCATGTCTGGTTACGTTCGCGCATATCTTCCGCGTTGACATTCCACCATTTTATGAGGTGCCAGACTTTCTCATTGTGCCATAGATAACCTTTATATACGGACATTATGCTTTCGTCTTTACTGTGTCATAGATAACCTTTATACATATACGGAGAATACCTGTGCTCTATGTGTGTTTATATTTGCTGTATTGTATCGTGGATTTTATTGTTTATTTGTTTATACCCATGCATGAAAAAATTCCCTAATATCATATCTTTGGAAATTATATGGTTAAGTGAGTGAGTTAAATATATCAATAGAAATTTCAAATCTCAGAAAAATATCGAGGAAAAAAGAAGAAAAACAGACTTACAATTTGGAGACAAGCATGAATATTTGAAAACAGATTATTTGTATTCATCTTATTTCATACAAAACGTGAAGAATTCCTACTCAGTTTTATATTCTAAGTAAAATTAAAATAACCTTGAACTAAATGTTTGGTAAGAACTTAGTTGATGTTTCTCAACAGAAACAAGATATTTATATTGACAAGTTGTAAACTTCTAAAATGCAAGTGAAGGAAAACGTCAATGAACAAAATCTATTTCAATATTTTATGGAAAAAATTATTTGGTCAAGTAGATTCCCGAGTAGATTTCGGGACAAGTAATTTTATATTCAGTGAGGTTTATCGAAATTATATGAGCAATTTTTCAATCTGGATATAGAAAATTTCAGAACGTATCTGTCCAAAACCATACGCTAGTCCTGTCCTCTTATCGGCACCTCCCAAACGGCGTCTCGATACTTTTCCACATCAAAGGCGGCATGGCCGAGTGTCCATGCTGATTGTTTGGTTATGCTGTGTCTACAAGTTTTATAATAACTATTTGCGCAGCTAGGTGAACTTTTATCAAGATACTCAACGAAATCCACGTTAAAAAAATTTGGCGCGCTGTAACTGGGAGAACCCAAACTTTATCGAAAAAATCTCAAACAAAAAAGATGGGGAATTCGTTCTCTATTAAAAAGCTCTCCATAATTTATATCGTCGGATGTACCGTTCCAGAGGTATTCAGAAAGAAAACCGGAAAAAAATCTGTCTATAATTTCGTCCGGCAACCTCCACGAACTCATTTTTTAAGTTTTTCTTGATTATAATCGTCAATCAGAATCCGGTCAACGCTTTTGCAAACGGAATGTCTTCTGGCGCTTATACTACTTTTAAACTATTTCACAGAGGGGAAAATTATTGACTTTTCTCATACAAATTTGAAGGCAAAATAGAGAGAGAGAGAGTCAGCTGAATATGAATATGTATTTTTGAACATTATTTGTACCTTATTATTTATCGTGAATTGTGTAATACTGAAAGTCACAAATTAGAGACATTGAACTTTTTAATAAATTATCGCTTTTGTTTTTCAATATCTTCCAACAGAATGAAAATAAACACTTTCGAATGAAGACAATCCTATTTCTTCACTCCTAGATCATTTCATTCTATCAAAAAGATAATAATTTTGGTTTCGGACCTACCACGAATGTTTAACTTTTGATATGATTTCATTTGTTGAAATATGCTATTCTATCATTCCTTTATTGTAGTCATGTTAGTAAAATATAATAAACCGTATTATTTATTTGTAATCTGAAAGCGTCCTGAAATCTAAAATATCGTCTAAGATTCGCCCGAAGTTCGATTATCTCATTTCCGCCAGCCGAGAGTGTGACATAGTTGCAATTAGTGACCTAAATGGCTGATCTCCGCACCCTCGTGTGACCATTCACGGGACAAACGTTCAGACGTGATCTAGACAAACATTGGAATTTGTACCTTTTCATTACCCTCAAGTGTTCGGTGTTCTACTTCTTTTTCTATTTTTATTTCATTTGTTCCAATCGTCCTGATACATTTAACAGCAATTTGGCCATTTGTTTGTGTGAGGACGACATGGAATTTATTCAATTCGTTGGTGGATATAGCTTATAAAAGCTGAAAAAGTTTTTAAGAATTCAGCTTATATAAAATGCGACTCAAACTACTAGAAAATATTAATATTGCTTAAAGATTCTGAAGAGAGGAGAAATTTTCGTAATGTTTCAAATTATTCACTTTTATTTCTAATGAGGATTTTTATATCTTGGATCACAACTAATAATTGGAATCCTCATTTCTAGATATTGAATTATTATAGAATATTTACCAACTGTGGATGGTACAAAATATTTATTTTATCTGCAATTTTCCATCTCAAATTATATGTTTTCAATGAAATTAACTGTCTCGACCCTTACTTCGTGGAATCTACTCATTTTACTGTTTTAAATGAAACTTACTGTTTCTAGTTAATTCCAAATAGAGATAATTGACAATTGTTTCGATATTACGATGATATTTAGGTAATATCGAAACAATTGTCAATTATCTTAGAATTTTTAAAATATTTTCAATATATTGTGGAATTAACTAGTAACAGTAAGTTTCATTTAAAACATATTTTTTCAATAACAAAAACTTGTCAAATCTTTATTTCAATGGGTTTAGTGACTATATAATTCCAACAAAGTGATTACTCGTAATGTTTCTAACTTATCGAAGATTTGCTGTTATCTTTATTCATTATTGAAATAATTGAGACTGCATCTTCTGATAAATGTAATGAAGGGACTCTAGCCATGGATTACGATTTTTCTGCCAACTTATGCAGTAGGTATATCATAGCATGTACGTCGCGTAATATTGCATAAGTATTACAGTTTTCTGTTTTTGTCTGGTTTAATAAGTCTATAATATATCTAATGCCTCCAATTCATTCATTATAGTCTATGTTGTCAAGTTTCTGCCGGAGTAAAACTGTTTTAGGAAATCCCATATTTGACGTGTCGAAACTCATCACGTCTATAATCAAATGGTAGAAGGACTAAAAATAATGATGGACTTACATGTACATTTTTCTCTTTATGCCCTTCGTTTACGAAATATAGAGTTGGGATTGAAAAACTGTTTTTAATTTATAATAATTGAATGGCTCATTGGAAATTAGTAGTATTTTAACCGTTTATAAAAACACACTTTGCACACTTCTTGGCAAAGCCTACAATATACTTGGGAACTCAGGTACAGCCTAAGTTTAATAGTGGATGCGGCAACTTTTTGGTAGATACAACTTTTCTCAGTTATAAATGCAACACTTGACTTTTTCGAATATTTTTAGAGGTACCAAGTCTTCTTGTGACATCTCGATTAAATTAACGGTTCAACAGATACGGACAATTTTATGTCGCACTGCACACCTATTGGCGCAGTCAAATTTTTTTTGAATGAACAATTTTCTGTATTAAGATTAAACATCAACAAAGGCTCATGGTTATTGTATAGGCAGGTATTATAGGCAACCGCTTGATAGGTCCATATATCGTTAATGATCGTTCAAACGGACAGTCTTATTCACAATGTTTGCAGGATATTCTGCCAATATCATTAGAGGATGTACCTTTGCAAAAGCGCCGATGTATGTGGCTTATGCACGATGGAACGCCCTTTCACTTCAGTCGTGAGGTACGTGCCCGTCTAAACAATATTTTTCCATTTTTCTAGATAGGTGGAATGTAAGGGGTGGCAAATTCTATGGCTAGCACGTTCGCCAGATATCATCCCATGCGATTTTCATCTGTGTGGTCCTCTAAAAAATTTAGTCTACAATACAACTGAAAAAATAAGAAATGAATAGTTGATAGAATACGTTTTTACTGCAAAAATATCCGAAATAATCCGGGAATGTTATTCCAAGTACCGAGATCTAATCTTAGTCGACTGAGGAAATGTGTGACTGTTTTAATATCTTTAATTATTTGATCACTCGATTTTTCAATCTGTTAGTGGAATTTAGTTGTTATTTTCAGTTTCAATAAATTTACGCCCATTTTCATTAAAGTTTTTTATAAATCAACAATGTAAGTTAATTTTCATGAATGTAGACTACATCGATTTATTATTAATTCACTAATAATAAAGGATGCTTCACGTAATCGTACATTCAAAAAAATCTGAATACGCCAATTGGTGTACAGTGGTCAAACTGTTAATTTTATCGAGGTGTCACTAGAGGGCGCTCTAGAGGTATGTCTAAAAAGCCCATTGTTGCAGTTATAACTGGAAAAAGTAAAATTGCCGCATCCACCTTGGAACTTAGTTCATACCTGACCTTACTAGTATAGTGTGGACTAGTTTGTAACGCCAAAAGTGTGCAATTATGGTGTTTATTGACGGTAAAAACTTTACTAATTTCCAATCAGCCATTTTATAATTACAAATGAGAATACATTTCTAATTTCCGACTTTAGTGCCCTGGAGTTTGTTAATGAAGGGCGTAAACAATTTTTCTTACAACCACATAGGAAAGTAACACACATCGCACTCTCTACTCCCATAAAAAGTGACCGTTATTGTCACGCGTGCGAAAAGTACTTTCCGCACTAGTCCGGAAAGTAATTTTCCGCACGGCTGTCAATAAGCCGTTAAACCCGTGAATCCTGTAAGATCTACAGATGTAATTATTAATTGCTCTTCCTTATTGATATTATTTACATAAATACTGGACTAAAAACTAATTATTTATGAAAAATAGAGAAAAAAAAATTGTTGACGCCTTCTGGTCATCATACCAGATACTCTTCCAACTGAGCCAACCCAGATTTGAATTATTGTTGTCAGACATATGTAATTATATCTCGTGAGTCGATTCACATCAATCTAATTATGATATTTCTTACATTTTCATTTTATTAAAACAAAATTCAGATATTTTTAAAGTTCAAGTAATTATAGGGATAGTAACGAAATCCTAAAACTGTTAATTTATTGTTGTAACAATTGTAACGGGTTAATTTTGACACTATGACTACCAACTCAGTCTTTTTTTAAAAAAAATATATTAAAAGATCAGATTAAATTCTTTACTGGATAATTATTAACAATATAATATAAAAATTCACCTATTTGGCATTTTTGTAACACTTTGTAACTAACACACATGCTTGTATAAATATTTGCAGATTGTGAACTATGTTGATTTTATTTAACATTTTTTTTTTGATTTATGGGTTTTAACAGGAGTCTTTTAACAGTATTGTTGTCGTTATCTGTTTCTGTCAGCCCAGAGTTCTAGTGATTTCTCTGCCATCATCTTCCTGGTGAAATGGTGCAGGCTGTAGCCGACATATCATAACATCTTGACAGTAATTTTGTATCAATCACTATTGAATGCTAGGTAAGTTGGTAAGTTGTATCTTCTGATACAAAACGAGCGCCGCTGTAAATAGACTAGTGTTAGTTATTCTTTTTTAACTTACATTCTTGGGGTATTAAGGGGTCTTTCTCTCTCTTTTGGATTTTACAGTAGATATAAATAACCGTGGGACTACTGATTTTTGTCCTGGTTACATCATTGTGGCCTCAGTAGTCCAAAACTTACATTCTAAAACATGTTACTAGTATTAGGTTAAAGTAAATTAGTTGATTAACTTTACATACTTTTCATTCAGGATAAGGGTATGTTTAATCCTCATTTGTTGACCACGCTGATTCCTGTGAATATTTCCATATTAGATTACTTCAGGTTAGGCATAGATATCGTTTGATATTGTGAACATTTAACCATAATACGTTAACTGTCTAGATCCCATCTGATTTGAGCGATAATTCGGATATTTCTTCGTACGTTAACATCTGCAGACGTGCTATGGTACTATTATTATTTAAATCCATTTAAATAATTTCTAATATGTAAGCACTTTGTTTATGTTGTGTCAGTTGGAATTGACAATCGCTCAATGACAGATATGCCTTCAATAAGAGCGTCCGTTTGTTCGTTTCACACTGGGAGTAGTCGAGATCTTTGCATAGCATTTGTTCTGTGACTTTACGAGTCATAGACAATTACGCTTACGCACAGATTTCCTCTCTGATGTGTTCGTAGATGATATGTGGACATTTATTGGAAACATTTTTGGGGTTTATCGACTTCTGTTCGATGTCTTATGTGAATTGTAGTTCTATGCTCCGCGGTTAAGACGAATTCATGTCTGCTGGATTTCTATTGGTTGGAAACTAACTCGAGTCTGCGTTGTGAAATGTACTTTAGGGACAGGAAGAATGTTAACGTCACTCTTCAATTTGATTCCGAAGATGTCTAGATGATTGTCAGTTAGTGAAACGGTATTTAATTTTATACATGGTATTCGAAACCATCCCAGTTAGGGGAGATTATTGAAACCGTCATAATTTATTCGGGAAGCTATTGGTGATAGTATTTTTGGCAGATTTCACGAGATTTTGTGGATAATGGTCGATGTTTGGTAACCATGCTACCTGACTCTTTGAGAGGAGATTATCAACTGGAATCTTGGTATCTTTGTTGGATTTTTCAATTCTGTATGGAAGAGGCGTTTGTTGGAATATATTGAAATTTTGGAACCCTCGATTAGAGGTAAATAAAGTTTCATAGTATTTTTGTATAGGTTATCTAGAACATTCTCACTCATTTTCTATTACAGAAAAATGACTATGGGTGGGTTTAATTTGGTAACTATTAGTATTTTTTTAATTCTTTGTAAATTAGTATAATCTATTTTGTACAGTTCAGGGTTATTTTTCTCATTTTTTGTTTATAGTAAAATAGTCAGTCACCTTGAACATAATAAAAAGAAAACATCAATGTTTTTATGACTATTAACTAGTTCTGTCCTACTTACAGATAGCGTATTTCAAATAGTAATTTAAATGGTTTAACCGAGTAGTTAGCAGTATATAGCATGTCACATAAGATATTGAGACATGTACTTGCAATATTCTTAGCTGAATAGTTGACAAGTATCACTCTGTTTTATATCTCTATGTACTGCATGTAATCACATATTTTTTTGATATATATATACAGGTCATTTTGTTAGATTCGATATAACTTTTATCCACATACTAAATATTCATGTTTTTGTAAAAGTTTAAGTCAATTAGTAGGACACTAGGGAACAGCATTTTTTTTCGGTTGTTAGATATGTAAATAAATATTTTTTGAGCCTCAGGCCATATCTTCGAATAGTAAATATTTGATAAGTGATTCATTTATGTTATTTTGGGAGGGTTAGGAAGTTGTGTCTCATTTCTGATGCACCTTGGTCTTTTTAGGGTTCTTCTCCTACTTGTCAGCTAGGGGACGTTGTCTTATTTTGGTTAGGACATACTGGACTTGACTGGAACTTCACTCTGGATTTGGGAGGCTGTAATAAGAGGCCGCCAGTAGTTTTGTTCGATTTATTGGCAACCGAGGGTTACTTACTTCATTTGCCTTTGCAGTTCAATACAGCGAGTAGTAGGCTTACATGAAGAGGATGTATATACTGGATAAGTGATATTAATTGTCTTTTCTTACATAAATTCAAGATAAGTTATAGTTTCAAGGGGGGGGGAGCATTATTTAACTTACATGTTGAGGATTTTACTAATAAAACTAGGTTTTATTTAAGGAACTTATAAGGATCCTTAAATAAGTGAAGGTATCTTATGATAGACCTACGCACTATACCAACGCATTTTTTTTCATATGAAAAACACCAGTATACTGTGAAATTTTATATTTATATGCTGTTGTATTTTTTTTGCCTTGGATCCAACGCAAAGTATAAACACTCCATTTTTGATAACTTGGTGAATTCATGTATTCAGGTGATCATTGGTGAATTTGCTATTGCAAAATAATATATATATATATTGTCTTTTAATGTAAATACATTTTATTACTGTGGTCTATATTGTTGCACCATAATACAAGTATTTTGAATAAGTATAGTTTTCAGGGGACAGGGGAAAATTTTCAATTGTAATTTTTGGCTTTTAATGTAAATACATTTTATTACTGTGGTCTATATTGTTACAATATAATACACTGTATTTTACTAAAGTTTTGGAACTTTATACTTAATAAAGTGAATGTAAGTTAGGTTGTCTTTGCTTTCCTCACTTTTGTCAAATTTAAGTTTGGAAATTTTCTTTTACGGCTCAGATAAATTTAACTGGCGCCTAACAATTAGTTTTTTTTTTCTTAAATTCAACATCCCAGATTTGAGACGTTCACCCACTCCCGTCTCCACTTGAGTGAACCGGAGCCACATCGGTTGACATCTGGGACAACCGAAACTTATAAATATAAAAAGTTCATTATACAATAACCAATTCACTTTTAATTTTTATGGTTCCAAATAATTCAATTTGTTCCCCAGTTGTATCTAATAAGTACTTACTTATTGTAATGTTTTCCAATAAACAATAAATTATCGTTATTTCTTTATTTCAATATAAAAGTAGTTGTAAATTCATGTGCACTTTTCATAGAAACAATATTCAAACATATACTGTCACAAATAAAACGTAAGATTAGTCAGGCAACTCAATATACACGATCTGATATTTACATATTGTTTAATAATATGGGTGGTCGTAGAAAAAATATTGTACATTACTTGTGCAAAAGTGACTTTTCACTCTCGTGGGATTGTCGCACTCGTGTAAAAAGTGTCACTTTCCGCACTCGTAACGTAATATACTATTTTATATGAAACACCATCATAATTTCTAGTCTCTATCATCTTCCAAGTTCTTGGCACTGGGATATTTGTGTGTTGATCAAGTATTCAATTTACAAAGTGATTATGAATACAAGATGCATATTTTTCCTCATGCATATGGAGCAGACATACAACCATTAAATCATTTTGACAGCCATTTCATAGTACTTAATAACCCCGTGAATGTCACTTTAAAAGGCCACGTTTTCGAGCATTGCTTTTATTTTTGCAAGTTGATCAAATACAAAAAGTTGTTGTCAGCCAAATGTTATAATAAAAAGGAAAATAATAATTATTACTTCTCCTGAATTGATTCAATACCTCTCATATTTTGTTCCAATTTTCTCATCCAGAAGATAAGACTTTGAAATTATCCTCCTTCTCCATATTGCGGCTAACCCATTGTAAGAACAATTCTAAGAAATTTTTTCCCAATTTTTGATAGCGATATTCGAATCACAAAATTTATGATGAACCTTATTATAATTATAAATATACATACGTAGATGCAGATATTTACGAAAATTCGGTAATTGGATCATAAAAATTGAAAAGGAAAACGGTTTACCAAAATATTTATTAGAATGTCAGAATAAGTTGAATTCAAATTATATACCCAATGGTATATAGAAAATGTATCCATCATTATTATCCATCATTAACCTTCAGCTTCAACTTCACCACCTTCTTCACCACCTTCTTCGCCACCTTCTTCAGCACCTTTGGCTGCCACTGCAGCTATTAAGGCTGCTCCTATACCACTACCATCTTCAGATAACATTACTTTACATGTGTAGGGATCTGGTTCAAGGAGTTTTGGAAGTTGTCGCATTATAATGTCATGGAAATGTGGATGATTTTTATATAGAGTACCATCGATACCAACTGTTGTTTGAGGAGACTCCATTTTCCTGATCAGAGTTGTAATCAAACATGCTACTAATACGGCAGCTCTCGTTGAAAAACATTGACACAGGTATTTGAGATCGAGATGATCTTGTTCGGTAGCATCTGTCATTCCTAAGCTATCACAAATTTCTTTAACTTTGGTGAAAGTGCCTGGTGGGTCTGCCTCTATTTCCGAAACAAACCTAGTTTCGAATGTATGAGGGGTATTGAAATCATCTGAAAGTGTGCCCCCGAACATGATACCTTCATTAGCAAATCTAACAGCTGCCAATCTAACAAGTTCTCCCAGATACATCCCTGATATCATCTTTTCGTGTAACTGTCTACCAGGATTAATGGAACTTTCATCAACATCTACATCGTACTGTGTACGACAAAAGTCCAAAGCACCATCATCACCAAACGCACCAGATTCTAAATTTATTATAACAATACCAGTACCTGTATCTGGTTCATCGAATAGTTCAGCGTTCGCTTGCTTTTCCACATAGCAACCATTGGTACCAGTACCAACTATGAGGCCTATTTTGCAATCCGGATCTTTAAAAGCGCATGCCATCAAAGTACCAGTAGTGTCGTTAACAACAGCAGCTACGTTTATCTGAATATCTCCCCGTCTGGTTATAGCATCTTCCAAAAGTTGAACCACGTTCTCACCTATTACCCCTTCGCAGTTGAATCCTTTGGTCCACCGTTCGAGGATCCCTACCTTAAGACCTTTTTGTTCTAATGGAAAACTAAAGGTGAAACCTAAGGGAAGATTGTCGTTGTTGACCCCCTTCTCTGTAGTATAATCTGCTAAACATTCAGCTATAAAATCAAATAGACTTTCACCTGGTCCTGTCATTATTTCCTCTGATATACTGAAGACTTTTTGATCCATTTTATACGCTTTGTTTGCAATCTCCACCATAAGAACTCTAAAATTACTTCCACCTAGATCTAAAGCAAGGTATTTTCCAGACTCCGTTCCATCGGGCAAATTTTGAACATATGTTGGGAAACATTTTACAATTGAATCCGGGTTAGTATCTTTTCCCAGTCCTCGTTCAATATTTTCTAGAAATGATTTCATATATGTTTGCATTTGGTCTTCTGTTATGATAAGTTCCCCACATTTTTCTTTCAATTCTTCTCTTGCTGGTATTACTTCGGCAGTACGGAGGTGTGGTGGATTACAAGTTTCGCTTTTGCAAGAGGACATTGGAACTTGGATACTTTATTGGTTATTTTATACAAAAAATTTGTAAATTTTTATGTATCAGAATTGTTTGACAATTATGTCAAACCATAGTCTACTTATTATGGACACAGATCAACGAGACTTCCGGTTAATTGATCCCGTGTAATGTGAGTTTCTATAGTTAATAGAAATGTGAAATTTTGAGGTCAAGTGCTTTCTAATTTGTAACAAAAAATGAGCTCCAAGAATTTTAGTAGTATCTTTCAGGACATAAATTTGAGAAATGTCATAATACTTGACTCATATTGAAATGTAGTGGAATTGTTTCACGTTCCTCCTAAAATTATCGTCCATCTATACTTTTCAATTTATTTGAGATGTCAAAGCACAGACATTGTAACGTGGTCCAAAATGACAGTAAATATTGTTCAATCATGTTGGTACTACTGTTGTAAGCTTCAACCTTTAAGTGTGACATATTTGATTTTATTATTTTTACAGGACTAATCATATGTTATGAAGATAATTGGTGAATCAAATATGACTGGTGAACCTTTATTTTTAACGATTGCTTAAGTAAATAACAAACTGCTAAATATCGTTAGAGATTCCAAAACATGGATCAATTTCCTTAATTAATAATCTATTTCAATGAATAACGTGTTTTTTCATAGAAATCATTTTTGATGTTTCGACTTTATCAATAATTTTTTTATATTGACAACTCTAATGTATAAACTCGTCACTTACTACATGAATATCAAAATCCGTTTCAATCAAAGACGTAGAAAAAGGTAGACCCATTTATTTTTGTACCTAAACTAAATGCTGAAGCTCATTTTTTCTCCCAGTAGGAGCATTTTAATAAACCTGAATCACACACTACAAAAGTTACTACATTCTGAACGATGACCTAAAATACTAGCCATAATGAAATTATACCCTCTGGAAAATAATTAACCAGAAACCAAATAATGATTAGGCACCTAAATACTTGGAACCAAGCGTATGTAGTTTATTGAAATCGAAAGAAACAATACAACGAATTGTAGAAATAAATCAATAAATAATTGCAAGTACGGCGACTACTTTTGCAAGGAGGTAAATGACAGTTGTCAAATCTTCTGCCACATGAATTGAAGTTTCAAGTTACAAAGGGAAAAATAACATCCTTATAAAATTGGGATGAATTCCGAGCCATACCTCCATAAAGGGGAACGAGATGGCAGATACGCTCGCCAAGGAAAGTCTTGAGTTCGATCATATAAATTTCAACTTGGTTGAATATAGAAATATTTTACCTAATATTAAATCTGATATCTACGAATTATGGAAAGAAGAATGGAGAGAATTGTGTGTTTTGAAAGGTCAACATTTATAGAGGCTATTGATTCACTTTCCTAAAAAGCCATGGTTTACTGAAAGCCAATTGAACAAATCTAAATTATCCACTTATTCAAGATTAAGAATTGGGTACTGTTATTCCAAAGATCACCTAAACAGAATTGGACTGGTAGAGTATCCTTTGTGCGATTGTGGAGCAGTAGCTAATCTTAACCATATTTTTTTTGAGTGTGCAATTAACAAAGGTGTAAGGGACAAATTTTATATAGACATAATTAAATGCTTTAACCCGCTTGCTATGGTGCTTAATCTAAATTGTATATTGAGAGAGACTGCTGATTGTGTAGTTTTGTTAGTTTGTAAGTTTCTGAAGGACTTTAACTGTAAATTGTAATTGGCTTTGTAATTTTTTGTGACTTTAGATTTTCGCATCAACTGAAATTTAATGTGAATTGGAAATCTATGTAAACCTTTAACTTTCAGACAGGAAGGAGTGATGACTATGGTCAGACGCACGTGAGTGCAACTTCTTTCAGTGATTATAATTATCTAGGTAGGAAATTTCATCTGGGTAGATAGTTCGGAAGAACTGAGCCCAAGTTCTCAAGAAAGAAGATGAAGAAGAACTCACACAATTGTTTGATTATACGTCAAAAGTGCTGAGTAAAACCGCCTGTGATCTAACCAATCAGGAATATACAGAATTGCACAATTAAATTCAAATCACTCCTCCGTTTGATTTCCCTCGAGAAGAGTTGCATTGGCGCCTAAAATTTAGTATAAATGAAAGATAAGTTTTAGTTCACATTCGGTCTCTGGAGACGGTAACTTGGTTATCGAAACCGTGTCAGAGAGTACAATTGTGAGTATTGGTGTAATTGTAGTAAATAGTCTGTTCAGTATGAATATCACCAACGGTTCCATTAATTCCAATTGAGTAAGTACACATTAGAATTGTTACTCAAAGTATTCAATTGATAATCAAGTAACAATTCACTTCCATCTCGAGCTAATTAGGGGTTATATCCTAAAATTGACTTTTTAAAATGATACTTTATTGAAAATAGTTACACTACTTAATAACAAAATAAACGGTTTTTTACCATTCAAACTAACCTTTCCGCATATGTAACATGTCCTTAATAATATCCTACCATGAAATTGGTCACTTATATTCACTTCGGGGGCTGTATCGTGCTAACGAACCGAAATTTCTACAAAATTGTAGTATATCTGGATTTATACGACATGTACTAGCTCTGGTAAGTTAAAAATCAATCCATGCCCCGGGGTCGGGTGGAGGGGACAGGAAGTGGTTCACCTCAAATCTTCCATACAACTTTCAGGGAGGGGGTTAGTCCTACGCGACACGGCACGTCCCAATGGCTCCTAGGGTGTTTTCAGAGAGCGTGGTCTGTTGTGGGACATGTGCCATTAGGGTTGTAAGAGACGCACGATTTAACAACGATCTGGATAAGCAATGGATAGGAATCAATGTGATCGAATAGTTGCTCGCGGATCACGAAGGACTAGAGGAGTAAGACTCAATAAAAAATCGTCGTCGAATTTCATCCAATTACCGCTGATCTTCAGTCAGTCTTGGGATGGAAGCATACAGTATCGTTGTCTCTAAAACTCTTAATAGCTTCCACTAAGGTATGCCAGTCACTCCTACATACTTCATTCTTCCACATCTAAATTCTTATTCCTATTTTCTTTGTTACAATTCATACACTCCCTTTTTCTGAATTCCCATTCAAAACTTCTATATTTACCACGATCTGAATAGTCGCCGTTTATTACGCCATCGAATTTTAGCTCGCTCCTGCCAACTTTTCTGTCTCATCTATCTATCGGCTAGTAGGCTGATACTCCTGTCTTAAATTAATCCTTTCAATTCCTTGCGGCATAGGGGAGGCAGCTATGACCGCGCTAACTGGCAGCTACTGCGTCCGGAGGCAACCGGGAAAACAATCCTCGTTGTGAGCCACCGTGGCCATGGGACAGAATATGGATAAAGAGAATATAAAAATGAGACAGGAAAATATGGATGAAGAGAAGGAAGAAAAGGGGATTTTTGGTAGGTCAGGAATAATGAAACGTACGCCGGATAAGATGAGGTCGTCGAGTGAGGGAGATCCAAGTAGAGACCCTGGGAAGAAGAGGAAGGAGGTATCGCCTCTCGAGGATAAGGAGCAGAAGAGGAGTCAGAAAGAGAAAGGAAGGGTGGGAGTGGAGATTGGAAAGGAGGAAGTGGGGGAGAGTGTGTTACTTATAAAAAGTTAGATACAATTATTTTAAACTTTTATGCCCAATTACCTCTCTTTTTATTCTTAGGGAAGGTTACAGCACAGTTATTCGAGGGTACAAATAAAACGATATGGTTTGGTTGTTCAACTATACTTAGTTCTGACTTGCAAACAATAATAGCAATGTATTGAGGATGGCGGCACTTGTGGCGCGATACAAGAGTGAAGAACGTAAGGCCACTAGTGGCTAAATTAATTTACTCGATTAGGGTAAGAATCCAAAAAAAAGTCAAAATTGTTTTTGTAATAATAACAAAAAGAAGTAAATTAGCTTTGACAAAGTGGCGTGACTGAAATGCCCCAACTATGTTATATGAGGAATATTCACCGTAGAGTATACTTTGCGTTTACATAACGTAAGTGAGCCACTTTGAAGTTTCACAAATTGATTCAATAACTAAAACCATGAACTTTATTTTCAGACTGCAAACTGATATATCTACAATGAGACGCCTAGGTCCTAAAGGGTTCTCTGATGTGTAATTCAATAGCATATATCAGTTCAGTGTTTAATAATTCATTGTGATTGTTTTTCCCTAAGTGAATGTTGAACTATATGTGTTAAAACTTTATATGTTTACGAAGAAAAACCACACTTAGCTGTTAAATTATGGTGGAATACTCGTTCAGCTCTGCCCCATACAGTTACAGTTGCTTCTTGAGCCTTTAAAATGATATGAACATGGTAGTCCCCAGACGAACAGCTGCTAACCTGTGAGGTATACAGGAATCTTGGGTCCAAGGTATTTTCGTGACTAATTGGAAACAGATGTTCCAATGATAATTGGTATTCAAAAGAGGTCTAAAAAGAATAATTCTGTATCACCTTTTGCTGACAGGGCTTGTGTAATAATAAAAATAAATCCATTTTAAATAGATAAATCAATTATTGTCCCCAAGATATCTTATATTGATTTGTATTTTTTTTTCTTGATCTAGACAAATTTGACTATCTAGACATGCTAATCGTATAACTGAAAACTGACACAATCAATTACGTCATACTAAGCATATCCTAATATCTGAATGACCTAAATCTTCTACAGGAAATTGAAGCTTTCTCCAGCAATAATACAGTTAGCTTATTGAAATCTACGGAAAAGTACGACTTTCGCTTAGTAGAGCTAGTTAATAAGTTGGAATCAATATTGAAATTTCTTTGCTTCAATATGATGACCAAGTATTACTTTAGGTACTGATTTTATTAAAAAGCTAAACTGAATACATCTGCAAAAACTGTAATGGGCTCGTTTCAAGAAATTCAATGATAATGTCATAACATATATTGGGTCTGAACTAAGATTTTGCGACTGATAACGCCATTCTACGATTTCAAATAAAAATGAAAAAAATTGAAATTTGAATTCTTGTGGTAGACTGTGGTAGGCTAGAGCCAATGGCAATGGTATTTTGTGCTGTTGTCACGAGGGAAAACTTTATAAGTAGACTATTTATCTTTTTTTTAACACCCGTTAAAAAGAAACGCAAAGTACTGTCAAAACGAATTCTTTCCTAATCGGGTGCCTCTTATTTAAAAAGGTAACTCTTAGTAGTCAAAGAAATTTGGAAATATATATTTTAAACTGCAGTGATGATGCATTCAAAATAGAAAATATAACCTAAAATGTATGTATAATGAAAATTAAATGTTCTCCATGTAGGTTGAGTTGTTTGGAAAACGTGTCATGTAACACATACACAAATTGCGTTACCTCAGAGTTCCAAACTCGTTTTAGTACCAGATCGCTTACTCTTCTTCTGTTTAGGGGAGTTCGAGTGACTGAGACACCATGTCCACATCCACTTGAGGAAGATTTGTCAAATTAGCTTCGGTGAAACCTGGATCCATTTTAACGATGTCTTTTAAAAGGCAAATAAACAGAAGCACATTTTTTACTATAAAATAATATAACAAACAACTAAAAACTCGGCTAGGATGATATCTGTTTGAGGTTGGTTGTGGATATTGATTGTCAATTGTCAAATTCTTCTAGTCGACTTTCACTTTGTATTAATCAACTTGGATAGTCAAGTAGGATTTGTCAACAGAACGTACTTTCAATCTGACAACAAGGGCTACTGTCATTGGTCGACTTACAGCGGTTTATTTAAATCTAATAAAACTTTTAAATCTGATTTTGGAAGATATTTATAACTTTTTTAGATATATATCGTTATCATAGAAAAATATATGATATTTTTAATACTTGTGATATGATTTCACTTGTTAATTCATACCCATGAAACTAGCCCATTGAAGACCAATGGTTCTTTTGATCAATTCGATAGGAATGTGCTTTGCGTTATTTGAATCTTCGATCTATAGAGTATATGATTATACTGAATTACTTAATTTTATAAGTAGGTACAAGATATTGGAAGTACCTACATTTCGATGTCGGGTGACCTCAAGGTGAATTGAATTTTCTGTTACTACAATTGAATTTCCGCAAATATTTAATTCTGATCCCCTTCAGGGTACTTATAGGTGCTTCTATTACCAAAGTAATACTTAAGATTACCTACGGAAATCCTAAAAAAACTCCGTAAAATGCGGCAATCGTTTCACTCCATACATATGGATAGCGAAAATTCCCACCTAAATCTATTAGATTCTTAGTATTCTTGGTCAAACTGATATCAAATATTGGTTTAGCAGTCACTTATGCTTATGGGATGTAGGGACATTCATGAAGTAATGATTTTTGAAGTTTGATAGTGACAATATTGACAATAGATAGATACATGATTAATTATAACTTGTTATCAGAATTAACATTGTATCTTGTTTTGTTTCTTAGAAGGTGCTTAAAATGATTTTTGTACAGTTATTAAACAATTTACTCTAAATAATGCTGGTGTTCTTGGTAGGGTAGCCTAATTTCTAACCTTTGGGGTATATGTTTAAATGAGCTTGTAACAAGTGTAGAGAGATTGAAAGAGACGATAAGGCAGCTGGAGAAGATCGTCAAAAGACTAGAGGAGCAAAAGGCGGCGGCAGAGTGACGGATCAAGGCATTAGAGGGGTTGAGGAGAGGGGAAGAGGCGGACGACAGAAAGGATGGAGGGATATGGTAAAAAATGTGATCTGGCCTTAGTTTTGCCCAAAATACATGCTTTTTTCTGAATCGGACTTGAAACTTCAAACATTGACCATATATCTGTTATTATCGGTGAATAATTCTACATATATAGTGCTAGATTAGGCTTAATATATCTAAATGTCGGTTACTGTTCCCAGTTCTCGGTAAACAGATATAATTATCAGCAGAAATGACTAAATCGCTAAACAGCAAGTTATAATGCATAGAAGTACAAAATATGGTAAAATATGGCAATTGGCCTTAGTTTTGCCCAAAATACATGCTCGGCCGTGAAACTTCAACATTGACCAAATATCTGTTATTATCGGTGAATATCGCGGAATTCTACATATACAGTGCTAGATTAGGCTCAATATATCTAAATGTCGGTTATTGTTCCCAGTTCTCGGTAAACAGAGCTAATTATCAGCAGAAATGGCTAAATAGCTAAACAGCAAGTTATAATGCATAGTAGCACAAAATATGGTAGGAAATGAGATCTGGCCTTAGTTTTGCCCAAAATACATGCTTTTTTCTGAATCGGACTTGAAACTTCAAACATTGACCATATATCTGTTATTATCGGTGAATATCGCGGAATTCTACGTATATAGAGCTAGATTAGGCTCAATATATCTAAATGTCGGTTATTGTTCCCAGTTCTCGGTAAACAGAGCTAATTATCAGCAGAAATGACTAAATCGCTAAACAGCAAGTTATAAATGCACATAGAAGTACAAAATATGGTAAAAAATGTGATCTGGCCTTAGTTTTGCCCAAAATACATGCAATGGGAGGAGGTGCAAAGAGATTGCGAAGGGTGAAAGGAGGGTAGAGATAGAGAATGGGATGGTAAACCAAGGGAGACGGTGGAATGGAAAATGGGATTCAGAGGTTGTTTAGGGATAGGTACCCAATGTTAGGAGAAAAAGGAGATGAAATGGAGTGGTTAAAATAAGTACGCACTACGGATAGGGAAGGGGTAAGGGTGAACGCGGAACAGTTGATCTGTAGGATGGAGATTGATTGTAGGGATAAGAGAAAGGTGTTCAAATTGATAAGTCGACCGTTTCGGGAAATGGAGAGTGCAGACAGCGTAGGGCTCCACAGACTCGAAGTTGTGGAGGAGTGGTGTTGAGGAAGATGGTAGCGTGGGTAAGAGGAGATGGGACGAAGATGGTAGCGTGGGTAAGAGGAGATGGGACGAAGAAGGTAAGAATTTATACAGATAGGGAAAATGAAAGGGAGAGTAGGAATGAAGGGGTAATCCTGAAAGACATTGAGGAGATCAACCAGGAGGGAATTGAGCGGATCAAGAAGAGGCCGAGGAGATGGAAGGAGAGTGGGTAGACAGTGAGGTAAGAGAGGCAACTAGGGGGATTGAGGTGAGGGGAATTTTAGTGGAGGTGGGAAGGGTAACAGGAGCAAAGGCGGTGGAAGCGGGGAGGGGAACAAAAACCATTAAGTTGATAGGGATAGACCCGTGAATGAAAGATGGAAAGGTGAGGAAGGAAATAGAGAAATTGACTGGGAAAGTGGCAAAGGTGATAAAGATGGTAAGGGAGAGGAACGGGATGAAAATGGTCGTGGTAAGGGCGGAACGGGAAGAAGCGGAAGTCTTGCTTACGAAAAGAGAGATTAAATTGGGGTGGAATAGAGTAACTATTATAGAGGGTAGAGAGGGGGGCAGATATTTTGGATGTGGAGAAAAGGGCACAAGGTGGCAGGATGTAAGGTGAAGGGGGTTAAGGAGAAAAGTAAGTGCTGGCTATGTCGGCAAGCTTTCCTTTGTAGGGTATGTGGGGAAAGGAGACATAAGCCAGGGGAGATAGAGTGTAGTCGGGGAAGGAAGAGAGTAGAGAAAGATGTTGAAAAAGAGGAGGAAAGAATGGGATGGACTCGTCCGGTCTGAACCCCTCAGAGGGGACGAGTTTTGCCAAACAGTAGGAAGGAGTGATCAGTACGCGGGAAAAGGGAAAATAGGGTAGTGATGGAGGGTGATACAGTTAAACTTAGGGAAATGCAGCATAGCGCATGAAATTTTAGTTGAGGTGATCTTTAGGAGGAAAGTGGATGTGATGTGTGGATCTGGACAACGACAACGACAACGACAACGACAACGACAACGACAACGACAACGACAACGACAACGACAACGACAACGACGACATACGCACAGGATTTTTTTTCTAAAAACCGTCTTTACATGTTCTTCTTCCTGGGTAACGAAAAAATATCTCAAAATTTATTTTCAAAATCCTAACTTTTTTGAGGTAAGCCAATACTTTCCTCGCATATTAGGTAGGGCTGGGCGGAAAAGTAATACACTATGTATAATATATCCAATCAAATGAACTATATATAAAAATAAATGCAGCTATAGACTAAAAATATCCGATTGTGCAGACTCATCAGTTGATGTACGAAGTTGTTGAAACATGGAATGCGAATTGTAATGTAAGCTCAAAGTTCAATACCATGCATACACTGTGGGTCCGCAAACTGTAACTTCTCCATCTCCTGAAGAAGATTGGTAAGGGACGCACAAAGTTGATGGTGAGGATGGCGCATCTTGTTGGATTTCTGGTTTTTCTGGAGTTTTGCGTATATGTACTTGGAGTGTATACAATCCCAGTATTGTACAAATGGTTACGATGACGTAGATTGGAGTCATCCAGTAGTGTATAGGGTCTGTCTTTTGCTGATTGGTAGATATTGATTGTAGTTGATCTTCTTCCCTGGTAAGAAGGTGGAGTTGGTCTAACGGGATTTTCTTATTCAGAAACGGTTTGGTCTCGGCTAACTGTATCTCTGGGGTAGTTTCGATTTTTGGCAGGGTTAGAGCTTCATCTCGTATTACGGATTTTGTGTTTTCAAATGCTTCCGTTTTTATTCTGGCGCGACATCCTGCACGAAGTGCGACGAGGTATAATCCTTGTAGAACCATAATTTTTGAAGTAGAATATTGTAGAAATTTTCGTAACCTGGGAAAAACGGCTATATAATGTGCTTCTGACATCTCTTGAATGAATGTGGAGTTACTTGAGATAGGTTGATGTCCGCAACGAGTTTCTTCATTGGTGAGCTTCAGAATTTCAATAACAAAATCATAGCTTTCTTGGAGTAGCTGTTCCACACATAGGTATTCCATGTGTAATGGTTCCCAGGGTAATTCCATGTATTGGTACAGATTTTCATTAGATGCTAGGTAAGGACCTGGTGGGATGATTATAGTTCGATTATATGTGGGGGTTGAAAACAAATGAAAATACGAGAACGGGCCTGGGTTGATGACTGGAAAGTGGATGCCAATGTGCGATTGATGTAATAACCTTCAACTCTTGAAATGTTGGAGTATTTTGTGAAATATTTTTGAAAGTATGGCAATTGTTCAGACCAGTGATGTTCGTGCATTTTCTCAACTTCTCATTTCAATTCTTCTGGGTTTATTAGGATGCTATTAATGATAATTAATCTTGCAAAGGTAATGGCCGTTTCTAAATACGTGAGAAGCTGTAGTAGTTTGAAGTGTTAGGTTAAACTGGTCTAATATATTTCGTACTTCCATGTAGTGATTGTAGTCAAATACAAATTTGTCCATATCAGTGCTGATTTTGTTAATCTCAAAAGCAATGTTTTCTTGGTTGTGCGTAATAATTGTCATTGTGGTAATATAGTTTGCCATGATTAGTTTGTTTAGACTCGTATACCAGTCAATTTCTGATATAACGTTGTTTTGGTTATTCTCAAGTGAGGCAATGGCCTTGAGGTGTCTTTCGGCATCTTCTTGATCCAAATTGCCTGATATTACTTTGATTATGCATTCCAAACTACTGATTATTACACTCTACGGTTTATATTTGGATATATGCTGTGAAGTTCCTTCTTAGCAGCGATTAGTGGCTATTGCAAACTTTGGTCGAAATTTTATAGCTGATTGAAGTAGGGCGGTAGTTTACCCCATTAAATATTAACATATGTTCCTTTTCCAATTCAATTTCGCCCTGACCTTTCTGTTTGGTCTCCTTCTTAGAATAATTCACTTATTTGAAGTTCGTCGTTGCCAATGGGACCTTGAGCTCCAATGGTGAAGTTGCTGGCATCTGTGTTTTGGTTGAATGGTTCCGTAAAGCTTGGATATTGAAGCAATGGATCATTCGTTAGAAGGTAGGTACTTAAGGTCTTGATACACTCTAGGAATTCCGGTGGAGCCGGTTTAGTTCCTTCTGGAGTTACAATGTGGCATATGAAGCTAATTTTCTTTTTTAGAAATTATCATTTGTCTATTTGGATCTTGAATCTATTTTCCAAGTCTTTTGAATATTTTTGCAAGATTGACAAGATGTTCTGGTGGGGACATAGAGAAAACGACGTCCATGTATACTAGACACATTTCTCCTTCCTCTATGGAATGTTGCTGGGGCATTCTTCAGTCTAAATTGCATTCTGAGATTTTCATAGAGACCGTTCTGGACGTTAAAAGCAGTTCTAGGGATGTCTTCTTCTGTCATTCAAATATGGTGGAACCCACTGGCTAGGTCGAGGGTAGCGGAATACTGACATCTTCCTGACCTCTTTCCGTTTACTTTACGGTAGTCTACCACTACTAGCTATTTAATTTTTCCTAAGGCTTACATTGATGCTATTTGTTTCTGGACCTATTCTTCATGAATGTACGGATAGCTGTATGACTTGGTGAAAATGGAAATTTCATCTGTTGTTCTGATGCTATGCTTGATTTGGTTGGTGAAGGTGAGGAGTGACTCTGGATGATGGAAGGCATTTGAAAACTTTTTGCACTGTCGTTTTATGTGCTCTTCTTCTTCTGGATTGGGATGATTGGTTCTCCGTAGATGCTTGACGTGTGTCGGCTATGTAAAGAGGGTAATCGGGTAAATGGATCTCCGAATTCCTAACTGGATCTGTTAGTGTAACGAGTTCTGTCCATGCTAGACCATTGGCTGGATTTAGGAAAGCTCCTTGTATCTTTTGTTTGGAAAGTATGATAGTATATTTAGGGGTATGGTTATATAGGGTAGTTTTTTTTCATGTTGGTAACAATTTAGGTCTATTACGTCGCGTTCTTGTTCTCAGAAATTTCCCGAAAATTTGTCGGTTTTTCTTCGTAGTCATTTTGATAAGTCTCTTCATATGGTTCTGTTGTCTCGCAAAACTGATTTTCTTGATGGTAATAGTCGTAAACTGTTTCACCATCAAATTTGTTAGTACTATAATCAAAGGCTTCATTAGCATATTCAATGTTAGATAATTCTTCGGATGTGAAACTTGGTCGATTATGCTGTTGTTGAGGTCTCCAGTTTCGGTACTGAGCCGTAGCTCTAGTGCTAATACTCATTGGTGTTGGTTTAATTAGCTGGTATATTCCAAGTTTACTACTTCAGGTGTCTTCATTATGAGGCCTAATGAAATGTTGGAACATTGACAGTCCAGGGAACACTTTCTGGCCTTGTGGAAAGAAATTAATTGTCTGCGCAGGTGGTTTGAATCCAAACTGTTAAGATTGCGGCTGCCATTGTGGTTGGAGAAGTGGTGGTTAACATTTTGGTCTCAAAGTTGATGATTGCCATTGTGTTCTGAAAGTCTATGGTTGCGATTGTGAAGACATGAGCGGTGTTGGTGACATGTTGCTGGTGAGCGCTCATATGCCTGCTGGTTGTTGAGGGTTTTCTGCTTTCTGTACATATATCATATTGTTTTCTTCATGGATGTACTGCAATGCCGTAGACAGATCGCTTGGGGTCATTGCTCTGCTAGTGGATCCTAGGGGTTTCCAATGTCCTGCTAAGAAAGTTGTTGAAGCTAGTTTCTGGAAAAAGCTATTTATCTTTGCCTTCATGTTCATATCGCCGTTGAGAAGTTCTATGTAGTTGGATATTATATTAAGCAGACCCATAACTTTCTCGTAGTACTGCTGTGGAGATTCATTGGGTCCTTGGCGTGAATTTACGAAGTTTCTAGTGAGAGAATTCTCATCACGTTGATCTGACGAGTTTTGGATCAAAGTTTTTTGAATATGTGCCCGTTCTGTACATCCGTAGACTGAAATTATTCCTCACCTCTTCCTGTCAATTTACTTATGATTCCTTGAAATTGGAGGTGATTTTGAAAACTTTGGGTGTTGTTATTGTCTCAGAAATGGCTAAGGAGTAGGGTAGCGGTATTATTGAAGATGTACAGCTCGTTGGGATATCCATCGTATGGGGATAGGGAGTCTAGGTGTTTTGGATTTAATTCAGGTATGATGTTGATTTGAGGTGGAGTAATTATGATCCTGAGTACGTCTATCATTTGTAAGTATATCGTTTGTTATTAATATATAGTTGACGAGATACTGTACTGAGTGGGTGAATAAGCGAGGTAAGCGGCTGTATCTCAGAAACTAATGATCATAGAGAGTTACGGTAAAAAATTTTATAGGTAAAGTGGGCAAGGGAAAATGCTGGAAATTGTTTTCTAGTTTCCAAGATGACCGCCAGTGGGCGTTTCCTAAATTTACGATAGGTGGACGTAGTGTATTGATTGAGAGGTCTGAGGGGTGTTTGCTAGAGGTGTATCTGATATATAGGTGAAAAAATGTATAGTTTCTTACAGGCTAACGATGATGCTGAGGTGCATTTCGGTTACTAGTTTCATTTTCTTCTTGTTTCTTTACTTCTAAAGCTTTTGGACGAACTTCACTTTGTGTTTCAAAGGTTTTTTTCTTAACCTATTTTGGTTATTTTTCTTTCTTCCAATAATTATGGATAAACTTCACTTCCCGTCTAGCTGAAATCCCGGATCGTGTTGAGCCCGAGACGGAAGCAAATTCTCACCTCACCGAGATCACGCTGTGTATTGAACGCGGGATCTGGTACCAAATACACCCCGTTTACTTCAGGCAACCTGAACAAAGGGGTCCCAGGTTGAAAAAATTTAGTAAGTTTATATAATAATACTAATTCATTAATAAACCTTTGCCATAAAGTCAAAGGGACGAGGTATGACCGATCCAGACCATTTACTACGAGAAGCCGTATAATAAGAGGAGATCTATAGACAACCCAACCAGACGACCACCCCTAGGGAAGCCCTACCGAATCAACGACCATCAATTGTACATATATGATAACTGTATATTGAATTAGTTTCAAGATTTTATTGAATTTTTAGTTCAACAGGTAATATAAGTGTTACTATTAAATAAACACATCTAACCATAGCCCTTCTTATGTTCTACCCCCTGACTACCCGATTTACAGATTGACGCTCGAGCAAAACGATCACAAATTGGCCCCCGAGATAAAGATTAGATAAACCAGAGCCGTGAGGGGTAGATAGAAGTATGGGCTGGTAAAACAGGGCCGTGAGAGGTGAAATGACAAATCTCCACCCGAAAAAAAAATGGTGGAATGAAAAATGGCAAAAGGGCAAAAACAAGACTTTCTAAAAATGAATGAACAGGATGAATACGCCGGCGAAGGTTTGGAAGTAGCGGACGCAAAAGCAGGATGGATATACAAGCTCAAAAAGGAAGACTTAGGTAATAACAGAGCTACAAAAATTTGAATTAGACACAACCGGTACTGTGGACACACTACGGGCCAGAATAGGACACTTCGTAAGGAAACAGATAGAGTGTAATACCATGAACCAGCATAGAAGAGTCCGAAAAACCTAGAGAAAGGGTGAACACTGCAGAAGTCAACGAATCCGAAGATAGAGATAGGAGGTACAGCTACAAACACGAAAATTGCACACAACTGGACAAAATAAGGAAATGGGGAATATATTTTGATGGCTCAAAAGACCGGATAAAATTCATCGAAAGGTTGCAAAAACTGAGAGCATGTTACCAACTGAACGACGAAATTATACTTAGAGCTCTGCCAATGCAATCCTTTGGTACCGGAATAATAGATATCTCTGGGAAGCCTGGCAAGATTTCATAGATGATTTCGAGGCGTTTTATGTACCGTTGGATTCATCAACATATTTAGAAGAAAAGATAATGGAGTGGAAACAAAGAGAAAACGAACCATTTCAACAATACATCATGGAAATTCAAACATTAATATGGAGACATATGGGTTTCAACAATAGCCAACAGCTAGAAAGGATATATAGAAATTTGAGCCCAAAATACAAACATCACGTCCGAAGAAACGAAATTATATTAATAAGGGACCTCACACGACGAATAGACGAGTTAGAAAATATCCAGAAAGAAATCGAGAAATCCGGCTTATCAGAAGATAAAACCCGATACGATCGCCCCCAGGACAAGGTCCACAAAATGGTAACAAGTTACAAAATTATAACTGAAAAGATTGCTGCTGGAGATGCGGTAAAAGATGGGACGGGAGACAAATAATATTTTGTAGTCATTGCGGAAGCATAGGAACACCTTCAAATAAATGCAATTGCCGGAGATTGGGATATTGGCATGTACCTCTGGCACAACAAAGCAGACGGATAACAGCTTTCACAGCACCAGGAATAGGACTTCTTCACTTCAAGGTACTTCCGTTCGGTCTACACTCAGCAGCAGCAACGTTTGAAAGGCTTTTAGACTCAGTAATAGGACCAGAAATGGAACCGCACGCATTCGCATACTTAGACGACATAATAGTTCTTAGCGAAACATTCACCAAACACTTAAAACATTCACAAGAAGTTTTCAAGAAACTGCAGAAAGTAAACCTAAAAATAAACATTGAAAAATGTATCTTCGGAAAATACGAAATTAAATATTTAGGACACTTCGTGAACAAATATGGTATCAAGACGGGTGAAGACAAAATCAAGGTAATTGTAGATTACCCCGCACCAAAGATGGTAAAACAATTAAGGAAATTCTTAGGTATCACATCATGGTACAGAAGATGTATAAAATATTACACCGAAAACACCGCACCGCTGACAAAACTACTGAGGAAAAAACAGAGTGGGGTCTGGAACGACAAGCAAATAAAGGCATTCGGAAAGACTAGAACGCTGCTAACACAAACACCCGACATTTCAAAAAAAAATTGTTGCAAACAGATACATCAAATGCGGACTATGGGTAGCCCTACTACAGAAAGACGGGAACAACCACGTTAGTGACATTGCATATGCCAGCAGAACTCTGACCGCAGCGGAAAGAAACTACACCGCAACCGAAAAATAATTACTAGCAGTAATATACGGAATATAAAAAATCGGCTATACTTGGAAGGATACTCTTTCTCAAAAATCACAGATCACCAAAGACTCAAATACCTACAGTCAATGGATAAAACTTCAGGTAGGATAGCAAGATGGGCTATGACCTTACAACGATTTGACTCCGACGTTATATATAGGGAAGGATCAGAGAATACGATAGCTGATTACTTATCTCGGAATGCTGTAGATTTCGTTACCGTATTGTTAAGCCAAGATAAGTCAGATTGGTACGAGAAAAGGAAATCAGAAGTAGAAGCGCAACCACAAACATATTCAGATTTCACAATTATAGACAACAAACTATACAGACATTTCTGGGATAAATACGACTTCAAGGAAACAGAGCTGTCAAGCCCGTGGAAGTTGTGCATCCCCAGAGACAAACAACAAGAAATAATAAAGGAAAATCATAGCAGCCATACATCAGGACACCTGGGAATAGCAAACACAATAGCCCGACTAGTCAGAAAATATTATTGGTCAGGAATGTTCCGAGACACAGCTAAATTCATAAGAGAGTGCCAAAACTGCCAAAAATATTTGGAAAAGCACCCAACAAGGAGCGAAACGTCAAATTATGTAGACAATATTCATTTATTTTATTCATAACCTAAACCCAAGGACATGAAATGGAATCTATATATATATGTATATATAAACAAAGAAGATGTAGAAATATCGCGTGATATGTTAACAACAATAAAGAGATTCATGGGTAATTCACGCAAAAAAAGGGCTACTGAAACAGAGTGAAATGCATGTTTCTGGCTCATTTGCCGTCTTCAGCACGGTATAATAACCAAATAAGGATGTGAAATTTGGGAGAAAAGATGTCAATCGAAACATGGGAAAACACAAAACAACGGATTTCAGCAGGGAAATATATATATATATATATATACAGGGTGTCCCGGGACTAATGGGAAAAAAGTCAGGAGAGTATAATATGAGCCAAAATAATGTTAGTACTTCATATAAACTTTTACTATGCAGGCCCTCGTTTTCAAGTTATAGGCCTCCAAAGTTTTTATTTTGAATTTGGTTTTTATTTTTATTTTTTGTACTAGTTATTTGATCTTTATAAAATTCATGGCAAAGCTATAATGTAAGTGTATGTTTATTTTGGTAAGGTAAACAGACTTACAGTAGTGCATTGAAGCCAGGGACGGACTACTCGCAATGGTTAGTGATGCAAAAATTTTGCAGGTATGGCACACCCTGTATGAAATTATCGAAATTCACTTCCCCACACAATAAGCTAACGAAAAGGTACTCTTGTTGGAAGTCGATAAAATAAGCCGTTTGGCTAATATTTACAGTTTTATTAATGCACTACATACAAATCTACGTAACTAACTTATTAATACGATGTCCAGAATTTACTTGCTTTTAATCAAAATTACGAACACAACATTATTAAACCATTAAGAAAACCTCAAAAAACACAAGTTATGAAACATTAGACTAAAACTAATTCCTAAACAACAACAAAAACTAACGTTATTCTAATAAATGTTCAATATGAGCTCCTCCCACTTCCACGCACATT
Organism: Galeruca laticollis; assembly: GCA_963921935.1. Taxonomy (NCBI): domain Eukaryota; kingdom Metazoa; phylum Arthropoda; class Insecta; order Coleoptera; family Chrysomelidae; genus Galeruca; species Galeruca laticollis. Next base: position 218,276,004 of record OY998178.1, on the reverse strand, counting down.
CTAAGTCTACGTAGGTTGTTTCTTTGCACTTGAAAGAGCAATCCCACACTATTTCTAATAACATTGCAGTGTAACACAATTCTGTCTATTATATCTTGCCTTGTTTGCACAGGTGTTGCGTATACCTTACTTTTGAGATAACCCTAGAGAAAGAAATCCATAGGATTAACGTCTCCTGATCGCGGTGGCCATTGAAAAGGGCATCCACGACCAATCCATCTATTAGGAAGCCTTGTGTGTAAATGCTGTCGTACATCTAAACTGAAATGAGGAGGGGCCCCATCATGCATGAACCATAAATTCCTACGAGTTTGTAGTAGCACATCATCAAACAGGTTCCATAACTCATTTTGCAAAAACTCCAAATATCTCTGACCGATCAAAGTACCGTCAATAAAGTATGGCTGTATCAAATGATTGCCAACTATTCCTGCCAAACATTAACCATGAATACATGCTGGATCCTAGTTTGGATAATGCCATGTGGATTAACATCATCCCATAAATGCATATTATGAAAGTTTATGATTCCATCTCTGGTGAAACCGGATTCGTTCGTAAAGAGAACGTTACTAATAAATGTGTTGTCTGCTTGTTGTTGTCGCAGAAACCACTGGATATACTCAAGTCGTGCAGGATAATCAGCCACTGTCATACGGTGTACTTTTTTCATGTGAAAAGGATGTAACAGCTGTTCTTTTAGGACGCGATGAATAACTGATTTCGAGACGTTATGTTCTCTTGATAATTTTCTAAAACTCGATGGTTCATTATCAACTGCATTTAACAAGTCTTGTTCAACTGCCACAGTACGTATGCTTCGTACTGGACCTTCTCCAGCTTTTTCTGGCGAAAATCTTCCTAAAATTTAAAATTTTGTTTTGTATACATGGAAAATTACATTTACTTATTCATACCTGTTTCTCGTAACCTGAGATCAATACGCCCAAACATTCGTCTGTCTGGCAATGCTCTGTTTGCAAAATGTTCTTCATAAAGCCTTTTGGCCTCTAAACAGTTTCGAGAAGCCAGTCCATACATTAGATGTTTATCTGCGTACTCAATAAAAGCGAATTCTGCTATTGTAACTGTTAAATTAAGGACTTATGAATTATTGACAAGTACTGACTACGAACTATTCTACACAACGTTTGACAACTAATCCTATGGTAACTTGATAAACGGTAAAAACACTTATAAAAAGTTTTTACCAACTTTCCAATTAATAAGTCGCTAATGTTTTTCATCTTCTGCTATCGTTAAATTATTTTTTTGTAGTACTCTAGCTAAATATTGGACATCTATTAAAAGTTAGTTTTACCTCGTTGTGTACTTATAAAAATGGTGAATGTGTAAACTGGTACGTAGTGCATTAATAAAACTGTAAATATTAGCCAAACGGCTTATTTTATCGAATTCCAACAAGAGTACCTTTTCGTTAGCTTAATGTGTGGGGAAGTGAATTTCGATAATTTCATACAGGGTGTGCCGTACCTGCAAAATTTTTGGATCCCTAACCATAGCGAGTAGTCCATCCCTGGCTTCAATGCACTACTGTAAATCTGTTTACCTTACCAAAATAAACATACACTTACATTATAGCTTTGCCATGAATTTTATAAAGATCAAGTAACTAGTACATAAAATAAAAATAAAAACCAAATTCAAAATTAAAACTTTGGAGGCCTATAACTCGAAAACGAGGGCCTGCATAGTAAAAGTTTATATGAAGTACTAACATTATTTTAGCTCAGATTATACGCTCCTGACTTTTTTCCCATTAGTCCCGGGACACCCTGTATAATTATGGAGAACATTTTAAATAAGTTTTGTAAATACATATATGAAATGAAATAACATGATTTTAATATTTGAGAGAGAGAATTTTTGAACGTTGTTCCATATAAATGATAACAATCCATTTTTCTCATTGTAAAAGTAAAATTATATTATGATTTGTCTTAAAAAAGTAAATATTAGATATTGAAAGAAGTTTTCTGATAAGATTATGTAATTATTCAATATATTTCAAGGTAGGAAGTCAAATAATAACATTAATTTATAGAGCTAGGAAATAGATGTAATAAGCTTGTTTAAAATGATGATGGGAAAGATGGACCAAAATAGAGAAGAAATAAATAGAAAAATGGATAAACAAAATGAGAATATGAATTGCATGCGGGGAGACATGAAAGAAATGAATATAAAAATGGATCAGAATAAGGAAGAATTAAAACAAGAAATGAATATTAAGATGGACCAGAACAAAGAAGAAATAAAACAAACTAAGGACCTAATAATAAAATTAATTGGAGAAAAATTGGGACATGTTGAGAAGAAATTGGAGAAATCAAACACATACATGGAAAATAAAATAGAATCCACCAAAAAAGAAATAAGAGGAGAGGTGATCGGAAGGATCACGGAAATAGAAAATTTACAGATCAGCAGAATCAAGGAAATAGAGGAGAAGGATTTCAAAGGAGAAATTCAGAGAGAAGTTAAGGAAATTAAAATGGGAGTTCAAGACACCTAAGAAAGAATGGGAAACCTAGAGGGAAGATGGGACAGATCTTTAACTGAATTTCAACAGAATGTTGAAGAAGCATGTAAAGAGAAGCAAAAGCTAGAGGAGGTGAAAACAGAAAAGAAAATTAGGGAAATACAAAAGGAAATTGAAGTTATGAAAGGAAAAAATGAACAAACTGGAAGTAGAATTCTCAAGGAAGAACAATCAGAAGAAACACTGGAAATGACAAGAAGATTAGAAGACATGGAAGAAGGGCTATTTTATTTACAGGAAAAACATGAACAAAGAGGAGATAGGAATTTCCAAGAAATAAGAAATGGAGTGATGGAAACGAAGATAATAAACAATCATATTGGAAACAGAGGGGAACACAAATTTCAAGATGACAATAGGAAAATACACCTAAAGGTTTTCATAAAAATTCTAAAGAATAAGATAAAAAATATGCAAAATAAAGAAGACATAAAGGAAATGATAAGAGAAAACTTGGATAATCATGCATTAGTATGGTACACAAGTAAAGAAGACGATTTTAATAATTTTGAAGATTTCGAAGAACAGTTTATAAAATATTTCTGGGGAAATACTGCTCAAGCAAGAGTAAGAGAAAAACTCTACTCAGGCAAATATGAGACAGGAAGAGGAAAAAGCATGAATGATCATGCTATGACAGTATTCATGAATACTAAATTCCTAGACCCACCCATACCAGAGGAGGAAATAATAATGGTTATATCTAGACATTTTAAATGTGAGATAACTGAAACGATTACTATTCAGAATGTTGAAAACATAGAACCACTAAGTAGTTATTTGCAAAGATTAGAAAGAAACAAAGTGGATAATAATAACTATAATAGGAATAAAAATAACAATAATAACAATAGAAACAATCAATACAATCACAACAATAACAATAATTATGAGAATAATACAAATAATCAAAATAGTAGAAGATATAATTATGAACAAAATTATAATAGAGCAAATAACATGAACAATAGAAATTATAACAATGGATACAACAACAGAAACAATAATTATAACAATAATTCAGGAAATAACAACAATTATAACAGAAATTTTAGGTATAATAATAACAATAATACAATTATAGAGAAAAAAATAATAGGAGTGGACAATATGACAACCGACAAAGAGAAGAAAATAGAGAACAAAGAGAAGAATATAGGGAGGAAGAAAGAGGAAATGGAAATGGAGGACAGAGAAGAGTAAACAATATCCAAAGAAGAGAAGAGAGAGTGATATCGGTAGAACCAGAAATTATCACTGAACAAGAGCCCGACCAAAATTTTGGATCGAGCACATACCAAATGTAAGAAATATCATTTGTACATATGAACATCCAAGGGAATACATTAAATTTGAGGAAGATTTGGAATTAAAAGAAATAACGGGATTAATAAAAATTAAAGGAATATTAAATGGGAAACAAGTCAAAATATTAATAGATACAGGCTCGGAAGCGTCCATAATAAAAACAAAATTAATAGAAGAAAATATTAAAAATTATGAAAATAAGCTAATCAAAATACCGAAAACTACATTGATAGGAGCAAATGGAAAGAAATTGTGTGAAGTTAGCAGATCTATAATACAAAGTATTGAATTAAAGGATGGGAAAGAAGTTGAGATGCAGTTATTGCTAGTGGATAATTTAGAAACCGACATATTTATAGGAATAGATGAATTGACGAAGTATAAGGCAAGAATTGATTTTGAAAAGATGGAGATAGAATTAAATGGTAATAGGATTGAATTTGAGGAAGAAAATATGGGAGAATTGGTAATTGAAGAGGATAATAAGAAGTTATGGAATATAGAAAGGATTGGAAATATGGAAGTATTGGCAATTGGAGAGGATAATAGGAAGTTATGGAATATAAAAAGGAGTGGAAATATGGTAGAATTGGAAATTGAAGAGGATAATAGGAAGTTATGGAATATAGAGAGGAATGGAATTATGGAAGAATTGGAATTAGTGTGTGGAAATGAGGAATATGAAGAGAAAGTGAAGAATTTGATAATGAAGTATGAAGGATTGATTATAAAGGAGATGAGAATGGCAAATAATTATGTACATAAGATAGAAGTTAGAGGAATAGAAAATTTAAGAATAATAACATATCCCATACCTTATAAATATAGGAAAGAAGTTGATTCAGAGATAAAAAACATGTTAAAAGACGGTATTATAGAGAGATGTAACACAAGATATGTAAACCCTATTGTGGTCGTAAAGAAGGCAAATGGTGAATTAAGACTATGCCTAGATGCAAGAAATATCAATCAATACACTGTACCACAATACGAGGCTCCGATGAATGTGGAAGCAATTTTTAGGCGCATTACGAATACGAAAATATTTTCTAAAGTTGACTTAAAACACAGTTTTTGGCTGATTCCTTTGGATAGAGATAGTAGAGATTACACAGGCTTCTCTATTGATGGTGTGTTGTACAGATTTTGTGTAGCTTCATATGGTATACAAAGTGCTTGTTCGGCCTTGGTTAGAGCATTAAACCAAATACTAAATGAATTTGATGACTTTGCACTTCATTATATCGACGATATATTAATCTTCTCGAATGATGAAGAAGAACACCTAAAACATATTGAAATTATTTTAAAAGAATTAGATAAAGCAGGTTTAAAAATAAATCAAAATAAATGCAAATTTTATCAGGAAGAGATATGCTTCCTAGGTTTTAAAATAGACCAAAATGGGATGTCCATGGATGAAGAGAGGATACAAGCTATAATAGAGTATAAGAGACCATCAAACCTAAAATCTCTGAGATGATTTCTAGGAATGATGAACTATTTTAAACGTCTGATACCTGATTTGAGTATGAAACAAATACCTTCAATAAAGCTATTAAAGAAGGAAAATAAGTGGAAGTGGACCGAGGAAACAGAAATGGCTTTTAATGATTTGAAGCATTTACTAAACAATTAGAGGTTTATCATCCTAATTATGATCTACCATTCATATTACGGACGGACGCATCCAAAGAAAGGTTTGCAGGAGTACTATTACAGATACAGAATGGCATGGAAGTACCCATATGTTTTGTATCAAGGGTAACGAAAAATTATGAGAGGAATTATGGGGTATCAGAACTAGAATTGGCAAGTGTAATTTTCTGTGTGACTAAATTTAGATTTTATTTATTAGGAGCAAAATTTACAATAGAAACCGATCATTCTTCACTAACAACAATTTTGAAAAACAGATTTGGCAACAGTAGAGTTCATAGATGGGGTTTAATATTACAGGAATATGACTTTGAAATTAAATTCATTCCAGGAAAGACACATGTAGTGGCAGATGCGTTTAGCAGAGAAAGTAAGGGGGATAATAATAAAAATAAAAGAATTGTAAAAATTGGGGTAAATATCATAAAAGATTCAGATGGGATATTTTCTTTAAATAGCATCATCGAAGACCAAATGGGATTAACTGAAAAACAGAAACGAAGAGGACAATTGAAAGAAGATACATGGATAAAGAAAAATGGGGAAACAGATTTATTTATAATAACAGAAAATTTAGCTAGGAAAATTTTGGAGAATTTACACAGAAGAAATGGACATATAGGAGCTAGGAAATTATGGTTACTATTCAGAGAAAATTACATTAGTAAAGGGGACCAAAGTATCGCAAAATTGATCACCAGTACATGCCATATTTGTCAATTGGGAAAAAGCAAACATAGGAGAAATGAGAACATAGCAAAATCTATATTAACAACAAGATGTGGGGAAATAATTGCTATAGATTTCCTGAGCAATTTGATACCTAGTGAACAAGGAAATTGTCACATTTTAATAGTGGTTGATTTATTTTCAAAATTTGTAGAATTATACCCTACAAAAACCACAAAAAGTAAAGTCATTATGGAAAAACTATCAGAGTATATGAAAGAAATTATAAAACCCGAAAATTGTATAATAGACAATGCTACCTATTTCACATATGAAAGATTTAGAAAATTCTGTGGTAAAAATCAAATAAATGTAAGAACAATTAGTATTCGACATCCATCTTCTAATCCATCTGAAAGGTACATAAGAGAAGTGATAAAGTTTCTGAGAATAACTTTGTGGAATCAAAATCATAATAATTGGGAAAATCACATAGAAGAAATTCAAAATTATTTAAACAATTTACCAAACACAGTAACAATGGAAAGTCCAATTTATTTGATGGAACAATTGAGACCTCAAAGGAAATGGGAAATAAATACTACAGAAGAATTTGAGAAGGTATTAGAAAGAGTAAATAAAAATTTGCAAAACAATGCAAACAAATATCCACGAAGAATGGAAAAAAGGGACAAAGTTAAAACGACATTTAATAAAGGAGATTTAGTAATCGTCCGTGCTCTGAGGGTATCAGACAAAAGTAAACAAATATGTGCAAAATTGAAACCACCTTTCGAGGGACCATATGTTATAGAAAATGAGAATGGAGTGAATAGCTATGTTCTAAGATATATGGAAAGTGATGAAATAAGAGGTGTTTTCAATATAAAAGATTTATACAAATACAATAATTAAAGGAGAAGTTGAAAAAAGGTATTTTATAAATAGTTGAAGTAAAATTTGCGTTCATGAAATTTTTCCTAATATAAAAATTTGATAAACGCAAAATTTAGGGGATGTTAACATAGAGAGAAACCTGTAACACTCTGTATACTAAATTATGGAATAAAAGACTACACACTGTAAGCAAGTACAAAATTTTTGAATTTGAATTTTTTTAAAAAATCGTTTGAAATGGAGACAGATGTATTATTCACTATTCAATAGAGAAAGTAGACAAGAGTCAAGCTGTATAATTATGGAGAAAATTTTAAATAAGCTTTGTAAATACATATGTGAAATAAAATAACATGATTTTAATATTTGAGAGAGAGAATTTTTGAACGTTGTTCCATATAAATAATAACAATCCATTTTTCTCATTTTAAAAGTAATATTATGATTTGTCTTAAAAAAGTAAATATTAGATATTGAAAGAAGTTTTCTGATAAGATCATGTAATTATTTAATATATGTCAAGGTAGGAAGTCAAATAATAACATTAATTTATAGACCATGACATTTGTGAAATGAATTGTCATTCCGCATAGATTATTGAAATTGAAAGAACTGTCATTTATAAATATTTTGGAATACAATTTAAAGGGAGTAGAAGCGCAACCACAAACATATTCAGATTTCACAATTATAGACAACAAACTATACAGACATTTCTGGGATAAATACGACTTCAAGGAAACAGAGCTGTCAAGCCCGTGGAAGTTGTGCATCCCCAGAGACAAACAACAAGAAATAATAAAGGAAAATCATAGCAGCCATACATCAGGACACCTGGGAATAGCAAACACAATAGCCCGACTAGTCAGAAAATATTATTGGTCAGGAATGTTCCGAGACACAGCTAAATTCATAAGAGAGTGCCAAAACTGCCAAAAATATTTGGAAAAGCACCCAACAAGGAGCGAAACGTCAAATTATGTAGACAATATTCATTTATTTTATTCATAACCTAAACCCAAGGACATGAAATGGAATCTATATATATATGTATATATAAACAAAGAAGATGTAGAAATATCGCGTGATATGTTAACAACAATAAAGAGATTCATGGGTAATTCACGCAAAAAAAGGGCTACTGAAACAGAGTGAAATGCATGTTTCTGGCTCATTTGCCGTCTTCAGCACGGTATAATAACCAAATAAGGATGTGAAATTTGGGAGAAAAGATGTCAATCGAAACATGGGAAAACACAAAACAACGGATTTCAGCAGGGAAATATATATATATATATATATATATATATATATATATATATATATATATATATATATATATATATATATATACAGGGTGTCCCGGGACTAATGGGAAAAAAGTCAGGAGAGTATAATATGAGCCAAAATAATGTTAGTACTTCATATAAACTTTTACTATGCAGGCCCTCGTTTTCAAGTTATAGGCCTCCAAAGTTTTTATTTTGAATTTGGTTTTTATTTTTATTTTTTGTATTAGTTATTTGATCTTTATAAAATTCATGGCAAAGCTATAATGTAAGTGTATGTTTATTTTGGTAAGGTAAACAGACTTACAGTAGTGCATTGAAGCCAGGGACGGACTACTCGCAATGGTTAGTGATGCAAAAATTTTGCAGGTATGGCACACCCTGTATGAAATTATCGAAATTCACTTCCCCACACAATAAGCTAACGAAAAGGTACTCTTGTTGGAAGTCGATAAAATAAGCCGTTTGGCTAATATTTACAGTTTTATTAATGCACTACATACAAATCTACGTAACTAACTTATTAATACGATGTCCAGAATTTACTTGCTTTTAATCAAAATTACGAACACAACATTATTAAACCATTAAGAAAACCTCAAAAAACACAAGTTATGAAACATTAGACTAAAACTAATTCCTAAACAACAACAAAAACTAACGTTATTCTAATAAATGTTCAATATGAGCTCCTCCCACTTCCACGCACATTCTAAGTCTACGTAGGTTGTTTCTTTGCACTTGAAAGAGCAATCCCACACTATTTCTAATAACATTGCAGTGTAACACAATTCTGTCTATTATATCTTGCCTTGTTTGCACAGGTGTTGCGTATACCTTACTTTTGAGATAACCCTAGAGAAAGAAATCCATAGGATTAACGTCTCCTGATCGCGGTGGCCATTGAAAAGGGCATCCACGACCAATCCATCTATTAGGAAGCCTTGTGTGTAAATGCTGTCGTACATCTAAACTGAAATGAGGAGGGGCCCCATCATGCATGAACCATAAATTCCTACGAGTTTGTAGTAGCACATCATCAAACAGGTTCCATAACTCATTTTGCAAAAACTCCAAATATCTCTGACCGATCAAAGTACCGTCAATAAAGTATGGCTGTATCAAATGATTGCCAACTATTCCTGCCAAACATTAACCATGAATACATGCTGGATCCTAGTTTGGATAATGCCATGTGGATTAACATCATCCCATAAATGCATATTATGAAAGTTTATGATTCCATCTCTGGTGAAACCGGATTCGTTCGTAAAGAGAACGTTACTAATAAATGTGTTGTCTGCTTGTTGTTGTCGCAGAAACCACTGGATATACTCAAGTCGTGCAGGATAATCAGCCACTGTCATACGGTGTACTTTTTTCATGTGAAAAGGATATAACAGCTGTTCTTTTAGGACGCGATGAATAACTGATTTCGAGACGTTATGTTCTCTTGATAATTTTCTAAAACTCGATGGTTCATTATCAACTGCATTTAACAAGTCTTGTTCAACTGCCACAGTACGTATGCTTCGTACTGGACCTTCTCCAGCTTTTTCTGGCGAAAATCTTCCTAAAATTTAAAATTTTGTTTTGTATACATGGAAAATTACATTTACTTATTCATACCTGTTTCTCGTAACCTGAGATCAATACGCCCAAACATTCGTCTGTCTGGCAATGCTCTGTTTGCAAAATGTTCTTCATAAAGCCTTTTGGCCTCTAAACAGTTTCGAGAAGCCAGTCCATACATTAGATGTTTATCTGCGTACTCAATAAAAGCGAATTCTGCTATTGTAACTGTTAAATTAAGGACTTATGAATTATTGACAAGTACTGACTACGAACTATTCTACACAACGTTTGACAACTAATCCTATGGTAACTTGATAAACGGTAAAAACACTTATAAAAAGTTTTTACCAACTTTCCAATTAATAAGTCGCTAATGTTTTTCATCTTCTGCTATCGTTAAATTATTTTTTTGTAGTACTCTAGCTAAATATTGGACATCTATTAAAAGTTAGTTTTACCTCGTTGTGTACTTATAAAAATGGTGAATGTGTAAACTGGTACGTAGTGCATTAATAAAACTGTAAATATTAGCCAAACGGCTTATTTTATCGAATTCCAACAAGAGTACCTTTTCGTTAGCTTAATGTGTGGGGAAGTGAATTTCGATAATTTCATACAGGGTGTGCCGTACCTGCAAAATTTTTGGATCCCTAACCATAGCGAGTAGTCCATCCCTGGCTTCAATGCACTACTGTAAATCTGTTTACCTTACCAAAATAAACATACACTTACATTATAGCTTTGCCATGAATTTTATAAAGATCAAGTAACTAGTACATAAAATAAAAATAAAAACCAAATTCAAAATTAAAACTTTGGAGGCCTATAACTCGAAAACGAGGGCCTGCATAGTAAAAGTTTATATGAAGTACTAACATTATTTTAGCTCAGATTATACGCTCCTGACTTTTTTCCCATTAGTCCCGGGACACCCTGTATAATTATGGAGAACATTTTAAATAAGTTTTGTAAATACATATATGAAATGAAATAACATGATTTTAATATTTGAGAGAGAGAATTTTTGAACGTTGTTCCATATAAATGATAACAATCCATTTTTCTCATTGTAAAAGTAAAATTATATTATGATTTGTCTTAAAAAAGTAAATATTAGATATTGAAAGAAGTTTTCTGATAAGATTATGTAATTATTCAATATATTTCAAGGTAGGAAGTCAAATAATAACATTAATTTATAGAGCTAGGAAATAGATGTAATAAGCATGTTTAAAATGATGATGGGAAAGATGGACCAAAATAGAGAAGAAATAAATAGAAAAATGGATAAACAAAATGAGAATATGAATTGCATGCGGGGAGACATGAAAGAAATGAATATAAAAATGGATCAGAATAAGGAAGAATTAAAACAAGAAATGAATATTAAGATGGACCAGAACAAAGAAGAAATAAAACAAACTAAGGACCTAATAATAAAATTAATTGGAGAAAAATTGGGACATGTTGAGAAGAAATTGGAGAAATCAAACACATACATGGAAAATAAAATAGAATCCACCAAAAAAGAAATAAGAGGAGAGGTGATCGGAAGGATCACGGAAATAGAAAATTTACAGATCAGCAGAATCAAGGAAATAGAGGAGAAGGATTTCAAAGGAGAAATTCAGAGAGAAGTTAAGGAAATTAAAATGGGAGTTCAAGACACCTAAGAAAGAATGGGAAACCTAGAGGGAAGATGGGACAGATCTTTAACTGAATTTCAACAGAATGTTGAAGAAGCATGTAAAGAGAAGCAAAAGCTAGAGGAGGTGAAAACAGAAAAGAAAATTAGGGAAATACAAAAGGAAATTGAAGTTATGAAAGGAAAAAATGAACAAACTGGAAGTAGAATTCTCAAGGAAGAACAATCAGAAGAAACACTGGAAATGACAAGAAGATTAGAAGACATGGAAGAAGGGCTATTTTATTTACAGGAAAAACATGAACAAAGAGGAGATAGGAATTTCCAAGAAATAAGAAATGGAGTGATGGAAACGAAGATAATAAACAATCATATTGGAAACAGAGGGGAACACAAATTTCAAGATGACAATAGGAAAATACACCTAAAGGTTTTCATAAAAATTCTAAAGAATAAGATAAAAAATATGCAAAATAAAGAAGACATAAAGGAAATGATAAGAGAAAACTTGGATAATCATGCATTAGTATGGTACACAAGTAAAGAAGACGATTTTAATAATTTTGAAGATTTCGAAGAACAGTTTATAAAATATTTCTGGGGAAATACTGCTCAAGCAAGAGTAAGAGAAAAACTCTACTCAGGCAAATATGAGACAGGAAGAGGAAAAAGCATGAATGATCATGCTATGACAGTATTCATGAATACTAAATTCCTAGACCCACCCATACCAGAGGAGGAAATAATAATGGTTATATCTAGACATTTTAAATGTGAGATAACTGAAACGATTACTATTCAGAATGTTGAAAACATAGAACCACTAAGTAGTTATTTGCAAAGATTAGAAAGAAACAAAGTGGATAATAATAACTATAATAGGAATAAAAATAACAATAATAACAATAGAAACAATCAATACAATCACAACAATAACAATAATTATGAGAATAATACAAATAATCAAAATAGTAGAAGATATAATTATGAACAAAATTATAATAGAGCAAATAACATGAACAATAGAAATTATAACAATGGATACAACAACAGAAACAATAATTATAACAATAATTCAGGAAATAACAACAATTATAACAGAAATTTTAGGTATAATAATAACAATAATACAATTATAGAGAAAAAAATAATAGGAGTGGACAATATGACAACCGACAAAGAGAAGAAAATAGAGAACAAAGAGAAGAATATAGGGAGGAAGAAAGAGGAAATGGAAATGGAGGACAGAGAAGAGTAAACAATATCCAAAGAAGAGAAGAGAGAGTGATATCGGTAGAACCAGAAATTATCACTGAACAAGAGCCCGACCAAAATTTTGGATCGAGCACATACCAAATGTAAGAAATATCATTTGTACATATGAACATCCAAGGGAATACATTAAATTTGAGGAAGATTTGGAATTAAAAGAAATAACGGGATTAATAAAAATTAAAGGAATATTAAATGGGAAACAAGTCAAAATATTAATAGATACAGGTTCGGAAGCGTCCATAATAAAAACAAAATTAATAGAAGAAAATATTAAAAATTATGAAAATAAGCTAATCAAAATACCGAAAACTACATTGATAGGAGCAAATGGAAAGAAATTGTGTGAAGTTAGCAGATCTATAATACAAAGTATTGAATTAAAGGATGGGAAAGAAGTTGAGATGCAGTTATTGCTAGTGGATAATTTAGAAACCGACATATTTATAGGAATAGATGAATTGACGAAGTATAAGGCAAGAATTGATTTTGAAAAGATGGAGATAGAATTAAATGGTAATAGGATTGAATTTGAGGAAGAAAATATGGGAGAATTGGTAATTGAAGAGGATAATAAGAAGTTATGGAATATAGAAAGGATTGGAAATATGGAAGTATTGGCAATTGGAGAGGATAATAGGAAGTTATGGAATATAAAAAGGAGTGGAAATATGGTAGAATTGGAAATTGAAGAGGATAATAGGAAGTTATGGAATATAGAGAGGAATGGAATTATGGAAGAATTGGAATTAGTGTGTGGAAATGAGGAATATGAAGAGAAAGTGAAGAATTTGATAATGAAGTATGAAGGATTGATTATAAAGGAGATGAGAATGGCAAATAATTATGTACATAAGATAGAAGTTAGAGGAATAGAAAATTTAAGAATAATAACATATCCCATACCTTATAAATATAGGAAAGAAGTTGATTCAGAGATAAAAAACATGTTAAAAGACGGTATTATAGAGAGATGTAACACAAGATATGTAAACCCTATTGTGGTCGTAAAGAAGGCAAATGGTGAATTAAGACTATGCCTAGATGCAAGAAATATCAATCAATACACTGTACCACAATACGAGGCTCCGATGAATGTGGAAGCAATTTTTAGGCGCATTACGAATACGAAAATATTTTCTAAAGTTGACTTAAAACACAATTTTTGGCTGATTCCTTTGGATAGAGATAGTAGAGATTACACAGGCTTCTCTATTGATGGTGTGTTGTACAGATTTTGTGTAGCTTCATATGGTATACAAAGTGCTTGTTCGGCCTTGGTTAGAGCATTAAACCAAATACTAAATGAATTTGATGACTTTGCACTTCATTATATCGACGATATATTAATCTTCTCGAATGATGAAGAAGAACACCTAAAACATATTGAAATTATTTTAAAAGAATTAGATAAAGCAGGTTTAAAAATAAATCAAAATAAATGCAAATTTTATCAGGAAGAGATATGCTTCCTAGGTTTTAAAATAGACCAAAATGGGATGTCCATGGATGAAGAGAGGATACAAGCTATAATAGAGTATAAGAGACCATCAAACCTAAAATCTCTGAGATGATTTCTAGGAATGATGAACTATTTTAAACGTCTGATACCTGATTTGAGTATGAAACAAATACCTTCAATAAAGCTATTAAAGAAGGAAAATAAGTGGAAGTGGACCGAGGAAACAGAAATGGCTTTTAATGATTTGAAGCATTTACTAAACAATTAGAGGTTTATCATCCTAATTATGATCTACCATTCATATTACGGACGGACGCATCCAAAGAAAGGTTTGCAGGAGTACTATTACAGATACAGAATGGCATGGAAGTACCCATATGTTTTGTATCAAGGGTAACGAAAAATTATGAGAGGAATTATGGGGTATCAGAACTAGAATTGGCAAGTGTAATTTTCTGTGTGACTAAATTTAGATTTTATTTATTAGGAGCAAAATTTACAATAGAAACCGATCATTCTTCACTAACAACAATTTTGAAAAACAGATTTGGCAACAGTAGAGTTCATAGATGGGGTTTAATATTACAGGAATATGACTTTGAAATTAAATTCATTCCAGGAAAGACACATGTAGTGGCAGATGCGTTTAGCAGAGAAAGTAAGGGGGATAATAATAAAAATAAAAGAATTGTAAAAATTGGGGTAAATATCATAAAAGATTCAGATGGGATATTTTCTTTAAATAGCATCATCGAAGACCAAATGGGATTAACTGAAAAACAGAAACGAAGAGGACAATTGAAAGAAGATACATGGATAAAGAAAAATGGGGAAACAGATTTATTTATAATAACAGAAAATTTAGCTAGGAAAATTTTGGAGAATTTACACAGAAGAAATGGACATATAGGAGCTAGGAAATTATGGTTACTATTCAGAGAAAATTACATTAGTAAAGGGGACCAAAGTATCGCAAAATTGATCACCAGTACATGCCATATTTGTCAATTGGGAAAAAGCAAACATAGGAGAAATGAGAACATAGCAAAATCTATATTAACAACAAGATGTGGGGAAATAATTGCTATAGATTTCCTGAGCAATTTGATACCTAGTGAACAAGGAAATTGTCACATTTTAATAGTGGTTGATTTATTTTCAAAATTTGTAGAATTATACCCTACAAAAACCACAAAAAGTAAAGTCATTATGGAAAAACTATCAGAGTATATGAAAGAAATTATAAAACCCGAAAATTGTATAATAGACAATGCTACCTATTTCACATATGAAAGATTTAGAAAATTCTGTGGTAAAAATCAAATAAATGTAAGAACAATTAGTATTCGACATCCATCTTCTAATCCATCTGAAAGGTACATAAGAGAAGTGATAAAGTTTCTGAGAATAACTTTGTGGAATCAAAATCATAATAATTGGGAAAATCACATAGAAGAAATTCAAAATTATTTAAACAATTTACCAAACACAGTAACAATGGAAAGTCCAATTTATTTGATGGAACAATTGAGACCTCAAAGGAAATGGGAAATAAATACTACAGAAGAATTTGAGAAGGTATTAGAAAGAGTAAATAAAAATTTGCAAAACAATGCAAACAAATATCCACGAAGAATGGAAAAAAGGGACAAAGTTAAAACGACATTTAATAAAGGAGATTTAGTAATCGTCCGTGCTCTGAGGGTATCAGACAAAAGTAAACAAATATGTGCAAAATTGAAACCACCTTTCGAGGGACCATATGTTATAGAAAATGAGAATGGAGTGAATAGCTATGTTCTAAGATATATGGAAAGTGATGAAATAAGAGGTGTTTTCAATATAAAAGATTTATACAAATACAATAATTAAAGGAGAAGTTGAAAAAAGGTATTTTATAAATAGTTGAAGTGAAATTTGCGTTCATGAAATTTTTCCTAATATAAAAATTTGATAAACGCAAAATTTAGGGGATGTTAACATAGAGAGAAACCTGTAACACTCTGTATACTAAATTATGGAATAAAAGACTACACACTGTAAGCAAGTACAAAATTTTTGAATTTGAATTTTTTTAAAAAATCGTTTGAAATGGAGACAGATGTATTATTCACTATTCAATAGAGAAAGTAGACAAGAGTCAAGCTGTATAATTATGGAGAAAATTTTAAATAAGCTTTGTAAATACATATGTGAAATAAAATAACATGATTTTAATATTTTAGAGAGAGAATTTTTGAACGTTGTTCCATATAAATAATAACAATCCATTTTTCTCATTTTAAAAGTAATATTATGATTTGTCTTAAAAAAGTAAATATTAGATATTGAAAGAAGTTTTCTGATAAGATCATGTAATTATTTAATATATGTCAAGGTAGGAAGTCAAATAATAACATTAATTTATAGACCATGACATTTGTGAAATGAATTGTCATTCCGCATAGATTATTGAAATTGAAAGAACTGTCATTTATAAATATTTTGGAATACAATTTAAAGGGAGTAATATATGGGTTTTAATCATTTAAAAAACTTAAAACAGAATGTCCAAAAAGGATAGATGGACGATCTACAACTTGAAGTGAAACTTTTCAATAATAATTTTTATAGCCAATTTCGAATGGTGGAACATATTTAAAATATTCTCATCAGCGACAAGCAGATTAATAATAAAGAAAATTGAATAGAAACAAGTTATTGATAATGGACACTATTCACTAGGTACTTTTTTTTTTGGTAGCTGTGAATGGAGAAGAAGCAAAATTTTTGAGAAAAATTATTTAAACTTTTTGAATAACAACAATTTGGATTGGTAATTATAAAAAGAAATACATTATTCTTAAAAGCAACTCAGTAATGTAATTAATCATGTAGATAAACATAATTTAACAAGAAAATTGGTAAATATAATAATGTACTGACCATAAAATTCATCAATACAACCAAGTGAAATATTGTATTGTGGAAACTGTCTCCACAATACTTTTCAGAGAGCACTGGATTATGGGATTCATCTAAAATGTTTTGATGTGGATGGAATGTGGCATCAATTCTAGCTTTTGTCCAGGCTAGACGGATTATTCGGTTTTCCAGCAGGTAACCTAAAATAAAATGAAATAAACCAATCATTGAAGTGTACTGGAACGATACAGTGAACAGGTATTTAAAACTATTATATATATATATATATATATATATATATATATATATATATATATAAAGGTTAAATAAACTTACTTGTTTTGTGCAAAGAATTGAACTTTGATAATTCATACGTTTTCATCACCATAATTTTCGCCATTTTCTTACATAGACAATGTGTAACAGAATTAGTGTTTTCAAATTTGTATAAAATGTTGCCTATTTTGTAATCGCACATAGAAATAATATTTCACCTGAGTGTATGGTTTGTTTGAATGAATGATCATCCTAGATAGTTTTTTTTCACAAGTTATTTGTAAAAGAATGATGTATTTGTTTTCACAACATTAAATAACGTTTTTCCCTTTGAAAAACATTTTGAAATTATATTGTTGAGACTTTTCATTTCTTGGTGATTGCTCCATCTATGTTCAACAGTTAACAGTATTGACCTGACGTCTGTGAATCGTGGAGAGGTTCGAAATTAAGCAGACAGGACCGTCTCTAGAATTTATTTAGAAATAAAAAAAGCAAGTATATTTTTTGATTAACAAATTTCTTTATTAAAATGTGAGGATTTTATTTAACTTTGGCGCTCATATTTGAAATTAAAATTGTTTCTTTTCAAATATTTGAACCCTACTTTGAGATTGTGGAGTCTTTCATGCAAAGGTATAATTATTTTACAAACTATTTTAAAATTTTTACAATATACCGGGCAAACAAGAATTAACAATTAAACATCAACTAAACTAAACAATAACGTTAAATTATTCTCTCATCCAATTCTGTCCACAATAATATGTCGGCCCAACGTAGGGCAAATTAGGGAAAGTATATTTGTCTTAAAACATTAAAATTACACACCCAACAAATCACAATAATATATATATATATATATATATATATATATATATATATATATATAAAAGAAGATGTAGGAATATCGCGTGATATGTTAACAACAACAACAAAGATATTCATGGGTAATTCACGCAAAATAAAGGGCTACTGAAATAGAGTGGTAACCGCGGACATGCATGTTTCTGGCTCATTTTGCCTCATCAGCACGGCATAACCAAATAAGGATGTGAAATTTGGGAGCAAAGATGTTAATCGAAACATTGGAAAACACAAAATAACGGATTTCAGCAGGGCAACCAAACGCTCATTTGTGTCTTCAATTGGAAGATCCCGAGTTTTCAGGACATCAACCAACATCGACACGGTTTCCCTGCTGAAATCCGTTATTTTGTGTTTTCCAATGTTTCGATTAACATCTTTGCTCCCAAATTTCACATCCTTATTTGGTTTTGCCGTGCTGATGAGGCAAAATGAGCCAGAAACATGCATGTCCGCGGTTACCACTCTATTTCAGTAGCCCTTTATTTTGCGTGAATTACCCATGAATATCTTTGTTGTTGTTGTTAACATATCACGCGATATTCCTACATCTTCTTTGTTATTTACTATGGGTCGGAAGGTTCATGGCGGGGGGGCTATATGCGCCTCCGTGTCGATGTTGGTTGATGTCCTGAAAACTCGGGATCTTCCAATTGAAGACACAAATGAGCGTTTGGTTTCCCTGCTGAAATCCGTTATTTTGTGTTTTCCAATGTTTCGATTAACATCTTTGCTCCCAAATTTCACATCCTTATTTGGTTATGCCGTGCTGATGAGGCAAAATGAGCCAGAAACATGCATGTCCGCGGTTACCACTCTATTTCAGTAGCCCTTTATTTTGCGTGAATTACCCATGAATATCTTTGTTGTTGTTATATATATATATATATATATATATATATATATAGGCTTTACAAATAATGTATCAAGTTAGAAAACTTAATTTAAATAATATAGGTACAAATTCACAAAACTTTCTAGCAGATAACAAATAATTTAGGAGAATTTTCCATTGGAATTATCAGAATAATCGCTTGAATTTTTTTTTGTACCCTACGAGTTCGCTTCTAATAGAATGATTAAACAGAATAATAAAATACATTTAATTATACACCATCGATGTTATCGCCTGACCCCAGGTGTCTTGTGACGAGACGCATTAAAGATCTTCACCTCTTTATCAGTGGCGTTACTAATAGTTTAATTACAGACATTCTGTGAGATGGCCTGTTTAATAAGAAATAGGTCAGTTTGAAAACAATCTAACCACGAATGAGAAAATTATCCATAGAGACTGAAAATAATTTATCGGCCAGCAAATCAAAACCAAGTTCGAAATCGAATACTGGAGAGCATAATGCATGGATGTAGCTTTGGGTACACCGTGAAAGTATTACTTTTCCGCCCAACCTATCTAATATGCGAGAAAAGTATTGGTTTACGCCAAAAAAAGTTGAAAATGAAATTTTTTTTGAGTTATTTTTACGTTTTCCATCAACAACAACCCAAATCAACGGTTTTTAGAGAAAAATCCTGTGTGTATGTTGTCGTCGTCGTCGTTGCCGTCGGCCACTTTTCGTTACAGGTCTTGTTAGCACGATACAGCCTCCGGAATGCAACAAGTAACTAATTTTATGATTGAAAATTGTTAAGGACATGTCACAAACGAAACCTATTGATTTTCAGCTAACCAGAGCCAGCAAAACGGGTGCTATGTACTAAAAATACGACATTTTAGTCATTTTTTGAAAAATGTCAGTTTGTTAGGACGATACAGCCTACGGAGTTCATCAAGTCACCAATTTTATGATTGAATATTATTCAGGACACTTCACAGATAAATCCTATTGATTTTCAGGTCACCAGTGCCAGTGCAACAGGTGCTATAGTTCTTAAGTACGATATTTTTGTCATTTTTGGAGAAATTCAAGTTTATAAGCATGATACAGCCTCCGGAGTATATATAAGTGACCAGTTTTATGATTCGATATTATTCAGAGGGTCTGAAAAATGAATCATATTGATATTCAGTTCACTAAAGCCAGTACACCGGGTTCTATCGTACTTGAAGTACAAAGTTCTCGTCATTTTTGGAGAATTTTCAGTTTGTTAGCGAGATACAGCCTCCAGATTGTATACAAGTGACCACTTTTATGATTGAATATTGTTCAAGGAGTCTCAAAGATGTACCCTATTGATTTTCAGCTGACTAGAGCGAGTACAGCGGGCCCTATAAATCCACATATATTACATTTTTGGTTATTTTTGGACACATTTCGGTTTGTTAGCACGATACATCCCCCGAAGTGTATACAAGTGACAATTTTATGATAGAATATTATTCAGGGCCACAGATGCGGGAAAGTTAGTTGTAACCTTCAAAACCGTTTATTTTTTTATTGGAGACATATCTGCTCCATTGATTGTATATCATATAAAAATAAACTGTTCTAAAGATTAAAACTAACTTTCCCGCATCTGTGAGATGACCTGATTAATATTCTATCATAAAATAGTCATTTGTGTACACTTCGGAGGATGTATCGTGTTAACAAACCGAAATTTATCCAAAAGTAACCAAACATGCAGTATATGTGGATTTATAGGACCCGCCGTACTGGCTATAGTCAGCTGAAAATCAATAGGGTACATATGAGAGACACCTTGAATGAGACACCTTGAAAGTATCCAATTATAAAATTGACCACTTGTATACACTCCGAAGGCTGTATCGTACTAAACCCGAAATTTCTCCAAAAAGGACAAAAATGTGGCACTTCAGGTATCATAGCACCCGTTGGACTAGCTATGGTGAGCTAAAAATCAATAAGGTTCATCTATAAGACGCCCTGAACAATATTCAATCATAAAATGGGTCACTAGTATACACGCTGGAGGCTGTATCGTGCTAACAATAATGACAAACATTTGCTACCGCAAGTACCATAGCACTCGTTGTACTGGCTTAAGTGAGCTGAATCTTAATAGGGTCCATCTTAGAGACGCTCTGAATAATATTCAATCATAAAATTGGTCACTTGTATATACTCCGGAGGCTGTATTGTGCTGACAACCTGAAATTTCTCCAAAAATGACAAAAATGTCGTACTTAAAGTACTATAGCACCTGTTGTACTGGCTGTGGTGAGATGAAAATCCATAGAGTTCATCTGTGACATGTCTTTAACAATATTCAATCATAAAATTGCTGACTTATTGCACTCCGGAAGCTGTATCGTGCTAACAAGACATGTAAGGAAAAGTGGCCGACGACAACGAAGACGACGACGACGACGATATACACAAAGGATTTTTTTCTGAAAACATTTTTTGCTGGTAGTTCTTGATGAAAAACGTGAAAATAACTCAAAAAATGCTTTCTAAATTTCAACTTTTTTGTGGGTAAACCAATACTTTTCTCGCATATTAGATAGGTTGGACGGAAAAGTAATATTTAGAAAAGTTTATCAAGCTTCATAATACGTTTACTTCTATCATCAACTAATCATAGATTTTCATAAATTCTAGTGGTTAGGAATTTGTGATGTCAATTCGCTTCTTAGGCTTATTTCAGAATGAAATAGGGCTAATGTAGAAATTAGCATGACGCGACTTCGGAAAAATGTCTATGCAGTTTTTCGTTCTGGCGTTCCCTGATGCCAAAACAACCCCCCGTTCCATATGTATATATTATGTGTGTTACAATGGAATTTGTAAGCACAATTGAGGGCGCATTTTTGACGGATCAAAACCAAACTCGCTACATAAATCGTTGGGGCCAAAATATTGGTCGAGGTCCTTAACGGGCCAAATCGGACCAGTAGAAACAAAATTAATAATTTTTGTGCTTACTACTTCTTACTAAATCGTACATGAAAACATCGATTGAAGAAAATTCACAAATTTTCATTTAAAAAAAATTGAGGAATTCGGCCGGATAGAACGGCCAGATGGACTGACTTCAGTTATCATAAATATTTTTAATATATAAGATATCATTGAAGTGATCAAAATAATAAATGGAGTTTATAGCTAGGTAATAGTATATTGTGCAAAAAGTGGGAAAAGTTCAACTTTTCTCATGAGTGTGAAAGTTTATGGCACGAGCCAAGGGCGAGTGCCGCGAACACACGAGTGAGAAAAGTACTTTTCCCACATGTTGCACACTATACTTTTTCTACAACTGCACATATTTAAAGAATACAAGTAAATAGTTTTGTAGAAAAAGTCTCAGCATCGAGGACCACCCACTGAAAACGGCTGGGCAAGTTTCTGAAATTGGCTGGGCATCGAAGATCCCCTACTGGATTATCCATATAAATGTATGTTGTGTGGGCAAAGTGCCGTGAGAAATAATATTTTTCACAGTGTGAGCAATATATGGTTTTGAAATTAAGTAAGCTATGAGAAATATGCTACTTTTCATAGCAGTTGTAGAAAAAGGTATTTTCTTCATATACGTTGGTATTTTTTTTGTTAAATTAAAAAAAGAATAGTTAGATAGTGTTATATTAAGCTCAAATAGCATGTTAATTTTTTTAATCAAATATGAACTGTAGCAGTTCATTCGTTAACTTTTGCCAGCAATAATAATATCAATCGATTACGCTTTATAATTGATAGAAGTCTGAATCGTACGAGTTTATGAGATATTTTAGTTTAGGGAACATTAATGGAAATTACTCGTACAGGGTATATGATTGTCAAAGAAAGTTAATCGATTAGGGAGGGTTAAGTTTAGATAGATATTTCATTTTGAGCATTGAGACTGTCAGAAAGTATATATATTATTAACATATTTCTCGTTTTTAAGGTTCTTTTTCTTCCTCTTCGCTTCTTCCTCATCTTTCTTTCTCATCGTTCTCTCTCTTCTCTTTTCTCTCCTGTATTTGAGCTTTAGTTATTATTTTAAATAACTTCAACGTGTGATACTGTATGGGGGAAAAATTTGGATTTCTACTGTTGACTGGAAGAGTACGATATGGGTTCGTGAAGCTTTCTACAGGAGTAGGAGATGGTAGCCACCGCTAGTAGTCATCGATCAACACATTGTGGAATTCACGCAAGTTTTACGCTTTGATTTGTTTATGTAAAGTATATTTTGCCTACAATATCAGTCGGTTTATGTTGTAGATCATTGATTCGTCCGTTACTGTAAGCATCTTGTGGTAGTCAGTTTATGACCATACTTATGTTGATCAAGTATTAATCACTATGATCAAATATAATATTAGATTATAGCTGTGATATCATTTATAATTTGCGAATGTGGATTGGTGATAACTACACCCATCGTAAGGTTATGTAAACGTTACTGTGGCTATTCAATTTAAATATTTTGAGTTATTCGAATTGGTGGTAGTAAGTGTATGAGCTCATATGACATTATTGCGCCATATTATATTTTGATATTTTCAAATTCCATATTTATTTGCGTAAACGTTATTCTGTGCCATAAATACGTATGGTATACTGTATTGATTCAACTCTATAGTATATTCGAGACTCAAGTATACAGTTTCCTCATTTTCATCAGGTAATTGAGTACTCGTTTGAGAAATTTCATTTGTATGTAAATACTGGTTTGTGCATATTTATACCCAACGAGCAATCCAGGTTGTAACGTAGGATATTACTTGGGGGGAATAATTGGATTTTACTTGGGGGGTTATATAGGATTTTACTAGGCGGGTTTATAGGATTTTTTCCATATAGGATTTTAATAGAGAAATTCTTTAAGGTGCCATTGGGTACTTGAGGGTACAGCCTGTCATAACTCTTTCGTACAAATTGTTGTACTCAGGGACTGAGTTACTACTGGGGACGGATACATTGGTTTTAAAGGTACGGGATATATATTTTTGCTTGGGATATTTGTATATATATATATATATTTTTTGTATATCATTCAATCGAGGGGGGAATTTCACTTACCTTTGAAAAATTGTGGTCAGGATTTATGGGATTTTGGGACATTTGGGGGAATTACTTGTAATGTTGTGATACACTTGTACGTAGTAGTTGTACTACCTTGACTTTGTAAGGTTTTCTTGACAAAACTAAGTCATTTATTAAACTTAAACTTGGGTAAGTGACATCTGTCTTTTATTTCTCCACCTATTTGGTAGTCTTAGGGTGGGAAAACTTGTGTAGGTAGTTGTCAGGAGGCAAGATTGCCGGGCGCCCTTCTACATTTCAGCATTTTATTCAGTCTTTGAACAACGGACCTTCCCGTCTCCGCAAGAGTTAGAGGCAACGCCTAAAAGCGCAAATATGCACCGAATTTGAGATTAAAGGATTCTAGTGTGAATAACGGTAGGTGGCAGTCAATACTCCTAATAATATATTAGCAGAAAAAAACTTAACAATTTACTCAATTATTACGGATATATCTAAATATTCAATTGAAAATTCAATAGAACTAATCAAAGAACTAAAAACAATCAACTTACATGATAACTCAGAACTCATTTCATTTGATGTTACCAATATGTTCTCTAAAATTCCCCCTAAAAAATATCCAGCACTTGTAAGAAAATTACTAGAAGATAAAAATATCAATCCAGTAATAATCTCAGATATACCTAATTTATTTGATGTATGTATTAATCTGAATTATTTCACTTTTAACAATGAGAAATCAATGAAATGAAATGTAACTTCTGTCATTCTGACAATGATATTTAATATCGAAACAATTGTCAATTTCATAGATTTTTTTCAATATATTGTGGAATTATCTACCAACAGTTAGTTTCATTTAAAACAGTAGTATGAGTAGATTTCACAAAGTAAGGGTCAAAACAGTGAATTTTATATTAAAATTGCAATACCTACCTTTGTCTCACGGTTTTGCCATGACAGTTTCTCACGTAAAATTACTGTTTGGACTAATATCTCATCATAAACAGAAATTAGTCGCGGTAAACTAAAAGTTTTTACTTATTACTAACGCACAGTCTATGTAACCGCTTGCGGTATTGGGAATACTGGTAAATAATACCGTCATATGGCTGGTTCGTGTATTTACTCATTGGAAAGCTGGTGAAATAATTCGAAAATTACACATATATGTGTGTGATATGAATGTGGGAGACGTTTCTGTAACTAGTCACACTACAGTTCAATTTACTGTGAAAGTAAGTCAATACCTGAAGTTCAATAAAGCTTGAATGCTTTTAGGATACTACGCTGGTTTAGTTTCTGAAGAAAGTGACTTGAGATACCACGCCGAACTGAAATAAATGATACAGTTGATAACGGCATAGGAATATAAAACATATAGAAATTCAGGAAATAGATACGGAAAGTATGAAAGGGTATAATTTTTCAGAGAGTGCAGATGGTAACGTCAAACAATTTTTAAATGAAATATGGTTTATATTGGATATATCAACCAACAATATATTTGAATTAATTGATTGTACACCAAGCGAGGAAGATAGTAGACCCCGACCTACACACGATCACCCAGTTCATACTTCAGAAAATGATGCATCCATTTCGATTGATAATGGAACTAATTTGAAACATCTGTCAAGAGATGAAGATCGTGTCTTGATATCGATGAACTCATATTATAACCCATTCAATAGGTACTCGTAATAATTTGGTATATATAACTTTGCCAACCATTCTCAAAATGGTTAGACCTTAATAAAGATCGTTTGAATACCGTAATTGGTTTGTGGGTGAAAGAGAAGAAACGTTCTCTGAAAACATCAAACTATTATACCAAAAAAAATCATTAACCCATCTTTTTATTTTAGCAGTTGTGCGAATAAATAATAGAAATTATTGCATATTTCAGTTTATTGCTAAAAATTATTAATTTAATTTAACATGCTTTTTAGTATATTTTTTGTTGACGGTCTTATTATCGAGTATCTATCATCATATTTTGGAGTGAATTGTATTCAATCGCTTATCAACTGTTTTACAGGGAAATAAACTTTATTTTTCTCTCGATATTAAGAAATATAGTCGTTGAAAAGCTGGATCTAGATGCACAAAAATAGTACTCAGTTCATCAGACGATAGCAACTACAAAAAGAATGAGCTATACTCAGTGACAGAAACCCAAACATCCAGTAAATATCATTTTATTACAAAAATATTTCACATACATGTTCATCGTATAAAATATTAGAACTTGAGCGCTATTAGTAGGACATTCCTGTTTTATTCAATATTTTTTTGCTGTAAGTACTGGACGAATCGGCATAATCCGATATCAGAATACAGAATTTATTCGAGTACAGTGGTTTTCATTACGAAAATTCACAAGTGTTTATCATGCCTAGACTTCCAAGAAATGAAAATAATCGGTAACTAATTGAGTTCGAGAGAGATATAATTGTCTTCGGGAAGCTGGGCTGTCGTTCTGAGTAATTGCTGGTAGAATAAACAGGAGTGTGGATTCTGTTAGCAGATGTTAACGAGCATGGCACCAAGAAGGCCGAACACGAAGTGCCAGAGGCACAGGACGAGTAAACGGGACAACAGAGGGCCAAGATCGTGGCCTTTAGCTTTAGAATATCGTTAACAACGGCAATGACAACTCCGCGGTTCGCAGAATATGGAAGGTTCTTTGGAATGTGAAGTGTTTATAGATGGATAGGTAGGTTTCGACTTTTTTCATTCAGACCTCAATTGGTGTTACTTTTAACTCTAGAAACGAGGCGATCGTCGTAGCCCTCAATGTTTCGTTGAGCGGCTAGTACATCGCATAGTTGGAGCTATGATATGAGGTGCCATTGCTCATGGCTCATGGTTACCCTAGATCTTCATCAGGGGCAATGCACTTTGATACATTCAATAAATATTGGAACCTCATCTGATTCCATACCCCAGGACACATCATAATCAACTTTTCAGCAAAATAATGCAAGATAATCGAAATTAGCTTAAAAAATTTACAGCGTCAGGAGGATATTGATCACCTGATTATGAGTATACCTGGCGTATTATAAAATGTGTAAGAAATCGAGGAGCTTTGACCCCTTACTAAAGTTAAAGCATAAACCTATATTATCCTCATCTGTTTGGAGTGAAAGTTTAATTATTTACATATTACAAACTCCCTAATATGTATGTCAGATATTACCGAAATAAAATAACTTTTACTGCGTGTTCGGGTTTTAATGTCTCTGAGTATATTTTACCAGCACGAATCTGCCGGATGACGGAATTCTTTACAAGTATTCTCAATATTGCCGTAGCGGCGGATGCAAGACTGTGCATTTTTACTAATACTATTTTTATGAAACGTCTAGCTAAAATTAAGCAAATCGTATGGTCTTGCAATAATTATATTTGTATGGCACCGTTTGAACTCCCATACTTTAACCTTCTTTTTTAAACAAATTCTTACGACCTTTGGATACAAATAATGCATATACGGGAAAATTCAATTCAACATTGTGAATATCAATACATAATTTGGATCAATACGATATTCATTTATCAGATCAAAGACAAGGAGCAGAATAAATTTGCAGGTATAATTACTCAGCGAATTCTTGTGCTCAGAAAGCATTTCGTATGCTCAGTATTTGTTCGGACGCTTCTGGTGTAAGCTACCAAACCAGTAACGTACTTTATGGAATTTATAGACAGGATTTCACACAAGGCAGAAAGTCCAGGTGAGCTGATTTATTTATTGTCCTCCGTATACAATAGCAAATAATAAAATTTCAGTTCCAAGAGAATTCTATCATTTTTTTTAGTTGTATAAAGAACCAAATACTTCTGCAATAAGATTAATCCTAGGAATTTTAATATGAACCATTTCCCAAAACCACTCGCAACATAATAAATCATAAGATTTGAGAGGTGTGGGTAATCTCACATTGTAACATCACTAATTGGGTCATATGGGAATTCAATCTCTCAATGTCGGTGATAAGGAAGTTTTATCATCACTTAAAGTTCATATTACTTTCCCGCCCAACCCGATCTAATATGCTAGACAAGTATCAGTTTACCCCAAGAAAAGTTGGAATTTAAGATCTCTTTTGAGTTATGGTTATCCTGTGTGAATGTCGTCGTCGTTCTCGTCGACCACTTTTCATAACATGTCTTCTTAGCACGATACAGCCTGCAAAGTGCAAAAAATCACCAATCTTAGCATTGAATATTGTTCAGATCATCCTACAGATAATTATTGATTTTCAGCTCACCAGGTCTAGTACAACGGGGGCTATGGTACTTGAAGTGCCACATTTTTTGTAATTTTTGAAGAGACTTCAGGTTGTTAGCTTGATACCGCCTTCGGAGTTTATAAAAGTTACCAATTTTATAATTGGACATTTCCCAGGATGTCTCACAGATGAACCCTATTGATTTTCAGCTCTCCAGATCGAGTACAACGGGTCCTATAAATATATATATATATATATATATATATATATATATATATATATATATATATATATAGATATATATGTTTTTTTTGGAAAAAATTTTCTGGGGATTGTAGGTTCCTAGTTAAACAAATCAAATGGTTTTTTTAAGTTTAATTAACATTTTTTGTTTTTGTTTACGTTTCGGACATATTGTGTCCTTTATCAGAACATAATTCTACAAATAGATGACAAAAAATTAACAATTTATACATTACATATGTCTATCCTAAAAATAACTTACCATAAAACAAGAGCTTGGCGAGCGCATGTTAAAATATGTTAAAATACACGAAAACAATCATTTTTATTAAAAACATTTAGTATCAATATAAAACCCACATACAACTGCCAGTACACTACATTATATTATGACAATAATTACTTCTTAAAAGGAAAAAAAATTTTTATTGTTAGTAAATAGAACTAGTTCTTTTTTTGTATTGTATTCAGTAATTGTGATGGAACAAGGTTTTTAATACACATCAATTTTTGTCTTTGAAAATTTTTTTACTGATGTTATTATGGTATAAGGATTTAGAAATATTACAGGATGTCATTTCATTTATAGACAATGCACCGGAAAAGACATCTATTTGATTAAATTAACATGAATTTTTGATAAATTATTTGTGTCAGATTTAGCATTGATAGAATATGGGTTTTTTTGGATTTCTATCATTTCATAGACTTCTCTTTTTTTGTGCTGTCATAGTCAAATGTATGTTTGTGTTCAGAACTATGATTTGTCAGGGCTGTTCTGTTTTTTTT
This sequence comes from Galeruca laticollis, assembly GCA_963921935.1. Classification (NCBI taxonomy): domain Eukaryota; kingdom Metazoa; phylum Arthropoda; class Insecta; order Coleoptera; family Chrysomelidae; genus Galeruca; species Galeruca laticollis. The sequence goes on along the minus strand of OY998178.1, from coordinate 218,246,445 downwards.
ATCATACTTGTGGCCATTTAGGCGGTTTTTAAGATATTGACTTGTCTGTCCAATATATACACCTTTACAGTCTTTGCAAGGGATCTCATAGATGACATTGCTTTTTTTCCTTTGGGAATTTTTGATTTTAGTTTACTAAAATTTGATTTTATAAGATTATGTCCCTTGTGAGACACTGTTATGTTGTGATCTTTGAAAATGCTTCCAATTTTTTCTGAAAGTCCCGAAACGTATGGTAAAGAGAGATATTTTTTTTTGGGGTAAATTGTGTGAAATATTTTTATGTTGAGTTTGATTGTAAAAGAGGTATATACGGTTTTTAAATATTGTATTAATTAGTTTACTTGGGTAATCATTCAGACAGAGAGCTTCTTCAGCTTTTTTTATGGCGTTCTCTCGGTATTCGTAATCAGAAAGTTTTATGGCTCGATCTGCGAGTCTTATGACAACTGATTTTTTTTGAGACATCGGGTGTTGAGAATTAAAATTCACGTATCAAGAAAACTCGAGATCTTCCAATTGAAGACACCAATGAGCGTTTGGTTTCCCTGCTGAAATCCGTTATTTTGTGTTTTCCCATGTTTCGATTAACATCTTTGCTCCCAAATTTCACATCATTATTTGGTTATGCCGTGCTGATGAGGCAAAATGAGCCAGAAACATGCATGTCCACGGTTACCACTCTATTTCAGTAGCCCTTTACTTTGCGTGAATTACCCAAGATTCTCTTTGTTGTTGTTGTTAACATATCACGCGATATTCCTACATCTTCTTTGTTATTTACTATGGGTCGGAAGGTTCATGGCGGGGGGGCTATATGCGCCTCCGTGTCGATGTTGGTTGATGTCCTGAAAACTCGGGATCTTCTAATTGAAGACACAAATGAGCGTTTGGTTTCCCTGCTGAAATCCGTTATTTTGTGTTTTCCCATGTTTCGATTAACATCTTTGCTCCCAAATTTCACATCATTATTTGGTTATACCGTGCTGACAAGGCAAAATGAGCCAGAAACATGCATGTCCACGGTTACCACTCTATTTCAGTAGCCCTTTACTTTGCGTGAATTACCCAAGATTCTCTTTGTTGTTGTTGTTAACATATCACGCGATATTCCTACATCTTCTTTGTTATTTACTATGGGTCGGAAGGTTCATGGCGGGGGGGCTATATGCGCCTCCGTGTCGATGTTGGTTGATGTCCTGAAAACTCGGGATCTTCCAATTGAAGACACAAATGAGCGTTTGGTTTCCCTGCTGAAATCCGTTATTTTGTGTTTTCCCATGTTTCGATTAACATCTTTGCTCCCAAATTTCACATCAATATTTGGTTATGCCGTGCTGACAAGGCAAAATGAGCCAGAAACATGCATGTCCACGGTTACCACTCTATTTCAGTAGCCCTTTACTTTACGTGAATTACCCAAGATTCTCTTTGTTGTTGTTGTTAACATATCACGCGATATTCCTACATCTTCTTTGTTATTTACTATGGGTCGGAAGGTTCATGGCGGGGGGGCTATATGCGCCTCCGTGTCGATGTTGGTTGATGTCCTGAAAACTCGGAATCTTCCAATTGAAGACACCAATGAGCGTTTGGTTTCCCTGCTGAAATCCGTTATTTTGTGTTTTCCCATGTTTCGATTAACATCTTTGCTCCCAAATTTCACATCATTATTTGGTTATGCCGTGCTGATGAGGCAAAATGAGTCAGAAACATGCATGTCCACGGTTACCACTCTATTTCAGTAGCCCTTTACTTTGCGTGAATTACCCAAGATTCTCTTTGTTGTTGTTGTTAACATATCACGCGATATTCCTACATCTTCTTTGTTATTTACTATGGGTCGGAAGGTTCATGGCGGGGGGGCTATATGCGCCTCCGTGTCGATGTTGGTTGATGTCCTGAAAACTCGGGATCTTCTAATTGAAGACACAAATGAGCGTTTGGTTTCCCTGCTGAAATCCGTTATTTTGTGTTTTCCCATGTTTCGATTAACATCTTTGCTCCCAAATTTCACATCATTATTTGGTTATGCCGTGCTGATGAGGCAAAATGAGCCAGAAACATTCATGTCCACGGTTACCACTCTATTTCAGTAGCCCTTTACTTTGCGTGAATTACCCAAGATTCTCTTTGTTGTTGTTGTTAACATATCACGCGATATTCCTACATCTACTTTGTTATTTACTATGGGTCGGAAGGTTCATGGCGGGGGGGCTATATGCGCCTCCGTGTCGATGTTGGTTGATGTCCTGAAAACTCGGGATCTTCCAATTGAAGACACAAATGAGCGTTTGGTTTCCCTGCTGAAATCCGTTATTTTGTGTTTTCCCATGTTTCGATTAACATCTTAGCTCCCAAATTTCACATCATTATTTGGTTATGCCGTGCTGATGACGCAAAATGAGCCAGAAACATGCATGTCCACGGTTACCACTCTATTTCAGTAGCCCTTTACTTTGCGTGAATTACCCAAGATTCTCTTTGTTGTTGTTGTTAACATATCACGCGATATTCCTACATCTTCTTTGTTATTTACTATGGGTCGGAAGGTTCATGGCGGGGGGGCTATATGCGCCTCCGTGTCGATGTTGGTTGATGTCCTGAAAACTCGGGATCTTCCAATTGAAGACACAAATGAGCGTTTGGTTTCCCTGCTGAAATCCGTTATTTTGTGTTTTCCCATGTTTCGATTAACATCTTTGCTCCCAAATTTCACATCATTATTTGGTTATGCCGTGCTGATGAGGCAAAATGAGCCAGAAACATGCATGTCCACGGGTACCACTCTATTTCAGTAGCCCTTTAGTTTTCGTGAATTACCCAAGATTCTCTTTGTTGTTGTTGTTAACATATCACGCGATATTCCTACATCTTCTTTGTTATTTACTATGGGTCGGAAGGTTCATGGCGGGGGGGCTATATGCGCCTCCGTGTCGATGTTGGTTGATGTCCTGAAAACTCGGGATCTTCCAATTGAAGACACAAATGAGCGTTTGGTTTCCCTGCTGAAATCCGTTATTTTGTGTTTTCCCATGTTTCGATTAACATCTTTGCTCCCAAATTTCACATCATTATTTGGTTATGCCGTGCTGATGAGGCAAAATGAGCCAGAAACATGCATGTCCACGGGTACCACTCTATTTCAGTAGCCCTTTAGTTTGCGTGAATTACCCAAGATTCTCTTTGTTGTTGTTGTTAACATATCACGCGATATTCCTACATCTTCTTTGTTATTTACTATGGGTCGGAAGGTTCATGGCGGGGGGCTATATGCGCCTCCGTGTCGATGTTGGTTGATGTCCTGAAAACTCGGGATCTTCCAATTGAAGACACAAATGAGCGTTTGGTTTCCCTGCTGAAATCCGTTATTTTGTGTTTTCCCATGTTTAGATTAACATCTTTGCTCCCAAATTTCACATCATTATTTGGTTATGTCGTGCTGATGAGGCAAAATGAGCCAGAAACATGCATGTCCACGGTTACCACTCTATTTCAGTAGCCCTTTACTTTGCGTGAATTACCCAAGATTCTCTTTGTTGTTGTTGTTAACATATCACGCGATATTCCTACATGTTCTTTGTTATTTACTATGGGTCGGAAGGTTCATGGCGGAGGGGCTATATGCGCCTCCGTGTCGATGTTGGTTGATGTCCTGAAAACTCGGGATCTTCCAATTGAAGACACAAATGAGCGTTTGGTTTCCCTGCTGGAATCCGTTATTTTGTGTTTTCCCATGTTTCGATTAACATCTTTGCTCCCAAATTTCACATCATTATTTGGTTATGCCGTGCTGATGAGGCAAAATGAGCCAGAAACATGCATGTCCACGGTTACCACTCTATTTCAGTTGCCCTTTACTTTGCGTGAATTACCCAAGATTCTCTTTGTTGTTATATATATATATATATATATATATATATATATATATATATATATACTACATTATTGATCATTTTTGGAGATTTTGAATACAGCCTCCGAAGTGTATACAAGTGGGAATTTCATCATCGAATACTGTTCAGGACGTCCCATAGATGTGAATATGTTAGTTCTAATCTCTAAAACCGTTTATTTGGAGGAAAAATTCAAAGTAATCAAAAATCAAGTTACTTCTATTTCTCAATCAACTGACTTCAATGCAATTCACTTCACATTGTCATAGTCTACCTAACCATTGGAAAATATGTTTTCTGGTTATTTTCCCTTCATCTCGCAAAATTTCTCCTTCCAGTTAAAAATTCCATAAAAATATTGGCAACGACAGTAGAAGGGGTGAACCGATAGAAACGTCAGAAAGTTAAGATATCTTAATTAATTGGTCATACGACTAACATACTGATCATTATTCTTTAGATCACCTTAACAGTCAACATTCTAACAAAGGACAGTTATCGACCTCCCCATCCATCTAAATGAAGCCGAACATCTCCATAACGAAAGCATGTTCGAACATATTTTAAATCTAATAATTATGATAAAGCTGATATACATAGCAGGGAAGTCAAATGTCAACGTTCCAATGCAACTAGGTCTTCCTTCACGTGAATTTTCCAAATTTCTTCTCCCTTCTTACAAAGATTCTTTACTTTCCTCATCTTCCAATATTCCATGATTTTGTGGCTGAGCATTTATAGTTAGATTTAGAAGTACTGTTGGGGCCAAGAAACATAAAAACTCAAATTCTCACTCAAAATCAGCAGTAACAGAGCCCCAAAAAAAAGAACTCCAGATCTTTTTCGACAAAACCAAGATTCTGTTAAAACTTCCGTTATACCGCTGCCGGAAGATCAGAGAATCACAAGATATTTCCAAACATCACTTGCTTCCAATTTGGAATGCAGATCTTTTGCCAGCTAATCACCTATACAAAGTGAACCCTTCACTATGTCTTATTCTGTAGAATTACGAGTACTGATTCTTGATTTGAGAGTAACTGTGGATATAACCAGAAACTTGATCTTTTTCTCTCAATTCCAGTTTTCTTTTGGAACTTATGATGCCCATGATTGTGGTGAAACTTCCAACGTATTACTTGAGTATGCCTAAGATATGTTTCCAGATCCTGGAGAATTCTTTCTGTGAGACTATAGTTGCTTGATTGCCATTACCTTGAAAGGTAGTAAGATTCAGTGAGCATGGACATTATTTGATATAATTTTCCTGATACTTTTTAGCACCATTCCTAAATACTTCTCATTATTCCTCAATTGATTGATCTGGAGTTGAGAAGCTGGGTATTAGATCTTGCCTCCTCCTTTACAATATTGATCTCGCTTTGACTTGAGATATAGTGAATTCAAATTTCAGTTTTCCAAATTTATATTCGTACATACTGACCCCGTAAACATCTGAGTTAAAATTTTCGAGAGAACATAAACAGTAGAAAAAGGTCTTTCTAAGTGTTTGATGCAAATGGTTATGGCGTAACTTGAAATTGAAGCAATTCCAAGAAGAAAGTGGTAATTGAATCCTGCACTTCTTAAATTGGAGACAAAAAAGTAGTATTGATGATATAACTAACAACCAAATTAGAAAAGACGTTTCGCCTGCTGTATGTAACTCCAAAAGTAGGTGGATTATAATTCTGCGAATTAAATTACTTCAGAAATAACCCTTCACTTTCCACAAATAAAATGAGGTTGACCTGTGTAGTCAGATAATGATAATCAAATTATTTTCTAAATGTATACACTATGATAACAGTAAATCACAAAATATGAGAAAGAATCGTATGATATATAGCATAGTACATACAGAACTTAGCTAATTATGAATAAATTAACCCGAAGAGTTTCAAGAGGTATAATAACACGGGCAAGGACGAGTTGTCTCCCGTCTTGAGCAGGTAGTTTTTTTATAGGTCGAATTGTCTCCCATCATAGGTCGAGTTGTCTCCCAAGGTAATATACATTAAAAGGTATTAATTTTCACAAAGTACACCGTTGTTGCCAAATCAAAATCTTTATTTTTAAAAGTACGTTGAACTATTGATACCTTTTTCTTTTTGTAAAATGTCTCTCAGGATATGAGAATCATTTAACTACCTTGAAATAGAAAAGTAAGAAAATAATCCCTACATTAAACATTAAAAGAATGTTAAGTTAATCCATCAACATTTTACAAATCCAAAAACAGGTAGGTACCATTAATTTCACATTATCGTTTGAAAGTACTTTCCCTCCTTCGCCTTATAAAGGGTGGTATTAAAAATAGTAAACCATATTTCACATATTCTTCACAAGTTTCAGAGGTTGTAAAGTTTGTTTACGAAGTTGTTGAATAGTTAAAAGTGGTACAGTGAAACTATACGTATAATGGAGGCTACAATAATTAAAAGTGAAAAAGGCAAAGATTTGTTAGTGATCGATGGGTTTAAATTTTCATTCCACAAGTTATTAGCAAAAGACACTCTAAAAAGATGGCTTTGTGCGTCCAGGAAAACGCAGTGCAAAGCTTTTGTTAAAACAAAATTGCACCGTCCAGAAGTGATCGAATCTTCTTTGAACCACAACCATGAGAAATTATCAGAAGAACTTCTAAATAGGCAGACTCTAAGCAATGCTGTAAAAATTAAAGCAATAGAAGATGTTTCGGCAAAAACAATGGGCCTAATTAGAAAGGAGGTAAGAGAATCCCATTGTGAAACTATTACCACTCATGACGTTGAAAGGATGAGAAAAAATATGTATACTGCTAGGTCCAAAATTGCTACATCAAAACTTCCAACTAATATAGTTGAATTTCATAGTTTATTAAATTCTGTTACTTTAAAAACTAATAGGGACGAATATTTTATTCTTAAAAATGATGAAATAAATAATATAGTCATGTTTTCATGTAAAACAAATATTATTGCTCTAAAAGAAATAAGTGAATTATATGTTGATGGCACTTTCGATTATTGCCCTAAATTTTTTTTACAATTGTTTACCATTCATGGCTTTAAAAATAATCATTATATTCCTTTGGTTTTCTTTCTTCTAAAAAATAAAAATACATTATCGTATAAATTAGCTTTACAATATTTAAAAGAAATATATCTATCTACAACAGGTCACGACTTTATTCCAAAAACTATAACTTCAGATTTTGAATTAGCAATACACAAAGCAATTCGCGAAATTTTTCCAAAAACAGAAATTAAGGGATGTCTATTTCACCTAGGTCAAAGTTGGTATAGAAAAATTCAAATTTCAGGACTTTCTACCGAGTATCAGTTAAAAGACAATTTAGAAACAGATATAACTAAATACCTTATTTATATTTTTGGTTTACCATTCCTTAAAGCAGAAGACGTTGGCGATTGCTTTGTTCTTGATCTCATTGCAATTCAACCAGATGGCGAGAGGGTGATTAAATTTAATGACTATTTAGTTGAAACTTACATAGATGAAATTTCCACCTTTCCTCCTAACATTTGGGCTGAAAACTCTTCTTCTTTAAAAAGGACAACAAACGCATGCGAATCTTTTCATTCGCGTTATAATGCTTCATTTTATAATACACACCCAAATTTTAACCAGTTTATAAAAGTTCTTCTAGATTTTCAAATAGATACCTATATTAAGCTTCAAAGTATTGATACCGTGGTCAAAGTATATGATCGAAAAGTATTAATGAAAAAAAAGTTTTTGGAAGATAATTTAGAAAAATTACAAGACGGCAGGATTACCAATTTTCAATTTTTAAAAAATATTTGTTTTAAATGCAGAATCTAATTTGTATTATAAGTGTGTAGAGTGAAAAAGTTTTTATATCATTTTTGTAAATATTATTGTCTTGAAATATATAAGTATATATATATATATATATATATATATATATATATATATATATATATATATATATATATATATATATATATATATATATATATATAAGTAAACCATTGTATATTTTCCTTTGTTTTATTATAATAAAATAATTATAATTTCCTACGTACTGTTTTATTTTAACAAAATTAAGAAATACCATTCCAAATATTTCGTCAAGATATAAGTAAGATCGATTTGGCAACAACGTTTAGATTTTAAGGTATTATAAGTACTTATGCTAATTACGGATTAAAATCATCCGGGAGACAATTCGACCGTCACCTTTTTGAGAGCAGGTAATATTTTTATTTTGGGAGACAATTCGACTCCGCCGAATAACACCTGTTTCGGCCTAGTACTAAAACATATCAATAAAACTCTGTATACTATAAATCAAAACTAAAACTAAAATTAACTTAGAATAATTATGTTACCATGGATCTGTAGAAAAATAGTAAACCTTTCAAATGATATCCAATTGAGATTTTGTTGTAAGGTTCATACAAACTATAAAAATGTATATTTGGGCATATTTAGTACTTGGTAAGAATATAATTATGGAAGTCTCTTGTTCTTTCTTTTCGAATAAGTTGATATAAGGAATAGATTGTGATTCTACAGGAATGTAATTGTATGTATATTCTTTGTGCTAAAGACATAAAGGATCTCAGACATAAAGAATTAGTTATTCTAGGAGCACAAACATCATGTCTCCGTCTAGTTTCGTGTCTATGCTCAGGTAAGTTAAATTTATTTTTTGTGGTGTAAAATTTTGTGTTCACATATAAGAAATATAGTTGAAGAAGATCTAAAATCTGGAATTCTTTGTATAAAAGGTCTGATGAATAGGTGTATTGTTTATGTAGCATTATCTTAAGAAATCTCTTCCGAAGATGCATATGAGTTTTTAAGGCACTACCCCAAACAAATATGCCATGCCGAAGGTGATTTTATACAAAACATTAGTCTTGAGACACTTGAATGCTATATATTTAAAAAAATACTTATATCAATAGAGAATAAATTGTAATTTTCTGACGATGATATTGATTTATCGAAACAATTGTCAATTTTTTAGAATTTTCAATAACTTGTATTATATTGTGGAATTAACTAGAGACCTTGAGTTTCATTTAAAAACACTAATATGAGCATATTCCACGAAGTAAGGGTCGAGACAGTCAATTTCATTCTTACAATGTATTTAATGTGGTAGTCCTATTTTAAGTTTTTGTCTATAATAACCCCCAAGTAATTAGTGTTTGTTGCAGTAATTATGACGACATTTTGGTTGTCTTGCTGTATTACTAGGGGTTCAAAATGGTCACTGGTAAAGTCACTCTTAAGGAATGGTAAGTAGAAGGTTTTTTTAGATGTCATGAAACTATCCGATTTGATAGTTGCTTCTCAAATATCAGTGTTTATTATTCTCATTTCTTCCTATTCATCGTTATTAGAATCTGTTCAGTATTGTCTCATAGCCAACAATTTGCTGATATATTGGGCCGTTTTTTTATTGATGCGAAATATAAGCATAGTCTGAAGAGTATGCACATAAATACATTTCTTCCAAGGAAAATAGGCTCTCTCTATTTCTTACTTCTTTATTTTTTATTTTGGTGAAGTGATTGATTATTGGTTGAAGAAGTATGATTGGCAATCAGAGAGTCATTTTCTCACTAATACCATACTAATACCTCGAATCTCTTATTTCTAATATCTATCTGTATTTTACAATAAATAACGATTTAATCAAGTAAATTTAATAATATATATCGTTAGTATACAGTCATTATAAGGTGAGCAGCAGCAGATAATAAACATATCTCATTTTAATATCCAATGACTTGAGCATCAGACTACAAAATTAAAATAATCAACGAGGATAAATTCACCCAATGGAATAAACTACACCTCAAGAAGGAACGAACCACATAATGTACTTATACGACACCAAGTTCAGTAGTCATATTATAGTTTTACGGTTATTCTTTTCATTTTTAATAATTTACGAACAAAAATATGAATGTAGCTGACGTTAAGTGTCGTAAATATCATCTTAATGACGACCAGTTTATTTCTAATTTATTCGAGTTTTATTTTAATGTGTGAAATTTTATTACAATGTTTTATAATCAGGGTTTAATAAGAGCTTTAATGCCTCAAAACCTGACTACAAATTATTGTTTGGTCTTGGGCTAGAATTACTTTTATTGTGACGATTCCATCTCATTTCAATACGAAGGCAGATGCGACTAGAGTTGCTAGAAATACTTAGAAGTAATGATCATTAAATATTTTTTTGTAGTGCCTTAAATCTGGTTTACAAAAGATGTGTATTAATTGTATCTACTGGACCGGAGAATCCCTATATATTCATAAATGTAATACATTTTTTATATCATAAATCGAAATTGAAAAATACACGGACTTTAATTTACAAATTCTTCATTGAAGTTTATAAAAATGAACAAAAATTGAAAACTACCAATCCGAAAGGTGAAGGTATCAAAGATTGAGTAAGTAACAAAAATTGGAATGACATAAAATAATTTCAGTGCAAACATAAAGTTTGATTAAAACTATATAGGATATATTATACTCGTACAGAGAAGGGAGGAGATATCGATGTTAAATAGAATTCTAAGGGATAAGAATATATGAAAGAGAAAAAAAAATGGGTAGGCAACTCAATTGTAAAAAGTACAGTTACGTACGTGCATTGAAGTAAATAACAAATGTTGAAATCAACAGAAATTTACTTCTAAAATGGGATAGCTGGGAAGTATAGAACGAAAATGAAGTGACCTAATTGAAGGTATAATGAGAATCGAACAAAATAAGTGATAACAGAACTGAGTAACTAATATAGTATGTCCAGAAAATGCCGAACGATAGAAGCATTAAAATAAACACCACGAGGATATAAAAAAAGAAGAAGTTATCGGAGAATACCGTATATAGTATATATTAAGTGTGGAGAACGGTAATGATGATTTACCGATCGCAGGCAATTGTTATCTGAGATCGGTACCCATTAACGTTCGATATGTTTATAACGTTTTTTGCACGATCGGAATCAATCATAATTAATTAATAAAATAATAGAAATACTAAGTTTCCATTCAAATTCTCGATTCAAAATTTATTTAGTAACACATGCATGGTAGCTAAGGTGATTGTTATGAGGCAATGATTATAGTATGTACAAAAAGTACGAGGAGTAATAAACCCTAATTAAGTATGCAAAACCTTTACAGGGAGCACCATGAAATTTTTGATAAATCTCTTACTTTAAATTACATTTCTTCCGTAAATCTAAAAACCAGGTAGATCGACCCCGTATTTGTTTCAGTTGTAGCAAAGTTTAGGGTTTATTCATTGTTAAAGGATTAGCAGATAAGCAATAACGCAATGCAGTGGTGTGTATTTTGGGAAAAAAATACGTTTTAAATTATAATATAATAAAAAATGAAAAGAAATAATTATTGGAATACATTTATTACTTACATTTTATTCTATATCCGACTCGGAAGAGGAAGAATCGTTGTTGACATAAATAATAATAGGATCGATTAAATCATCACAAATATTTTCAATTTTCCACATATTTGCCTCTACTTTGATAACATGCTCGATACAGTTTGTCCAATTTTCCTTACTCACATGACTTACAGCACTCTCAAACAATTTCACAACATCGTTTATTTTAAAAGTAGTATTTTTTTCCCAACTTCCCCCTTTACCTGAGCCCATATTAATTCTATGGGATTAAGTTCACAATGATAAGGGGGAAGTCGAAGAACTGATATACCACGAGAAGAAGCCATTTCTTCTACAATGTAGGTTTTGTATTTATTCTTGCTCATTTTTGCAATTCTGTAAAGTTCTTTCCTTAGTGGATCTTTTGGAAACTTAATATTTTTCGAAATAAGCCACTCCAAAAGCTCTGCTTTACGCCAACGACTTGTGGGCAATGCTTCTCGTAACCGTGAATGGTAACTTGCGTTGTCCATAACAATAACAGCCCCTTTTGGAATCAGATCCAACATTTGAACAAACCATTCCTCGAAGACATCCCCATTCATATCTTCGTGATAGTCCCCCGTGCGTTTTGAAATAAAAGTTAATAATCCACCATCAACAAAACCTTCAGAACTTCCAACATGGACAATGATAAGTCTTTTTCCTTTTCCAGATGGTGGCTGCAAACCTAACGACAAACCTTCCACGAATGCCTGCCTTCCGCTTTTAATGTTTTCATCTTGCCAAGATTTGGAAACTGTATATCCAGCATTTATCCATGTTTCGTCTAAGTAGAAGACTTTCAAATTTTGTTCTCTGGCATGTCGAATGCTTCTTAAATAGTCTCTTCTCCAAAAAACTATTTCCGGTTTATCTATCAAGAGAGATTTTCTATTATGTTTTGTATATCTGAAACCCACATCTTTCAAGAGTTTGCATAATGTCATTCTGGAGAATTTTGGATAGTCCGTATCTTCTTGCACTGATGTCATAATTTTGTCAAGTGTTGGAATTTCCTTTCGTAAGTAAAATCCATGGACTTTACGGCTTCGTCTTTGTTTTAATGACTCATCGATCTCAATTGGTTTTCGGCCTGAAGGAGTTTTAGGGGGTTGAAGAGTTCCATTCTTGCTTTCTTTCAGTAATCTATAAATTGTTGATTTAGCAACACACAACATAGCAGCCGTTGATTCCACAATATCATCAACACTTTCACTTGGATCCTTGTTTTTCAATGATATATAACAATTCAATACCAGAGTTTTTTCATTTAAAGATAATGGACCTGTTTTTGGTCGTTTAGGTGGTCCTTGGCTTATCGACATTGTTTGGTACTTGCACAATTAACATTCAACAAATGTTTTAAATATATTCCAACTGTTTACAATATTATGACAACCATACAACTTCATACAACTTTACTCAAAGAACTAATACTAAGTACTGATTTAATGTACCTACTTTCTTTTAAAATAATATTACCGATAATTTTTCTAAGAAAACTGGGTTGTTTGAAAAATCCCTCTCAATAATCGAATAATCTGTAAATAGGTGTAATCGTATTGAGCCGATTACAGTAGGCCACTTGCCATTTACAATTTCTGAGAAAAATTCCCCAAACACTACATATAGGAGTAATACAATTAAAAAATATTATGAATAAACGGGCAGATCCGAACTCTGCCACAAAATAAAATTTTACCTGACTTGTATCAATTTGAGGATTACTGAAATGTTCGAACTGTGCCGCAACCATTCAGTTTAATCCTATTAGAGTCATTACTGTTTATAATAGATAAAATCGGAGTCCCATAGAATTATGTATATTTCTGAAAGGATTCAAAGATTTCTTGAATTAAATATTTTGAAGAAATCTTGATTGTTTTGATCGATATTTAGGGGATTATGGGGAGGATGTTGATGCACTTACACTATTGTCTAAAAATCAGGAAGAAGTATTTAATAGTGTTCGTGAATTACAATTACGAACGAACCGAGAAGAGGAATTTCTATTAACAGCAGACCAGGTAGTTAAAATTATTGTGTTCTCCTGTTTTTCCAACCTTAATTTTTTATGTAATTCGGATTGTATTTTGATGGATGGGACCTTTAAATGTTGTTCAACTTTTTTTTACCAAATGTTTACCATTCATGGTTTTAAAAACGGCTATTACGTACCTCTTGTTTTTTGTTTGCTGCCAGACAAATCAAGTCAAACATATTCAAATTTGTTTTCAATTTTAAGACAAAAATGTAAAGAAGTAGGCTTAAATTTTCAACCTAAAGAAGTCGTAGTAGATTTTGAACTAAGCATTCATAACGCTATATATGAATGTTTTGGCAAAGATCAAATTCTTTTTGGTTGTAAATTTCATCTCTGTCAAGCTTGGTTTCGTAAGATTCAGGAGTTCCATTTGGTACAAGAGTACAGACAGAAAGGTTTTGTAATTGGCGAATACTTAAAAGTACATTTCGGTATTATGTATCTTAGTCCTGAGGAAGTTGTAGAATTTTTTTATAATGAACTACATTTTTTGCTTCCGAATGACGAAAGAGTTATAGAATTCCGAAATTATGTCAATAAAACATATATAACGCAAAATTCGATATTTCCACCTTTTATTTGGGCAAATAATGCATCCTTTTTTAAGAAAACAACGAATTCTTGTGAGAGTTTTCATTCGCATTTCGGTGCTTCTTTTTACAAAGCACATCCAAACATTGTTCAATTTACTAGTGTGTTATTGGATTTACAAACGGAGGTATACGCGAAAATTCGTTCGGCAAACCAAAGCCAGAAAAAAACCAAAAAAACTATTAATGATAAAATTAATTTCATTAATGATCATTTGGATCAATATAGGAAAAATGTTATTTCTCGCTTTATGTTTGTGAAAACGGTTGCATGTAAAAATCTTCCACACGTTTAATATTTTGTTTTTTTTATATTTTTATGTATATTGAATATATTTTATTGTGATGTAGATGTAATGTAGATGTAATTCTTTAGAAGTGGCAAATATACGTTGAAAATATATGTATGTTATTAATATTTTCTTATATTGAATTTGAGTACCTAAAGTTCAAGGTAAATTGTTAAATCGGATTAGGCTATTAGACCCCTACTGGTTTGGTAGTTAATCTCCAAAATTTTAAACACTGGCAGAGTTCGAACAACCCGGAATGACTACCTGCATTTTGTGGCAGAGTTCGGATATTCCGGAATAAACTGTGTTGCCTTTCTCTATCAAACTTACTAAAATTTATGTACCTCTATCACTTTTGTCTTATTAAAATTAGTACATCCCGTTACCTCTGACCTAAATCATATATTCTTTAGCATAGCTGCAACTCATTCGTTCAATACAAAATGTACCTTACGGTATACCCTCTTAAAATATATTTTGGTACGTCTATGAAATCTACTTAAATTAATGATTTATTACTCCGTGTCCTTTCTATATAGACTATAGTAACCAAATAGCTCTACTCTCACTTTAAATCTCAGATGAACAAATAAAATAGATATGCTTGTTTTGATCTTTTCTTGCCCCAAATATTGAGTCACATTCTAAGCTCACTTGCGAACACTTCCACTGCTTTGCCATATTTACAAAGTCTCTTTAGTTGCAGGAAAATGAAATTAGAAGTTTAATGGAAAATGTGTTAAAAAGTTATGCAAATAAAAAAAGTCATTCTAATTTATGCATTTGAGTCGCTATTTTTAAAATTAATTAATAATACTTGAATTTTATTAAATAAATAATATTCTTATATAAATTTTTAACAAGTATTTGTTGTATCCTTAGATACATTTATGGTTACAACTAAAAATGGCAACATCGCTCAAAATTTCAGTACTTGTTTAATGTATCAATAGTAATCTATTTAGTTGTTTAGAATTATTCGCCGCAAAAATGAACGTGTTTATGAATGAATAACCCTCTCTATGTTTATTATTACTCTAAGCTTTAGATATTGATTTAACATATTGTTCGCATTTTTATTAATATTATTCGATATTATTATTGAGCGATGACCGAGAGTGGTTAAAGTGAAATGGATGTAATAGAACAAGGATGTTCGTTCATAATACCAGAAAAATCCAAATATTGGTATGAAAACACATATAGAATTTTAAAGAAGTGGTATCAGATAAGAGTGTGGACATTAATTAAAACATTTAATAGCATATTTTGTTCAAAGAAATGCACAACTTAAAGCCCCTTACAGTTTATGGTGCCGAATATTCCATGATAAAAGCAACAATTGCAGGATGGTATAGATATATCCAAATTTTCCACTTTAATCGCCTATCCCAAACGTAAAAATGTTGGATATAGGACTAAGAATGTTAACATTTTTACACGCGGGGATATGTTTAAATTTCGGACTGAAGCACCAGATGAGGAAGTCCTAATTTATAAGGTACATTTACAATGATTAGATTACCCGTGAAATGTGTATAATGATAGGCATTATTTTTAGTTAACAATTATATTAGGGATATCAGGTTCCTGCAGAAGGGAAGAGTTAAACAATATTACTATAAATGGGATCCAATACCAAGAAGGGTTAATCATTGTGAAATTACACTATGCAAAAACAAATTTCCAGCGCACCTTCACTGTACTTAGCAGACCCAACGACAAAATACCATATTTAGAAATTTTGCGTAAATATATCAAACTTCGGCCACCACAACTGAAAACAAACCCCCTTTTTCTCATGATGTTGTAATGGAAAATGTACAGGTCAAGCAGCAGATAGTTATGTGGAGGATTATCTTCAAAACAAAATAGAAATTACTGAAAATATGTAGCACAACAATGTACCAATACACAACAGTTAAACTCTGCAGCAGTCTCAATTAGCAACGCAAAGGCCGCACAAACAGAGACAAGTGATTTTTGTCTAAATAATTTGACAAAATGTACTATTAATTTTAATATTAAGAAATAATTTGTAGATTGCTTGTAGATATTATTATTATTATTCAACTTATTTTGAAATTTTCTATTAAATTTACATGCAGTTCAGCGAACGGTAAGTGAATCACTTATTGTTTGCTGAACGGTGATTTGTTGATAAACCAGTAAATGATACTTACTGTCATGGAAACGGGCATGGTAAATAGTCGAAAACAGCAGATCGCCAAAACATTATATATGTTCAGCAAATTTCAACACCGATCAAATAAATATACTTACGTCGATTTTATAAAATTTCGAATTCATTATTTTATTGGTATTCATTTGACACAGTTCATTATTCTATCATTATATTATTCAAAATCACTTCCGTGGTTCAAAATTTCAGTTACTGCGAATTTCATCTAAATAAACATTGTTTTAAAGTTAAAAAAGAACCAAGGCGGTAACTATGTAGTATGCAAAATACATATTCACTGAATATCCTCTTGTACAACGTTCCTTCTCTCCTTTATGAGTACTTTTAACACTATTTCTGAAAGTAATTGATTGTTATCAAATTACTCGATAAATAATTATTAGGCGCTCATTACTCCCTTATTTATCCCCTACTTGTTGTACCAAAAAACTAGATGTTTTTGGAATGAAAATATTGACTATAGTAAATTAAATGAAAGCACTATAGAAGATAAGTATAATCTACCAAATATGGGACATACAAGATAATATAGGAAAACCCACTTATTTTACTACTCTTGATCTAGCTCAAGGCTTCCACAAATTGAACAGCTTTTCCGTACCTGACGGCCACCACGATCTCAGAATAACAAAAAAAAATAGATATGTTTGTTTTGATTTTTTCTTGCCTCAAACATCGAGTCACGTTCTAAGCTCACTAGTGTATTCTTTGCCATATTTTCAAAGTCTCTTTAGTTGCAGGAAAAATGAAATTAGAAGTTTAATCGAAAATTTGTTAAAAAGTTATGCAATTAAAAAAAGTCATACTAATTTATGAATTTGAATCGCTGCTTTTAAAATTAATCAATAATACTTGAATTTTATTTGATGAAGGCATATTCTTATATAAATTTTAAACAAGTATTTGTTTTAACCTTTATGGTTATAATTAAAAGTAGCAACATTGCTCAAAATTTCAGTACTTGTTTTATGTGCCAAGGTTAACCTATTTAGTAGTTTTGTCCTTGTTTAATTACCATATAAAGATAGATGCAAATATCGTCAGAGTATGCTCGACGATAATTTCGAACCGGCTGTAGTATTTTAGTAGATAATGTCAAACGTGGTTTCTTTATACGAGTGCCATTACGACAAGAGAGTAAACATTTAGTTCTTTCGTTTTGATATGTTTTTCAAGACTTTTAGTGACAGAATAAACTTTTAATTTTTTACATATAAGATACCCCATCCGTGGACACGCTGTATATAGAGTGACTTTCCATGGTTTGACTTACATGCCGTAGACGTATTGGGCTTGTGTGGTGTGGTGGTTTTTGTGGAGGTGTGACTTGTATCACTCGGCAACTGATGTTGCCTTGGATCGTTTAAGGGAAAAAACGGAAAACGTGCAGTGATATCTCTAGGAGTAACTATTATGTGGACACAGGCTTATCCTACATTAAGAATTTACGCCATTCCTAATATTGATCACATAATGATTCTGCTAACTGCGCATTACTACGCAACTGGTAAATTGTACAAAGCCTGCGCCAGTCTAGGAGAACACATTATTTGTGCGCAATCTATGAAATCGCAATACCAAATTCCAAATGTAGAAAATTGCACCAAGTCCATTACAACGGAGAATTTTTCACAAGAAACCAGGAAAGTAATTTTATTGGGAATGAAAATTCAGAATCAAGAAATTAGCAGAAGCAGTATCCTTTTGACAAACGAGCCAATTGGAATACAGTAAATACAAAACAACTGTTCAAGAACTCCCTGCTCTGCAAGTAGTCCCAATGAAATTGTATCCAAGTACTAAATCGTGGTAGAAAAATTGCAGATTCCACAGACCTAACTCCAGCCCATCACATCTGCCACAATTATCAGCAGGGCTTAGTATTTTAATAACAGTTGCTGCAAAGTAATGAAAAATAATCTCCAAATACTTGTATGGGTCCAACCTACTACACACTCAAATCCAGTTGTTCTCAGAGACTTCGCGAACGAGGTCTGGACCAAAGGAGGGAGGAGAGTAATTTGGATCGAACAATCACCGAAACAAACGCTTATTCTGATGCCAAAGATAAGTCGAAAGAGAAGCGGTAGAATGATTGCATGGCTTTTCGTAGAAACTGAACAATAGTGATAGACATCCTCAAATTCGTTGAACCTTATCAAATTTGTATTAAATTACTCGATTTCTCTCTCTCTCTGATTACAACAAGAAATTTCAATCTAAAGTAACTAGTTCAAGCTTAAAGTTCGCTTATATAAAGTGAAGGTCTTGTTTGGATTATCTATATACAATTAAATACCACCCTGACTAAAACATCAGATCCTTCTAGACAATTTTAATGACCTGTTATGATTCAAATATCGTTCTACCTATTCTTCCAAAGTAGTGAGTATTAATGAATATCAAAATAACGCCGTTACTCCTAATAATAACTTTCTTCCTTCCATATTGTGATGATTTATGCTGTTTAAAACTTCTGTGTATCTCACTTTTAAAATTCAACTTACCAAATCCACCCAATTTATAATCTTTTCATGTTAATGGAGTATATTTAACACAGCGATTCTCCCACCATTAATTATTTCGCAGTTCACAGTTGGCAGCAGTGTATATACACATCGAGAGAAAGAGACACGTCATAATAAAGACAGTAAATCAGTGATTATTTGCAGGCCAACAATTTAATTTCCGAAATCCATGCTCCATAATTAGCAGATATATCACAAAGTCAAATTAACACTGTTTAATCGCACCAAACTGAACTTCCGGTCCCGAAAATAGGCAGCCGGTTGTGTTTTAACTTGTCCGTGTTAATTTCCGAAGCAAGTGATAGCCCCTCATTTTACATAATTGACTTGTAATTGTTTAATGGAGTGTACGTTTTCAATGTTGGCAATTTACATATATACCGGTAAAACAGAGCCATTTTGGTATTTTAGTTGAATATACGACTGTTTTGTTTTTATACTGAATGTATGCGGGTATATTTGAAACTAGGAATTTGGTTGGATAAACGAGTATTAAGTAGATATTTTCTATACACAACGAGGAAACGGAGTGAGATTATCGAATTTTTTAACAATTCAAAGTGAAATGAAAATGATGAATGTAGTGTACCATTTTCAAATTTATCATAAGTTTTGTCAGTTCACATACATATAAATCATTACACATCTAAAATGGTGACGCACTTGTTTCAAACCACATCCACTTGACGTTTCAGAAAAGTTGGGTATCGTTTTTTTATTTCAAATCTTCCACAATCGAATTAATAAGTAATGTTTTCGTAACTCCCAATTAACTACTAATTATAAAATCTAATAGTCACCCTGGGATGAGTCCTTAGTTTCATTTTTCATGGGACAAGTTATTTCTATACTTTGTCCAAACTACACTAAACTAATGCATGACGTTTTGTCCTCTTTAGTCTCCTTTTTAGATTTGATTGATCCACGAGGCAGTCATCTCATCCCCAATAATTACAGTTTCTTTTCTTCCTTTACTTCTCTTTAATGGTCTGTGGGTATAGAACATATCGAGGATAATAATCATCTCATATTCAAAATTCGCAGCTTTATTATTCCATTACTGAGCAAAACCTTCAATAACAGTTATTGACTTCATTAACGAATTTTCCAACAATTTCAAAATGTAAATAAAAATTACTTATCAAAAAAGAGGAAAAAGTGGCATTACAACTAGGGAAAAGTGGGGTAATACGGCGCACCTAAGCCGAATCATTTATTAAATTTAAATTTTTTATTTTAGTGCTATAAATTTGGAACATGTTAATACAATGAGTTTATTTTATGATAGCATACGTGTTATTTAATAAAAAAAAGTCGGATACGCAGAAAAAGGTGAAATTGCCCCAGTTTCACTTCGCGATATTACCCCATATGTCGGGAAATATCGCGCATCATGTGGGGTTATGTCGCGCAGTGTGATAAAGGACATATGGAGAGAAATTTTAAAACAAAAGCAAAAAATAAAAAAAATCAAATCGTGTTACCAAAATTGTACATCGGATATTCTCTTATCTAAACTCAAAACTAAAATAAACGATGTTTCGATTCTTATTTTTTTTATCGGCGCCTAACCTAAGTCGACAATCATCGTATGTGTATCCTGCTGCAGACTCCCAACCAGAATATTCTGAATGAACCTATACTGCACATTTTACGCAACGGAACCAAAGCTCCCCATTCTTTCCGAATTCACCACATATGACACATATTTCGTTGGCTACAGGAGGCTTTTCTTGAATAGAAAATTCATTGTAGTCTGAGTTTTTGTCATCAGCAAGATCTTCTTAGAAGGATGGATCAGAATTCTCATCCGACGTGTCTTCCTTATCGGATTTCACTTTCTTTTTGAATCTTTTCTGTACTTTTACACCTGCACTCACTTTTCGCTTGAGGTTTTTGTTTTGTTTTCTATTTTTCTGGTTTCGCTTAGCTTCTTTTTCCAGGAGAGTAGCCTTCATTGGTGTGGAAGTCCAAATTTCGGATTGTTGCTTTGTTGATGTTTTTCTTTGCCTTAACTACTTTCTTGGGAATCGGGACAAGATTTAATATTTTGACACCTGAATGTGATGGTAAATTTGCTTTTGATGTCGATAGTGTGGATTCTTCAACAATTAAAGACGTTGGTGTAGGTGGCTCCTGAGCATCTGCAGAGGTTGACGGTTTTGCTTTCAAAACATCTACACATATCGAGGAAGTGTGTGGAGGGGCTGGATTAAAGCTTCTCTCACGTTCTTTCTTCTGCGTCCAAGACAAGTTCTCGAAATTCCTCAGCTGCTGCAAAATCCTCTTCAGTAAACTTTTCTGGGTTAAAAGGAAATATCCCAGCAACTTTGAATCCTGAGACTCCCTTTTCTATAGTTGCAACCTTCATGTATGCTTGATTGAATAAACGAGCCACGTCATAAACAGTGATTCTATCGTGTGCAGTCGAAATCATACGAGAGTCATACACAGCAAACAGAGCTTTCTTCAGTGGCCCAAAAAACGTTAGGTCAGGAGGCTGGAGGTGATTTGATGTGTGAGGAGGAATTGAAAGGAGCAGGATGTTATTCTCTCTGCAAGAATTATGAATTTTCAACGAAATGTGACTTGCATGGTTGTCAAGGATAAGTAAAATCGGGTCAGCTTCCGTAGCTTTCACATCATTTTGAAAATGTTTTATACACCTTAGAAATAAATCATCATTCGACCACCCATTGTCAGAACAGGAATAAATGCAACCTATTGGGCCGTCTTTTTCTAATTGAGGAGACATCCGTTTTCTCGGATAAATTATCATTGGGGGAACGTATGTCTCTGCTGCACTGACAGCTCATTAGATGGTAATCATTTAACCTCGTTCAGCTGAAATGGCAACGCCGACTTGTTTCTGTCCCCTTTTCGCATTAACTTTTCCAGACTTTTTCTGGACAGTGGTTATACCAGATTCGTCGACATTAAAGATACGATTGCTCTGAAATTTGAACTTGGTCAATAGTTTTTCGAGGTTTTTGAAAAAAATTCCTACAGCTTCAGAATTAAATGAGAATATACGATTGAGACTTGTGCCTTCTGCTTATCGAAGTCTCAGCTCGAGATTTCTCTTTATAAAGCACGACGGCTAATCTTTTCTCGCTAGCCCAAATTCCTTGTTGAACTTATGAGGTAGGTGATTAGCTTCTGCTAAGTCAAAAGCTATTCTTCTCAGCTCCCGTGGTGTTACGCCATAGAATAAATTTGCCAACTTCATGACGCGATTTGCTAACTCTTTTTCTTGTTGTTTCGTAAAAAGAGGTTTCCTCCCCAAGCGGTCAACTTCTGATCCAGGTTTTAGATGGTTGCGCAGTGTTGATTCGGGAATGCCGAAATGTCTTGCAGCCTCGCGTATTTTAGCACTTGTGCGTTTAGCAGCCAAAGCATTATTGCGCTGTTCAAAGGTACAGCTCTGTCGTTGGGTCTATCTTCGATAGTTTCAGACCATCTGAAATTAGGAAACATGTTGAAGTCAATAATATGGGGCAATATAGCGCGTTCTGCGCAATATTACCCCATATCGACCTTGGTTTGTTTTTCTAAGCAAAATTCCGTTGTTAACGCATGAAAATAGGAAACAAACATCGGGATAGGTCCTCGAAATATGCTAGAAAATATTTGTATATAGGAAAGATCGATGACTGTATAAAGTACACTTACCTCGCTTATTTCTTAACCACTAAAAATTATAAGGAAAACACGTGTACGAACACTTCGATTTACTGTGGTCAACTGAATACTCCCAGCGAGCCGAGACCTGTTCAAAATAGTGGCTAGCGATAAGGAACAACGTACGTGTTGCCAGATTTCACTTCTCGCTCTTCGTCTCTTTTATTTTGTGGTGCGCAATATTGCCTCACTGCGCGATATTACCCCCCTTTCCCCTAATATTTCCTAAACAAACTGAAGAAATAATTAATCATATTGCACGTAATATTTCAAAGATAATATCTTTAGCAACAAATACAACAATTTATTTGAAATATAAAGTAATGTGAGTACAAAATTGTTAAATGTGAAACAAAAATATTCCCATTAAAGAAATCTGGCATATATAAACTCAAATGTCCAAAATGTAATGCTGTCTATTAGGATCAAACCCTTAAAAATTTTGAAATCATATACAGTGAGCACTTATACAGATTAAAACAACTATAATCCCACTACGTAAAACATCTACTTGACACCAAAGATTCATTGACACTAACACAGAACTATAGAAGTAATACATATTTGTGATAAGAAACTTAAGAAACCCACAATATGAAGTCGTCAATGAGCACTTAATTCTAGGGAATTCTCCACTTTTAAACTGTCTGGTTAAGTAATAATTGTAAATATCAGCAGATACAGTTTTCCTGGTTTACTATATCATATCGCCATAGGGCTAATAATACCTAAGGTTTAATATTTGTAAGATCATATCTTCTTATTTTTTCTATTCATATATATTGAGTCAATCACAAGATATGTCACTTCTTGGTCTATCTAAAATGTATCTTCTGTTATTCTGACGATGATAGCTATATCGAAACAACTGCCAATTTCTAAGAATCTCTTACATTTTTTCAATATATTGTGGAATTATCTAGAAACATTGAAATTTTTTTCAAAAAGTAATTACTTACCATATTCGAATTCTTCCATTTGATATTTGTAGACAATATGTGGGATTATAGCTGAAGTGAAATTTTTTGTAAAAAAATACCTTCCAAAATTTGTAATATATACGTCTCTGCAATGGAAAGACTGAAATTGGTAATAATCGAAATAGAAGGGTTCATACTATTATAAAAAATATAGCAACTCACCATCTATAATGCAAACCGAGGTATAAAACATCAAATATCAACTTTTTTTTTAAATTCCTATTTCGAAGAGTCCTCCATATTATTGAAAATCCCAAACACAATTTTGATTTCGATGAAATTTTACATGAAATTTTTATACGAGGATTCCAATAAATTTGTCGGTTGTTTGAAGAAAACATTATTTCGGGTGGAAAATTGAGAAAAATTTACGAAAATGGCTTTTTTCCGGTAAATAACAACAAATCCCTGAAAAATTAATAACTACATTTGTTTAAACTCCTTTTTAAACTTAGTGATTCTCTTTGAACAAATCTAACAATTCATATATTTTCAAAATCGGCTGTTACAAACGAATAGGAAAAAACGCTAGTTTTTTGCTAGCCCTAGCCGGCTGACGCTCATTTCACATTTCAGATACTCTTCCCTGAACCATCTAACAGTAAACATGTAGTTCGCCATCATAATTATTTAAGTAGTATTTTTAGTGAGTTAAGGAACCAAGCAAGTAAGACTAGATTTTTCTTCAGTTGTATACTCTCGCATAAAATTGATGGCATTCAACAATATTTTTATATACTCAAATTAATTTCATTCAACATCGTTGCCGGCTCTCTTCCATTAGTGTTACTCGATTTATGTGTTTTGTAATGACTTTATATTTGTGTTTTAAATGAAACTCAACATTTCTAACTAATTCCACAATATAATGAAAAATATTAAAAATTCTAAAAAATTGACAATTGTTTCGATAACAATATCATCGTTCGAATGACAGAAATAGCATTTCATTTTATGCCTACCTGATGTTTAGTAATTATTTTTGCCTAGACCAAGAAGTGACCTTTTGATTGACTTAATATATGTTAATAGAAAAGAGGAGAAGATGTGATATTACAAATATTGAAGCTTAGATATTATTAGCCCTATGGTGATATCCTGGATATAATTTTTCCAATTAAGATCAGTATAACTGTGCAATGATATAGAAAACCAGGGAAACTATATCTGCTAATATTTACAATTATCACTTAAGAAGACAGTTCAATAGTGGAGAACTCCCTAGATTTATCTGTTAATTGACGACTTCATATTGCGGGTTTCTTAAGTGTCTTCTAATTTCCAACTCTTTAAGGAAA